>JAOPSE010000052.1:5680373-6895095 GCA_029449295.1 Zea luxurians | reverse complement strand
GATGCCCAGAGACAAGCGTGCTGAATTCATGAGAGGTCATCCTCCAACATTTGCTCACTCTTCTGACCCCATGGATGCTGAAGATTGGCTGCGCACTGTGGAGCGGGAGTTGCATACTGCTCAGTGTGATGACAGGGAGAAAGTCTTGTATGGTCCCCGTCTGTTGAGAGGAGCAGCCCAGTCATGGTGGGAGTCTTATCTCGCCACCCATGCCAACCCCGACGCCATCACTTGGGAAGAGTTCAGAGGTAGCTTTCGTCAGTACCATGTGCCTGCAGGTCTGATGACAGTGAAGAAGGAGGAGTTTCTAGCCCTCAAGCAAGGGTCATCATCTGTCAGTGAGTACCGAGACAGGTTTCTGCAGTTGTCTCGCTATGCTCCTGAAGATGTCAACACCGACGCCAAGCGACAGTACCGTTTCTTGAGAGGCTTGGTTGACCCTCTTCAGTATCAGCTAATGAATCACACCTTCCCGACATTCCAGCACCTGATTGACAGAGCAATTATGACAGAAAGAAAGCGTAGGGAGATGGAGGATCGTAAGCGCAAGATCAGTGGACCCCAGCCTGGAAGCAGCAGCCGCCCTCGTTTCTCAGGCAATCAACCTCAGCAGTTCAGGCAGAACCAGCGTCCACCTCAGCAGCATCAGCAGTTCCAAAGGCAGTATCCTCAGCACCAGTACCAGAACCGTCAGAGCAATCAGTCAGGAAGTCAGTTTCAGAGGCAGAATCAGTAGACACCTCGTCTTCCTGCCCCAGCAAGCCAGCAGAACAATCAGGCAGCACCAGCTCAGGTTGGAAACAGAGCATGTTTCCACTGTGGAGAGCAAGGCCACTGGGTGATGCAATGTCCGAAGAAGGCAGCCCAGCAGCAGTCGGGCCCCAATGCCCCAGCGAAGCAGAATGTGTCTCAGCCTGGAGCAGGCAACCGCTCTCAACCGCGCTATAATCATGGAAGACTGAACCACTTGGAGGCTGAAGCAGTTCAGGAGACCCCCGGCATGATAGTAGGTATGTTCCCAGTCGACTCCCATATTGCAGAAGTGTTATTTGATACTGGAGCAACGCATTCTTTCATTACTGCATCATGGGTAGAAGCACATAATCTTCCAATTACTACCATGTCAACCCCCATTCAAATTGACTCAGCCGATGGTAGAATTCGAGCTGATAGCATATGTTTGAATGTAAGTGTGGAAATAAGGGGGATAGCGTTTCCCGCTAACCTTATAGTAATGGGTACTCAGGGAATAGATGTCATCCTAGGGATGAATTGGCTAGATAAGTATCAGGCAGTTATCAGTTGTGATAAAAGGACAATCAAGTTGGTGTCCCCACTGGGAGAGGAAGTGGTGACCAGGTTAGTCCCGCCTGAGCCGAAGAGAGGAAGTTGTTACCAGATGGCTGTCGATAGCAGTGAAGCAGACCCAATTGAAAGTATCAAGGTTGTGTCTAAATTTCCAGATGTGTTTCCAAAGGATTTACCGGGTATGCCACCAGAGCGGAAAGTTGAGTTTGCCATAGAGCTTCTTCCTGGAACCGCCCCTATCTTTAAGAGAGCTTACAGAATATCCGGACCAGAATTTGTTGAGCTTAAGGAGCAGATTGATGAGCTGTCAGAGAAAGGTTACATCCGGCCAAGCACCTCGCCTTGGGCCGCTCCTGTCTTGTTCGTGGAAAAGAAAGATGGCACCAAAAGGATGTGTATCGATTATCGAGCTCTGAATGAAGTCATGATCAAGAACAAATACCCTTTGCCCAGAATAGAAGATCTGTTCGACCAGTTGAGAGGAGCCAGTGTGTTCTCCAAGATTGATCTGAGGTCAGGTTATCATCAGCTCAGGATCCGACCTTCGGACATTCCGAAGACAGCATTCATTACCAAGTATGGGTTGTATGAGTTCACTGTGATGTCTTTTGGATTGACCAATGCGCTAGCCTTTTTCATGAATTTGATGAACAGTGTATTCATGGATTATCTTGATAAGTTTGTGGTGGTATTCATTGATGATATTCTGATTTATTCTCACAGCGAAGAGGAGCATGCAGATCATTTGAGGATGGTATTGCAGAGATTGCGAGAGCACCAGTTGTATGCAAAGTTGAGCAAATGTGAGTTCTGGATCAATGAAGTCCTGTTCTTGGGTCACATAATCAACAAAGAAGGATTGGCTGTGGATCCGAAGAAAGTGGCAGACATTCTGAACTGGAAAGCGCCAACGGATGCTCGAGGAATCAAGAGCTTCATTGGAATGGCCGGATATTATCGGCGATTCATTGAAGGGTTTTCGAAGATTGCGAAACCAATGATAGCGTTGCTAGGCAACAAGGTTGAGTTCAAGTGGACCCAAAAATGTCAAGAGGCCTTCGAAGCGCTGAAAGAGAAGTTGACAACAGCGCCTGTCCTAGTCTTGCCTGATGTGCACAAGCCCTTCTCTGTATACTGTGATGCTTGTTACACAGGTTTGGGATGCGTGTTGATGCAAGAGGGAAGAGTTGTGTCTTACTCGTCCCGACAGCTGAAGGTTCATGAGCAGAATTACCCAATCCATGACCTAGAGTTGGCAGCAGTGGTTCACGCACTGAAGACATGGAGGCACTATCTGTATGGACAGAAATGCGATGTTTACACAGACCACAAGAGTCTGAAGTACATATTCACTCAGTCAGAGCTGAATATGAGGCAGCGAAGATGGTTAGAGCTGATCAAAGACTATGAGTTGGAGATTCATTACCATCCAGGCAAAGCGAACGTAGTGGCAGATGCTTTGAGCAGGAAGAGTCAAGTCAATATGATGGTCGCTCGTCCGATGCCTTATGAGTTGGCCAAGGAGTTTGACAGGTTGAGTCTCGGGTTTCTGAACCATTCGCGAGGAGTCACAGTTGAGTTGGAACCTACCTTGGAGCGAGAAATCAAAGAAGCGCAGAAGAATGATGAAAAGATCAGTGAGATTCGGCGACTGATTCTAGATGGCAGAGGCAAAGATTTTCGTAAAGATGCAGAAGGTGTGATATGGTTCAAAGACCGATTGTGCGTTCCTAATGTCCAATCCATTCGGGAGTTGATTCTTAAGGAAGCTCATGAGACTGCTTATTCAATTCACCCTGGTAGTGAGAAGATGTATCAGGATCTGAAGAAGAAATTCTGGTGGTACGGAATGAAGAGGGAAATCGCAGAGCATGTGGCTATGTGCGATAGTTGTCGAAGAATTAAGGCAGAGCACCAGAGACCAGCTGGATTGTTGCAACCATTGCAAATTCCTCAGTGGAAATGGGATGAAATCGGTATGGATTTCATAGTCGGATTGCCTCGCACTCGAGCCGGCTACGATTCCATTTGGGTAGTGGTGGACCGTTTGACCAAGTCAGCCCACTTCATACCAGTCAAGACCAACTATAGCAGTGCAGTGCTGGCAGAATTGTATATGTCTCGGATCGTTTGTCTTCATGGTGTGCCAAAGAAGATAGTGTCAGACAGAGGAACGCAGTTCACCTCTCATTTCTGGCAGCAGTTGCATGAAGCCTTGGGCACACATCTGAATTTCAGTTCAGCTTATCATCCGCAGACAGATGGTCAGACTGAAAGGACCAATCAAATTCTTGAAGACATGTTGAGAGCCTGTGCGCTGCAAGATCAGTCCGGATGGGACAAGCGATTGCCTTATGCAGAGTTCTCCTATAACAACAGTTACCAGGCCAGTTTGAAGATGTCACCATTTCAAGCGCTCTATGGAAGGAGTTGTAGAACTCCGTTGCAATGGGATCAGCCTGGGGAAAAGCAAGTGTTCGGGCCAGACATTTTGCTTGAGGCCGAAGAGAACATCAAGATGGTTCGAGAGAACCTGAAGATAGCGCAATCGAGGCAGCGAAGCTATGCAGACACAAGAAGAAGAGAGCTGAGTTTCGAAGTCGGAGACTTTGTCTATCTGAAAGTGTCACCGATCAGAGGAGTCAGAAGATTCGGAGTCAAAGGCAAGCTAGCACCCCGCTACATTGGTCCGTACCAGATTCTCGCAAAGCGTGGAGAAGTGGCCTATCAGCTCAGTCTGCCAGAGAATTTGTCCGCAGTGCATGATGTCTTTCATGTGTCTCAGTTGAAGAAGTGCTTGTGTGTGCCAGAAGAGCAGTTGCCAGTGGAAGGTCTTGAAGTCCAGGAGGACTTGACCTACGTTGAGAAGCCAGTGCAAATCCTTGAGGTTGCAGACAGAGTCACCCGAAGGAAGACCATCAGAATGTGCAAAGTCAGGTGGAATCACCATTCAGAGGAAGAAGCAACCTGGGAGCGTGAAGATGATCTGATGGCTAAATACCCTGAGCTCTTTGCTAGCCAACCCTGAATCTCGAGGGCGAGATTCTTTTAAGGGGGATAGGTTTGTAACGCCCTGAATTTGGGGGTAGAATTTTTTTCTTCTTTTCTCTCACCAAATTCAGGCGTTACTCTTTCCTTTTTCCCTTTTCTTCTCGCTAAGCCTTGATCTTTTCCAAAGTCACAGCGGGTTTTAGCTTTAGACCTCGTGTAAAGCAAAACCTTAAAACACTTTATTATGTGTGATGCACCATGCCGAACCATGCATACTTTTTGATTGATTAAAAATGTGAATGCTTTCATCTAGAGGAAATTAGAAATTAGAAAAAAAAAGAAAAGCCTTTTCTTTTTTCTTTTCTCTTCCCCCCCTTCTCCCCTTTCGGCCCAACCCCCCCCCCCTTCGGCCGGCCCAGCTGGCGGCCCAGCCGCCCCCTCCCCCCCCTTCCCGCGTGGGCCCCGCGTCGGCCCAGCCGTGCGCCCCCTTTCCCCCCTTTGGGCCCAGTCGGCCCAACCGTCCCCCCTCTCTTTTTTTTCTTTTTCCAAAAATCCCTCTCCCTCTCTCTCTCTCTCCCTCACCCTGCCCTAGCGCCGCCGCCGCCTCTCCCCTGCCCTAGCGCCGCCGCCACCCCTCCCCGGCGCCGCCGCCGCGCCGTCCCCCCTCCGGTGAGGCTTCCCCCCTCCTCCTCCCTCCTCTCCTCCCTCTCCCTCCTCCCCCTCCTCCCTCCGGCGCCCTCCCCCGCACCCCGCGCCGCCCGGCCCAGCCGCCCCGGCCTCGCCCGCGCCCGGCCGGCTCCGCGTCCGGCCGCCCCGGCCTTGCCCCCGCCCGGCCTCGCCCCCGGCCGACCCCGCCCGACTCCGGCCGCTCAGGCCCCGGCCACCCCGGCCGCCTCGGCCTCGCCCCCGCCCGGCCCCGGCCACCCCGGCCGACCCCGCCCGACCTCGGCCGCCCCCCCCCCCTGATTCAACCCCCCCCGGTTCAACCGCCCCACCCCCCAGCTCGGCCGCCTCGCCCGGCTCGGCCCCCGCCCCCGGCTCGGCCGCTCCCGTCGCGCCCCGGCCCGGTCGCCCCGCCCCCGCGCCCGGCCTCGCCCGACCGTGTCCTGGCCCCGTCCGTGCCTCGCTCGTAGTGGTCCGTGGCGTCCTCGCTCGCCCGTGCTCGCTTGCCCTGGCATGTTTGCCCGCTCGCCCCGCCGTGCCTTGCTCGCGTTGTGTCGGCCCTCGGCGTGGCCTCGAGCTCGGCCCAGCGTGCCTTCGGCGCGCGGCCTCGAGCTCGGCCAGCGCACGGTCCCGACGCGTGCGCGACTCGTTCGCGGCACGTTAAGTGTGGCTTTGCGCGTGCGCGTGTTCGCGCAGCGTTCTGGTGTAGCTCGTCGTGCTCGCGACGCGACGCATAGCGCCCTGTTGCGCTCGCGACACGATCGTCTACCCCCTAGCCCCGTCTACCCCCCCCCCCCCCCCCCCGTATCCTATATGCGCTAATCACGTTGTTATTATTAATAAGATAGGAGTCTCAATTTGGAAATTGGTTACGTTAGTTAATTTGTATAGCTAATCGGCTATCTTATTCAATGTTAATCTACTAAAAGTGGTCACGTTTACATTAGTGCATGTAGCTAATTCTTTTGTTAGAACCAATTGGAATTGGAACACGTGACGTCTAGTTATTCACCAACCCGTAGTGCGTCTCGGGCATAAGCTTTAACTCTCGCGAGACCTTTTCTCATTTCTTTCTAACCATGGTAAACTCATTATTGTATGTGATATTTTATGCATGTTTAATCTACTTGTTCTCTTGTATGGTGTATTGTTGGTTTCCTAATTTCAATGAATGGATGTATGTATGCTTGCAATCGCTTAGAGAACGATCCGGTTGGAGAGCCCGAAGAACTCGCAGGAGAAGCCCCTGAGCAGCAGCCGGCTGGTGGAGGCAAGTGTCCCTTGACCTATCTCTGTCCTATTCATTCTTTAATTCACCTCCCGCATTACACATTTATACTTAAGGATGGACTAGCTTTTGTTATCCATGTCCTTGTTTACCTATTTGGGTCGGATTATTATCGTTTAGCTTTATGCTATTGCTCAAACTCTAATCAATGAAAATGATGAGATTATCTATGATACGCTGTTTTCCCCTCTCTTATTATGATGTTATACTTGTGGTCTTCAAGGGGGCTCGAGTGGTTTCTCGAGTGCCTCTCCGTAAGGACCTGTTCTATGGATGACCGCCCGGGAAAACAGTGCAACCATGAGGGTGGAGTGGGACGCCCTTAGCTGAATAATTAGAGGAACCGGGGTGTAGTTCGCTTAGCCGTTGTGCCGTCAATGGGGCTCGGTGTATCTTTGTAAAGGCTACGTAGTGATGCCCTGCTGGACCACCTAGGTAGTGGTCAATGGGGAGTAGCTCTCTCCGGGCAGAAAGGGGATCACGGCTTGTGGGTAAAGTGCACAACCTCTGCAGAGTGTTTGAAAACTGATATATCAGCCGTGCTCGCGGTTATGAGCGGCCAAGGGAGCTCCAATGATTAGTGGTACTTGATCAGAGACACTTTGGTTTACATGTGGCTATGAGATCGATGGTTTTGGTTATGTCTATGGTGCTGGTAAGTGGTATTCTTTCCGTTTGGAAAGGGTACATCGGGCTAATAACTTGGGTTAATGCTAAAACCTGGCTTCCTATTAGTAAATAATAATCTGACCAATTAAAAGCAACTGCTTGACTTACCCCACATAAAGCTAGTCCACTACAGCCAAACAGGATGCTTGCTGAGTATGTTGATGTGTACTCACTCTTGCTTCACACACCAAACCCCCCCCAGGTTGTCAGCATTACAACCACTGCTCAGGAGAAGATGAAGCTGTGGAAGGAGACTTCTAGGAGTTCCAAGACTACGACGAGTTCTAGGCGTGGGTTAGCGGCAACCCCCAGTCGGCTGCCTGTGAAGGCCGCGTTTATCTACGTTTCGTGTTCGCACTTTGATTTATTGTAAGGACTATATGGACGTCTCAGACATATGATCTAATCGACTATTATTTCCCTTTTAATACTATTTTGAGCACTGTGTGATGATGTCCATGTTATGTAACTGCTGTGTACGTGAATAACTGATCCTGGCACGTACATGGTTCGCATTTGGTTTGCCTTCTAAAACCGGGTGTGACAGCAAGAGACACCAATTGTGTGGTGGTCCTTGTATGGACTAAGTGTCCCGATTGATTGAGAAGAGAAGCTCACTCGGTCTAGGTGACCGTTTGAGAGAGGAAAAGGGTTGAAAGAGACCCGGTCTTTGTGACCACCTCAACGGGGAGTTGGTTTGCGAGAACTAAACCTCGGTAAAATAAATCACCGTGTCTCATTCTTCATTTGCTTGTGATTTGTTTTTCGCCCTCTCTTTCGGACTCGATTTTATTTCTAACGCTAACCCCAGTTTGTAGTTGTGCTTAAAGTTTATAAATTTCAGATTCCGCCTATTCACCCCCCTCTAGGCGACTTTCAAAAACCAAGCACTGCAGCAACATAGCCCAATTCAGCCATTTAGTCCAGATTTCTATACTATGTTTCCCTAGTATTCTAAACATTAGGTTGTTAACTATTTTGCTGGGTACTATTAGGTTTGAATGAGAATCTTGGATTTACATTTACAGATACTATTTTCTTCAGAAATTACAATGACAAAACACAACTTTAGCCAACGCTTAAGAGAATCTGTCATTACCTGCAAATCTCGACCATGAAGAAAATATGCAAATACATGAAGAAGGTGATGTGGGGCATCCTCGATGTCTTCTTTGTGCGCCTCCTCTCCTCTCGCAGCTCGCGGTGGCTGCGAACTCGCAAGGGAAGACCAAGCGTCGCACCAATGTTAGAGCAACAAACGGGTGTCTAAAGGCGAGCAATAGTGTCAGAAGGATGCAACTTCTCTCATCCGTGCAGCCACGGTGGACAGCAAGCAGAAGCACCGACGCAAGGCGATTAGGCGATGTGGATTGGCACAGCTTACTTGAGTTTGCTTTTCTTTGGGCAAGACAGGATGGTGCTAGATTATGGGTGAGAATGAAAGGTTGAGGATAAGCTTTAGTTATTTTTTTATTCGTTTCATACTCACGGGTCGTCCGTCACTTGAACTTCTGTTAGATGGAAGGAGCCCTCCGTCACTTTTCTCTGTAGTGTGTGTGCCACGTTACGGGAGGAGGCATGTGATGAGGATAGGGGATGCGAGAAGCCGCGTCCATCATGAGCCGCAGTGAGAGCGAGGGCAAGACGTGAGCGAGATTTTCGGGGGGGGGGGGGAGAGCAGGCAGGAGGGACGGGCAGCGAGGGCTTATGCGATGTCCTGGTAGGGGCATGGTGTAACTATGGACACACTTCTTATTTTCTTATAGCGTAGTAGAGGTATGTCTAAATTATAATTATTAGAATGAAATTTAATTCAAAAGATCCAAAAGGGCCTTAAGGATTTGGATCGGAGATCGTTTGGAATTCATGATAGTAAAAATAGTGTCCAAATGTTTTTTTTAAATTCCATGTCTTGCTACAGACTAAGTCAAATCTGCGTTTTTTCACAGAGCCACATATAGCCACTCCAACACAGCGTACATCTAAAAGGCTGCATATAGGCGTGTAAAAGTGTTGAATTATCTCATACCATGCACCGGCTTAAATGCCATCACCATATATTCGATATATAAAACGTTACCACAATTTGCTTTCTGTACTTAATAGAGCGACATTAGCACATAGCAGATCTACAAAGCGGTAAAGGATTCCAACACTTGTGCAAGCTCAACTGCAGATATTTCTTGAAGTTTCAACCTACTACCAAAGAATTAATGGAACTATGCCTCGTGGTATGTACATCGCTGCAGATAGAAACCAAAAAAACTGGGTTTCAACGTCAGAACTCATTTCCTTCTCTTCCCACTTCCTATATTTGCTCACTTGAAAAAGAACTTCCATATCTCCCTGTCACACACCTCAGTCAAGAAGTGGCCACCAAGGACACCTTCCTCTTCCATGAGAGCTCGAAGCTGCCTGGCGCCACCATTGGAACCAACTAAGTTCTTCTTGGAAGCCACGTACAGGACTCCATAAGGAGGACGTAGGCACTGCAAGAGTTAGATACGGTTAGACAAAAGAACCGAAGTCGACATCTCAGAGGAACCAGAGAAACACTGCAACTGTTAAAATAATATCAGCGTCCAAGGACAAAGACACTCTAGCAATGGTTCTGATCAATGGAAGAACCCAATTAAAATCAAAAGATGCTGATATGGCAAAACTGTATGTTGAATTATTGTCAAACTGACCTTTGAAATAAGCGCATAGAGCTTCTTCAGAGAGTTAGCTGCGTAGGGGACATCAGAAATCAAGATCACGTCATAGCCACTATCTGCCTGGTCGGTCTCACTAGCTCTCTCCCATGCACGGCTACCAGAAAGCTTCCTAGATCTCCTGGGGCAGTAGTCATGACCAACTACACTGCTTCCATCATGGCTACTGCAGCCATCCATAAAATCATCCTCAGAGAAGCTGAGGTTTGTTGGTGCTGCAGGTGGCTGCACAACAGAGAGAATTGTTGGGAGTTCATCCCACTCTCCAGCATAGAAATGTACATTAGGAGCCAAGAGCTGCCTAGATGGTGTAACAGGGCTCTCTGATGGTCTATTCTGTCGGTCCTGAGCCTGCTCAAGATTTGCAAGAACATTGGGTATTGTTCTGCACCGTATCGTTTCTGCATTTGTGTCCTGAAAGTGAACTGTGGATGCACCCTGCAAGTAGCATTTAAGAAAGTCAGATCACTGCTCGTCATGCAAGGAAACCCCCCTACTTTCAGCTCCTACCATGACGAGACTACTTGAAGTAAGCATACTCCTTTACTAATTCAACATTATCATGATTCATGAGTAGTGGAAAGATGAACACACCTTCAAGCAGGCAAAAATCCCAGAGAGGCCATATCCACATCCAAGCTGCATCAATAACAACAACAACAACAACAATAATTAAACCATGAAGTGATCATATAAAAGTTTTAAAATACCCATAGTGAAAATCCAAGGCTAAATATTGACAAAATATAAGAAACTATTCTCTCCGATAAAAAAATACACTTGTGCCATTTGACTTTGCATGGTCTTCGATGCATATCATTGACCACTATTTTCTTAATATATTATTAAAAGTTTTTCACATTAATAAGATTTTGCAAGCATTTTTTCAATACACTTATAGATATATGCTTGCATGTTTTCAGACTAAATAAATTAAAAGTATCAATATTTGTAGTTTTTAAGTTTGACTAAATCTTGTCCTAAACGACATGTTTTATGACCAGAGGGGGGTATATGACTACTGTAGGTTAGTTCGTCAGTGCCAACTTAGAAATGCCATTTAATAGATAAATGTCAAACTTGAACTGTCTCACTAGGCACTATCATTATGCATGCATCCAGATTGTCCTGCTGGAGCATACATTCTGCTCTTATGGAAAGCAAAAACAGGAATAGACATCAAGCAGATCAGTAGTGAGAACCAACTAAATGAAATAACAAGCTAGATACATAAGTTTTCTCACGAGTTACCTCTAGAACCCGCTTGCCCCTGAAGCTCAACTGCCCATCACGGATCTCATTTTTAAGAATGTCGACAAGGGTAATGGAACTCTCCCAGTATTTCAGAGTTCCTGAAGAAGAGGGAAAAGAGTATGTTCTATATTTAGATTACAATGATAAATCTTTCTGACAAAAATAATGCATTGATAAAGGACATAAGTGTAGCACGCTTATTTGATAGAAGGTTACCATCATATTTTGATGATGCTACTTCAGAAGGTGAGATAACTATCATATCTGCTACACTGACTTTACCCTGAAGAACAAAAATCATATGTAAGAATTGAAGAATTGAGTATTAGAATTAATAGCATGAGACCTTTGAAGTAATGGCTGACAGAATCAAACAAAATTTATTCTCAACCTAAATTCTAAATAGACAGACTAAGTTGTATTCACTGCTAACCTTGAAAATATTAAGACCTTGCACATCAACCTTCTCTCCAGCATATTTGTATGGATGAACACTCTGAAAAAAGTTTAAAGCATGAAAACAGTCGTAAGAGAAAATGATAAAGCAAAAGTTTAACAAAATTTCTGCAAAAATAAAATATCTCCCTTCGCAGTCCAATATACAAATGATAGCCAAAATGGGGGTAAAGAGTGTACCTTTGAGGGGATTATTTCAACAGCTGGTGATGGTAGCTGCAGATCCTTCTCAGATACAATTGGCACGCAACTAGTGGCCTTGCTGGGAAGCAAGCCAGGGAAACACTGGACCAGTAGTGATGGTGCCTTCATTTTGCTACGACGCTACCTTTCAATCTCTAATGTTAACAAAGCTGAAAGGGGGGAAACATCTTAAGTTTTGCCTTTAAACAAAAAACCGAATACTAACTACACTAGCAATACAAGCAAAATCACAACTCTTCAACATGAAAGATACTTCTAATTAAGTTGCCACTTCCTGTCCATTAATCTCCTTGAAATCTACTAAATCTGGAGAAATTGTATATACAATGTTTGCTACAGTAACCATCATGAAGTTAAACGAAGTAGCTTCAGTGACAATAAAAGTTATACATGGAGTAAAGAAGCACCAGAAGTAGCTGAGGCCAACAATATACCGTATTGATTACATTCACTATCTGATACATGGTGACTGCTAACGAGTTCTACAATCCCACAGTTAAAGCCAAAGTAACTGCTAATGAATTCTACAATGCCACTGTTGAAACCGAAGTAACGCAAATGCAAATGAAAAAAAAAACTTCCCAAAAATACCGAATAGCCAATTAACATACCATTACATGTATAATCGCCAGATAAAAGGAAAGCTATATGTCATCTACTACTCTCAAGGACCGACAAAGACACTTGTACTCAGAATGGTCACACCAACAGAATGGAACCTCCCTATTGGGCAACCAAATCAGGCACCTCTCTTGAGTACCTCAAAATTTAAAACATACTGGGAAGCTAACGATGTCATTGAATATCGATTTGGTACCTACCCAACCTCTGAATCTGCAAAAGTGGCGCTGCAAGAGTACCCGACTAAAAAGCCACTTATCACCTTGCCCATCCATATTTGATTATTTGGGGAAGTTCAAAAGAAGCACTACTCCTACATCATTCTGCGCAAATCTGTCGTCTTCTAGAGACTCTAATGAGGGCAATGGCGGAATTAAAAGGAGCATGACAGCCCATCCAGGAGGCACAAAATCAACACAGCATCTACAAGGTAACTCTTGTGGCCATTTCGTGCAACTCCTCCCACAACCGAACCAAATCTAACCGAAATTTAGGTCACCGGTCAATAGCCAGCACAATTCTGATGATAAACCGTGAACGGAAGAACTGGAGTACTGCAACTCGAGCCATGCTCGCTGCTTCTGCACATCAAAGTCAACTTTGTAAACTACAACAGTCTGAAGCCACCGTAGCAAACGAACACAAACCAAAAGAGGGGACAGAAAATCCAAATCCACGGAGCGAAACCTTACTAAATCCTTCGTAAGCCGATCGCTAGCTTCTCAAATAAACAGTCGATATCATTCAGATCACACCGTAAAGCAAGCAAGGAAACAAACAAATCAGACGAGTAAAAACCTTCTTTCCCCCCTAAAAAACTGAACCATACCCTGACGAAACACCAGATTCTAGCATACCCTGCGCCGTCGCACCCCCTCCTCCTCCCGGGAAATCCCCCCCCCCCCCCCCCCCCCCCCCGGAAATCAAACCTACAGAAGTCAGGAGCCTGCACCGACACGAACGGAAAGATTACCTCTTCGATCGGAGCCCGAGGTGCGCCCTCCCTCCCTTGTCCGAGAACCGCGACGAATCGGGCAACGCTCCAGCGAAGAGATCCCTCCCGTCCCGTCTCGTGTCGCCTCCTCAAATCAAACGCAGCGCCGATTCCCCGGTCGAAAAGTCAAACCGCCGTCTAGACTGGAGCGAGGTGGGAGCCGGCCCCGGGGCGGCGGGGCGAGTATATATAAGCAAGCAGGGGAAGGTGGGGTGGAAGTTTCGCCGCTTCTGCTGCTATGGTCATTGATTTTACTCACTCCTGTCCTGTGACAAGCGTCGGATTTTTTTTCTTCTTTCCCATCGTGCATCTTGCAACTGTATACAGTTACCGGATTGCCCCGGGAAGGTGGTGATCTGGTTCTGGTGGAATATACCGCGCCGCGCGTGGGCATGTGTGTGTGTGTGAATCCCGAGCGCTTTCTGGATGCGCGCCGCGCCGGCGCGGCTCCTTTTCTGTTTCCGCCGACGGTCGACGGGTCGAGTCGTCTTCTTTCTTCTGCCTTCTTCGCCGTTGTCTGCTCTGAAACATGTGGAGTGCCGGAGGGGCTTGGGTCAAACTGTTGCTGTTGGCTCGCTTCGTGGCGCCCGAGTAAAAGGTGCAGCAGCCAACCGTGCACTAAAATGGGTCGTATTAACTATCAGGTTTTTGTTCCACAAAAGTGTTACTTGCGGCACAGAACTGTTTGGTTACTTTAGTTCAGTAACTAAAGTTTAGTAAAATTTAGTTAATGCCATGTTTAGTTACGGTGACTAAAAGTATTAAGAATTTATTAAATAACTTATAAGGAGACTAAAATATTCTATAACATTTTTCTATTATTAGTGTAACTAAAATAAACGAGTGCAACTAAAATAAACGAGAGGGCAAATGTGAAATTAATATAGTTTAGTCTATTTTTAGTCACTCCTTGAGGGAATATAGACTAAAACAATTTAGTTCATATGTGTAAAAGGGTGTTTGAATGTACTAGAACTAATAGTTAGTTGTCTAAGGGGTGATTGAATCACTAGAGCTAATGATTAGTGGCTAAATTTAGTTTGATGCATTCAAACACCCTATCTAATAGTTGAACTATTAGCTATTTTTAGTAAATTAATTAATAGTTAGCTTGCTAATTCCACTAGCATTTTTTTAGTCAACTAACTATTATCTCTAGTGCATTCAAACACCACCTAAAAGTTATTAGTGAAATTATCTAGCTAACAAATAGATTGCTAACTATCAGCTAATTTGGTAAAAGTAGCTAATAGTTGAATTATTAGTGTCGGGTACCGTAATTAGGGGTACCCCCAACACTCCTAAACACGGCTCGTAAACACCTTCAGAACAAACCATGAAGGCTTACAGTTCGGGTCAAAGTCAAAGCTTCGTCTACCAAGGGACGCGATCTCGTCTCGCCCGAGCCCGGCCTCGGGCGGGAACAGTGGTCCCGGACAAGTTCACGTCTCGCCCGAGGGTCTCCTCAGGCAGTGAGCGCATCCACGGCTCAGCCAAAGGCAAGCCTTGTCGTGCAAGCGACCTTGGCCAAATCGTCTTACCAGCCGACCGTATTGCATGCGCATTTAATGCTGGGATCGCCTGACACCTTATCCTGACACGCGCGCCTCAATTGGCAAGGTCGAAGTGACCGCAGTCACTACGTCCTTTCACTGACCGATCTGACAGGAAAACAACGCTGTCTGCCCCGCTCCGGTTGCTGTGCCAACCACCCGGGCGAAACCGACAACGGCCAAGTTCAGCCTCGGGCGCAACAGGAAGCTCCGCCTCGCCCGACCCCAGGCCTCGGCCTCGGCCTCGGGAGGAGTCACGCCCTCGCTTGACCCTAGGCCTCGGCCCCGGAGGACCCGCCGCCTCGCCCGACCTCAGGCTCAGATCGACCGCGCCACAAGGGACACATCATCACCCTACTCCTGGCTAGCTCAGGCTACGAAGGAACAAGACCGACGTCCCATCAAGCTTACCCCGGTAACAGGCAATGATGGTGTTGGGGCGAAGGCGAAGACGCCACCCTTCGCTCGAGGCCTTCGCCGTACTCGTTGCACCAACGGTGACAAGACAGCAGGCAGATTTACCCTTCGTCTCATACGCTGTCGGACGAAGACCTGTGACGAGGTCGTCTCATCCTGCGACCTCGTCCAGAATGGAGGCCCGCGTGTGATCCGGCCCATTGTAACAGGCCCTGCGTGGCCGTTGCGCGTTACGGGCCTAATTTGTAAAGGCCTCCCTATAATTACGGTCTGTAACCCCGCTTTATGGGAATATTCCGGGGATAACCTAGGTGTCTGAGGGCACATGCGTCCTTAACACGGGACGGTGGGCACCCGGACACCTATAAATACCCCCGCACAGTGCCCTTGAGAGGCTAGATTAACAGAGCTATTGCCATCACGTGCAGAAACCCTGTTTGCGTTACTACACCTCCCCGTTGGATCAACTTGCGCCAGTGAGCAAGTTCCAACAGATGGTTCCCCGCATGTGTCCATGACGTCGGTGGTTCTCAAACCCCCTACGGAAGCAAGGAGACGTCAGCAGGATCCATGCAGCGCCAACAGCTGTGCTTCTATAGGGCTCATGCACTTCTCCGATGGAGACGTTAACACGTGCATAGCGACCAGGTACTTCCCCGCTGGCCACGTAGCACATAGCTACACCCCCATTGTACAGCTGGGCCATCTCCTTATGTCTATAAAAGAGGATGTCCAGGAGAAAGGAAAAGGGGGAGGGGCGGCATATGAGCATAGGAACATACGAGCAACGTACGAACACACGGACGCACGACAGGTGAGACGAGTAGACGCACGACAAAGGGACGGGAGAAGACGAGCAGGGCCGGACCCTCTCTCTCTCTCGCTCTCTCCTACTCGCTCTCTCTCGCCCTCGCTCCCTCACAACGCTTGTAACCCCTACTACGAGCACCCTAGTTGAAGCACCCAAATCTTCTGGGACTCAAATGTGATACAATTACTAGTCCCAGGAGGCTAGTAAACACATTTATACAACAGATAATTTCAGATCTGTTAAACAAGACAAACCTATAAAGGTGGCGATCAACTTTAAGAGTTGGTCCACAACTCGGGACATATCATCAGAGTGGGGCTGAAGCAGCTCGATATACGCAGCGAAGCAATTCAGCGGTCCAACAGCCACAGGCAAGGTTGGGAACAAGCGTAACTCTTACCCAATCTCCTTTTTCTGAAAAACAACAAATAAGCAAGGGTGAGTACAAACGTACTCAGCAGCCCACCTTCACCCACGGAATGGGGAAATCAGATATAATGCATGGAATATGTGGAGCTCAGGATATTTGCAGAAACAGCAATATTTTATGCAGGGTTGTTTTGAAAAACATTTTGTATTTTGCAAAGCGCATCCTCTCCAAAAGGAGCAGGAAGTTTTTCAGTATAGAACGAAATCCCCTGGACTAAACCATCCATGTATCTTAGCAGTTTCCCACTGGTTTTCATTTTCAAACACAGCTACTGGACTTCCCGTCCACCATAGCTCACGGCTCAACCGCCGGACCTTTTAAAAACCATTTTTCTCAAACGCACCCCTTTTTTTGAAAACAAAACACTAATTGCCATACCACACCAGACTTGTCGGTGTTTCGAAACCCGGGGGGTCCTTGGACCGACGAGTGAATCGTCGCCGCGTGCCCCAGCCCAGATGGGTCGACGCGAGGCGGAACGCGAAGGGGGGAAAGGATGCAGCCGGAGGGAGGCAGGCGTGAGAGAGTGGATCCCGCGGCCTTCGTGTTAGCCCCGCGCCTGAGTTGGGTGCGCTTGCAGTAGGAGGATACAAGCGTCCACGCGGGAGTGGGAGCGAGCGGCCTTGCGCGAGCGCCGTCCCGTCCTTCTCCGCGCGGGCCAACCAACCTTCCGTAAGAGGGCCCTGGTCCTCCCTTTTATAGGCGTAAGGAGAGGATCCAGGTGTACAATGGAGAGTGTAGCAATGTGCTAACATGTCTAGCGGTGGTGAGCTAGCGCCCTAAGTACATGCCATCGTGGCAGCCGGAGAGGTCTTGGCGCCCAGTTCGCGTGGTGTCGTGGCCGTCGGAGGAGTGCTGGAGCCTGGCGGGAGGGACAGCTGTTGGGGCTGTCGAGTCCTTGCTGATGTCCTCTTGCTTCCGTAAGGGGGCTGAGAGCCGCCGTCGTCACAGGGCATGCGGGGCGCCATCATTACTCGCATGGTGGAGCGAGCCAGATGGGACGCCGGTCTGGTTCCCCGAAGCCCGAGTCAGCTCGGGGTAGGGTAATGATGGCGCTTCCTGTTGATGTGGTCGGTCCGTGCCCTAGGCTGGGCGAGGTGGAGGCTCCTCCGAGGTCGAGGTCGAGGTCGAGCCCCTGGGTCGGGCGAGGCGGAGTTCGTCGTCTTCCGGGGCTGAGCCCATGTCCGAGCCCTGGGGTCGGGCGGAGCGGAGTTCGCCGTCTTCCAGGGCTGAGCCCGAGTCCGAGCCCTGGGTCAGGCGGAGCGGAGTTCGCCGTCTTCCGGGGCTGAGCCCGAGTCCGAGCCCTGGGTCGGGCGGAGCGGAGTTCGCCGTCTTCCGGGGCTGAGCCCGAGTCCGAGCCCTGGGTCGGGCGGAGTGGAGTTCACCATCTTCCGGGGCTAATCCCGAGTCCGAGCCCTGGGTCGGGCGGAGCGGAGTTCGCCGTCTTCCGGGGCTGAGCTCGAGTCCGAGCCCTGGGTCGGGCGGAGCGGAGTTCGCCGTCTTCCGGGGCTGAGCCCGAGTCCGAGCCCTGGGTCGGGCGAGGCGGAGTTTCCTATGATGCCCGAGGCTGGCCTTGGCTGCTGTCAGCCTCACTCTGTCGGGTGGCTCAGCAGTCGGAGCGGCGCAGGCGGCGTTGTCCTCTTGTCAGACCGGTCAGTAGAGCGGCGAAGTGACTGCGGTCACTTCGGCTCTGTCGACTGGTGGGCGTGCGTCAGGATAAAGGTGTCAGGCCACCTTTGCATTAAATGCCCCTGCGATTTGGTCAGTCGGCGTGGCGATGTGGCCAAGGTTGCTTCTCGGTGAAGACTGGGCCTCGGGTGAGCCGATAGTGTGCCCGTTGCTGGAGGGGGGTCCTCGGGCGAGACGTAGGTTCTCCGGGGTCGGCTTCCCTTGCCCGAGGCTAGGCTCGGGCGAGGCACGATCGTGTCCCTTGAATGGACCGATCCTTGACTTAATCGCACCCATCAGGCCTTTGCAGCTTTGTGCTGATGGGGGTTACCAGCTGAGATTCAGGGGTCTTGAGGGTACCCCTAATTATGGTCCCCGACAGTAGCCCCCGAGCCTCCGAGGGAGTACTAATACTCGCTTGGAGGCTTTTGCCGCACTTTTTTGCAAGGGGACCAGCCTTTTTCGGTTGCATTCTGTTCCGTTGGGTGCGCGCGAGCGCACCCGCCGGGTGTAGCCCCCGAGGCCTCGAAGGAGTAGTTTTACTCCTTCGAGGTCTTAGTGCGTTTCGCAACACTTCGGCTGGTCTAGTTGTTCCCTCATGCGAGCTGGCCGTAGCCCGAGTGCACGGTCGGGTCCCAAGTTCTCGGGCTGGTATGTTGACGCTGTCAACGGTTTGGCCGGAGCCGGGTTTGCGAGAGCAGCCCCCGAGCCTCCGCACAGGGCGAGAGGACGGCCAAGGACAGACTCGTCTTTTTTACATACGCCCCTGCGTCGCCTTTCCGCAAGGAGGAGGGGGGAAAGCGCCATGTTGCCCTCGGAGGGCGCCGAACATGGTGTTTCCGGTGAGCTACTGGCGGGTAATCCGAGCGGACGCCCGTGCCCCATTTGCTAGGGGTCGGCTAGAGGCCCGGAGGCGCGCTCCAAAAGTACCTGCGGGTGATCTGCCGGACCCGGTCCCCTTTGACGGGGTCCGAGGGCTCGATGCCTCCCTCTGATGGGATTCTGTTACAAGATCGCTCCCGCTGGTCTCGGAAATGTCCTAGGGTACCTCGGGAGCGTAGCCCGAGCCTTGGTTATGTATCAAACGTACCCAGGGTCATCCCTCGCTCTGTGTCTGAGGCGACTGTGAACCCTTCGAGGGCCAGCCTATGAACCCCTGATCAGTAATGGGCGCGGAGCCCGAGTGGCCTGAGGTGGCCGTTGAACCCTTCGAAGGGCCGACCATCGAACCTCTGACTAGTAGTGGGTGCAGAACCCAATCGATCTAAGGCGGCTGTTGAACCCCTCCGAGGGGCCAACCTTCGAACCTCTGATCAGTAGGGAGGCTCGGAGCCTGTTTCCTTCACGGAGAAGGGTCCTTTTCGGGGTATCCCCCTTTCCCGGTCCCTGTTGTAAGAGAGAGAAAGAGGAAAAAGGAAAAGGATATGAAGTCGAATGACGTGGCGTACCTTTTTCGATGCGGTCATTATGGCGAAGGCGAAGCGTCGTTTGCTTCTCCCGCCTGAGGCGCCGCCTGTCCCGCCGCGGAGTTAATGCGACGGGGCGAGTGGTTCGCGAGGCGGTCGTTGCGCGTGCGCGCGCCGTTCGAGGAACGGATCACGGGCACGCCGTCTTCACGCCGTGAGAGAGGGCTCCCTCGCTGCCCCTGGATGGGATGTGAGCTTGGCTGACGACGTGACCGCTGCTTCTGCCCGCCTGTCACCGCCATTACTGCTGGCCCAATTTTGACCGCATTTGACCGTCGTGCTTGGCTGGCACTGCAGGGTTGCCTCGAGTTGCGGTATTGACTCCGCAGTTGAGGAGGCGCGGTAGTGGCGTGAGTGGCGGTGCAGTTGCTCACACGTAGCAATCGGCGCGCCGGTTGCATGACGCGTGGGCCTGGACCTCCATGCTAGGCTCGTTGGAGTCGAAGGGGCACGCCCACTTGGCACGGTTGCATGCCGCCTGCATGGCTGTCCGCCCTTTCACCCACTGGTCTGGGCGAAAGTGGAGGAGTGCTTGTAACCGTCGGGCGGTTGCATGCACCACGCGCGCGTGGTGGTTTGGCTTCTTCTCCCCTGGACCGGCTTGCATGACGTGTGGGACCCAGCCCCCGTGCCGTGGGGGGGGGAGAATCTTGGAGCGTGTTGGAGAAGACTTAACCCGCAACGGTTGAGGGCGCAAGTGGGGAGAGTCGCCTTTAAAAGGGGGGTGACCTCCTTGGAGGGCAACCATGTCTTCGCGCTCCCCACATGCATCGTGTCTTCCCACCTTCCGAGCCCCCGGGCGGGGGACGCCCGGAATCCTTCCGTCTTGTCGTCGGAGGAACGCAACTTCGTGGAAGTTGGTACCTTTTAGCCATCGTTCGGCTTCAAGGATTTTCATCATGCAGCCCGGCTGCATCCCCTCGCCGGTAGTCACCCAAGACGGTGACCACCAGCTTGATGGCGGGGAGAAGCGAGCCGAGCTGCGGCCCCTACCCCTCCCTCAGCTTCAAGGATGTTCATCATCAGTGCTGGGGAGGGGAGTGTGCCGAGTTGGGGTCGGTCCCTGTGCGGGCGGCGGCCCGCTCCTTCCCTCAGTGATCGGGGGGAAGGGCGTCCGCCGTTCGCGGCATGGGCAGCTGTCGCGTGCCCGGTGCCGCCTTCCGCCACGGCAACTGGAAGAGGTTCCGCCGCCGACGAGCTAGCCGGCGCCACCCACGGGCTGACCTCTAGCTCTACGGCCTTCTGTCCGTCCTTGCCTCTCGAGTTGGGGGCATGAGCGAGGGCCTCATGGCAGCAGCATCCGCCCTGAGGTCATCGCTGCTGCTATTCGGTCCTCCGGAGCAGAAGTCGTCGTCATTGCCGCTGCCGGGGCGGGCGACGACGAGCCGTTCGTCGGTCTTCTGTTGCTCCGCAGGCCCCCCCAGTCGCGTGGGGTTGTTCGTACCTGCGGAGGTGGAACCGGAGTTCCGTTTGTAAAGGCACCTTAAGTGTCGGTGTTTTGTTCAATGCGGCTGTCGAGGCCTGAACGTGTATGTATTTTCGGCATGGAGCCATGTTTTTTCTTCATTTCGAGCACTGAGACTCGCCTTGTCGATTATCTGAACCGCTTCACCGAGCGTGAGTTGCCTCGTGCAAAGGTGATGAGTGAGGTATCCGTATCCCGGAGGAGTAGGAGTCCCTCGGCTCGATCGGCCTTGCAGTCCGAGGCCCCTCTTGCTTAGTTAAAGGAACCCCTCGGCCGCCCTTCGATGAGCCGAAGCCGGAGGTAGCGGTGTCAGCACGGACGGAGGCAGAGTTGGCTTCGAAAAGGAGGTGTGGTTGGCCAGAGCCTGGCCGGGTCGTCTACTGGCGGAACCGACGCCGGAGTTGAGCTGCCGAGGCCACTAGTCGAGCTGATGTCTTTGGGGGACAGCTGGCCGAGGCCTCGGGGTGGCCGGCCGAGCCGCCTGCTCGGGCCGGATTCTCGAAGAAGACCCTGGCGGCGATGGCTCGGGTGTGGTGCTGATGCCGTCCTTCAGAGTGGGGGCCCTCCGACCGCGTCGCCGTCCGAGGCTAGGTCAGACCCCGCCGAAGGTGTAGTTGATGCCGAGGGTGCTGCCGCCCCCTTCGGCTGTCGACGTCCGAGCCTGCAGGATCAGGTTGTCTTGTAGTGTGTGTATGTTTTCTGCGGCCGCCGAGGCCTAAACACACCGTCGTCGTGTTGTAAAGCTGTGTTTCTTTTCCTCTTGTTTCGAGTATCCGGACTCATTTGTCGGTAACAGAATTGTTTGTGCGGGCGAGAGTTGCTTTTCACGGAAGGCGATGAGTGAGGTATCTGTATCCCGGAGGCGTAGGAATCCCTCGGCTCGGTCGACCTTGCCGCTTACGCGCGCTCTTACTCGTCCATAGGGTTCTGTTACCGACGCAGTCGAGAAGGCCCGAAAAATCATTTCGGCAGAGGAGCTCTCGAGCATGAAGACTTGTTTGGTCCGTGGAGTCACTTATCCGAGCGCGAGTTACTTATCGCAGAAGGTGATGAGTGAGGTATCCGTATCTCGGAGGCGTAGGAGTCCCTCGGCTCGGTCAGCCTTGGTTGCTTACGTGTACTCCATCGTTTTCAGGATCCACTTTTGAAGTAGTCGAAGAGCACGAAAGGCATTCTGACAGAAAAGATTTTTTTTCTTTTTTCGAGGAAAATTTTGACGCAGAGGGGGTTGCCCCCTTCTAGCCCCAGAGGGAGGGTTGGGCTTTGCCGAGGCAAGGCTGACCCTTCCTTGACGACCAGACTTGGTGTGTGAACGAGGTATACGAGCAACTTGAAAGCATCTTAAGGGTAGAAGCAACGTAGCTGTTGGATGTTCCAAGCGTTGCCGTAGACCTCGCCTTGACTGTTGGCCAGCTTGTATGTTCCGGGCTTCAGAACCTTGGCGATGATGAACAGCCCTTCCCAGGGAGGCGTGAGTTTGTGCCGCCCTCGGGCGTCTTGTCGCAGCCGAAGCACCAGGTCACCTGGAGGTCTCGGGACCGAACCCCTCGGGCGTGGTAGCGTCGCAGGGACTGCTGGTACCGCGCCGAGTGTAGTAAGGCCATGTCCCGAGCCTCCTCTAGCTGGTCCAGTGAGTCTTCTTGGTTGGCTCGGTTGCTTTGGTCGGTGTAGGCCCTCGCCCTCGGGGAACCGTATTCTAGGTCTGTGGGCAAGATGGCCTCGGCCCCATAGACTAGAAAGAACGGTGTGAAGCCCGTGGCTTGGCTCGGTGTTGTCCTCAGACTCTAGACCACCGAGGGGAGTTCCTTCATCCACCGCTTGCCGAACTTGTTGAGGTCGTTGTAGATCCGAGGCTTGAGTCCTTGCAGGATCATGCTGTTAGCCCGCTCCACTTGCCCATTCGTCGTGGGGTGAGCCACGGCAGCCCAGTCCACCCGGATGTGGTGATCCTCGCAGAAGTCCAGGAACTTTCTGCCGGTGAACTGGGTACCGTTGTCGGTGATGATGGAGTTCGGGACCCCAAAGCGATGGATGATGTTGGTGAAGAACGCCACCGCCTGTTCGGACCTAATGCTGTTTAGGGGTCGGACCTCGATCCACTTGGAGAATTTGTTGATGGCGACCAACAGGTGCGTGTAGCCCCCGGGTGCCTTCTGCAAGGGGACAACGAGGTCCAGACCCCACACAGAAAACGGCCAGGTGATGGGTATGGTCTGCAGAGCCTGAGCGGGCAGGTGGGTCTGCCTCGCGTAGAACTGACACCCTTCACAGGTGCGGACAATTCTAGTAGCGTCGGCCACCGCCGTCGGCCAGTAGAATCCTTGTCGGAAGGCGTTTCCAACGAGGGTTCGAGGTGCTGCGTGATGGCCGCAAGCCCCCGAGTGTATCTCTTGCAAGAGCTCCTGGCCTTCGGCGATGGAAATGCATCGCTGGAGGATGCCTGAGGGGCTACGGTGGTAGAGCTCCTTCCCATCTCCCAGCAAGACGAAAGACTTGGTGCGCCGCGCCAATCGCCGAGCTTCGGCTTGGTCGAGGGGCAGCTCTCCTCGATGGAGATATTGCAGGTACGGGGTCTGCCAGCTTTGATTAGGCGTGACCTCGCTCTGTTCCCCCTCGACACGAAGTGCCTCACCCTCGGGGGCCGAGGGTACCTTGGGCTGAGCCGAGGGCACCTCGGACCGTGCCGAGGGTACCTCGGACTGGGCCGAGGGTACCTCGGACTGAGCCGAGGGTGCCTCGGGCGGAGCCGAAGGTGCCTCGGGCTCGGGCGTGTCCTCGGTCTTGACGGAGGGTTGATGCAGGTCTCGGGAGAATACGTCCGGGGGAACTGTTGTTCGTCCCGAGGCTATTTTAGCCAGCTCGTCCGCAGTCTCGTTGTAGCGTCGGGCGATGTGGTTGAGCTCGAGCCCGTAGAACTTGTCTTCCAGGCGCCGAACCTCATCGCAGTAGGCTTCCATCTTCGGGTCGCGGCAGTGGGAGTTCTTCATGACTTGGTCGATGACGAGCTACGAGTCACCGCGAGCGTCGAGGCGTCGGACCCCTAGCTCGATGGCGATTCGCAACCCGTTTACCAAAGCCTCGTACTCTGCCACATTATTGGACGCTAGGAAGTGGAGGCATAGCACGTAGCGTAGGAGCTTTCCGAGGGGCGAGACGAAGAGGAGGCCTGCGCCGGCCCCCATCTTCATCAGATACCCGTCGAAAAACATGGTCCAGAGCTCCGGTTGGGTCGGAGCCATCGGGAGCTGGGTGTCGGCCCATTCAGCCATGAAGTCCGCCAAGACCTGGGACTTGATGGCCTTCCGAGGGGCGAACGAGATCGTCTCGCCCATGGTCTCCACATCGCATTCGTACGCGTGTCGGTACGTGGGCCTGACGGTGATGACCCCGTTGGGGCCCGACATCTTGAGCTTGAGGTAGGTGTAGTTGGGGACGGCCATGAACTTGGCGTAGCATGGCCTCCCCAGCACTGCGTGGTAGGTTCCTCGAAACCCGACCACTTCGAACGTGAGGGTCTCCTTTCGAAAGTTGGAGGGCGTCCCGAAGCAGACGGGTAGGTCGAGTTGTCCGAGGGGTTGAACGCGCTTCCCGGGGACGATCCCGTGGAAAGGCGCAGCACCCGTCCGGACCGAGGACAGATCGATCCGTAGGAGCCTGAGCGTCTTGGCGTAGACGATGTTGAGGCCGCTGCCTCCGTCCATGAGGACCTTGGTGAGCCTGACGTTGCCGATGATGGGGTCGACAACGAGTGGGTATCTCCCCGGGCTCGGCACGTAGTCTGGATGGTCGGCCCGGTCGAAGGTGATGGGCTTGTCGGACCAGTCTAGGTAGACTGGCGCCGCCACCTTTACCGAGCAGACCTCCCGACGCTCTTACTTGCGGTGCCGAGCCGAGGCGTTCGCCACTTGCCCGCCGTAGATCATGAAGCGGTCGCGGACCTCGGGGAACCCTCCTGCCTTGTGATCTTCCTCCTTTGCGTCGTCAAGGGCCTTGCCACCCTCCACGGGTGGCCCGGCCTTGTGGAAGTGTCGTCGAAGCATGGCACACTCCTCGAGGGTGTGCTTGACGGGCCCCTGATGATAGGGGCACGGCTCCTTGAGCATCTTGTCGAAAAGGTTGGCACCTCCGGGAGGTTTCCGAGGATTCTTGTACTCGGCGGCGGCGACAAGGTCCGCGTCGGCGGCGTCGCGTTTCACTTGCGACTTCTTCTTGACTTTCTTCTTGGCGCCGCGCTGAGTTGACGCCTCGGGAGCATCTTCCGGTGGGCGGCCCTGGGGCTGCTTGTCCTTCCGAAAAATGGCCTCAATCGCCTCGTGGCCTGAGGCGAACTTGGTGGCGATGTCCATCAGCTTGCTCGCCCTGGTGGGGGTCTTACGACCCAGCTTGCTCACCAGGTCACGGCAGGTGGTGCCGGCGAGGAACGCGCCGATGACATCTGAATCGGTGACGTTGAGTAGCTCTGTGCGGTGCTTCGAGAATCGCCGGATGTAGTCCCAGAGAGTCTCTCCCGGCTGCTGGCGGCAGCTTCGGAGATCCCAGGAGTTTCCAGGGCGCACGTACTGTCACACCCGGTTTTGGAAGGCAAACCAAGTGCGAACTATGTACGTGCCAGGATAAGAACTCACGTACACAGCGATTACATAAATGAACATCAATGCACATTGCTCGAATAATAACTTAAAAGAGTATTAACTTATTACATCACAGAGTCATAGACATCCACATAGTCATCGTCTTAACAGGTGAATCAAAGTGCTAGCGAAACGCAGTAAAGATAAGGCCTTCACAGGCAGCTGACTGGGGGTTGCCGCCAACCCACACCTAGAATTCGTCGTAGTCTTGGAACTCCTGGAAGTCTCCTTCCACGGCTTCGCCTTCTCCTGAGCAGTGGTTACAATGCGGACAACCTGGTGTTTTGTGGTGAAGCAAGGATGAGTACACATCAACGTACTCAGCAAATGTCCCGTTTGGCTGAAGTGGACTAGCTTTATGTGGGGTTAGGCTCAAGCAGTTGCTTTTAGTTGGTCAGGTATTTATTATTAGTAGAAGCCAGATTTTATCATTAACCAACCCATGAACCATTTCCTCATCGAGGAACAACATCATCATATTCGAACCAAAACCATAACATAATCCTTGTATCTCGAACCATCTGTATCTCTAATCAAAGAGGATCCCAAGGCTGCTCTTAACCGTGAGCACGGCTGATATATCAGTTTCACTACCCTCTGCAGAGGTCGCACACTTTACCCATGAGTCATGATTCCCTTTCTGCCCGGGGAGAGCTAATCCCCATTGACCACTACCTAGGTGGTCCGGCAGGGTATCACTACGTAGCTGTTACAAAGATTCCCTAGAGATCATAGCTGCCCGTTAGGTTTCTCCAGTTTGATAAACACAGTACTCCTCCCCGCAGGAGAGTGACTAACAAAATCAAAACGAAAGAACCTCGGCACTCAGCCTCGGCAGAGCAAGCACTGTGCCTGGACCCCATTGACGGCACGACGGCGAAGCAACTACACCTCTAGTTCCTCTAATTAATTAGCTAAGGGCACCCCATTTCACCCTCATGGTTGCACTGTTATCCCGGGTGGTCTCTCAACGAACAGGTCCTTACGGAGAGGTACTCAGGAAACAGCCTGAGCCCCCTAGAGTATCACAAGATCATCAACATCATCAGGATAACAGTATCATAAATATTCACATCATGTTCATTGATTAAGTTAAGGCAGTAGCAGAATGCTAACCATAATAGCCCATAAGGTCATCAAGGATAAAGTAAAGTGTAAAGCTAGTCAATCCTTAGGTTTCAAGTAAGTAATGCGGGGTAGTAAGTTATAAATGAATAGGACATAATGGGTCGGAGGACACTTGCCTTCACCAAACTGCTGATCAGGGACTTCCTCTGCAACTTCCTCGGGAAACCCAGACTGCTCGTTGTCTACGTAAAGTAATCATTCACACTATGCACTTGGGAAATAACAAACAAAAACAATATACCAAACATATGCAGCAGAGAGATCACAAGTTCATAATAGAAAAGGGATAGGCACTCTGGTATTCTCTAGGTCTAGGGTAGAGGACTATACAAAAGGATTCATTATCCACTACTCAGGTTTAAGTCAGTGGTGGGGGTTAAATCATTACATAGTGTTAAGTCCATAAACTTAAGTGCTCCAACTTTTATTAAAGTCTACTATCTTTTATTTATCTCAAATAGGGTTCCCATAACATTAATTTTACCCTAATGATCAACTATTAATTGGGACATAGAAACAGCAGGGAAACATTGCTTAAACAGATAAATAATAATATTATGAACATTTTGTAATTTGAAGCACCTAATTTGGAGTTCATATGACAAAGTTATGAATTTTACAAGATTAGGGATTAAAAATATGCCTTAAATACTTATTTTGGATTAAATAAAAGGTCTGAGGACCTAACTGCGAAGATCCAGGGACGGCGGGTCAATTTACAGAAAACCGGGGGTCTCTTTAAGAATTTGCGCGGGCGAAGGGGTATCGGGCTTCTACGGCCGTTGGATCTCGGATCAACGCCCGAGATTAGATCGCGGGCGGGCACGCGAGCGCGCGGCGGCGTGAGCGGCTGACAGGCGGGGCCGGGCGGGCAGCGCGGGCGCGGGCGGCTGACAGGCGGGGCCGGGCGGGTAGCGCGGGCGCGGTCGATTGACAGGCGGGGCCCGATTGACAGGAAGGCGGGGGGGGGGGGGGGGGGGGGGAACGGCCCTGGGCCGTCGGATCTCAGGCGGACGGCTGAGGTTGGGTTCGGGCTATTTGAAACAGGGCCGTCCGATCTAAGATGGACGGCGGAGATCTGGCGGCTGGCTTCTATCTTCTCCTCCGGCCAGCAGAGGCGACGGCGCCCGTCCCGCGGCGGAGAACTCGCCGGAGACGAGGGACGCAGGGGCTCTGCGGGTCCCAGGGGCGACCTGGGTGGCCGGGGAGGTTGGGGAGGGCGCGGGGAACCTTTTGGTGGGGGCTAGGTCGGGGCAGGGGCACCGGAGGGGGCGGTCCACGGCGAAGCAGCTCGGCGGCGGCGCTATGGGACTCCGGCGAGCAATTAAACGCGATAGAGTGCAATAGAGGGGAAGAGAGGGGGCATGGGAGGTTCCTTACCTCAAGGCGAACTCCGGGGACTCCTTGGTGGCGACAATGGCGCGACGACGGCCCGGGTCGGCGGTGGCGGACCTCCGCGGCTGCACGGTGGACGGCGGGTGAGCGCGGGCAGAGGGAAATAGGGAGGGGAAGGGGAAATTGGAGCGCGTCCCGGGTTGTGGACGTCGAGGCGGAGTTCACCGTGGCAGAGGGCACGGCGGGGCTCCAACGGCGACGGAGGAACGAGCTCGGGCGGCGGTGGTTTAATGGCGGCGGCGCTTTGGCGTGCACGCAGTGAGGGGGAGGTGAGAGAGAGGCCTGCAGGTGCGCAAATGAGGGAGGGGGAGAGGGCGAGTGGGGCTCTGGGCTCTAGTGGCCGAGGCGAGGTGGTGGCGAGCTCCACGCGCGACGTGAGCGCGGAGTCCGCGGCACGCGCGGCTCGGGGCGGCGGTTACGCGGGGACGACGGGGCTGACAGCCCGGGCCCGCGAGCAGAGAGAGAGAGGAAAGCGGGCGCGGGCGCGGAGAACGGTTGCGCTGACGGGTGGGCCCGCCAGGGCAGAGAGAGCAGGGGAAGCGGGCGCGCGCGGGATGGGGAAAGCGGCTGCGCTGACGGGCGGGCCCGCCAGGGCAGAGAGAGCGGGGGGGAGAAGACGCGCGCGCGGGATGGGCCGATTGGGCCGAAAGGCCGGGGGGCGGGGGTATGGGCTTTTTCCCTTTTTCTTTTATTCCAGCAATTGTTTTCCCTTTTCTTTTTATTTTCTCTATTTGATTCAAATTCAAATAAGCCACAAATTCAAATTAGACTTTCTAAGAATTATGCACCAAACAAAAGTGAAATCTAGGGTTCAACATGATGCAACAATTCATACTCCCTTGGAGTTTGAGCTAATAGACTATAGTTACAAATAAAATAACCACTTTTCTCCTATAGAAATGAGAAAGAGAAGATTGGGGAAGGATGAGAAAAGGGAAGTAACACCTGAATTTGAGAATATGAGCAAAGAAATTTTATACCCCCAAATTCAGGGTGTTACACGTACGTGCCCTGGAAATTGCCGGCGAAGGCTTGGACCAGGTCGTCCCAGTTGGAGATCTGCCCCGGGGGCAGGTGCTCCAGCCAGGCTCGAGCGGTGTCGGAGAGGAACAGGGGGAGGTTGCGGATGATGAGGTTATCGTCGTCCGTTCCACCCAGTTGGCAGGCCAGCCGATAGTCCGCGAGCCACAGTTCCGGTCTCGTCTCCCCTGAGTACTTTGCTATAGTAGTCGGGGTTCGGAACCGGGTCGGGAATGGTGCCCGTCGTATGGCACGGCTGAAAGCCTGCGGACCGGGTGGTTCGGGCGAAGGACTCCGATCCTCCCCGCTATCGTAGCGTCCCCCACGCCTAGGGTGGTAGCCTCGGCGCGCCCTGTCGTCGAGGTGGGCCCGACGGCTGTGATGATGGCGCTCGTTGCCAAGGCGACCCGGGGCCGCAGGCGCTGTGTTGCGCGTGCGCCCAGAGTGGACCGAGGCTTCCCGCATGAATCGAGAAGTCGCGGCGCGATGTTCCGAGGGGAACCCCTGCCTTCGGGAGGCAGAGCTTTCGGCCCATCAGACCGTGGCATCCTCCAGGAGATTCTTGAGCTCTCCCTGGATACGTCGCCCCTCGGTGGTTGATGGCTCCAGCATCACGCGGAGGAGTATTGCCGCTGCAGCCAGGTTCTGGCCGACTCCGCTGGAATCCGACGGCAGCCTCACCCTGACGTCGTCGGTGATGTGGTGCTGGATGTCCTAGGGGAGATGATGCGCTTCTCCGGTCGGGGGTTGGACCGCCCATTCCTGCCCGATGTCCCGGCGGATCGGCACAAGCGTTCCTGCTCCCTCATCGAGCCTGGCCTGCCTCTCGCGGATTTGCTCGAGCTGTGGGTCAGGACCCCCCGCCGGGACGGGGACCACAGCTAGCTCCCGAAGGATGTCAACGCAAGGCACAGGCCTAGGGGGATCACCGTTTTCCGGCATACCAAGATGGTTGCCTTCGCCGGGACCCCCTAGATCGACGTGGAAACATTCACGACTTGGGCCGCGGTCCTCGTTGTCGAGGCCGCGGCTGCCGTCGGAACAGTCGGAAAGGCAGTAGTCACATGCGGTCATGAAGTCCCGCACGGCACTAGGGTTACCAAGTCCGAAGAAATCCCAACAGAGGTCGGGCTCGCCATCTTCCTCGGACCCCGAGGGCTCATAGGTCAAGTTAGCCGTCAGTCGGTCCCAGGGTGACCGCACACGATACCCCAGAGGGTTTGGACTCGTCTCTATGAGAGTGCTCACCGAAGCGGGGTCGCTTGGTGGGTCGAGGCCGAATCCAAAAGACGTGAGATGGGAATCGGTCGGTACCTTTTGGTCGACGGTTGGTGACGAGGTCGCGTTTGGGACTGACTGCACCGTTGTCTCAGGTACGAGGGTGACGCCCAGCAAGTCCTTCACGAGCGTGCTGGCGTCGTGCGTTTGCTTGAGATTGGCGTGTTGCGGGGAGGCGGCGCTCGTCTTCGTCTCAGACGCGAGATCGATGCCCGACGCGCCCTCCGTTGGGGCGCCAGCGCCGTCGACTCGCTCGACAGCCAACGAGGTGCCGCTTCCCGCTTGGCCTTGGTTGCCCCGCCTCCTCCTCCGTCGGCGGGGGAGGGGACGGGACAAGCCCGAATGTCGTCCTTCCACCACGTGGGGAAGGCATCGTCGATTTCCCCGCCGGCGAGCGGGTTGTCGACCGCCATTGTCGCTGTCACGCGGCGGGGGAAGGAGTATCATGTCGTTGCTGCCGTCGAGGGACATGAACTCAAGATTCCCGAAATGGAGCACCGTCCCGGGCTGGAAAGGTTGCTGGAGACTGCCCATCTGGAGCTTGACGGGAAGCTGTTCGTCAACACACAGCAGGCCCCTACCTGGCGCGCCAACTGTCGGTGTTTCGAAACCCGGGGGGTCCCTGGACCGACGAGTGAATCGTCGCCGTGTGCCCCAGCCCAGATGGGTCGACGCGAGGCGGAACGCGAAGGGGGGAAAGGATGCAGCCGGAGGGAGGCAGGCGTGAGAGAGTGGATCCCGCGCCCTTCGTGTTAGCCCCGCGCCTGAGTCGGGTGTGCTTGCAGTAGGGGGATACAAGCATCCACGCGGGAGTGGGAGCGAGCGGCCTTGCGCGAGCGCCGTCTCGTCCTTCTCCGCGCGGGCCAACCAACCTTCCGTAAGAGGGCCCTGGTCCTCCCTTTAATAGGCATAAGGAGAGGATCCAGGTGTACAATGGGGAGTGTAGCAATGTGCTAACGTGTCTAGCGGTGGTGAGCTAGCGCCCTAAGTACATGCCATCGTGGCAGCCGGAGAGGTCTTGGCGCCTAGTTCGCGTGGTGTCGTGGCCGTCGGAGGAGTGCTGGAGCCTGGCGGGAGGGACAGCTGTTGGGGCTGTCGAGTCCTTGCTGACGTCCTCTTACTTCCGTAAGGGGGCTGAGAGTCGCCGTCGTCATAGGGCATGCGGGGCGCCATCATTACTCGCATGGTGGAGCGAGCCAGATGGGACGCCGGTCTGGTTCCCCGTAGCCTGAGTCAGCTCGGGGTAGGGTAATGATGGTGCTTCTTGTTGACGTGGTCGGTCCGTGCCCTAGGCTGGGCGAGGTGGAGGCTCCTCCGAGGTCGAGGTCGAGGTCGAGCCCCTGGGTCAGGCGAGGCGGAGTTCGTCGTCTTCCGGGGCTAAGCCCATGTTCGAGCCCTGGGGTCGGGCGGAGCGGAGTTCGCCATCTTCCGGGGCTGAGCCCGAGTCCGAGCCCTAGGTCGGGCGGAGCGGAGTTCGCCGTCTTCCGGGGCTGAGCCCGAGTCCGAGCCCTGGGTCGGGCGGAGCGGAGTTCGCCGTCTTCTGGGGCTGAGCCCGAGTCCGAGCCCTGGGTCGGGCGGAGCGGAGTTCGCCGTCTTCAGGGGCTGAGCCCGAGTCCAAGCCCTGGGTCGGGCAGAGCGGAGTTCGCCGTCTTCCGGGGCTGAGCTCGAGTCCGAGCCCTGGGTCAGGCGAGGCGGAGTTCGCCGTCTTCCGGGGCTGAGCCCGAGTCCGAGCCCTGGGTCGGGCGGAGCAGAGTTCGTCGTCTTCCAGGGCTGAGCCCGACTCCGAGCCCTGGGTCGGGCGAGGCGGAGTTTCCTATGACGCCCGAGGCCGGCCTTGGCTGCTGTCAGCCTCACTCTGTCGGGTGGCTCAGCAGTCGGAGCGGCGCAGGCGGCGCTGTCCTCTTGTCAGACCGGTCAGTAGAGCGGCGAAGTGACTGCGGTCACTTCGGCTCTGTCGACTGGTGGGCGTGCGTCAGGATAAAGGTGTCAGGCCACCTTTGCATTAAATGCCCCTGCGATTTGGTCGGTCGGCGTGGCGATGTGGCCAAGGTTGCTTCTCGGTGAAGACTGGGCCTCGGGTGAGCCGATAGTGTGCCCGTTGCTGGAGGGGGGTCCTCGGGCGAGACGTAGGTTCTCCGGGGTCGGCTTCCCTTGCCCGAGGCTAGGCTCGGGCAAGGCACGATCGTGTCCCTTGAATGGACCGATCCTTGACTTAATCGCACCCATCAGGCCTTTGCAGCTTTGTGCTGATGGGGGTTACCAGCTGAGATTTAGGGGTCTTGAGGGTACCCCGAATTATGGTCCCCGACAAGACCCGTCCATACCAGTGGACACAGACTATTCAAATAGGTTTGAACTCACTAGTCTGGTTTCTGCGATCTCACCGTCGTGAGAACCGAATGCCGAATCTCTTTCTTTCCTCGCACGTCCTAACCTTAACAGTTATACCGGAAGGAGTCAGGCCACCGCCATGCCCAAACCGGACAAAACATTCCCCCTCCTTATCCTCTCGGTGCTCCCCAGCCTTCATAACCCTGGGGTTGGACCGTACGAGTTCAGATTGAGTGACTGCCTACACAGTCTCGAGTGGTTGTACTTATCATGAGTACAGGTAGTGAAGGATGACAAACTGGTCCTTATATGAGGGGACAATCCTTCTGCTCACACCTAAACCAGCTGAGCAATCACCTTAGACCCTCCCCTAAACCAGGGAGTCCCTGATCATCCCTACTCAAAGGTGATAAGGGTGAAAACCCTTCATCAAACACATTTTGAAAAGTATTTTCTTTTGAAAACTCACACCTTTCCTCAAATCATTTGTAACAATTATATCAGGGATTGATTGCGGCAAGCGGCTGGGTGGCCATAATAACTTGTCTCAAAATCATATTATGCATAAAATAACAGGCTGAGGGTTGTGGTTGAAAAATCATAGGTAATTTATGCATCAAAGGGATCCAGTGAGCTTGTCGTGCTTATCCGGCGAAGGGGGAAGGGGTGCTCGCGGAACTGGCTTCTGGCTCCACCGCCTGGCATAGACTTGCAGATCTGGCCTCCACGAGACAGCACGAACGCTCCGATAACTATGCAACATGAACAAGCAAACATACAAACAAGCAAGTATACCAACAAATATTTACTATAGTGGTCAGAATAGCGATATATGGATGGGCAGAGTCTTGAGTAGAATTTGTGTCATGTTGTGTTGAGGTACTACTAGTGGTGGAGCGGAGGTGCTTACCAGGAGGGTGGACTGGAGGCGAAGCGACACTATGCGTGTAGCCGACAGAGCGGAGTAACTGAATGGGTGGGGTGTTTGCCTTGGCTGAGGGTGTTGAGTGTGTGGAGTGGGAGAGGGTAGCTAGGGGTATTTATAGCTGGATGTATGTGGTGTAGCTCAGTGAAGTTCACTATTGGTGAGAATAGTGACGAAAGAATCGTCTAACTTAGCATGGACAGGAGAGTTATAAGCAGAATATGGGACAAGAGTATTTTGGGAGTTTTCTGGAATATGAACCATGCTTAAGGGATGACATGGTTGGATAGGGATTAGTTTGACAAGAATTTTAGAAACAAGAATGACTGAAATCTGAGTTTAGATGGAGGAGTTTTGGATTTTATAATCATTGGGAGAAAAAGAAAAGGAAATGAATAATTGTAGAATTTGAATATTTAGAGATATTTGGAAAATCAAAAATACAAATGTATTTTTGAACGGGGTGCGAGGAATTATTTTTGGGCTTTTCTTGGGCAGAGGTTTATGTTGGTGGAAACTGTTCCTACCTACTGTGTCTCATCAGACAACAGTAAGGCAGGACCCAAATAGCTGGAATGCTGTGGTATTCTAGTCCGAGTGGGCTGTGGTATCTTGGGCCAGGTTTTATAGGATTGAAGACGTATCCATACAAACATGGTTCGCCTTTCTTTTTGGAAGTCTGGCTTGAAAGAATCCCAAAGTTAAGCGTGCTCAACTTGGAGAAATCTGGGATGGGTGACCAGATGGGAAGTTCCCTACTGGAAGGAAAATCACAGTCACCGGAGTTCGTATGACTGGAATATGGGTCTGGCTGGTCTTAGGTGGACTGAACAACATGACAAATGAGTAGTTGAAATTTGGGGTAATCAGATGATCGATGAATAGTAACGATGAATAGTGACGGTGAATAGTTTGTATGAACGAACGATGAACGATGAATAGTGACGATGAACGAACGATGAACGATGAATAGGAACTATGAACGAACGATGAACGATCGAATGATCGAACGAACGAACGATCGAAATTTCGGCAGCATAACGGTAGGAAAAAGATTATTTGGATGAACGAACGGACGAACGATCAGACAAACAGACGAATGAACCATGAATGATCGGACGAACGAACGAACGAACTAAGAAAAGGTGGACGAACGATCGAAGAACGACCGAACGATCCTTGTGCTAGTGTGTGCTTGTGTGGGAAGTGGAGTGGGAGTGGGCGTGTGGGGGGGGGGGGGGGGAGGGAGCTGCCATGAAATGGCTTGGGGTGGGATGAGAGGAGGCCCTTGCCCCTCTATTTATAGCCATGGTGGGGGGATTAGGGTGAGGGATGAGAGGATTAGTGGGAGGATGAGAGGATTAGTGGGAGATTAGCATGGATTTGTCTTATATGAGTGTAATTAGCTTGTAGAGCTCACCGTATGACACCGGAGGCATACGTATACGTATGAGCATGAGGAAAGTTTTGAAGAAAATATTTGTGGGGACTTTAAAAATGATTCTGAAGGTATTTCTCAGGAGGAAAATATTTGGAGATATATCGGTGGAATATCTGGGCAATATTTCTGAAAGAGTTTGAGTGTGATCACTGGGGAAATATTTGTAGGATATTTTGAGGAGGATTTTAGAGAGAATATAGACCACTAAAATTTTATTTGTTGATATCAACTCGCAAACAAACATTTTGAAATGAAATTTGAAATTCATTTTGAATTTAGAGCGAGTTTGAGAAAATTTCAAGATTTGAATTTTTGGGACGCTACAAATCTACCCCACTTAAAAGGAATCTCGTCCTCGAGATTCGGCTTAGAAGGGTTATGGGTATAACTTTCCTTCAGCTACATATCTTCACTTTGCAACTCTTCGAGGAGATGGAACTTCAACAAGATCTGGCCTTGAGGAGCATCTGGTTGCCGATTGCAAACGCTGATTCTGGCTACTCAAGATCATCTTCAGGCTTCTAGGTTTCGCTTGGCAGCTAGCTTATTGAAGAAGCATCGATGCCAACACACAAACCTTCCTCTTGCGAACTTCCACATGGATTCCTTCCTTGATTGGTCTTCTAGTGATTCATCAACAAAACTTGGGTGACCACTTCTCATCCAGGAACTTATAAGCTTTGATGATCTGGTCCTTCACAAGCTTGCTACAGGCCTTCTTCTTCTTCTCCATAGCAGGAACCTTGCTGGAACACTACCCCACTTAAAAAGAATGAGGGTAGAACTCTTGAATCTCGGGGATTTGAACTCCTTGAAGTACCACATAACAAGGGTGTTACGGGGCCTTCTTCTACTGCTGCTTGAGCAGACTGCGGAGAGATGACTGACATAGGGTTGATTCTGGGAGAACCTTCTTCTTATCTTCTCTTCTCTTCGCTTTTTCTTTTCTCTTCTTACTGCCTCTTTCTTTCTCTTTGCTCTTCCCACCGGAGGATTCTATCGATGAGTATAACCATCATACAGAGGAGGAAACCAAAGATTGTGAACCATGTACAACAGTCTTCAACCCAAGAATCATCAAGCATTGTGATCTTAGGGGCGAGGGAGTGGAAAATGGAGTTGCTTGCAATTTGGCAGAGGGTATTTTATCAGGAGTGTTTTGCTTTCAGCGGAATAGGAACTGAGGGAGCTGGTGGGGGTTTATAGGCGAGCGGTATACGAGGTGGTGCTCGGGTGCGGAATGGCGGTGATGGAGCAGGTGCCACACGGCAGCAGGTGCAACGGAGGGGAAGGGGGCCTATTGCTGGCGACGATGGCGGCGGTGGGTGCACTGCAAAGGGGCATGGTCGGAGGTAGTGCGCTGCAAAGGGGGTGTGGGGCAGTGGTAGTGCGCATGGAGGCGGGCACGCGTGCGGGGAACACGAGTGAGTGGTGGGGTCAATGACCCTGATATTTGTGGTGTCTGGCTCCCAGAATCTTTGCCTCTCTGTATGGTAATAACTTCTTTTGTCCTCTTTTCCTGTTTACTTTGACTCAGGGGGCAGTGCTTTGATTCTCACGGTCGGTCCTTTTGACTGAGCGGTTGGATAGGTTTCTTCTGTAGCTTATTCCAGGCTTCAAGGGTAAGCTTCTCGGTATCTTCTTGGGTAAGGCACTTTTCTCTTGAGATGGGTTTAGATGAGAATGGAAGCATAAGGTGAGGATTAGCTCTAATTTGTTATCTATGTTTTTAGAGAAAACCTTTTTAAGAAAACAAAAAGAAAACACACAAGCTCAGCAATGATAAGCACAAACAAATCAAATATTTTGAATAAGGGAATAATAGAGTTTTCCAAAGCACGAACTACTCAGATTCGGGGGCTAAGCATAACTACTATTGCTTGGCTCCTGAATTGAGAACTATGCTAAATGCAACTTATGAGCACTAACGTTAAAGCATCACATATGCACTCAAAAGGGGAGAAAACATCAAGCGAAATTCATTTTGAAATGCCCTAGGGGGCCACACAATTAGAGTTTTGCAAAACACGAGTCTACACGATTACCTCTCATACATGCAGGGCTCTAGCCAAAGTGAAGAAAAACTTCACTACCCAATGCATGCAGAGGACTGGGCATAACTAACTTCAGATCTGGCAGCTTCTCTTCTGGCAAGGCTGGCACACAACTTCAATCTGAGACATCTCCTGGATGGGTCAAGAGGGAGCTAATGTTGATGACTTCTTTTGGCAGCGACTGAGATGGCAAGACGGGGTTGAACTCTTCTTCAAGCGGGATAGGCTCTAGTAGCTCCTCAGAGGGCAGCGGTGCTGGCGGGGTGCTTGCAGCTTCTTCTTTGATCTCACGGGACGGTGCTGGAATCTTCTTCATGGTGAGGGGCTCAAACAACCTTGGCGGGGGATCTTGGGAGGATTCAGGGTGCTCTTTCTTATTCATAGCCTGAGGGAAGACTGGAATTCCTTCCAAGACTATGGCTCCTTCCGGTAGTTCCCAAGTCTTCTTATCTCCTCTAATAGAGACCGGGTGACCTTCAAGAATTTGGGGATCTTTAGCTCTCTTGGGTTGAACTGGGTTGGATGGAGCGGGCTCTTGGATTTGCAGGGCTCTACGTTGGTTATGGGTTACCAAGTAGGCCTCCATCAACTTCTAGACATGCTCATCCTTGGCTTGCTTCAGGGCTTCAACAACATTGACTTCATGACTTTCCAAGGCAGCTACACGAGCTTGAGTTGTGGTGAGATCCACATGGAGCTTACGGTTCAGCTTCTCCGCATCTTCTGCTCGGGCAATCATCTGACGGTGGTGCCGAGCCAAGAAATCATACTGGGCCTCTAAGGTGAGCAGGTATGCAGTGAGGTACACGACTGAGGGGTCGTCCTCAAGCAACTGCTGTCCTTCCAATGCACGCATCCTGCCATCCAAACAGGACTATTTCTCTGAAAGGGCGGAAAGAATCTGAGCGGGGTGTCGGCCACTTCTTCTTCATAAATCTAACATAGGGCCCTCAATGCCTTGCGAGTGACGACTTGGCAGGTGTCTTTGAATCTGTGCCCCACAGCGGTGACACTCCATTCCACATGGTGCAGACTGGATCCAATGTATACAGTCACGACACACTTCTCCATGCCATGCTCGATGAATTCACAACCATCATACTCTGGCTGGCTCCTGATTCCGAGGCAGACTGTGCATGCTCTCAGCAACTTGGGGAAACCATCTTCATTCTGGCAAAAGCTAGTCTGGCAACGAACCTCCATCTGATTTCTGAGAGAAGGAAAGGAGGAAACCATTTTTGAAATGAAAGGATAAGAGCAAGATTTTTTTTAAGAAAATAGTTTTGACTCAAAAACTTTTGGATCAGGCTAAGGGTTACGTCCTGCGGCCAACCTAACAGCTCTGATACCACCTGAAGCGCCCCAATCCTCTGGGACTCAAATGTGATACAATTACTAGTCCTAGGAGGCTAGTAAACACATTTATACAACAGATGATTTCAGATCTGCTTAAACGAGACAAACCTATAAAGGTAGCGATCAACTTTAAGAGTTGGTCCACAACTCGGGACATATCATCAGAGTGGGGCTGAAGCAGCCCGATATACATAGCGAAGCAATTCAGCGGTCCAACAGCCACAGGCAAGGTTGGGAACAGGCGTAACTCTTACCCGATCTCCTTTTTCTGAAAAACAACAAATAAGCAAGGGTGAGTACAAACGTACTCAGCAGCCCACCTTCACCCGCGGAATGGGGAAATCAGATATAATGCATGGAATATGTGGAGCTTAGGATATTTGCAGAAACAGCAATATTTTATGCAGGGTTGTTTTGAAAAATATTTTGTATTTTGCAAAGCGCATCCTCTCCAAAAGGAGCAGGAAGTTTTTTCAGTATAGAACGATTGACCGAATCCAGGTATCTTAGCAGTTTCCTACTGGTTTTCATTTTCAAACACAGCTACTGGACTTCCCGTCCACCATAGCTCATGGCTCAACCGCCGGACCTTTTAAAAACCATTTTTCTCAAACGCACCCCTTTTTTTGAAAGCAAAACACTAATTGCCATACCACACCAGACCCGTCCATACCAGTGGACACGGACTATTCGAATAGGTTTGAACTCTATGCAGAGGGGTACACTTTACCCACTAGTCCGGTTTCTGCAATCTCACCCGTGAGAACCGAATGCCGAATCTCTTTCTTTCCTCGCACGTCCTAACCTTAACGGTTATACTGGAAGGAGTCAGGCCACCGCCATGCCCAAACCGGACAAAACATTCCCCCTCCTTATCCTCCTGGTGCTCCCTAGCCTTCATAACCCTGGGGTTGGATCGTACGAGTTCAGATTGAGTGACTGCCCACACAGTCTCGAGTGGTTGTACTTATCATGAGTACAGGTAGTGAAGGATGACAAACCAGTCCTTATATGAGGGGACAATCCTTCTGCTCACACCTAAACCAGCTGAGCCATCACCTTAGGCCCTCCCCTAAACCAGGGAGTCCCTGATCATCCCTACTCAAAGGTGATAAGGGTGAAAACCCTTCATCAAACACATTTTGAAAAGTATTTTCTTTTGAAAACTCACACCTTTCCTCAAATCATTTGTAACAATTATATCAGGGATTGATTGCGGTAAGCAGCTGGGTGGCCATAATAACTTGTCTCAAAATCATATTATGCATAAAATAATAGGCTGAGGGTTGTGGTTGAAAAATCATAGGTAATTTATGCATCAAAGGGATCCAGTGAGCTTGTCGTGCTTATCCGGCGAAGGTGGAAGGGGAGCTCACGGAACTGGCTTCTGGCTCCACCGCCTGGCGTAGACTTGCAGATCTGGCCTCCACGAGACGACACAAATGCTCTGATAACTATGCAACATGAACAAGCAAACATACAAACAAGCAAGTATACCAACAAATATTTAGTATAGTGGTCAGAATAGCGATATATGGATGGGCAGAGTCTTGAGTAGAATCTGTGTCATGTGGTGTTGAGGTACTACTAGTGGTGGAGCGGAGGTGGGTGTTTGCCTTGGCTGAGGGTGTTGAGTGTGTGGAGTGGGAGAGGGTAGCTGGGGGTATTTATAGCTGGGTGTATGTGGTGTAGCTCAGTGAAGTTCACTATTGGTGAGAATAGTGGCGAAAGAATCGTCTGACTTAGCATGGACAGGAGAGTTATAGGCAGAATATGGGACAAGAGTATTTTGGGAGTTTTCTGGAATATGAACCATGCTTAAGGGATGACATGGTTGGATAGGGATTAGTTTGACAAGAATTTTAGAAACAAGAATGACTGAAATCTGAGTTTGGATGGAGGAGTTTTGGATTTTATAATCATAGGGACAAAAAAAGGAAAGGAATAATTCTAGAATTTGAATATTTAGAGAGTGGGGTGCAAGGAATTATTTTTGGGCTTTTCTTGGGCAGAGGTTTATGTTGGTGGAAACTGTTCCTACCTACTGTGTCTCATCAGACAACAGTAAGGCGGGACCCAAATAGCTGGAATGCTATGGTATTCTAGTCCGAGTGGGCTGTGGTATCTTGGGCCAGGTTTTATAGGATTGAATACGTATCCATACAAACATGGTTCGCCTTTCTTTTTGGAAGTCTGGCTTGAAAGAATCCCAAAGTTAAGCGTGCTCAACTTGGAGAAATCTGGGATGGGCGACCAGATGGGAAGTTCCCTACTGGAAGGAAAATCACAGTCACCGGAGTTCGTATGACTGGAATATGGGTCTGGCTGGTCTTAGGTGGACTGGACAGCATGACGGATGAGGAGTTGAAATTTGGGGTAATCAGATGATCGATGAATAGTATCAATGAATAGTGACGGTGAATAGTTCGTATGAACGAACGATGAACGATGAATAGTGACGATGAACGAATGATGAACGATGAATAGGAACTATGAACGAACGATGAACATCGAATGATCGAACGAACGAACGATCGGAATTTCGGCAGCATAACGGCAGGAAAAAGATTATTTGGACAAACGAACGGACGAACGATCGAACGATCGGACGAACGGACGAACGAACCATGAACGATCGGACGAACGATCGAACGATCGAACGAATGAACGAACAAACTAAGAACAGGTGGATGAACGATCGAAGAACGACCGAACGATCCTTGTGCTAGTGTGTGCTTGTGTGGGAAGTGGAGTGGGAGTGGGCGTGTGGGGGGGAGGGAGTTGCCATGAAATGGCTTGGGGTGGGATGAGAGGAGGCCCTTGCCCCTCTATTTATAGCCATGGTGGGGGGATTAGGTGGAGGGATGAGAGGATTAGTGGGAGGATGAGAGGATTAGTAGGAGATTAGCATGGATTTGTCTTATATGAGTGTAATTAGCTTGTAGAGCTCACCGTATAACACCGGAGGCATACGTATACGTATGAGCATGAGGAAAGTTTTGAAGAAAATATTTGTGGGGACTTTAAAAATGATTCTGAAGGTATTTCTCAGGAGGAAAATATTTAGAGATATATCGGTGGAATATCTGGCCAATATTTCTGAAAGAGTTTGAGGGTGATCACTGGGGAAATTTTTGTAGGATATTTTGAGGAGGATTTTAGAGAGAATATCGACCACTAAAATTTTATTTGTTGATATCAACTCGTAAACAAACATTTTGAAATGAAATTTGAAATTCATTTTGAATTTAGAGCGAGTTTGAGAAAATTTCAAGATTTGAATTTTTGGGATGCTACACTGGTGCAGGATAATACAAGTCTCGTTCCCCCCTTGTGTTCCATCTCGCACCAACCCATCTGGGCAGGGACACGCAGCGACAAATTTACTCGTCGGTTCAGGGACCTCCCGGGTCCAGGACGCCGACAGTTGGCGCGCTTGGTAGGGGCTTGATGCGTGTTAACGAACACTTTCCCGTTGAGTTCAAGATGGGTGGATTTCAGCAACCTCTTCAGCCCGGGACGGTGCTCCGCTTCGGGAGTCTCGAGTTCATGTCCCTCGACGGCAGCTACGACATGGTACTGCTCTCCTCGCAGCACGACAACAACGACAGTCAGCTCACCTGGCGGCGGTGAACTCGACGACGGCATCTCCTCGCGGCGGAAGAGGAACACCCGAGTCGTCCCCGCTACCCTCCTCGCCAGAGGAGATGGAGACGGGGCAATCGTGGCCACGCAGGAGGCGGCACCTTATCAGCTGTCGGACCAGAGCAAGTCGACGATGCCGGCACTCCTCTGGGGGACATGTCGAGTGTTGTCCTCGCGCCTGAGACAACGACGAGCGTCGCTTCCCCGCGACGTGCCAGCCCCAAGCGGACTGATGACGCCAGCACCCTCGCAAAGGACCTGCTGGGCGTTACCCTCGTACCTGAGATGACGGTGCGCTCCGTCCCCGACGCGACCTCACCATCATCCATCGACCAAGAGGTATCGTCCGTACTCCACCTTGTTCCCTTTCGATTCAGCTTTGATCCACCTAGCGACCCCGCTGTGGTGAGTGCTTTCGTAAGGGCGTATCTAGACCTTCCGGGGTACCACATGTGGTCAACCTGGGATCGACTGACAGCCGTCTCAACCTCCGAACCGGCGGGTTCCGAGGAGGAGGACGACCCCGACTTCGGTTGGGATTTCTCTGGCCTCGGTGATCCCGGTGCCATGCGGGACTTCATGTTCGCATGTGACCACTGCCTCTCCGGTTGCTCTGACGGTGGCCATGGCCTTGACGATGAGGGTTATGGCCCCAGTCGTGAATGTTTCCACGTCAATCAAGGAGATCACGATGAAGGCAACCACCTCGGTATGCCAGAGGTTGACGATCCCCCTGGGCTCGCATCTCGCGTTGACATCCCGCGGGAGCTAGCTGTGGTCCCAGTCCCTGCGGGGGGTCGGGACACACAGCTCGAGAAAATCCACGAGATGCAGGCCAAGGTCGACGGGGAAGCAGGCCGACTTGTGCAGCCCCGACAGAACATCGAGCAGGAGTGGGTAGGCCAAACCCTCGCCGGAGGAGCCCATCATCGGGCCCGGGACGTCCACCGTCGCATCGTCGACAACGCCAGGGCAGCACTGCCCCCGACCGTCAGCGGGTCTGGCCACGACCTAGCTGCAGCGGCGATGCTACTTTGAACCATGCTGGAGCCATCCACCACTGAGGGACGGCGTATCCTGGGCGAACTCAAGGATCTCCTGGAAGGTGCCACAGTTCGATGAGCTGAGAGCTCTGCCTCCCAAAGGCAAGCTGACCCCTCGGAGCATCACGCGGCGTCCTCCCGATGCATGCGGGAAGCCTCGGTCCATCCCGAGCGCACGCGGGACGAGGCGCTTGCCGCCCGGGATCGCCTCGGTGACGAGCAACACCGTCGTGACCATCGAGCCCACCTCGAGGAGAAGGTGCGCCGAGGCTACCATCCTAGGTGCGGGGGACACTGCGACAGTGAGGAGGATCAAAGTCCCTCGCCCGAGCCACCCAGTCCACGAGTCTTCAGCCGGGCCATACTACGAGCGCCATTCCCCGCCCGTTTCCGAGCCCCGACTACCATCACCAAGTACTCAGGGGAGACAAGGCCGGAGTTGTGGCTCGCGGACTACCGACTGGCATGCCAGTTGGGAGGGGCAGACGACGACAACCTCATCATCCGCAATCTTCCCCTTTTTCTCTCCGACGCTGCCCGGGCCTGGCTGGAGCATCTGCCTCCTGCGCAGATCTCCGACTAGGACGACCTGGTCAAGGCTTTCACGGGAAATTTCCAAGGCACGTACGTGCGCTCTGGGAACTCATGGGATCTCCGAAGCTACCGCCAACAGCCAGGGGAATCCCTCCGAGAGTACATCCGGCGGTTTTTGAAGCAGCGCACCGAGCTGCCCAACATTACCGACTTGGATGTCATCGGGGCTTTCCTCGCCGGCACCACTTGCCGAGACCTGGTGAGCAAACTGGGGCGCAAGACTCCCACCATGGCGAGAGAATTGATGGATGTCGCCACCAAGTTTGCCTCAGGTCAGGAGGCGGTCGAAGTCATCTTCCGGAAAGACAAGCAGCCTCAGGGAGAGCCGAAGGAAGACGCCCCCGAGGTGTCCGCCCAGCGTGGCGCAAAGAAGAAGGCCAAGAAGAAGGCGCAAGCAAAGCGCAACGCCGCTGACACGAATCTTGTCGCTGCTGCCGAGCACAGGAACCCTCGGAAGCCTCCTGAAGGGGCTGGCGCGTTCGACAAGATGCTCAAGGAGCCGTGCCCCTATCACCAGGGTCCCGTCAAGCACACCCTTGAAGAATGTGTCATGCTCCGCGGCTACTTCCATAAGGCCGGGCCCTCGGCGGAAGATAGCAAGGGTCAAGGCAACAACAAGAAGGAGGGCAACAAGGAAGAGGAGTTCCCGAAGGTCCACAACTGCTTCATGATCTACGGCGGGCAGGCTGCGAACGCCTCAGCTCGACACCGCAAGCAGGAGCGCCGGGAGATCTGCTCGGTGAAGGTGGCAGCGCCAGTCTACCTAGACTGGTCCGACGAGCCTATCACCTTCGACCGAGGCGACCACCCCGACTTCGTACCAAGCCCAAGAAGGTACCCGCTCGTCGTCGATCCGATCATCGGCAACGTTAGGCTCTCTAAGGTCCTCATGGACAGAGACAGTAGCCTCAACATCGTCTACGCCGAGACCCTGGAACTCTTGGGGGTTGATCGGTTCGAGGTCCGGGCCGATGCGACACCCTTCCACGGGATCGCACCCGGAAAGCGTATCCTCCCCCTCGGGCAGATTGACTTACCCATCTGCTTCGGAACTCCCTCCAACTTCCGAAAGGAAACCCTCACCTTCGAGGTGGTCGGGTTCCGAGGGACCTACCACGAGGTGTTGGGAAGACCGTGCTATGCCAAGTTCATGGCCGTCCCCAACTACACCTACCTTAAGCTTAAGATGCCCGGCCCCAACGGGATCATCACCATCGGATCCACGTATCGCCACACGTACGAATGCGACGTGGAATGCGTGGAGTACGCTGAGGCCCTCGCCGAGTCCGAGGCCCTCATTGCCGACCTGGAACGCCTCTCCAAGGAGGCGCCCGACGCAAAGCGGCACGCCGGCAACTTCGAACCAGTTAAGGCGGTTAAGTCCGTCTCACTCGACCTTAGCAACGACGCCAGCAAGAAAGTTAGGATTGGCTCCGAGCTCGACCCTAAATAGGAAGTAGTGCTTGTCGACTTCCTCTGCACAAACGCCGAAGTTTTTGCATGGAGTCTCTCAGACAAGCCAGGCATACCAATGGATGTCGCCGAGCACACACTGGACATCAGAGCTGGAGCCCAACCCATGAAGCAGTCCCTGCGCCGTTTTGATGAAGAAAAGCGTAGGGCCATAGGCGAGGAGGTCCACAAGCTACTGGCTGCGGGGTTTATCAAAGAGGTATTCCATCCCGAATGGTTAGCTAACCCTGTTCTTGTAAAGAAAAAGGGTGGGAAATGGAGGATGTGCGTAGACTACACTGGTCTAAACAAAGCATGTCCAAAGGTTCCCTACCCTTTGCCCTGTATCGATCAAATTGTGGACTCCACCGCTGGGTGCAAAACCCTGTCTTTCCTCGATGCCTACTCAAGCTATCACCAAATTAAGATGAAAGAGTCCGACCAGCTCGTGACTTCTTTTATCACACCTTTTGGCATGTATTGTTACATTACAATGCCATTTGGCTTGAGGAATGCAAGCGCCACCTACCAGAGGTGCATGAACCATGTGTTCGGAGAACACATCGGCAAAACGGTCGAGGCTTACGTTGATGACATCGTTGTCAAGACAAAGAAAGCCTCCGACCTCCTCTCTGACCTTGAAACAACATTCAAGTGTCTGAGAGCGAAAGGCGTGAAACTCAACCCTGAGAAGTGTGTCTTCGGAGTCCCCCGAGGCATGCTCCTGGGGTTCATCTTCTCCGAGCGGGGCATAGAGGCCAACCCGGAGAAAATCGTGGCCATCACCAACATGGGACCAATCAAAGATTTAAAAGGAGTACAAAGGGTCATGGGATGCCTTGCGGCTCTGAGCCGCTTCATCTCACGCCTTGGCGAAAAAGGATTACCCCTGTACCGCCTCTTAAGGAAGGCCGAGCACTTCACTTGGACCCCCGAGGCCGAGGAAGCCCTCAGAAACTTAAAGGCACTCCTTACAAATGCGCCCGTCTTGGTGCCCCCCGCTACGGGAGAAGCCCTCTTGATCTACATAGCCGCAACCACTCAGGTGGTCAGCGCCGCGATCGTAGTCGAGAGACGAGAAGAAGGGCACGCGCTGCTCGTCCAGAGGCCAGTCTACTTCATCAACGAAGTTCTATCCGAGACCAAAGTCCACTACCCGCAGATCCAGAAGTTGCTCTACGCAGTCATCTTGACACGGCGGAAGCTGCGACACTACTTCGAGTCTCACCCGGTGACTGTGGTGTCATCCTTTCCCCTGGGAGAGATCATCTAGCCCCGAGAGGCCTCGGGTAGGATAGCGAAATGGGCGGTGGAACTCATGGGCGAAACACTTTCATTTGCCCCTCGGAAGGCCATAAAATCCCAAGTCTGAATGGACTGACACCCAATTACCGACGGCCCCAATACAACCTGAACTTTGGACCATGTACTTCGACGGGTCGCTGATGAAAACTGGGGCAGGCGCGGGCTTGCTCTTCATCTCACCCCTTGGAGAACATGTTCGTTACGTGCTGCGCCTTCATTTTCTGGCATCAAACAACGTGGCCGAGTACGAGGCCTTGGTTAACGGCCTGCGCATCACCGTCGAGCTAGGGGTTCGGCGCCTCGACGCTCGTGGTGACTCGTAGCTCGTCATTGACTAGGTCATGAAGAACTCCCACTGCCGCAACCAAAAAATGGAGGCCTACTGTGACGAAGTTTGGTGTTTGGAAGACAAGTTCTACGAGCTGGAACTCAACCATGTTGCTCGATGGTACAACGAAACCACAAACGAGCTAGCGAAAATAGCCTCGGGACGAGCGACGGTTCCCCCGAACGTCTTCTCCAAGGATATATATCAGCCATTCGTCCAAATCAACGACGCGCCCGAGCCCGAGGAGGCCTCGGCCCAGCCCGAGGTACCCGCGACCGCCGAGGGTGAGGCCCTGCGTGTCAAGGAGGAGCGGAATGGGGTCACACCGGTTCCAAACTGGCAGACCCCGTACCTGGAATATCTCCTTCGAGGAGAGCTGCCCCTCGACAAGGCCGAAGCTTAGCGACTGGCTCGGCGCACCAAGTCGTTCGTTTTGTTGGGTGATGAAAAGGAGCTGTACCACCACAGCCCCTCGGGCATTCTCCAACGATGCATATCCATTGCCCAAGGACAAGAGCTGTTACAAGAAATACACTCGGGGGCTTGTGGTCACCATGCAGCACCTCGAGCCCTCGTGGGAAATGCTTTCCGATAAGGTTTCTACTGGCCAACCACAGTGGCCGACGCCACTAGGATTGTACGCTCCTGCCGGGGGTGTCAATTCTACGCACGACAGATGCACCTGCCCGCTCAGGCACTGCAGACGATACCTATCACCTGGCCGTTTGCCATTTGGGGTCTGGACCTCGTTGGTCCCTTGTAGAAGGTACTCGGGGGCTTCAAGCGCCTGCTGGTCGCCATCGACGAATTCTCCAAGTGGATCGAGGTCCGACCCTTAACCAGCATCAGGTCCGAGCAAGCGGTGGCATTCTTCACCAATATCATCCATCGCTTTGGAGTCCCAAATTCCATCATCACCGACAATGGCACGCAGTTCACCAGGAAAAAGTTCCTGGACTTCTGCGAGGACCGCCACATCCGTGTGGACTGGGCCGTCGTAGCTCACCCAATGACGAATGGGCAGGTGGAGCGCGCCAACGGCATGATTTTGCAAGGACTAAAACCGAGGATCTACAACGACCTCAACAAGTTTGGCAAGCGGTGGATGAAAGAGCTACCCTCGGTGGTCTGGAGTCTGAGGACGACGCCGAGCCGGGCCACGGGCTTCACGCCGTTTTTCCTAGTCTATGGGGCCGAGGCCATCTTACCCACGGACTTCGAATACGGTTCCCTGAGGACAAAGGCGTACGACGACCGAGGCAACCAGACCAGTCGAGAAGATTCCTTGGACCAGCTGGAAGAGGCTCGGGACGTGGCCTTACTACACTCAGCGCGGTATCAGCAGTCTCTACGACGCTACCACGCCCGAAGGGTTCAGCCCCGAGGCTTCCAAGTGGGAGACTTGGTACTTCGGCTGCGACAAGACGCCCGAGGGCGCCACAAGCTTACTCCTCCCTGGGAGGGGCCATTCATCGTCGCCAAAGTTTTGAAGCCCGGGACATACAAGCTGGCTAACGATCAAGGCGAGGTCTACAACAACGCTTGGAACATCGAACAACTACGTCGCTTTTACCCTTAAAATGTTTCAAGTCGTTCATGTTCCTCGTTTTCTTTACATACATAAATAAAGTCTAACCGTCAAGGAAGGATCAGCCTTGCCTCGGCAAAGCCCGACCCTCCCTCGGGGGCTAGAAGGGGGGAACCCCCTCTGCGTCAGAATTTTCTTCGAAAAAGTTTTCTACCAAGAAAAGTTTTCTACCAAAACAAACTCTCGTGCTTTTCGACTATATCGATAACGGAACCCTGAAAACGAGCGGGAGAGACCTTGAACGGCAAGGCCGACTGAGCGGAGGGACTCCTACGCCTCCGGGATACGGATACCTCACTCATCACCTTCCGCGAAAAGTAAAATCTCGCTCGGATAAGCGGTTCTGCTATCGAACAAGTCCTAATGCTCGGGTAGAAAACGACTTTCATGCTGTCGGCTATGTTGATAGCAGGATCCTAAAAACGAGCGCGAGAGCACGTAAACGGCAAGGCCGACCGAGCCGAGGGACTCCTATGCCTTCGGGATACGGATACCTCACTCATCACCTTCCGCGAAAAGTAACTCACGCTCGGATAAGCGATCCTGCTACCGAACAAGTCCTAACGCTCGGGTAGAAAACGACTTTCGTGCATTTTCGACTATATCGATACCAGGATCCTAAAAACGAGTGGGAGAGCACGTAAACGGCAAGGCCAACCGAGCTGAGGGACTCCTACGCCTCCGGGATACGGATACCTCACTCATCACCTTCCGCGAAAAGTAACTCTCGCTCGGATAATGCGATTCTGCTACCGACGAACAAGTCCAAATGCTCGAAACAAGAGGAAAGAAAACACAGCTTTATAATCTGAACGCTAAATATGTTTAGGCCTCGGCGGCCGCAAAAAACATTCGCATACTTCAGACGCACTGTTCATGTAGGCTCAGACATCGGCAGGGGGAGGAGCAGCACCCTCGGCGTCGTTTCCACCCTCGACGGAATCTGGCTTAGCCTCAGACGGCGATGCGAGCAGACGCCTCGGCCAGACGCTCCGTGGCCTCAGCCAGCTGTCCCCTGAGGATCTCAGCCCAGCTCACGGCTTCGGTGGCTTGGCTCCGGGATTCGTCCCGCCCGCAGATGATCTGGCCAAACTCCGGTTGCCACTGCTGCATCTCCTCGGCTTGGGAAGCCACCTGCCCCACGGTGGGCGCCAAGAAAGCCTCTGTCCACGCCACCGCTGCCTTCAGCTTCGGCTCATCGCAGAGCGGCCGAAGGTTCTAAAACCGGGCGAGAGAGACCTTGAACCGCAAGGCCGACCGAGCCGAGGGAATCCTACGCCTCTGGGATACGGATACCTCACTCGTCACCTTCCGTGAGAAGTAACTCGCGCTCGGTTAAGTGGTTCGGCTACCGATGGGCAAGTCTTGATGCTCGAAACGAGGAAGAAGCACGGCTTTATACTCAAATACCCAAATGTTCAGGCCTCAGCAGCTACGAACAACAAACACACGTACTCGGGATATCTACGCTATGTAAATGTCGGCAGCGCCCTCGGCGGCTTTCCCGACCTACAACGGATATCTCAGTACTAGGAGCAATCACATTTTGCTCTTACATTCCCTTACAAACGGGACTCCAGCTCCATTCCTGCGGGAATGGACAACCTCCACACCAGCAGCACGGCAACGATCTCCGTCTTGGGCGGCTAGACAGCAGCAGCGATGGCCTCAGGGCAAACACTACTGCTGAAGGGCCTTCGTTCACGTCCCTCACGGAGGACGAGAACCAGCCATTAAAGCCAAAGAGCCGGAGGCCTGGAGCGCAGGTGGTGCTGACGGTCTCGTCGGCGGTGACAACCGCTTGTGCAAGAGTTAGCCTCACCTATGGTGACCACCACCTCAGCACCGACGACAGCGGCCACCTGCCTTCCAACACCACGCCGGCGAACAGAGGCCGCCCCAAAGTGCACCGGCAGGTCCTCACTCCCGTCCTCACCGAGGCCGTCCCAGAACACGAGTACTGCCCTCGCGGCGTACGACGTGTTGAGCGACCCCCCGGTGCAGCCGACGGTGCAAGGAGGACCTGGACGTGGCCGGCCCGCGCGCGGCACGACCACCACCCGGGTGGAGGACGGAAAGCTGCACCCTGGCCAAGGAGTAGAAGTTCGCCTTCCCCCCACATGGCTGGAGGACGTCACCTCCACAAGGCTGGAGGATGCCCTTCCCCTTCGAATGCTGGAGGAAGAAGCGGGTCACCAGCCCACTCGGGAGGCAGAACCCAGCTCGGTACGCTCCTCCACCTCAGCCCGGATGACGAAGATCCTTGAAGCTGAGGGCGGGGCGGAGGCCGCAACCCGGCTTGCTTCTCCCCACCACAAGGCCGGTGATCATCCCTACGGATGACCATTGGTGAGGGAATGCAGCCGGGCTGCATGACGAAAATCCTTGAAGCCGAGCGACGACTAGAAAGCGCCAACCCCCATGAGCTCGCGCTCCTCAAACAACAGCAAGAAGAAAGCCGCGCAGGTGCGCCCCATTTGGGGGCTCGGAAGGTGGAAGGGAGCGATGCAAGAGAGGAGTGCGAAGGCATGGCCACTGCCCGGGGGATCGATCCCCTTTTATAGGCAGATCTCCTCACTTGCACCCCCAAGCATCACGGGCAAAGTCTCCACCAACGTGCTCCAGGGTTCCCACCCCACGACACGGGGGTCGGGTCCCACACGTCATGAGAGCTGACCCGAAACGCGAAGGAGGCAAACCGCCGCACGCGAAGCATGTAACTGCCATGCGGTTACAAGCGTTCCCTCATCCTCGCCGGAACCAGCGGACGGAAGGGCGAGCTGCCACGCAGGGAGCATGCAACCGCACCGCGGTTATACACCCTTTCGGCTTCGCCACATCCGGTGGACCGGCACGAACGCCCCGTCCCACATATCATGTAACCGACACGACGGTCACTACGTGCAAGGAAACCACACCGCCACCCTGTGCCAATGCTGCGTCTTCTCGACTGCGGAACCAGTGCCGCGACTCGAGGCAGCCCCGCGCGTGACCCAACAGTGCCAATTAAGAGCAGCGGTCATGGGTCAGTCAGCCGCGGGGGTAGGCGCGACAGTTGATATGGCCAAAAGCGGACCGACAATAACTGCTGCAACAGACGAGCGGAAGCAGCGATCGAATCATGAGGCTCGCGTCCTTTCCTGAAGCGGCAGGGGAGCCCTCTCCCACGGCGTAAGGACGACGCGCCCGTGCCCCGTTCCTCGAACGGCCCGCGCACGCGCAACAGGTGCCCCGCGAATCGACCGCCCCATCGCATTAACTCCTTGGCAGAGCAAGCGACACCTTTGGCAGGCGAAGCGGGCGACGTTTCACCTTCGTCATGATGGCCGCGTCAAAAAAGGTGCACCACGTTATTTAAATTCATATCCTTTTCTGTTTCCTCTCTCTCTCTTGCCGCTGGGACCGGGAAAGGGGATATTTCGAAAAGGATCCTTCTCCGTGAAGGAAACGGGCCTCCGAGCCCTCCTACTGATCAGGGGTTCGAAGGCTGGTCCCTCGGAATGGTTCGACAGCCGCCCTAGAGCACTCAGGCTCCGCGCCCATTACTGATCAGGGGTTCGAAGGCTGGCCCCTTGAAAGGGTTCGACAGCCGCCCCAGAACACGCAGAGTGAGGGATGACCCTGGGTATGTCCGTTACATGGCCGAGGCTCGGGCTACGCTCCCGAGGTACCCTAGGACATTTCCGGGACCAGCGAGAACGATTTGTAATGGAATCCCACCGGAGGGAGGCATCGAGCCCTCGGACCCTATCGAAATGGGTCCGAGTCCAGCAAATCCCCTGCATGTACTTTTGGAGCGTGCCTCTAGGCCACTAGCCGACCCCTAACGAACGGGGCACGGGCATCCACTCGGATCACCCGTTAGCAACTCACTGAAAACGCCATGATCGGTGCGCTCCGAGGGTAACATGGCGCTTTCCCCCTTCCTCCTTGCGAAAAGGCGACGAAGGGGCGCATAATGAAAGTGGATGCAGTCCTTGATCGTCCTCTCGCTCTGTGCAGAGGCTCGGGGGCTGCCCTCGCACCCGGCTGCGGCCAAAACTGTTGACAGCGTCAACAAACCAGCTCAAAAACTCGGAGCCTGACCATGCACCCGGGCTGCGGTCAGACCGCATGAGGGAACAACCAGACCGACCGAGGCATTACAGCACGAATTAAGACCTCAGAGGAGTCAAACCACTCCTCCGAGGCCTCGGGAGCTACACCCGGCGGGTGCGCTCGCGCGCACCCACCGAAACAAAACATAACCGAGAAAGGCTGGTCCCCCGCAAAAATTCGACAGAGCCTCGAAGCGAGTGCCTACACTCCCTCCGAGGCTCGGGGGTTACTGTCGGGTACCGTAATTAGGGGTACCCCCAACACTCCTAAACACGGCTCGTAAACACCTTCAGAACAAACTATGAAGGCTTACAGTTCGGGTCAAAGTCAAAGCTTCGTCTACCAAGGGACGCGATCTCGCCTCCCCAAGCCCGGCCTCGGGCGGGAACAGTGGTCCCGGACGAGTTCACGTCTCTCCCGAGGGTCTCCTCAGGCAGTGAGTGCATCCACGGCTCAGCCAAAGGCAAGCCTTGTCGTGCAAGCGACCTTGGCCAAATCGCCTTACCAGCCGACCGTATTGCATGCGCATTTAATGCTGGGATCGCCTGACACCTTATCCTGACACGCGCGCCTCAGTTGGTAAGGTCGAAGTGACCGCAGTCACTGCGCCCTTTCACTAACCGATCTGACAGGAAAACAGCGCCGCCCGCCCCGCTCCGGTTGCTGTGCCAACCACCCGGGCAAAACCAACAACGGCCAAGTTCAGCCTCGGGCGCAACAGGAAGCTCCGCCTCGCCCGACCCCAGGTCTCGGCCTCGGCCTCGGGAGGAGTCACGCCCTCGCCCGACCCTGGGCCTCGGCCTCGACCTCGGCCTCGGAGGAGCCGCCGCCTCGCCCGACCTCAGGCTCAGATCGACCGTGCCACAAGGGACACATCATCACCCTACTCCTGGCTAGCTCAGGCTACGAAGGAATAAGATCGACGTCCCATCAAGCTTACCCCGGTAACAGGTAATGATAGTTCCCCGCATGCGCCCATGACGTCGGTGGTTCTCAAACCCCCTACAGAAGCAAGGAGACGTCAGCAGGATCCATGCAGCGCCAATAGCTGTGCTTCTATAGGGCTCATGCACTTCTCCGACAGACACGTTAACACGTGCATAGCGACCAGGCACTTCCCCGCTGGCCACGTAGCACATAGCTACACCCCCATTGTATAGCTGAGCCATCTCCTTATGTCTATAAAAGGGGATGTCCAGGAGAAGGAAAAGGGGGCGGCATACGAGCATACGAACATACGAGCAACGTACGAACACACGGACGCACGACAGGTGAGACGAGTAGACGCACGACAAAGGGACGGGAGAAGACGAGCAGGGTCAGACCCTCTCTCTCTCTCGCTCTCTCCTACTCGCTCTCTCTCGCCCTCGCTCCCTCGCAACGCTTGTAACCCCTACTACGAGCACCCTGGTGCAGGATAATACAAGTCTCGTTTCCCCCTTGTGTTCCATCTCGCACCAACCCATCTGGGCAGGGACACGCAACGACAAATTTACTCGTCGGTCCAGGGACCCCCCGGGTCCGGGACGCCGACAATTAGCTAAATTGTTTGGACGTCTCAGCTAATTTTAGCAGCTAACTATTAGTTATAGTGCATTCAAACACCCCTTTAGTGCCACCTGTTTGGTAATTTAGGGACTAAATGAGACTAAAATGAAGGGACTAAATGTCTGTTTGGTTTCTTTAGTCTAGAGACTAAAGTTTAATGGAGTGACTAAAGTTTAGTCTCTGTTTGGTTGCAGGTACTAAAAGTATTCAGAACGTATTAAATGACATATAAGAAGACTAAAATATCTTTTAACATTCTTTCACCATCAGTGCAACTAAAATAAATGAGGCACAAAATATAGAATTAATATGGTTTAGTCCCTTTTAGTCAATTCTCGAGGGTCTAGAGACTGATGCAATTTAGTTCATATTTTAGTCCTAACTTTTGGCTATTTAGAGACTAGATAAGATTAAAATGGAGTGACTAATTTTTAGTCTCTCAAACCAAACGGAGCCTAATATTTAGTTCCTCAAGCTAAACGTGTCCGAATTAAGATAAATCACAAATGTTTAGCATTAGTATTTATTAGTTTTTCTAATTCTGCATCGACTGAACACACTATAGGACACTTTCGATTGCGCAATTGCGGCATGGACAATGGGAGGAGATTTGGATGCATGCATCTGTACAAGTCGAAAATGTTGGCCTATTCCCCCGTGATGTGCACGGTGCGTCCCCCGTGATGTGCACGGTGCGTCGGTGCCCCCCTGCAATCTTGCGCCCCAGAGATGGATTGTATACCGCAGCCTGCAGGTTGGAGGAATCAGTCAAATCATTGGCGGCTGAATTTCTGCATCTTTTCAACATTCTTTGATATTATTTTTTTAAATAGTAATAAAACATTAGGATGTCTTCAGCAACGTTCTCTAATTTTTATCCTTTAAAAGTATATTTTATGTCCTTTACAGATCTCTCTAAAATATTTCGTCTTCTATATCTTCACCGTCTCCAACAGCGTACTCTAAAATTCATCATCTATAACATAACAACTATATAAATAGAATATTTTTTAGCAAACAATACTACTCTTACCCCTGCCAATGTACGGATGGTACGACTGGCAAGTGCTTTTGTACGGTCAAGATACTGCTAGCGTCTGATAACGGATCAACAGAAGAACTCCAGGGATAGCGAATGCTCAGTGCTGCTTTATTTTAGAGTACGCTTTACAGACTGCCGCGGAACACGAAAAGAAACATGTGAATCGCTATATTTAGAGTTCAGGACCCTTTCTTGTACCGTCGAAGGAAGTCTGCCCCCTCTGGTACCGTCGTGTTGACTCTGCACTGCGGTTCTCAAACACGCCCGTCTCAGCATCGTTCTCTACTTTGAATGATGCGGACGTGAAAGGCTTATGGCATCTCAGCATCTGAATCCGTAATCAAGAAGCGGCCGATCAAAGAACTAACTGGTCGAAACTCAAAAGTCAAAACAGTACTCCCTAATGATAGTAAATTTATTTATGTGTTTATTTATTTATAGCACATTATACTCGTACATGAAAGCTGTAGTTGCCTGATTAGTTCAAACGGACGTAGACGTAGGTAGGTTAGTGGGGGTGGGGGAATAACTAAGAGCGCAGGCCGAGAGTAATTTATCAGTACTAGTTTTGTTTAGGCACCGAAGCATCCGAGAGACAGGTTGTGCCATGAGATGAGAGCCAGGTAAGGTAGAAGTGCATGGCCTCTGCATCCGGATCTGGTCGCCATGTTATTTTTTTTTCTTCTTCTTCTCTATCTACCATATCCAATGTCCATTGCTGGACCGACGAACACAGCACAGCAGGACGCCGCGCGTGCAGACGATGCGTAAACAAAGCCAGCAAGCACGCGCGTACGCCCGTGCGTACCCTCGAGTACGCGTACGTGCACGTGCACCAGCTGCCTGTACTGTTCCAGCTTGTCTGGAGCGCCCTGCGGACGCGTATTGGTTTTCTAGCTGTGTCCTCCACCAGTGGGTACTTTGAATAAAAATAGGCGGACTACGCTCGTCACGTTTCACTATAGAAAAAGAAGAATCCACAGCCAGAATTCTATTCCAACCGTTTATTTGGCCATTTTTTTTTGAACGTACATTTTTTATTAGATATACTAGTTATATGCCCGTGCTTTGCAACGGCATACAAAATATTCGATAAAATTATTTACCAACAAATACTACAATTACAACCAGAGACATGATGTCGTTGTCGAAGTTGGCCAAGCTCCTTTGCGGCCACAGATGGGGCCACCTCTCCTCTCATAAACCGTCGTTGCGCATAAACAGACTCCGGAGCAGTGCCTGCACTATAGACAAGAATTCTGATCATGCTCCAGCTAATTGCATTGTTGGTCTGCTCGACTCTTTCAGCTGAAGCAACCAGCTGCCCTTCACCAGTGAGGAAAAGAATCAGCTAACAATGGCATCCCCAGCAGTCTTGTTGTAGCGAGTAGCGACTGCAGGAGATCGCGTGCAGCAAATGTCGTCGCGAGGCAGGCACAGACAACCACTACGCTTGCCAAGCCACCGCAATAAGAAGATTTGGAGCGCGATCAAGAAAAGAGAAATGCAAGAGGCAAGAAGCAGCAGCTAGCCTTCGAAGCTCTCACCTATCACAATGCACATATGGGCTTGTCATTAACTGGAGTTGAGTTTCTCTTCTCCTCCCACCTTGTTCCTGCTTCCTTCTCCTTGTCAAACAGAACACATGGCTAACTGGTATGTGAGAGGATTAGTGTGAACCAAGGACCATATCTAAAAAAAGAATATGGCACATGGTAAATATCTGAAAAACGAATAATTTTAGTAACATTTCATTCACTCAAGAAAAATAAAAGGATGAACACTTAGGATTACATTACATTTTGTAGAAGTGCATGATGAATATCTTGGATATTTCTTCTGATTACACCAACTGAAGGTCCACGTACTTTGGACCTTGAGAACACTGCATTGGTTGGTCAAAAGCGGTACCAACAAGCAAATCAATGAACTGGGGCCAAAACCTGTGAGCCATGTAACGGATAATTCGACAGAATCATGTGCAAGTACCAAGCAAACGACGCATAATGAATAGGTATATGAACACCAAAAAATATCAGCACGAATAAGAAATAGTTATATGAAGTATGAACTCCCATTTCGTACCGCAATCCATCTGATCCTAATTCTATTGAGCTGGATCCATAAAACTATATTGTTCTTCGAAACCCACCACTATATGCTACTAAAAACAATAAGAAATTTCTAGTAACACATGCATCATATATTTTATATATTCACATGTATAAACTAACAGGCAATATACGGTTCGCATGTGGTTTTGTGGCTATTGTCCAAAAAAAAGCTTTTAATGTGTCATGACTTAGCAGAGAGATTGAGGATGGAAGCTGCTTGATGTGTGCTGAAAAACAGACAATGTGCAAGGGTGGACACACTTCGTTCGTTATTTCAGCTTGCAATGACTTTTAAGTCAGAAACATATATAATATGCTAAACGTCCATTATACTAATTCGGAAGTGCATCAGAATTATGGCGTCCCTTTGTATTGATTCATGCATAATGAGGAAACCGTTTTTAATTCTTTTCTGATGCTCTATGTTCCTTTCAGATTTGGTCAGCTTGGAGTGCTTGAACTTGGACTCATGTAAGATTGGTGATGAGGGTCTATTTCACCTAAAAGGTCAGGGTTCAGTGCATTGGTAAATTCTATATTACAGTGGCAATTATCATTTCTCCTTGTTTGCCCGGCGTTTTGTTAAGAAAAAATGTTAAGGTAAAACCACTGAATAAACTGCTGACTTTTAACTCTCTTTTGTACTTATTAACCATTTCTCTCTGCTGAAATCCTAAACATATTCTCTCTTTCGTTATAGATACTATAATCTGTGTTTTTCTGTTGTTGCAAAGCATCCTGTAATCTATCTTTGCATTTTGATGTGTTATAGGCCTCATACAGCTAAAAAACCTGGAGCTTTCAGACACTGAAGTTGGAAGCAATGAAATTCTTGCGACTACTCTGATTGTTAACAAAACAAAAAAAAGCAAGAGGTCTAAGCATTGTGCTTACAATTTTGTGTAGTTTCTAGCTACTCAAAGGCCTCTGAAATCTAGCTTGTACCAACAGGATCTATAGCCCTAGCCCCTTGGCACTCCCTCAAGGCAGTAGAACCGTTGAGTATTTGTAAGTGAGAGGAAGGATAAACAAGCACATTACAGGGCATACCAATCACATAAGCACCACATAATAGTCATGTTCTAGTCTGCATCATCTAAACACACTACTTTCTCAAGTTGGAAATCTACACAAAAAAGCATGAGAAACTCACAATTTGAACAGACATTTAAAAATAAAAAATCGATAGTGACTCCCAACTGTTACATGACATTTCAAAATCGATAGTGAGTCCATCTTGACAGCAAAAGATAGGACTAACAATAGTTGTTGCATCCAAGGCTTATTGTATTGCAAGAACAATTAAAAATAAAAAAAGCATCCATCAATGAGAATGAGACCATGCAAGGCCGGCACGCATGAAGTGTGATAAGTATTCCTATAAAATTGAAAAAAATTGAGAAAAGGAAAAGCACAGGAAGGAAAGAAATGAATTGTATGATCTGGTAATTCAGTGACATCTGGATATGCTACTCAACTATATTTTCTAAGTCATGTCATCGGTATTCTTTTATCCTAAGCAAAATTTAGGGAAAAAGGCAGAATTAAAACCTGCAACTTATATGTTGATCGATTGGAAGGCCCAATATAGAACTTGCCTGCTGCTTTGAAACTTTGAAACTCTGTCGCTTAGCGCAGAGTTCGTCTACACATCCTCGCCTGCTTCTTTGACAGATTCCTGATGGGAAAGCAGAGCACGTCAATGAAAAAACAGGGTAGCGCATCATGTCAAAAGATGTGAACAAGTCAAAAGCAATATGGTACCTACTGAACCTGAATCATTTTCGTTGTGAAAATATGCAGATCGTTGAGATCTCAGAGGAGGTAGATGACTCCGATGACTATCTTCACTGCACGGATCCACGCAAACATCTTTGTGAAGGTTCGACGCTTCTCTGTTCAGGAACTCGGCATCATAGCTATAGCTGTGCTCATCCACTTCGTTGCCCTCCAGCTTGTTGTTAGGCTGCCCATTTGGCACTGGCAACACAGATGCTTCTGCAGCAGGGGTCAGATCTGACTGTTCAATCCCTACAGCTTCAGGAAAACTGCTAGCCAGGATACCACGAGCGGTTTGGTCGTACTCCTCGTGATGCTGATTGAGCGTTTCAATATTGTAAGTTGCTTGCGTACTGGTGCTTTCATTTACATGCTGCAGGCAAGGCCCTGACATAGTAGAAGCTGGAATGAGCAGAAGCAAGATTTACAGGTAACTTTGCCAAAGTTAATTTAAGTCAAGAGTATATAAGGAAGTAATCACTATTACTGATCTGATCTTGAAACACTTGCATACTGACAAATTCCAGATTCTTCGGGAAATAGAAACGAGGATAAGCCATTTGGTAGCTCCAGTTCCTGGCAACAAATGGTGTGACCGTCCTTGGGCACAAGGGTTGTGTTGCTCGTAACAGATACAGTACCAAGAATCCGACCGGTGTCTGCCTCACTGTTTAAGCTGTGCTTCTCAACTTCATCACCATCCAGCATAGGATTAAGTTGCTCATCTACCAGGGATAATGTTTCCACAGCTATTCCAGTTTCTAACACTCCAACTGGTGCAGCTTCAGACGTAGCACAAATGCCTGAAACTTTCTAAGCATTTGGTAGCAGCCGCAGCCTCCACGATATCATCCCCATTTGTGCAGGGTTCAGAAGCAACCTGCTCTATCATATCCCCATTGGATCGATCTTTATGGTTATGGCCCTGGTGAAGCAATTCAGTATCATCCAAGAGAGCAGTTGATCCTAACTGAGACAGATTAGAACCATGGTGTACTTTAACCTCAATATTGACTGATTCATCTCTTGATTTTTCAGGACCTGGGAATGCAAACTTGAGCACATATAATTTTTGGGCTATAACACATTAATCCTGAATTGCAGAAGCAAACTTGAGCACATATAATTTTTGGGTGATAAACAAAAACTGTAATGGATGCTAGGAATAAATTACCATGTCCTACCAACAACTAATACTTATAGATGGTTCAGAAGCTATATTCTAAAGTAAATATTGAGAACGCTAGATAACAGTAGCAATATGAAAGTAGAAAATAAGTGGAATATATGATCCATAATCTATTGAACTATCATGCATTCAACAGAAGCTTTATATGTCCAATTTCCGTGTCAATAAAACATCTTTTGACTTTGTAGAAGAGAATGTTCATCACCAGATCGATAGGCTAACAGATGCGTATAACTTTTACTACCTTGCAAAACATTGGGACTGCAATCTACATTGTGGAACTCTCTACCTTGCAAAACATAGGGAGTGGAAGCTACTTCTGCAGTGACTGTTGTACTTGTTTATTTGTCTGCCTGCACAAGATTACAGGATTTCTTCTATCTAGTTAGATCACAAGGTTCTCTTCTTTTATGATGGTGCATAATCAAAACAGAAGATGGAAAATGCACGAAAACAATTAAAGAGTTCCACTCAAACCTAGGCAGCAGATTCACCAACAGCATTCATAACCTCTTTTCTATGTTATTTCTGCTATTCACCAACAACATTCAGCAAACAATAGACAACAGATTTGGAGAACTTCTCCCTGGACGAGCAAGTAGAACTATATGAGTTTAATTTTATCTAGTTTGCAGTATAAAAAAAGAATATTGTCTACTTCATAACAGTTCTACTTCATAACAATTTTTTTGTCTAAGATATAAATCTGAATCAAATGAAATTAAGAGGCCAATTAATAACCATACGACCCAATAAAGTTATGTTTCTGGAAATTAGTTCATTTTCCATTTCAAAAATGTGTGTATTGCAAGGGAACATATAGTTCATTTTTTAACATAAATTAGTGTAAGTATCAACCCTTGTCATTGTCTATGTGAGGTGCAAAATGGTAACAATTGTCTAAAATAAGGGAAAAGAGAAGTCCAATCAATTTGAGTCTGAGCAAAAAATCGTATACGATCTGATTTTTTCACAAGGCAGCAATAGAAGCAGTAGAAGCATTAGAAACTTGTAACATGCAATTGCATAGAAGCAGTAGATGGTTATTTGATATACCAAATAGACATATGGAAGAAATTATGGTGCTTTGAAACTGTGTCGCAAGCCACAACAATTTCATCTATTAGCTATATGGAAGAAGTGTTGAATTCCTATATCACCATGTCCAGAGAAATTACAAATTAATAATTGCTACATGGTCAAGAACATGACATGAAAGAACAGAGTACATGCAAACTGAAACTGGTTATTAGGATCCAGAATTGCATATGAAGAAACTATGGTGCTGTGACAGTTGCTAATACTAACCAGGCCTCTTTGGACACCATCGGGCCTAATGGCGATGAAGGTTAATTAGTAGTAGAGATTTCCTAGCATGAAGACAATGTCCTATTTTTGAACAAGGAAAAGGTGTCAGTTATCGCAATATTGGATCGCCTTCAAAATACTAAAATAACTAAAAATTCAGTCTCTGACAGCCCATCTAATCAGTTTGGCCTTGGGTTACAAAGTGAGACCAGACATGCCGAATATCAAACTCAGAAGAGGCTAAAATACATTTTCTGGCTATTTTTATAACATAAAAAGGAAGGTCTATTTTATAGTAGTTAGGTCTGAATTTTAAAAAGAAAACATGGGTAGTGGAATATATTTAAATCACTGGCGAGCCGCTAGCTGTAACATTCCATCTGAAATAGCACAATGGTTGAAGGATGCACTATATGTGAGCGAGGGCATCTAAAGTGCATAGGGTAGGAATGATGCAAAATCAACATGAATACCTGATTGATCTTGCTTGGTTTATAGAGAACGCCGTGTCACACTGATCTTTCGGAGGATCAGGAAGAGGGCCAGAGGCTGGACCCTGGGAGGAGTAATGGAGAATAACAACATACATTCCTGAAGTGACTAAGATTACAAGATTTCTTCTATCTAGTGAAATGACTAAGATTACAGGATTTCTTCTATCTAGTTAGATCACAAGGTTCTCTTCTTTTATGATGGTGCATAATTAAAACAGAAGATGGAAAATGCACGAAAACAATTAAGGAGTTCCACTCAAACCTAGGCAGCAGATTCACCAACAACATTCATAACCTCTTTTCTATGTTATTTCTGCTATTCACCAACAACATTCAGCAAACAATAGGCAACAGATTTGGAGAACTTCTCCCTGGACGAGCAAGTAGAACTATATGAGTTTAATTTTATCTAGTTTGCAGTATAAAAAAAGAATATTGTCTACTTCATAACAGTTCTACTTCATAACAATTTTGTTGTCTAAGATATAAATTTGAATCAAATGAAATTAAGAGGCCAATTAATAACCATACGACCCAATAAAGTTATGTTTCTGGAAATTAGTTCATTTTCCATTTCAAAAATGTGTGTATTGCAAGGGAATATATAGTTCATTTTTTTAACATAAATTAGTGTAAGTTTCAACCCTTGTCATTGTCTATGTGAGGTGGCAAATAGTAACAATTGTCTAAAATAAGGGAAAAGAGAAGTCCAATCAATTTGAGTCTGAGCAAAAAATCGTATACGATCTGATTTTTTCACAAGGCAGCAATAGAAGCAGTAGAAGCATTAGAAACTTGTAACATGCAATTGCATAGAAGCAGTAGATGGTTATTTGATATACCAAATAGACATATGGAAGAAATTATGGTGCTTTGAAACTGTGTCGCAAGCCACAACAATTTCATCTATTAGCTATATGGAAGAAGTGTTGAATTCCTATATCACCATGTCCAGAGAAATTACAAATTAATAATTGCTACATGGTCAAGAACATGACATGAAAGAACAGAGTACATGCAAACTGAAACTGGTTATTAGGATCCAGAATTGCATACGAAGAAACTATGGTGCTGTGACAGTTGCTAATACTAACCAGGCCTTTTTGGGCACCGTCGGGCCTAATGGCGATGAAGGTTAATTAGTAGTAGAGATTTCCTAGCATGAAGACAATGTCCTATTTTTGAACAAGGAAAAGGTGTCAGTTATCGCAATATTGGATCGCCTTCAAAATACTAAAATAACTAAAAATTCAGTCTCTGACAGCCCATCTAACCAGTTTGGCCTTAGGTTACAAAGTGAGACCAGACATGCCGAATATCAAACTCAGAAGAGGCTAAAATACATTTTCTGACTAAATTACAAAGTTTATATTTCAGATAGCAGTTCACCGTACAGAAAATTTTGAACTGTGAAACAATCACAATGTCATTCAGGTGTTTAGGCGAATGAGAGATCTGTAATTTACCAATGGAGGTCACTCTGGGTATCAGGTTACCACGCAGGAGCTATTGCAATGTGAATCAAGCACAATGTTGATGGGGTCGATTAGCGAGCTGCAAAAAACACAATTAGAATTAGTATCTAATACATTAGGAAGGATGCATGGTGTAGTAATGAGGTTTGAATAAGCAAGCCATGGAAATGTGTTAGCTAAAAGTTATCTTTTGGGGTATTCGATCGAGCAAGTTTCGCGTAGGGCCCATATGAGTCAACCTTGCTTTACAATTTAAATAGATGTGCTGCAGACCTGCAGTAAGCTATGCAAATATGTTAGCCAAAAAAATGTTAGGATATTCGATCAAGCATCATGCGTGCATGGTTCCACATGAGCCTACCCTGCTTTACAATCTAAACAAATTTGTTACAGTGTCGTTTGCAGCAAGCAAGCTATGCGAATGTAATAACCCCAAAAAATAGTTGGACATTCGATCGAGCAACCTGTGTGCATGGTCCACACCAGCCAACCTTTCTTCCCATAACCATTAATGGAGATTAGATCCATGTGGTGAAGGTCATACACCGCAATAGTGCATCCACGCTAAGTAGAGCAACACGAGCAGATGGATGTGGGCGTGGACATGAGTATTGCAGAAGAATGGGGGAGGCGGGGGGATCCAAAAGCTATAGGAAGGCAGCACCGACGGACACCGCGTCTGCGTGATGACTATCGCACGCACAGGCACACGGGGCACGACATGGCGGCGTCGCCGGCGGCGAAGCACTCGCCACAGAGGGACAGGTGCCTGCAGGGGAGCACCACGGAGGCCGGCCTGAGGCGGTAGCCCAGGCACGCGTGGTCTGGCGGCGGCCCGGCGCGGCAAGGGTCCACGAACGCCGACGCCGATGACTCCGCCTGGCCGGCGTCGCCCGAAGCGGCCGTGAGCTCCTCGACCGATGCCCGCGTCGCGGCCGCGGCCTGCTGCAGCTGCGCGTGCAGGGCGACCAGCCGCTACTCGGAGAGAGCTTTGGCCTGCCAGGTCGCCGCCTCGCCACGGATGCGCGCCAGCCGCTCCTCCAGCTCGGCGCTGCGCCTCGCGCTCGTGGGATGCGGGGCGGGATGCGGGCGCAACGCCATGGGAGTAAATCCGCGACCTTCCATGGAGAGTGGATCCGGCAGATCGAGCGCGGACGTTGATTGGATCGCGCGCGGGCGTTGAAGGAAGGTCGCGCGCCCGGGCGTTGAAGGAAGGCCGCGTGCAGAAGGTTGTCGTCGCGGGATGCGAGGCGGGGTGCGGCTGCCGGCGGGATGCGGGGTGCGGCCGCGGGCAGGATGCGGGCGCGATGCGGGGTGCGGCAGAACGTGCACCACATCCTGGTGTGGACGCCTACACTAAGTACATAATTAGTAGTAGAGATTAATAAAGCGAGCGTTCTGATTCGAGCCTTGGACGCACAAGCAACACCACCAGTACATACATACACTCACACTCACAGTACGTTTTCAACCTAAGTACGTTCCGTTCTACTAAAACGTCCTAGGCAAGCTTTTCCAGCTTTTACTACAAACTTCCAAGCAGCCGTAGGAAAATACGCATAAAAAATGCGCAGATTTCCGTTTCCCTTCATCTTTCCCGCATCATGTCAGGGCCTGTTCCCCACTCGCTATCGGGATCCACTGTCCGCCCAGTCGCCCACACGACGCCTTCTGAACGATGATCCGGGAAAATATGCGTGCCTCCGGATGCACCCAGCGACCCTCTTGATCGATTTCCCCACGTTTCACGTGATCACCGGATGCGGCCGGAGAGCTTAATTTCGATAAACGACAGGATGGCATGGGAGGAGCGTCCGCAGATTCATAGGGCCTGTTCAGTTTTTTTCTGACCAGCTTTTCTGAGAATTCGGCTGTGGAGAGAATCTGGCTGTGAGAAAAATCTGAGTATCATGGGGATTACGTGCGAAGAAAGATGAAGTAGTTCAAATGTTTCAGGATTTAAAAAGCGATGAATTCCTACTATCGTGATGACTCAACCAATTTTGTATTCATGTTGATTTTAGACGGTTTTTACAAAATGATTCTTATAGAAGCGGGCTGAAAAGCTGGGATGTTTGGCAGACCGTAGCAGCTTTTGGTGGCCAGAAGTTGAAAAAGGGCCAAACAAACGGGGCCATAATCATACGCGTTGCCGTGTTGCTTCGCTCCAGTTTCGCTCGCGCACGCACGCAGAGGCGCAGGGCCACGGTCCCTTGTCAACCAAGCAATGGGAAGAGGACGAAGTCGGCGGTCGAGGTCGATAGGACGAACGGAGTAGGATCTTGATGACGGGGGGCAGCAAGAGGGGAGTAGGTAGTGACGATCCAAGCACCTACTTGGAAACTGAGCGCTACAAGCAGGTCAACCGTAAACGCCAGCCAGCCAGCCATCGAAAAGAAGGATCCCCTCGACAAAACACACATATTTCATTGCTTTTTTTTCAAATTTAACATGAAAATTTCATATCCCTAAACATTATATGGTATGAAAAGATATTCCATTTTTAATTTAATAACAGTACCATATATATAGTATATTAGCTTTTTTTCTGCTTCCAAGATTAGAGGCGGATCGGGGGGGGGGGGGGGGGCAAAGTGGGCCATGCCCCCCCTCAATTTTGTACACTCTTTTATACTTAATGATTATTTAGTATTTGAAAGTAGCCTAGAGGGGGATGAATAGGCTACACCTGAAATTTTTTCACTAAAAAACTTCGAGAAAGATTAAATTAAAGTTGCACTGGTGCAAACCGGTTCAGTTGATTTTATTCACAACTGAACAAGTTTGAACCTGCTCAACTTAGATAAACAAATATTACGAAGTAGTGAAAGATTTTGCTAATGGCTTGCCCTACGCAAGATCTACTCGAACAGATAATATGAACCAACCAACAAATTTAAAGTGCTTAACAAGAACACACAAGAACACGCGATATAACCCGAGGTTCGGCAACCACCACAAAGGTGTCCTACTCCTCGTTGAGGAGCCCACAAAGGGCCGGGTCTTTTCCAACCCTAATCCTCCACAAGCCGACCACAAAGGTCAAGGCAATCTCTTCTCAAATATGCTCAGAGAGCGGGTGATACAAACTTCTTGGGGTCGTCCACAAATTTGGAGACTCCCAAGCAACCTCTAACCGTCAAGGAACACGAGGTTCCAAGAGTAACAAATCCGCACAAGGTTAAGTTTGCAACGAGCTCAAGAACAAAGAGAATAGGAGAATCGAGATGAAAATGACAGCATGTTAGATCGAGTTCACCTCACACCAAGGATCCTTCAAGCAATTGAAGGAGATGTGATTGCGGGTGTGAAAGGTGAAATGAATGCACTTGTTGAGAGTTTGGTCAGCCAAGATTTCGTAAGAGGAGCTGAAGTAAATGAGAGAGAGTGTGTGAGGGGGTATATAAAGGATCCTCCAAAAGCTGGCAGCCGTTGGGAGAAAAAGAGTAAAAACCGACTGAACCGGTTTTCAGACCGGTTGAACCGGTTTCTACCAGGGGGATCCCGGTTCACTAACCTACTCAGCCGGAGACTCGACCGGTTTCAAAACCGGTTGAGTAAGGAAAAAATCCGGTTGAACCGGTTTTCCCAAAAAATTTGCAGCGACTTTTTCTGACAGCTCTGACTGTCAGACAGGTCAAAGCAGGGGTGGCAGAGGAACAGTCCCAAAACCGGTTGAACCGGTTTCAGGACCGGTTGAACCGGTTTCCAGGGCTGAAACCAAATTTTGAGTGTTTTGAGGAGGACAAAAGTGGAGTTTTTGTGGGAAGTAAAATTGGTCTTTCTCAAGGGCATTCATGATCTGGAAAAATATTCTCAAGGATGTTTTCAAAGGGTTTTGAACTTAGCTCATTGCATAACTTACTTAACCATTCCGGATCCCTCTTAATTGTACGACGATTTCTATAACTCAAGAACTGTAAAATGAGTACCGCCGTTGTTTCAAAGCACTTGGAGCACGCCATTTGATGTGGAATTTTAAATCTGCGGTGCTTTTTATTTTTATGCTCGTAAGATCTGTGCTTCTCCTGTCTGTAGAATTACTGCGTACATGCTAGGAGCAAACTTGTTAGAATCTCTGTTTGTTTTGTCATTTAATCACCAAAACCCTCAATTAGGGTTGATTGCACTTACAATCTCCCCCTTTTTGGTGATTGATGCCAAAACAAACTAGAGTAGAGATAAACATTAAAAATTACGAGTACTTGCGAGATAAAAGCATTTGTGTATGTGTTGCTCCCCCTAAATATGTGCATGAGTTTTATGATATTAACATTGACTTGATATGTCAATTTGCAACATTTTTAGAGAGAGTGAACAATCAACACCATACACAAACAAATGAGGGATGAAACATAATTGTAGACTGTGATGATAGAAAGAGTAAAATTACACATACAAACTTATTATTGCATAGCATATGATATGAAAAGTTACTACTGCTATTACAATAATGATATCATATCGCATCACATTATAAAAAGTTTATGGCTACAGAGCCATGCATGCATCACAAATTATTACAAACCAATGTTCGATACATAAATAGGAGGAACTGCCATGATGATAAGAAACCTTCTCCCCCTTTTTGGCAACAAGAACCAAAAGAGGAGAGAGCCATCAACACAAGATCACCAGTTTGGAGGAGGCTGATGAGGAGCAAAGAAGTGGTGTGCCATGTGAGATGCGAAGTGTTCTTCCCCAGACTGATCCGGGGGAGGAGCACTTCCAGAAGGATCCTGTGGCGGAGGGTGAGAGGATGATTGACCCGGATCCCCATAGTAGGGAGGCGGGGCAAACTGCTCGCGGTCATCGAAGTATGTTTCTTCTTCTTCTTCTTCGTCTTCTGCTGACATGAAGGGCACCCCATAGGTCTGCTGGTGCCACTCATTTATCTCCGGGGGAGGAGGATGGAGAGGCACGTCAGGCGAGCGAGGGGCAAAGGGCATACCCATGGAAGAAGCTTGACGACGAAGATTGTCGTCCGTCTCCCGCTAGCGCCTTGCCAGCTCATGAACATCCGCAGAAATGTTCCGGCACATGGAGAAAAATGCCGCAATCCCGTGGGCCAAGCGGGCACCCATCCCTCGGCCACGACCTCGACCACGGCCACGACCACGTGGCGTGGGAGATCCGCGGCCAGGGGAGGGACGCGAGGCACCGGCAGGAGCAGCAGCAGCAGCAGGACCAGCAGACGGACCAGCAGAGGTATGAGCATGGGAGCTGGAAGGGGCTTTCCTTAAGTGCCCTGCTGGATTGTTGGGGTCAATCCAGAAAGGGGTATATGATTGATTTCTTGTACTTTTATCATATCGAAACTGGGTCACAACTTCAATCATCTTCATGATAAAAGGAGCATGAAGACATCCCTTCAAAGGAAAGCAGGCAGCATGAATGATTTCCTGCCAGATCATATCAAAGACGTTGATACTCTCTGAGCTGCTGGGCTTCATGAAAGAGAGCAAAACCTTGCTCTCGCCAAGAATATTCATCTGATTACCCCCTTTTGGAATGAGGGTCATCCGGCTGAGGGAGTTGATGTATCTGTAATACTTGTGTACGTTGGTGGACTCCCAAAATTTCCCAGACTCAGAGAGATGAAGGTCTCTGGCTTCATCTCTAGTAGGTTGGCGGAAACCATGAATCTTTATCTTATCCCCAGAAATATCATTGTCAGTGAATCCAAGAATGTGAGCAAACCGACGGTAGCTCACCTTGTACCAGCTTCCCTCAATGTAGAAGTTAAGATAAGGATAGTTGTATGGACTATCCTCATCCGCCAGCTTAACCCACAGAGTTGAGTAAAACTGGGCAATCACTTCATCATTCCAATCATCTTGGAATGTCATTATCTCCTTCATTTTCTTTCTTTCACAGGCCCTCAATGCCTGTGTCATCTCTGGGTCCCCAATTGCCTCACATCCTTCCCAGTTGATATAGCGTTGATGTAGGATGGGTTGATGTTTCTTGGGGAGGATCACAGTGTTGTAAAAATCCACATGATGAAGCGTCCAAAAACGGTTCCCATCAATCCTGGCATCACGAAGGCGTAATGCAGGATTCTGGAAACGGATGTCCTGCAGAAGAGCAGAACCTCCACTGGCAGTGAAATCAGTCACTGGCTCATTGCCAGCGTGACGGGCCTCCGCCCGGTGGAGGACCAAACCTCGAATAACAGGGGCATGGGCAGGGGGAAGATCAACCTCATCATCTTTCCCACCCTCATCATCACTTGTTGCTTCCCATGCATGAGGGTTTGTCGTGGGTCGGGATCGACCAGATGGATTCCGGGCCATCCAACCACGACCACCATGAGACCCGGAGGCCTTACCACCCTGCATGACGTTGCCACTTCCTCGCCCACGCTTGGATCTGGCGCGTGGGGGAGTATCTCCATGGATCTCTTGGTCGTCAGATGAGTCGGATTCAACCACAGAAGGATTCCTTCTACGCACCATCCTTAAAAGAGAAGATAGAACCTATGATGAGCAAGGATCTTAACAACCACGCTTGAGTAGAGACGTGTATGATATTGAGCATGCACTTCAACCGTTCATGCGAGCGGTTCAACTACAACGAACAATATCAAACCGCTAAACTCAAACAATGTTCATGACAAATGAGGATAATCTAAGTGTTGCAAGCACTTAAACTAAAATGTACCAACGAATGATACACTAGATAATCAAGAATGGGTGGGATTGAGTAAAAAAAGAGATGAACTAGAACAATACCTCGATCCGGAGTTTGAATCAAGAAATCCCAACAAGATCGAGGGAGATGATGGAGAACGCCGAGATGAACGTATTTCCAACAAAATTTCCAAAGATTGGATGGCACAAGTGGGTTTTGGAGTGGTGAAAGTGTGGAGGAGAGAGAGAGGAAAGAGTAGGCGGTGTCGGCTGGAATAAGAAACTGAGAAGAAGATAAGAGAGGAAGGGGAGAGAAATAGGGGAGGGGCCGGCCGGTCAACAGACAGAAAACCGGTTCAACCGGTTATAAAACCGGTCCAACCGGTTTCTGGTCAGACTACGCAGTAAAAGCGCGCAGAAAAAGGAATTGACTGCACGGATTCTGTGGCAGACTAACAGCGCAGATTGCGGCGCTGACTGACGGCACAGACGCGGAGGAGGGCAAAACCGGTTCAACCGGTTTCCACCAGAGGAAAACCGGTTGAGTGACCTACTCAGCCGATTTACTCAACCAGTTTTCAGATATTGCCCGAAAAGGCTATAATAGCACTTAGCAAAAATGACATGAGAGATTTTAATGAAACAAATAGTGTTTCTCATGACATATTGCGCAAACAATCAATTTATATCCATCAAATTTGATCAAAATTTTAGTTTTTAAGACACGTTTCGAGAATCCAAGATATTTAGTTCACTCCTAAGAAAGCAAAACCTAGTCTCATCAAGTGGTTTTTGTGAAGATATCGGCTAGTTGATTTTCGGTGCTCACATGAAACAATTCGATATCTCCTTTGGCTTCGTGGTCTCTCAAGAAATGATGTCTAATGTCAATATGTTTGGTTCTAGAGTGTTGCACTGGATTGTTTGCAAGTTTTATGGCACTCTCATTGTCACACAATAGTGGAATCTTGTTAAACTCACAACCAAAATCTCTCAGGGTTTGCTTCATCCATAACAACTGTGCACAGCATGCCCCAGCTGCTATGTACTCAGCTTCTGCAGTGGAAAGTGCAACACAATTTTGTTTCTTGGAACTCCATGACACTAAGGACCGCCCAAGGAATTGGCAAGTCCCAGTAGTGCTTTTTCGATCTACTTTGCAACCAGCATAATCTGAGTCAGAGTAGCCAAGCAAATCGAAAAGGGAGCCTTTAGGGTACCATAAGCCTAGATTTTGGGTGTGCACTAAGTATCTTAGGATTCTCTTAACGGCAACAAGATGGCAATCTTTAGGATTAGCTTGAAAGCGAGCACACATGCAAACACTCAACATTATATCAGGTCTAGATGCACACAAATACAGTAGTGACCCTATCATTGATCTATATAACTTTTGATCTACAGGTTTACCTTCTTCATTTAGGTCGAGGTGTCCATTTGATGACATTGGAGTCTTGGCGTGCTTTGCCTTTTCCATACCAAACTTCTTGAGCATATCTTGCGTATATTTAGTTTGGCATAAAAAAGTACCTTCCTTGAGTTGTTTGACTTGAAATCCCAGGAAGTATTTAAGCTCACCCATCATAGACATCTCAAACCTGTTCGTCATTACTTTGCTAAACTCTTCACAAAATTTTTCATTAGTACTACCAAATATAATGTCATCGACATATATTTGGCACACAAATAATTCATTGTCAACTTTGCGAGTAAATAATGTAGAGTCAGCTTTTCCTATTGTAAACCCATTCTTAATTAAAAAATCTTTAAGGCAATCATATCAAGCTCTAGGGGCTTGTTTAAGCCCGTAGAGTGCCTTGTGAAGTAGATAGACATGATTTGGCTTCCTTGGGTCTTCAAAGCCCAGCGGTTGCTCCACATAGACCCTCTCTTGTAGTGGACCATTTAGAAACGCGCTCTTGACGTCCATTTCATATAACTTGAAATCATGGTTAGTAGCATAGGCAATTAATATTCTTATTGACTCTAACCTTGCTACCGGCGCATATGTTTCACCAAAATCAAGTCCTTCCACTTGAGTGTAGCCTTGAGTGACCAACCGTGCTTTATTTCTTGTAACCACGCCATGCTCATCTTGTTTGTTCCTAAAGACCCATTTTGTCCCAATCACATTTTGCTTGGGTCTTGGAACCAAGGACCAGACTTCATTCCGGGTGAAGTTGTTCAATTCCTCTTGCATGGCAATTATCCAATCCGGATCACCCAACGCTTCTTCAACCTTAAGTGGCTCAAGAGAGGAAACAAACGAGTAAAATTCACAAAAATTTGCTAGACGAGATCGAGTTGTTACCCCTCTCCTGATGCTACCCAGGATGTTGTCCACCAGATGATCTCTTTGAATAGTGTGATGAACTCGAGGATGAGGCACTGATGGTTGTCTTTGAATTTGTTCCTCCTCATCATCTACTTGATCAATAGCCACTTCACCATCAATACTTTCATGTTCATCTTCTACCACCGTTGGCATCCTTTGGGGTTGATGATTTTCTTCAAGATTTGGATGACTTGAGGTTGATGGGTTTGCTTGGGTGGAGGATTTGTCACCCACCACCTTTGCACCCACATCAAAAACCTCATTGGTCATCCATAAAGTTCCTTCATCATCATCCTTCTCTTGAGGTCTTACCTCACCTATTGCAAGTCTCTTTATAGCCTCACAAGGTGGTTCTTCATTTCCTGCAGTGCCATTAGAAACGTGCCCTTGCGAGCCATTAGACTCATCAAATGTCACGTCTATCGCTATTTCAACAAGACCGGTGGTATTGTTGAAAACACGATATCCATGCGCATTTGATGCATAACCAAGCAAGAAACCCTCGTCCACTCTAGGAGCAAACTTTGAGCTCTTGACTTTCTTGTTAAGAATAAAACATTTACAACCAAATACTCTAAAATAATCAACTTTAGGTTTGTTACCAGTGAGAAGTTCATAAGCTGTCTTCTTGTAGATCTTATGAAGATAGAGACGGTTGATTGCATGACAGGCGGTGTTGACCGCTTCTGCCCAAAAGTTGTCAGGTGTCTTGAACTCATCTAACATAGTTCTAGCTGCTTCAATTAGAGTTCGGTTGTTTCTTTCCACAACACCATTTTGTTGTGGAGTATAAGGAACCGAGAACTCATGTTTGATTCCTTCTTCACCTAAGAATTCTTCAACACCTGTGTTCTTGAATTCCGTCCCATTATCACTCCTCACTTTCTTGATTTTGAGCTCAAACTCATTTTGAGCCCTTCTCATGAATTTCTTCAAAGTTTCTTGAGTTTCACCTTTATCACTTAAAAAGAAAACCTAGGTGAAACGAGAATAATCATCAACAATGACTAAACCATACTTACTACCACCAATGCTGATGTAAGCCACAGGTCCGAAGAGGTCCATGTGAAGAAGCTCCAGTGGCCTTTTTGTTGTAACCACATTCTTTGATTGATGTGGGACTCCATGTTGCTTTCCTGCTTGGCATGCGCCACAAACCCTATCTTTCTCAAACACAACATTTGTTAGTCCAATAATGTGACCATCCTTTTGAAGTTTGGCCAAGTTCCTCATGCCAACATGAGCTAGCCGGCGATGCCAAAGCCAACCCCTGTCAGATTTTGCCACTAAACAAGTCTCAGGCGTCACTCTACTTGTTGTGAAATCAACAAGATAGAGTTTGCCCTTCAAGCGACCTGTAAAGGCAACAGAGGAATCCTCCCTTCTAAGGATCTTCACATCCACATCAGAAAATAAGAAATTATAACCCATTCCACAAAGTTGTGAAACGGACATCAAATTGTAGCTTAAAGAATCTACCAATAAAACATTTGAAAGTGATTGTTGGTCAGAGATAGGAATTTTACCAATACCAATCACCTTACTCTTGCCACTATCTCCAAACATAATTTCTTGTGCTTCTTGAGTTAGTTGCAAGGAATGAAACATGTCTTCCTCCCCGGTCATGTGATTTGTGCATCCACTGTCAAGCACCCAACTTGACCCACCAGAGGAGTAGACCTGCAAAACAAATTTAGGCTATGCTTTTAGGTACCCAAATTGAGTTGGGTCCTGCAGTGTTAGTTATAGCCTTGGGTACCCACACTTCTTTTCATGACTTTTCTTTTAGTGTAGGCACCCATATATTTAACAACCAATTTCCCTAAATCCCAAGTCAACATGTAATCACAAAGATAAGAGTGAGAAATGGGAGCATTAAATTTTTCTCCACTTGTTGATGCCGCTTCCTTCATCTTACTCTTTGTGGAACTCAAGTTTACCTTTACTTGAGTTGACTTGTCATTTGAGGAGTGAATACTCCCCAAGGCATCATATAGGGTGGTTCCCTCTATGAACTTGGGGGATCTCCACCCCTTATGTACTGTGCTAGGGTTTTCCTTGGATGAGTTGAACCCAAGCCCCCTTCTTCCATTGTTGGGCTTTAGGGACTTGTACTTGGGTTCAATTTTCTTTAACCCATCATTGCTAGAGCATCTTTTCAATATTTCTTTGACCTTCACCTGTGGGCTCTTTTTCCTTGCATGGTTAGTTAGACAACAAGAAGCATGATATTTGGCACAATGTTTGCAAAAGGTATTATTTGGGGAGCTAGACTTAGATTCAATCAATAAAGATGAAGCATTGATGTTCTTGCAATTTTCAAGTTGCACTTGAAGTTCTTGATTTTGGACATTCAAGCTTAATATGCTTGATTCAAGTGCATCCTTTTCATTTGCAAGACTAGCTATAGAGGTTTTCATATTGATTACTTCCTTTTCTTTATCCTCTATAGTTATCTTGACTAAAGATACTTCCTTAGTCAAGGCATCTAGCATTTCATCTTTATTGAGTAGCAATCCTTGAAGCTCTAGGTTTCTTTCCTTTTCAAGGATAAGCAAGTCTTCTTGAGCATCAAGAGTTGCTTTTCTTTTATCTAGCTTCTCCATCAATTTTATGATAACATTATATCCATTCAAGCCAAATTCCTTAATCATTTTATTTTTCATAGCAATTTGTTCATCATCATCATCATCATTTTGAAAATCATTACTAAATAAAGTTACCTTATCTCCTTTTGCCATGAGGCAAGTTGGAGTGTAGGAGTCATCTTGTAGGTTGGTGAAGAGTTGCGAGCTTGAAGTAGATTGGATGGCAACATTTGCCACCACTTCTTCTTCTTCGGAGCTAGAACTCTCTTCATCGGAGTTCCATTCTTCACCAATATGGGCTTGACCATATTTCTTTTTCTTGAAATGTCCCTTGGTCTTGCCTCCCTTTTTGAACTTGTCCTTCTTGTATTCCTTCTTGGCTTCTTGTTCCTTTTTGTTAGGACAATCCGCTATGAAATGACCGGTTTGGCCACATTCATAGCATGCCCTCTTCTTTCCTTTCCTTTGAAACTTGTCATTTTTCCTTACAAATTTCTTGAATGTTTTGATGAACATAGCTGTGTCTTCATCACTTGACGTCTCGACCACTTTCTTTGCCTTGTGGTCTTTGTTCTTCTTGGGGGTGTCTTGTTCATTTGTGATCAAGGCATGAGAGTCTCTTGTCTTGATGGGGGCTTCTTCGGACTCGTGTTGTTGAATCTTTGCAAATAATTGATGAGGCGTCATATCCTCATAGTCATCACGATCCCTTATCATCCTTGCTAGACTCTTATCCTTTTCTTTGTATGCTCTCATGAATAGTCTTGTGACCTTGGAGTCACTCCAATCTTCACTTCCAAGTACTCTTATCTTGTTTACTAACACCATCAATCGATCAAAGAGTGATTGAAGCGACACACCCTTGATCCAATCATATCTAGCAAGCTCACTCTCCAAAGCTTCAACTCTATGTCTCTTAGCTTTGGGATCTCCTTCATGTGACATTTTAAGAATGTTCCAAATGTCACGGACATCTTCTCTTCCTTGAACTTTCCGGTATTCTTCCGGACAAAGACTCCCTTTAATTATGCTCATAGCTTGAGCATTGCGATGAATCTCTTGCATCATTTCTGGAGTCATCTCTTCTCCTTGGGCAGGCTTATGCATACCTACATTAACAATCTCCCAAAGACTAGGATGTACACCGATTAAATGCGACTTCATCTTATCGGCCCACTCGTCATAGTTCAACTCACTAAGAGTTGGTAACTTTCCAAGTGGGGCGGAAGAGAAGTTGGGAATAAAATTTCTAGAGTAATTGAATTGAACTTTACTAAACTCGTTACCTTTGCTTTTGGTAGATGATTCTTCGGTGTTGAGACTTACCTTGCTCAACACCTTCGACACCAAAAGATCCACTAGGTCGTCATTGTAATCAAATTTTCCTTTACCTTTGTCTTCTTCGGCCTTTCTTCTTGATTCTTCTTCTTCGGCCTTTTTCTTAGCATCTTCCTCTTTCATCTTGAGGAACATCCTCTCAGCGATCTTCATGGCGAGGTCGAGGACCTTGGGGTCCACTTCCTCACCGGAGGATGTGACGGGAATATCCTCGAGGATAGGATCCACATGGTCCCGTTGAGTAGACATGATCGTTTCCTCATGCGGTTAAGCGTAAAACGAGGTACGTAGCTTTGATACCAATTGAAAGTAGCCTAGAGGGGGGTGAATAGGCTACACCTGAAATTTTTTCACTAAAAAACTTCAAGAAAGGTTAAATTAAAGTTGCACTGGTGCAAACCGGTTCAGTTGATTTTGTTCACAACTGAACAAGTTTGAACCTGCTCAACTTAGATAAACAAATATTACGAAGTAGTGAAAGATTTTGCTAATGACTTTCCCTACGCAAGATCTACTCGAATAGATAATATGAACCAACCAACAAATTTAAAGTGCTTAACAAGAACACACAAGAACACGCGATATAACCCGAGGTTCGGCAACCACCACAAAGGTGTCCTACTCCTCGTTGAGGATCCCACAAAGGGCCGGGTCTTTTCCAACCCTAATCCTCCACAAGCCGACCATAAAGGTCAATGCAATCTCTTCTCAAATATGCTCAGAGAGCGGGTGATACAAACTTCTTGGGGTCGTCCACAAATTTGGAGACTCCCAAGCAACCTCTAACCGTCAAGGAACATGAGGTTCCAAGAGTAACAAATCCGCACAAGGTTAAGTTTGCAACGAGCTCAAGAACAAAGAGAATAGGAGAATCGAGATGAAAATGATAGCGTGTTAGATCGAGTTCACCTCACACCAAGGATCCTTCAAGCAATTGAAGGAGATGTGATTGCGGGTGTGAAAGGTGAAATGAATGCACTTGTTGAGAGTTTGGTCAGCCAAGATTTCGTGGGAGGAGCTGAAGTAAATGAGAGAGAGAGTGTGAGGGGGTATATAAAGGATCCCCCAAAAGCTGGCAGCCGTTGGGAGAAAAAGAGTAAAAATCGGTTGAACCGGTTTTCAGACCGGTTGAACCGGTTTCTACCAGGGGGATCCCGGTTCACTAACCTACTCAGCCGGAGACTCGACCGGTTTCAAAACCGGTTGAGTAAGGGAAAAATCCGGTTGAACCGGTTTTCCCAAAAAATCTGCAGCGACTTTTTCTGACAGCTCTGACTGTCAGACAGGTCAGAGCAGGGGTGGCAGAGGAATAGTCCCAAAACCGGTTGAACCGGTTTCAGGACCGGTTGAACCGGTTTCCAGGGCTGAAACCAAATTTTGAGTGTTTTGAGGAGGACAAAAGTGGAGTTTTTGTGGGAAGTAAAATTGGTCTTTCTCAAGGGCATTCATGATCTGGAAAAATATTCTCAAGGATGTTTTCAAAGGGTTTTGAACTTAGCTCATTGCATAACTTACTTAACCATTGCGGATCCCTCTTAATTGTACGGCGATTCCTATAACTCAAGAAATGTAAAATGAGTACCGCCGTTGTTTCAAAGCACTTGGAGCACGCCATTTGATGTGGAATTTTAAATCTGCGGTGCTTTTTATTTTTATGCTCGTAAGATCTGTGCTTCTCCTGTCTGTAGAATTACTGCGTACATGCTAGGAGCAAACTTGTTAGAATCTCTGTTTGTTTTGTCATTTAATCACCAAAACCCTCAATTAGGTTGATTGCACTTATAGTATTAAGTGTATAAAAAAAATCAAAGTTTTAGATAGTATAAAGTCTTGTTCTAAATCTCTAAAACTAATAGCTAGTTGCTAAAATAGCCGAGAGATTTAGAATGGATCAACTAATTGTTAGCTATACCCCTCAAATAAGTATTAACTAGGTCTATGCCCATGCGTTGCCACGGGAAACACATAAAATCGTTATATGTGTGGTACCGCAAATCAAACAAAGTGAAAAACATAAAATATTTGTACACACGATATTGTAAATAAAACAACATATCATAGCAACAGTGAGAGATCCATCCGTGCCACAAACGAGCATAGGAGAGAGCTGGAGTGTGCCTTTTCATCACCTTCTTGACACTGGCAGCAGCTACTAATAAACGACTACTAATTAACTACTACTACTATTATTTATGCCTACTACTCACTTACTATCATATACTTATCATAGGCCTAAGAGCTAAAAAAACAACATGGACTTGTTTCTTCTCTCTTGCTATCTTCACTGTCCACTCCTCCCACTCTGAAGAAGATTACACCTCTCCAAAGGTATTTTTTTTCTTTGTCAAAGCTTCTCTATGCTCGATTGATAGGGTCGGCCATCATGTAGCCATATTAGTAGTCCTCTACGCACAACAGCCCGTCAACACACAGATTATGACCATCATGATTCAGGATCTATGCTGGCATATACATGCATCATGGTCATGGGAGCAGCAGCTAGCTTATTATTAATGGTTACAACACTATCAGAAAGACAGGCACAAGGAGGGCTGTTGTTGACACTTACTCCCAGATTAGAGGAATGGAGGCCCCCCTCCCCCTTTTTTTTTGCTCTGTGCACCTCACACATCATAGCCCAATGGCTTCATGCCCAGGAGAAAACCTGGAGAAATTTCAAACAAATGTAACAGCAAAAAACAATAATATTTGATTTCTTTTGCTCACCCCACATGAATGGATTGCAATAAGAGAAACAACACGCAGGAAAGATTTAAGCTAGCTGCTGAGAACGTTTACCTGAGCACCTGAAAGAAGCAGGAGGGCGTAGGGGTCCCTGGAATCCAGCAATCCGGTGGGCGACGCGCAACCGGTGAACTCGGCTCCACCATGGTGCGCGTGCTGCAGCTTCCTGCAACCAGACAAAACAATAAAACCAAAAAAGAAGCTTTTTTTAGGTGGCAAATGAAGCTATCGAAACAAACAAGCAATGCAACCCAACGTGCAGTGGAGTGCAGTGCAATTGCAATGTGACTGAAGAGAAGCGCGGATGTGGATGAGAATGCGATGCATGCAGGTAGGCAATGGGCAATGCAACAGAGAAGAAGAGAGAACGGACCTGAACCTGCCGGGGACCTTGCCCTTCTCCTTGTAGGGCTTGACGAGCACGCGCGCGTCGCACACGAAGTGCGGGTTGCCCTTGCTCAGGATGGCCTTCACCGTCTCGGCGTACACGAAGGTGACGAAGCCGAACATGCGCTTCTGCTGGTACGGGATGCGCACGTCCTGCACCAGCCCGAACATGCTACTCGGTCCATCGATGGCGAGGCAACATTATTGGACGGCTAGTGGAAACGAAACGAAACGAGCGGAGCAGGGGTGCCAATAATGGCGGCGTGTGCTCTGGGTACCTGAAGTAGTTGGACACGATCTGCCGCGCGGCGGGACTGCGGATGAGGTCGTCGCGGTCCATCCACGGGGAGCGCACCGGGAACCTGTGCATGTCCTCGCCGCCGAGCAGCATGCCCACCGTTGCCCTGGAGCAGGCAGCAACACGCGAAGAATAAAATGGGAATGGTGAGACCGGATACAAAATGCAACCTTTAATTTGGTGGCGAGGCAGCCGCTGGGTAAAAATGGCACCTTTCCTGACCAAATCAGCTCAGAAGTAGTCAGATCAGGCGGTGGGGGACAAGATCTAGTGTGAGTAATAAGACTCAATTAATTATAGTTTCTGTTGCTATCAGACTACTTCAGAAATTTTTGATGCTATCGGACTACTTCACAAATTTAATAATGGCATTTATATTCAGGTTTATACAATACAAATGCAATTCCAAAATCATGCAGGACATCATCTATCATTTGATCTAAACCTCATAAGTAAATACAAATGGCCCTGAAATATTTACCTCAAAGTAGCCATCCGTTTCTTTTCTTCTTGTTTTCTTGATAATACCTGATTGTATTAAAGCCTTTGTAGAACAATACAAGGAAGCTTACAGAGCAGGTAAGCCTCCTACGCTACACAGGATTACAGGAAGGAAACAGCTAACGACATACCCTAAGAAAAATAAGAGAAATACAAACTAAAAGCAGAGCATGGTCTAGGAATAAGCACATAGCAATATACACTACTTTGTGCCTAATGTGGCTGTACATTTCCCTCATTTGTGCCTAATAGTGTCAGCATGACAAGGTGACCAGAAAAGTTGGTTGCCTCATCTCAAGTAGAATTGTCTCTGATGCACTAAATGAGATCAACACCACAAAAAAGAAAATGTCAGTTGCACAAAATTTCATGCAAAACAGTTGGGAGCCCTAAGCTACCTCAAACCAAACACATTTCCTTCCCATCACCTAATCGGAGGTCACATCCTGATGAGTCGGGCATAGCAGAACTGCAGCTGGACTCTGCAACATGGTTATCGGGTATCAACTAATAGAGATTTCTAATACTTCACTTTAAGGCATCAAGAACCAGGACTGAAATAGCATATGAGTAGAGCAGTGATGGTAGGACAGTTCAAAGTTCGATGCCCGCATAGGAGTGTATCTTCTTACAACAGCCTTGCTATTATTGGTTCCCATTCGTTGACTATGATCATGACAATTTTTGTGAAAGTGCCAAAGTTTTGTATTTACCAGAGCCATATAACTCATGAAGTTTTCATGACCTAGGTCTGCATAGTAGTACCCCTTAAGCTGGGATGGTTTAAGCTGGCCCTTGTAAACAATAGTCCTGTAATATAAAGATATACAACTTTGAATAAGAATTATTTATACAAACATAAGCCAACCAGAATGTCATTTGGCTACATATTTACAATTTTTAAGAGCAAATCTAAGGCAATTTTTTGCTATCCCCCTATAGAAAAACAAAAATATTGCCAAAATTCCATTCTGAAAACTATGCTAAGTGGAGACTCTCTGATCCTTTTCAGCTCTGAAACCTAATGAAATCAAAAGCATGAACAAAAACTTTTGAAGTGAGAAAAGGGAAGCACCTAGAAGATAGAGAGCACATGTAGAAATCCCTCTCTCCACCACGCTTAATGTTCAGAGAGGCTTGAACAGAGATGATTGAGAGTCTCCTAAGGATATATAGCCACGACAATTCATGAAAAAATGTTAAAGCCAAATCCATCAAATGTGCTGATATGCACTTACATCTAGTGGTATGGAATTACCTGTTGCTCAAACTCAGCCTCTGATCCTGAGCTCTTGGTAACGAAAACCTGGTCAATGACTGGCTCAGTCTCGAGTGCAGATTCACCCAAGTCTGAGTTGTCAGTCGGAACCAGACACCACCCGAGTATTACATGTCCCAGTGATTCTGCAACCTGCAAGGACAAGATTATTAATCAGAGAAATGAGCTTAACATGAAAATCCTGCATCATAGGCTATCAAATTTATTAACAGTGTTACACCAACCTTCTTAAACTTAGCTTTGCCTTTCTCACGATGCTTTTCATCTGTTGGCATAAAAAACATTCCAACAGCATACTCGCCTGGTGGGGGTAGCTCAAACCCAGCATCCTTTGCGACCTACAAGAACACCAAAGCAATTGAATAACTGTTGAAAAGAATAGATTTGTTCTTCTATTTATTTTTGTTGCAAAGAAACTCACCTCTTTGAAGAAGTCATGTGGTAGAGCGACCATGATGCCGGCACCATCTCCTGTATTCTTCTCACAGCCGCGTGCACCACGACGAGCCATTCTCTCAAGCATCTCAATAGCATCATTAACCTGGGGTAAAAAGGACAGCAAAATCGGCATCCCAAACATGATACATCAAAATAGTGTAGCTACAATGCATGTGGCATCGCCTCTTTGAACTTTGAAGGAATCGATGTAACTCACAGTCTTGCGTTTGTAATCGCCAGATAGCTCAGCGACAAACCCAATGCCGAATGTGTCACGCTCGAACGAGGAATCGTTGAGCCCAATGCTGCTGTTCGGGAGCTTTGAGAGCGGCCTCACCACCTCGGCGTCGCGTGCCGCTGTGTGGGCGCCCGCGGAGCGACGCGCTCCTCGGTGCGGTGCACGCCGCCAAGGAATCCGCTGCCCTCGAGGGAAACGCCACTGTAGTATTGCTAGCCCGAACGGTACGGCGGTGCCACGGGGCGGCCGCGTCGGGCCCAACGACCTGCACCCAGCGACGCCGACCTCAACGCTGTCCCTTGCGCCGTCGACATGGCTGAACAACAAGCCTCGCTACCTGTCATGCAACAATCAAACAACGACGAACATCAGATGGTGTTCGCTTAGCTGTTCATCGATCTACAACACCACGCGGTGGAAAAGGGAACCAGAAATGTGTGAAAAAACATATTTAAAAAGCACCCAAAAAACAAGCAGAAAGCTCAAGGTTGTCCCCTTCGGGCTTCGACCCTTCCCTACGCCTAGGGCTGGATGAAAAACTCGTAGCTCGTTAACTCGCTCGACTCGACTCGATAGTGGCTCGACTCGACTTGACTCGTTTATAATTTGTAACGAGTTGAGCTTGTATTTCAACTCGTTACGATAACGAGCCAGCTCGAGCTAGCTCACGAGCTGACTCGCGAGCCAAACGAGTTGGAGTAATTAGTCAAATCACAATAATCTCTGATCCAAAATAGTTAATCTTGTACTCTACTATAGTTAATCTTGTTCTTTGTTGAGTGTGGAATATTAAGTTACAAACTCTATTCTTTTTTTCTAAATAGATCTCCTCCTTTTCTTTTGCTACATGTTTTTATATCCGTTCGTAGACACTAGACATGGTATTATCGAGCTGGCTCGCGAGCTAAACGAGCCAGCTCGAGTTGGCAAACGAGTCGAGTCGAGCTGGATCTTTAGCTCATTAACATAACGAGTCGAGTCGAGCCAGCTCGTTATCTTAACGAGCCAGCTTGAGTCGAGTCGAGCCGAGCCAACTTGATATCCACCCCTACCTACGCCCACATGTCAACACCATAGGCATCCAGAAAAGAGCGTGCGACCCACTCCGCAGTGTAACAAAGCACTCCCGAAAAGAATAACGAAGAAAACGCCTCAGCAGAGGAAACACACGCATGGATGAACAGATCTACCAACCCCACGCACGGCAGTGTAGATTCCTCCGCCGCCGCCGCGACACAGCAGATTCACGAAGCAGCGCACGGACGGAGGCAGAATCAAACATCAAGGGCTTTAGTAAACTGGACTTAAGGGTAGGGTATCACCAGATATTGCTGCAACAAGGAGAAGAACACAAGACTGCCTTTCAAACTCATATGGGACATTTCGAATTTAGAGTAATGGCTTTTGGCCTTACCGGCGCTCCCAACACATTTTTGGAAGCCATGAATCATACTCTAGCACCAGTTCTAAGGAAGTGTGCTCTGGTTTTTTTTATGACATCTTAATATACAGTCCCTCTTTTGAAACCCATCTAGTGCATTTGACACTAGTGTTACAGCTGTTGCAGAAGGATAATTGGAAGGTTAAACGTTCTAAGTGTGACTTTGCTCAGACAAGCATATGTTATTTAGGACATGTAATTAGTGCTGATGGAGTAGCAACTGATCCATCAAAGATACAAGTGATTGAACAGTGGCCTGTTCCTACATCTGTCAAAGCCTTGAGGAGCTTCTTGGGGTTGGCCGGCTTCAATCAGAAATTTGTGCGTCACTTTGCTACTATCAGCAGACCCCTCACAGAGTTGTTAAAGAAACATGTAATTTTCATTTGGACAACCGTGCATCAGCAAGCATTTGATTATTTGAAGAAAGCCTTGGTGTCTGCACCAGTATTAGCCTTGCCTGACTTCTCTGTCACTTGTAGCATTTACACTGATGCTTGTCTGACTGGTGTGGGAGCAGTATTGGTTCAAAAAGGGCACCCGTTGGCGTACCTCAGCAAAGCACTGGGACCTAGAAATCAAGGTTTATCTACCTATGAGAAAGAATACATGGCTATTTTGCTAGCAGTAGCACAATGGAGATCATATCTTCAGTTGGCTGAATTTTACATCTACACGGATCATCAGAGTTTAACTCAATAAAATGAGCAAAGACTTCATACTATGTGGCAGCAGAAGGTCTATTCCAAGTTAGCTGGTTTACAATATCGAATCATCTATAAGAAAGGATCAGAGAACACTGTTGCAGATGCTCTCTCACGATATCCTCATACCCAGGGACAATTGTTTCATGTGTCTCACTGCACACCAATCTGGATACAGGAGGTTGTGCAAGGCTATGAACAAGATGATTCAGCTCAACAGCTGTTGAGTCAACTGGCGGTGACTTCACAAATAGCTAACTCGGATTTCACCTTAAAGGAGGGAGTTATCCGATATAAAGGTCGTATTTGGTTGGGCACTAATGTGCAGCTGCAAAATAAGGTCATATCAGCCCTCCACGATTCAGCTTTGGGTGGACATTTGGGAGCTCTAGTTACCTATAGAAGAATCAAACAACTGTTCTATTGGAAGGGCATGAAGCAAGCTATTCATCATTTTGTGCAGACTTGTAGTATTTGTCAGCAAGCAAAAGCCAGACAGACTAAAATCTCCGGGTTTATTATCACCACTGCCAGTTCCCCCTCATGCCTGGCACACAGTGTCTCTTGATTTCATAGAAGGACTACCTCAATCAGCTAACATGAATTGCATTTTAGTGGTTGTGGACAAGTTTTCCAAATACAATCACTTCTTAGCTTTGGCACATCCCTTCACAGTTGTTAAGGTGGCCAGATTATTCTTGTCGGGGACCGTAATTAGGGATACCCCCAAGACTCCTAATCTCAGCTGGTAAACCCCATCAGCACAAAGCTGCAAAGGCCTGATGGGCACAATTCCGGTCAAGGCTCTTGAGAGCACCTAGAGGGGGGGGGTGAATAGGTGATCCTGTGAAAACTTAAAATTTAAGCCACAAAAACTTGTTAAGTGTTAGCACAATAATTGCCAAGTGGCTAAAAAGAAGTCTCAACAAAACACAATACCACAAGAGATCAAGCACAGAGGTGACACAGTGGTTTATCCCGTGGTTCGGCCAAGACCAACGCTTGCCTACTCCACGTTGTGGCGTCCCAACGGACGAGGGTTGCAATCAACCCCTCTCAAGCGGTCCAAAGACCCACTTGAATACCACGGTGTTTTGTTTTGCCTTTCACTATCCCGTTTGCAAGGAATCTCCACAAATTGGAGTCTCTTGCCCTTACAAGTATATGATCACAAAGAAACACAGAGTAAGGGAGGGAAGCAACACACACAAATCCACAGCGAAACGCGCACACACACGGCCAAGAATCGAGCTCACAAGAGTATCACAAAGTTCTCACTAGAACGGAGCTCGAAACACTTAGAGTGACAAACAAATGCGCAAAGACTGAGTGTGGATGATCAAGAATGCTCAAAGGTTGCTTGTATATCTCCTCTATGCGCCTAGGGGCTCCTTTTATAGCCCCAAGGCAGCTAGGAGCCGTTGAGAGCAAATCCGGAAGGCCATCCTTGCCTTCTGTCGTCGGGGGCACCGGACAGTCCGGTGCACACCGGACACTGTCCGGTGCCCGATTTGTTTCCATAACTGGCGCTTCCGACCGTTGCCGACCGTTGGAGATCTGGGAGCCGTTGGCGCACCGGACATGTCCGGTGCACACCGGACAGTCCGGTGCCGTCTTCCGACCGTTGGCTCCGCCACGTGTCCCGCGCAGATTGCGCGGCCGACCGTTGGCCCGGCCGACTGTTGGCTCACCGGACAGTCCGGTGCACACCGGACAGTCCGGTGAATTTTAGCCGTACGCCGTCGGCGAATTCCCGAGAGCGGCCAGTTCGAGCCGAGTCAGCCTGGCGCACCGGACACTGTCCGGTGCACACCGGACAGTCCGGTGCTCCAGACCGAGCTGGGTCTTGGCAGCACACTGCCAAGTCTTTCCTCCTCTTCTCTCTTCTTCTTCTTTCTGTTTCTAACACTTAGACAAATATATTAGTACACAAAACCAATGTACTAAGGCTTAGAAACATACCTTTACTTCATGATTTGCACCTTGTTCATCCATGTACATAAATTCACAATTAAGCACATGTGTTGGCACTCAATCACCAAAATACTTAGAAATGGCCCAAGGGCACATTTCCCTTTCAATCTCCCCCTTTTTGGTGATTTATGCCAACACAACATAAAGCAACTAGAACAAGTGCAAACTCACTTCAAATAAAACTTAAATTTATTTTGAATCAATTTTGGCATATATGGATCATCCTTTGCCACCACTTGGTTTGTTTTTGCAAATCAAACTCAAATCTCCATCTCTAAGTTAAACACACATGTTGAAGCATAAAGAGAGTCATTCCAAAAGAGATTGATCAAAGATTTCAAAAACTCCCCCTTTTTCCCATAATCAACTACTTCTCCCCACTAGAAGCCAAAAGAGACAATAAAAGAGTTTTGACAAACCAAAAGCTCTACTCTACTATTTTCAAAATCTCTCAAGTGGTAGCTGATCCATTTATTGCTTTGGCCTTTATTTTCTCCCCCTTTGGCATCAAGCACCAAAACGGGATCAATTTTGGCCCTTTAACCCCATTGCCTCACCAAAATCTTCAATTAAGAGCAAATGGCAATTAGAGTGTATGAGATGAACTTGGAATTAGTTACCCTCTCATCGGAGTGCAGTGGAAGTCTTTCATGGTCCAAGTCCACCTTTTCCCTTTCAATTCTCTTTTGAGACTAAAACAAGCAAACTCAAACATATGGTTAGTCTCAAAGGGTTAAGTTGTAACACATCTCCCCCTAAACATGTGCATCACTTTGCAACAGACTTGTGAGGTCCAGGGAGTGTTTGTACAACTTGAGCACCATGATAAGCAACAAAATGCAAAAAGGAACATGATCAAAAGCATGAATACATGTATGCTACAATTCAATCCAAGTTCCGCGAATCTAAGACATTTAGCTCACTACACAGCCTGCAAAAGGTCTTCTCATCTAAAGGCTTGGTAAAGATATCGGCTAGCTGGTTCTCGGTGCTAACATAAAACACTTCGATATCTCCCTTTTGCTGGTGGTCTCTCAGAAAGTGATGCCGGATGTCAATGTGCTTTGTGCGGCTGTGCTCAACAGGATTTTCCGCTATTCGGATAGCACTCTCATTGTCACATAGGAGTGGGACTTTGCTCAGATTGTAGCCAAAGTCCCTGAGGGTTTGCCTCATCCAAAGTAGTTGCGCACAACACTGTCCTGCGGCAACGTACTCGGCCTCAGCGGTGGATAGGGCAACGGAGGTTTGTTTCTTAGAGTTCCATGACACCAGGGACCTTCCTAAGAATTGGCACGTCCCCGATGTACTCTTCCTATCGACCTTACATCCAGCATAGTCAGAATCTGAGTACCCAATCAAGTCAAAGTTAGACCCTTTTGGATACCAGATCCCGAAGCAAGGCGTAGCGACTAAATATCTAAGAATTCGCTTCACCGCCACCAAGTGACACTCCTTAGGATCGGATTGAAATCTAGCACACATGCATACGCTAAGCATAATATCCGGTCTACTAGCACATAAATAAAGCAAAGAACCTATCATGGACCGGTATGCTTTTTGATCAACGGACTTACCTCCTTTGTTGAGGTCGGTGTGTCCGTCGGTTCCCATCGGCGTCTTTGCGGGCTTGGCGTCCTTCATCCCAAACCTCTTTAGCAGATCTTGCGTGTACTTCGTTTGGGAGATGAAGGTGCCGTCCTTGAGTTGCTTCACTTGGAACCCAAGGAAGTAGTTCAACTCGCCCATCATCGACATCTCGAATTTCTGCGTCATCACCCTGCTAAACTCTTCACAAGACTTTTGATTAGTAGAACCAAATATTATGTCATCGACATAAATTTGGCACACAAACAAATCACCATCACAAGTCTTAGTGAAAAGAGTTGGATCGGCTTTCCCAACCTTGAAAGCATTAGCAATTAAGAAATCTCTAAGGCATTCATACCATGCTCTTGGGGCTTGTTTAAGTCCATAGAGCGCCTTAGAGAGCTTACACACGTGGTCGGGGTACCGCTCATCCTCGAAGCCAGGGGGTTGCTCCACGTACACCTCCTCCTTTATTGGCCCGTTGAGGAAAGCGCTCTTCACATCCATTTGGTACAACCTGAAAGAATGGTGAGCGGCATATGCTAGCAAGATACGAATGGACTCTAGCCTAGCCACAGGAGCAAAAGTCTCCTCAAAGTCCAAACCTGCGACTTGGGCATAACCTTTTGCCACAAGTCGAGCCTTGTTCCTTGTCACCACTCCGTGCTCGTCTTGTTTGTTGCGGAACACCCACTTGGTTCCCACAACATTTTGCTTGGGACGAGGCACCAGCGTCCAAACTTCATTGCGCTTGAAGTTGTTAAGTTCCTCCTGCATGGCCAACACCCAATCTGGATCTAGCAAGGCCTCCTCTACCCTGAAAGGCTCAATAGAGGAGACAAAAGAGTAATGTTCACAAAAATTAACTAGTCGAGACCGAGTAGTTACTCCCTTGCTAATGTCACCCAGAATTTGGTCGATGGGATGATCCCTTTGAATCATCGCTCGAACTTGGGTTGGAGGTGCCGGTTGCGCTTCTTCCTCCATCACATGATCATCTTGTGCTCCCCCTTGATCACACGCCTCCTTTTGATGAACCTGTTCATCGTCTTGAGTTGGGGGATGCACCGTTGTTGAGGAAGAAGGTTGATCTCGTTCATCTTGTTCCTGTGGCCGAACGTCTCCAATCGCCATGGTTCGTATAGCGGCCGTTGGAACATCTTCTTCATCTACATCATCACAATCAACAACTTGCTCTCTTGGAGAGCCATTAGTCTCATCAAATACAACGTCGCTAGAGACTTCAATCAAACCCGACGATTTGTTGAAGACTCTATACGCCTTTGTATTTGAATCATAACCTAATAAAAACCCTTCTACAGCTTTGGGAGCAAACTTAGAATTTCTACCCTTCTTCACTAGAATGTAGCACTTACTCCCAAAAACACGAAAGTACGATACATTGGGTTTGTTACCGGTTAGTAGCTCATACGAAGTCTTCTTGAGGAGTCGATGAAGATAGACCCTGTTGATGGCGTGGCAAGCCGTGTTCACAGCTTCCGACCAAAAACACTCGGGGGTCTTGAACTCTCCAAGCATCGTCCTCGCCATATCGATTAGCGTCCTGTTCTTCCTCTCTACCACACCATTTTGCTGTGGTGTGTAGGGAGCGGAGAACTCGTGCTTGATCCCTTCATCCTCAAGAAACTCCTCCACTTGAAGGTTCTTGAACTCGGACCCGTTGTCGCTCCTAATCTTCTTCACCTTGAGCTCAAACTCATTTTGAGCTCTCCTGAGGAAGCGCTTGAGGGTCCCTTGGGTTTCAGATTTATCCTGCAAAAAGAACACCCAAGTGAAGCGGGAAAAGTCATCAACAATAACTAGTCCATACTTACTTCCTCCTATGCTTAGATAGGCGACGGGTCCGAAGAGGTCCATATGCAGCAGCTCCAGAGGTCTTGACGTGGTCATCACATTCTTGCTGTGATGTGCTCCTCCCACTTGTTTACCTGCTTGACAAGCTGCACAAGGTCTATCTTTTTCGAAATAAACATTGGTTAGACCTATCACGTGTTCTCCCTTTAGAAGCTTGTGGAGGTTCTTCATCCCCACATGTGCTAAGCGGCGATGCCACAACCAGCCCATGCAAGTCTTAGCCATTAAGCATGCATCTAGACCGACCTCTTCTTTTGCAAAATCAACTAAGTAAAGCTTGCCGTCTAGTACACCCTTAAAAGCTAGTGAACCATCACATCTTCTAAAGACAGACACATCTACATTAGTAAAAAGGCAATTATATCCCATGTTGCATAGTTGGCTAACAGATAGCAAATTGTAACCAAGAGACTCAACTAAAAACACATTTGAAATTGAGTGCTCATTAGAAATTGCAATTTTACCTAACCCTTTTACCTTGCCTTGATTCCCATCACCGAATATAATTGAATCTTGGGAATCCTTATTTTTGACGTAGGAGGTGAACATCTTCTTCTCCCCCGTCATATGGTTTGTGCATCCGCTGTCGATAATCCAGCTTGAACCCCCGGATGCATAAACCTGCAAGGCAAATTTAGGCTTGGGTCTTAGGTACCCAACTCATGTTGGGTCCTGCAAGGTTAGCACAAATGTCCTTAGGGACCCAAATGCAAGTCCTGTCTCCCTTGCATTTCGCCCCTAACTTCCTAGCAACTATTTTCCTATCCTTTCTACAAATAGCAAAGGAAGTGTTTAAAGCACAATAAATTATAGAAGGTTCATTCACTACTTTCCTAGGAGCATGAATAACATTCTTTCTAGGCACATGAGCAATATTTCTTCTAGGCATATGTACAGCATTTCTCCTACACATATCTCTATCATGCTTATAGGAAGAACTAGAAGCAAACATGGCATGAGAATCATAAACATGTAGATCAAAATCATTATAAACATTTCTAGAATTTCTCCTATCATTATACATAAAAGCATGGTTCCTTTTAGCACTACTAGCCATAGGGGCCTTCCCTTTCTCCTTGACGAAGATGGGAGCCTTATGGCTTGTTAAGTTCTTGGCCTCTCTCTTGAAGCCAAGACCATCCTTAATTGAGGGATGTCTACCAACCGTGTAGGCATCCCTTGCAAATTTTATTTTATCTACTTCACTCTTGCTAGTCTTAAGTTGGGCATTAAGACTAGCCAATTCCTCATTTAATTTGGAAATTAAAACTAGGTGTTCACTACAGGCATCAACATCGAAATCCTTACACCTAGTGCAAATCATAACATGTTCTACACAAGAATTAGATTTATTTGCTACTTCTAACTTAGCATTTAAATCATTGTTAACACCTTGTAAAGTAGAAATGGTTTCATGACAAGTAGATAGTTCACTAGAAAGCACTTCATTTCTTTTAATTTCTAGAGCAAGAGAATTTTGTGCACTAACAAATTTATCATGCTCCTCATATAAAAGATCCTCTTGCTTTTCTAGTAATCTATTCTTATCATTCAAAGCATCAATCAACTCATTGATTTTATCTATCTTAGATCTATCTAAGCCCTTGAACAAGCATGAATAATCTATGTCATCATCATCACTATTCTCACTATCACTAGAAGAAGCATAAGTGAAGTCTTGAGTACTCACCTTCTTCTCCCTTGCCATAAGGCATGTGAGACGCTCGTTGGGGAAGAGGGAAGACTTGTCGAAGGCGGTGGCAGCGAGTCCTTCATTGTCGGAGTCGGAGGAGGAGCAATCCGAGTCCCACTCCTTTCCTAGATGCGCCTCGCCCTTTGCCTTCTTGTATTGCTTCTTCTTCTCTCTTTTGTTCCCCTTTTCCTGGTCACTTTCATTATCGGGACAGTTAGCGATAAAGTGACCAAGCTTACCGCACTTGAAGCATGAGCGCTTCCCCTTTGTCTTGGTCTTGCTTGGCTGCCCCTTGCGACCATTTAGCGCCGTCTTGAATCTCTTGATGATGAGAGCCATCTCTTCATCATTGAGTCCGGCCGCCTCAATCTGTGCCACCTTGCTGGGTAGCGCCTCCTTGCTTCGTGTTGCTTTGAGAGCAAGGGGTTGCGGCTCGTTGATCGGACCATTCAAGGCGTCGTCCACATACCTTGCCTCCTTGATCATCATTCGCCCGCTAACAAATTTCCCAAGAACTTCTTCGGGCGACATCTTGGTGTACCTGGGATTTTCACGTATATTGTTCACCAAATGAGGATCAAGAACGGTAAATGACCTTAGCATTAGGCGGACGACGTCGTGGTCCGTCCATCGCGTGCTCCCGTAGCTTCTTATCTTGTTGATAAGGGTCTTGAGCCGGTTGTATGTTTGCGTCGGCTCCTCGCCCCTTATCATCGCGAACCGTCCAAGCTCTCCCTCCACCAACTCCATCTTGGTGAGCAAGGTGATGTCGTTCCCCTCATGAGAAATCTTGAGGGTGTCCCAGATTTGCTTGGCGTTATCCAAGCCGCTCACTTTATGGTATTCATCCCTGCACAAGGAAGCTAGAAGAACAGTAGTAGCTTGTGCATTCTTATGAATTTGTTCATTAATGAACATGGGACTATCCGAACTATCAAAGTGCATTCCACTCTCTACAATCTCCCAAATACTAGGATGGAGAGAGAATAGGTGACTACGCATTTTGTGGCTCCAAAATCCGTAGTCCTCTCCATCAAAGTGTGGGGGCTTGCCGAGTGGAATGGAGAGCAAATGTGAATTTGAACTTTGCGGAATACGAGAGTAGTCAAAAGAAAAGTTTGAATTAACCGGTTTCCTTCTCTCGTAGTCGTTGTGGTCCTCGTCCTTTTGGGAAGAAGTAGATTCATCGCTGTCGTCGTAGTAGACGATCTCCTTGATGCGCCTTGTCTTCTTCTTCTTCCCTTCCTTCCGTCTATGGCCCGAGCCGGAGTCGGTAGGCTTGTCGTCCTTCGACTCGTTGACGAAGGGTTCCTTTTCTTTGTCGTTGATCACTATACCCTTCCCCTTAGGATCCATCTCTTCGGGCGGTTAGTCCCTTTGTGAAGAGAACGGCTCCGATACCAATTGAGAGCACCTAGAGGGGGGGGGGTGAATAGGTGATCCTGTGAAAACTTAAAATTTAAGCCACAAAAACTTGTTAAGTGTTAGCACAATAATTGCCAAGTGGCTAAAAAGAAGTCTCAACAAAACACAATACCACAAGAGATCAAGCACAGAGGTGACACAGTGGTTTATCCCGTGGTTCGGTCAAGACCAACGCTTGCCTACTCCACGTTGTGGCGTCCCAACGGACGAGGGTTGCAATCAACCCCTCTCAAGCGGTCCAAAGACCCACTTGAATACCACGGTGTTTTGTTTTGCCTTTCACTATCCCGTTTGCAAGGAATCTCCACAAATTGGAGTCTCTTGCCCTTACAAGTATATGATCACAAAGAAACACAGAGTAAGGGAGGGAAGCAACACACACAAATCCACAGCGAAACGCGCACACACACGGCCAAGAATCGAGCTCACAAGAGTATCACAAAGTTCTCACTAGAACGGAGCTCGAAACACTTAGAGTGACAAACAAATGCGCAAAGACTGAGTGTGGATGATCAAGAATGCTCAAAGGTTGCTTGTATATCTCCTCTATGCGCCTAGGGGCTCCTTTTATAGCCCCAAGGCAGCTAGGAGCCGTTGAGAGCAAATCCGGAAGGCCATCCTTGCCTTCTGTCGTCGGGGGCACCGGACAGTCCGGTGCACACCGGACACTGTCCGGTGCCCGATTTGTTTCCATAACTGGCGCTTCCGACCGTTGGAGATCTGGGAGCCGTTGGCGCACTGGACATGTCCGGTGCACACCGGACAGTCCGGTGCCGTCTTCCGACCGTTGGCTCCGCCACGTGTCCCGCGCAGATTGCGCGGCCGACCGTTGGCCCGGCCGACTGTTGGCTCACCGGACAGTCCGGTGCACACCGGACAGTCCGGTGAATTTTAGCCGTACGCCGTCGGCGAATTCCCGAGAGCGGCCAGTTCGAGCCGAGTCAGCCTGGCGCACCGGACACTGTCCGGTGCACACCGGACAGTCCGGTGCTCCAGACCGAGCTGGGTCTTGGCAGCACACAACCAAGTCTTTCCTCCTCTTCTCTCTTCTTCTTCTTTCTGTTTCTAACACTTAGACAAATATATTAGTACACAAAACCAATGTACTAAGGCTTAGAAACATACCTTTACTTCATGATTTGCACCTTGTTCATCCATGTACATAAATTCACAATTAAGCACATGTGTTGGCACTCAATCACCAAAATACTTAGAAATGGCCCAAGGGCACATTTCCCTTTCAGCTCTGTCCACTCAAGAGACACGATCACGCCTCGCCCGAGGGTCTCCTCAAGCAACAGGCGCACCTTTGACTCGCCCGAGGCCCAGCTCGGGCAGGCTTCGCGGAGAAGCAACCTTGGCCAGATCGCCACGCCAATCGACCGTATCGCAGGAGCATTCAGTGCAAGGATCGCCTGACACCTTATCCTGACACACACTCTCCAGTCGACAAGACCGAAGTGACCGCAGTCACTTCGCCCCTCCACTGACTGACCTAACAGGAAAACAGCGTCGCCTGCGCTGCTTCGACTGTTGTGCCACCTGCCAAGGTGAGGCTGACAGCAGCCAAGTCTAGCCTTGAGCGCCATAGGAAGCTCCGCCTCGTCCGACCCCAGGGCTCGGACTCAACCTCGACTCCGGAAGACGGTCTCTGCCTCGCCCGACCCCAGGGCTCGGACTCAACCTCGACCTCGGAAGACAGTCTCCGCCTCGCCCGACCCCAGGGCTCGGACTCAACCTCGACTCTGGAAGACGGTCTCTGCCTCGCCTGACCCCCGGGCTCGGACTCAACCCCGACCTCGGACGACGGTCTCCACCTCGCCCGACCCCCGGGCTCGGACTCAGCCTCGACCTCAGAGGAGCCACCGCCTCGCCCGACCTTGGGCTCGGACCGACCACGTCGCAGGGGGGAACATCATTACCCTACCCCTAGCTAGCTCAGGCTACGGGGAACAAGACCGGCGTCCCATCTGGCTCGCCCCGGTAAAACAAGTAATGATGGCACCCCGCGTGCTCCATGATGATGGCGGTTCTCAGCCCCCTACGGAAGCAAGGATACGTCAGCAAGGATCCGACCGCCCCGATAGCTGTACTTCTGTAGGGCTCAAGCACTCCTCCGACGGCCACGACATCACATGAACAGGGCTCCAACACCTCTCCGACAGCCACGACGGCATGTACATGGGGCTCTGGCTCCCCTCTGCTAGACACGTTAGCACACTGCTACACCCCCTGTTGTACACCTGGACCCTCTCCTTACGTCTATAAAAGGAAGGTCCAGGGCCCTCGTACAAAAAAAGGTGGTCGCGCGGTCTCTCTCTCTTTCTCCCCCACGAACGCTTGTAACCCCCTACTGCAAGCGCATCCGCCCTGGGCGCAGGACAACACGAGGCCACGGTTCCCCTTACTGTTTTCCCCCTTGTGTTCCGTCTCGCGCCGACCCATCTGGGCTGGGACACGCAGCGACAATTTACTCGTCGGTCCAGGGACCCCCTGGGGTCGAAACGCCGACAGTTGGCGTGCCAGATAGGGGTCTGCTGCGTGTTGATGAACAGCTTCCCGTCAAGCTCCAGATGGGGAGTCTCCAGCAACCTCTCCAACCCGGGACGAAGCTCCATTTCGGGAGTCTCGAGTTCATGTCCCTCGACGGCAGCTACGACATGGTACTCCTTCCTCCGCCGCGCGACAACGATAATGGCGGCCGTCAGCCCGCCCGCCGGCGGCGAAATCGACGACGTCTTTCCCGCGTGATGGAAGAACAGCATCCGGGTCTGTCCCGTCACCTTCCCCGCCGACGGAGGAGGAGGCGGGGCAACCATGGCTGAGCAGGAGGCGGCGCCTCGTCGGCTGTCGAGCGAGTCAACGGTGTCGGCGCCCCAGCGGGGGACACGTCGGGCGTTGACCTCGCATCTGAGACAAAGACGAGCGTCGTTTCCCCGCAACACGCCAACCCCAAGCAGACGGACGACGCCAGCACGCTCACGAAGGACTTGCTGGGCGTTAGCCTCGTACCTGAGATAACGGTGCAGTCCGTCCCCGACGCGACTTCGTCACCATCCGTCGATCAAGAGGTACCGTCCGTTTCCCATCCTGTGCCTTTTAGATTCAGCTTCGACCCACCAAGCAACCCCGCTTCGGTGGACGCTTTCATAAAGGCATATCCAAACCTTCCGGGGTACCATATGTGGTCAACCTGGGACAGATTGATGGTCGTCTCGACCTACAGGCCCCCGGGTTCCGAGGAAGACAACGAGCCCGACTCTGGTTGGGATTTCTCTGGGCTCGGTAACCCTAGTGCCATGCGGGACTTCATGACCGCATGCGACTACTACCTCTCTGATTGCTCCGATGGTAGCCACAGCCTCGGCGACGAGGACTGTGGCCCAAGTCGCGAATGTTTCCACGTCAATCTAGGGGGTCTCGACGAAGGCAACCACCTTGGTATGCCGGAGAACGGCGATCCCCCTAGGCCTGTGCCTCGCGTTGACATCCTTCGGGAGCTAGCTGTGGTCCCAGTCCCTGTGGGGGGTCAGGACGCACATCTCAAGCAAATCCGCGAGATGCAGGCCAGGCTCAACGAGGAAGCAGGGCAACTTGTACAGCTCCGGCAGAACATCGGGCAGGAGTGGGCAGGCCGAGCACCAGCCGGAGAAGCGCGTCATCTGGCCCAGGACGTCCAGCACCACATCAGCGACAATGCCAGGGCAAGGCTGCCCCGGCTTCTAGTGGGGTTGGCCAGAACGTGGCTGCAGCAGCGATACTACTCCGAGCGATGCCGGAACCATCCACCACCGAGGGACGACATATCTAGGGAGAACTCAAGAATCTCCTGGAGGATGCCGCGGTCCGACGGGCCGAAAGCTCTGCCTCCCGGAGGCAGGGGTACCCCCTGGAGCATCACGCCGCGACTTCCTAATTCATGCGGGAAGCCTCGGTCCACACCGGGCGCACGCGGGACACAGCGCCTGCGGCCCCGGGCCGCCTCGGCAACGAGCACCATCGCCGCGACCGTCGAGCCCACCTCAACGAGAAGGTGCGCCGAGGCTACCACCCCAGGCGTGGGGGATGCTACGACAGCGGGGAGGATCGGAGCCCCTCGCCCGAACCACCCGGTCCGCAAGCTTTCAGCCGGGCCATACGACGGGCGCCGTTCCCGACCCGGTTCTGGGCCCCGACTGCCATTACCAAGTACTCGGGGGAGACAAGGCCAGAACTATGGCTCGCGGACTACCGGCTGGCCTGCCAGCTGGGTGGAACGGACGATGACAACCTCATCATCCGCAACCTCCCCCTATTCCTCTCCAACGCCGCCCGAGCCTGGCTGGAGCATCTGCCTCCTGCACAGATCTCCAACTGGGACGACCTGGTCAAAGCCTTCGTCGGTAACTTCCAGGGCACATACGTGCGCCCTGGGAACTCCTGGGATCTCCGAAGCTACCACCAGCAGCCGGGAGAATCCCTGCGGGATTACATCCGGCGATTCTCGAAGCAGCGCACCGAGCTGCCCAATATCACCGACTCAGATTTCATCGGCGCGTTCCTCGCTGGCACCACTTGCCGCGACCTGGTGAGCAAGCTGGGTCGCAAGACTCCCACCAGGGCGAGCGAGCTGATGGACATCGCCACCATGTTCTCCTCTGGTCAGGAGGCGGTCGAGGCCATCTTCTGGAAGGACAAGCAGCCTTAGGGGCGCCAGCCGGATGACATCCCCGAGGCGTCCGCTCAGCGCGGCGCGAAGAAGAAGGGCAAGAAGAAGTCGCAAGCGAAACACGATGCCGCCAACGCAGACCTTGTCGCCGCCGCCGAGCACAAGAACCCTCGGAAGCCTCCCGGAGGCGCCAACTTGTTCGACAAGATGCTCAAGGAGTCGTGCCCCTATCATCAGGGTCCCGTCAAGCACACCCTTGAGGAGTGCGTCATGCTTCGGCACCACTTCCACAAGGCTGGGCCACCGACGGAAGGTGGCAGAGCCCCCGACAACGACAAGAAGGAGGGTCACAAGGCAGAGGAGTTCCCCGAGGTCCACGACTGCTTCATGATCTATGGTGGGCAAGTGGCGAACGCCTCGGCTTGGCACCGCAAGCAAGAGCGCTGGGAGGTCTGTTCGGTGAAGGTGGCAGCACCAGTCTACCTAGACTGGTCCGACAAGCCCATCACCTTCGACCAAGGCGACCACCCCGACCGCGTGCCGAGCCCGGGGAAGTACCCGCTCGTTGTTGATCCCGTCATCGGCAGCATCAGGCTTACCAAGGTCCTCATGGACGGAGGCAGCAGCCTCAACATCATCTACGCCGAGACCCTCGGGCTCCTGTAGATCGATCTGTCCTCGATCCGGGCCGGTGCGGCGCCCTTTCACGGGATCATTCCTGGGAAGCGCGTCCAGCCCCTTGAACAACTCGATCTGCCCGTCTACTTCGGGACTCCCTCCAACTTCCGAAAGGAAACCCTCACGTTCGAGGTGGTCGGGTTCCGAGGAACCTACCATGTAGTGCTGGGAGACCATGCTATGCCAAGTTCATGGCCGTCCCCAACTACACCTACCTCAAACTCAAGATGCCGAGCCCCAACGGGGTCATCACCGTCGGATCCACATACCGACACGCGTACGAATGCGACGTGGAGTGCGTGGAGTACGCCGAGGCCCTCGCCGAATCCGAGGCCCTCATCGCCGACCTGGAGAGCCTCCCCAAGGAGGCGCCAGATGCGAAGCGCCACACCGGCAACTTCGAACCAGCAGAGGCGGTTAAGTCCGTCCCTCTCGACCCCAGCAACGACACCTCCAAGCAGATCTGGATCGGCTCCAAGCTCGACCCCAAATAGGAAGCAATGCTCGTCAACTTTCTCCGCGCAAACACCGAGGTTTTTGCGTGGAGTCCCTCGGACATGCCTGGCATACCGAGGGATGTCACCGAGCACTCACTGGATATCCGAGCTGGAGCCCGACCCGTGAAGCAGCCTCTGCGCCGATTCGACGAAGAGAAGCGCAGAGCCATAGGTGAGGAGATCCACAAGCTGATGGCTGCAGGGTTCATCAAAGAGGTATTCCATCCCAAATGGCTAGCTAACCCTGTGCTTGTGAAAAAGAAAGGAGGGAAATGGCGGATGTGTGTAGACTACACTGGTCTAAACAAAGCATGTCCGAAAGTTCCCTACCCCCTGCCTCGCATCGATCAAACCGTGGATTCCACTGCTGGGTGCGAAACCCTGTCGTTCCTCGATGTCTACTCAGGGTCTGACCAAATCAGGATGAAAGAGTCCGACCAACTCGCGACTTCTTTCATCACACCTTTTGGCATGTATAGCTACATTACTATGCCATTTGGTTTGAGGAATGCGGGTGCGACATACCAAAGGTGCATGAACCACGTGTTCGGGGAGCACATTGGTCGAATGGTCGAGGCTTATGTCGATGACATCGTAGTCAAGACGAGGAAAGCCTCCGACCTCCTCTTCGACCTTGAAACGACATTCAAGTGTCTCAAGGCGAAAGGCGTAAAACTCAATCCCGAGAAGTGTGTCTTCGGAGTCCCCCGAGGCATGCTCCTGGGGTTCATCATCTCCAAGCGGGGCATCGAGGCCAACCCGGAGAAAATCGCGGCCATCACCAACATGGGGCCCATCAAGGACTTGAAAGGAGTACAGAGGGTCATGGGATGCCTTGCGGCTCTGAGCCATTTCATCTCGCGCCTCGGCAAAAGAGGCCTACCCCTGTACCGCCTCTTGAGGAAGACCGAGCGCTTCACTTGGACCCCCGAGGCCGAGGAAGCCCTCGAGAACCTAAAGGCGCTCCTTACAAGCGCGCCCATCTTGGTGCCCCCCGCTGCCGGAGAAGCCCTCTTGATCTACGTCGCCGCTACCACTCAGGTGGTCAGCGCCGCGATCGTGGTCGAGAGACGAGAAGGGCACGCAATGCCCGTCCAGAGGCCGGTCTACTTCATCAGTGAGGTACTGTCCGAAACCAAAATCCGCTACCCGCAAATTCATAAGCTACTGTACGCGGTAATTCTGACGTGGCGAAAGTTACGACACTACTTCGAGTCTCATCCGGTGACTGTGGTGTCATCCTTCCCACTGGGGGAGATCATCCAGTGCCGAGAGGCCTCGGGTAGGATTGCAAAGTGGGCAGTGGAGATCATGGGCGAGACGATCTCGTTTGCCCCTCGGAAGGCCATCAAGTCCCAAGTCTTGGCGGACTTTGTGGCTGAATGGGTCAACACCTAGCTTCCAGCAGCTCCAATCCAACCGGAACTCTGGACCATGTATTTCGACGGGTCGCTGATGAAAACAGGAGCGGGTGCAGGCCTACTCTTCATCTCACCCCTCGGGAAGCACCTCCGCTACGTGCTGCGCCTCCATTTCCCGGCGTCCAATAACGTGGCCGAGTACGAGGCTCTGGTTAACGGGTTGCGCATCGCCATCGAGCTAGGGGTCCGGCGCCTCGACACTCGTGGCGACTCGCAGCTTGTCATCGACCAAGTCATGAAGAACTCCCATTACCGCGACCCGAAGATGGAAGCCTACTGCGACGAGGTTCGGCGCCTGGAGGACAAGTTCTACGGGCTCGAGCTCAACCACGTCGCTCGACGATACAACGAGACTGCGGACGAGCTGGCTAAGATAGCCTTGGGGCGGACAACGGTTCCTCCGGACATCTTCTCCCGAGACCTACATCAACCCTCTGTCAAGACCGACGACACGCCCGAGCCCGAGAAGGCCTCGGCTCAGCCCGAGGCAGCCTCGGCCCCGCCCGAGGCACCCTTGGCCCCCGAGGGTGAGGCACTGCGCGTCGAGGAAGAGCGGAATGGGGTCACGCCTAATCGAAACTGGCAGACCCCATACCTGCAATATCTCCACCGAGGAGAGCTACCCCTCGACAGAGCCGAAGCTCGGCGACTGGCGCGGTGCGCCAAGTCGTTCGTCTTGCTGGGTGACGGAAAGGAGCTCTACCACCGCAACCCCTCAGGCATCCTCCAGCGATGCATATCCATCGCCGAAGGACAGGAGCTATTGCAAGAAACACACTCGGGGGGCTTGCGGTCACCACGCAGCACCTCGGACCCTCGTTGGGAACGCCTTCCGACAGGGTTTCTACTGGCCAACCGCGGTGGCCGACGCCACTAGGATTGTACGCACCTGCCAAGGGTGTCAATTCTATGCAAGGCAAACGCACCTGCCCGCTCAGGCCTTGCAAACAATACCCATCACCTGCCTGTTTGCTGTGTGGGGTCTGGACCTCGTCGGTCCCTTGCAAAAGGCACCCGGGGGCTTCACGCACCTGCTGGTCGCCATCGACAAATTCTCCAAGTGGATCGAGGTCCGACCCCTAAACAGCATCAGGTCCGAGCAGGCGGTGGCGTTCTTCACCAACATCATCCATCGCTTCGGGGTCCCGAACTCCATCATCACAGACAACGGCACCTAGTTCACTAGCAGAAAGTTCCTGGACTTCTGCAAGGACCACCACATCCAGGTGGACTGGGCCGCCGTAGCTCACCCCATGACGAATGGGCAGGTAGAGCGTGCCAACGGCATGATTCTACAAGGACTCAAGCCGAGGATCTACAATGACCTCAACAAGTTCGGCAGGCGATGGATGAAGGAACTCCCCTCGGTGGTCTAGAGTCTGAGGACGACGCCAAGCCGAGCCACGGGTTTCACGCCGTTCTTTCTAGTCTATGGGGCCGAGGCTATCTTGCCCACAGACTTAGAATATGGTTCCCCGAGGACAAGAGCGTACGACGACCGGAGCAACCGGACCAGCCGAGAAGACTCACTGGACCAGCTGGAGGAGGCTCGGGACATGGCTCTACTACACTCGGTAAGGTATCAGCAGTCTCTGCGACGCTACCACGCTCGAGGGGTTCGGTCCCGAGACCTCCAGGTGGGCGACTTGGTGCTTCGGCTACGATAAGACGCCCGAGGGCGCCACAAGCTCACGCCTCTATGGGAAGGGTCGTTCATCATCGCTAAGATTCTGAAGCCCGGAACATACAAGCTGGCCAACAGTCAAGGCGAGGTCTACAGCAACGCTTGGAACATCCGACAGCTACGTCGCTTCTACCCTTAAGATGTTTTCAAGTCGTTCATATACCTCGTTCACATACACAAATAAAGTCTAACCATCAAGGAAGGGTCAGCCTTGCCTTGGCAAAGCCCGACCCTCCCTCGGGGCTAGAAGGGGGGAACCCCCTCTGCGTCAAAATTTTCCTCGAAAAAAGTCTTCCTGCCAGAACATCTTTCGTGCTTTTCGACTACTTCGATAGTGGAATCCTGAAAACGACGGAGTACACGTAAGCGGCAAGGCCGACCGAGCCGAGGGACTCCTATGCCTCCGAGATACGAATACCTCACTCATCACCTTCTGCGATAAGTAACTCACGCTCGGATAAGCGATTCCGATGTCCGAACAAATCTTAGCGCTCGAAAGTTTTTCGGCCGAAACAATTTTTCGTGCCATCTCGACTATATCGATAACAGAGTCCTACGGATGAGTAAGAGTACACGTAAGCGGCAAGGCCGACCGAGCCGAGGGACTCCTACGCCTCCAGGATACGGATACCTCACTCATCACCTTCTGCGATAAGTAACTCTCGCTCGGATAAACGATTCTGCTACCGACGAACAAGTCCTGATACTCGAAACAAGGGGAAAAGAAATGCAACTTTACAACACGACGACGGTATGTTTGGGCCTCGGCGGCCGCAAAAAACATACGCACACTACAGACAAACTGTTCCTGCAGGTTCAGACATCAGTAGGGGGAGCAGCAGCACCCTCGGCATCGACTCCACCTTCGGCAGAATCCGACCCGGCCTCGGACAGCAACACGGTCGGAGGATCTCCACCTCGAAGGAAGATGTCAGCACCGCGCCAAGGCCATCGCCGCCAGGGTCTCCTCCAGGAACCCGGCCCAAGCAGACGGCCGAACTGGCCGCTTCGTAGCCTCAGCCAGCTGTCCCCCGAGGACACCAGCCCGGCTCATGGCCTCGGCAGCCCGACTCCAGGGTTGGTCCCGCCAGTGGACGACCTGGCCAGGTCCCAGCCGCCACTGTTACGCCTCCTCGGCCTAGGAAGTCCCCTACTCCTGGGCCAACAAAGTTTCTTCTCCAGCCGACTCCGCCTCTGTCCATGCTGACGCCGCTGCCTCCGGCTTCGGCTCATCGCAGAGCAGCCGAGGGTTCCTTCACTAAGCAAGAGAAGCCTTGAGCGGCAAGGCCGACCGAGCCGAGGGACTCCTACGCCTCCGGGATACGGATACCTCACTCGTCACCTTCCGCACAGGGCAACTCACACTTGGTTAAGCGGTCCAGCTAGCCGACAAGCGAGTCCTGGTGCTCGATGTAACACCCCTGGTGTTACTATAACTAAAACTTGAGCATGACATCATAAGCATTGGCATTTCATATGTTTGACACACCTAGAGTGCATTCACTAGGTAAAAATTTCAAACAAGTTGTACTGTTTTAATGTTTTACAAATAGGACCCTGGTTAAAGGACTTAACCCTAAATAGTGATTAAAGGGGTAACACTTAACCTAAGTTGAGAAAACCTAAAAGCTCTAGGGTAAAAGTCATAAAGTGACTCCAAGAATAAAGTTGAATCCCACTTATACCCCTGGGATACCAGAAACCCTAATTGGAACCCTGGGAAACCCTAAAACTAAACCCTAGGGGCCTATGTGCAAAATTAACCCACTTTTGGGTTAAAGTGCAAAAACCAAGCCAAATAGGTTTCTTAAGTCCTTTGGTTCACAAATATGTGGATTTGAAAGCCAAACCCTAGGTTTTGGACTTAAATGCAAAATAGACCTCATGTGAGTTTATTCTAAGTCTGGATTTCAGTGATATTGGCTCAACTTTGGAGCCTTGTATCTTTCAGGATATAGGGTTTTTGCCCTAGGTCACCACATCAAAGTTAAAGACCAATGATAGGAGAACAACTTTGCTAAAGAGTGTGAGATTAGTTGTTATGAGAAATTTAGAGAAAAACCCAATCCAAAACTGGCTGACAGGCTGTTTGATCTGAAATTCAGAATAGCAGATGACTGACATCAACTTCCAGCTCAAATCTAAGCATGATCCAGTGCTCAAATGAGTTTGATCCCTATAGTTGAATTGTAGCTGGTTTATAACTCTACAACTTTGCTACTGAGAGTTGATGAAGTTCTTGTGAGAAATCTGGAGAAAAATGACTCTAAAATCGCTCGGTCAGAAGCCCTGATGAAGCAATGCCATGGTACAGTGAATTGGGGATCAGATCGCCAGCAACGGGGACAGCTCACCGCTGACGGCTCCCTCCGCCGTGATTCGTGCTGCGGTTGCCGTGGTCTGAGCTCGGCTTGGCTGGATAACACTTTGGGTCGCGTAAATATCCTCGCCGTGGATAACTCCGGCCATAAACAAGTCCGGCCACCGTACATGCGTCACCGCGGCGGAATTCGATTGGAACGCCGGTGACCGCCGTCTCCCGGCTGTGCGCCGCGTGTCCAAGCCTCTCCACCGTGCCTTCGTGACTCCTCTAGGCCATCCCATCGTCGACGGGGAGCTTGCCACGCCATTAGCCACGATTTCACCGCGACGTCTTCTTCCTTATCTCCGGCCACCTCCGCTAGCCGCTTAAATTAAGCGCCACCGCCTCGGGGTTCTATAAATTGACCCCGCCGTGAGCTTCACCATATCCTCACGCATCCAGCCACCGCTAATCGGCCACAATCATCCACTCGTGTGCTTGAATTCGGAGTTTCCCCCAAATTGGTTTTCCGTCGCCGTAGAGTTGAGCTCGCCGTGGTCAGCCCTCCACAGGTCAGCCCCGGTCCTCTGCTACTTCGTTTGAGTACCCTCCCACCTCCGTGATGCTTGCCGAGCCACCGAATTGAACCGGGAGACCCCCAGTCGCCGGGAACACGATCATATTGCCGCTTTGCTTACGGTCACCGTGGCCGGAGCTCCATAATTCACCAATGGTGCAATTAGGTTAGGGGAAGTAGTCAGGCTGGCCCCAATTTCATGCCCGCCGCTCGGAGAACCCAGTCGTAGCCCCAATCGGCCGGCGTAGGTCCTCGCCGGAGCGCGGCGGTGCGCGAGCGCCGTCGGGGACTTTCGGTTGTGAATTGATAGAACCGCAGGGGCCTTTTTGTAAGTGTCAGTGACTCTGCGCAATAGTGAACGACCCTGTTCTGGTTTAACTAAAACGCCGAGGGCCTCTGCGCAAGATCGCCTCGCGGGCGCGGGCGCGCGCGCGATTCCGCGCGGATCTGGGCCGTCTGGGCTGATTTCAGCCCGTTACTGTGGAAGCTTTTTCTTTTTCTTTTTCCGCAGAGCTTTAGAAATCTGTAGAAAATTATAGAAAAATCCTAAAAATATAAGACCAATTTTCCTAGGTTCCTTATTTTCCCTAGTATTTAATAAAAATAAACACATGATTTTTAGATCAAATAGGGAATTTTAGGGTATTTAAAATAGCCTAAACCATTGATTCTGGATTTTTAGAAAATAAATGATAAGTCCAAAATTTCCCAAACTTTTTATGTGAACTGTTCACATTATTTAGAAGCCATGGGTAAAGTTTGGTTTGATTTGAACATTGTTTGATAACTAGAACCCAAAACCACCCCCCTGCTCCATGAACTCCTTTACTGACTCCGGAAACCCTAGGTTCTCGGAGTACCGTGAAGGAAAGTTGTACTCAAGACATAAATAATAAGTTTATATTATCTTTGCATTCTCATGAGCATTCCATGACATCCATTCTTATGCATGTATATGGTTATATTAGAGCACGAAGAAGAAGAAGAAGTCTCTGAAGAAGGGATACCACCCACCTCTGATCCTCAAGCAGGCAACTGCTTTTATTTCGATATTTGTGGATCCGAGCAGGACTCACCTGATAACAAAGGCAAGCCCCGGTGCATTTGCCACCTCCATTGATGTTTTTAAAATCTTTCTCACTTGCTTGCTGCATTAGGTGATAGGAGTTGATTGATTAAACAATTCCTGCATTACCTTCCTTGATCTTGATTACCCTCCTTGAAATCCTGTTTTTACAAAAAGGTTTTACTATGCTTAGTATTGCTTTAGAAAAACAAAAGGATTTGTTTTACAAAAGATGTTTGGCAAAGTGGGAGGGATGTTTTCGAAAATAAAACTTGATGGTGGATCCATCATGGCCGTGATGGGTTCAACATCGGAAAAGATGTACCTCTGCCAGGTACCAAACTTTGGGTTTGAAATGATTAAGCTGAGACCGGGCGGGTGACTTGCACGAGAAGAGAGTCTCGGTGTAGTGTCTCCGTCTGAGTCGATTAAGGACCTTGTCGATGTAGGCCTGCTGACCGAGGACCCTTTAACTGGTCACATGCCTCGTCATGGGTAAGCCTTGCCTCGGGCAGACTAAGGCCGGAATAAGATAACACGAAATGGGAGTGGAGCGGTGGCGAGAGTAGCGTGTACCCTCCGTGGCAAGAGGCTGGACGGTGGTGTATCTGTGCTCTCGGTTTGCGTGAACCTGATCCGGTCTTAAGAACCCCGGTGGCGGGTTGACATATGCAAGGGTTAAGTGCTACATATGTCGTGTGATTGGAGATCCTCAGCTGAGTATAATCGATTCGGATCGTCGTACCTCCGCGGTTATGGAGACTTGGCCACTGACTTACACGTAGCATTCCACTAAAGATGATGGGTTTTTGTTAAAGAAATTGGCTAGTGCAGGACCAGTGATTGAACTAGGGTAGAAAGAACTCTAGTGCAGGTAATTTTACCTAACTTGACAAATAAAATTGGATTTTTAAGGATCCACTTTAGTAAGCATTTCTGCAAAACAGAGTCTTTGATTATTGAGAAGCCTTGCCTTGACTCCCATATAACCAGCATACCCTTGAGAGTCTTTTCCTTAGTCGGGTAAGACTTGCTGAGTAATTCCATACTCAGGGTTTATCCCTTTGTTGTTTTTAGGTGGGGAAGTAGCAGACTTTTGCTGTTTCTGTGCCAAGGTGGTTCCCAAAGAAGAAAAACAAGACTGAAGTGCGGGAGGACTCGGTCCTCCACATAGGATCTTTTGTTTATAGCCTTTCGGGAGAAGCTTGTGTCTCCCTTGGTTTGTATAATTATTACTTCTATGCACTCGCTTTTAGACTGGTCTGTAATAAAATAACTCGAGCTTGCTTTTGGAAATAAATGTAAGTTTATGTAATTCGCTTCCGCATATCTTCATCTCCGATGATCTGTAATGTCTGCAAGACGGGTGAAACGTTCCTGGTAAGGTCGGAAAAGATACCGAGCTTGTCAAGTAACTTAGGAACATCTACAGGGTGTCTGATGTCTGTTAGACAAGGACAACTGTAGGTGGGCCTGATTACTTGGGAGGTTCCGTCACAGCTGGTATCGGAGCGTAGCCCTTCTTTGCAGATATTATGAGGCGTCTTCAAAAAGATTTTCAAAAGTCTTACCTAAAGATTCTTTTCTCTTCTTACCTAAGTATTCTGAAGAGTTTATCTTAAAGACCAGATAGGGAGAGTGCAACGTATAGAAGGTTGAATCGACCAAGGTTGATTCTGTACTTACTCATGCATCATGCTAAGAATTATACTAACAAATTTTCCCCCTTAGAAAGATGCCGCCACGCACAAGGCTAACGGCACGTAAGTCAACGGGACCAATTGGAGTACCCCGGCATCAGCTAGCCCCTCGACACGAAAGCAGTAGCAGCGGAAGTAATGACCCTATAGGAGACCTGGAAGCCGAAGTGAGTCGACTTCAAGCAACGCTGCGACACAGGACCAATGCTTGGATCGCAGACGGAGATAGAATCAATGAGCTAAGAAGGGATATCCATCACCTGCAGGATCAGCTGGCTGATCGGGACTTAGCACTTGACTGGGCAGTACAGTCTCGTATGTTGGCGTGTGCTAAGGAAGCAAGGGCTCAGGCCCGAATTAAAGAACTTAGCTCAGCTGTAGACAACCTGCAGGTCTACTACAATACGTTGCATGAGGAAGTCCATGTGCTATACTCACAACTACACCCTAGTGAGCCTGCACACTCTGCTGAGACGGAAGCCGGACCCTCTCACGTTGCGGGACGCGCGTTGGGTGGGGAGTTAGATCTTTTTGAACCCCCTCCTTCTTTGAGGTTGGTGGACGTCTGGACTCCCACACCTGACAATGAAGCCGCCAAAAGCAACGGAAAGCAGGACTAATGGTGTAATAAAGTAGAGTAGTGTATTGTAGGGTGTACTGTTGTATAATAGGTTAAACTTTTGTAAAATGGGTAATGTATCCTGTTGTGTAATATCGAGTCTGTATCATTACTCTTTATAGTAATGTAAAATGGAAGGTTTTCTTTGGCACATTATGTTTATTCAAATGTTTTTGCCTCAGATGCCGACCCGGACTCACGGACAGGACGCAGCCGGAACATCCGGGGGTCGGGATGTCACCCCGAATCCACCTCCAGTTCCACCCACGCTAGCCGAGGCAATTGCTGCCTTGGTGAATGCTACCGCCGACAATACCCGCTTCCTGAGGGAAATGGCGGGTCAGCAGCAGCTCCAGCAACAAGCAGGAAGAGGTTTTCAACAAGGTCCCCGTGAGACTACTTATCTGGATTTCTCCGAAACTCGTCCGCCTCTCTTCATCAAAGCAGAAGACCCGCTCGAAGCCGACGAATGGATACGGGTCATTGAACAGAAGTTTGGCCTTCTTCGTTGTTCGGAAACACAGAAGCCATTGTTCGCGGCACAGCAACTCCGAGGCCCTGCCAGTACTTGGTGGGGGAACTTTGTGGCTATCCAACCGGACAACCATCAAATTACATGGAACGAATTTAAAGCAGCCTTCCGCGAGCACTATATACCAGAGGGAGTGCTGCACATGAAACAAGAAGAGTTTATGAAACTGAAACAAGGGGGAGATACTGTTAATCAGTATCTCAACAAGTTCAATCACCTGTCCCAATATGCAATTGATCAGGTGAATACGGATTTGAAGAAAAGGAACTGTTTTATGAGAGGTCTGAATGACCGGATGCAGCGAAAAATGGCTGCATGTATTGATCTCACCTATGGGAAGGCTGTCAGTACAGCCTTATCTGTGGAGGCAAAATATGCAAATTCTGGGAAAAATAAGGGATTCTGTGGTGATAGGCCTAGTCAGGGCCCGGTAAAGAGGCAACGGTTTATTCTCCGGCCTTCTAACCAGAACCGTTTAAGTGCACCATCTTTCCCTTTCAAGCAGCCCATAATTATTCGTCCCAACAAAGCCCCTACTGTCCAAAGTCAGCCGGGTGCCCCAGGCACTCGATTCCCTGCTCTGCCAAGTTCTTCAACTGGATGTTTTAACTGTGGCAAATCTGGGCATTTTATTAAAGATTGCCCCTATCCTAGGCAAAATCAGGCCAATAATCAGCAAGGATCGGGGAATTCAGCTCCAGGCAAGGGAAGTACTTCGGGCAAGAATACCAAGAAGACGGGGCGAGTATATTACACTCAAGTGGCTACTACACCGGAGGGAGAGCCGGTGATGATGGGTATGTTCCCTGTGGCCAGTCACCCTGCAATTATTCTTTTTGATTCTGGTGCTTCGCATACCTTCATTAGCAAGACATTTGTGGAGCAACATCACATTGCATGTCATGAATCAAAAGAGGGATTTAAAATTCATTCACCTGGGGGACATATTTTTACTAGAGAAGTGGCCTATGAAGTGCCAGTAACTATGGCCGGACGGAACTTTCCTGCTAACATGATTGTTCTAAGAGGCCAGGATATAGATGTAATTTTGGGTATGAATTGGTTAACCCAACACAAGGCAATTCTCAACACTGAACTCAGAACCATCAGGTTGAGCTATAATCAAGAAGAAATTCTTTTGTCTCTCCCCAAAACCAATCCAGCCAAAGCTTCTGGTAGAATATTTGAAGCCATTGTACCGGAGATCAAGAACATTCCGGTAGTATGTGAATTTCCAGATGTATTTCCGGAAGATTTGCCTGGACTGCCCCCTGAAAGAGATGTAGAATTCGTAATTGAGCTAAAGCCCGGTACGGCTCCCATCTCCCGAAGATCGTACCGTATGCCCCCTAATGAGTTGGCGGAATTGAAGATTCAATTACAAGATCTACTGAATAAGGGATTTATCCGGCCAAGCTCGTCCCCATGGGGTTGTCCCGCCATTTTTGTCAAGAAGAAGGATCAAACCTTGCGCATGTGCGTGGACTATCGGCCCCTGAATGAGGTCACCATCAAGAATAAGTACCCTCTTCCAAGGATCGACATCTTATTTGATCAACTGACTGGGGCGAGGGTATTTTCTAAAATTGATCTCAAGTCGGGCTATCATCAAATCCGTATTCGGCCCGAGGATATACCGAAGACCGCGTTTACTACGCGATATGGATTGTTTGAATACCTAGTAATGTCTTTCGGGCTCACCAATGCTCCTGCCCACTTCACCTATTTGATGAACTCGGTGTTCATGCCCGAGTTAGACAAGTTCGTGGTGGTCTTCATCGACGATATTTTGATATACTCTAAAAATGAAGAGGAGCATGCTCAGCATCTACGGATTGTATTGACGCGCCTGAGGGAACATCAGCTGTATGCCAAGTTCAGCAAGTGTGCGTTCTGGCTGGAGGAAATTCAATTTTTGGGGCACGTGTTATCAGCTAAAGGAATTGCGGTAGATCCTAGCAAGGTCAAAGATATTCTAGAATGGAAACCCCCAACAACTGTCCACCAAGTCCGGAGTTTTCTTGGACTGGCTGGGTATTATCGCAGTTTCATACCTGATTTTTCTAAGCTTGTGAAGCCAATCACAAGTTTATTGAAAAATGATATTAAGTTCAATTGGTCTTCTGAGTGTAATGAAGCCTTTGAGAAATTGAAGACATTATTAACCACTGCTCCGGTGTTGGCTCAACCGGACATCACTAAGCCTTTTGATGTATATTGTGATGCGTCAGGCAGTGGACTCGGCTGTGTGCTGATGCAAGAGGGCCGAGTAATTGCGTATGCTTCAAGGCAATTACGCCGACATGAAGAGCATTATCCAACACATGATCTAGAGCTAGCTGCTGTGGTTCATGCCCTGAAAATATGGCGTCACTATCTGCTGGGAAATATCTGTCACATATATACCGATCATAAAAGTTTGAAGTATATATTTACCCAGTCAGAGTTAAATATGAGGCAAAGACGATGGCTCGAGCTCATTAAAGACTATGATCTGGAGATCCATTATCACCCAGGCAAGGCCAATGTGGTGGCAGATGCATTGAGTCGTAAGACTTCCTGCCACTGTCTTATGGTAAAGACCTCCGAAAACACTTTATGTCAAGAAATGGAGAAGTTAAACCTGGGGATAATCCCACAAGGGACTCTGAATCAACTAAAGCTTGAGTCAACCATTTTGCAAAGGATAATTGATGCTCAAAAGGATAATCTGGGCATGAAGCACATACGAGAGAAGATAAGGACTGGTGCAGCCAAATGTTTCAAGGAAGACGATCAAGGTGTGTTATGGTTTAACAACCGCATAGTAGTGCCAAAGAATGAAGAACTCCGCCAGCAAATCTTAGATGAAGCGCATCTTAGTCGCTATTCTATTCATCCGGGAAGCACTAAGATGTATCATGATCTAAAACAACATTACTGGTGGACGAAGATGAAGATTGAAATTGCACGCTATGTGGCTAAGTGTGACACTTGCAGACGTGTCAAAGCCATACACATGAAAACTGCTGGTCCATTGCAGTCATTACCAATACCAACATGGAAATGGGAAGACATCAGCATGGACTTTATTGTGGGACTGCCCAGGACGATAAAAGGGTATGACTCTATTTGGGTTATAATTGATCGGCTTACAAAGACTGCTCACTTTCTGCCGGTCAAGACAAATTCCCCGGTTACTGTCTACGCCCAATTGTACATTGCTCGTATTCTTAGTCTGCATGGTGTTCCAAAGACCATAGTGTCGGATCGTGGACCTCAATTTGTAGCCAAGTTTTGGGAAGCACTTCACAAATCTTTGGGTACTAAGTTACTCCACAGTTCGGCCTATCATCCTCAAACCAGTGGGCAGACTGAGAGAGTGAACCAAATACTGGAAGATATGCTGCGGGCATGTGTCCTGGATTTCTCACCAAAATGGGATGAATGTTTACCTTTGGCGGAGTTTTCATATAATAACAGTTATCAAGAAAGTATCAAGATGGCACCTTTTGAAGCTTTATACGGACGTCGGTGTCGAACTCCGCTAAATTGGTCTGAACCTGGAGAAAGATACTTCTTTAGGCCTGATATGGTGAAAGAGGTCGAAGAAAAGGTTCAGAAAATAGTTCATAATATGAAGAAAGCCCAAGCTCGTCAGAAGAGTTACGCAGACAAACGGCGAAGGCCCTTGTATTTCCTGGAAGGAGACTATGTTTACCTGAAGGTCTCACCAATGAAAGGCGTATCACGTTTTGGGGTTAAAGGAAAACTTGCACCCAGGTACATTGGTCCATTCCTGGTACTTGAGCAATGTGGACCAGTGGCATACCGACTTCAGCTCCCCGAAACATTGTCTGCTGTACATAATGTGTTCCATGTATCGCAATTGAAGAAGTGTCTTCGGGTTCCCGATCGAACCGTTGAAGTGACTGATGTTGTCCTGGAACCAGACTTAACGTACTCGGAACATCCCATTCGAGTCCTGGATCAAAAGGACAGGGTTACCCGGAGAAAGACTCTCAAGTTTTATAAGATACAGTGGAACCAGCATTCGGAAGATGAGGCTACATGGGAAACCCAAGACTTCTTAGATAAGAATTTCCCAGGCTTTCTAGCCTCGTGTAAGTTGTAAAGTTTGTATAGCTGTGTAGTAAAGGAATGAACCCCCACACCACCCTTGCCTTGTACCAAAAATAAGGAAATAAAAATGTGACACATTTCCTTTTCCATTACTCACCCTAGGACTTTAAATCTCGGGACGAGATTCTTTTATGGGGGGGAGGATGTAACACCCCTGGTGTTACTATAACTAAAACTTGAGCATGACATCATAAGCATTGGCATTTCATATGTTTGACACACCTAGAGTGCATTCACTAGGTAAAAATTTCAAACAAGTTGTACTGTTTTAATGTTTTACAAATAGGACCCTGGTTAAAGGACTTAACCCTAAATAGTGATTAAAGGGGTAACACTTAACCTAAGTTGAGAAAACCTAAAAGCTCTAGGGTAAAAGTCATAAAATGACTCCAAGAATAAAGTTGAATCCCACTTATACCCCTGGGATACCAGAAACCCTAATTGGAACCCTGGGAAACCCTAAAACTAAACTCTAGGGGCCTATGTGCAAAATTAACCCACTTTTGGGTTAAAGTGCAAAAACCAAGCCAAATAGGTTTCTTAAGTCCTTTGGTTCACAAATATGTGGATTTGAAAGCCAAACCCTAGGTTTTGGACTTAAATGCAAAATAGACCTCATGTGAGTTTATTCTAAGTCTGGATTTCAGTGATATTGGCTCAACTTTGGAGCCTTGTATCTTTCAGGATATAGGGTTTTTGCCCTAGGTCACCACATCAAAGTTAAAGACCAATGATAGGAGAACAACTTTGCTAAAGAGTGTGAGATTAGTTGTTATGAGAAATTTAGAGAAAAACCCAATCCAAAACTGGCTGACAGGCTGTTTGATCTGAAATTCAGAATAGCAGATGACTGACATCAACTTCCAGCTCAAATCTAAGCATGATCCAGTGCTCAAATGAGTTTGATCCCTATAGTTGAATTGTAGCTGGTTTATAACTCTACAACTTTGCTACTGAGAGTTGATGAAGTTCTTGTGAGAAATCTGGAGAAAAATGACTCTAAAATCGCTCGGTCAGAAGCCCTGATGAAGCAATGCCATGGTACAGTGAATTGGGGATCAGATCGCCAGCAACGGGGACAGCTCACCGCCGACGGCTCCCTCCGCCGCGATTCGTGCTGCGGTTGCCGTGGTCTGAGCTCGGCTTGGCTGGATAACACTTTGGGTCGCGTAAATATCCTCGCCGTGGATAACTCCGGCCATAAACAAGTCTGGCCACCGTACATGCGTCACCGCGGCGGAATTCGATTGGAACGCCGGTGACCGCCGTCTCCCGGCTGTGCGCCGCGTGTCCAAGCCTCTCCACCGTGCCGTCGTGACTCCTCTAGGCCATCCCATCGTCGACGGGGAGCTTGCCACGCCATTAGCCACGATTTCACCGCGACGTCTTCTTCCTTATCTCCGGCCACCTCCGCTAGCCGCTTAAATTAAGCGCCACCGCCTCGGGGTTCTATAAATTGACCCCGCCGTGAGCTTCACCATATCCTCACGCATCCAGCCACCGCTAATCGGCCACAATCATCCACTCGTGTGCTTGAATTCGGAGTTTCCCCCAAATTGGTTTTCCGCCGCCGTAGAGTTGAGCTCGCCGTGGTCAGCCCTCCACAGGTCAGCCCCGGTCCTCTGCTACTTCGTTTGAGTACCCTCCCACCTCCGTGATGCTTGCCGAGCCACCGAATTGAACTGGGAGACCCCCAGTCGCCGGGAACACGATCATATTGCCGCTTTGCTTACGGTCACCGTGGCCGGAGCTCCATAATTCACCAATGGTGCAATTAGGTTAGGGGAAGTAGTCAGGCTGGCCCCAATTTCATGCCTGCCGCTCGGAGAACCCAGTCGTAGCCCCAATCGGCTGGCGTAGGTCCTCGCCGGAGCGCGGCGGTGCGCGAGCGCCGTCGGGGACTTTAGGTTGTGAATTGATAGAACCGCAGGGGCCTTTTTGTAAGTGTTAGTGACTCTGCGCAATAGTGAACGACCCTGTTCTGGTTTAACTAAAACGCCGAGGGCCTCTGCGCAAGATCGCCTCGCGGGCGCGGGCGCGCGCGCGATTCCGCGCGGATCTGGGCCGTCTGGGCTGATTTCAGCCCGTTACTGTGGAAGCTTTTTCTTTTTCTTTTTCCACAGAGCTTTAGAAATCTGTAGAAAATTATAGAAAAATCCTAAAAATATGAGACCAATTTTCCTATGTTCCTTATTTTCCCTAGTATTTAATAAAAATAAACACATGATTTTTAGATCAAATAGGGAATTTTAGGGTATTTAAAATAGCCTAAACCATTGATTCTGGATTTTTAGAAAATAAATGATAAGTCCAAAATTTCCCAAACTTTTTATGTGAACTGTTCACATTATTTAGAAGCCATGGGTAAAGTTTGGTTTGATTTGAACATTGTTTGATAACTAGAACCCAAAACCACCCCCCTGCTCCATGAACTCCTTTACTGACTCCGGAAACCCTAGGTTCTCGGAGTACCGTGAAGGAAAGTTGTACTCAAGACATAAATAATAAGTTTATATTATCTTTGCATTCTCATGAGCATTCCATGACATCCATTCTTATGCATGTATATGGTTATATTAGAGCACGAAGAAGAAGAAGAAGTCTCTGAAGAAGGGATACCACCCACCTCTGATCCTCAAGCAGGCAACTGCTTTTATTTCGATATTTGTGGATCCGAGCAGGACTCACCTGATAACAAAGGCAAGCCCCGGTGCATTTGCCACCTCCCTTGATGTTTTTAAAATCTTTCTCACTTGCTTGCTGCATTAGGTGATAGGAGTTGATTGATTAAACAATTCCTGCATTACCTTCCTTGATCTTGATTACCCTCCTTGAAATCCTGTTTTTACAAAAAGGTTTTACTATGCTTAGTATTGCTTTAGAAAAACAAAAGGATTTGTTTTACAAAAGATGTTTGGCAAAGTGGGAGGGATGTTTTCGAAAATAAAACTTGATGGTGGATCCATCATGGCCGTGATGGGTTCAACATCGGAAAAGATGTACCTCTGCCAGGTACCAAACTTTGGGTTTGAAATGATTAAGCTGAGACCGGGCGGGTGACTTGCACGAGAAGAGAGTCTCGGTGTAGTGTCTCCGTCTGAGTCGATTAAGGACCTTGTCGATGTAGGCCTGCTGACCGAGGACCCTTTAACTGGTCACATGCCTCGTCATGGGTAAGCCTTGCCTCGGGCAGACTAAGGCCGGAATAAGATAACACGAAATGGGAGTGGAGCGGTGGCGAGAGTAGCGTGTACCCTCCGTGGCAAGAGGCTGGACGGTGGTGTATCTGTGCTCTCGGTTTGCGTGAACCTGATCCGGTCTTAAGAACCCCGGTGGCGGGTTGACATATGCAAGGGTTAAGTGCTACATATGTCGTGTGATTGGAGATCCTCAGCTGAGTATAATCGATTCGGATCGCCGTACCTCCGCGGTTATGGAGACTTGGCCACTGACTTACACGTAGCATTCCACTAAAGATGATGGGTTTTTGTTAAAGAAATTGGCTAGTGCAGGACCAGTGATTGAACTAGGGTAGAAAGAACTCTAGTGCAGGTAATTTTACCTAACTTGACAAATAAAATTGGATTTTTAAGGATCCACTTTAGTAAGCATTTCTGCAAAACAGAGTCTTTGATTATTGAGAAGCCTTGCCTTGACTCCCATATAACCAGCATACCCTTGAGAGTCTTTTCCTTAGTCGGGTAAGACTTGCTGAGTAATTCCATACTCAGGGTTTATCCCTTTGTTGTTTTTAGGTGGGGAAGTAGCAGACTTTTGCTGTTTCTGTGCCAAGGTGGTTCCCAAAGAAGAAAAACAAGACTGAAGTGCGGGAGGACTCGGTCCTCCACATAGGATCTTTTGTTTATAGCCTTTCGGGAGAAGCTTGTGTCTCCCTTGGTTTGTATAATTATTACTTCTATGCACTCGCTTTTAGACTGGTCTATAATAAAATAACTCGAGCTTGCTTTTGGAAATAAATGTAAGTTTATGTAATTCGCTTCCGCATATCTTCATCTCCGATGATCTGTAATGTCTGCAAGACGGGTGAAACGTTCCTGGTAAGGTCGGAAAAGATACCGAGCTTGTCAAGTAACTTAGGAACATCTACAGGGTGTCTGATGTCTGTTAGACAAGGACAACTGTAGGTGGGCCTGATTACTTGGGAGGTTCCGTCACACTCGAAATAAGGAAGATACACGGCTTTATGCCCCAAATACACAGATGTTCAGGCCCCGACAACCGCAATGAACATACACCGGCACTCAAGATGCCATTACAAACGGGACTCTGGTTCCGTTCCCGTGGGTATAAACAACCTCCATACCAGGAGGCCCGCGAGACGACGAACTCCAAGCGGCTCACCGCCACCCACTCCTGCAGCAGCGACAACGACCTCTGCTCCGGGCGGCCAAACAGCAGCAGCGATGACCTCAGGGCAGACGCTGCTGCGATAAGGCCCTCGCCCACGTCCCCACTCGAGGGGCGAGGACAAGCTATCAAAGCCAAGGAGACAGAGGCCCGGAGCGTGGATGGCGCCGTCGATCTCGTCGGCGATGAGGACTTCCCCGGCTGCTGCCACCACAACACCGACGGCGGCGTCCACCTGTCCGCCAACACCGCACCAGCGGGCGCCGGCCGCCCCAAAGCGCACCGGCAGGTCCTCACTCCCGCCCTCGCCGAGGCCGCCCTAGAACATGAGCACCGCCCTCGCGGCGTACGACGTGCTGGGCAACCCTCTGGCACGGCTATCGGCGCGAGGAAGACCTGGACGTGGCCGGCCCGTACGCGGCGCGACCACCGCCCGGACGAAGGATGGAACGCTGCACCCTGTCCAGGAAGCAGCAGTTCGCCTTCCCCTGCATGGCTGAAGGAAGCCTCCGCGGGGCTGGAGGATGCCTTTCTCCCCCAAACGCTGGGGGAAGAAAAGGGTTACTGGCCCACGCGGAGGCAACCCCCCACTCGGTGCGCTCCTCTGCCTCAGCCCGAATGACGAAAATCCTTGAAGCTGAGGGCGGGGCGGAGGCTGCAGCCCGGCTCGCTTCTCTCCACCAAACTGCCCATTGGTGGGGGAACGCAGCCGGGCTGCACGACGAAAATCCTTGAAGTCGAGCGATGGCTGAAAGGTGCCGATCTCCACAAGGCCGCGCTCCTCCAACAACAGCAAGAGCAAGGCGGCGCGGGCGCTCCCCATCCGGGGGCTCGGAAGGCGGAAGGACACGATGCATGAGGAAAGTGCGAAGGCATGGCTACTACCCAGGAGGTCGATCCCTTTTTAAAGGTGACTCTCCCCGCTCGCGTCCTCAGCCGTCGTGGACTAAGTCTTCACCAACACGCTCCAAGGTCCTCCCCCTACGACATGGGGGCTGGGTCCCACATGTCATGCGAGCTGGCCTAGGACAGAAGAAGCCAAACCGCCGCGCACGGAGTGCGCAACTGCCCAGCGGTTACAAGCACTCCTCCACTTTCGCCCAGACCAGCGGGCGAAAGGGCGGACCGCCATGCAGGCGGCATGCAACTACACCAAGGGGGCGCACCCTTTCGACTTCGACGCATCCAGCATGGAGGCCCAGGCCCACACGTCATGTAACCGGCGCGCCGGTTACTACGTGCGAGAAACTGCACCGCCACTTGCGCCAGTGCCGCGCATCCTCGACCATGGAATCGGTGCCGCGACTCGAGGCAACCCTGCGCACGGCCCAGCAGTGCCAACCAGGCACGCCGGTCACGGGTCAGTCAGCCACGGGAGAAGGCGTGACGGTCAATATGGCCAGAAGTGGGCCGGCAGTAATGGCGGCGGCAGGCGGACGAAAGCAGCAGTCAAATCGTCTGTAGGCTCACGTCCCCTCCTGGAATAGCGAGAGAGCCCTCTCCCACGGCGTGAAGATGACCCGCCCGTGTTCCGATCCTCGAACGGCTCGTGCATGCACAACGGCAGCCCCGTGAACCACTCATCCTGTCGCATTAACTCCGCGGCAGGGCAGGCGACACCTTTGGCAGGCGAAGCGGGCGACGCTTGACCTCCGCCGTAATGACCGCGTCAAAAAAGGTGCGCCACGTCGTTCAATTTTGTATCCTTTTCTTCTTCCCCTTTCTCTCTTGCTACAGGGACCGGGAAAGGGGGATACTCCGAAAGGGATCCTTCTCCACGAAGGAAGCGGGCCCCGAGCCCTCCTACTGATCAGAGGTTCGAAGGCTAGCCCCCCGGAAGGGTTCGATAGCCGCCTTAGAGCACTCGGGCTCCGCGCCCACTACTGGTCAGAGGTTTGAAGGCTGGCCCCTCGGAAGGGTTTGACAGCCGCCTCAGGCCACTCGGGCTCCGCGCCCACTACTGATCAGGGGTTCGTAGGCTGGCCCCCCGAGGGGTTCGACAATCGCCCCAGAGCACGCAGAGTGAGGGATGACTCTGGGTACGTTCGATACATAACCAAGGCTCGGGCTACGCTCCCAAGGTACCCTAGGACATTTCTGAGACCAGCAGGAGCGATTCTATAACGGAATCCCATCAGAGGGAGGCATCGAGCCCTCGGACCCTATCGAACGGGACCGGTTCCGGCAAATCACCTGCAGGTACTTTTGGAGCGCGCCTCTGGGCCACTAGCCGACCCTTATCGAACGGGGCACGGGCGTCCACTCGGATCACCCGTTATCAACTCACCGGAGACACCATGTTCGGCGCCCTCCGAGGGCAACATGGCGCTTCCCCCCCCCCCCCACCCCTCCTTGCGGAAAGGTGACAAAGGGGCGTATGAAAAAAGCCGAGTCAGTCCTTGACCGTCCTCTTGCCCTGTGCAGAGGCTCGGGGGCTGCTCTCGCAAACCCGGCTCCGGCCAACCCGTTGACAGCGTCAACATACCAGCCCGAGAACTCGGAACCTGACTATGCACCCGGGCAACGACCAGTTCGCATGAGGGAACAACCAGACCAGCCGAGGCATCACGAAAAGCATTAAGACCTCGAAGGAGTCAAACTACTCCTCCGAGGCCTCGGGGGCTACACCCGGCGGGTGCGCTCGCGCGCACCCACCGGAACAAAATGCAACCGAGAAAGACCGGTCCCCTTGCAAAAAAGTGCGACAAAGCCTCCAAGCGAGTACCCACACTCCCTTTGAGGCTCGGGGGCTACTGTCGGGGACCGTAATTAGGGGTACCCCCAAGACTCCTAATCTCAGCTGGTAAACCCCATCAGCACAAAGCTGCAAAGGCCTGATGGGCGCAATTCCGGTCAAGGCTCCGTCCACTCAAGAGACACGATCACGCCTCGCCCGAGGGTCTCCTCAAGCAACAGACGCACCTTCGACTCGCCCGAGGCCCAGCTCGGGCGGGCTTCGCGGAGAAGCAACCTTGGCCAGATCGCCATGCTAACCGATCGTATCGCAGGAGCATTCAGTGCAAGGATCACCTGACACCTTATCCTGACACATGCTCTCCAGTCGACAAGGCCGAAGTGACCGTAGTCACTTCGCCCCTCCACTGACTGACCTGACAGGAAAATAGCGCCGCCTGCGCTGCTCCGACTGCTGTGCCACCTGCCAAGGTGAGGCTGACAGCAGCCAAGTCCAGCCTCGAGCGCCATAGGAAGCTCCGCCTCGCCCGACCCAGGGCTCGGACTCAACCTCGACCTCGAAAGACGGTCTCCGCCTCGCCCGACCCCAGGGCTCGGACTCAACCTCGACTCCGGAAGACGGTCTCTGCCTCGCCCGACCCTAGGGCTCAGACTCAACCTCGACCTCGGAAGACGGTCTCCGCCTCGCCCGACCCCAGGGCTCAGACTCAACCTCGACTCCGGAAGACGGTCTCCGCCTCGCCCGACCCCCAGGCTCGGACTCAACCTTGACCTCGGACGACGGTCTCCGCCTCGCCCGACCCCCGGGCTCGGACTCAGCCTTGACCTTGGAGGAGCCACCGCCTCGCCCGACCTTGGGCTCGGACCGACCACGTCGCAGGGGGGAACATCATTACCCTACCCCTAGCTAGCTTAGGCTACGGGGAACAAGACCGGCGTCCCATCTGGCTCGCCCCGGTAAAACAAGTAATGATGGCACCCCGCGTGCTCCATGACGACGGCGGTTCTCAGCCCCCTACGGAAGCAAGGATACGTCAGCAAGGATCCGACAGCCCTGACAGTTGTACTTCTACAGGGTTCAAGCACTCCTCCGACGGCCACGACGCCACATGAACAGGGCTCCAACACCTCTCCGACAGCCACGACGGCATGTACATGGGGCTCTGGCTCCCCTCTGCTAGACACGTTAGCACACTGCTACACCCCCTGTTGTACACCTGGACCCTCTCCTTACGTCTATAAAAGGAAGGTCCAGGGCCCTCGTACAAAAAAAGGTGGCCGCGTGGGAGGATGGGCTGACGCACAGGCTCTCTCTCTCTTTCTCCCCAGCGAACGCTTGTAACCCCCTACTGCAAGCGCATCCGCCCTGGGCGCAGGACAACACGAGGCCGCGGTTCCCCTTACTGTTTTCCCCCTTGTGTTCCGTCTCGCGCCGACCCATCTGGGCTGGGACACGCAGCTACAATTTACTCGTCGGTCCAGGGACCCCCTGGGGTCGAAACGCCGACAATTCTTAGACCAAGTCTATAGATTACATGGTATGCCATTCACCATAGTATCTGATAGGGACAGGATCTTTACCAGTCAGTTTTGGCAGCAACTGTTTTCTCTCACTGGCACCAAACTCAATATGAGTTCAGCGTATCACCCACAAACGGATGGGCAGACAGAGGGTTAATCAGTGCATTGAGACATATTTGCGTTGTTTCGTTCACGCATGCCCGGGCAAATGGTTGCAGTGGTTCCCAGTTGCTGAATTTTGGTATAACACCAACTTTCACTCTTCCTTGGGTACATCTCCATTCGAAGTCTTGTATGGGTATCTATCTCGCCACTTTGGTATTCAGGATTCTACGATGGTTCCTTTAGATGATCTGAATTCTTGGTTACAAGACAGAGAGTTGGTTACTAAGTTGGCTCAACAACACTTATTGCGCGCTCAAGCTCGGATGAAATATCAAGCCGATAAGAATCAGACCGAACAAGTATTTCAAGTGGGTGATAAAGTGTTTTTGAATCTCCAGCCGTATGTTCAGTCGTCCGTCGCAACTCGATCCAATCAGAAATTGGCGTTCAAATTTTTTGGACCTTACACAGTGCTACAACACATTGGTGATGTTGCATACAAATTACAGTTACCTGACAGTTCCAATGTGCATCCAGTCTTTCATGTTTCTCAATTGAAGACTGTGTTGAGAAGAGAACATAAACTGATTCCTCAGCTACCAGATGATGCTAATATTTTTCAGATTCCAATTCAAATTCTTCAGAGTTGTATGGTGCAGCGGGGAGGCTCTTTTGTGGCACAAGTACTGGTTCTCTAGTCAGGTTTGGATGCTTCGTTAGCAACATGGGAGGATCGGGATGCTCTCAAGAATCGATTTCCCAATGCTCCGGCTTGGGGACAAGCCGTATTTGAAGAAGAGAGGAATGTTAGCACTCTCGAGATGGAACCAGATGAACTGAAGATTGTGGAATCCGGAGGAACGCAGCAGCCTCGCGTGCAACGGAAGAGGGTTTAGTCATCTTTAAGGAGATTTATTTTATTGACAATCAAAGTAGGTCCACAACCCTTTTCTATTGATTGTCGTGCTGTCTCGACCTCTGGATGATCCATGCTACTTTTAGACCTAGCATCATATTCTTAACATGTTGGTATTTAGAGCCGATATAATGTGCCCTCACCCATCAAAAAGTGCTAAAAACATATTTAAAATGTGCACCGGAGGCTTTTTCCATAAAATATTTCCTTAAAATAAATGCACAAATATGAAAGCCTAATGACATACCACTTCGCCACCTTCCTTATTGGTTGCACGTCAAACGCTCCCAAACGTTGATAATTGTATACCTAGAGCACAATGGAAAAAATGGTAAGAACAGAACAACCTAGACATTATTTTGATATGCCAGAACCATCTAGTTATAGAGCATCTTCATCTCTCCATTTTATTTGGTGGTGGTGCACAATACCGACCTCATTTCAGAACACTTGTATAGGAAAAAAATAGGACTCATATTATATTATATATATATAATATGAGTGTCTTTGGATGTTATAACACCCAAGTCATTGGAGATTCCTCTCAATGGTACATATGCTATTCTGATGCCTTTGTGACAACAAAATCCCGAACACATCTACTCTAAAAGTAGCACATAAGAATTATGTAACACCCGGATTTTAGGGGTCCAAAACCCGGGCGCTAACATAAACACCAGGTATGCTGGGACCAAGTCTCACACATATGATGTATAGTGGCACAGGATCGAATGTCACATCTTTATACATAACAGGAGTTCTATACAAAATAAATAATTACATTATAAGGAGACAACGGTCCAGCAACCCAAAGTTGACTGGGAGACGACGACCTAGACCTCTCACGAACACATCGCAGCATCCTCCATGAGCATCATCCTGTGGTACCTGTTCTTGACCTGTGGGGTGTGTGAGACAGCAAGAGTGAGCTCACATACGTTCATCGCTCAACAAGTTGTGGGGAATAATGTGCATGAACTCGCCAAAGGTGGGAGCTCACGTGAAGTGTAAGGCTTACCAAAGAAGATGGTTAGAGCTGAGCATTGCTTTTAAAGTTGGTCAAAATTTTATTAGCAGTTTCTAAGTATAAGTAAATACCAACCCAGTTAAATAGTAGAACAAAGGTAACAACTTCACCTGCGATGCAATGCATATGACAAATTGAGTTTAAGTTCCATAATTTAATCATGTGAGTGTCCGAGCTGCTCATGACCGTGAGCACGGCTAGTATACCAGTTTTACACTCTGCAGAGGTTGCGCATCTTTACCCACAAGTCGTGTATCCCATGTCGCCAGGGTTTGCAAGGCCCTAAGACACTTCCGAGGTGAATGGCTAGGGATCCACTACGAGGCCTTTACAAAGTTCCACTAGCTTCCGAAAACCCGCTACAGTTTATAGGAAGATCCAGTGCAGGAATCCCTTGCAGGACCGCCATCGCAGCAAAATCCTCCCGAGGGCCTCCCTACACTGACCTCTCCCCTACTGCCCTTGCCCCTTTCGGGTAAGGTAGTCTTCCACTAGCTTCCCTAATTAATCAGCCAAGGGCGTCCCATTCCACCCTCGTGGTAGCACTGTTTTCCCGGGTGGTTCTCCATGTTCCAATTAACATAATGATCTTATCATGAACAATAAATAACAACGGATAACAAAAGTGTAATCATGAATAGTGTATCTCCATACCCAAAACCACATATAGCACTAGCAAGTACTACCCAGAAAGTTCAGTGGTAAACAAGGTATAAAGATAGACAAACTAAGGTAACCTATTGGGTCCCATCAAAATTAACCTATGCAGATCATTATGATTAATTAGAACATGGGTGGGTAAAAAGAAGTGATCAAGGGCACAACTTGCCTGGGACTTGAGATTCCAGGTACCAGGATGATCTTCAGGTGGCTCGTAACCTCACGCTAGTCGTAGCAATACAAACAAACAGTGTATAGGCAAAATTTAACATCACACCAGACATATATGCAAAATACATATTAATAATACACATATTGAAATAAGATCACAGGAACAGGAATTATTAATTTTGAAGTTATAGAGTTTAAGTTATGAATTTCTGGAGTTATTTAGCACCTAGAACAAATTAATTCAAATGAACAATTTTACTTCAAGTTTCATGGCTAAACAGTGTTACTAGTTGATAGATAATACTAAAACAAAATTATTGCAACTGGAATGACTCAATTTGGAGTTAAAATAAATTAACTATTAATTTTACAAGTTTCTAGCATTTATTTTCACATTAAAATCATTTTCTAAATTTGTTTTTCTGATTTTTCCATCTCTCTGGACCGCGCATCAAATTCTGTAAAGTATAGGGGCCCCTGCGCAAATGTTCTCAACACTCAGAACCACACCCGCATGGACGGCGGGTTTTATTTTGTAATAACATAAGGGTTCAAATGTAAATCTCGCAGCCGAAAGGGTAAGTTCTAATCTGGACTGTCTGATGAACAATGTGTGGCGCAGATTAGATATAACTCAAATAAAACGGTAAGCGCTATTAGCCGCGGGATCATAGATCCACGGCCACGATTTAATGAAGCTAGATCTAATCTGAGCCGAGGGATGCCAGATCTACGGTGTCTGTTGATCGCGCGAACGGGTAAGGGAATACCTAATCTTGGCCACCCGCGTCCGATCCGACGGCCAGGGACCCGTCTTCCTCCCCTGGTTCCGTCGCTATTTTTTTTTCCCAGCCAACCCTCCGCGACCGAGCGCCATAGCCGCGGCAGCATGCTGGTCAGTGCTCGCCATCCGAGCCCGAAATACAGCCCGGACGCCACTACTCAAATCCTACACGGCCACAATCAGTAGGTAGGAACACTCACCCTTGGTAAAGTTGTACACCAAGCAGACCTTGACTTCTGCTCGCCGAGGAAGCCCACGTCGGGATCCCGATCTGGCCTGGCGCACCGCTTCTCCTCCCACCGATGACACCGCAAGCTTCAAGGCCCGCCGCCGATCCCGCAATGCCACTGCCGAGCCCCCAGCGCAGTCGTTTTATGAACGGTCGATGGCGTGGACCGGAGTTCACGCGCCACCGGGTGACTGTCTCTCTCTCTCTCCCGATTCCCCGAGTGCTCAGAGGTTTCACAATATGCTTGGATTGCCATGGTAAGGCGGCAGCAACTTCTTATATACTGACCGCAGGGAAAGCCTACTCCAGCCGCATAAGCCGGCGGATCCCGAGCGAATCGCCCAGAAATTCGGAGTCCGTTGCGCGGTTGGTTGCCAGGGCTTTCGCCGGTAACAATGAACGCGCGAGTCCGCTGTTAGACCATGCCGCAGAGAAAGGATGCCAGCGCAACAGCTAGCGACGACCCAGCTGGCAAGCTAAGCGCAGAGGATAGGCTACGTGCGACTATGGAGATAGAGGCTGGGAGTCTGCGGAGAAAAGGTCTAGGTGAGATCCGGTGCATGCGGGTGGTTGCAACAGCTTCAGGAAGAAGCCGACTGCCTGCATGGCCCCATGCGCGAGCGTCCCTTGCGCGGCGTGAGGGTCTGAGGGATTTGCATGATGATGTAATGCGTGATGTCATGCCAATGTCACTTTCGGCTAGAGAATAAACAAAAAAAAATGTCGTGTTGACTAGCACTTGGCTGTTAAGTTGGAGTGGCATTGGGCCCAATGCGAGAGGTGGCCCGTGAATGGTTTTTTTTCTTTTATTTAGTTTCTATTTCATTTGCTAATGCAAATTTGCAACTCACATTCAAATAAAGTTTGAATTTCAAACTAAATGGTTAATGCATACTCCGAAAACTCCAACATGCCAATGCAAAGTGAAATTTATTTATTTTATTCATGTCGACAAATGCTTATAAATATGTAATATTAATGTATACACAGAATGGTTTTATTTTGAGAACATTTCAATGTCTAATCCAATCCAATAAATTTTTTTAATTATTTATATCAAAGTTTATGATATTTTTTTTTAACCTAACTCTCTCTTACTACAAAATACATTTATGTGAAACTTTGGAAGAATTTTAGCATAATTCCAAAATTAAGTGTTTGGGTGTTTACAAATTCTACCCCCCTTAAAAATAATCTCGTCCTCGAGATTTGTAAGGACAGGGATGTAAAAAGCTTTTATTTATAGTTTAACCTTTAACTTCTAATTAGTTTAAGAATAATAAGTTTCATGTTATTTAGAAAGTGGTTATGAAAGTATGGGTATATATGTATAGTCACCTTATTGTGTAGTGTAAAAGATAGGTTAGGGCAAGAATAGCATTGGGTGAGAAAGTTTATAGTGGGAAAGAATTCTGGGTTGAGTGGTAAAGCATCTGAAGATTGAGTTTGACTTCTTTATCCTTCCTTGATTTGATGAGGTCGACCATCTTCGATCTTCGTTCTTGAAGTTGTTATCCAAATTAGGGACATGTAGTTAAGATAGAGTAGTAGGTGGAGCAGCTAGGCTATGAGTTAAATGAGATTTGTCTGAATCTGGTTTGGTTGTTTGATTCCAGATGGGTGGGATAGGTTATGTAACCTATTATGTAGGTCAAGTGGTTCATGTATAGCTGAGTTGATCTAAGTCACCAATTTAGGCGTAAGCGGATTAGTAGCATGGCCTTATCCTTGTACCGGCATTAAGTAACTTACACTAGATTAGAACATATTAGATTAGATATGATCTAGATTAGACTAGTTTAGGTTAGATTACTCCATCACATTAGATCAGATCTAGGTTAGATTGTTATGACTAGATAAGATCCTCTTAATTATATCATGGTTGTTACTTTAGGATGAGATAAGTAAAGTGGTTAGGATAAGATGAACCTATTAGGATAAGATAGAATCTTTTAAGATAAGATGGATCCATCAAGATAAGAGAGAGTCTTTTAGGATAAGATGAGTCTATTAAGCTGGATACATTTTTTTTTAATGAGGGACAATCTAAGTTTGATTAGTTATATATATGCTTTAAGTATATGTAGATGCAGTTGTGGACACTACTCCACAACTCATCACACTCAATCAAAGATCCAAATCAGACAAGTATCATAAGAACAAACATTCAAACACATAGATACCTAAAAATAATTTTGTTTTCGTTCCTAAGAGTAGGTCTCTTATTCCTAAAAGTCACTTTAGGCACAAGATTTCAAAGTGTGAAATCCACATTTGTCTTTAGAATAAAAAGGTAAGAATAATCAGAGTAAAGCGGAAATAGATGAGAAAAGATTAAGGAAAGTTTAGAAAAGATCAGAGTAGCAAAGGTAAGTAGACAATGGTTGTCCAGTTCTATCTAGGTTTCGTCCTACAGTCAACATTCCTCTGATACCACTTCTGTAACACCCGGATTTTAGGGGTCCAAAACCCGGGCGCTAACATAAACACCAGGTATGCTGGGACCAAGTCTCACACATATGATGTATAGTGGCACAGGATCGAATGTCACATCTTTATACATAACAGGAGTTCTATACAAAATAAATAATTACATTATAAGGAGACAACGGTCCAGCAACCCAAAGTTGACTGGGAGACGATGACCTAGACCTCTCACGAACACATCGCAGCATCCTCCATGAGCATCATCCTGTGGTACCTGTTCTTGACCTGTGGGGTGTGTGAGACAGCAAGAGTGAGCTCACATACGTTCATCGCTCAACAAGTTGTGGGGAATAATGTGCATGAACTCGCCAAAGGTGGGAGCTCACGTGAAGTGTAAGGCTTACCAAAGAAGATGGTTAGAGCTGAGCATTGCTTTTAAAGTTGGTCAAAATTTTATTAGCAGTTTCTAAGTATAAGTAAATACCAACCCAGTTAAATAGTAGAACAAAGGTAACAACTTCACCTGCGATGCAATGCATATGACAAATTGAGTTTAAGTTCCATAATTTAATCATGTGAGTGTCCGAGCTGCTCATGACCGTGAGCACGGCTAGTATACCAGTTTTACACTCTGCAGAGGTTGCGCATCTTTACCCACAAGTCGTGTATCCCATGTCGCCAGGGTTTGCAAGGCCCTAAGACACTTCCGAGGTGAATGGCTAGGGATCCACTACGAGGCCTTTACAAAGTTCCACTAGCTTCCGAAAACCCGCTACAGTTTATAGGAAGATCCAGTGCAGGAATCCCTTGCAGGACCGCCATCGCAGCAAAATCCTCCCGAGGGCCTCCCTACACTGACCTCTCCCCTACTGCCCTTGCCCCTTTCGGGTAAGGTAGTCTTCCACTAGCTTCCCTAATTAATCAGCCAAGGGCGTCCCATTCCACCCTCGTGGTAGCACTGTTTTCCCGGGTGGTTCTCCATGTTCCAATTAACATAATGATCTTATCATGAACAATAAATAACAACGGATAACAAAAGTGTAATCATGAATAGTGTATCTCCATACCCAAAACCACATATAGCACTAGCAAGTACTACCCAGAAAGTTCAGTGGTAAACAAGGTATAAAGATAGACAAACTAAGGTAACCTATTGGGTCCCATCAAAATTAACCTATGCAGATCATTATGATTAATTAGAACATGGGTGGGTAAAAAGAAGTGATCAAGGGCACAACTTGCCTGGGACTTGAGATTCCAGGTACCAGGATGATCTTCAGGTGGCTCGTAACCTCACGCTAGTCGTAGCAATACAAACAAACAGTGTATAGGCAAAATTTAACATCACACCAGACATATATGCAAAATACATATTAATAATACACATATTGAAATAAGATCACAGGAACAGGAATTATTAATTTTGAAGTTATAGAGTTTAAGTTATGAATTTCTGGAGTTATTTAGCACCTAGAACAAATTAATTCAAATGAACAATTTTACTTCAAGTTTCATGGCTAAACAGTGTTACTAGTTGATAGATAATACTAAAACAAAATTATTGCAACTGGAATGACTCAATTTGGAGTTAAAATAAATTAACTATTAATTTTACAAGTTTCTAGCATTTATTTTCACATTAAAATCATTTTCTAAATTTGTTTTTCTGATTTTTCCATCTCTCTGGACCGCGCATCAAATTCTGTAAAGTATAGGGGCCCCTGCGCAAATGTTCTCAACACTCAGAACCACACCCGCATGGACGGCGGGTTTTATTTTGTAATAACATAAGGGTTCAAATGTAAATCTCGCAGCCGAAAGGGTAAGTTCTAATCTGGACTGTCTGATGAACAATGTGTGGCGCAGATTAGATATAACTCAAATAAAACGGTAAGCGCTATTAGCCGCGGGATCATAGATCCACGGCCACGATTTAATGAAGCTAGATCTAATCTGAGCCGAGGGATGCCAGATCTACGGTGTCTGTTGATCGCGCGAACGGGTAAGGGAATACCTAATCTTGGCCACCCGCGTCCGATCCGACGGCCAGGGACCCGTCTTCCTCCCCTGGTTCCGTCGCTATTTTTTTTTCCCAGCCAACCCTCCGCGACCGAGCGCCATAGCCGCGGCAGCATGCTGGTCAGTGCTCGCCATCCGAGCCCGAAATACAGCCCGGACGCCACTACTCAAATCCTACACGGCCACAATCAGTAGGTAGGAACACTCACCCTTGGTAAAGTTGTACACCAAGCAGACCTTGACTTCTGCTCGCCGAGGAAGCCCACGTCGGGATCCCGATCTGGCCTGGCGCACCGCTTCTCCTCCCACCGATGACACCGCAAGCTTCAAGGCCCGCCGCCGATCCCGCAATGCCACTGTCGAGCCCCCAGCACAGTCGTTTTATGAACGGTCGATGGCGTGGACCGGAGTTCACGCGCCACCGGGTGACTGTCTCTCTCTCTCTCTCCCGATTCCCCGAGTGCTCAGAGGTTTCACAATATGCTTGGATTGCCATGGTAAGGCGGCAGCAACTTCTTATATACTGACCGCAGGGAAAGCCTACTCCAGCCGCATAAGCCGGCGGATCCCGAGCGAATCGCCCAGAAATTCGGAGTCCGTTGCGCGGTTGGTTGCCAGGGCTTTCGCCGGTAACAATGAACGCGCGAGTCCGCTGTTAGACCATGCCGCAGAGAAAGGATGCCAGCGCAACAGCTAGCGACGACCCAGCTGGCAAGCTAAGCGCAGAGGATAGGCTACGTGCGACTATGGAGATAGAGGCTGGGAGTCTGCGGAGAAAAGGTCTAGGTGAGATCCGGTGCATGCGGGTGGTTGCAACAGCTTCAGGAAGAAGCCGACTGCCTGCATGGCCCCATGCGCGAGCGTCCCTTGCGCGGCGTGAGGGTCTGAGGGATTTGCATGATGATGTAATGCGTGATGTCATGCCAATGTCACTTTCGGCTAGAGAATAAACAAAAAAAAAATGTCGTGTTGACTAGCACTTGGCTGTTAAGTTGGAGTGGCATTGGGCCCAATGCGAGAGGTGGCCCGTGAATGGTTTTTTTTCTTTTATTTAGTTTCTATTTCATTTGCTAATGCAAATTTGCAACTCACATTCAAATAAAGTTTGAATTTCAAACTAAATGGTTAATGCATACTCCGAAAACTCCAACATGCCAATGCAAAGTGAAATTTATTTATTTTATTCATGTCGACAAATGCTTATAAATATGTAATATTAATGTATACACAGAATGGTTTTATTTTGAGAACATTTCAATGTCTAATCCAATCCAATAAATTTTTTTAATTATTTATATCAAAGTTTATGATATTTTTTTTAACCTAACTCTCTCTTACTACAAAATACATTTATGTGAAACTTTGGAAGAATTTTAGCATAATTCCAAAATTAAGTGTTTGGGTGTTTACAAATTAGGTAGTTTTGCATAATGATAAGTCATAATTAGATCATTTCTACATTAGAGAGTGTGCACGTACCTAAGGTCATGCCATCCAAAGTGAAGGATAGCATAACCAATACACACCAAACTTGGGTACGTGACATACAGAGTGATAAACAACCTAATGTGTCGTAGGCCCCTTGTGTTCTAGGCATACGATGGTATATCAGGGACTGCAGGTTTTCTTGAGTGCATATAAGGAGTCATAGTAATCTAGCCAGTGAATTGTTATGATATGTAAAGGATCTGTAGAATAATAAACAATGGAAAAGGGGGCACAGTTCACATTTTATGAGTAAAAACAACTTCAGTTTCTTGTCTCAAAGGCATATATATTTTTATTAACATTAGGAGCTCTATCTTTTAATTTAGATAGAGAGAAGAGATATAGTCTAGCCAAAACAAGGAGGGGGTAATAACAAGCCAAAAGGATTAATGTAAAACAAGGCAAATTCTGAATTCCTAGCTAATTGACATTCTCCGTCAACCAAAAAAAAGCAAAAGCAGCGGAAACACCCAAATGAATAGAAGTGCAAGTGGCCCAGCCAGCTCACATCACACCTCTATATATGCAACATTGGAAACCTAACACATTATGTAGATTACTTCTATACATCGGTAGTAGTTCTGTTTAGTGCAAAAATACAGCTAATGATCCAAGCACATCCTTCGTAATTAAAAAACAGAAACTCCACACAAGGAAGTGTGCGCCCAAGCAATCTTCAGCTAAGATATTTGCATGTTGCAGTGCAGTGGCACTCCAAGTCCAAGTCTCACATTTGCATATTCTTGATCGTGGAACCCAGCATCACTGACACTCTTTATGGATATTTTCAACAAGCAATAATTGTAGAACCCAGCATCACTGACACTCTATGTGGATATTTTCAACAAGCAATAATTTATGAATTTTATCAACATTTTGGATGTTGTTGCATACTGTCATGTTGCCAGAGAAATAGATCCACCATGCTCAAATGAATGGGCTAAAGCTGCACTATAATCACTGGGCAACGCTAATGTCTGATAACATGAGGAAACAACTTTTTTAAAAAAAATTAATCATACAACTACAATGTTCTCAGTATTTCGTAAGTGTGGGTCAACAGACTGGGAGCACTCTGCTACCCAGCTCACATCAGACTCCTCCCGTAAATGTCTGTCGAGCCTCCCTTTCATTTGTAAGTGTGACAAAAGCCATTTCACAATCCTCGTATAGTGACTAAGGGAATGAACCAGTTGCGCATAGGCAGCCTAATGAACTTACAGAAGGTTGAGCAGAGACATACCAATGTGGCCACCGAAGTTTGATGCCGAGGTGACCGGTTGTTGAAGGGGATCTATGCCGACGTGCCCTATGCCCACTGCTGCTGGTTAGACAACAAGGCGTGGCAGCCGATTGACCTTATGCATGCCGATTGACCTATGCATGTGATGGTTAAGTTGATTTAATAGGAACTTATTCCTGATTTCAGGTTTGAGTTGGATATGCTGTTGGAATCAGTTAATGCAGCGACTAAGCGTGTTGAAGAGCTGATAGAAAAGATGCAAGACAACTGTCACACCCGGGCTTTAAAGGACAAAGCCGGGTGCATCTCATACATGCGCCAAAGAAGACAACATATATAATAACAGAGTGTATAGAGATAAATGTCATAGAACATCAGAGTATTTATTACATAGCGGAAGACTTATTACAAAATAAAATAATGAATATAAAACGAACTAAGGATCGTCGGCGCAAATGTCAACTGAGAAACGCCATCTAGATCAGATCATACTCCTCGCCTTGCGGCTCCTCCTGAACCACCTGTTCTTCTCCTGTGGGGGGTGTGAGACAGCAAGGGTGAGCTCACACATGATCATAGCTCAACAAATTGTGGGGAACCAGTGGACATAAACTCACAAAGGTGTGAGTTCATGTGATGTGTAAGGCTGATCAATGATAGGGGTTAAAGTTGAGCATTGCTTTTAAGTAGTTGGTCAAAATTTTATTAGCAGTTACTAAGTATAAGTAAATACCAAACCATAAGTAAAGTAATAGAACAAAATTAATAATAAACCCATGCAATGCAAATGACAAAATTGAATTTAAGTTCCATATTTTAAACATCAGAGAGTCCTGAGCTGCTCATGACCGCGAGCACGGCTAGTATACCAGTTTTACACTCTGCAGAGGTTGTACCCTTTACCCACAAGTCATGTTACCCATCTGCCAAGGGATCGTGACTTCCCATACACCTCTACCGAGGAAGCGAGGCAGGGTAACACTACGAGGCCTTTACAAAGTTCCACTAGCTTCAGAAAACCCGCTACAGTTTATAGGAAGCTCCAATGCAGGGTTCTTGTCTGACCGCCATCGCAGCAAAATCAACCAAGGACCTCTCTACACTGACCACTCCCCTACTGCCCTTGCCCCTTTCGGGTAAGGTAGTCTTCCACTAGCTTTCCTAATTAGTCAGCCAAGGGCGTCCCATTAAACCCTTGTGGTGGCACGTGTTACTCAAGTTAAGCTCTATGTTCCAATTAACATTAATGATCTCAACATGAACATAAATAGAATAACAAAAAGAATTGGAACATAGAGGTAATAAATGATTATCCCAAAACCATATAAAGCAATAGCAAACTACCCAAGTGATTCAGGGGTAAACAAGGTAATGAGATAAACAATCTAGGGTGACCTATTGGGTCCCATCAAAATTAACCTATGCATGGATAAGTGATATTAAAGAACATTATTAGGTAAAAAGTGGTCAAGGGCACAACTTGCCTTCAATGAGCTCCTGCTCAGCTACTTCAACCTGCTGCTCACCAGTATCCTCAGCAACGGGCTCTTCTACTCGCCACAACACAAACAAGCACAAGATATAGAGAAAATTAACATTACACCAAGCATGTAAACAAAATACATAGAAATATTCTACATAATAAAATAAAATCCTAGGAACAGGAATCATAATTTTTGGAGTTATAGATTTTAAGTTATGAATTTTCAAAGGTTTTATGTGTTTAAAATAGGATTAAGTGTGGGATTAATTTTCTTACTGTTTTTGTCGGGGACCATAATTAGGGGTACCCTCAAGACGCCTAATTCTCAGCTGGTAACCCCCATCAGCATAAAGCTGCAGAGGCCTGATGGGTGCGATTAAGTCAGGGATCAGTCCATACGAGCGACTCGATCACGCCTCGCCCGAGCCTAGCCTCGGGCAAGGGCAGCCGACCCCGAGATGTTTCCGTCTCGCCCGAGGCCCCCTTTTTAACGGCAGACGCATCTCCGGCTCGCCCGAGGCCTTGCCTTCGCTAAGAAGCAACCCTGACTAAATCGCCGCGCCGACCGACCGAGTCGCAGGGGCATTTAACGCAAAGGTAGCCTGACACCTTTATCCTGACACGCGCCCCCCTGAGAGCACCTAGAGGGGGGGTGAATAGGTGATCCTGTAACACTTAAAAAACTTAAGCCACAAAACTTGGTTACTTGTTAGCACAGTAATATGCCAAGTGGCTAGAGAAGGATCTCAACACAACACAATAACCAAAAGATATCAATTACAGAGATGGCACAGTGGTTATCCCGTGGTTCGGCCAAGACCAACGCTTGCCTACTCCATGTTGTGGCGTCCCAACGGACGAGGGTTGCAATCAACCCCTCTCAAGCGGTCCAAAGACCAACTTGAATACCACGGTGTTGCTTTGCTTCTCTTAATCCCGTTTGCGAGGAATCTCCACAGCTTGGAGCCTCTCGCCCTTACACAAGATGTTCACGAAGAATCACAGAGCAAGGGAGGGATTAGCAACTCACACACGACACAAAGATCACAGCGAATACGCACACGCAAAACCCAGACTTGAGCTCAAGAGACTAGCACACTAGAACGGAGCTCAAATCACTAAAATGTCGAACAAGTGCGCGAGAATGAAGTGTGAGTGATCAATGATGCTCAAAGGATGCTTGGTGTTCTCCTCCATGCGCCTAGGGGTCCCTTTTATCGCCCCAAGGCAGCTAGGTGTAACACCCTGAATTTGGGGGTATAAAATTTCTTTGCTCATATTCACAAATTCAGGTGTTACTTCCCTTTTCTCATCCTTCCCCAATCTTCTCTTTCTCATTTCTATAGGAGAAAAGTGGTCATTTTATTTGTAACTATAGTCTTTTAGCTCAAACCCTAAGGGAGTGTGAACTGTTGCATCATGTTGAACCCTGGATTTCACTTTTGTTTGGTGCATAATTCCCAAAAAGTCTAATTTGAATTTGTGGCTCATTTGAATTTGAATCAAAAAGAGAAAATAAAAAGAAAAGAGAAAGCAAATTCCAGAATAAAAAGAAAAGGGAAAAAGGCCCACACCCCCGCCCCCTCGGCCTTTCGGCCCATCAGGCCCACCCCGCGCGCGCGCCCTTCCTCCCTTCTTCTCTCTCTGCGCCGCGGGCCCGGCCTGTCGGCGCGGCCGCCGTCTCCGCGCCCGCCTTCCTCTCTCTCTGCGCCACGGGCCCCGCCCGTCAGGCAACCGTTCCCCGCGCCCGCGCCCGCCTCTATCTCTCTCTGTCCGCGGGCCCGGCCCGTCAGCCCCGCTTTCCTCGCGCTCGCGCTCGCTTTCTCCTCTCTCTCTGCGCCGCGGGCCCGAGCTGTCAGCTCTCTCGTCCTCGCGTAACCGCCGCCCGAGCTGCGCGTGCTCGCCTTCTCCGCGCCCACGTCGCGCGTGGGGTTCGCCCCACCTCGCCTCGGCCACTTGAGTCCCGAACCTCGCTCGCCATCTCCCCCTCCCTCATTTGCGCACCTGCAGGCCCCCTCTCTCGCCTCTCCCTCGCTGCGCGCACGCCAAAGCGCCATCGCCGCGAACCGCCGCCGTCCCGAGCTCGTTTCCCGGCCGCCGTTGGAGCTCCGCCGTGTCCATTGCCACGGTGAGCTTCGCCCCGACGTCCGCAACCCGGAACGCGCTCCAATTTCCCCTTTCCCTCCCTATTTCTCTCTGCCCGCGCTCACCCGCCGTCCGCCGTGCAGCCGCGGAGGCCCGCCACCGTCGTCCCGGGCCACCGTCGCGTCATCGCCGCCACCGAGGAGTCCCCGGAGTTCGCCTTGAGGTAAGGAACCTCCCATGCCCCCTCCCTTCCCCTCTTTTGCACTCTGTCGCGCTTAATTCCTCGTCGGAGTCGCTTACCGCCGCCGCCGAGCCGCTTCGCCGTGAACCACCCTCCTCCGGTGCCCCTGCCCCGACCCAGACCCCACCAAAGGGTTCCCCGTGCCCTCCCCAACCTCCCCGGCCACTCAGGTCGCCCCGGGAACCCGCAGGGCCCCCGCGCCCCTCGTCTCCGGCGAGTTCTCCGCCGCGGGGACGGGCGCCGCCGCCTCAGCTGGCTGGGGAAGGAGGCATAAGCCAGCCGCCCCATCCCCGCCGTCCATCTCAGATCGGACGGCCCCGTTTTAAATAGGCCGAGTCTAATCCTAGCCGTCCGCCCAAGATCCAACGGCCCAGAGCCGTTTCCCCCGCGCCCCGCCTCTCTGCCGCTGGGCCCCGCCTGTCAGCCCGCCCGCGCGCTCGCTCTGCCCGCCCGGTCCCGCCTGCCAGTCGCCCGCGCCCGCACTGCCCGCTGGCCCCGCCTGCCAGTCGCCCGCGCCCGCGCTGTCCGCCGGCCCCGCCTGTCAGCCACCCAGGCCGTCGCGCGCCCGCGCGCCCGCCCGCAGGATCTAATCCTGGCCGTCGATCTGAGATCCAACGGCTATTAGCGCCCGATACCCCTTCGCCCGCGCGTTTTCTTAAAGAACCCCTCTGTTTTCTGGAAATTGCGCCCGCCGTCCCTGGTTTCTCGCAGTTAGGTCCTCGGACCTTTTATTTAATTCAAAATAGGTCCTTAGGGTATATTTTTAACCCCTAAACTTGTAAAATTCATAACTTCGCCATATGAACTCCAAATTAGGTGCTTCAAATTGCAAAATGTTCATAATATTATTATCTATCTGTTTATGCAATGTTTCCCTGCTGTTTCCATGTCCCAATTAATGGTTAATCATTAGGATAGGATTAAGGTTATTGGAACCCTATTTGAGATAAATAAAAGATAGTAGACTTTAATAAAAGTTGGAGCACTTAAGTTTATGGACTTAAACACCTAAGTTTAGGAACTTAAACCAGATAATGATTTAATCCCACCACTGACTTAAACCTGATTAGTGGATAATGAATCACTTTGTACAGTCCTCTACCCCAGACCTAGAGAATACCAGAGTGCCTATCCCTTTTCTATTATGAACTTGTGATCTCTCTCTGCTGCATATGTTTGGTATATTGTTTTTGTTTGTTATTTCCCAAGTGCATAGTGTGAATGATTACTTTACGTAGACAACGAGCAGTCTGTGTTTCCCGAGGGAGTTGCAGAGGAAGTCCCTGATCAGCAGTTTGGTGAAGGCAAGTGTCCTCTGACCCATTATGTCCTATTCATTTATAACTTACTACCCCGCATTACTTACTTGAAACCTAAGGATTGACTAGCTTTACACTTTACTTTATTCTTGATGACCTTATGGGCTGTTATGGTTAGCATTCTGCTATTGCCTTAACTTAATCAATGAACATGATGTGACTATTTATGATACTGTTATCCTGATGATGTTGATGATCTTGTGATACTCTAGGGGGCTCAGGCTGTTTCCTGAGTACCTCTCCGTAAGGACCTGTTCGTTGAGAGACCACCCGGGATAACAGTGCAACCATGAGGGTGAAATGGGGCGCCCTTAGCTAATTAATTAGAGGAACTAGAGGTGTAGTTGCTTCGCCGTCGTGCCGTCAATGGGGTCCAGGCACAGTGCTTGCTCTGCCGAGGCTGAGTGCCGAGGTTCTTTCGTTTTGCTTTTGTTAGTCACTCTCCTGCGGGGAGGAGTACTGTGTTTATCAAACTGGAGAAACCTAACGGGCGGCTATGACCTCTAGGAAATCTTTGTAAAGGCTACGTAGTGATACCCTGCTGGACCACCTAGGTAGTGGTCAATGGGGATTAGCTCTCCCCGGGCAGAAAGGGAATCATGACTCATGGGTAAAGTGTGCGACCTCTGCAGAGGGTAGTGAAACTGATATATCAGCCGTGCTCACGGTTAAGAGCAGCCTTGGGATCCTCTTTGATTAGAGATACAGATGGTTCGAGATACAAGGATTATGTTATGGTTTTGGTTCGAATATGATGATGTTGTTCCTCGATGAGGAAACGGTTCATGGGTTGATTAATGCTAAAATCTGGCTTCTACTAATGATAAATACCTGACCAACTAAAAGCAACTGCTTGAGCTTAACCCCACATAAAGCTAGTCCACCTCAGCCAAACGGGACATTTGCTGAGTACGTTGATGTGTACTCATCCTTGCTTTACCACCAAACACCAGGTTGTCCGCATTGTAACCACTGCTCAGGAGAAGGCGAAGCCGTGGAAGGAGACTTCCAGGAGTTCCAAGACTACGACGAATTCTAGGTGTGGGTTGGCGGCAACCCCCAGTCAGCTGCCTGTGAAGGCCTTATCTTTACTGCGTTTCGCTAGCAGTTTGATTTAACCGTTAACTTGATGACTATGTGGATGTCTATGACTCTGTGATGTAATAAGTTAATACTCTTTTATGTTATTATTCGAGCATTGTGCGACGATGTTCATTTATGTAATCGCTGTGTACGTGAGTTCTGATCCTGGCACGTACATAGTTCGCATTCAGTTTGCCTTCCAAAACCGGGTGTGACATAAGTGGTATCAAAGCCGTGCTGACTGTAGGACCGCTGACCTAGAGTAGCACTGGTCGTACTAAGGACTATTGACCTTCCCCCCCTCACCTTGACCTCTGATGTTACTTCAAAAGTCGGTCACCTCGACCAACCCTATGTTTTACTACATATTTATATACTATATTATACCTTGTTAAAATTTTTATCTTATTCTGTCTATGGTTTATTCACTTGTCATGTTAGTTCTGCTCTTACTCTTATGCTTACGGTGTCTTTTGTAGATGGCTCGTCTTAGACACACTGCACGTAAGTCGGTGATTCCTTTCCTGTCGTCTCGACTTGCGGAGCGTCCTCTGCACCGCACCGTGTCCAGTCAGTCGAGTCACCTGGAGAGACTGCACCACCGCCTGCGTGAGGAGCAGGAACGCCGACGCCAGCACAGAGTGCAGCAGGGCTCTTCCTCCCCATCTCAGCAAGAGGTGGAGTCCGTGAGGCCCCGTTCCTCTGTTGCCCAGCTGGAGGCACCCCCTGCACCACCGCGGGACGCCTCGGCTGTTGGAGGAGCTACCGGAGGAAGTCTTGGAGGAGACCCCGACGACGACGACTCAGACCACAGCACGGAGTCTTCTGAGCCGCAGGAGGCGGAAGGATGGGTCGCCCGACCCATCACCCGTGACGCCGCTCGCGGTTGTCACTTCCACGACGCACTCGACACCTTGCTGCGCCAGGCTTCCGACCGGCACACCTGGTCGATCGAGTATCGTTGTGTAGTCTACCAGCACAGTCATGGGAGGTACCCGGACCGCTGGGAGGCTACCTGCCTAGTTCGCCATCCGGAGGATGACCTCCGGGGTGCGGAGGCCGTTTCGGAGCACTATTCCATCTCCGAGAGGGACACTGCAGAGGCGGCTATGCAGGATGCAGCACGACGTGCACTCTCCCAGTACTGTTCTTTGTTCGGTGGCGTGGCCGACGGTCTTAACCTTCGGTACTACCCCCGCCGCCCTACTGGCAGCACAGAGAGTGTGGTTGTCTCACCTGTTGGTGAGGCTAACCCTAGGTTGAGCAGCACAGTCAACCTAGTCGCAGTGCTTAACACTGAGCTGGATCACTCTCTGGACGAGCTGAGCAGGGCTCGAACGGAGATTGCGGAGTTGCGTGCTGAGCTGGCAGAGCGCCATCACCAGGAGGGTGGTTCTCCCGCTCCTGTTGGGACTCAGCACCCATACCGCTCGCCGCCACGTGGTCACCACACTTATGGTTCCCCTGCCTGTAAGACCAGGATAGATCTGGATCCTTAGATCGTTAGCGTCGAAGTCTGTAATAATTCTTAAGTCAGATGTCTCAGTCTTAAATAGTTAGTTTAGTTTGCTTATCAGTTGCATCCAATTAGCTTAGTTTGCTTATCAGTTGCTTGCATGCTTGTTATGATGAACTTGTGTTGGATTTGAATCTTTGTAATGACTGTTGCCAACCTGTGGGTTTCTCCTGCAGTTTGGCCTAGCTATAATGTTAATAAAGTCAGTTATTTAGTTGGGAAGCCATTTACTTCTACTTTCCTTCTTATCTGAGAAGCTGTGTTGAATCGTAATGAGGATCAGTGAAGCTCTTTGTTCACTCAGTGTCATGAAGAATTCTGTATTCTCTTTTCTTATGCTGGAGGATTGTAAGATCAACGCTGATGTATGAATGTCTTCCACAGATGTCTGACAACAGGCGCCGATGCAACAGGCGTGCTCAGCAAGAGCAGCATGACCAGCAGGAGGAACAACAGAGGCAGCCTCCCCCGCCACCCCCGATGTCAGTGGAGCAGATGTTCTTGATGCAGACTCAGGCAGTGCAGGCCATTGGGCAGACTCTGGCAGCCATGCAGCAGGCTCAACAGCAACCCCAACCCCAGTTGCAAGTGCAGATGCCCCAGATGCCACGAGATAAGCGTGGTGAGTTCATGAGAGGGCACCCTCCTACCTTCGCCCATTCTGCTGACCCCATGGATGCAGAAGACTGGCTGCGCGCAGTGGAGAGAGAACTGCGCACCGCCCAATGTGACGACAGGGAGAAGGTTCTGTATGGTCCCCGTCAGCTAAGGGGAGCAGCCCAGTCTTGGTGGGAGTCCTACCTCGCCACCCAAGCTGACCCCGAAGCCATCACCTGGGAAGAATTCAGCGAGAGTTTCCGCAGGTACCATGTGCCCGAGGGACTGATGATCGTGAAGAAGGAGGAGTTTCTGGCTCTGAAGCAGGGACCCCTGTCTGTTAGTGAATACAGAGACAAGTTTCTGCAGCTATCTCGTTATGCACCTGAGGATGTCAACACTGATGCTAAGAGGCAGTACAGGTTCATGAGAGGTTTGGTGGATCCCCTGCATTACCAGCTGATGAATCACACCTTCCCCACCTTCCAGCACCTGATCGATAGGGCAGTTATGACTGAGAAGAAGCGTAAGGATATGGAAGATCGGAAGCGCAAGATGAGTGGACCCCAGACCGGAGGCATCAGCCGTCCACGTTTCTCAGGCAGTTCATCTCAGCAAGGCAGGCCTGGTCACCCACAGGGATATCAGAATCAGAACCAGCGTCCGCATCAGCAGCAGTTTCAGAGGCAGTATCAGCAGCAGCAGCAGTATCGTCAGCACAGCCAGCAGGGAGGTAATCAGTATCAGAAGCAGAACAACCAGGCACCTCGCCTTCCTGCCCCAGCAACAAACCAGAGCAACCAAGCAGCCCCAGCGCAAGGAGGAGGCAGAGGATGCTTCCACTATGGAGAACAAGGCCACTGGGCGATGCAGTGCCCAAAGAAGGCGGCGCAGCAGCAGACCAACCCCAATGCTCCAACAAGGCAAGGTGTGCTGCAGCCGACAGCAGGCAATCGTAACCAAGCGTACAACCGTGGAAAGGTGAACCACTTGGAGGCCGAAGCAGTCCAGGATGCACCAGATGTGGTAGTAGGTATGTTCTCAGTCGAATCTCATCCCACGAAAGTGCTATTTGATACTGGTGCAACTCATTCATTTGTCACTGCAACCTGGGTAGAATTGCATAACATCTCAGTAGAGGCAATGATGCCGCCCATGAGGATTAATTCGGTTGGTGGCAAGGTGCAAACAGATAAAATATGCTCAAATATAAGGGTGGAAATAAGGGGGATAGGGTTCCCCAGTGATCTAATAGTAATAGACACCCCTGGGATAGATATTATTCTAGGGATGAATTGGTTAATGAAGTATGAAGCGAATGTTAGCTGTGACAAGAGGACCGTAACATTGAAGTCCCCGTCAGGAGAAGAGGTAGTGGTCGAGCTAAGGATGCCTAAATCAGCGGAGGGTGTCTGTCACCAGATTTCAGTTGATAGTAAGGAGCCCAACCCGCTTGAGGCTATCAAGGTTGTGTCGGACTTTCCGGACGTATTTCCCGAGGAGCTAACGGGCATGCCACCCGAGAGAAAAGTTGAGTTTGCCATAGAGCTTATCCCTGGTACCGCCCCCATCTCCAAAAGAGCCTACCGAGTGTCTGGACCAGAATTGGTGGAACTCAAGAAGCAGATAGATGAGATGTTAGAGAAGGGTTACATCAGACCAAGTACCTCGCCTTGGGCCGCTCCGGTGTTGTTTGTAGAGAAGAAAGATGGTACCAAAAGGATGTGCATAGACTACAGGGCCTTGAATGAAGTCACTGTCAAGAACAAGTACCCCCTGCCAAGGATAGAAGATTTGTTCGACCAGCTCAGAGGTGCCAGCGTATTCTCGAAGATAGATCTGAGATCAGGTTACCATCAACTCAGAATCCGACCCTCGGACATACCGAAGACAGCATTCATCACCAAGTACGGGTTATATGAATTCACAGTTATGTCCTTTGGTTTGACAAATGCGCCAGCCTTCTTTATGTACCTGATGAACAGTGTGTTCATGGATTATCTGGATAAGTTTGTGGTAGTGTTTATCGATGATATTCTCATATACTCTCAAAGTGAGGAAGATCATGTAGAGCATTTGAAGATGGTATTGCAAAGACTTCGAGAGCATCAGTTGTATGCCAAGCTGAGTAAATGCGAGTTCTGGATTCATGAAGTCTTGTTTCTGGGTCACATCATAAATCAAGATGGGTTGGCAGTGGATCCAAAGAAAGTGGCAGATATCCTGAACTGGAAAGCACCAAAGGATGTTCGTGGGATCAAGAGCTTCATTGGAATGGCTGGGTATTACAGGCGTTTCATCGAAGGCTTCTCAAAGATTGCTAGACCAATGACAGCGTTACTAGCGAAGAAAGTTGAGTTTAAGTGGACCCAAAGGTGTCAGGAAGCATTTGAAGAACTGAAAAATAGATTGACTACAGCTCCGGTGTTAGTCCTGCCTGATGTTTACAAGCCATTCTCAGTGTATTGCGATGCTTCTTACACCGGATTGGGATGTGTGCTAATGCAAGAAGGAAGAGTTGTAGCATACTCATCTCGACAGCTGAAGATCCATGAGAAAAATTATCCCACACATGACCTGGAGTTGGCAGCAGTAGTTCATGCTTTGAAGACCTGGAGACATTACCTGTATGGGCAGAAGTGCGACATCTACACAGATCATAAAAGTCTGAAGTACATATTCACCCAGTCAGAGTTAAACATGAGACAGCGAAGATGGTTGGAATTGATCAAAGACTATGAGTTGGAGATACATTACCATCCAGGCAAAGCCAATGTGGTTGCAGATGCTCTGAGCAGGAAGAGTCAAGTCAATATGCTGGCCACGTACCCAATGCCATATGAGTTAGCCAAGGAGTTCGACAGACTGAGTCTCGGTTTCCTGAACAGTACGCAAGGAGTAACAGTGGAATTAGAGCCCACCCTAGAGCGGGAGATCAAAGAAGGGCAGAAGGATGATGAAAGCATCAACAAGATCCGGCAGCTGATCTTAGAAGGAAGAGGCAAAGACTTTCGAGAGGATGAAGAGGGAGTGATATGGTTCAAGGACCGATTGTGTGTCCCCGACCTCAAACCTATTCGGGAGCTGATCCTAAAGGAAGCTCATGAGACAGCCTACTCCATACACCCGGGAAGTGAAAAGATGTACCAGGATTTAAAAAGGAGGTTTTGGTGGTATGGCATGAAAAGAGAAATCGCAGAATATGTCGCCATCTGTGATAGCTGTCAAAGAACCAAAGCAGAGCATCAAAGGCCCGCCGGATTGTTGCAGCCATTGCGAATTCCTCAGTGGAAGTGGGATGAGATCGGGATGGATTTTATAGTTGGCCTACCCCGTACCCGGGCCGGTTATGATTCCATCTGGGTGGTTGTGGACCGCTTAACAAAGGTGGCCCATTTCATACCTGTGAAGACCACATACACCGGAGCAACGTTAGCTGAGTTATACATGTCACAGATAGTCTGCCTTCATGGTGTACCGAAGAAGATAGTGTCAGATCGAGGAACGCAGTTCACCTCTCATTTTTTGCAGCAGCTACAAGAAGCTTTGGGCACCCATTTGAACTTCAGCTCGGCTTATCATCCGCAGACAGACGGTCAGACTGAAAGAACTAACCAGATCCTAGAAGATATGCTGAGAGCCTGTGCGTTGCAAGACAAGTCAGGATGGGACAAAAGGTTACCTTATGCAGAATTCTCCTATAACAATAGTTACCAGGCCAGCTTGAAGATGTCGCCGTTTCAGGCACTCTATGGACGGAGTTGTCGGACTCCGCTGCATTGGGACCAGCCTGGAGAGAGACAGGTGTTTGGCCCCGACATCCTGCTTGAAGCCGAAGAGAATATCAAAATGGTTCGGGAGAACCTGAAGATAGCCCAGTCAAGACAGCGAAGCTATGCGGACCGAAGGAGAAGAGAACTGAGTTTCGAAGTGGGGGATTTCGTCTATCTGAAGGTGTCACCTATCAGGGGAGTCAGAAGGTTCGGAGTTAAAGGCAAGTTAGCACCCCGGTACGTTGGACCATATCAGATTCAAGCAAAGCGTGGAGAAGTGGCTTACCAACTCAACCTACCAGAAAGTTTGTCGGCAGTGCACAATGTGTTCCACGTGTCACAATTGAAGAAGTGTCTGCGAGTACCAGAAGAACAGTTGCCAGTGGAGGGTTTGGAAGTCCAGGAGGATCTGACATACATAGAGAAGCCAACGCAGATTCTGGAGTTTGCAGACAGAGTCACCCGGAGGAATACCATCAGAATGTGCAAAGTCAGATGGGGTCACCACTCCGAGGAAGAAGCAACCTGGGAACGAGAAGATGATCTGAAGGCCAAATACCCCGAACTCTTTGCTGACCAACCCTGAATCTCGGGGCGAGATTCTTTTAAGGGGGATAGGTTTGTAACACCCTGAATTTGGGGGTATAAAATTTCTTTGCTCATATTCACAAATTCAGGTGTTACTTCCCTTTTCTCATCCTTCCCCAATCTTCTCTTTCTCATTTCTATAGGAGAAAAGTGGTCATTTTATTTGTAACTATAGTCTTTTAGCTCAAACCCTAAGGGAGTGTGAACTGTTGCATCATGTTGAACCCTGGATTTCACTTTTGTTTGGTGCATAATTCCCAAAAAGTCTAATTTGAATTTGTGGCTCATTTGAATTTGAATCAAAAAGAGAAAATAAAAAGAAAAGAGAAAGCAAATTCCAGAATAAAAAGAAAAGGGAAAAAGGCCCACACCCCCGCCCCCTCGGCCTTTCGGCCCATCAGGCCCACCCCGCACGCGCGCCCTTCCTCCCCTCTTCTCTCTCTGCGCCGCGGGCCCGGCCTGTCGGCGCGGCCGCCGTCTCCGCGCCCGCCTTCCTCTCTCTCTGCGCCGCGGGCCCCGCCCGTCAGGCAACCGTTCCCCGCGCCCGCGCCCGCCTCTATCTCTCTCTGTCCGCGGGCCCGGCCCGTCAGCCCCGCTTTCCTCGTGCTCGCTTTCTCCTCTCTCTCTGCGCCGCGGGCCCGAGCTGTCAGCTCTCTCGTCCTCGCGTAACCGCCGCCCGAGCTGCGCGCGCCCGCCTTCTCCGCGCCCACGTCGCGCGTGGGGTTCGCCCCACCTCGCCTCGGCCACTTGAGTCCCGAACCTCGCTCGCCATCTCCCCCTCCCTCATTTGCGCACCTGCAGGCCCCCTCTCTCGCCTCTCCCTCGCTGCGCGCACGCCAAAGCGCCATCGCCGCGAACCGCCGCCGTCCCGAGCTCGTTTCCTGGCCGCCGTTGGAGCTCCGCCGTGTCCATTGCCACGGTGAGCTTCGCCCCGACGTCCGCAACCCGGAACGCGCTCCAATTTCCCCTTTCCCTCCCTATTTCTCTCTGCCTGCGCTCACCCGCTGTCCGCCGTGCAGCCGCGGAGGCCCGCCACCGTCGTCCCGGGCCACCGTCGCGTCATCGCCGCCACCGAGGAGTCCCCGAAGTTCGCCTTGAGGTAAGGAACCTCCCATGCCCCCCTCCCTTCCCCTCTTTTGCACTCTGTCGCGCTTAATTCCTCGTCGGAGTCGCTTACCGCCGCCGCCGAGCCGCCGAGCCGTGAACCGCCCTCCTCCGGTGCCCCTGCCCCGACCCAGACCCCACCAAAGGGTTCCCCGTGCCCTCCCCAACCTCCCCGGCCACTCAGGTCGCCCCGGGAACCCGCAGGGCCCCCGCGCCCCTCGTCTCCGGCGAGTTCTCCGCCGCGGGGACGGGCGCCGCCGCCTCAGCTGGCTGGGGAAGGAGGCATAAGCCAGCCGCCCCATCCCCGCCGTCCATCTCAGATCGGACGGCCCCGTTTTAAATAGGCCGAGTCTAATCCTAGCCGTCCGCCCAAGATCCAACGGCCCAGAGCCGTTTCCCCCGCGCCCCGCCTCTCTGCCGCTGGGCCCCGCCTGTCAGCCCGCCCGCGCGCTCGCTCTGCCCGCCCGGTCCCGCCTGCCAGTCGCCCGCGCCCGCGCTGCCCGCTGGCCCCACCTGCCAGTCGCTCGCGCCCGCGCTGCCCGCCGGCCCCGCCTGTCAGCCACCCAGGCCGTCGTGCGCCCGCGCGCCCGCCCGCAGGATCTAATCCTGGCCGTCGATCCGAGATCCAACGGCTATTAGCGCCCGATACCCCTTCGCCCGCGCGTTTTCTTAAAGAACCCCTCTGTTTTCTGGAAATTGCGCCCGCCGTCCCTAGTTTCTCGCAGTTAGGTCCTCGGACCTTTTATTTAATTCAAAATAGGTCCTTAGGGTATATTTTTAACCCCTAAACTTGTAAAATTCATAACTTTGCCATATGAACTCCAAATTAGGTGCTTCAAATTGCAAAATGTTCATAATATTATTATCTATCTGTTTATGCAATGTTTCCCTGCTGTTTCCATGTCCCAATTAATGGTTAATCATTAGGATAGGATTAAGGTTATTGGAACCCTATTTGAGATAAATAAAAGATAGTAGACTTTAATAAAAGTTGGAGCACTTAAGTTTATGGACTTAAACACCTAAGTTTAGGAACTTAAAACCAGATAATGATTTAATCCCACCACTGACTTAAACCTGATTAGTGGATAATGAATCACTTTGTACAGTCCTCTACCCCAGACCTAGAGAATACCAGAGTGCCTATCCCTTTTCTATTATGAACTTGTGATCTCTCTCTGCTGCATATGTTTGGTATATTGTTTTTGTTTGTTATTTCCCAAGTGCATAGTGTGAATGATTACTTTACGTAGACAACGAGCAGTCTGTGTTTCCCGAGGGAGTTGCAGAGGAAGTCCCTGATCAGCAGTTTGGTGAAGGCAAGTGTCCTCTGACCCATTATGTCCTATTCATTTATAACTTACTACCCCGCATTACTTACTTGAAACCTAAGGATTGACTAGCTTTACACTTTACTTTATTCTTGATGACCTTATGGGCTGTTATGGTTAGCATTCTGCTATTGCCTTAACTTAATCAATGAACATGATGTGACTATTTATGATACTGTTATCCTGATGATGTTGATGATCTTGTGATACTCTAGGGGGCTCAGGCTGTTTCCTGAGTACCTCTCCGTAAGGACCTGTTCGTTGAGAGACCACCCGGGATAACAGTGCAACCATGAGGGTGAAATGGGGCGCCCTTAGCTAATTAATTAGAGGAACTAGAGGTGTAGTTGCTTCGCCGTCGTGCCGTCAATGGGGTCCAGGCACAGTGCTTGCTCTGCCGAGGCTGAGTGCCGAGGTTCTTTCGTTTTGCTTTTGTTAGTCACTCTCCTGCGGGGAGGAGTACTGTGTTTATCAAACTGGAGAAACCTAACGGGCGGCTATGACCTCTAGGAAATCTTTGTAAAGGCTACGTAGTGATACCCTGCTGGACCACCTAGGTAGTGGTCAATGGGGATTAGCTCTCCCCGGGCAGAAAGGGAATCATGACTCATGGGTAAAGTGTGCGACCTCTGCAGAGGGTAGTGAAACTGATATATCAGCCGTGCTCACGGTTAAGAGCAGCCTTGGGATCCTCTTTGATTAGAGATACAGATGGTTCGAGATACAAGGATTATGTTATGGTTTTGGTTCGAATATGATGATGTTGTTCCTCGATGAGGAAACGGTTCATGGGTTGATTAATGCTAAAATCTGGCTTCTACTAATGATAAATACCTGACCAACTAAAAGCAACTGCTTGAGCTTAACCCCACATAAAGCTAGTCCACCTCAGCCAAACGGGACATTAGCTGAGTACGTTGATGTGTACTCATCCTTGCTTTACCACCAAACACCAGGTTGTCCGCATTGTAACCACTGCTCAGGAGAAGGCGAAGCCGTGGAAGGAGACTTCCAGGAGTTCCAAGACTATGACGAATTCTAGGTGTGGGTTGGCGGCAACCCCCAGTCAGCTGCCTGTGAAGGCCTTATCTTTACTGCGTTTCGCTAGCACTTTGATTTAACCGTTAACTTGATGACTATGTGGATGTCTATGACTCTGTGATGTAATAAGTTAATACTCTTTTATGTTATTATTCGAGCATTGTGCGACAATGTTCATTTATGTAATCGCTGTGTACATGAGTTCTGATCCTGGCACGTACATAGTTCGCATTCGGTTTGCCTTCCAAAACCGGGTGTGACACTAGGAGCCGTTGAGCACAAGTTTGGAAAGCCATTCTTGCCTTCTGTCATCGGGGGCACCGGACAGTCCGGTGCACACCGGACACTGTCCGGTGCCCGATTTCCTTCCTTAAATAGCGAAGCCGACCGTTGGCAGCCTGAGAGCCGTTGGCGCACCGGACATGTCCGGTGCACACCGGACAGTCCGGTGCACACCGGACAGTCCGGTGTCGTCTTCTAGCCGTTGGCTCGGCCACGTGTCCCGCGCAGATTGCGCGGCCGACCGTTGGCCCGGCTGACCGTTGGCTCACCGGACAGTCCGGTGCACACCGGACAGTCCGGTGAATTTTAGCCGTACGTCGCCGGTGAATTCCCGAGAGCAGCCACTTCGCTCGAGCCAGCCTGACGCACCGGACACTGTCCGGTGCACCACCGGACAGTCCGGTGCTTGCAGACTCAGCAGATTCTTGGCTGCTCGAGCCAAGATATTTCCAATTGGATTTTTCCTGTTTCCAGCACTTAGACACAATACATTAGTCCATAAAACAATGTACTAAGTCTGAGAAACATACCTTAATTCTTGATTTGTACCTTGTCCACCTTTTTACACTTAGGCACTTGTGTTGGACACTAAATCACCAAAATACTTAGAAATGGCCCAAGGGCACATTTCCCTTTCAATCTCCCCCTTTTTGGTGATTTATGCCAACACAACATAAAGCAAGTAGAACAAGTACAAAATCAAATCAAATAAGAACTCAAAATTGTTTTGATTCAATTTTGACATATATGGATCACTCTATGCCACCACTTGGTTTGTTTTTGCAAATCAAACTCAAATTTCTATCTCTAAGTCAAACACACATGTTAAGACATAAAGAGAGTCATTCTAAGAGAAATTGACTTAAGATTTCAAAAACTCCCCCTTTTTCCCATAATCAATACTTCTCCCCACAAGAAGCCAACTTTTGACAAGAGAGACAACAAAAGAGTTTTGACAAACCAAAAGCTCTATTCTACTAGTTTCAAAATCTCTCAAGTGGTAGCTGATCCATTTATCGCTTTGGCCTTTATTTTTTCCCCCTTTGGCATCAAGCACCAAAACGGGATCAATCTTGGCCCTTTAACCCCATTGCCTCACCAAAATCTTCAACTAAGAGCAAATAGGCAATAAGAGTATAACGATGAACTTGGAAGAGTTACTCTTTTCATCGGAGTGCAGTGGAAGTCTCGCATGGTCCAAGTCCACCTTTTCCCTTTCAATTTTCCTTGGAGACTAAAACAACCAAACTCAAGTACATGGTTAGTCACAAAGGGTCAAGTTGTAGCACAGCTCCCCCTAAATATGTGCATCACTTGCAAATAGGACTTGTGAGGACCAGGGAGTGTTTGTACAACTTGAGCACCACAATAAGCAACAAAATGCAGAATGAACATGATCAAAGGCATAAACACATGTATGCTACATTTCAATCCAAGTTCCGCGAATCTAAGATATTGAGCTCACTACGCAGCCTGCAAAAGGTCTTCTCATCTAAAGGCTTGGTAAAGATATCGGCTAGCTGGTTCTCGGTGCTAACATGAAACACTTCGATATCTCCCTTTTGCTGGTGGTCTCTCAAAAAGTGATGCCGGATGTCAATGTGCTTTGTGCGGCTGTGCTCAACAGGATTTTCCGCTATTCGGATAGCACTCTCATTGTCACATAGGAGTGGGACTTTGCTCAGATTGTAGCCAAAGTCCCGGAGGGTTTGCCTCATCCAAAGTAGTTGCGCACAACACTGTCCCGCAGCAACGTACTCGGCCTCAGCGGTGGATAGGGCAACGGAGGTTTGTTTCTTAGAGTTCCATGACACCAAGGACCTTCCTAAGAATTGGCACGTCCCCGATGTACTCTTCCTATCGACCTTACATCCAGCATAGTCAGAATCTGAGTACCCAATCAAGTCAAAGTAAGACCCCTTTGGATACCAGATCCCGAAGCAAGGCGTAGCGACTAAATATTGAAGAATTCGCTTCACAGCCACTAAGTGACACTCCTTAGGATCGGATTGAAATCTAGCACACATGCATACGCTAAGCATAATATCCGGTCTACTAGCACATAGATAAAGCAGAGAACCTATCATGGACCGGTATGCTTTTTGATCAACGGACTTACCACCTTTGTTGAGGTCGGTGTGTCCGTCAGTTCCCATCGGCGTCTTTGCGAGCTTGGCGTCCTTCATCCCAAACCGCTTTAGCAAGTCTTGCATGTACTTCGTTTGGGAGATGAAAGTGCCGTCCTTGAGTTGCTTCATTTGGAACCCAAGGAAGTAGTTCAACTCGCCGATCATTGACATCTCGAATTTCTGCGTCATCACCCTGCTAAACTCTTCAAAAGACTTTTGGTTAGTAGAACCAAATATTATGTCGTCGACATAAATTTGGCACACAAAAAGATCACCATCGCAAGTCTTAGTAAAAAGAGTTGGATCGGCTTCCCCAACCTTGAAAGCATTAGCAATTAAAAAGTCTCTAAGGCATTCATACCATGCTCTTGGGGCTTGCTTAAGTCCATAGAGCGCCTTAGAGAGCTTACACACGTGGTCGGGGTACCGTTCATCCTCGAAGCCGGGGGGCTGCTCCACGTACACCTCCTCCTTGATCGGCCCGTTGAGGAAAGCGCTCTTCACATCCATTTGGTACAACCTGAAAGAATGGTGAGCGGCATATTCTAGCAAGATACGAATTGATTCTAGCCTAGCCACAGGAGCAAAAGTCTCCTCAAAGTCCAAACCTGCGACTTGGGCATAACCTTTTGCCACAAGTCGAGCCTTGTTCCTCGTCACCACCCCGTGCTTGTCCTGTTTGTTGCGAAACACCCACTTGGTTCCCACAACATTTTGCTTGGGATGAGGCACCAGTGTCCAAACTTCGTTGCGCTTGAAGTTGTTGAGTTTCTCCTGCATGGCCAACACCCAGTCCGGATCTAGCAAGGCCTCTTCTACCCTGAAAGGCTCAATAGAAGAGACAAAAGAGTAATGCTCACAAAAATTAACTAATCTTGAGCGAGTAGTTACTCCCTTGCTAATATCACCCAATATCTGGTCGACGGGATGATCCCTTTGAATTGTTGCTCGAACTTGGGTTGGAGGTGCCTGAGGTGCTTCTTCCTCTTGAACATCCTGTGCTCCCCCTTGATCATGTGCCTCCACTTGAGGTACCTGTTCGTCATCTTGGGTTGGGGGATGCACTATAGTTGAGGAAGACGGTTGATCTTGCTCCAAATGTTCCTGAGGCCGTACATCTCCAATCGCCATGGTGCGTATCGTGGCCGTTGGAACGTCTTCTTCATCTACATCATCAAGATCAACAACTTGCTCTCTTGGAGAGCCATTAGTCTCATCAAATACAACGTCGCTAGAGACTTCAACCAAACCCGATGATTTGTTGAAGACCCTATATGCCTTTGTATTTGAATCATAACCTAATAAAAATCCTTCTACGGCTTTGGGAGCAAATTTGGAATTCCTACCCTTCTTCACTAGAATGTAGCATTTACTCCCAAAAACACGAAAATACGATACATTAGGTTTGTTACCGGTTAGCAGCTCATACGACGTCTTCTTGAGGAGGCGGTGAAGGTAGACCCTATTGATGGCGTGGCAAGCCGTGTTCACGGCTTCCGACCAAAAGTACTCGGGGGTCTTGAATTCTCCAAGCATAGTCCTCGCCATATCTATGAGCGTCCTGTTCTTCCTCTCTACCACACCATTTTGCTGAGGTGTGTAGGGAGCGGAGAACTCGTGCTTGATCCCCTCCTCCTCAAGAAACTCCTCCACTTGAAGGTTCTTGAATTCAGACCCGTTGTCGCTCCTTATCTTCTTCACCTTGAGCTCAAACTCATTTTGAGCTCTCCTTAGGAAGCGCTTGAGGGTCCCTTGGGTTTCAGACTTATCCTGCAAAAAGAACACCCAAGTGAAGCGGGAAAAGTCATCAACGATAACTAGACCATACTTACTTCCTTCTATGCTCAGATAGGCGACGGGTCCGAAGAGGTCCATATGTAGCAGCTCCAGGGGTCTTGATGTTGTCATCACATTTTTGGTGTGATGAGAGCCTCCCACCTGTTTCCCTGCTTGACAAGCTGCACAAGGTCTATCTTTTTCGAACTGAACATTAGTTAGACCTATTACGTGTTCTCCCTTTAGAAGCTTGTGGAGGTTCTTCATCCCTACATGTGCTAAGCGGCGATGCCACAGCCAGCCCATGCAAGTCTTAGCCATTAAGCATGCATCTAGACCGGCCTCTTCTTTTGCAAAATCAACTAAGTAAAGCTTGCCGTCTAGTACACCCTTAAAAGCTAGTGAACCATCACATCTTCTAAAGACAGACACATCTACATTTGTAAACAAACAGTTATATCCCATATTGCATAATTGACTGACAGATAGCAAATTATATCCAAGAGACTCTACTAAAAACACATTAGAGATAGAGTGCTCATTTGAGATTGCAATTTTACCTAACCCTTTTACCTTGCCTTGATTCCCATCACCGAAAATTATTGAGTCTTGGGAATCTTTATTCTTGACGTAGGAGGTGAACATCTTCTTCTCCCCCGTCATATGGTTTGTGCATCCGCTGTCAATAATCCAGCTTGAACCCCCGGATGCATAAACCTGCAAGGCAAATTTAGGCTTGGGTCTTAGGTACCCAACTCATGTTGGGTCTTGCAAGGTTAGCACAAATATCCTTAGGGACCCAAATGCAAGTTTTGTCTCCCTTGCATCTTGCCCCTAATTTTCTAGCAACTATCTTCCTATCCTTTCTACAAATAGCAAAAGAAGCATTTAAAGCATGATATATTGTAGAAGGTTCATTAACTTTCCTAGGAACATTAACGACATTTCTCCTAGGCATATTATGAATAACATTTCTCCTACCAACATTTCTATCATGCACATAAGAAGAACTAGAAGCAACCATGGCATGAGAATCAAAGGCATTATATACATTACAACTCCTATAAGCATTTCTAGGTTGTCTTCTATCATAGTACATAAAGGCATGGTTCTTTTGCACACTACTAGCCATAGGGGCCTTCCCTTTCTCCTTGGCGGAGATGGGAGCCTTATGGCTTGTCAAGTTCTTGGCTTCCCTCTTGTAGCCAAGTCCATCCTTAATTGAGGGGTGTCTACCAATCGTGTAGGCATCCCTTGCAAATTTTAGCTTGTCAAATTCATTCTTGCTAGTCTTAAGTTGGGCATTAAGACTAGCTAATTCATCATTTAATTTGGAAATTGAAACTAAATGATCACTACAAGCATCAATGTCAAAATCTTTACACCTATTACAAGTTTCAACAATTTCTACACAAGAATTAGATTTACTAGCTACTTCTAGTTTAGCATTTAAATCATCATTAAAACTTTTTAACTTAGCAATAGTTTCATGACAAGAAGATAATTCACTAGAGAGCATTTCATTCCTCTTAATTTCTAGAGCAAGAGATTTCTGTGCTTCTACAAATTTGTCATGTTCTTCATACCACAAATCCTCTTGTTTTTCTAAAAGCATATTCTTGTCATTCAAGGCATCAATTAATTCATTAATTTTGTCTACCTTGGTTCTATCTAATCCCTTGAATAAGCATGAGTAATCTATCTCATCATCATCACTAGACTCATCTTCACTCGAAGAAGCATAAGTACTAGTATGAGTGCTTACTTTCTTCTCTCTTGCCATGAGGCAAGTGTGACGTTTTCTTTGGGGAAGAGGGATGACTTGTTGAAGGCGGTGGCGGCGAGTCCTTCATTGTCAGAGTCGGAGGAGGAACAATCCGAATCCCACTCCTTTCCGATATGTGCCTCGCCCTTGGCCTTCTTGTAATGCTTCTTTTTCTCCCTCTTGTTCCCTTGGTCCTGATCACTATCATTGTCGGGACAGTTAGCAATAAAATGACCAAGCTTACCGCATTTGAAGCATGAGCGCTTCCCCTTGGCTTTGGTCTTGCTTGGCTGCCCCTTGCGACCTTTAAGCGCCGTCTTGAAGCGCTTAATGATGAGGGCCATCTCCTCATCATTGAGTCCGGCCGCCTCAACTTGTGCCACCTTGCTTGGTAGCGCCTCCTTGCTCCTTGTTGCCTTGAGAGCAATGGGTTGAGGCTCATGACTAGGACCGTTCAACACGTCGTCCACGTATCTTGCCTCCTTGATCATCATTCGCCCGCTTACGAACTTCCCAAGAACTTCTTCGGGCGACATCTTGGTGTACCTGGGATTTTCACGTATATTGTTCACCAAATGAGGATCAAGAACGGTAAATGACCTTAGCATTAGGCGGACAACGTCGTGGTCCGTCCATCGCGTGCTCCCGTAGCTCCTTATTTTGTTGATAAGGGTCTTGAGCCGGTTGTATGTTTGTGTCGGCTCCTCGCCCCTTATCATCGCGAACCGTCCAAGCTCGCCCTCCACCAACTCCATTTTGGTGAGCAAGGTGACATCGTTTCCCTCATGAGAGATCTTGAGGGTGTCCCAGATCTGCTTGGCATTGTCCAAGCCGCTCACCTTGTGATACTCGTCCCTGCACAAAGAGGCTAGCAACACAGTAGTAGCTTGTGCATTTTTATGAATCTGTTCATTAATAAACACAGGGCTATCCGAGCTATCAAATTTCATTCCACTTTCCACAATCTCCTAAATGCTTGGATGGAGAGAAAACAGGTGAGTACGCATTTTGTGGCTCCAAAATCCGTAATCCTCTCCATCAAAGTGAGGGGGCTTGCCAAGTGGAATGGGGAGCAATTGAGCATTTGAACTATGCGGGATGCGCGAATAATCAAAAGAAAAGTTTGAGTTAACCGTCTTTCGTCTATCGTAGTCGTCGTCGTCCTTTTGGGAGGAGGAAGATTCGTCGCTGTCGTAGTAGACAATTTCCTTGATGCGCCTTATCTTCTTCTTCCTCCCGTCTTTTCTTTTGTGGCCCGAGCCTGAGTCGGTGGGCCTGTCATCATTGGGCTCGTTGACGAAGGACTCCTTCTCCTTGTCGTTGATCACCATCCCCTTGCCTTTAGGATCCATCTCTTCAGGCGGTTAGTCCCTTTCTTGAAGAGAACAGCTCCGATACCAATTGAGAGCACCTAGAGGGGGGGTGAATAGGTGATCCTGTAACACTTAAAAAACTTAAGCCACAAAACTTGGTTACTTGTTAGCACAGTAATATGCCAAGTGGCTAGAGAAGGATCTCAACACAACACAATAACCAAGAGATATCAATCACAGAGATGGCACAGTGGTTATCCCGTGGTTCGGCCAAGACTAACGCTTGCCTACTCCACGTTGTGGCGTCCCAACGGACGAGGGTTGCAATCAACCCCTCTCAAGCGGTCCAAAGACCAACTTGAATACCACGGTGTTGCTTTGCTTCTCTTAATCCCGTTTGCGAGGAATCTCCACAGCTTGGAGCCTCTCGCCCTTACACAAGATGTTCACGAAGAATCACAGAGCAAGGGAGGGATTAGCAACTCACACACGACACAAAGATCACAGCGAATACGCACACGCAAAACCCAGACTTGAGCTCAAGAGACTAGCACACTAGAACGGAGCTCAAATCACTAAAATGTCGAACAAGTGCGCGAGAATGAAGTGTGAGTGATCAATGATGCTCAAAGGATGCTTGGTGTTCTCCTGCATGCGCCTAGGGGTCCCTTTTATAGCCCCAAGGCAGCTAGGAGCCGTTGAGCACAAGTTTGGAAAGCCATTCTTGCCTTCTGTCATCGGGGGCACCGGACAGTCCGGTGCACACCGGACACTGTCCGGTGCCCGATTTCCTTCCTTAAATAGCGAAGCCGACCGTTGGCAGCCTGAGAGCCGTTGGCGCACCGGACATGTCCGGTGCACACCGGACAGTCCGGTGTCGTCTTCTAGCCGTTGGCTCGGCCACGTGTCCCGCGCAGATTGCGCGGCCGACCGTTGGCCCGGCTGACCGTTGGCTCACCGGACAGTCCGGTGCACACCGGACAGTCCGGTGAATTTTAGCCGTACGTCGCCGGTGAATTCCCGAGAGCAGCCACTTCGCTCGAGCCAGCCTGACGCACCGGACACTGTCCGGTGCACCACCGGACACTGTCCGGTGCACCACCGGACACTGTCCGGTGCTTGCAGACTCAGCAGATTCTTGGCTACTCGAGCCAAGATATTTCCAATTGGATTTTTCCTGTTTCCAGCACTTAGACACAATACATTAGTCCATAAAACAATGTACTAAGTCTGAGAAACATACCTTAATTCTTGATTTGTACCTTGTCCACCTTTTTACACTTAGGCACTTGTGTTGGACACTAAATCACCAAAATACTTAGAAATGGCCCAAGGGCACATTTCCCTTTCACCCCCGGCAGAGCCGAAGTGACCGCCGTCACTTCGCCGATCCACTGACCGGTCTGACAGAAGGACAGCGCCGCCTGCGCCATTCCGACTGCAGTGCCACTTGACAGAGTGAGACTGACAGGCAGTCAGGCCTTGCCAAAGGCGCCATAGGAAGCTCCGCCCGACCCAGGGCTCGGACTCGGGCTAAGGCCCCGGAAGACGGCGAACTCCGCTCCGCCCGACCCAGGGCTCGGACTCGGGCTAAGGCCCCGGAAGACGGCGAACTCCGCTCCGCCCGACCCAGGGCTCGGACTCGGGCTAAGGCCCCGGAAGACGGCGAACTCCGCTCCGCTCGACCCAGGGCTCGGACTCGGGCTAAGGCCCCGGAAGACGGCGAACTCTGCTCCGCTCGACCCAGGGCTCGGACTCGGGCTAAGGCCCCGGAAGACGGCAAACTCCGCTCCGCCCGACCCAGGGCTCGGACTCGGGCTAAGGCCCCGGAAGACGGCGAACTCCGCTCCGCCCGACCCAGGGCTCGGACTCGGGCTAGGCCTCGGAAGACGACGAACTCCGCTTCGCCCGACCCCAGGGGTCGGACTCCGCCCTGGCCTCTGCCGAACGACCTCCGCCTCGCCCGACCCAGGAGCTCGGGCTCGGCCTCGGCCATGCAGGACAGACTCGACTTCGGCTTCGGAGGAGCCTCCACGTCGCCCGACCTAGGACACAAGTCCGCCACGTCAACAGGAAGCGCCATCATCACCCTACCCCGAGTCCACTCGGGCCGCAGGGAACAAGACCAACGTCCCATCTGGCTAGCTCCGCCAGATAGGCAATGATGGCGCCCCGCTAGACCCATGACGACGGCGGCTCTCAGCTCCCTTACGGAAGCAGGGGGACGTCAGCAAGGCCCAACCGCTCCGACAGCTGTCCCTCTGCTAGGCTCCGTTGCTCCTCCGACAGCCACGACACCACACCAGCTGGGTGCCAAGATCTCTCCGGCTGCCACATTGGCATGTACTTAGGGCGCTAGCTCACCCCCGCTAGACACGTAGCACCTTGCTACACCCCCATTGTACACCTGGATCCTCTCCTTACGCCTATAAAAGGAAGGACCAGGGCCTTCTTAGAAAAAGGTTGGCCGCGCGGGGACGAGGACGGGGCAGGCGCTCTCTTGGGGCCGCTCGCTTCCCTCACCCGCGTGGACGCTTGTAACCCCCTACTGCAAGCGCACCCGACCTGGGCGCGGGTCGAACACGAAGGCCGCGGGATACCCACCTCTCTCACGACTCGTCTCCGGCCACCTCGCTTCTCCCCCCTTCGCGCTCGCCCACGCGCTCAACCCATCTGGGCTGGGGCACGCGGCACACTCACTCGTCGGCTTAGGGACCCCCCAGTCTCGAAACGCCGACAGTTGGCGCGCCAGGTAGGGGGCTGCTGCGTGTTGACGAGCAGTTTCCCGTCAAGCTCCAGATGGGCAGTCTCCAACGACCTCTCCAACCCGGGACGGTGCTCCGTTTCGGGAGTCTCGAGTTCATGTCTCTCGACGGCAGCTATGACATGATACTCCTTCCACCGCCGCGCGACGACGACAATGGCGGCCGACAGCCCGCCCGCCGGCGGCGGAATCGACGACGTCTTCCCCGCGTGGTGGAAGAACAACATTCGAGCTCGCCCCGTCCTCTCCCTCGCCATCGGAGGAGGAGGCGGGGCAACCAAGGCCGGGCGGGAGGCTGCGCTCCATCGGCTGTCGAGCGAATCGACATCCCCAGCGCCCCAATGGAGGACGCGTCGGGCGTCGACCTCGCGTTTGAGACGAAGGCGAGCGCCGTCCCCCCGCGACACGCCAATCTCGAGCAAGTGGACGACGCCAGCACGCTCACGGAGGGCCTGCAGGACGTCGCCCTCGTACCCAAGACGACGGCGCAATCAGTCCCCAATGTGACTACGTCGCTCCTCGTCGACCAAAAGGTACCGGCTGATTCCCATCCTACGTCCTTTCGACTCGGCCTCAACCCGCCTAGCGACCTCGCTTTGGCGGGCGCTCACGTTGAGGCGAGTGCAACCCCACTGGGGTTTCGTGTGCGGTCGCCTTGGGACCGATTGACGGACGTCTCGACCTACGGGCCCTCTGGGTCCGAGGAAGATGACGATCCCAGCATCTGCTGAGATTTCTCTGGATTTGGCAACCCCAGTGCCATGCGGGACTTTATGACCGCATGTGACTACTGCCTCTCCGACTGTTCCGACGGCAGCCGCAGCCTTGACGACAAGGACTGCGGCCCGAGCCGCGAATGTTTCCACGTCGAGCAAGGGGATCCCTCCGAAGGCAACCATCTCGGCATGCCGGAGGACGGTGATCTCCCTAGGCCGGTGCCTCGCGCCGACATCCCGCGGGAGCTAGCTGTGGTCCCCGTTCCGGCGGGGGGTCACGACCCACAGCTCGAGCAAGTCCGCGGGGCACAGGCCGGGCTCGACGAGGGAGCAGGAGCGCTCGAGTCGATCCGCCGGGACGTCGGGCAGGTATGGGCGGGCCAACCCCCGGCCGGAGAAATACGTCATCTGCCCCAGGGTTTCCAGCATCGCGTCGCCAACGATGTCAGGGATAGGCCGCCACCCGCATCCAGCGGGGTCGGTCAGAACCTGGCAGCCGCAGCGATGCTCCTCCGCGCGATGCCGGAGCCATCAACCACCGAGGGTCGGCGAATCCAGGGGGAGCTCAAGAATCTCCTGGAAGGCGCTGCGGCCCGGCGGGCCGAGAGCTCTGCCTCCCGAAGGCAGGGGTACCCCTCGGAACCTCATGCCGCGACTTCCCGATTCATGCGGGAGGCCTCGGTCTACACCGGGCGCACGCGCAACACCGCGCCTGCGGCCCCGGGCCACCTCGGCAACGAGCACCATCATCGCGACCGTCGGGCCCGCCTCGACGAAAGGGTGCGCCGAGGCTACCACCCCAGGCGTGGGGGACGCTACGACAGTGGGGAGGATCGGAGTCCCTCGCCCGAAGCACCCGGTCCGCAGGCCTTCAGCCGGGCCATCCGGCGGGCGCCATTTCCGGCCCGTTTCCGACCCCCGACTACTATCACAAAGTACTCGGGGGAGACGAAACCGGAATTGTGGCTCGCAGACTACCGCCTGGCCTGCCAACTGGGTGGAACGGACGACGACAACCTCATCATCCGCAACCTTCCCCTGTTCCTCTCCGACACTGCTCGCGCCTGGTTGGAGCACCTGCCTCCGGGGCAGATCTCCAACTGGGAGGATTTGGTCCAAGCCTTCGCCGGCAACTTCCAGGGCACGTACGTGCGCCCCGGGAATTCCTGGGACCTCCGAAGCTGCCGGCAACAGCCGGGAGAGTCTCTTTGGGACTACATCCGGCGATTCTCGAAGCAGCGCACCGAGCTGCCCAACATCACCGACTCCGATGTCATCGGCGCGTTCCTTGCCGGCACCACCTGCCGTGACCTGGTGAGCAAGTTGGGTCGCAAGACCCCCACCAGGGCGAGCGAGCTGATGGACATCGCCACCAAGTTTGCCTCTGGCCAGGAGGCGGTCGAGGCCATCTTCCGAAAGGACAAGCAGCCCCAGGGCCGCCCGTCGGAAGATGCTCCCGAGGCGTCTACTCCGCGCGGCGCCAAGAAGAAAGGCAAGAAGAAGTCGCAAGCGAAACGCGACGCCGCCGACGCAGACCTTGTCGCTGCCGCCGAGTACAAGAACCCTCGGAAGCCCCCCGGAGGTGCTAACCTCTTCGACAAGATGCTCAAGGAGACGTGCCCTTACCATCAGGGGCCCGTCAAGCATACCCTCGAGGAGTGCGTCATGCTTCGGCGCCACTTCCACCGGGCCGGGCCACCCGCAGAGGGTGGCAGGGCCTGCGACGATGACAAAAAGGAAGATCACCAAGCAGGAGAGTTCCCCGAGGTCCGCGACTGCTTCATGATCTACGGAGGGCATGCGGCGAATGCCTCAGCTCGGCATCGCAAGCGAGAGCGTCAGGAGGTCTGCTCGGTGAAGGTGGCGGCGCCAGTCTACCTAGACTGGTCCGACAAGCCCATCACCTTCGACCAAGCTGACCACCCCGACCACGTGCCGAGCCCGGGGAAATACCCGCTCGTCGTCGATCTCATCATCGGCGACGTCAGGCTCACCAAGGTCCTGATGGATGGGGGCAGCTGCCTCAACATCATCTACGCCGAGACCCTCGGGCTCCTGCGCGTCGATCTGTCCTCCGTCCGAGCAGGCACTGCGCCCTTCCACGGGATCATTCCTGGGAAGCGCGTCCAGCCCCTCGGACAGCTCGACCTTCCTATCTGCTTCGGAACGCCCTCCAACTTCCGAAGGGAGATTCTGACGTTCGAGGTGGTCGGGTTCCGAGGGACCTACCACGCGGTATTGGGGAGGCCATGCTACGCGAAGTTCATGGCCGTCCCCAACTACACCTACCTGAAGCTCAAGATGTCGGGCCCCAACGGGGTCATCACCGTCGGCCCCACGTACAAACACGCGTTCGAATGCGACGTGGAGTGCGTGGAGTACGCCGAGGCCCTCGCCGAGTCTGAGGCCCTCATCGCCGACCTGGAGAACCTCTCCAGAGAGGTGCCAGACGTGAAGCGACACGCCGGCAATTTCGAGCCAGCGGAGACGGTTAAGGCCGTCCCTCTCAACCCCAGTGGCGACACTTCCAAGCAGATCCCGACCGGTCCCGGGCTCGACCCCAAATAGGAAGCAGTGCTCGTCGACTTTCTCCGCGCAAACGCCGACATCTTTGCGTGGGGACCCTCGGACATGCCCGGCATACCGAGGGATGTCGCCGAGCACTCGCCGGATATTCGGGCAGGAGCCCGACCCGTCAAATGGCCTCTGCACGGATGACGCCCGGGGGCTGCGCCCCCCCCCCCCCCCCCGCTCATACACGAGTATCAGTCGTCAAGGAAGGGTCGGCCTCGCCTTGGCGGAGCCCGACCCTCCCTCGGGGGCTAAAAAGGGGGAACCCCTCCGCGTCGAGATTGGGTGCACTTTTTCGCATCAAAAATTTTCGATCAAGAAGGGGCTTTTGCGTTCTCCCGGCTATGTCAGAAGCAGGGTCCCGAGGAGCGAACGTGGGTACAAATAAGTGGCGAGGCCGACTGAGCCGAGGAACCCCTATGCCTCCGGGTTAGGGACACCTCACTCATCACCTGCCACGAAAAATGACCCAACTCGGGAAATCACCCTATTGTTGACGAGCCAGGCTAGACGCACAAATTGAAAGAAAAGAGAGTACGACTTCATGTAAGAAAAGCAAAGTGTTCAGGCCTCGGCAGCCGCGGTAAAGCGCACATCCAACAGAAACTGTTCCAACAAAAGTCAGGCGCCACCTTGGGAAGGAGCCGCGCCCTCAGTTCCGCCCCCGCCATCGGTAAGGTCCACCTCCGCTTCCAGCGGCGGCGCAGGAGGAAGGATCTCCGCCTCAAAGGTGGTCGCCAGCGCCGCGCTCGGACCCGCGGCGACCGCGTCGAGCCGCTGAACTTCTGCTAGGGCGGCTTCGTCTTCGTCAGGAAGACAATACCCCTCACTGACCAGTTCCAGGTCCACAACGTAATGGGAAGCGAGCACGGCGAAGGCCCGCCTGACGCCGTGGTGTAGCGCCTCGCGAACTTTACCGCGCGCGTAATCACCCAAGGCTTGAAGACGGCTTTGAGGGGAGCTTCCTGAAGGGACGTCGCCGGGGCCAAGGATTCGATAAACGTCCGAGACGGCCTCGGACATGGCCGCGAGGTCGGCCTCCCTCTGCTCGGCAGCTCCAGCAAGCGCCTCGGCGAGCGCCTTGGCAGACTCGTCAAGGGCGGACTCGAGCTCTGCGAACAACCAGAAGAAAGACCTCAAGCACAAGCAGAAGAAACGGACAAGAACAAGAACTGGGGACGACCAAGGCATACCTCCGGCTCGGACACGCTACTCTGAGGCCGCGACTTGGGCTGCGGCTAGGTCGGCCGCGAGGGTCTCAGCCCCGCTTTCGGCCTCGGCAGCCCGGCCCCGAGATTGGTCCCGCTCCTCGGCGACCTGGACGAACTCCGACCGCTGCCGTTGCGCCTCCGCGCGCGCTGCCGCCGCCTCGGCTCTCAGGTCAGCGTAGAGCAACTGGAGGTCCGCTATCTTAGCGTCCTGCTGAGAAAGGCGCGCGGTAGCCCCGGCGAGCGAGGTCCTCAGGGATCGCAGCGAGCCCCAGACATCGGCCTCGCGGTGGATGAACGACGACTTGGCGGCGCTCCGATCCGTCAGATCCTGGGGAAGGGAAACAAGGCGTCACGACGAACGCCTCGCTCACAGAAAGGAAAAGGTATGCCTGAAACCGTTACCTGGAGGATTTTGGGGACGTCCCTGCAGAGAACCTCCAGCGACGACCGGAGCGACCCCACCGTTGCTTCAGCACGCTCGCGGAGCTCGTCCCAGGACTGGTCCTCCTGTTCATCGTCAAGAACGAAGACAGGGTCCGAGGCCTCGTGGGTCCGGAATCGGAGCAACTGGCGCCGGGCCTCGGGGCTCCACCGCACAGCGACGAGGCTGCCGCCCGCCTGGATGAACTGCACGTCCACGCCCACCTCTTCCGAGGCACTGGGCACCGACGCAGCAGCCATCCCGACGCTAGCAGCAACCAGTCGCTCTCCGACTGGGACGGCGGCGACTTCGGTGGCGGCAGGCGCCGGCATGGCCGGCACGACAGGCGGGCTAAGGACCACGTCGGCGCCGGCCGCCTCCCCTATCACGATGGCCGCCTCGGCAGAAGAGCCCGCCTCGGGAACCTGCTCCCCAGAGACATGCGACACCCGAGCCCCCTGCGGTGAAACGCCCTGCGAAAGGGTCGGCTGAACGACAGGGCCCGGGGCGGCGCTGGCCGCCCGGACCGACGCCGTCTTAAGGGCCTTCCGGGGCGCCAGGTCGGTCTGGCCATGGCTTCGCTTGCTGGATAAAGAAAAAAAAAGAGAAAGGGAAAATCACGGCCGGGACATGTGAATGAAGCGCCAGGACGAAGACATTCCAAGATACTTACCCGCTCCGGGCCATGATCAACCGCGCCTGGGGGGAGGTCTCTTGGATCCCGCTCCCCGGAACCGCCGCCGAGGTCCGCTTCGCCGACAGCTTCGGCACCACCCTCGCTTTGGGCGCCCCGGACGCCCAGGAGGCGGACTGCCCAGGCGCCGCCACGGCAACCTGAGGGTCGCTCCCCCGCGCTGCCGGCGCGGGTGGCGGCTCTCGAGGAACGGATGCCTCGGCCTGGCTCCCTGGGGTCGCCTCAGCTCCTCCAGCCGAGGGGTCAAGTACCCTCTCGGGTTGCCCCCGCCCCTCGGGTCGGGGACCCGGCGTCTCGGCTCCGGGAACTGACGGCATCAGGCCGCTCGGGGGCTGGCTCGACGGCTCCTGGCCACACCCCAAGCTGGGGCTGAAGCCGAGACGGGCGGCCATGTCGTCCTCCTCCTCATCACCGTCGTCATCATCGTCATCGGATGTCTCCGGCGACGGCTCCCTTGGGAGTCCTTCCCTCTCCTGCTGGCGACGGCGCTTCTCCAAGGCGTCCCGAGCCCGCCTCCGCTCGCGGGCCCGGGCCTTCTCCGCATCCTTCTTCTTCTTCTCCTCCTCCGCGGCGACCCGCCGCGCTGCCTGATCCACCGCGTCCTCCGGGACCCGCGGCAGGGAGGGCTTGTGCCACCCCACCTCCTAAAGAAGGGGGGAAAGAAACCCAGTCGTAAGAACCAGGAGCGACCCGGTGTATGAAGAAGGAAGGAGCGAACACTCACCAGAGTCACGCACCCCTGGTTGGGGCGCATCCGAAGCTGGGAGAAGGCGTGGGGGTCCGGCTTCCCCATCGCGGCCGACACCCGCCATTGGAGAGCGTCGAAGGGAAGAGAATCAGGGGACATTCGTGACCCCTCCCAGTCGGCCTCCAGGGTCATCTCCCAAAGCGGCAGCCGCCGCTCCGCCAAGGGGAGCACTCTCCGACGGTGGATGGCGGCAACCACTCCCGCAGCGGTGAGTCCTCCCTCCCGCAACGCCTTCAAGGCCTGGAGAAGGGGTTCGAGGTTCTTCTGTCTCTCGTGTGGAGTCCCATGGCGCCAGGCGTCGGTGGCGGCGGTGACAACCCGCTGAGAGAACGGCGGGAGCAACTCTCCGTCATTCCGGAGGTAGAACCACCGGCGCTGCCACCCCTTGTTCGAGGACACGAGGACGACAGGGATGTACTGCGACGCCCGAGACTGCCTCAACAAGAGGGTGCAGCCGCCGGCCCGCACCGCTGCACGGACCTTCCTCTCCCCCGTCGACAAGGCAAAAAGCTCGGCGAAGAAGAGATGAGTCCACAAATCCCAATGGGGGGCGATCCCCAAATACCCTTTGCACACCGCTACGAAGATAGCGGCCTGCGAGATGGAGTTGGGGGTGAGGTTATGCAACTCCACCCCATAGTGGAACAAGATAGCCCGCATAAAGCAGCTCGTCGGCACACCGAATCCCCGCTCGTGGAAGGAGACGAAGCTCACGACGTACCCCGGCGGTGGGGATGGAGCGACTCCGCCCATGGGAGGAATCCATTCTGGCCGCTGCTCATCGGTGAGAGGGCAGAGCAAACCCTCGTCGACGAGATCCTCGAGATCACTCGCCGTCACCGTGGAGAAGGGCCATGGGTCGCGCGGCGAGATGATGGTCACCCGGTCAGCCATCGCCGAGCGGAAGGGGTGGCGGCGCAAAGGACAGGGAGGGCGGTTTCCTTTTCCCTGGCTAAATCTCTCAGGCTGCAAAAAACCTAAGAGGGAAACAGGAAGCGGAGTAAAGAACCGTCACCGGACCCTCTCTGGGGTATATAAAGACCAAGGCGAAGACGGTTCCAACGTTCCGCCCGGACCGGACGCGGGGTTCAAAAACGCGAAGTGAAACGGTCGTTCCTCGAACGGCTCGCGCACGCGCAACGGCAGCCCCGCCAACTATTCGCCCCGTCGCATTAACTCCGCGGCTGGACAGGCGGCGCTTCTGGCAGGAGCAGCGGGCGACGCTTCGCCTTCGCCGAAACAACCGCGCCAAAAAAGGTACGCCGCGTCGTTCGGCTTCGTATCCTTTTTCCTTTTTCCCTCTTTCTCTATCTCTTGCGACAGGGACCGGGAAAGGGGGATACCCCGAAAGGGATCCTTCCCCGTGAAGGAACTAGGCTCCGAGCCTCCTTACTGATCTGGGGTTCGAAGGCTGGCCCCCCAAGGGTTCAACAGCCGCCTCAGATCGCGTGGGCCCTACACCCACTACTGGTTAGAGGTTCGAAGGTCGGCCCCCCAAAAGGTTCCACGGCCGCCTCAGGCTACTCGGGCTCCGCGCCCATTACTGATCAGGGGTTCGAAGGCTGGCCCCCCGAAGGGTTCACAGTCGCCTCAGACACCGAGCGAGGGATGACCAGGGGTACGTTCGATACATAACCGAGGCTCGGGCTGCGCTCCCGAGGTACCCTAGGACATTTCCGAGACCAGCAGGAGCGATCCTGTAACGGAATCCCATCGGAGGGAGGCATCGAGCCCTTGGACCCTGTCGCCAGGGGACCGGGTCCGGCAGATCACCCGCAGGTACTTTTGGGCGTGCCTCTGGGCCCCTAGCCGACCCCCAACGAACGGGGCACGGACGTCCACTCGGATTACCCGCTTGCAGCTCACCGGAGACACCATGTTCGGTGCCCATCGAGGGTAACATGGCGCTCTCCCCCCCTCCTCCTTGCGGAAAGGTGACGTAGGGGCGTATGTAAAAAAGCCGAGTCTGTCCCTGATCGCCCTCTCGCCCTGTGCGGAGGCTCGGGGGCTGCTCTCGCAAACCCGGCTCCGGCCAAACCGTTGACAGCGTCAACATACTAGCCCGAGAACTTGGGCCCCGACCGTGCACCCGGGCTACGACCAGTTCGCATGAGGGAACCACCAGACCAGCCGAAGCATTACGCAAGGCATTAAGACCTCGAAGGAGTGAAACCACTCCTCCGAGGCCTCGGGGGCTACACCCGGCGGGTGCGCTCGCGTGCACCCACCGGAACAGAATGCAACCGAGAAAGGCTGGTCCCCTTGCAAAAAAGTGCGACGAAAACCTCCAAGCGAGTGCTAACACTCCCTTCGAGGCTCGGGGGCTACTATCGGGGACCATAATTAGGGGTACCTTCAAGACGCCTAATTCTCAGCTGGTAACCCCCATCAGCATAAAGCTGCAGAGGCCTGATGGGTGCGATTAAGTCAGGGATCAGTCCATACGAGCGACTCGATCACGCCTCGCCCGAGCCTAGCCTCGGGCAAGGGCAGCCGACCCCGAGATGTTTCCGTCTCGCCCGAGGCCCCCTTTTTAACGGCAGACGCATCTCCGGCTCGCCCGAGGCCTTGCCTTCGCTAAGAAGCAACCCTGACTAAATCGCCGCGCCGACCGAACGAGTCGCAGGGGCATTTAACGCAAAGGTAGCCTGACACCTTTATCCTGACACGCGCCCCCCGGCAGAGCCGAAGTGACCGCCGTCACTTCGCCGCTCCACTGACCGGTCTGACAGAAGGACAGCGCCGCCTGCGCCATTCCGACTGCAGTGCCACTTGACAGAGTGAGACTGATAGGCAGTCAGGCCTTGCCAAAGGCGCCATAGGAAGCTCCGCCCGACCCAGGGCTCGGACTCGGGCTAAGGCCCCGGAAGACGGCGAACTCCGCTCCGCCCGACCCAGGGCTCGGACTCGGGCTAAGGCCCCGGAAGACGGCGAACTCCGCTCCGCCCGACCCAGGGCTCGGACTCGGGCTAAGGCCCCGGAAGACGGCGAACTCCGCTCCGCCCGACCCAGGGCTCGGACTCGGGCTAAGGCCCCGGAAGACGGCGAACTCCGCTCCGCCCGACCCAGGGCTCGGACTCGGGCTAGGCCCCGGAAGACGACGAACTCTGCTTCGCCCGACCCCAGGGGTCGGACTCCGCCCTGGCCTCTGCCGAACGACCTCCGCCTCGCCCGACCCAGGAGCTCGGGCTCGGCCTCGGCCATGCAGGACAGACTCGACTTCGGCTTCGGAGGAGCCTCCACGTCGCCCGACCTAGGACACAAGTCCGCCACGTCAACAGGAAGCGCCATCATCACCCTACCCCGAGTCGACTCGGGCCGCAGGGAACAAGACCAACGTCCCATCTGGCTAGCTCCGCCAGATAGGCAATGATGGCGCCCCGCTAGACCCATGACGACGGCGGCTCTCAGCTCCCTTACGGAAGCAGGGGGACGTCAGCAAGGGCCAAACCGCTCCGACAGCTGTCCCTCCGCCAGGCTCCGTTGCTCCTCCGACAGCCACGACACCACACCAGCTGGGTGCCAAGATCTCTCCGGCTGCCACATTGGCATGTACTTAGGGCGCTAGCTCACCCCCGCTAGACACGTAGCACCTTGCTACACCCCCATTGTACACCTGGATCCTCTCCTTACGCCTATAAAAGGAAGGACCAGGGCCTTCTTAGAAAAAGGTTGGCCGCGCGGGGACGAGGACTGGGCAGGCGCTCTCTTGCGGCCGCTCGCTTCCCTCACCCGCGTGGACGCTTGTAACCCCCTACTGCAAGCGCACCCGACCTGGGCGCGGGTCGAACACGAAGGCCGCGGGATACCCACCTCTCTCACGACTCGTCTCCGGCCACCTCGCTTCTCCCCCCTTCGCGCTCGCCCACGCGCTCGACCCATCTGGGCTGGGGCACGCGGCACACTCACTCGTCGGCTTAGGGACCCCCCGGTCTCGAAACGCCGACAGTTTTCATGACAAAATAGAGATTCTAAGTGATAGAGAATAAAATTATAAAATTTTAGGAACTGGAATGGACTAATTTGGACTAAAAATGGATTTTCTATGATTTATTCAAGTTCTAGGGTTTATTTTTGTATTAAAAATCCAATTTCCTATTCATTTAATCAATTTAAAACAGTACTGGACTGGGCCTCAATTCCTGGAAAGTCCAGGGGGCTCGGGGATAAAATTCCTAAGACTCAGGGGACAGTTCATGAGGATGGTGGGTTCTAATCCAAGGAAACCTAGGGTTTCATATGCTAAAATGCTATACCGAAGGGGTATGAAAAGACCTCGACCGTTGGATCTTGATCTGCGGTCAGGATTAGATCGGAACCCAGATCAACTGACGTACGCTCCGAGCCGTCGGATCGAGCACGCGCAGTCAAGATTTAAAATACTACGGAGCAACCTAGCGCGTTGGATCAAGATCGCGCGGCACGGACCCGATCCCACCGAACCGGTACCTAACTTCTAATCGTGGTCGTCTGCCATTGATCCGACGGAGCACGATCATCGCCCCAATAGGGCAGGCACGCACGGCGGCGCCGCCCACCGGGCCGCGACGAAGCTCGCCGGAGAAATTGGTAATCCCCACACCTACTGACTAATTCGACCCCCGATCGAAGTTATACGCAGAGGGGATCTAGGGCGAGTAGAGTAGGGACGGCTTACCACTGATTGTTGCGAGGACGGTCCTAGCCACGCGAAGGTGAGCTTCCGCGGTGGAGCTTGACTACGGCGAGCAATTCGTGACCACCAGGGGACTTGCTTCGCCCAGGAGGGCCCAGGCCAGCTTCAGCAGTCGCCCGAGATCGCCCCAAGGCCTTGCGACGGTCGATTCGTTGCCCTTGTAAGCTCCAAGCCGGCGGCGGCTGTATCCCTCTACACGGCGCGCGGTGGGGCAGTGGATGATTTGGAGAGCGGTTTACGGGGAAAGAAGGGGGGTCGTGCCCACGTCTTATGGATTGGAGAGTCCACGCAGCGAGAGAGAGGAAAGCGGAACGGTGGTTCAATCCACCCGCCGAGGTGAACGCAAGGCCGGGGCGCTCGCGATATTCTCGGGAGGTTGAAGACGAGTTCCACGCGGGACATCACTGACCAATGGGTCCCACATCGCGGTGACCTGCCGTGCGCCTGACCATGAAGGTCCACTGGTCAGCCAAGACACGCACGTACAACGGTTACTGACATGTGGGCCCGCCTGTCCGGTCCGGCTGAGGAGCAGCGCGCGCAAGCGGTGGGAGGTTTGGGTCGGCGGGGGTGAGGGTGTGGAAATGGGCCGAAATGAGGGGAGGAGCCCAAACAGAATAGATTTTGCTTTCCCTTTTCTTTTTATCTCCCATTTTCCTTTCTTTATTTCCAAAGTCAATTTGAATTCGAATTTAGTTTCAAACCTTGTGCAAATTTGTTATCAAATCATATTATGAAATGAAAAATACAAATTTTAGAAATATATTTATATTATTTATATTTTTATATCATTTCTCTTCTTACTTTCAAACCCTAATTTTCAATTTAGGGTTTAATCCAATTTCTAGTCATTTTTATATTATTATTATTTTTATTTAATGCACAAACATAAAACTCCAACAAGATGTACTTTATTTTATTTTAGAATCATTTGTTTGGATTAAATCCTCTTAATTACATGTATGCTCTTTTCATGATGCAAATATGACACATGAAATAAGGATATCACCATATAATCCTTTTATACACTTTTGAGTATTACAAATCCTACCCCCCTTAAAAATAATCTCGTCCTCGAGATTTAAGAAGATCCAGGGAAAAGGTGGCAAAAATCTATGCGAAGCTCTTCTTCTCTTTCCCAAGTTGCTTCATCTTCACCGTGGTGACTCCATTGGACTTTGCACATCTTTATCACCTTATTTCTTGTAACTCAAGTCAAAGTATCCAAAATCTTGATCGGGTACTCCGTGTAAGTCAAATCACCTTGAACACTGAGCTCTTCCATTGGTAACTGTTCCTCAGGGACACGGAGACACTTCTTTTGTTGAGATACGTGGAACACGTTATGCACATCCGATAGACTATCCGGTAACTCGAGTTAGTATGCCATCTCCCCAACTCGCCTAAAGATCAAGAATGGTCCAATATAGCGAGGGGACAATTTGCCCTTAACTTTGAATCTCCTCATTCCACGAAGTGGTGACACCTTGAGGTACACATAATCTCCTTCTTCAAATTCCAGTGGTCTTCTTCTATTATCAGCATAGCTCTTTTGCCTGGTTTGAGCCACTCTCAAATTCTCCCGAATTATACGGACTTGTTCTTCTGCTTCTTGAATCAGTTCAGGCCCAAAGAACTGTCTTTCTCCAGTCTGATCCCAATACAAAGGAGTCCTGCACTTCCTCCCATATAAAGCTTCAAAAGGTGACATCTTCAGACTGGCCTGATAACTATTATTATATGAGAACTCAGCATAAGGTAGACTCTTATCCCAACTTCCTCCATGCTGAAGGGCACATGCTCTCAACATATCTTCCAATACTTGATTAGTCCTTTCAGTCTGTCCATCAGCCTGAGGGTGATAAGCCGTACTGAAATTCAACTTTGTACTCATATTCTCATGAAAGCTTCTCCAAAATCTTGAGGTAAACTGTGAACCTCGATCAGACACGATCTTCTTTGGCACTCCATGCAAACACACAATCCGAGCCATATATAACTCTGCTAGCTGAGAACCTTTATATGTAGTCTTTACAGGAATAAAGTGAGCCACTTTAGTCAATCTATCCACAATCACCCATATAGCATCATATCCTTTCTGGGTGCGAGGCAATCTAGTAATAAAATCCATACCAATCTCTTCCCATTTTCACTCTAGTATCTTCAGTGGATGCAATAGTCCAGCTGGCCTCTGATGTTCAGCCTTAACCCTTTGACATACATCGCACATAGCCACATATGCAGCTACATCTCTCTTCATTCCATACCACCAATACTTCCGCTTCAAATCCTGATACATCTTAGTACTACCAGGATGAATAGAATAATCCGAGTCATGGGCCTCCTTCAATATAGTCTCATGAAGGCTTTCAATATCAGGAACACACATTCTGTCCTTGAACCATACAGTGCCTTGCTCATCTTCCGTAAATTCTGGAACTCGACCTTCAGTAATCAGATCCTTGATCTCTTTTATTTTAGCATCACCCATTTGACCTTTACGAATTTCTTGCTCCAAAATAGGTTCCACATTAATAGTAACTCCTTCAGTATGAGCAACTATCCCCAGGTTAAGTCTCCTGAAGTCCTCAACAATCTCATCAGGTAGCTGGGCAACAATAGCTGAATGAACATGCTCCTTTCGACTCAAGGCATCTGCAACCAAATTTGCCTTGCCCAGGTGATAGTGAATCTCCAAATCATAATCCTTAATAAGCTCCAACCAACGGCGTTGCCTAAGGTTGAGGTCCTTTTGAGTGAATATATACTTCAAACTCTTATGATCCGTGTATACTTGGCACTTGGTTCCCATAATGTAATGTCTCCAAATCTTAAGCGCATGCACAACGGCTGCCAATTCCAAGTCATGAGTGGGGTAGTTCACTTCATGTTTCCGCAATTGACGAGAAGCATAGGCAATCACATAACCTTCCTGCATGAGCACACATCCTAAGCCTTGGCCACATGCATCACAATAGATATCATATCCTTTCTGTAGGTCTGGCATAACCAATACTGGTGGCGACATCAATCTTTTCTTCAATTGATCAAAGCTGTCTTGGCACTTCTCGTCCCACTTAAATTCTCTTCCTTTCTCCAAAAGTGAAGTCATAGGTTTAGCAATCTTAGAAAATCCTTCAATAAATCTCCGATAATAGCCTGCTAATCCCAAGAAACTCCGAATCTCAGTAACTGTAATGGGTACTCTCCACTCCATTATCTCCTTAACCTTAGCAGGATCCACTGAAATTCCTCCATTAGAAATAATATGACCAAGAAATGGCACCTCGCCAATCCAAAACTCGCACTTGCTGAACTTGGCATATAGCTGGTTATCTCGTAGCTTCTGTAGCACCAATCTCAAATGTTCCTCGTGATCACTATCGCTCTGGGAATAGATAAGAATATCGTCGATGAATACCACGATGAATCTGTCCAAATACTCCATAAACACCTTATTCATCAAGTTCATAAAATAAGCTGGTGCATTGGTTAATCCAAATGACATAACAGTGAACTCATATAATCCATATCGAGTTGAGAATGCTGTCTTAGGAATATCCGATGGTCTGATCCTCATCTGATGGTAACCGGATCGGAAATCAATCTTCGAGAATACTCTAGCACCTCTCATCTGATCAAATAAATCCTCAATACGGGGCAACGGATACTTGTTCTTCACCGTAACATCATTAAGAGATCTATAATCCACACACATCCGCTGCGATCCATCCTTCTTCTGTACAAACAAGACCGGTGCTCCCCAAGGTGAGGAACTCGGACGAATGTACCCAGCCTCTTGTAACTCAGTTAACTGATTCTTAAGTTCCTTCAACTCCTCTACGGACAACCTATATGGCCGTTTAGAAATAGGGGCGGTTCCAGGTAGGAGATCAATAACAAACTCAACTTCTCTATCAGGTGGCATCCCTGGTAACTCCTCTGGAAAGACATCCGGAAAATCTCTAACCACCCGGATGTTGTCACCAACAAACTCCTCAGATATAAAGAACATTGCACGCATGGATGAGGAGGTTACTGCAATATTAACTTGAAATCTTTCTCCTTTAGTGGTAGTGAGTTCTACGGTACCTCTACCACATGCTATAACGGCCTTTGCCTTTCTTAGCCATGACATACCAAGGATCAGATCTATACTGCTTGACTCTAATATTATAGCAGTAGCTGCAAATTCTCTACCCATAATGGTCAATGTCAATCTACATGTCATTTGATTCGCCCCAATAGGCCCTTTAGGTGTGATTACTATCATGGGTTTTCTCATACTTAGCAGTGGTATTTCATTTGTGTTGGCATATCTAGCAGACATGAATGAATGTGTAGCACCAGAATCAAATAATATGGTTGCAGGAATTGCATTAACATAAAACATACCAAGTACGATGTCCCCACCATCCGGAGTAGCATCAACGCTGACTTGATTAACCTTGGCAATAGAATATCCCTTGCCAGATCCTGGAGTTTGCTGCCTGTTCTGAACTAGAGTAGTAGCAATCCTCTGTGGGCAAACATTTGCATAATGACCAGTCTTCCCACACTTGAAACACGTAGTGCCTGGACTCTGTCCTGAAAACTTTGTTGGGGTGCCAGTAGGGGTAGCCTGTCGAGGAGGTGGAGTCCTCAGTGGTGATTGCTGAACTGGGCGCTGGCCTCCGCCAGTGCGAACTGGTGTACCCTGAGGTGAACTGTAGTGAGGACGAACACTGCTGCTTCCTTGTCCTTGAGATATAGCCTTTCTCTTCAAATCTCCCAGCTGAACATGCTTGTGTTCAATAGCCAGGGCCTTATCAAGCAGCCTCTGAAATGATGGAAATGTGTGAGCCACTAGAGCATACTGCAGTGGTCCATTAAGTCCTTCAATAAAATGCTCCTGCTTCCTCTCATCCTCCGCAACTTCATCAGGGGCATATCTGGATAACTGGATAAACTTGTCGCGGTACTCACTGACTGACATACTCCCTTGCTTTAGCGACAGAAATTCCTTCTTCTTAATCTTCATCAATCCAGCTGGTATATGATAATTCCTGAACTGTGTACTGAACTCTGCCCACGTAATAGTATCCGCAGCATCGTGGGCAGCAGTATATGAATCCCACCAGTCAGCAGCAGGACCTGTCAGACGTCCAGAAGCATATAAAACCTTCTCCCGGTCAATGCATTGTGCAATATTCAGCATCTTCTCTACGGACTTCAGCCAATCATCCGCGTCCAGTGGATCAGGTGAGCTTGCAAATGTAGGTGGCTTATGACTCATGAACTCCCGGTGCTTATCATGGGGTGGAACTGGTGGTGGTGGAGGAGGCAGTGGTACTTGTTGCTGCTGTTGTTGTTGTTGTTGCATTTGTTGTTGTTGTGCCCTCCTTTCTTGGCGTATCTCCTCTCGCTCCTGGCGCAACTCCTGTCGTATATCTTCTCTTTCCTGACGCATCTCCTGGCGTTCTTGCTGCATCTGGGCACGCATATCAGCCATAGTGTCCGCCATTTGCTGCATCACTGCCATCTGAGCAGCAACCAGTGGGTCAACTCCGCCTGGTGGAGGATTAGGAGGATTCATCTTTGCAGGCTGTGGCTGGGGTCGTCTGTATATCCACCGAGTGTGTCGATTAGGAGGCAAATCAATTCCACCACCCCGCCTGGTATTGACCATCTGAGTTAGATACATATGGTAAGAAAATAGTAGACAAGGCAGGTAATTACAAATCATGTTACTTTGGGGAATTTATTAGCTAAGCGGATTAATATTTTACCTACCATAGCTAATTTATTACCTTATGGTGGTACATACTAAGATGTCCATCTATAATAATTCAATCAATCAAAGAAGCAAATCAGGCATTTAGCATCAGCACAATCAAACAACATTTTTAAAGAAAATAGTTTAAAATTTTGTCTTTGGTTCCCTATCTCTTAAAAAGATCATAGTGGTAGGATTCCAAGGTGTGAAACCCATCTTATCTTAGAGTAGAAAAGATAAGATTAACCAGAGTAGATTAGCAGAAGGTGAGACAAGATCAAGATGAGATAAGTATAGAATGAGTCAGAGTAAGGTAAGTAGGAGAGGGTTTGTCCATTTCTATCTAGGTTTCGTCCTACAGTCAACATTTCCTCTGATACCACTTCTGTCACACCCGGGCTTTAAAGGACAAAGTCGGGTGCATCTCATACATGCGCCAAAGAAGACAACATATATAATAACAGAGTGTATAGAGATAAATGTCATAGAACATCAGAGTATTTATTACATAGCGGAAGACTTATTACAAAATAAAATAATGAATATAAAACAAACTAAGGATCGTCGGCGCAAATGTCAACTGAGAAACGCCACCTAGATCAGATCATACTCCTCGCCTTGTGGCTCCTCCTGAACCACCTGTTCTTCTCCTGTGGGGGGTGTGAGACAGCAAGGGTGAGCTCACACATGATCATAGCTCAACAAGTTGTAGGGAACCAGTGGACATAAACTCACAAAGGTGTGAGTTCATGTGATGTGTAAGGCTGATCAATGATAGGGGTTAAAGCTGAGCATTGCTTTTAAGTAGTTGGTCAAAATTTTATTAGCAGTTACTAAGTATAAGTAAATACCAAACCATAAGTAAAGTAATAGAACAAAATTAATAATAAACCCATGCAATGCAAATGACAAAATTGAATTTAAGTTCCATAATTTAAACATCAGAGAGTCCTGAGCTGCTCATGACCGCGAGCACGGCTAGTATACCAGTTTTACACTCTGCAGAGGTTGTACCCTTTACCCACAAGTCATGTTACCCATCTGCCAAGGGATCGCGACTTCCCATACACCTCTACCGAGGAAGCGAGGCAGGGTAACACTACGAGGCCTTTACAAAGTTCCACTAGCTTCAGAAAACCCGCTACAGTTTATAGGAAGCTCCAATGCAGGGTTCTTGTCTGACCGCCATCGCAGCAAAATCAACCAAGGACCTCCCTACACTGACCACTCCCCTACTGCCCTTGCCCCTTTCGGGTAAGGTAGTCTTCCACTAGCTTTCCTAATTAGTCAGCCAAGGGCGTCCCATTAAACCCTTGTGGTGGCACGTGTTACTCAAGTTAAGCTCTATGTTCCAATTAACATTAATGATCTCAACATGAACATAAATAGAATAACAAAAAGAATTGGAACATAGAGGTAATAAATGATTATCCCAAAACCATATAAAGCAATAGCAAACTACCCAAGTGATTCAGGGGTAAACAAGGTAATGAGATAAACAATCTAGGGTGACCTATTAGGTCCCATCAAAATTAACCTATGCATGGATAAGTGATATTAAAGAACATTATTAGGTAAAAAGTGGTCAAGGGCACAACTTGCCTTCAATGAGCTCCTGCTCAGCTACTTCAACCTGCTGCTCACCAGTATCCTCAGCAACGGGCTCTTCTACTCGCCACAACACAAACAAGCACAAGATATAGAGAAAATTAACATTACACCAAGCATGTAAACAAAATACATAGAAATATTCTACATAATAAAATAAAATCCTAGGAACAGGAATCATAATTTTTGGAGTTATAGATTTTAAGTTATGAATTTTCAAAGGTTTTATGTGTTTAAAATAGGATTAAGTGTGGGATTAATTTTCTTACTGTTTTCATGATAAAACAGAGACTCTAAGTGATAGAGAATAAAATTATAAAATTTTAGGAACTGGAATGGACTAATTTGGACTAAAAATGGATTTTCTATGATTTATTCAAGTTCTAGGGTTTATTTTTGTATTAAAAATCCAATTTCCTATTCATTTAATCAATTTAAAACAGTACTGGACTGGGCCTCAATTCCTGGAAAGTCCAGGGGGCTCGGGGATAAAATTCCTAAGACTCAGGGGACAGTTCATGAGGATGGCGGGTTCTAATCCAAGGAAACCTAGGGTTTCATATGCTAAAATGCCATACCGAAGGGGTATGAAAAGACCTCGACCGTTGGATCTTGATCTGCGGTCAGGATTAGATCGGAACCCAGATCAACTGACGTACGCTCCGAGCCGTCGGATCGAGCACGCGCGGTCAAGATTTAAAATACTACGGAGCAACCTAGCGCGTTGGATCAAGATCGCGCGGCACGGACCCGATCCCACTGAACCGGTACCTAACTTCTAATCGTGGCCGTCCGCCATTGATCCGACGGAGCACGATCATCGCCCCAACAGGGCAAGCACGCACGGCGGCGCCGCCCACCGGGCCGCGACGAAGCTCGCCGGAGAAATTGGTAATCCCCACACCTACTGACTAATTCGACCCCCGATTGAAGTTATACGCAGAGGGGATCTAGGGCGAGTAGAGTAGGGACTACTTACCACCGATTATTGCGAGGACGGTCCTGGCCACGCGAAGGTGAGCTTCCGCGGTGGAGCTTGACTACGGCGAGCAACTCATGACCACCACGGGACTTGCTTCGCCTAGGAGGGCCCAGGTCAGCTTCAGCAGCCGCCCGAGATCGCCCCAAGGCCTTGCAATGGTCGATTCGTTGCCCTTGTAAGCTCCAAGCCGGCGGCGGCTGTATCCCTCTACACGGCGCGCGGTGGGGCAGTGGATGATTTGGAGAGCGGTTTACGGGGAAAGAAGGGGGGTCATGCCCACGTCTTATGGATTGGAGAGTCCACGCAGCGAGAGAGAGGAAAGCGGAACGGTGGTTCAATCCACCCGCCGAGGTGAACGCAAGGCCGGGGTGCTCGCGATATTCTCAGGAGGTTCAAGACGAGTTCCACGCGGGACATCACTGACCAATGGGTCCCACATCGCGGTTACCTGCCGTGCGCCTGACCATGAAGGTCCACCGGTCAGCCAAGACACGCGCGTACAACGGTTACCGACATGTGGGCCCGCCTGTCCGGTCCGGCTGAGGAGCAGCGCGCGAGCGGTGGGAGGTTTGGGCCGGCGGGGGTGAGGGTGTGGAAATGGGCCGAAATGAGGGGAGGAGCCCAAACAGAATAGATTTTGCTTTCCCTTTTCTTTTTATCTCCCATTTTCCTTTCTTTATTTCCAAAGTCAATTTGAATTTGAATTTAGTTTCAAACCTTGTGCAAATTTGTTATCAAATCATATTATGAAATGAAAAATACAAATTTTAGAAATATATTTATATTATTTATATTTTTATATCATTTCTCTTCTTACTTTCAAACCCTAATTTTCAATTTAGGGTTTAATCCAATTTCTAGTCATTTTTATATTATTATTATTTTTATTTAATGCACAAACATAAAACTCCAACAAGATGTACTTTATTTTATTTTAGAATCATTTGTTTGGATTAAATCCTCTTAATTACATGTATGCTCTTTTCATGATGCAAATATGACACATAAAATAAGGATATCACCATATAATCCTTTTATACACTTTTGAGTATTACAACAACTCAGTTAAACCTGAGAGTCCAATACGCATGGATGAGCATTTAACTCGTAAGTATTTGTTCAGGCATAAGTTAATAATATTCAAGGATACCTGAACTGAATGGACTTTGACTGTTATTGTTGGTTGATAATGTTTTTCAGCGTTGAACCTGAGGTGCATTGAGCGACTGGTTGAATCGATGGTGACCTGACCTAGCAGCCTTGAAACGCGTTGAATTGCTAGTAGATGGAAGGAAACAGCCACCTCAAAGCTCAGCAAGCGTGTAGGGTCCGACGCCCTCCAGGTTCGGTCCAAGCACGTACCAGCCGGCCTCGGTGGCGGCGGCGGGCGCACTGCTGGTCTCCATGGGCACCCAAACTCGAATGGGTACTGGGCGAAGAAACAACCACCTCAGAGGAGAGCGATGGGGGCGGGGGTTGTTGAGAGCGCGGGGAGTAGATCGTCGGTGCTTACTGACTGAAGGCGTCGCCACGGCCAATGGCGGACCGGACACCAGATCCACGTCGTCCCGTCCTGCGTGCCAGGGTCACGCCGCGCGGATCCGCTTCTTGGGTGGCAAGGCGCGGAACACGGTGGTGAGGTCGCGCAATGGGGAAGAAGGCCCGGCGAGCCGGCGCCGCGGAGGAGGGCGGGGATGGCCTGCTGCGCTTGTTGGCGGGCGTCGACGGCAGCGGAGGCGCCCACACCTGCTTCCGCAGCGCTGGCGGGCACTCGGCCGGCCGCTGCAGTAGGTTCCACACGGACGTAGGCATCGATTCAACCAGCTGCAGCTGGTGTCGCGGCGGGAGGTTCGTGGCGGGCAGGTTTCGCGGAGGTCTCGGCGGGTCGCAGCGGGGTTCGTGGATGGCGGCGTGGCGGGAGGTTCACGAAGGTTTCGGCGGGTTACGCGGATTCTCGGCCGCCCGCTGCAGTAGGTTCCACACGGATGTAGGCATCGATTCAACCAGCTGCAGCTGGCGTCACGGCGGGAGGTTCACGGCGGGCAGGTTTCGCGGAGGTCTCGGCGGGTCGCGGCGGGGTTCACGGATGGCGGCGCGGCGAAAGGTTCGCGGAGGTCTCGGCGGGTTACGCGGATTGATCGGGCGGGCGGTTTGGCGGGGGCAGTCTACACTAAGGTCTTAATAGTTCGGTCACTGCAGTAGGTTCCACACGGATGTAGGCATCGATTCAACCAGCTGCAGCTGGCGTCGCGTCGGGAGGTTCGCGGCAGGCAGGTTTCGCGGAGGTCTCGGCGGGGTTCGTGGATGGCGGCGTGGCGGGAGGTTCGCGGAGGTCTCGGCAGGTTACGTGGATTCTCGGCCGACCGCTGCAGTAGGTTCCACACGGACGTAAGCATCGATTCAACCAGCTGCAGCTGGCGTCGCGGCGGGAGGTTCGCGGCGGGCAGGTTTCGCGGAGGTCTCGGCGGGGTTCGCGGATGGCGGTGCGGCGGGAGGTTCGCGGAGGTCTCAGTGGGTTACGCGGATTGATCGGGCGGGCGGTTTGACGGGGGCAGTCTACACTAAGGTCTTAATAGTTAGTACAGATTGTTAGATGTACCAACCCAGCTAAAACCAGTTAACAGTTAGCTCTAGAGGTTTAGAACATGGCCTAAAACAACCATGTTATGAGCCTGCTCGCCGGATCCTCTCGGTTCAGTCCTTGCATCTACCAGTCTGACTGTAATCTTCTCGACACCACCTAAACCAGTCTGCTCGCTGCCCTATTTCCGCCGCCGACCCATTCCCGATGCGACGCCACCCGATTTCGCCCCTTCCTAGCATCTCTGTCCCTTGTCCTGTTTTCTCGTGATGTCGATCCGCTCGACAAGCTAGATCTCGCTCGTCGCAACGATATGACTTATCCCCCTGTGGTCGGTGGACTTGGCGAACTAGAAAATCATGGCTCTCATGTGGTCTTTTTGGCCCCCCCTGAATTTTCGTCCTGCGTCCGCCACTGTCCAAGAGTAAACTACTCCCGTCAAGAGTAAAAACACACGTCGGACTGAGGAACACGACCCGCTTGGAGATAGTCTAAATAGACATATTTACGACGGTAGGATGCATAATATATTTCTATAGACAGGTATTTAGATCCTGTTTTAGACGCTTAAAGCTAATAGTTAGACAAGTATCATTGTTAGATAGAATGGACCAACTAACTATTAAACTATTAGCTAGGGGCTGACTTAGAAGCTCAGCTAATAACCTTTGGTTGGTCCTGCTAATTTTCTAGTGTCCCTGATTTTTTTCTGTCATTTTTCCTTTTAAAGACAAATAGATTTCACACTCCAAACGTGACAGAAGCAACATGAATTTGTAAAAAAAATCCACAAAAAATTCTTGAATAGTGATACAAACTGAACTGTACATCCAACAATTGTCGAATTGATGCCGACAGTAAATCCAAAATACAGAGATGAGAATTGTGAGCACTGGCAGTTGAGGAGGCAGCACGACGGGACAGGAGGCTAGTGTCACGCGGCGACGGGACGGGAGGCCGATGGGACTGTTAAGTAACCCTAGTTAGGGTTATGTGGGCAAATACCTGTTTTGCTCCTGAGGGGTCTCACATCTCTATATAAGAAACCTGTACACCCCTCATAATACAGAGAAGAGAAAGAGGCCAAAGGCCCAACCCTATATCGTGTCTCGTGTGTTTCCTCTGTCGTGCTTCTGGGAAGGGATACGGGTCTTCCACGACTTCTCGTGCCTAATCTGCTGACGGGAGGGAAGGGTGCGGATCTGGTGATCCGTGGTAACGTAGTTCTCAACACGTTATCAGCACGCTCTACCTCGACGTTGCTGCGAGATCAGATCTGCATCAACTCTCCGTCAAGCCGGCAGGTCCTCCGACCTAGCCGAACTGTCCTACGCGACAGTGTTGACACCTTTTTCGGGTGCCAAACACTCAACAAGAACCGGCGGCGGTGCTCTCTGCACAGGCGCGGACGGTCCGCGACCAGGGACCGGACGGTCCGCGACCTGGAGCAGGGGCAAAGGTTCCCTGCCTGACGGCCGGACGGTCCGCGCCTACAGGCCGGACGGTCCGCGCGTGCGCAGGGGGTGGCGAAGGTCGTCGGCGGCGCCTGGATCTCGCTCCCGGGAGGGACCCCGTCGGGGAGGAGAGATCCTAGGTGTTGTCTAGGCTCGGCAGGCCGACCTAGACTCCTCTAATCGACGTAGAGTCGAAGAGAGGCGGAGAATTTGTAGATTGAGAGGCTAAACTAGAACTAGACTAGAACTATTCCTAATGCGTAAGGTAAAAACGAGAAATAGACTTGATTTGTTCGATTGATGGGGGGTTCAATCGGCTGTAGCCCTTCATCTATATAAAGGGGGAGGTCTGGATCCGCTTCAAACTGATTTCCGAGTTAATCCCGCGGTTTTAGGTAACAAATCCCGCGAGAAACTAGGAACCCTAACTGACTCTGCGCACGCACGGACCGTCCGCGCTACCACCACGGACTATCCGGACCGCGGACCGTCCGGCCTCAGGGTCGGACTGTCCGCGCTGCTCAATTTGACTTCCAACATATGCCCCCCTGCCTTTTGGCGAAGGTTGACGAACCAAAAGCATATGAACTAAGCCTGATGTAAGTCACCGGCTTTTCAATATGGAGCTCATTCAATAAAGCACCAATGTATAAAGGCCGTTTCAGATTGTATCTTTCTCGGTGTAAGGAAAATGGACCCCGGGCCATTTGGCTAATTGAGTTTTGGTGTTTGATGAACAACACAATCCGTGAACTAATAAGTTTTCTAGTGTCTGTGTTTGTAGTTCACAGGATGCGAAGAGAATTGGACCAAGGCAATGAGGATGCAACACCTCAAAAGAAGACATAAAAAGATGCATAGGAGTCCAATACTCAAGAACAAAGGAGCCCAAAGAAATCAGCGAAGAAATCCAAGACAGGGGCTGTCAGCCAGCGCCTGGTGGCGCACCGGACATCGGTGTCCGGTGTGCACCGGACTGTCCGGTGAGGCACTGGACAGTCTGCGCAGAGAGGCCACAGACAGGCGCTCTCTGGCTGTAGCACCGGACTGTCCGGTGTGCCAACGGGCAGACGGCAACGGTCGAATCCAACGGTCGGATCCAACGGTCGACTGCTACAGGCGCCAATGGTCGGCTGGCGTGGCGGCACCGGACATGCTACAGTGCAGTGTCCGGTGTGCACCGGACTGTCCGGTGCACCCGACGACAGAAAGCTGCTGCTTTCTGTCCAACGGCTAGTTGGGGGCTTGGAGGCTATAAATACCACCCCAACCGGCCATTCTCAAGTGTGAGAGCCCAAGCAACATACCAATACACATAGTGCATATTTCCAAGAGCTCAAACACCCAAGTGCTTAATAGAATCACTCGGTGATTAGCGTAGGTGCTTTGCGAAGTGCTTAGGTTAGTTAGACCGCTTTAGCGCTTGCTCTAGGTGAATCCTAGTTAGTTGAGTGAGTTTTGTAAAACCACACAACCCCACGGCTCTTGCGTGAGTCGTTGTAATTGTACCGAGTGGGGCGAGAGTCTTGCGAGACCGTGACAACCGCGTTTGTGTCACGGCCGCCACCGTGTACCGGAGGGAACGAGACCCGCGGCGTTTCGGCCGGAAGCTCGATAGTGGAGACGGCGGGGAGCGTCCGAGAGGAGCCGGAAGCGGAGCACCACTTGCGCGTGGAGAAGGCCCGCGGCTCTCTACGGAGTTACTCGACCGTGGTGCTTGGCCCTCGCGTGGGCTTCCCTTTGCGTAGGGGCACCAACGAGGATTAGTCGGGACCTTGCGTGGTTCCGGATACCTCGGTAAAAATACCGGCGTCATCCACGAGAGTTTGCTTCTCTACTTAGCTCTTTACATTCCGCATTTATATTAAGCATTTAAGTTTCAATCTTGTAGTCATACTTATTTAGTATAGATTGAAACTTAGCCTTTTGCGGTAGAGACAGCAACACTTAGACAAAACCTAGTTTGCACATTCTAGTTTTGATTATTTGCATAGGTTTTGCTCTAGGGATTTAATTGTGGCCTAGTTTAGTAAAAGTTTTAGAAGTCCTAATTCACCCCCCCCCCCCTCTTAGGCGTCACCCGTTTCCTACACTCGGCCATGACCGTTTGATCAATGGATCAAAAGGAATAGAATGGAGGTGCCCCTAGCCTGGATAGACAAAGGGACTATATATATACCATGGATTCATCATCGTACCATTCCATGTTTGAACAGGATAATATACCGACGATGAGTAAACGGGTGGAAAGTACCTTGGTCTCATAGGATGAATAGGCGATGCTTGTTGTGTCGCCTTTCGAGCCATTTTGTTTACCCGTTTTGTTTTAGCAGGTGACCGATGTTTCTTCGTTGACCGATCACGTAGAATGGTCCTCTTGCTAGTATTCTTGGAGAGCAACTGATCAAAAGTAGAGTCAGTTTTGATCAAACGACCATATGTGCTTTGTCGTTGCGTCTCTTTCCCTTTTAAGGCTTTGTGTGGAGGCTGACGCCTTTGGCCATAGGCGGATTGTCCGGCAGAGTTAGCCGAACCGTCTGTCTGACCACCGGACCGTCCGCACGTAGGTGCCAGATCGTCCGTGATGCTCAGGACAGGCTGTCGTGCTTGACTCATTAATTGTGCCTGCCCCCCGGTGCCTCCGGACTTTTTAGCCTTATCGTCCGGAGCCTTTCGAACAATCTCCTTTTGTGATATATTCGACGTGCGAGGACTACCAATGATGATGTCTTTTCTTTTGCCTTTATCAGCCATTTTGGGCCGAACTAAGATCTTTTTGCATGCGATATCTATTGTATTAACAGGAAATGGTTGTGTGTCCACTTGCATTTCCTGAAAAGCCAATCGGCCCTCATTTATGGCCGATTGTACCTGTCGACGAAAAACATTACAGTCATTGGTGGCATGAGAAAAAGAATTATGCCACTTACAATAAGCACGTCTCTTTAATTCATCTATAGGAGGGATAGTATGAGTTAATTTAATGTTGCCATTTTTAAGTAGCTCATCAAATATCTTATCGCATTTGGCAACATTAAAGGTAAATTTAATCTCTTCTTGCCGATTCTTTTGAACCGGCTGTAAGGAAGAACATGCTGAAGTTTTGGCCTTTGTTGGCCAAATAAACTCAGCGGTATATACATCTGCGGATTCATCATCTGAACTATCACGCTCTATCAGATGTATAGTACGGGCGGCCGATTTTGATGTCTCTTTAAATCGGCTTTCACAGGCTAAAGCCCGCTGATGTAGCTAGGCTATCGAAAAGAACTGGGTCCCATCTAATTTGTCTCTTAAGTAGGATAGCAACCCATTAAAAGCTAACCCTGCTAGCTCTTTGTCTGCGACATGGATCCGAAAGCATCGGTTTCTAGTGTCCCGGAACCTCCAGATATAATCATTAACCGATTCTTCGCGTCCTTGTCGAACTGAAGCTAAGTCAGCTAGTCCTAATTCATATTCCCCGGCAAAGAAATGTTCATGAAATTTACTTTCTAACTCATTCCAGGAATTAATAGAATTAGGAGGCAGGGCGGCGTACCATGCAAAAGCGGTACCAGTAAGGGATAGAGAAAATAACCGAACACGAAATGCTTCTCCATCGGCCAATTCACCTAGGTGTGCTAGGAACTGGCCTATGTGTTCGTGTGTGCTTCTCCCATTCTCACCAGAAAACTTAGAAAATTCTGGTATCCTTGCCCCTTGTGGATATGGGACAGTGTCAAACCGGTGATTATACGGCTTTTGGTATGATTGCCCTACTCTGGCTACACTAACTCCAAACTTATCTCGAAATAGTTCGGTCATCTCTTCCCTAATTTTTTCCATTGCACCCGGTGGCAGACCACCGGACCCTGGGCTGTGGGGCTCATTTGGTCGGGTATTAGTATACCGACCTTCTTGCCGTGACCGATCGATAGTGTTGATCGGTCTGTGGTTGTATGGTACGTTATGGTTTAAATATGTAGAGGGCGAAACATACTGCTGCTGAGGTGTGTAATAATTTGGTGCATGGTGTGCAACAACAGGTTCTGCGTATGTGTATCCAGTTTGTCCGGTGGTAAATCCGAACTGACCGGTTGCGTTCGCCATTATCGGGACGCCATGTGGTAGTCCTGGTGCAGGCCCGGACTGTCCGGCAGGAAAAGCCGGACGGTCCGTGTAAGGGCCGGACGGTCCGGGCAGAAGCTTGGACGGTCCGACCGCGTCCAGGGTCATCGGTCTGCCAAGCAGGGACGGCGGTGGTCCTAGGGCGACCCCAGACTGTCCGGCAGAGCAAGCCGGACGGTCTGCATATGGGCCGGACGGTCCGGGCAGAAGCTCGGACGGTCCGACCGTGTTCATGGGTGCCGATCTACCAAGCAGGGATGGCGGTGGTAGTACTTGTCCTATATATGAGTTCATCGGCATACCATATAATGGCTGGGGCTGCAAATCCGCATTTGTTGCCGATGTATTAGACATAGATATCCTGTTACTAGTCTCATATGATGGAAAACTAGGAGCAACAGACTTCTCCAACGTACGCGTTAATTTTCTAATTGACTCTTCTAACCCTACAATCTGTTGTTTCATTTGATCCTGCTGCTGATCTACATACTGTTTAATAAATTGGATGTTGTCGGGTTTACTTACGTTGGGGACTTGAAGCGAAGATAGAAGAGATGTGACGTCGGTCTCTCCATGTTTGACAACTTTCTGGTGGCGATCCACCGTGTATTGTGATAAGAATTTCTCCCTCGCTTGACGCATGTAGTCCTCGTATTGCTGTTGCTCATCGGCCGTCAGACTTTCAACAGCCAGCTTCAGGATATTGTCCGGGGAGATATCGGTGTGATCTTTAGAACCGGCCATTTGAGGGCCTGATTTTTAGTAGATCTAAACACGGTCCCCAGCGGAGTCGCCAAAAAGTATGTTGACACCTTTTTCGGGTGCCAAACACTCAACAAGAACCGGCGGCGGTGCTCTCTGCACAGGCGCGGACGGTCCGCGACCAGGGACCGGACGGTCCGCGACCTGGAGCAGGGGCAAAGGTTCCATGCCTGACGGCCGGACGGTCCGCGCGTGCGCAGGGGGTGGCGAAGGTCGTCGGCGGCGCCTGGATCTCGCTCCCGGGAGGGACCCCGTCGGAGAGGAGAGATCCTAGGTGTTGTCTAGGCTCGGCAGGCCGACCTAGACTCCTCTAATCGACGTAGAGTCGAAGAGAGGCGGAGAATTTGTAGATTGAGAGGCTAAACTAGAACTAGACTAGAACTATTCCTAATGCGTAAGGTAAAAACGAGAAATAGACTTGATTTGTTCGATTGATGGGGGGTTCAATCGGCCGTAGCCCTTCATCTATATAAAGGGGGAGGTCTGGATCCGCTTCAAACTGATTTCCGAGTTAATCCCGCGGTTTTAGGTAACAAATCCCGCGAGAAACTAGGAACCCTAACTGACTCTGCGCACGCGCGGACCGTCCGCGCTACCACCGCGGACTGTCCGGACCGCGGACCGTCCGGCCTCAGGGTCGGACTGTCCGCGCTGCTCAATTTGACTTCCAACAGACAACCTTCGAATCCTCTTCTACGCAATCGAGTTGTATGCTTCAATTAGATCTATTGTTCTTGATCTGCTTGTGTACACGCGCTATTATCTGTACACCATGAACTAGCCATCACCGCCATGGTGCTACGTCCGCTCTGGGCCTCGCTCGCGCCGGAAGCACCCGCGTCGGTGGCTCGCGTGGGCCGCACATACGCCGAGAGTTGTGGCTGGCCGAAGCCATACCTAAAGTGTCTGGGCACACGTCGTACTGGAAGTGTCGCGCCGGCGCCAGAAGCCACGCATGCGTTGGGCCGCGCCGCACGTCGGTGGCCTAGCCTGTAGTCTCGTGCTGCATCGCATGCTCAACAACCTCCGGTTTCTCAGGCGCACCAACAGAGAGAAAAAAAACTGTTGCGTTGTGCGTGGGCTCCACCACGCCTCGCCGCATGCGTCTCTCACACCGTTCCTTCACGTTGCATGCGCGTGTGGTTAGGAATTTGCAATTGTGGTGCGTCCTTGTGCGTGAAGAAAGGATAGAGCACTTAAAACAAAAAATGGGCCCCACAATCTTGCATGTCCGCATGCACACATGGGCGTGATGCCTTGTTTATGATCTGGTCAAATAGGCTAGTTTAAGGTTCATGTGTCCAACACGTGAACAAAACCCCTATTTATTTTACGCAATTTTCCTTATATTTTATATGGATAATTTTATTTTTGCTAAATTTATATAAGTTTAAATTGTATGCATGCTTTATGTAATTGTCTCTACCTTAATTAATTATTTGCTGTAGCAAATAATTAGTAGAAAATGCATGCTTAAATATAGAAAAATACTTTTTTACATCTCATGATGTGTTATGTTCATGTATTAATTTTGGTTTTTTTTTCTGCTTTTATTTCCCGTAGTAGATAATTAGCAGAAATTATTAAAATACATGTGAAGGTTATATCGTGTATACTCAAATCGCTCTAAATATTTGCTACGTGTTAGCCTTCGGACTCACATCGAGCGATTAAATTATATAGTGGGTACTCAGACACGTCGATCAGACTACGTTATTAATCGACCGAGTTATGGCATTGGCTGAGCACTGGCTGCGCCCTGGCAACACGACGCAATATTTGTGTCGTTCGAACTTGGCTGCGTCATATGGTTGCTATGTCGCGCTCTCCATTAATCGGATTGCTCCCGTTGAGTCAGACCGCCATCGCTGAGTCGCGTATTTTTTGCATGCCCTGTAGGCACTATCTGTCTGCCGCGAGCCAAAATTGCGCCTGTTGCGCACGTTGCATGGATTTATCGTGTACCCCAATTACCGAGCCATAATTGTGTCTGTTGCGCTTATTACGAAGGCTTGCTATACTGTCGTAGCCCTGATGGCCACACACGCGTTGACGCCAGATACGCTAGAGCTTGTACTCGCGTGGATTGTAGTGGGTTGTTCAAGGTCCTGAAGTCACATTATGTGCAACCTTCGTAAACAATTTTGTTTTCACTTTATATTTTGTTTGATTGTGTTGTGTGGCATCGTATATTTATAGATGTTGCCAAGTGGCCATAACAACTATATTAAATCTGGGAAATTAAATCGAAATGCAATGGAACACAGATAAGTTAAATCTCTGCTCTCTCCTCGTGCATAAAGTTTTACCCGAAGTAACCTGAAGAAATTCAATATTAATGCATGAAAGCCATTTTGGCACAGAAAACATCACAAATTGGGATTTTATTAGTAAGCAATAAGACCTTGTCAGATGAATAAATGCTAGAATCTCAGTCATACATTGCTCAACCAGATGTTGGCACATTGCTATTTGTCGCTGAACGGCATGAAGCGAACTTTGAGATAAATGGCTAGTACCTTAGCAACACGAAGTTGCGAGTACATCGAAAGGTAATTCTGAGAATTTTTTTCACAACGTTGGTGTGAAAAAACATTGTGTGTTCTCGTCGAACCACTTTACTCGGCCTATCTAGGACCTCTATGCTTGTGTTGCATACATCTCTCAGAATTTAAATACTTATAGCCGCTGAATTGACTTGGGATAGTCCTTTGACTGGTATGGTTTATACTATAAACCAAATGGTAAAGGTCGATTCTGAATAGACATATATCTGGGATTTATGTAGTAGAACTATATTTTATTCCACCCCTTGGCATGCTTACCATAATCTATATCTGATCTACCAGAAGTAAGAAGAGTACAAAAATAGCCATGGAATCCCACATCACCACAGAGCTTGAAGCTACATTAGGCATTAATTTGTCCTTGGTTCTTGGCGTTGGAAGATCCACAATTCTCGACCGCAATACTGTCAGTGATGGTAATTTGTGATAGAAATATAAAGATCTTATGGAGACCTGTTGCATTCTCCCTAGTCCTGATGACTCCTTCGTATAAGAGTAGTATTATATGTTGTTGAAGACAAGTCCCAGACGGATATTGGTATTTCTTTCGCTCTTGCCAATCAGTTATCTCCATTTGTTTTGTCGAAAGCTTACGAATTAGATGTTTTTTCCCAGATAAAAGGAATTCTTGGCCTTGTCTGTTCTATTCCAAAGCTTCTCTTTTTGCTGAACAATGAAGAGATAGAAATAATGCTATATAGAACAATTTGGTATATAATAAGAGGAGAAATGTTTGCCTTGCTGGCAACACCACAAATAATTAACTATTGTTATAAATTCTCTATCAAAATTATAATACCTAAAAATGTTGCATAAATCGATACCCAATTTCAGAACGATATGAGTAATTGGGTAAACCATGGGCAATAATAAAATGAGCTAGACTATACATCTCTGCTTGGCAACATTGGCCTGATGCCGTGCACTTTACCACCATTATCTATGCACATATTCTTCTATGTGCTTGAAAGCATAATGCAACCAGTGAATGTCCTTGTGAGCGCTAGACCCTGATGGTCATTTTACTTGTTGATCTGAAGTCAACTAATGGCTCCAAACGACGAATGATATGCATGAGCCCCTGAAGGATCCTTATAGATAAAATAGTGTTGTGCATATTAGTCTAAATCTTAATGATTGATTGTGCATTTGGTAATAATAATAAGTTGGCAGAATTGTAACCACGAAGCAACTTGTTGTTGCGCGTCTCGCTATAAGTTGAGTCTAAACCTTCAACATTGAAGGAAAAAGATGCAGTATTCATGCTACTGCATTAATCTAAGTCCACAGCTCACTACATAAAACCCCTATCTATAACGTGCGTAAGATTTCCCAAATAAATCACCACAATAGCATACAATGGCCACAACTAGATGATTGTGGTTGGGGATATTATCTGTATGCTTTTAGAACATCTCGGCATTAGGGGGAGATAAATGTCCATATAGTGTAATGCCTCAATATTCTATTAAACGCACAAAAGCTAAACTGAACTTGTCGTTCGGTGTGTACTCCTGTGTATATGGAGTTTGCCAGAAATCGTTGAGGAGTAACCATATTGGTTTGAATGCTTCTACCTGATGTAGATGTGGATATACCCGGGATTAATATCATATACACATTTGGCTTATTGGCATTTGATCTATTCTTGGGGACGCCTGCAAATATGATCCATCGGCCTTAGTCAAAGCATATGTTCTGATTGCAGATTCACGTGGTCTGTAATAACTCTCCTCCGATGAACTCGCCCTACTGGTGACTTGCCTCACGAAGAGGTTCATCTTGATGATGAAGTTCCTAGCATTGCGCGCAATATCATTGTGCTGAGAATACGAAACAATGAATCTTTCATTTTGGGAAATGACGGAGATCATTATTAAATGTGGGAGACAAATGTGTCGACACCTATCTTGCCTCTATATATTGCAAACGGATCCAAAACAAAAGTCCTAGGCATGAGTGCTTTAAGCTCTCTTATCGGGTCATTGATAAATGCAATCGAGGTTGAACCAATAATCGCAAAATGAAAGTCACGAGCTTGAAGTTCGGACATTTATGGGCACTATTGAAATAATGTGTGGTGAATGTGATGGTTCAAGTGGTCTTGTGAGAGACCCATCCCACATATGTGTTGAATAAACATCGTTCCGCAATATATCTGGCAAATGACATGAATTAAAATATGCAGTTAATAGGATTCTGAAGATCCATCATGAGATCCTATGAGGATTCATATCTTTGATTTATAAATATGCAACATATAAATCTCGTACCGAATAATACATTCCTGACGAATGAACACTCTCCTATATGTAGAGAGAATATCTCCTAGATGAGATTATAGTTCCTTAATGGAACCTTTACAGAAGAAATAAAGTCTGTGTTAAACACCAAAGTTTGATAATCCCTATAAAGGGATAAAGACCCATACAGACCCGAAAAGGAATAAGATGAGGTACCAAAGGATTTGAAGTTCACCGAATAAGCACATGTGCATTCCACGATCTTTACTCATGGTAATTTTCACTAGATGTGGAATTACGGTATCCTCTAAAGCCCTGATGGCAGAAACCTATAAGGTTTAGGTGTTACTGGCAAAATATCCCCATTGTGCCAGAATGACAGACTATAACGATGTATCTGATCGATGAAAAATCCCTGATGGATTACGATCCTTGATGGACTTTTGTTACCCCATCATAGATGTTGCAAAGGATGAACACCTGGAGCGATGTGTCATATTTAGAATATGTACTATTGCAACTATATTATCCCCTAAGTCCTATTGAAGGACATGTTATTTGCTTTGCATAACTATGTATAAATTGTGGTGTAAGATAGAAAATGATAGCACCCCAACCTCATCCATTCTTGTTATTCCAGATGAACAATGAGACATATATCTTGAAGAATATGCTTGAATTATGAGGGATAACGACTTTGACAGATGTCATCATCAGGGGGAGCGAATGCTTATATTGATCACAATCGTGAGACAATAAATGTCATATTCTATGCCCTGAAGGCGTGAGCTTGATGATCAATATGTGAACCTTTATGGAACTTTCTATCAAATATATAGATCCAGTCGATCGAACACCATCAGTCAAAGTGGATTATTTATATTGATACATGCACTTACCTCGTATATCCTAGAAGTGAGTAGAGGTAAAGTTCCTGAAATAGTCCTTGCAAGGATATGCAATCCGTTTGCTAAATCTTTATGTGCATATACTTCTAGAAGAAGATGTTTTGCCTTATTGATACAGTTTTGCAAGGATCAGGGGAGCACATTTCTAAAGTTAGCCCTTGTAGAAGATTCGATAGAATCTAGATCCTAGAGGATCGAAATCTGTCACGATGACAGCTGTTGTACTCTTTTTCCCTTGGTGAGTTTTCTTTAAGTTTCTCACATGAGGTTTTTAACGAGGCAACAAAGTGCAAATGCAATTTGTATCATCATGCACTCTTTCTCCACATTTTCCCCATTGGGTTTTTTGGAGTTTTAACGAGGCATGTGTTGGTCGCGGTATTCGCCCAAGGGGGAGTGTTAAGTAACCCTAGTTAGGGTTATGTGGGCAAATACCTGCTTTGCCCCTGAGGGGTCTCACATCTCTATATAAGGAACATGTACACCCCTCATAATACAGAGAAGAGAAAGAGGCCAAAGGCCCAACCCTATATCATGTCTCGTGTGTTTCCTCTGTCGTGCTTCTGGGAAGGGATACGGGTCTTCCACGACTTCTCACGCCTAATCTGCTGACGGGAGGGAAGGGTGCGGATCTGGTGATCCGTGGTAACGTAGTTCTCAACAGGGACAATGTGGCGGGATGGGGCATGGCGTAGCTTGATGGGAGGGCGATCGTGCGATGCGGCACGGTTCGACGACGCCCATCCACAATATAGAATGAGGATGCGTACGAGAGAGTGGATGAATAGATGGGTCTAAAGGGGATAGGGACGTCTTTTGTAAAGTTCTAGATGGTTTTAGGTGAATTGGGCCAATTAATAAACTAATTGTTGGCTAGGGTTTAGCTAACAATTAGTTGGGATCATAGCTAGGAAGTTTGGAACCTCTACATCTAATTTTAGCTACAAACTATTAGCTTTAGTGTTTTCGAACAGGGCCATAATCCACCCGAGACTCTTCATGTGTGTTAATCAACAACTTAGCTTTGCAGGTAGCATATTTGTCTGCCTCTAAAAATATTAACTAGATATCCTAGTCGCCTGCAAAAGTAACAACTATTTGTCTGCCTCTTTCTCCGATTGAACCTAAAGTTCTCATATGAATAACTCATGTCATGGTGCCTCACACGCTAATCTTAATGTGCATCTTTCTCCTATTGAACCTAAAATTTTCATATTAATAACTCCAATTGTCCACATGTTTTATTCAGTTGTAACAAATGAGAAAATAATTATCTTACTTATGTCATGTCTGGCTACTTATTAAGGTTGTTAGAGTAGCCTGCCTATGAAGGTTGTTAGGCTGCCATTCCCATCCCGTTCTACCCACACCCTAGTCGTACAACGTCCGACATGTGGGGTCCCACACCCTGGCCTGTTCTCCATTCTCATTCCCATCCCAGTTTTGCCCACACTCTGTCGTACAACGTGATAGGTGGGTCTGACATGTGGGGTCCCACACCCCTGGCAGGTGGAGTCTGACATGTGGAGTCTAATGAGACTACTATACACATGATAAGCTTGAGAAAGATGTTAGTTTCAAAGATACTAATTTATAGAGTGACCTCCCCTAATTGTGTGTATACAAGCTTTAAATACTTGTAGGAGATATGCACTTAAACTTTTAAGGTCAAAATATCTCTTGAAGTGTCACATGAATGCGGTCATTATATGTAGGTGATATTAGGAGTAAGTCATCTAAAAATTGTACTTTGGCACATATTAGATTATCAAAAGATACCAATTGAGAACACATCAAATGATAAACAATTTTAAAATATGTAGGTCTGCTCCAATGGTAAAGAGTGAAACTGAGCAATCATATTCCTACCATATGATATTCCTAGTGTATGCAAGACAAGAATTTAAATATGCATATGCAAAGCTAGGTATAGAAGGAACTAGATATCATTTTTAAAGAATGTAAAAGCTAGTATCGACTGTAAAATCTAGTTGCCTAATATGGGTGGGGAATTTGGGTATGTAGTCTTTACTGACTCACTTGGTAATAACTTGATCCAATATGATGCATCCTATGATATGCATTTCAACTTTACCAAGTCTCCAAATTTCTCATAGTCCATTGGACTTATCACTGCCCTCTCGAGAGCCAAACATTTGTGTTTTTTATGGTAGAAATGATCTTCTCTGGCACCCAAATTTGTTCGACCACTCTTGTGTTGGCTTGCTTGTTTACTTGATAGTCACTGTCTTGTTATTTTTCTTCTTTTTGAGAAGATAAGGTGTAGTAGCTTTTTTGTTTATCTTATTGGTGTAGGTGTTGGAGAGCTTGCTTGTTTGATCTTTGTTTTCTCCTCTGTGTTTTATAGGACATGTGGTCTTCTTTGTGCCACACATAGCAAATCATGGTTTCTCCTTTATCAAGCTTCTTTACTCCTATATTTTGGTGAAGTTGGGTTAGCTTCGTCTTGACCCTTGACTTAATCTTGATCAAGTCTTTGGCGAAACGGGTCACTTCTTGCTTGAGTTCCTCATTTCCCTTGCAATGACATTCGCAGCACAAACTTGTTTGCAAGAGTGTGAGTTTTAAACACATTAATCATTGCAAGAAGTGGAGGCGTCCTTTTTATCAGTTTTAATTGTTCCAAATTTAGGTGCCTCGAGTGTGCTACTAAAAAGCATCTAGACTATTAATTACCTCATTTTTGTGTTTACTAAAAACTTCCATATTATTAAACAAACTAAGCATCTTGTGAGCTAGCTACCTTTGCTTTTTATTTTTTTATCTTTAAAATTTTAATTAGATGCTCATATGTAGGTGTGTTTGCACTAACTTCATGCTGCTCAACTTTATTTTATTAGATAGCTCAACATTAAGATTTACAAAGATTTTATATTGTTTAAGCAAATTTTGATAAACCTTTTATGAGTTAACTAATTTTGATTTTAGCATTTTTAATTAAGCTTTTTGTTTAGTGCAAATTTATTAAAAATTTGCAGCTTGTGTGCAAACCAATTAGTCACCTGCAACTAGTAACCAAGTAGTCACCTGCAGTCGTTCTGGGTGTGTTGGGAGCATTGTCATGCATATGTTTTTTTAGTTGTAGCTAAAGTATAGTTGATTATTATCAACAAAAAGTATGTATTAATGGGTGATATTGCAGTGACATTTTAAATTATGTTCTAAGCGCCCATGCATGTTGAAGATAGTTATAGCTATAAAAGGAATGTTGCAACCATCTCACTGAAGTATCGTGGTTTGGCAAACACGCGTGTAATTCTTAATTATCATTGTATTATTATTTTTCCTTTACAACACAGATATTTATCTAGTCAGGAAAAAAACAATGATTCTTCCCAGGCTTCATTAGCCTGTAGAGATGCGTAACACGATCATGTACCACTGCCTAGAAGATGCAGCAAGTGTTTGCCACAATTTTACCCTCCGCATTTGCCGATGCAGCCGAAGAGGGAGTTGTTGGCCTAGAGTCTGCCTCATGGAGATGGAACGAGACTAGTTAGATGTTCACTGGAGAAATGACAAGCCGCCAGGGTTGCCCTAGGCTACGCTACGCTATGCATGTATGAGTATGACCCAGCTAATATATGTGCAGAGTTCCAGCTTCAGTCCACATGTATGTATCACGACAGTATCGGGTCCGGTTGGTACTTGAATTCAGGCACATGGTCGAGCCTGCAAAGGGAAATGGCATCAAATCAACAATATCACGTGGTTTGTTAAGAAACACAGGTACCACCGGAAAAATTCAAGTAAAAAAAAGATAGCAAACTTTTCGACAAGCTGGATGAGAAGTTCAGTGCAAAGTGTGTTGCGCCATACCACAGTTTAAGGGCATAATAAAATTGTACGTACCTTTGCCTGACTTTGAGAATACCGGTACCGAGCTGCATGGGAATGCCCATGATAATGCATTCACTAACTCCCTCTATCTGATCCTGACGACCACTGTATGAGGCATTGAATAGATGTTCTGCGGTTTTCTCAAATGAAGCAAGCATCAGCACACTGCTTTTCATCTTTGCAATGCCGTATCTAGTAATGCCGAGAATTTCACCCTGCTCAGGGAATTCACACAAGTAAAACGGGTGCAGGTCTTTAAGCATGTAATAAAGCGCATGGACGGTAGGAAAAACATCATCCATTTTCCAGAGAAGGTCAGATCATGATACCTTGTATGTCATTAAATCTGCCAAGAGCATCATATGCCTCCGATCAATGTTCATGCCATGACTTTTCATTGTGTATTGAATCTCATCAATAATAGATCTCCTAGCAGCTTCAATTCCAAGTGTTTGGTTCGTTTCCATGATGTGATTACTTTTCGTCTTCCTAGCATCAACTCCTGGGGTACCCATGACTGCCAGGAGGTTTGTTCTGTAATTACACATTTCTTTGATTAGCGCAGATCATGTCAAATGATACTGCATAAGCCATGCTAAGGCGAAACAGCTTTGATCTTGCCATTCTTACTATCACGAAATTAGTTTTAAACATGCAATTGAAGGTTACCAAAGTGAAGGTTACTGCTGCTAAATCAATAAAAAGAAATGCTAACTCCGATTATAAAAACATGCTGTTCAGGACAAGATTTAGTCAAGCCTTAAAAACTATAAACAACAATAACTTTTACATTATTTATTTTGAAAACATGCAAATCTAGTTCGAAAACATGCAAGTTAAATGTGTATAATTGTACCGAAAATACTTGCAAAATTTCATAAACTTCGAAGGTTTTAAGAACATACCCTATAAAAACTACTGGTCGAATGTGACATTTTTTCCTTGTGTGTGTGTGTGTGTGTGGTGGGGGGGGGGGGGGGGGGGGGAGCTTACCCTTCAACCAACAATTGGTATCTTTCTGTCGCGTTGTTGACTTTAACTTCATCAATAACAACCCTTTCAACAGTTGGAATGCCCTGAATTTATCATTCTAGAAAGGTCAGCGATGGTCACGGTATTATAAATATTTTTTACAAGCGAAAATGGCAGGAAATTGTTCACCTTCACAATCACTTTTGGAAGGATGGATTTGAGGTTATGCAGTTCAAGCTGAAGTTTGAGCTTGTCGGTTCCAGCTGGATATATTCTCAACTTGGCTCTATCAATGACTCGGACATGCTGCAAAAAATCATTTGACTGTAAATTGCAAACACAGTTAACTAATAATAAATTTTTCACCTGATGTATCAAACTTGGAACTTTGTTTATACCTCAGATTTTAACTTAAGCTTTGGATGATTCAAAATTGACAGCTTCACAGAATCAGCAGATATTCCCATGTGGAGAGTTTCTATAAGTTGCATATCAAGTTTGACAACCAAGTTTGGCAGACTTGATTTCAGGACAGTCTGAATGGTTGCTGCAACCTGATGAACACACATCAATCCAAAAGTCAGCACCAAAACAATCAAGATGTGGCAGGGCAACTTGATATCTTTTGACAAATTGTGTGTTTGCTAGAGAGTTTTGGTACCGCCTACTAAGGCCCTATTTGGAAGTGTTAGACTACCCGTCTAGGGTTTGTGTTATTCCCTGTGTAATGACCATTATACCCCTGTGTAATGGGCCTTGGCCCAGTTACTCTCTCTATTTAATATCACTCCCATCCCCTGGTTTGGGCATGGGTTCCTATTCTAACATGGTATCAGCTTAGGGTTTTGTTCCTCCCTCCTCTCCTCCCTCCCCTCCTCCCTCCCCTCCGGCTCCCGATCGCGCTCGTCGCGATCTCGGCGTCACCGTGTCCGCGGTCCACCTGCTCGCGCCGCTCGTCCACTGCCTGGTCGCGCGGCGGCGACCGCGCGCCTCCGCTCGAGCCGGCTCCTGACCCCGCTCGTCGCGCTCTCGGCGCCACCAGCCCCGTCTCCGACCACTCCCCCCCCCCCCGACCTGCTGCTCCATGGACGCCGGCCGCCTCCCCTGCGCGGATCCCGCCGCCGTCGTCGCTCCCAGCGCGGATCCGCCCGCCGCTGCTGCGCCCGGCGCGGGCCTGGCCGCAGGGGCCACCCGCCGGGCCGCCGTCCCAGCTGGCGCGGGCCTGGCCGCCGGTGCCACCCGGCTGGCCTTCACCGCCGCCCCTCTGAGCGACGCCGGGTCCCTGCACGCCGGCCTCGCCTCCCCCACGGCCATCGGACCTCCCCTGCCCGGTCTCACTGCCCCCCGCAGCGAGCACACTGGTGGCAGCGCCCCGTTCATCGACGGCCTCGGGCCCCTCCGTGATGCCACTCCCATGGCCCTGCGCCGTGGCTCTCTGCCGGGGTTTCCCACCATGCCGGTACCCGCCGAGCACAACCCCTCCCTCGTCGCCGCCATCGCTACGATCCAGGCCGCTGTGGCTGCCTCGCGGGAGCGTGAGCGCGCCACGTCCCTCGCCCTGGAGCACGAACGTGCCCTAGGCGCCGCTCTGACCTCCCAGATGGCCACCGCACAGCGCCTCCTCCTCGGCCGCCCGCCGGTCGCTCGTGAGGACCCCCCGGCGCCTCCTGAGGCCATCCCCGCCACTGGCCTCGACGTCGACCACATCGGTGCTCTCCACGCTCAAGCCGCCGGACTTCACAACATCCGGGCCCTCGTGTCCGTGGTGTTGGACCCGGCGTCCTCCCACTACCCCCGTTGGCGAGGACAGGTCCTCCTCACACTGCGGCGGTATGCCCTCGCCGATCACGTCCTCGACGACCTCGACGCTCCGCCGACTCCCTCCTGGTGCCTCATGGACAGTGTCGTCCTCTCGTGGCTCCACGGCACCATCACCGTTGAGCTACAGGAAATCATCCGCGACCAGGCGGACACGGCTCGTCAGGCGTGGCTCGCTCTCGAGGACCAGTTCCTCGGGAACCGGGACGCGCGGGCACTCCACCTCGACGCCCAGTTTCACCTGTTCTCTCAGGGGGACCTCTCTGTGGGAGAGTACTGCCGCCAGATGAAGGGCCTGGCTGACTCTCTCCGCGATCTCGGCAAGCCCGTAGCCGATCGTACCCTGGTGCTGAACCTCCTGCGTGGCCTCAGCCCCCGCTACGGCCACCTGAAGGCTCTCATCAAGAGGAGTGTGCCCTTCCCCACCTTCCACGTCGTGCGTAACGAGCTTCTCCTCGAGGAGCTCACCATGGCGAATGAGGCACCCACTCCTGCCTCCGCCCTCTACAGCGCTCCCACCAGTGGTCAGCCACCTTCAGGGGGCCAGGCCACCCGTCCTCCGTCGACCGGGGCACCCACCCGCCCTACTCCTGCCGTCCCGGCGGCCCCTCGTCCGACTTCCACGACCGACGGGGGTCGTCGCTCCCGCAAGGGCGGCCGTGGGAGCGGCGGCTCCTCTCGTGGTGGTTCCTCCGGCCGGGGTGGCGGCCACGCGTGGCCGTCATTCTACAACCCCTGGACCGGGACCATCGCCATGTGGCCGGGCCAGGCACCGAGTACCCCCCGTCCTCCGTCGCCCGCCCTCCTGACTACACCTCACTACGGCACACCTCCGTATGGTGTTCCCGTCGTGCCCCAGGCTTCGCCCGCGCTCCTGCCCCTGGGGACCCCCACCTCGACGACTTGGTCCCCGCCGGCCGGTGGTTGGGACAGCGCCTCCCTCGCTGCTGCCTTCAGCACCATGGCGATGACCCCACCCCCCTCCGACTGGGTGATCGACTCCGGTGCCTCGTACCACACCACTCCCACGGCAGGCACGCTCTCTCGCTCTCATCCCCCCTCCCTTCTCACCCATCCTCGATCGTCGTTGGAAACGGTTCCACTCTGCCAGTCACCTCAGTTGGTGCCTCGGTTCTCCCTGGACCGTTTTACCTCAACGATGTTCTCGTAGCTCCCCACATCACCCACAATCTTCTTTCTGTTCGTCGATTCACCACTGACAACTCCTGTTCCATTGAGTTTGACCCCTCTGGTTTTTCTGTGAAGGATCTGGCCACCAGGACCCTTCTCGCCCGCTGTGACAGCTCGGGGCCTCTCTACACGCTCCAGCCCTCCACCGCCGGCGTGTCTCCACCTCCTGCCCTGGTCTCCACCACCTCCTCCACCACATGGCATCGACGTCTCGGCCATCCTGGACCCGACGTCATGACCAAGATTACCAGTAGTCTCGATCCTTCCTGTAGTAGGGGACATTTTGAGGGTCTCTGTCATGCTTGTCAGTTAGGCCGACATACTCGTCTCCCATTTACTACTTCTTCTTCTCGGGCTGAGCAGGCTTTTGATCTGGTTCATTGTGACCTTTGGACCTCCCCTGTACTCAGTCTTTCTGGTTATAAATACTATCTGGTGATTTTGGATGATTTTTCCCATTTTCTCTGGACCTTCCCGCTTCGGTTGAAGTCGGACACATTCACCACCCTCACACACTTCCTCACCTGGGTATCCACTCAGTTTCGTCGCCCGGTCCGTGCTCTGCAGTGTGACAATGGCCGCGAGTTCGATAACAACGCCTCTCGCTCCTTCTTCCTCACTCATGGCGTCCAGTTGCGTCTCTCGTGCCCCTACACTTCTGCCCAGAACGGCCGTGCCGAACGCATGATTCGCACCATCACTAATATGCTCCGCTGTCTCCTCTTCCAGGCGTCTCTCCCTGCCAGCTACTGGGCAGAGGCCCTGCATACTGCCACCCACCTCCTCAACCGTCTTCCCTCGAAGGCGGTGAGCCACCCTACTCCTCACTTTGCCCTGTACGGCACAGCCCCTTCCTACGACCACCTGCGCGTGTTCGGCTGTGCCTGCTACCCTAACACTTCCGCTACCGCCCCTACCAAGCTTTCTCCACGCTCCACTCGATGCCTCTTCCTCGGCTACTCCCCCGACCACAAGGGGTATCGATGCCTAGACCTCACCTCCCACCGCATCATCATCTCTCGTCACGTCGTCTTTGACGAAGATGTGTTTCCACTTGCTGGCTCCACCCCACCCACCGACCTTGACTCCCTCCTCGAGTCCGATCCGATTCCTCCCCCACCTTCGGCTCCCCGTCTTGCGCCGTTACCTGCTCCTCGTGCGGCCCCCACGACCTCGCCTGCGCCACGCGCGGCCCCGTCGACCACGCATGCGCCACGCGCGGCCCCGTCGGCTTCCGCGACAGGCGCGACCCCGTCGACCCCGCCTGCGCCACGCGTGGCCCCGTCGACTCCGGCTCGACTTGCCAACCCCGCCCTCGTCTACCATCGCCGCGGCCACGCCAATACCTCGGCGCCCCCCGACTCGGGCCCGTCGACGAGCGCGGCCCGATTCGCCGACCCCGCCGTCGTCTATCACCGCCGTGCGCCGGCCCCACCAGCCGCTCCCGACGTTACGGCGGCCCACTCCGAGCCGTCCGTATACCACCCGGTCGCCATCCATCGCGACCCCGGGCACGTCCACCCGATGGTGACTCGGCGCGCTGCTGGCGTTCTCCGCCCCGTTGACCGGCTCATCCTGGCAGCCACTACGACCAGCACTCCACCCGACGCCTCCCCTGTACCCTCCTCCGTTCGCACTGCCCTCGCCGACCCACATTGGCGTCGCGCTATGGAGGAGGAGTACGCGGCTCTCTTGGCCAACCACACCTGGGACCTGGTGCCGCGTCCACCAGGCACCAACGTGGTCACCGTCAAGTGGCTATTTCGCCACAAGCTGACCTCGGACGGCTCCCTCGACCGCTACAAGGCCCGTTGGGTCCTTCGGGGCTTCACCCAGCGCCCCGGAGTGGACTACGACGAGACCTTCAGCCCGGTCGTCAAGTTCGCCACTGTTCGCGCCGTCCTCTCCCTCGCCCTCTCCCGCGACTGGGCGATCCACCAGCTCGATGTCAAGAATGCCTTCCTCCATGGCACTCTGACGGAGACTGTCTACTGCAGCCAGCCCACCGGCTTCGTCGACGCTGACCGTCCGGACCTGGTTTGCCGGCTGAACCGATCCCTGTATGGCCTCAAGCAGGCACCACGGGCTTGGTACAGCCGCTTCGCCTCCTACCTGGCCTCCGTCGGCTTCGTCGAGGCCAAGTCGGACACGTCCCTGTTCATCTACCGGCGCGGCGACGACACCGTCTACCTCCTGCTCTACGTCGACGACATTGTGCTCACGGCATCCACCGCCGACCTCCTTCACCGCACGATCGTCGCCCTTCAGCGGGAGTTTGCGATGAAGGACCTGGGGCCCCTCCACCACTTCCTCGGCATCACCGCCGAACGTCGGCCTCAGGGTCTCTTCCTCCACCAGCGCCAGTACGCCATCGACATCCTGGAGCGGGCTGGCATGTCTGACTGCAAGCCCTGCTCCACGCCTGTCGACACTCAGGCGAAGCTCTCTGAGGACGACGGGCCTCCGGTCGCCGACGCGACGTCCTACCGGAGCCTCACCGGCGCGCTCCAGTACCTCACGTTCTCCAGGCCCGACATCGCTTACGCCGTCCAGCAGGTGTGCCTGCATATGCACACTCCGCGGGAGCCCCATCTCACTGCGCTCAAGCGGATTCTACGCTACCTCCGCGGCTCCCTCGACTACGGCCTCCTACTCCGCCCATCCCCGACGTCGGAGCTTGTGGTCTACACCGACGCTGACTGGGCTGGCTGTCCCGACACGCGCCGGTCCACCTCCGGCTACGCCGTCTTCCTGGGAGCCAACCTCGTCTCTTGGGCCGCCAAGAGGCAGCCCGTCGTCTCTCGCTCCAGCGCTGAGGATGAGTACCGTGCCGTGGCCAACGGCGTGGCCGAGGCCTCCTGGCTGCGCCAGCTCCTTCACGAGCTTCACAGTCCCCTCCAGCGCGCCACCCTCGTCTACTGCGACAACGTCAGCGCGGTCTACCTCTCCACCAACCCCGTGCAGCATCAGCGCACGAAGCATGTGGAGATCGACCTGCACTTCGTCCGCGAGCGTGTCGCTGCCGGTGACGTCCGCGTTCTCAGCGTCCCCACCACGCTTCAGTTCGCCGACATCTTCACCAAGGGGTTGCCGTCGAGTGTCTTTTTCGACTTCCGATCCAGTCTCAACATCTGTACAGGATAGAGTTGTGACTGCGGGGGGGTGTTAGACTACCCGTCTAGGGTTTGTGTTATTCCCTGTGTAATGACCATTATACCCCTGTGTAATGGGCCTTGGCCCAGTTACTCTCTCTATTTAATATCACTCCCATCCCCTGGTTTGGGCATGGGTTCCTATTCTAACAGGAAGCAACCTAGTTTTTAAAAGACCAGTTTTTATCTTTTAGCTAGGAGAGCCCAGCTTCTTGGTTTTTAAGAAACTGAGAATGTAATTTCTATAAATTGAGTCATAAACTGGTATGATTGGAACCAACTCAATTTCTATAAACCAGTTTCTTAAAAACTGGGTGCTTCCAAATAGGGCCTAACCGCCTAAGTCAAGTGAATCTCCAGTTTATTGCTCCACAATCCGAAGACTTTCTTAAAAACTGGGTGCTTCCAAATAGGGCCTAAGTCAAGTGAATCTCCAGTTTATTGCTGCACAATCTGAAGACCGGAGCTTTGTGGTTTGGTGGAGTCTGGTGACTGGTCAGATCAGTGGGGTTGCTAGGCGAGGTCCTAAAGAAACATTATTCTTGGAGCCTGGACTCTCCGGAAACACAGAAATAGTTGTGTTTGATTAAAAAAATCTCCCAACATTGAAGAGGCTAAGCCTGATCAAGAAAAGGAGACGTGGAGTCGTGCTGGGGCTGGGGACCTTTCACTCCTCACAGCCTCCATTCCTGGTTTCTAGGACTTTGTGGGGTCGTATTTCTTTAGGCCCTATTCGGTTAGATCGGATTGTGGCTAGGAACTATTCCAACTAATCAATACTAGTACAAATAAACTTATCATTCCAACCGGAACGGATACAATGGAACCGTTCCAGAGTAAACGAACAGGCCCTTAGGATTTATAGATCTATTCATGTATTTTTTTTTGGCATTCATAAGTTGGCTTTGTGTCTGTGTTGTTCTAGTTCATTTTGGACTAATCTTTCTTCTTAATATAACGATGCACAATTCTGTTGCGCATTTGAAGAAAAAAAAGGGCAAAATATAACACTAGGTATGAAGTATGCACAGAAATTTTTGTCCATTCATGGGATTCCATGCTTTTCTATTCTATAATAGAGAGATCCACAAGCAAAATCCAATACAAGTCACTGAAAATTTTCGACCTAAGTAAACATATTGTACTACAAATCTAAAAGAGTGGACTCAACCTCACAAAGAAAGAATAAGTACATTGGCACCCTTTTATCATGGAACTTGTAGATGTGAAAGGGGCTCTAGCATAATGGTTAAGGCTTCCGAGTAGCACCTCTAGGTTCTGGGTTCGATCCCCCTTGAGGGTGAATTTCTGGCATGATTAAAAAAATCCCCTCTTTGTGTCCCGCACACTGAAGTTACGTCCTGCGCGCCACCCTCCGCCTAGGCCGTTACAGAGTGGGTGGTGACAGCCCGCTATGATGGGGGTCAGGGTTCGGGGATTTTCTCGGCCGGGACCATGTTTCGTGTCATGGGCATCATAGGGAGCGATCACTCATGTTGAGCCGTACCTATGCGCGCCAAAAGCGAGAGGCCGCAGGGGGCGCTGGCAGCAGCGCGCAGGTGTCATGGACCTTCGGTCCATGGTGATAGCTGTCTTCTCCGGCGAGGTTATACCCCTCTGCCGCAGGCTTGGTTCTAGGGTAGCAGCCCTAGGCGCTTGAGAGTCATTAGTAGAGAGAGAGAGATTGGTTTGATAATATATTCCTCCTTTCTTTGTCTCCTACGTACAGGCCTATATATAGGCCACCGGTTGACCAACTAGGCAACCACTAATTAGGCAAGTGACTAATTGGAATTATCTCCTCTACAATTTAGGTCTATCAATTTAGCCACCAAATCAGTCACTTTCCTTTGCCATGCCTTCCTTGCGCGCGCTTTCCTTTGCCATGCCTTTCTTGCATGCGCTTTCCTTTGTCATGCCTTCCTTGCGCGCGCTGCTGCCAGCGCCCGTGCCTTCCTTGCGCACGCTGCTGCCAGCGCCCCCTGCGGCCTCTCGCTTTTGGCGCGCATAGGTACGGCTCAACATGAGTGATCGCTCCCTATGATGCCCATGACATTTCGGTCTCTTCTTAATATAATACCGGGAGGGCGGTCTTTCCCTTCCCGTCCGATTTTTTTTTTATACATGCTAGTTTTGTATCGCTAAAATGAGCTACCAACATTCAGCCTCCATAGAATACAGTAAGGCAATAGAGAACGAGAGAAACTTTCACAGCTCTACTTGTGCATGTGACTTCCATGCCTGGTAAAATAAGCAACCACTCTCTGCCAGTGTGAATAGTAAAATAATGATAAATAGGTGGAAACCAGGAAAATCTACTTGTTTATTTAAGGTTTATGTAAAAAATGATCTGTAGTAAAACATATCAAGTGATACTTCACCTCGCCAAGCACTGCTTTCTCCATAGATCCTTTCACAATACGCGCAGAAAGCACATCTTTCCTTGACAAAAGCTGAGCGGTGATAATAGGTGTGCTTATCTTTTTAGCAGCATTGATAATTTCCTTGATTCGAGGAACACCAAGAGTAACATCTTTTTTATGGTTAAGGAAACAAGTTGAAAGGAATTAGTGGGCTCCGCTATGTTTCTGTACTTTCCATGTCAAACAGTGCACTTAATAAAGTTAGACTGATTGAGGAATAAACATTCTTTCAAAAAAAATCCTGAAAGTTATGACTAGCCGCATAGTAAAAACGGTGTATCTAGAAAAGACAAAATGTGTTGTAATTTGGAATGGAGTATTTTCCAGAGAGATTAAATCAACAGCAGCGCTTATCTGAAGTAGAAAAAGAAACTGAAAAACAAAATGAAGCATCTTAATTGAGCATGTTTAAATGCCACAGAATTCAGTAATATTTTCCTGAAGCAGCGGTAAAAAGGATACTCATGCTAGCTACTCCCGCAAAATGAAATGTTTTCAGTGTCATCTGAGTCCCTGGCTCCCCAATACTTTGTGCTCCAATTGCTCCAATAGATGCTCCTGCTTCAATCTTCTTTGACTGATAACGAGATAAGCAAGTGTCCAAGAAAACCTGAGCCACAAAAAAGGAAATAAATCATCTGATACAAGGATACAAGAACAAAACAGACAAACTGGCAAAACAATGCTTAGAAGACTTAAAACTACAGCTTAGCCTATGTAACTGGATCACAAAACAAACTCTCTTTTTTTTTGCCTCAAGTCCTAAGCAAACTAGAGACAAAGACAACACATAGGAAAGTGGTTAGTCAATGATATCAGGTTACTGGTTGGTTGATTATATCAGGGTACAAAGTGCTTACATAGGAAGATGTTATTTATTTATGACCAATGTATGCTAAACTGATATTGCTTTAACATAATAATACAAAACAGAACAGTGTGGCAAGAAAAAAACAAGAACAACATGGATGAGTTACTCATAAAGTCACAGTACACTTGCACATATATAAATTGTAAATGTTGGATTTACACAGAAACCCACAGGATTAGGAAGAACAGGCCACAAAAGAATCATGGTACATAGGATTTACACAGAAAACTTTGTCCTGCAGCATATTCATCAAGATGCTCATATGTGGGGAATGATAAGGAGACTTTGACCTTAATCCTGGGAATGTTTGTTTGCTGCCGGTTGTAGTAGTGTGATTCTTCATGGACATTTATGTGTATGCCTGTGTTTAGCTGCCGTAAGGAGGCCAGTTTTTTACTGTTTTTGCCCAATAAGGACTATTTTTTCTTCTTAATATAATGATGTGCAGTTCTCCTGCGCTTTCGAGAAAAGGATTTACACAGAAATACCATGTGTTAAGAGCAAGCCTCCATAACAAACATGATTGTTCCTTATGAAGTCAGCTCTATAAAAGAATAACCTTTATCCATTATGAATCAAATAAGAAAGAAAAAGTATTCCTGATCAGAATTTCTGCTATCCTAGCTGTTACAAGACCTGGCTTGGGCCTTGTAGCCCAGGTACAGTCGGCTAGGCTATGTACCTTGGACTCCTAGTCCGGCACGTATCGTAGATTGACTTGTATTTGCAAAGGGACAGATGGACGAGGACGGTTCTGTTTCTATAAGCCAGCCCTGTCTCTACCTATATATACATGCACTATAATCAATCTACTATACTTGCTGATGCTTTTGCTTTCACTAGCCTGTCCCCCCCCCCCCCTCCGTCTAATTCCCTTCATGTCATGCTATGTAGCCATCTTCAGCATGGTTATCTTACCAAGGTTCACAGCAAGTCACACATCAAGAACTTTTTTGTGTATAAATTGAAGCAAACAGCACAATAACTAACAAAGAATGCATCTTGTGCACTGATGTTATCCCTTGATGACAGAAGTTCGCAAATTCATAGTTTCTGAAGCATAAATTATGTTATTGGTATACCCTATGCAAATATCTGCTGCAAAAAGTATATCTAAACACTACATGCAAGCCAATTGGAAAATGGCAAAAGTCTGATTTAATTTAAACTAAGTTTAGCTCTTTGACAAAGTAGCGATGACTTTGATAATAGAAAGGGTTACAAAAGGAAAAGATTATAAACACGCACCTGAAGTTGTTTTGCAGATATACCAGATATAATAGCAGCAATAGATTCTTCTAGGCAAGAATCTTTCTTTTCTACATGATCCTCATGTAGACGGAGTGCCCTTCTTGTGCATTTCATTAATTCTATACGTTTATCAAGGAATTCAGTTAAGTTTTTCTTGAACTCTTCACTACAGCCACCATCAGATGAGGTGTCATGCTGCAAGAACTTATCCTCTAACATCTGTTTGATGCCCTCTGGAGATAATGTATCTGATCCCCTTTGAGGACATGTGGCCTATAATAGAAGTTAAATGATCAGAGCACATTTTCATGACTATCTAACAAAGTATTATGTACATTAAACTAACCATGACTTTCATAAACAATTGATCCAAATTTAAGGGCATGCCATCTTTTCCTTCCATCTTTGCAGGATCCATGCCATCATCTCCATACAAAAATTGAACTATACCACCGCTAGCATTTCGAACTGTCTGATCATAGAAAACTGAGAGATCTTCCAAGCCCTTCATCAATCTGCGGGACATATATCCAGTTTCTGCTGTTTTGACCTAATATTAAAAAAAGATCAAAACGAAGGAAACAACAGGTAGGGGCCAACTAAAAATTTTGAATGAGAAAAAATGCACTGGAAATAGCTGTTGGCCCTGTTCTGAGGATACGAGGTCTAGTGCAGATGATTATGTAATAACAGTATAACACTGGTGAGATCAATGGGATTCTCTTTAAATTCTACTTGAAGATATAATACTGCTCTGTAATAGCCACTTTGTAGTTATTGACTTGATCTATTGCTGTTCCGTAGTAACTAATACATGGTTGTCAATCTCTTAGGTTGAATGTTGCATTATCTTGCAGCAATTCTTAGAAAACAAGTGGTGTTGTATGCCAGGTGTCAGGGGAGTAATGATTTATCTAATTACATCTCGGCTTCAGAGAAAACTGGGTTACTCTTTTCCTTCAATGTGAGTCTGTAACAGTTGTTAGGATCAAGATTATTAGATTGGGCCATTAGGATTGAATAATTAGAACTACTAAAATATACCGAATTGTGGTATTTAATAATGCTCACTTGCTCAGAATTAGATCATTAGGGAGTTTGTATATATACCAGGACAATAATCAGATTGGGGAGGAAGGTTGTAATTAGCAGTCGATAAAAAAGATAATACCTTCTCAGCAGGGCAATATCTTCCCTAGCCTATCACGTATATCATCATTCGGGGCAGGCGGATGCTATTCTCCCGTCTGTTCAGGTTGTCGATCTGGTGGCACCCATGTCTCCGGATCTTGTGGTGGTGGGATCAGTTGATGCCCTGGCTCTCCCGGTTGCTTCGGTTGAGGAGTTGGAGGCGCCTGGTCACCCACCCAATCTGGCATTGGGTCAGGCAGTGGATTTGGGTGAGAACTTCCAGTGTGGCGGCTCGTTGACAGGTGATTTATCTCCTGCTAAGCTAAGTTCGGAGGATCTCATAGAAGTGGTTCAGAAGAATGTTATGGAGGATGTTATCTCAGCAGGGCAGCATGGTCCAGAATCTCTCATTTGGTGGCTGGTGGTATTTCTGATATTTGCTCTGTCAGGGCGAGGAAACATTGTTCCTGTCAGTCCTCGGGGGCAGACAGATGGAATGCTAAGCCGCCTGTTTTCAAAGTTTATTCCAGAAGACGGTTGACCCCGGTTCAGCTTGTCCAGGAAGACATTTTGTTGCAATCTGTGGTTGAAATGGATCCACCTTTGCAAGAGTTCAAGTCTGCGGTCTCTAAACCACCTGATGGCCTGTTACCACCCCCTCCCCCACGGAGTACCAAAAGAAGGGAAAAGATAATGCCGAGTAATTTTCAACCAAGGAGAAGTAGGAGAGTGGCCAGATTCCCTGCGGAGTTGGGTTCCAATTCGGCTGCTCATGTGTGCAGACATCTGGAATTTTGTGATGAGAATGAGAATATTTCATTCAAGGATGCCAGCAATTATGCAAAATTATTTGATATTGGGCTTTCGAGTGAGCATATCGCTGCTTTGGCGGCTTTGTTTGGTTGGGAGGTGCCTCAGGTTGGGCATGCTTAGTTGGTGGTCTAAGGCAGTGATGGTAGTTGTAGTTTTTTTGTTTTTTTCATGGAGAATAGCCAAGAGGGACTCGGTTAAAACTCGGGTTCTTGATATCAAGCATTCCATTGTTTGTCTCCAGGAGACCAAATTATGTTCCATCTCTGATTTTGATATTCTGTCTATTCTTGGGACTAGTTTCAGTAATTTTGTTTATAGCTCCGCTCAGGGGACTAGAGGGGTGTTAATTGCTTGGTGTGATGGGTCTTTTGTCTCTGTGGATTCAATTGTGAAGAATTTCTCTGTCACAGTCCAGTTTCAGGAGGAGTCTGGTTCTTGCTGGTGGTTCACAGGTGTGTATGGACGTCATCAGGATAGCCTTAAGCAGGCTTTTCTCCATGAATTAAGATAGGTCAGGGAGGAGTGTGCGGGGCCTTGGTTATTATGTGGTGATTTTAACCTGATTTTCAAAGAAGAGGACAAGAAGAATTCCAACATAAACAGGACAATGTTGGGTAACTTCAGAGGTCTTGTTAATTCCTTGGAGTTAAAAGAGATTCCTTTGATTGGTAGAAGGTTCACTTGGTCGAATCAGAGGGATGTGCCTACCCTTGTGAAATTGGATCATGTTTTCTGCACTACAGATTGGGAAGATTATTTTCCTGATTGTTCTCTTCACAGTAATGCTACCTCAGTTTTGGATCACTGTCCCCTAACTCTTAAAGTCAGAGAGGTGTGCTTGGGTAAGAGAAGGTTTCATTTCGAGAGTTTTTGGCCTAAGATCCCTGGTTTTTTGGAGGTGGTGGCTGCATCGTGGAATCAGCCATTGAAGTTAAAAAGATTAGCTAAGTGTCTGCAATCCTGGGGGCATAAAGAAGTGTCCAGTTGGGTCTTGTTCGTGAGATAATGCATAGACTGGAAATGGCGCAAGATCCCAGAATTTTGTCCAGAGAGGAAATTTGGTTATTGAGACAGCTTAAACAGCATTGCCTGGTCCTGGCTTCTTTGCAAAGGACAGTTGCACGTCTGAGGTCACGTATTCAATTTTTAAAAGGAAGTCCTGGATGGTTTCTTTTCCAACCTTCTGGGCGCTGATTTTCAGAGGAGTGTTACTATTGATCTATCAAACTGTCATAGGGATGCGGTGGATCTCAGTGCGCTAGATAATCCTTTCCTGGAGGAGGTAAGGGATACTGTTGCAGGCCTCCCCCTTCTGATAAAGCTCCTGGGCCTGATGGGTTTACGGGGAGGTTTTACAAGACATGTTGGAACATTATTAAGGAGGATCTGCTGGCTGCCCTGAATTCTTTGCATCAAGGGCTCATAAACTTGGGTTGCTGAATTCGGCCTATCTTATCCTTCTCCCTAAGAGGTTGGATGCTATGTCGGCGAGTGATTATAGGCCTATTAGTCTTATCCACAGTTTTGCTAAGTTGGTCACCAAGCTTTTTGCCAATAGGTTGGGTCCTCGTCTTCATGAGTTGGTGGCAGCCAATCAGAGCGCTTTTGTGAGAGGAAGATCAATTCATGACAACTTTATGCTGGTCCAACAGTCAACTAAGTCTCTTCACAAGAGAAAGGTCGCTGGTTTGTTCTTAAAATTAGATATCTCCAGGGCTTTCGATTCAATGTCTTGGGCCTTTATCATTGAAATTCCTTTGGTTAGCAATAAGGAATAAGTGTTGGACCGCTGACAGGCTACAAAGGAGAGGAATGCAGTACCCGGTGTGTTGTCCCCTATGTGATCAAGAGCAAGAAACAGCTGCCCCTTTTGTGATCAAGAGGATGAAACTATTGATCATCTCCTCGTTACCTGTTCTTTCTCCAGGGAATTCTGGTATCTGTTGTTAAGGAAATTTGGTCTGCATTCTTTGGCTCCTCAACCTGAAGTTGGCTCATATCTAGGCTGGTGGGAATCGGTGGGGAATATTGCTACTGGGCTCACAAAAAAAGGCCTTGATTCCCTTATCATTCTGGGAGCCTGGACCTTGTGGAAACATAGAAACAAATGTGTTTTTGATGGCTGCAAGTCTGCAACCCCAGTGTTACCATGAGTCTTAGAGATGCTGATGAGGAAAGGACGCAATGGGAGATTGGCCAAAGGGCCCTGCCATTTAGCTGTACCTTTAGCTGAGAATTAAGAAAGGTCTAATGGATTCATTTATGTATGCTTCTTACTGGCCTCCGTAAGGAGGCTGTTTTGTACTGGCCTTCTTTGGCCACCCCCCTTTTCTTCTTCTTAATATATTATGGGGCACGGTTCTCCGGCGCTTCCGAGAAAAAAAACAGCCCAGCATATCCTCTGCACCTATAGTTTTACTAGACAATTTTAGCATCACATTTTATCGTCCATAGGGCTAGGTGATCTCACTCCGGTTGATGATGAACAATCCTTTGTTGTGTGGTGGGGAAAGGCTCTTAAAAAAGTGCACAGGTGCAAGAGGAAGGGGTTCAATAGTGCCATAATTCTTGGGACTTGGTGCATATGGCTTACTCATAATAAGGCTGTTTTTATGGAGTGAATCCTTCCATTAGCTCGGTTAAAAGGTTGTTTTTAGATGAGTTGAGCAGTTGGGATAAGGCAGGAGCTAAGCATATAGACAGTCTAGGACTTATTGTCGCCTTAAATAGGGTCTAGCCGGGCCTGTCAGCCCTCTCCTTTGCTTTGTTTCGCCTTTTTGGGTGTTGGAGAGGAGGCATGGGTGTTAAGTCTTGGTGATCGGGTCCAGTGTTTTTGTTTTTTCTGCCCTACAGGGCGTTGTATTTCGGTCCACTTTGGACCTTTCCTCTCTTAATATAATGAAGTGCAGCTCTCCTGCGTGTTCGAGAAAAAAAACAAAAGAAATATTTCCTCCAATCCAAAAAATTGTTGGCCATTTTAGCATTGTTATAAGCCAAACTTCCCTAACTTTGACAAAGTTTGCAGAAAAAAAGATATAATAACATCATAGTACCAAATAAATACACGATTTAATGTGATGTGTAGATGTTGATGCACTTTTCTATAAACTTGGTCAATGTTAGAGAAGTTTGGCTTAAGACAAAACTAAAAAAACTACACTTCGGAGCAGAGGAGTACCATCCATAGTGGCAAACATTTTGGCCAGGAAAACAAAATGACAACATATTTTTTTGAATATCACCATTGTCTGTTTCAATTGAGAAACGAGCAAGTCATATTTAAGCCTATATGAACAATTGTGCCATCATTTATGATGTAATCCCTAGAGAATGCAAAAACTTAATAAATGCAAGACAAGGTTTTAAAGTCGAGAGACTAGTCAAGAAGTCGGTGTAGAGGTGATAGTCGACCAGAACGACTCAACTTACTCTGCTAGTCGCTCGACTTGTCGACTAGTCACGACTAGTCGTAGCATTTGAGTCGTGCGACTTATTTGGACCTAGGTATAAAAATGTGAACCCGCCCAACCATTTCAACCCTAGTAGGTAGGATGCTAATGGACAAGTTTCCTACCTTATTTTGGACATCTTGTGCTAACCACTACTTGGATCTCATGCTGGAGGTTGTTGGGAAGACAAATGAGTTTAGTGGCTACATTGCTAAAGCAAAGAAGGTAACCAGATTTATCTATGGATATGGAAGGATTTAAGACTTGATGAAGATCGAGAAAAATGGTAGAGATCTTGTTAGGCTGAAATGGTAGGACCAACAATGGCTGAAATGCGGGTTGCCATGGACCATGCAAAAAAGAGCATCAAGGAAGCTTTGGAACACAGCGATTAATGGATGAAGTAAGTTCTATTGTTGATAAGAGGTGGGACAATCAGATGAATACCAATCTGTATGGGGCATGCACTGTTTTTGAATACAAACAAGTTCTTTGAAATCAAAGAGCACAATAGGAGACTTGCTACAAGACTGTTCAATATTTAATGATGTATTGTAGAAGATGGAGATTGATGAAGATATACTAAACTAGGTGTTTTTTTAGTGTTTCAGTGTGTTTTTAGTATTAGCATATATAGAAAATTATAAAAATATAATCATCGACTTATATTCAACTGGTCACGACTAGTCTGTCCTAGTCATCACTATCTACTAGTCAGTAGCTACACGACTCGACTTCTCGACTCAAAAACATTGATGCAAGAAAGAAACATGTTTAAATTTAGGCATACCGCCGTGTCAACAAGACCTTCTCGTCCACCCATTGTGTGGAAGAAAAACTCAGTAGCAGTCAAACCAGTATAGAATGAATTAGCAACAAAACCTTTAGCCTGCAAATGGAAGACAAAACCTTATCAGAATGTTTTTGTGTTAATAAATTTAAATGTCTACTTCATTTTGAAATTATAAAGTAAAAATGGCAGATTCATTGATGTCAGAAATACAGAAGGGTGGTATTATTTTAAAAAGCATAACTTCCCAAAAGCTCCAGTTTCTCTATCGTTTACTGTGGTAAAACCACCAGATTCAATAAACCAACAATCATGCAATCACTCAGAAAAGTTTGATGGCTGTGGTACATGGGAATTGAGAAACGAAAACTAAAGCTACTATTATATCTGCAATTTTCGATAAGCATTGTAGAAGATGTGCAATACGCAGTCATTCAGTCCAAAGATGGTAACAAATTTGCAGAATTTGTTTATCCAAAAGCATTCTTTCCTGTCTGGTGGTAAAGGCTGCCATTGTTGGAGCTGGTGAGCTGAGCTTGACTCTTGACAACCAACTATTTTAAGTACTATGGAAATGTGTGTTACGTTGGATTTGTGGCCATAAAAGGGATCAAGTTCGGAATGATGATATACGTGACAGGCTAGGGATACCACTAATTAAATAAAAGCTTGTCTAACAATGGTTAAGATGGTTTGGACATGTCTAACAAAGACCTCCAAAGGCACAAGTGCATAGTGGGATCCTAAGACGCGAAAGTAATGTAAAGAGAGGCAGGCAAAGACCGAAGTTGACATGGGAACAAACGGTTAAAGAAGACTTGAAAGAATGGAATATATCCAAAAACTTAGCCTTGAATAAGAAAGATTTAGCCTTAAATAGAAGTGGATAGAAAACAGCTATCTACGTGCTTGAACCTTGACTTGTGGCTTCTGTTGGGTTTCAACTCTAGGCTACCCTAACTTGCTTGGGATTAAAAGGCTTTGTTGTTGTTATTCATTCAAACAGAACTAGAAATATCTATGCACAAATTAGCAAGCCATATTCCTTTTTGTCACTTACTGCAGGGGTCTTTGAATTTATAGGAAAGTGAGGAAGAGTTCTGTTTAGAAAACCATCTGGGGCACGACGCCCTCCAACTGATTGCTGTCCAACACATGCAACCATCTGACTGATATTGATTGGAGAACCTTTGGAACCACACTGAGACATAATCAATGGGCTGTTCCTCCAGTGAAGTGTATCCATGCACACCTGAAAAAAGTTTCATCACAAGAAATTCAACGATTCGCTAAAAAGCATACCAAATTCCGAGTGGACACAGTCACTAGTCACCTGGCAAAATCACTACATCAACCCTGTTCACTGAATTGTGATGCTACAAACTAACGCAATAATAATGTCCCAACAAGGAACCTTACTCAAGTAACACTACAGAGACGCATTTCAAAAATAATATCCAACATGATAGGCATGAGAACACTTATGATTATGAATGACAATTATGTTCTACCTAACTGTAAAAACAAACAGAGCAAAGAGGATCAATCAGATCAGGGATGTTATGAAACTATGTGCAAACTTACATTTCCAGCAATTGATCTGATTTCATTTAACACACCAGTGATGTTATGCTCCAGCGTTTGGGCTGCGTTGCAACCAGGATGCAATGCGAGCGCGCCTTTCGCAAACAAAGAAATAAGATCATGGCATTTTTTGTACCCTCCGTCTATTTCCTTTTTCTTTTGCCGATTTAGATGTTCTCCTGGTTGGACATCGTCCACACCAATGGAAAAACCATGGTTCCCTATAAATCTTGCACTGCAGAGGGGGAAAAGCACCTTCAGACCAGAATAAAGTTTCCATACACTAATTTGAAACAATGTGGTACATATGTGATGTTTATAAATAAATGCAGTGAGGCCGATACAGTGTAGGGTTAGCTAACTTGGCCTAGGCCATAGTTATCAAGGCAGTAAAGCGACCGGCCCCCTTTTTATCTTTTAGGCGATAAAGCGTAAGGCGAGGCTTCACCTTAGTTATATAGATAAATATAAAAAAAATAGATCAAAATATTATTTATATATCATTAATTTAAAGTTAATAAGCAAGCTAGCACTTTTATAAGGTCTTGTAGGCCCAATTTCAGCCTAGTAGAAGCAGGAAAAAAGAAAAAGAAGCTCACAATAAGCCCAACTCAGCCCAACACAGTTTTAGGGTAAAACTCACATCAGCCGCCAGCAACCTAGCGCCAGCACCAGAACTGCATCTCTCCCTCACCCCGCAGCTCTCCTCTCTCTCTCTCTCACTTCCCCCGCAGCTCCCCTCTCTCCCTTCCCCCGCAGCTCCCCTCTCCCTCGGCTCCTCCACCGCAGCTCTCCCTCCTCCGATGGCCGGAGCCCTGTGCGCTGCCGCCACGACCTCCGCCGCGCCCTGCGCGTTGTGCGCCTCCTCCTGCGTTCCCGCGCCTTACTCTAGCTGACAAGGCGATGGGACGCCTTGCATGTCAAGCTCGCCTTACAGCCTAAGCATCGCTTTAGTGACGCTTAGGCGACACCTTAATAACTATGGCCTAAGAAACCTATTAGCTCTCTTGACTACAAAAATGGGATAAAATGTATCGACGCGAATTGAGAGTTCATGCCACTGAAATTTCTTGGCTCCTCAAGACACTAACAAGTGTGGCGCTTACCATCAGTTAATAGCTTCCCACACCACAGAGGAAGCCAATGCATGCAAGTGCAGGAACTTGCTGGGTCCATTGCTCTTAGAGGACATGTTGGAAGCTCAGGTGCTGCTGCCTTGTGAAATATCTTCCTTTCCTTGTCGCTATTTGGGACTTCCTCTATCCTTACACAAGTTATCTAGGCAGCAGTTCCAGCCAATTGTTGACAGAATTACTGATCAGCTTCCAAATTGGAAGGCAGACTTATTAACACGAGCAGGGAGAAGGGTCCAAGTCCAGCACGTCCTTACCAGCATGACTGTTTATCTGGCAATGGCAGTGGACATCACCCAATGGGGTTTAGATGCCATTGACATAATTAGAAAAGGATTTCTTTGAAGAGGCCGAAAAGAGGCAAAAGGTGGTCACTGCCTTGTGGCATGGGGAAAGGTTTGCCTTCCCCTTCAGCTTGGAGGGCTGGGTATCTCCAGTTTACCAGAACTTTGTTGGGCCCTCCGAATGAGATGGCTTTGGCTGCTCAAGACTGACCCCTCAAGGCCCTGGTTTGGTCTCCTCATTCATGTTCCAAAAAAGGTTAGAGCTTCCTTTGATGAGGTTGTGTTCACTGAAGTTAGGGATGGGACCAATACCAAATTCTGGAAAGTGGTTACAGGGTAAAAGAATAACAGACCTTGCTCCAAGACTCTTTGCTGTAATTCCAAAGCGGATTGTTAATAGCAGGACTGTGCAAGAAGCAATTACAAATAGGAATTGGATTGTTGATATAAAAGGGGCTCCCTCAGTTGGTGTATTGACTGATTACCTACAGCTCTGGGATTTCCTTCAGTTTTTGTGCTGCAACCTGGAACTGAAGACAGGCATATTTTCAGCATTGCTCCAGATGGAATTTACTCTGAAAAATCTGCTTATAGTGGATTGTTCCTGGGATCAGTTTCTTTTGGGCACTATAAAGGAGTGTGGAAAACACGGGCCCCGCTAAAGTGTCGTTTTTTCATCTGGCTTGTTGCTCAAAATAAATGCTGGACAGCAGACAGATTAGCTAAAAGAGGTCTAAACCACCCTGAGAAACGTCCTTTATGTGACCAAGAGGCAGAAACTTCGGACCATCTTGTGGCTTGTTCTTTTTCAAGAATTTTCTGGTATCAGCTTCTGAGAAAATTTGGGCTGCACTCCCTTGCCCCTCAGCCGGCTGTCACCTCCTCGTGAGATGGTGGGAAGAGGTTTCAGATGTTGTCAATGGCCTTACTAAAAAAGGCCTTGACTCCCTTATCATCCTAGGTGCATGGACAATATAGAATCATCGAAATAGATGTGTCTTCGATAGGAGGACTCCAAGTCTAACCTCAATCCTGGCATCTGCTGATGAGGAGAGAAGTCGTTGGGAAACAGCTGGGGCAAAAGGCCTATGTTCTCTGGCTGCCCCATTAGCTGATTTCTAGGGTGTTCTTTTGTTTTCTCTGATGGATTCTTTTATGTATGCTAGCTACTGGCCTGTTTGTTCCTGGTCTTCTTTAGACCTTTTTCTATATTCTTCTTAATATATAATGGGCCGCAGTTCTCCTGCGCGTTTCGAGAGAAAAAAGAGCAGCAAAGGTAACTGAAATGTGTTTCATCTATGTTGTTGAGACCAATAGACAATTAATTAGACTGCTTGGTTTAAAGCTTACAAAGGTATTTCCATGGTAGGTGACAGCTCCTACAAAAGACGATATCTGATGTAGCGTGTATTCTCTATCTCCTATGCATCTATAGAACAACCTTACATTGTACATTTCCAATGTGTTACATGCCACAAGACATCTGTCAGGAGCCTAGCCGTTAGCGCCCGGCTTTAGTACCACCTCGCTAGCCGGAGGGGGCCGTGGTGAGCTTATAAGTGAGATTTCCCCTCCTCTCACAGCCCGGGTTTTGAGAGCGAGTGAAGGGGCTCGCTTGTGTTAGCCCACGAGCGCCGGGAAACGCCCAAAGGTGTAGCGTTGAGTGGGCTAGGCCGGGAAGGTCGCTGACAATTGGTATCAGAGACAGACAGTCGCCATACCGCCCGAAAAGGGGGATGGGATGTCAGGAGCCTAGCCGTTAGCGCCCGGCTTTAGTACCACCTCGCTAGCCGGAGGGGGCCGTGGTGAGCTTATAAGTGAGATTTCCCCTCCTCTCACAGCCCGGGTTTTGAGAGCGAGTGAAGGGGCTCGCTTGTGTTAGCCCACGAGCGCCGGGAAACGCCCAAAGGTGTAGCGTTGAGTGGGCTAGGCCGGGAAGGTCGCTGACAACATCAGTGGCATATAAGGAATCCCAAGAATATCACATGGAGGAGTTTATCCATAAAAGAACCACCTTTCACATAAAGTAACATCAATGATGTGATTACACAGAGCATGGAATGTGTCTCACCTAAATTTTGCCAAACGATTCATACAGCTTGCTGCAGCATGAGAATTATAATCTCTTAAAAGAACAGAGTAAAGGCCATCCTTGTTCCCATTACCTGAAGACAAAGGCTTCATCATTTTTTATTGTTCCCAAATCTTCATGTAAAACATAAATAACAGATGCCCATAAATTATAGGAACTAAGGAACAGACTATTTAGTAATAACTAATAAAATTGCATATTCTTTCTAATAATTACCTAAAGTGGCCTTCCCTACTTGTCCAGATAACAGTTCACTGTTTCGGAAGTAGACATAACCATCATTGGGACACATTGTTTCCCTTCCACACATTGTTTCCTTTACCTCCTCTCCCCCCTCTTTTTTTCCCTTTTTCTTTGAATAAATTTTTTCTTGAACAGCAAGATTCAGAAACACCTTTGTGTGTGCATTAGGTCGGACTAACACACTAAATAGTTGTTTACCAGTCCAAAGCTCAACAGGCTGCAAAAATAGAATACACATAAGATATGGGTATCTCAGTATAAACAAGAGTGTGTACTAAGATGCATGCCAATGAAAAGAGTAAAGGCAAGTGCATAGATTTCATTTAGGAAATAAACAAAATGCATTTTGATATGTTTTCTTATTATATGCAAACACTGAAATTTGATTTACAAAACATAACAGTAAGCACCTTAATTATCATAGTCAAATGATATCAAGTTATCGACTATTCTAACTATAGGCATCCCTAGAAGAAAAATTAGCATAACATTCCAGATATGACCATACAAAAAACTCAGTATGAAAATCTTACTTTAATCAAGGCTGGTGTTGGCAAATCAATGTTCTCCATTCCATCACCAAGGTATGAGCACAAAAGAGTAAAGGAAGATCTATCATAGAAAGTATCTTTTCTTGTAACTAGGAAAGATGAGGTCAAGAAGTCTTGCGTGGAAGCAACCAGTATCTCACCATTCTTAGGAGTACATAAATTATTCTGAACCTGTAAAAGCAATAAAAATAAAAAATATCAGCTATCAAAGATGTGCTAGGTGCTAGCACATAAAAGTGAGTTTGTTCAACTTAAGAAAGAAGGAAAGCAAATGCTACCCCCATGAGCATTAGCGCTTCAGTGCGAGCTTCCTCTGTCTGAGGGACATGCAAATTCATTTCATCTCCATCAAAATCAGCATTGTAAGGGTTGCAAACAGACTCATTAAATCTGAGTGTTCTCCATGGCATTATCCTTGCCTGTGCTCAAGTATTAAAGCAAATATTCAAAGGTGAAGAAATGCTTGATGTATACTTTTACGAAATAAGGAGACATTGATACCCTGTGAGACATAATTGACATTCTATGCAGGCTCGGCTGTCTATTGAAGAGGACAACATCTCCATCTTCTAAATGTCTTTCAACTATACATCCACACTTTAAATCCCGAGCAGTAATCCTTCTATCACCATACTTTAAGCTCCTGAAAAAGCATAAGGATGATAGAAGAAGCTGAGCTGGATAACAATTCAGATTTCAGAAGTTCGTCAAGTTAGAACTTACTGCTTCATGCCATCAGGTTGTGTAACAAAATTAGCCCCTGGATATTTGAATGGTCCATTTCGTATACATTGTCTCAGCTTCTCAATGTTATAGTTTGAAACCCTTTCAGGATATGTCAAGACTCGAGCCATCAACACAGGAATAGCCACCTGAAGTACTAATAAATTGTGACATGAAAAGGCAATTGGAAAGTGAGAAATAAGGAAACAATTGAACATGAACATGTACCTCTGTTATTTTCAAATTTGGATCAGGAGATATGACGGTTCTTCCTGTGTACTCAGTACGTTTTCCAGACAAATTTCCACGAAATCGTCCAGTCTTCCCTTTGAGTCGTTGAACAAGGCCCCGATGTTGTGATTCAGGAAGAGAAGGGGCATCACTATTCACATATTCAACAACTTGAAGTTGAAGGTATTGCCAGCAATCCTAGAAGAGTGAAAAGTTAGCTAAGGACATAAACAAAAGTTACAGTCTGATGAATCAATTATCCAGATTGAAAATGAAGCATCTGAAAATATGACCCCCGCCATTTTAAAGATCAGAATCATCAACTAAGTTTAATGTAGCCAGAAATAGTGTGAAGTTTGAAGTAGCTACAGGTTATTGTTCAATATTTGCACAAGTTTCCAATTTATTATTTCAGCTCGTTAATATATTTATACTCTGTTTGGATGTAGGCATTCACGTGGTGGAATTGAATTGGTCTAGGAATACCAAATCTGAGGAGAAATGGAATTGATTTGCAATACCAATGTTGTTGTTTGGATGCGGGTGTAGTTGAATTCTGAGCAAAACCGAGGTGGGGGGCTCGGTATTGAAGGGGAGGGGGTGCAGGTGTAGTTGAATACCAGGGGAATTGGCATGGATTTCCAGTTCTGAATTCCGTGAGCATCCAAACGCTGGAATTCGACTTTACCAATACCAATTCCAATTCCAAAATCTTGGCCTCAATACCACCATCCAAACGCAGTATTAGAAAACTTGGACTTCAGATTTCTAGTTAATAACACTGGATTGTGATATTGAGTAGCCCACATGTGCTAATCATAAATGCCATAACTTCGTGTATGTACTGTACAACTTATTTCCAGGAATAGCACTTTACAAGCAACCAAAAGTCAAATGTCATGTGCGGACGCACATATGCCAGGCGCGGACGCGCCCGCGCCCGCGACGTGCGCCGCGCGGCTGAGCGCGCTGGGCAGGCGCTGCATGGGTTAGCCTCTAGTGGCTAAAGATAGAAACTTAGATTAGTAAGTTGTTTTGGAAATCCCTAGAATCAAGGAGAGCCTTCTCCATTTTGGTTGGGCCATTGGCTATATATGCTTGTAATCGCTTGACAATCAATTAAGGAAGAATTATATCCTTAATCTCTCTCTCTCTGTTAAGCCTGCGGTTGAGGGGGATAACCTCATCGGAGAGGACGGCCGACTGCTACGAGCTGCATAGCCACGGTCCGACTAGTCGGGGGCTTGACGCCCTTGACATAAATAGTTTGTAGATAAAACTAAAACCGATCCAAAAATTAAAATATGGAAGAGCACATCTATGAAAAAAAAAGGACAGATGAATGGAAAAATTCAGAAACATGTAAAAACAGACAAGTGAGGAGCTTTGGGTTATCTTACAAAGCACTTGGTGAATGGACCCCCAGTATGAAGGGTCTCCTTAAGGATGGAGTTTGTATTAACAATGCTCTTCAAAATAACTGTAATGCTGTCTTCGTTGCTGCAATAAGCAAGGCAACTCATGATTACAAGGTTATTCTGAATCACCAAACGGAAATGAGGATAAACACAGTAGCTCTTAAGAAACAGAAGGCAAACCTTGTTCTACTATTACCAACAACAACAGAAGGCCGTATAGGAACAGGTGGCACTGCAATCTCTGTCACAATAAGTTTCTCTGGCCTATCACCAAGGTTTAGTAATTCACAATCCTGCAGAAAAAATGAAAAAAAAGAGTAAACTTTTGTCAACAAAACTGCGACAAGTTCAAATTGCAAAATAGCATCTAATGTGAGGCAACCAATGTGGCTTGGGGCAACTTGTTAGATAGGTTTAATGTTTTCTCCAGCTCACTTGCCTGTCCTAGTGTTATTGAGCACTAAAACAGGGAGTAGCAGAACACATCAAATGGTCCTTCTTTACTTATTAAGACCCTTGAAGGATGAAAATTGGCACCAACCTCATCAATCATTCTTCTGAATAGAGATAGAACGGTTGCAGGGTCTAACACTCGAACTGAACTAGCGGACACCTTTTCTTTCTTATTTTGCAGTGCATTCTTCAGTTCTTCTGTATGTCCATCCAAAACTTTGCTACAATCATGAACTACTATCAAGCCCGCTCTGCCTTTTTTAACTACACCTGTTTTTACAACAAAAACAGGAAAGAGTTGACTGTTGAGAGATTTCTTGCAAATGTTAGCTTACAAACAATAGCCAGGTTTCAGTAGTGACATTACTAAGGTAAAATTATTATGGACAATATAGGATAGCTTACCATTTCTGTAATCACAACGGGGGCAGCAGGATAGTTTGCATTTGTCCCTCACTTTTTTCATTGTAGCACTTTTCTGTAGTGCATCTGCCCTGGGATTTCTCATCTTCTTCAGAAACTCCCTGCGGTCTTTCTCCATAAGAAGAACTCTGCTACAGCTCTGGAAAGACATGAGGGAACGAGAATAATTAACAAGTCAGAGTTCAAGTGTTCAGCCCACCCATGATGTAAACTTCTTCATGGCAGTACCTTGCAGATGCACTTCAACACGTCCAGAATACAGTTAAAGAAGCCCACGTTAAAAACTGGAAGCGCGAGCTTCAAGTAGCCGAAATGACCTGGACAGTCACTAAATTCACCATGGCAGGTATTGCATTTGCCTCTCTTAGTCGGGATTCCCTGAAATTTGACACGGGAAAAATAAGTTGCAACAACTTGAACGATGCCACAAACGCACGTTTATGTTAGAACTCCCAACTTCAAATCATCAATGAAAATACACATGACGAAACAGCAATACCGAGCGGGGCATTACCATTCGCGGGTCGAGCAACCCATTGGGAACCGGCGTCATGTCGCGGTCATAGATCCGGTTGTTCCAGACCTGTACCTCCGCTGACTTGCGAATCTCGCTGCCCGAGAGCACGCTGAACCGGATGCTCTTTCTGACATCAAAAGCAACCAAACGTAACAGGGAAGCGGCAGAGTAAGTGTAATCCTCGAGCTACGATTCATTAAACGGGACGCGAGCCGCATGCTTACATCCTCCGGGTGCCGACGTCCTCGATGAAGGGTTCCTTGGTGCAGCGCAGCTTCTCCTCCGGCTTCGCCATCACTTGATGCGTTGCTCTGTACGGATTAGAGTAGGGACTAGGAATGCTGGGGAGTGAAGGGCGGCGGGCGGCGGGAGACGAGTACCGTAGTTTCGTCTCGAGCCGCCGCCGGCTATTCTCCGGCGAGGAGTCCTCCGCACAGAAAGCGGAGGTGGAAGCAGCTGAGGCGGCGGCGGCGGCGGCGGCGCGGGAGACCTAGATCACTTTTACGTTACTATTTAAGTAATGGTAAACTGATATTATATATTGTCCCGTTCCGATTTATAAAAAGTTTGACTTTTTTACTTTAAATTTACTTCATAGAGAGTATTTACTTAATAAAGAATCTCTACTACTTATTAAGGCTCTAAGGGTAGCCTGCCACTTTTGGTTCTGCCACCCGAACTCCCGTCCAGCGCCCTGCGAAATCTCCAAAATTCCCGCCCAACGCGCCCTACGAAAATCTCCGAAATTCCCGCCCAACGCCCCTGCGAATTCCCGCCCAGCAAAAAAATAAGCAGGGCCGCGAGGATCAAACCCGGGCCATTTCAGCCATCACGCGCAACACAATGCAACAACCAACCTCTTGCTCATATGGCAAGGGCCAACGCTTATAAGCCGCACTATGCCTACTTTACTGCTGCGAGGGCATCGGGAGCGCCTTCGGCCACCTTCAGCGGCAGGTCTTCAACTGTCGCAGCAGATGTGGGGGCGCCTGGTGCGTCTTCCGTGGTCTCCGGGGTCGGCCCCGGGTCGGGCAGGGCGTCGTTCAGTGCTCCGAAGTCGTCCACCCGCTCGCCTCGCTCCGCCTAAAACAATACATACAAAAAGTCAGCAAACACACGCACAGACCACATCCAGCAAACGCCGAACAAACGACAATGTTACCTGAGCCCTCGCAGCCTCGGCCCGCTCCCTGACCACTTCACCACCATACAGACCCCACATCCGGTCATAGAGGGCGCCGGCGGACTCCTTCACCACGGGGTCTTCGACCTTATAGATGTCTCGCCCAAAATCTTCATCTGCCTGGTCGAAGGCCTCATAGTGCCGGCACCCTTCGCGAGAGAGTGCGTTCATCGCCCCCTCGCAGGTGACCAGGGAGGCGAACGACATTAATCCCCCCAGGACAGTGGGGAGCTCCTGCAGCTCCTCTTGCACCCATTCCAAACAGCGAAGCCCGGCCTCTCGCTCCGGCACCACGAAGTCACCGGTCCGCGCACCCAGCTCGCGATATGTGGCCATAAGCTGTGTGCGCGTCCGTTCGGCCTCCGTTCGCACCGCGGCTTCGGCCCCCTTCGCGCGGCTCTCCAGAGCGGTGAGCCGCCCCCGCAGGTCTTCGGCAAGATCCTTGGCAAGATTGGCCTCCGCCCGTGCCAGCCTAGCCTCCGCCTGCGCGGCCTGCTCCTTGGCGATGGCCTCGTTGGTTTCCCTCCTCTCCCCCGCCAGCTGGCGCCGGAGGTCAGCCTTTTCCTCCTCCAGGGCGGCCACCTTGTCCACCAGTTTACGACACTTGCTGTCGGAGGCAGACTTCTCACGGACAGCGTCAGCATGTTGCGTCCGAAGTCTCTCGACTTCGGCAGATAAGGCTGCCGTAAGTGCCCCCGACGCAGTACGGCTGGTGAAGTCAGCCACCTGCAGAGCACACGTAAGGCCATGGCCGTAAAAAAAAAAGAGCTCGGCGGACCTGACTCAGCGCCTCCGTCGCCTGACTCAGCGCCTCCGTCACTCCTTTCAGCCGGCGGGTCGCCGCGCCAGCCTCGTCTCTGACCAACGCGAGGGCCGACACCTCGCCTCCGGCGCCAAGGGTCCCGCCCCTCGCCTTCGACGACAGCGCAGCCGTCGCGATTGCCCCGGCAGGCACAGCTATAGCAAGCCGGCCCTCGTCCGACCCTGCAGTGCATCAACGATTAAAAAAAAAAAGGCGGCCGGGTAACTTACCCCCAAGATAATCGTCCACACTAATGTCGGTGCCGAAGTCGGCAACGCGTTTGCCCGGCGGCGGCAACGTTCGGGCCGCCTTCGAAGCCTCCGCCACCCCGCTGGCCGGCGGCACCACCTTCGTCAGCTTGGAGACTCCGGCGCCCGCCGTTGTCTCCGGCGCCTTGCTGGGTGCAGAGGCGCCCGCCTTCGCCGCCAGCGGCGGCTTGCCTCCGCTGGAGGCCGCAGCCTTCACCGTTCCCCGCTGCCTTTTCGGCCGGGGATCGTGAATTGATTTAATTCGAAGACCCTGTTCAAACGTTCATTTGACCCGCGAATATCAAAGCTGCGCTGGCCTTCCGTCCTCGCCACGTACCGCCCCACGAGCCGCACCGCCAAGTCCTCCGCATCACGCACAAAGGCGGCCGGATCACGGTTTCGCAAATTCAGTGCAAAGGCAGGACTTCGCACCACCCTTCCTCCGTGAAAAGGCATCTGGCGAGGGCACACTTCGCCCAGCGCCCAGCCGTGCGCCAAGGGCTAGACCCCGTACGCCACGAATTCTTCAACTAAATCACGACCACTGCTCTGGCCGGCAGCGCATCGAAGGGCCCCTTCGTTTGCATCCTCTTCTGCCACTTCAAAAGGCGGATACGCAGAGTAATAGTGAGAGCACATCTCAGACACGGGAAGTCCTTCGTGGCCTTCGACAGTAGCCTCAGCAACGTAAAACCAAAATTCATTCCAATTGCCCCACTTGTTGCGGGCGCACGGAACCAACTCCACTACTGGCATTGTGGTCTTGCCGGTCTTCGGCGTGAATGTGCACGACCCAAACTGGGCAACTCCGCCCTCAACCACCCTCTTCTGCCAATGCAAGCAGTAATTCTTCGCAAAAACTTCAACCGACGGCTGTCCGCCGTACGAAGTCGTCGCCCAGACATACTTCGCCAGCGCCACCACGGCGTTCGGTGTCAGCTGATGAATTTGAACGTTGAATCTACGCAGGACTTCGCCAACAAACCGGTGCGTAGGCAAGCGAAGACCGGCGACGAAGAACGCCTCGAAAACAACCAATTCACCCTCCGGCTCGGGGACTTCCTCCGTCCCCGGAGCACAAGCGACTCCGCCGCCCACAGAGCGCGACGCTTCGGAAAACCCGCAGTCCAACAGTACGATGTCCATCAATGGTCACATCAAATACCCCCGCGGAACCACTTCGAGCGAGGGCAGCGTCTCCGCCATCTAGCGACGTCTTCGGCACCAGGTGACTTTGTCGAACTGGTCCCTCGGAGGGCAAATGTTGGAGCGAAGGCAGAAACGCCACCCTTCGCCCGAAGTCTCTACCGCTTAGCCCCTGCCCTGACAGACAAAGCAGGCAGGGACACCCTCCGCTTGTCGGCACCAGAGACAACATGGAGACCCTTCGCTCGATTCGGCACCAGACGAAGGCCTGCGGCGACGCCTCCCACGGCGCGGCCTCGGTCAGTTCCGAGGCCCACATGAGATCTGGCCCATTGTAACGGGCCCTGCGTGGCCGCCTTTGTGTTACGGGCCTAATTTGTAAAGGCGTACTTGTAATTACAGCTTGTAACCCCGCTTTATGGGAATATTCTGGGGATAAACTAGGTACCTGAGGGCACATGCGTCCTTGACGCAAGGCGCCGTGCACTCGGTTACCTATAAATACCCCCGCACAGTGCCCGTGAGAGGCTAGATTAACAGAGCTTTTGCCATCACGCGCGAGTGCCCTGTTGCCATCACCATTCACTCGTGTTGGATCTCCTAGCTGTCGAGAGACAGTTCCAACACCATGAAGGTATAATGATGTGGCCATTTTAGCATATGATTTTGCAGGATGCACAAATTTTCTTCCCTATAACCGTTGATTTATTGCTAATGTTGTCGCTTTGTGAGATCAGCAGAAATGCTTGAGAACACAGAATTTTGGTCAAAGTCAAACTACTCCCATGTGGAGCATTTGGAGTGCCATATGGAAGTTAACATGGAGCTGAATGAAGGAGAACAAATGATTGATCACGCAGAAGCTAGCCGATATGAATTGTTTAGCAACGATGAGATATACAAAGGCGGTTGTAGATGAAACTGAATTGTTGTTAGCAAGTAGTAGGTGGTTGTAGCAGCCAGCCTGTTTTCTTTGCAAGATTATCTTGTTTATGTGGGTGCACAGACCCCAAAAAAAACTGAAAGGAGACTACTGAGGCTGCATCAATTCTGTTTTTATCTGTATGCTACTTTTAGCTAGAGAGAGTTGAACATGTTAGTATCATGGTAATTTCTCAAAATTGGAAGACTGATACAAAGATGCAGCTACCGACTTAGAAAATCCTATCAGCTTCTGTCAAGCACTGTAAGTTGATCACACATGTTTCTCACTCTTTGATATCATCTGAAACAAAAATAACTTGATTGCTCATTTCATTTATCTTTCTGCTGTTGAAATGTTAAGTCATCTAAAATAATAAAAAAAGAACTGACTTTGTTTACTGTTGGGGACTTGTTCTCAAATGCTAAGAGTTAAGAACAAGGCAACATAGAAGATGTTAAACATTAAGGTCCTTCGTCCTTCGAAACATTACGCCCCTTCGGGAAATAATGCTTTAGGACGAAGGTCACAAGAGACATACCTTCGTAAATATAATAAATAGTGCCAAAGGATTCATATAAAACGTGAAATGTAAGCATCAACATAAAATCATTTCTATTTTACCAATGTTGGGGACTTAGAAATGATTTCGAATTACAAATGTACCTTCGGTCCTGAGAGAAGGTAGAAATACAATCGTGACGCAAAAGCTAATGCCCAGTCAGCGTGAACAGTACGGGAGTACTGTTCATCTATTTATAGACGCGGGACGCAGCCCACGTAAAATTACATCTATGTCCATTACATTTGTTAACGGTTTATGGAAATCTGTCGAGGCCCCCGAAGTCTTTTCATCTTTAAGTCGGTTCCCCCTTATGCCATCGCGCCGAAGCTTCCCTGCGCACAGCTTCGGCTGCCCTCGACCTTCGTCTGGTTCAGGCTTCGTCCTGGTCGTGCTCCATATCCATAATTCTGAATCCGAAGATACCTGTTCATATAATCTACTTGGAAAACATTGTCAAATCATGTTTTTGAGGACCTTCGGAGGACGAAGGCCCCCAACAGTAGCCCCTCGCAATATTAATTTGTAAATAATAAATTCAGATTGCGATATGGACGAAGGCCTTGAGCCGAAGGTCCGAAAAAACACCTTCCCTTTGCTAGAATAGCAACATTCGCTGACAAGCGGGGCCTTTCAATTTTCAACGCCCTAGGCGTATAAATAAGATCACATCGCGAACTCATTTGGTACGCACACTTGCCTTTTGCTTCGGCCCACTAAAATTTTTAGCTCTTGTTCATTAAGATTTGCTGGTCTTTTTGATTTCGAAGCTTCGGCCTCGGGAACAATTTTTTAGTGTTTCCGAAGATGTCTGAAGGCAAGAAGATCCCTGCTGAGACGAAGCTGAGTCTCGAGGAGGAGAAGAATCTGGGGTTCCTGATAGCGATGGCAGAGACCAATACAGAGAAAATCACGAAGGAGATTCTCGAAGGTTTGTCCGAAGATACTGATGACAGCGACAGCTATGATGTGGAAAGTGGTGGGGAAGAGGCCGAAGATCGACCGTGGCGACCAAGCCACACAGTTTTTGGGAAAACGACCATCAAGCAGAGTCACATTGATAATATGAGGGGGCGATATTTCCGAGACATATCTATTGTGAGAGCTGATGCCGGGGAAAAAACTTCTCCCACCCCCGAAGAAGATGAAGTTGTGATTTTCCGAAGCTTCCTCAAAGCTGGGCTTCGATTCCCCCTGAGCAACTTTGTTGTTGAGGTACTGAAGACATTTCAAGTCTATCTGCATCAAATCACTCCCGAAGCCATCATAAGAATGGGAGTGTTTGCCTGGGCTGCGAGGAGCCAAGGTTTGGAACCGAACGCTAAAAGCTTCTGCAACATTCATGAGTTATTATACGAGACGAAGCCCTGGGGAAAGGAGCAATACCACAACAACTTTGGGTGCTACAGCTTCGGCGCCCGCTCCGGGTCAAGCTGCCCTGTGCCGACCTTTCGGAAGAGGTGGCCCGGAGCCTGGATGACTGAATGGTTTTATGTAAAGAATGATCTAACAGCTCAAGAGAATGTGAAGAGTATCATTATGCACCCAATCTGGCAACGCTTCGGTCTACGAAGGCCGAAGGTCGAAATGGACGAAGCCGCCGAAGAATGCCAAAGAGCCTTCGGGGTAGTCTGCTCGTTTATTGGGACAAGGGACCTGGTCCAAGAACACATTGCCTTCAGGGTATGGCCACTTGCAGAAAAGTGGGAAATGCCGAAGGAAACCATCAAAGAGTCCGACGAAGGCGGACTAGTCAGATTAAAGTACACATTCAAATATGCAGATAAATTTGTTGAACCTGATGATGACTGGCTGAAAAGCATTGAAACATTAAGTGATGAATTACTTGGGGCATATTCGAAGGCTGAAAATACTGCACTATCAGCAGCCTTCGGAGGCCGAAAAAAGAAGAGACTCAACCGAGTGTTTGATGCAGTCGGGTTCTTCTACCCTGATTATCGTTATCCCATCCGAAGGCAAAAAAGGAAAAACATAACCTCTGAAAAAGAAGAAGCTGCAACTGCTCCTAGCGAGCCAGAACCGAAAGGAAAAAGGTTGAAGGTCCTCACACACCGACCACGCCATATTGACCCAGCTTCGGTGCCTGAGTTCACCGGAGAAACTTCTTCGGCCGCCGAAGCTGAACAGCCAACCATGCTGCCAGAAATTGCAGAGATGGCCGAAGCGCCATCCACAGAAAAAATGGAAGAAGCGAAAAATCCGACTAAGGAAAAAACATCAGAAATTTTGAGTCCTGTAGCAAATGTCGAAGCAGCAAAAATCCAAAAGGGTCCAATGGTGACCCCAAAAAGGAAGAGAATGGTAAATGTACTAGATGTCTTGGAGACAATTAAGTCTTCAAGCACAATTCCAAAAAAGAGTGTTGAAATTGCTGAAGCTTCTTCTGAAGCTCCGACGCAACAAGCTGAAGCTAAATCTGGGCCTTCAGAGCCCTTCAAGGAGCAAACTTTGGAAGCCGAAGCACTAAAAATACCAGAACCAATTTTAGTTGAAGAAACTGACACTGCCATCCCCGAAGCGCCTGCCAGCATGTGTGATTACATCATACGACATGCTTCGGGGAAAAAACTATCTGAAGAAGAAACTCATGAAGCTAACCATTATGCAAAGGAGCTAAAATATCCAAAGGGGGCAGTAATATTCAATGGGACAAATGAAGATGATTTCTTATACTGCCTGCCTGACAACAAAGAGCTATCTGTCTGCCGAGAGATGGCCAGGAGTATTGGTTTCCCGAAGCTTGAATCTGGATTAAGCGCCATGACAAAAGAAGATCTCGCAGACAGTCTTGCGTACAACAGCCTGAAGGTACGGGAATTAAAATCCCCCTTATTATTTTTTTTACGCAAATCATTCCTTTTTTCTTATATGAATTCTTTTTCGTATAGGGCCTGATCCTAAGCAACGCGCTAAGAGCGCAAAAGAGCGCCGAAGATGAAAGTTATGAAATTGCGTTTAATAATTTACGCTCCGAAGTTATCAAACTGAGAAACGAAGCTTTGGAAAAAGATAAAATTCTGCTTACACTGGTAGATAAAGTGAAAAAGGACGAAGCTGCTTCAAAGGCCCAAACCGAAGCTCAAAAACGCGAGATTAAAGATCTTCAGAAACAGCTGGCTAGAGCTAAAGAGGAGCGCGCGCTTGAGGAAACGAAACGAGAACTTAGTGATTTTATGGTCAGCAAATTGGAATCAAGAGTTAAGGAGCTTCGCACATTTCAGGGGAAATGCTATGTTAAATCTATAGAATGCGTGAATAAAATTAAAACCAGCTTTGCTAGCGTCGGTGCCTTTTCCAGCGAAGAGAATTTTTCTCGAGGCAATCCCGAAGATCCGCTGGAATGGATTAGCCATGAAGCAGAGGCCTTCGAAGAGATTCTGAACAGTCGTGGCGACATATGCGCTTTTTCGGGCGCCAGAGGAATTGCTTCTGTCTTAGAGAAGAAAGGTTGCGGGCATGTAAAATTTTTAGCTCAGTCCGAAGCTACCTTATCTTCCGAAGATATCAAGGACCCCTCGGCCGAAGCAAGCGTGGTTGGTGGCAAATTTTTTACTGATATCTGGAACGACGGCGGCCGAAGGATGGCACAAGAGATCATCCAAAGAAGCGAAAAAGGCATTCATGATGCTAGAAAAGTAGCAGAAGCTGCCGAAAGGAGTACGGAGCCCGAAAGACAATTAGGTACCAATTAGTCGTTCTTGTTGCGTTGTAATTTTCATTTTAAACTTTGCTCGCGATTTGTAAAAGTAATGAAGAAGTGTTCTCTTCGTTCAGAAACTGTTGAACCAACTGCCGACCCCCACACAAAAGGGGATGAAGAAATTAAACAAATGGCCGAAACTATCATGGACAAGGTTGTTGACCAACTTCTGAATGAAGCCGCCGAAGCAGTATTGAGAGAAGATTAGATGCTATTTGGAAAAACTTTGTACATTTGAATGTAATATACAAGTCTCTTTTCATTATTGAATTCTTTACGATGCATGAAACTTTAAATACATACCATTTTTGAGCCTTCGGCGAAAAAAACACCTTCCCTTCTTTTCATGCTTCGTGAAGAAGACATTCTTCATTAAAATTACTCTGATGAATGATATCCATGCTTCGTGAAAACATTCTCCGAAGCTATATTCCGAAGCTATACAACTTTGATATTGATCTGATAAAATTCGCCCGCGTTTCATAAAAATATTCTTCGAAACTGTATTCCGAAGCTATACGATTTCGATGTCACTTTCTCAAAGCATCCTTTCGAAGGTTGAGAGTATCCCCTTCTCTTGCCAAATGCGATATGATGTATGATGCTTATGCTATGCAAAATGATGTGATGATGTTATGTTATGCATGTGTCATTTGTTCCGAAGATACACACAAAATATATTCGTAAGCTCTGCATTCCCTTAGGAACGTCTTTGGAGCTTCTTCGTCTTTTACTTAGACGGTTTCAGCGTTGACTTTTCGCTGTAAGCCTCCCTTAGGAGCTTCTTCGCCTTTTACTTAGGCGGTATCAGCGTTGACTTTTCGCTGTAAGCCTCCCTTAGGAGCTTCTTCGCCTTTTACTTAGGCGGTATCAGCGTTGACTTTTCGCTGTAGGCTCTGCATTCCTTTAGGAACGACTTCTGAGCAGAAAACTTACACTGCGCTCCCTTTGGAACGGCTTTTTGTGACTTCGTAAACTTACTCTGCGTTCCTTAGAACGACTTTCTGTTACTCCGAAGGATTTTTAATCCGAAGGTCCTCCTTGGTAACGGAAAAAGTTTTAGGCTTCAGCAACTTAGGCTTGTAGAGCAAATAGATTTTCCTCGTAGGAAACAACGAAATTATTACATGAAAACTATCAATGTTTTTTGCTTCAGAAAATAAAACTGAGTAGAAAAGATTGCTATCAAAGGTAGGATATGTCAATAAATGTGCTTCGACTCTGGCACAGTGCTGTTGACTGTGCGAGCTTCGGACTGTTCTCTGAAGTCCCTCTGATGTGAAGCGTATTGACTCCCTTCTGGCTGTTGACCTTGCTGCAATGGAGGTGGAGGCGGAAGCTGCTGCCAGGAAGCTTGAGGTTGACTTGCCGAAGCTACAGAAGCTGCAGGGTGGTTGTCTATGTATTGTGGGATATAAGGCGGATGATACGAAGCAGTATGCATGACCTGCTTCGGCTGAGCTTGTTGAGATGCAGCTTCGGCTATTTCCTTTTGCTTCTGGATTGTAACATGGCATGTCCTAGTGGTATGGCCCTTGCCTTCTCCACAGAACAAGCAAAACAGTCTCCTTGGCTGATCTCCGAATCTTCCGCCGAAGCCCCTGGCGCCTCTGCCTCTTGGAGCTGGTGGCCGGAAGGAGGTTTGTTGTTGCCCCGAAGCCTGTGAGGAGCACTGCGGCCTGTTTTGCTGACTCCCCTTATCATCATTCTGAGTGTTGTGGATGGAACGGACATGCCTCGGGTAGTATCTTCCTCCGAAGCCCCTGGTCATTTCAGAAAATCTGAAGGCCTCCTCCCTTCTTTGGCGAAAATCATTGTCAGCACGAATATACTCATCCATCTTTTGGAGCAATTTCTCCAGGGTCTGAGGAGGCTTCCGAGCAAAGTATTGAGCTGCAGGTCCAGGACGAAGCCCCTTGATCATGGCTTCGATAACGATTTCATTGGGCACCGTTGGTGCCTGCGCCCTCAATCGTAAGAACCTTCGGACATACGCCTGAAGGTATTCTTCGTGATCCTGAATACACTGGAAGAGGGCTTGAGCTGTGACCGGCTTCGTTTGAAATCCTTGAAAGCTGGTCAGTAACATATCCTTCAGCTTCTGCCATGAAGTGATTGTTCCTGGCCGAAGAGAGGAATACCAAGTCTGAGCAACATTCCTGACGGCCATAACGAAAGACTTCGCCATGACTGCAGCATTGCCCCCGTACGAAGACACTGTTGCTTCGTAGCTCATCAAGAATTGCTTCGGGTCGGAGTGGCCGTCAAACATGGGAAGCTGGGGTGGCTTATAGGATGGAGGCCAAGGTGTAGCCTGCAGCTCAGCAGACAGAGGAGAAGCATCATCAAAAACAAAATTTCCCTGATGGAAATTATCATACCAGTCATCTTCGTTGACGAAGCCCTCCTGATGAAGGTCTTTCTGATGAGGCCTTCTGTTCTGCTCATCGTGAGTGAGATGGCGAACTTCCTCAGAGGCTTCGTCTATTTGCCTTTGCAACTCAGCTAGGCGGGCCATCTTCTCCTTCTTCCTCTGCACTTGTTGATGTAGCATCTCCATCTCTCTGATTTCTTGGTCTAGCTCTTTTTCCTCAAGCGTCGGGCTGACGGCTTTTCTCTTCTGGCTTCGGGCCTCCCGAAGAGAGACGGTCTCCTGGTTGTGGTCCAGCGGTTGTAGTGCTCCTGCCCCAGTCGCTGAAGCTTTCTTCGGCGCCATAGCGAAGGTCTATAGCTTCCGAAGATGTTCACAAAAACTCGAAGTGGAAGTGAGTTCACCGGAGGTGGGCGCCAATGTTGGGGACTTGTTCTCAAATGCTAAGAGTTAAGAACAAGGCAACATAGAAGATGTTAAACATTAAGGTCCTTCGTCCTTCGAAACATTACGCCCCTTCGGGAAATAATGCTTTAGGACGAAGGTCACAAGAGACATACCTTCGTAAATATAATAAATAGTGCCAAAGGATTCATATAAAACGTGAAATGTAAGCATCAACATAAAATCATTTCTATTTTACCAATGTTGGGGACTTAGAAATGATTTCGAATTACAAATGTACCTTCGGTCCTGAGAGAAGGTAGAAATACAATCGTGACGCAAAAGCTAATGCCCAGTCAGCGTGAACAGTACGGGAGTACTGTTCATCTATTTATAGACGCGGGACGCAGCCCACGTAAAATTACATCTATGTCCATTACATTTGTTAACGGTTTATGGAAATCTGTCGAGGCCCCCGAAGTCTTTTCATCTTTAAGTCGGTTCCCCCTTATGCCATCGCGCCGAAGCTTCCCTGCGCACAGCTTCGGCTGCCCTCGACCTTCGTCTGGTTCAGGCTTCGTCCTGGTCGTGCTCCATATCCATAATTCTGAATCCGAAGATACCTGTTCATATAATCTACTTGGAAAACATTGTCAAATCATGTTTTTGAGGACCTTCGGAGGACGAAGGCCCCCAACATTTACATCTATGATGTGCATCCCTATCTCCATGAGCCACGCCATCAGCATGACTTAAAAAGGGCCAGGGGAGCTGGAGGTCGGTTTCTCAATTCAAAGTCAGATGACAAGGAAGAGAACTCCGAAACAAGTCACAAAGAGAAACAGATCTGAGTTGCGCCCCACAAGAGTGGCCAACTGTCAACCCCACCGTCTCCCAACAGTGCATCGTCAGCTAATCAGGCAGACAGGGTGATTCAAAACTCACAGCTGAAGAGATTTTAGCCCCTGAGCTAGATGTGGCAACAGTTCTGTACAGAAAGCGCTAGCGGGCAGCAGAAACATGGTGTTGGTCGGTCGGTTGTTGTAGGACATGTTCCATAGAAAAGCATAGATGAGTCTACAGGTTTTGGAGTCTTGGTTTAGTCCTCTGTGTATTCACCTTTCTGTACGATTTTAGTAGCATTGTGTCCCTTCCCCTGGATCCGAATCAGCATGATTGGTAGCCTGTCTAAGCGGACGCATGCATTCCCGCATGCAGCAGTTTTTTACTTTACGGTTGTTTGGTTGTCCGCACATACATGTGCTGCATCTACGTATCCAAAGTACGTCTGTTTGGTTGGTGGGTAAGTGTGCTGGTTTGGCTCGAGAGATGCAGCAGAACGCTCCGAGCCAGACCCGCGGGAAACATGATTTGTTTCCGTCTCTGGGCGGCTAGGCTCAACGGAAGCTGGCCCGAGCGGCCAGGCTGCTTCGAGAAAGCAACCAATCACGCCGAATGTTAAGTGTGTAGCATATTGACTTATTGTTTGCTTTGCTTGGACTTGGAGATTTGGGAGTGGAGTTCATAACCCTACTGTCCTGCATCATCATCCTTGGGGCAAAGAATAAATACTCTTAGCTGGCTATGTGTATGTTGAAGACGATATAATCCCAAATGTAGTACATGTGACCACCTCAACTGAATCTATCTTTGTTTCCTCTACGATACCCTCACAATTGGCCACAGATTCAGAGATCATCTCACACTGTCCTGCAATGCACGTTTTGGTTTGTCTTTGGATTGGCCTTCTGGCATGCATGTACGATGTCTTTGTTTATCCGTTGTCCAGTGAATTGTGTGATGATTGTCGGAATCCATGAGCATTTTTTGAACGAGAGATGCAATGTGCATGGACTCAAGAACACTTGGGTTTGGTTTGGCAGCTGCATCATTCTGTCGTCGGCCTGGCCATCACATGAACGTTTTTACACGCTTTTCTCGAGGGCATTGAAATACTGCCAACGATTACCAACAAGAGTGTACTTTATGGAGTCTTGTGCTTTCAAACAATGTCCCTGCACCTAGACCTTGTCAGAAACTCGCCAGAGAGACAGACTCCACCAGGTCGCCGGCGATCACTCAGATGAACGGGCACGCACGCACGCACGCGAAGCTAGAGAGCAGGACACGAGTTGGTGCTGCTCCAATTGGTAGAAATGTTTTCTGAATAGATTAACTGACTGTAAAAATGCAGGCCCAAGGTTACATAAGCGTGTTTCTATTTCACATACACACAACACCACACATGCACACCAACCTTCTCATTAAACACGATCAGGTCTTGCTTACACTATCAGTCAACAGGTTTTGACCACGAAACTGACAACAGCGACACACAGGCTAAAATGAGCGGCCAAACGCCTACAACAGACTGAAACTGGACAAACACACTGACTGAAACTGGACAGACTGACTGACTGAAGACTGAACAAGTGTGCTCAAGGATTATTCTGACAGACCTGAACTTGGAACTTTCATCATTGATCAATGACTGAACGGCCTACATCTCTACAGTCTGCACAGACAGACAGCATTGAGGAAAAATGATTTCTTTTGAAGAACGATCTTTGCTCGGTTCTGCACGAGGTATAGCACCTTTCTAGCAAAAAATCGTATCTTTGGTACGTATTGTCTGTTGTTAGCAATCCTCTAATTGGTAAAACGCCTCCGAACAACCTAAAAATGGATTTTTTTAAAAAAAAAGGATTTTGAAAACTGAATCTCTAGCATAAGGTTCTTGAAGAACGTGTACCAAGCATGAATTCTTTTCGGCAATCCATGCTTCAAGAGGTGTGTGTAACTTCTCTGAAAACCAACCATTAGAGCTAACCGCGTCTCTAGGACATGGTTTCATAAAACCACACCTCTGATCAATTGAGCAAAGTTCAATTGCAAGAGGTGAAACTGTTGATAAATGGTTCTAAGGTCTCGGTGCCATAGATTCAGAATATCTATGGCACAACGTATCTTAGATACAGTGGTCACTAAATCACTCACAATACATATACTAGGTAGGTGCCCGTGCGATGCCACGGAACATAAATTGCGAACCTCCAATGGACTTCATTTGAGACAAGTGATGCCCAAAAAAATGGGGGTAAACTGACACAGCTATCACTTGCATTACTTGCCCTATGCACGGAAGAATCTGACACAACTATCACCCATGAAGATTTCCGGTTAACTTGTGGAACCGGACTTCATTTGAGACAAGACAACAATACCAGTGTTGAGCTTGCCACTCGGCCATGGCACACGCGAGAACACGGGATGATCAAGTAAGAACTGAACAGAATGCACTAATACAAAAGGCTGGCTTGCGTTCGCTTCCTTGCTCCACAGGAAGCATAGCTGATATACAAATCGAGAAGCAATTTATGTTCCGTGGCATCGCACGGGCACCTACCTAGTATATTATATATACTAGATGAGTGCTCGTATGTTACGACGGGAGTAAAAAAATTGTATAAAACATATATCATGCCAAAGGAAAATCTTGGTAGGATCATTGGGGTCAACATATTTTAACATATATCAAGTGTTTTACCAATTCAGTTAACATATATCAACTCACGTATGACACATCCTATCATACACATTAGCAGAAAATAGCTATCACAACACAATTGATGGTAAAAGTAAATATATCTATCTCTACTAATATTAAAGGGAATAACATAGAGATAGGAAGTGTTATCACTTTTATCATGTATTTGTCCCATGAATCACTTGAACTGATGCTGACAAATACAACATGTTTATTCATTACTTTCAGGATCATCTCACTCCAAAATCTCTAAAACACGGGCACATGAGGATAAGACAAATGGAGAATACATATGTGTCTAACTCTTTTGAGTACTTGTGAATTGTTAATCATAGTTAGGTGCCCATGCGTTGCATTTTTTTTGAACTTCTTGTCCAAGGTAATTGTATATCAGCATAATCAATTTGATGAGCTCCAGGATGTGTATCACCACAAATGTTTTTTAAGTATTTATATGTACCAACAAAGTTTTGACTGAAAATATCTCTATCTTTATATATCCTTGATATACTGTAAATGGCAAGCTTCGACATGGTATATATTGCAAGTTGAAGTGTGATTTGATTAGAGTGAGCTTCCTGTTGGTGGTTTCTATATCCTTCTGGAACATAATGGAAACAAAACAGAATGACCTATAGGATGTCAATGACAGTTTAACTCAACCAAATGATTAGTTATGAAACAAAAAGGTCTGACCAATTAGGACAACAGGAAGTGACAAATAGAACCATATTTGCAGACGTAAAAGTGCAAAAGAAAAAATGATAGTTCCCTCCAAACTTATGTGCCGCTAGTGTAATGGACAAGGGGTCACAATTCACAAAGACTAAAGGTAATAAAAGAGACCTAACTTTTGAGGTAAAAATCAGCAAAAGCAAGAAACTAAGCTACAACTACAAGTGTGAGGTCAGAAGCAAGACACGTTCTCCGTTCTCATGGCCATGTTGCAGGTCAAGTAGATTGATGCGGCGACGGCTTGCACCGCCCACTCGCTCTCAGAAATATCTGGGTTCTTCAGCTTCCTGTTGACATATTTCAGTTAGACACTTGCTCAAGCATTGAGTGGAATGGATAAAGCAAGGAAAGTAAACCAATTTTTGGTCAAAATGTCATGATGAACTAACCATAGCTCAGCCATAGGTCCTAGCAGAGGAGCTTCACAGCTCATGTGTTTGAGGCCTTTATCACAATTCGATTGCATTTCTTGCACTTGCTTCAACCGGTTCTCCTGCAACAAGTATTAGGCAATCAGGTACTCTGGTCATTCATGTATATACTATATGAGCATATACATTTTACAAGTAGTATGAATATGGCTATGTACCAACACGAACGATGATTATATATACAAATCATTGTGATCAGGAAAACACACTATAGATAGCAGTTTAATGAACACCAAAGTTATAAGGTCAAGTTGATTAAACTTTCATGCAATAAATATTTTGTTGATTGCAGATAGATAGCAGCATTGTAAATTTGAACCCATTTAAACTCAAGAATAACTGAAAGATTAAGCAGTCTTCATAAGTAGGCTACCAATACAAACAATAATTTTGAACACCATAGAAAGCAACCATTGAACACATAAGAAAAATGGGTGGCAGCCCAAATCCCAAGTTTACTTGTAAATTCTAAAGCCTAAAAATGACTTAGTTTTCCATTTTCAAACCCCATTTTAGGTTGAGAGTAAATTTCAAAAGGTGTGGTAAGTTTACAGAGAAAACCACAATAACATAACCTAAAGCCCTCTTCACAGATTGATCCCCAAATTTCAAAAGAAGTTACTATCAGTGCATGTAGAACAACAAAATTCAAAATGTAATATCAAAATTCAGGATGACAACGGTTCACACAATGGCTCTTTCAGCATAGCATCCCAGTAATTTGCTCCCTCTATTACAGAAATCTAGTAAGCATATGACCCGACATTGGTGTGAAGGTGCGTGTGTGGAGGGAGGATGGGGATGGGAGGACTCACTGGTGCCGATGACGACTCGAGCTCCCTGCGGGGTGCAGACGCGCCGTTGCGGAGGTTGACGATGTGAGGGGCGACAGGCAGGCGATCATCCAGGGCATGTCGTCTACCCCAACGACAACACCTTCCCCTGCACCTTGCGACGCCGAGCCGCCTCCTCCGCGCCAGCTTCGGGGAGACCGTGGAACAACATCGTCACCCCCAACTTGTTCTACTATTACCAACAACAACAGAAGGCAAACCTTGTTCTACTATTACCAACAATAGCTCTTAAGAAAAATGAGGATAAGCACAATAGCTCTTACTGAGGTTCGAGGTGGCAAACTTTGACTGCGGATACAACACCATCATCGGGAGACCCGGATTGGCGAAGTTCATGGCTATTCCACATTATACATATATGATATTGAAGATGCCAGGACCACAAAAGATCATAACTGTGCGCGCTGACTTCCAAGGCACCGCAGAATGTTTCCGAGTGGCCATTCTGGCGGCCCTCACCGCCAAACCATCGGCGACTTCTTCTACACAGGCGAACTCAAAGTCTGAGGAAGACCTCGCGGTACCCGCGAACGAAGCTCAAGTCGTGACCTCTATGCGGCCGACTGAAGAAACCAAAAGGATCAACCTTGGGTTCGCTGATGAACGCAAAACTGTCATCATTAGCTCCAGCCTGGATGACAAATAGGAAGGCGCGCTCGTCCAGTTTCTGCAAGATAACCGAGACGTATTCGCGTGGCAGCCTGCGGATATGCCGGGAGTCCCAAGAGAGCTGGCCGAGCACAAATTGAAGGTCTACCCACAGGCGAGGCCAATACAACAAAAATTACGTCGTTTTACGCCCGACAAGAGAGAAGCCATCCGTGCTGAGCTGACTCACTTGGTCGCGGCCGGATTCACTAGAGAGGTGTTACATCCTGAGTGGTTAGCCAACCCTGTTCTTGTACTCAAAAAGAATAAAGTGGATTGGCGCATGTGCGTTGACTATACGAATCTCAACAAACACTGTCCAAAAGATCCCTTCGGGCTTCCTAGAATCAACCAGGTGGTGGACTCGACCGCCGGATGCTCTATGCTGTCTTTCTTGGATTGCTACTCTGGGTATCATCAGATTAGCTTGGCAAAGGAAGACGACGAAAAACAGCATTTATCACCCCATTTGGAGCCTTCTGCTATACCTCCATGCCGTTCGACCTCAAAAACGCTGGAGCAACTTATCAGAGGGCTATTCAGACATGCTTAGCCGATCACTGGGGCAAGCATGTGGAAGCTTATGTAGATGACGTGGTGATCAAGACAGAGGTTCAGAAAATTTCATTGAAGATTTACAGCTGGTCTTCAACAGTCTACGACGATACAGATGGAAGCTTAATCCCAAAAAGTGTGTTTTCGGAGTGCCAGCAGGAAAGTTGCTCGAGTTTATTGTCAGCCACCGAGGAATTGAAGCCAATCCAGAAAAGATCGAGGCTATCATGAGGATGGAAGCACCACGATCACAGAAGAAAGTTCAAAGACTCACCGGGTGTATGGCAGCCCTAAGCAGGTTCATATCAAGGCTGGGAGAAAAAGGCTTACCATTCTATAAGTTACTCAAGAAGGTGGATAAATTCCAATGGACTTTAGAAGCACAGGAAGCTTTAGATGCGTTGAAAAAGTTCTTAACAACACCACCAGTGCTGAAACCGCCGCACTGAGCCACGCCGACTCAACCGGCTGAAGATTTGCTATTATACATCTCTTGCACGACTCACGTGGTGAGCACCGTGTTGGTAGTCGAGCGGGCAGAAGAGGGACATGCATACCTGGTACAGCATCCTGTCTATTTCATCAGTGAAGTTCTGGGGTCCTCGAAGAAGAAATACCCTCAAGTCCAGAAGCTATTATATGCAGTACTTCTAACTGCACGCAAGCTCCGTCACTACTTCGACGACCACAATGTCATAGTAGTCACTGGGTTTCCGATAGGAGATATTCTTCACAACAAAGAAGCTATCGGGAGAATAGCCAAGTGGGTCTGTGAGCTGGGATCTCATGACATCGAATTCCGACCTTGCACTGCTATCAAAACTCAAGCACTGGTTGACTTCGTATCAGAGTGGACTGAGCAGCAGGTACCGGATAACCTGGAAACCGTAGAAGTGTGGCGACTGTATTTTGACGGCTCGTTGAAGCTGCAGGGAGCAGGTGCAGGGATCCTCTTTATTGCACCTGGATGTGAACAACTCAAATATGCTCTTTAATTGTTATTCCCGGCATCCAACAATGCGGCCGAATACGAAGCTCTGATTCATGGACTGAACATTGCCATGTCACTGAGCATCAAGAGACTGATGGTGTATGGAGATTCTCTGGTGGTCATAAGTCAGATAAACAAAGAATGGGACTGCTCGAATGACTCCATGGGAAAATACTGCACTGCTGTCCGGAAACTAGAAGACAAATTTGAAGGTTTGGAATTTCATCATGTGGAGAGAGACCACAACGCAACAGCTGATGCATTGTCTAAACTAGGATCCAATCGGACTCAGGTCCCGCCGGGAGTTTTCGTCCAAGAAGTATCACGCCCGAGCATTTCAATGGATCAGGTGGAAGAATGCAACGCTCTGAGCCAACCAGAGTCAGATTCTGATGACTGGAGGGAGCTGATCATCAAGTACATAAAAAATGAGGAGGAACCAAACGACAAAAATACAGCAGAACGGATTGCAAGATAGTCAGCTCATTATACTCTCATCGGAGAAACGCTATACAGAAGGGGCGCATCAGGAGTCTTCATGAAATGCATTCTCTCGGCCACCAGAAAGCAACTGCTAGAAGAGGTTCATGCTGGGCAATGTGGGGTACATGCGGCCTCTAGGACCCTGGTTGGGGAGGTCTTCAGATCAGGTTTCTACTGGCCAACAACAAAAAGTGATGCGGCCGAGTTAGTTCAGAGGTGCGAAGCCTGCCAGTACTTATCAAAACAGTAGCATCTACCGGCACAACAACTACAAACCATACCTGTAACTTGGTCGTTCGCATGCTGGGGATTGGATATGATTGGACCTTTCAAAAAAGCTCAAGGAGGATACACTCATGTATTGGTTGCTATCGACAAATTCACTAAGTGGATAGAGTTCAAACCCATTGCTTCTCTAACTTCAGCTAAGGCAGTGGAATTCATACAAGATATAATATTCAGGTTTGGAATACCAAATAACATCATAACCGACCTAGGATCCAACTTCACAAGCTCAGAGTTCTTCGATTTCTGCGAGCAAAAGAGCATTCAGATCAAATATGCCTCGGTGGCGCACCTAAGAGCCAACGGGCAGGTAGAAAGAGCCAACGGGATGATATTGGAGGCGCTCAGAAAGAAAGTCTTCGACAAGAATGAAAAGTTTGCAGGAAAGTGGATCAGAGAGCTGTCGTACGTCGTTTGGAGCCTGAGAACTCAACCTAATCGATCCCTGCATGGAAACACTCCTTTCTTCATGGTCTACGGTTCAGAGGCAGTGCTACCTACTGATCTCCAGTTTGGGGCACCAAGGTTGATTTTTGAAAACATAGTAGAAGCTGAAGCCACTAGACTGGAGGATGTTGACGTACTCGAGGAAGAGCGACTGAACACAGTAATTCAATCAGCACGGTATTAGTAGATTCTGAGGTGCTATCACGATAAGGCCATACGACATCGATCCTTCGCAGTGGGAGATCTCGTCCTCCGCCGAATTCTAACGGGGGAGGGACGGCACAAGCTGTCGCCTCTATGGGAAGGACCATTCATGGTAGCGGAAGTTACTCGGCCTGGATCATATCGTCTCACACAGATGGATGGCACAGAAGTTGGGAACTCATGGAACATAGAACATCTCAAGAAGTTTTACCCCTAGCTATATCCCAAAAGCTATCGGGACGGCGATGTATTCTGTAAACCGGGAAATATATCATCAATAAAAAGACTTCAAGAGCACTCAAGTTGTTCACTATCAACCTACATTCTTACTTAACTCGGGGTGGCCACTATAACCTGCTAACAAAGCAATCGGCTTAAGTCGGTGATGACTTAAGACGGTGCGACATGCTCACGCTTACTTAACTCGGGGTGACCACTATACCCTGCTAACGGAGCAATCAGCTTAAGTCAGCGATGACTTAAGACGGTGCGACATGCTCACGCTTACTTAACTCGGGGTGACCACTATACCCTGCTAACGGAGCAATCGGCTTAAGTCGGCGATGACTTAAGACGGTGCGACATGCTCACACTTACTTAACTCGGGGTGACCACTATACCCCGCTAACGGAGCAATTGGCTTAAGTCGGCAATGACTTAAGGCGATGCGACATGCTCACGTCTACTTGACTCGCGGTGATCACTATACCCCTAATAATGGAGCGATCGATTTAAGTTGGCAACGACTTAAATTGGCACGACACATTCAGCGCGTTCGCAATTATTCATCCCAGGGCGATCTCTATGCCCCACGAAAAAATTTCAGAACCATCATAATGCACTTACTTTTATGACTGTAGATACCGTTGAATTCTAACAACGGGAAAACAATAACAACATTTAGTACCGAAAAGTGTTTTCTAACAAAACATCCGAGCACACTAACCATATACTCAAGGCATTCAGTGTTTTCTATTTGGAAACATTCTCAGGGGCGACCGACGAAGAGGGATGACTCGAGGAATCAGGAGCTGCATTCACGTCCGCAACTATGTCACCAGGAACAACCACGCCGGGTCTTCTCATCAGGACCCGCCCCACGCGGATGGCTTTGTCCATAGCTCTGTCGCGCTGAGCCCTCAGAGTAGCAGAAGCATCTTCAGCAGCCTTGACAGCCAACCGAGCGGCCTCTAGCTCCTGGGCGACCGACTTCTTGGAAGCACGCAGATCCTTAATGACAGTATCCTTGCTCGACACCAATTGCCTGAGGCGAATCATATCATCCAGGGACTCTTGCAACTTGTAACGATGGTTATCCAAGTCTTCCTTGGTGAAACGATGGCTCCTCTCCAAGACGGTCAATGAGTTGCTGGCGTCGCGATATAACTTGTTCAGGTTGTCGCGAGAAGTGGCAAGAGCACACTTTTCCTCCTACAGACAAGGGCCAATTTCTCCAACGTCAAGCAAGCACTAAAAACATGACAGATGAGGGCAAGTGAAAGTTCAAATCTGTGGCCACCTTTTCAGAATCAAGCTGAGCATGGAGAGTGGAGTTCAGCGTGTTAGCATCATTCAGAGAAGCAGAAACCCGGGCCAGTTCAGCCTGACTAAGAGAATACTTTTCTTCTAGATCCAAATATTGTCGCGCCAGTTCAGCCTGGCCTTGGGAATACTTTTCCTCGAGATCAGAATATCGTCGGGCCATATCTATCAAGAAACAGTCAAGCAAGGATGTCTAGCCATAAAGCAGAATAGTCAAATAGCCAAAGAAGAAATGAAGGGCACTAACCAGCATTTGCCATCTCCAAATCAGATACACGCCGCTGAAGCAGCACCGGATTCCAATGAATCAGAGACAAAGCTCCTTCCAGGACAGAGGCACCCCGCAATTTCAGCTGGTCAGCCATCCCGTCCACTAATGCCTAACATTAAGAATAGATGAGTATAATAACAGCAGTCTACCTGAAATAAAAGTCAGACCAGAAGAAACCAAATTACCTGGAGGTTGGAGAAGAACGAGGGAACTCCCAAGTCGTGGGAAATCAACTGATGGCTCGTTGGAGGGTCACCAACTGGAACAACCCGCAATGCATCATTAGGAACCAAGTCAGTGTCATCAGCAGAAGTTAGAACTCTGTCATCAGGTACGCTGGCCTCTAAAGCGACCTCCTAACATGAAACTCGTGCTGCTGTCATACAATCAGAGTGCGAAGGAGAAGATCCTACATGAACATCCATGGAAGTGTGAGAAGGAGAACCAACCCAGACACCCTCGGGGGCTGGGTCATAGCTCGCGCTACCCATCCGAGCCGGATCATCTCCGGTAACACCCTCGGGGGCTGGGTAAGCGCTAGCGCCATCCTTAGGGGCCAAGCCTTCCGTAACAGGCACCTCTAAGGCTGAAGGACCTTCAACCACTTCCATGGGAGCGGTACAATCCAGATCAGTCTCCCGACCCTTAAGACTGCGCTCTAAGGTCAATGAGGTACGGGACGCTGCTCGGGATAACCCCAACCCAGCATCAGGCATATCAGCACAAGCATCCATTATGCCACCATCTGCCGGCTCTAACAACAGATCTTCCGGGACCATATCTTCAAGAGTCTGATCAAAGTTGGCCAGAGACAGTTCTTGCAGACCAACAAGAGCAGACAGGGCTGGAGAAGGAACACCACTATTTTCACCACTGACAATATAGCGTCGGCTGTTCTTCCGAGTTAGAGGGATTTCATCCTCCTCTTCCTCATCTTCATCAACAACGTGGACAGTACACCCATTGGGATCAGCTTTGGCCAGATCACACCTATTGGGGTCAACATCATCTAGATCACACCCATTGGGTTCCACAGCAGTCGGGTCACACCCATCGGGGTCAGCTTCAGCAAGTGCAGGCACCGGCATTTCCTCAGTAGCAGGAACAGAAGGACCAGCATCCTGATCCAAGCTAGACACTCGACGAAGACGTCTCTTCTTTTGTTTCTTCCCCTCAGCAGGAGAAGCAGGCTGACTGGCTCGGCGAGAACGCTTTGGGCGAACACTGTCAGACTTCTGAATATCCAAAGCTTTGCTAATCTCTGGGATCACTACACGACGGTTGATCTTTAGCGACCCTTATTAGGTACCAACTGTTGGTTGCTAAAGGTTAGGGATCGACGGTCAGTCGCTAAATCCTTTTGTAGCAACGGTCGGTTGGTCGCTAAAAGTCTAGAAATTTAACAACTTATGGTTGGTCGCTATAGATGTCGTCGGGGACTAGCGGTGGGTCGCTATAGAGCAAGGATCACTATCAAATCTTATAGCTTGAACGTACCTGTAGATGTTAGTGACTAAAAATTAATTAAAACAAGTAAACATTGATCGCTAAATTGCGTGGTGATTTATTTCTTTTTTATATTGCTTGTATGTTTATTTCCTGGTTTGTTTATGTATGGACATGACTATAGTATGCAACTATGTTCTTTGTGCTTATATGATATTAGATTCGAGTTGAAAGTCGTTTCAAATCCTACATAAAGAGTATGGATAAATCATGGATCACAAGTGAATGGTTTTCTAGGGAGACAAAGGTTTATAAACAAGGGTGAATGGTTTTCTAGCTTTTTTTATGAATTGTTGAGTAATTTAAAAATGCATTTCGAAATAAAAAAAGAAAACCCTCCCTAACCCTAAGGCCCACTAGGGGCCCATCTACCTAACCCTAGCAACCGCGCGCTCCCTGGCTTCTCTCCCAGCAGCCGCCGCCGCGCGCTCAGTCTCGGTTCCGGTGGCCGCTTCAATGTACCTGACCGCCGTTTCCTTCCCCCCACAGCCGCCTTCTCGTCTTCATCCCAGAAGCTGCTGCCCAGGTGTAACACTATAAAAATCATTAAATAAAAATAATATATTTAGTTAATAATAATATTTATGGTAATCATTTTTTTTTAAAAAAGTGCTTGTTATTTATTTACCTTTAGAATGATTTTTGATTGCTTATAATTGATTTTTTGATATTTAACAAATATTTCTTGTTAAATGAAAATCCTAGTAAATTAATAATATAATTATTAGTCCCAAAAATAAATATTTTATTTATAAATAGTTTTAGGTTAATTGTTATAAATTTTATGGTTATTTAAAATTATATTTTGAAATTAGAAAGGAATTAGAAAAGAAATAAAAAAACTAACCTAATCTAACCTAGCCGGCCCACCAGGGCCCATGAAACCGGCCATGCCCCCAACCCTAGCCGCCACTACCTGCTCCCTCTCCCTAGCAGCCGCCAGCTGCCATCCAGCGCCACCAGGAAAGCCGCCCAGGCGCCCCGCCTCTGCATCCGCCCGCCAGGAGCAGCGCCCCTGCAACCCGCGCTGAAGACTCGACGCCCAGAGCCGCGCACAACCCCGTTCGCCGCCCCGCCCTCCGTCTCCCGTCGCCTCGCCCCTGCGCTCCGTCAGCCGCCCCTCTCCGGTGAGCTCTCAGCCGCCCCTCAATTTGTTTCTTGGGCCTGCTTCATTTTAGTCAGTTTAGAACAGCTTCATCAGGGGCTAACAAGGTGCAGGCTGCAGAGCAATCTTGCAAGAAACAGACATTTTCTTTGTTTTAATGGGTGCTGTGCTCCTTCCAATTGCTCAAGAAAGACACAAGTCATTATTTATGTATTCAGGGATTGGTGTGTATTACTTTATTTTGTAACATTCACGTAATTAGCATCTTGATCTTCATTGGATCATATACTATGTATTTAGTAAACATCAGTGAGATTTTCTTTCTGTTTTTGTGTTGCAGTATGGTAGGCTAACCTTGAAGTATGCATTTTCTGTTAGATCATTTTGTTGCGCTTCATGATCTGTGATACAGATGTTAGCAGTTTCGTTTAGAAAAAACTTACATCATCATAACTCTATCGACCTATTAATTCTACAGAACCTTCTGCAAATTCCTATTGTTTCAAGCTGCATAGAAGTCTGGGATTTTCTGAGTGTGGATTCACAGGTTAGTTTCCTTATTTAACTCTTTATCATCTCAATATTTTCAAAACTGGCGTTCAATAAATTGGGGAATGTCTCTTTGCAGACATATATTTTCACAGACACTCTCTCAGTTATCCAAATATTGTCAGGTTTGTTGGCCCGAATGGCTAGTTCTTTGTTTTTGCATTGTTTAATGCTGAATTCCTATTATCTTGCAGTCAGTTTAGATGGTCGGTCAGCCACCAGGGCCTCCCCGTCCGGCCGTCGTGCGTCCAACAGTCGGGCACCGGCGGGCGGCGGCCGCTCGCCCCTGCGGCTTGGGCGCTCGGCCACAGCCAGTGCGGGCCGTGCGGCACTGTCCACTCGGGCCTCGACCAGCCGCTAGCTAATCCTAATCAGTAATTACTGTAAGTGTTTCTCATTTTCTCAGTTTTTTTTGTCACTACTCACTGGTGAACAGCCTTTAGTGCCCAAGAACAGCCTTCAGTGCCCAAGCTCGTGTTGGAAACCGGCTGCGGCATGATGCTTTGGTGATTTGGTTGCTTAATAATTAACTCAGTTCATTGGAAAATTTATTGGTTTGTCTCTCCATGTTCAGTTTGCACTTTCTGGACAAGAAGTTGTGAATGCCTTCAGTGCTGCAGTGTTGGGCCTATCTTCAGGTTGTGTTTCTTCTCAAGTCAACCAAGAGCAGCCTCATGATGGTTCCCCTCCTCTGAGAGAAGATGACAAGAATGGGCATTATGTTTTTGCTGTTGGAGATAATCTCACATCTCGTTGTAATTTTCTGCCATCAGCGTCTCTTGTTACCAATGCAAATCTGTTTCCATGGTTGGTTCTTATTGATTCTTTTCTATGCTTGCAGATAAGATCAATGCAAAAATGGGAGAAGGTTAGTTTGGATGACCATATATTCTGAAATAGTTGATTTAACTCGCATTGGGCATGCCAATACATTCAACAAATTTTGTCTATAACTGAATGTAACTGGGACTACTTGGTGTAACTTGTTAGCCCCTTTGATCTTATTGTGCACACAGAAAAAAGATAACTAATTTTATGAGATAATTCCTTGCCTTTGTTTGCAAAAGTACTTTGGCCGATAAGCTGGTGTTGACTAATCATTGTATGTTGATTATGTATTCAATTCCGCATGGATTTCAGTTTACTTGCATACTGGCTACCATGTATACAGAATGCTAGTGTCTGCTGACACGTTCTTTTTTGCTTGTTTTTTGTTTGCTCTTCTCAAAAATACAGTCTACAGGAATCAGTGGTCTTCTCCGCTGCGCTCCTGAAATATTTGAGCAGTCTGGAGTGGCTAGTTTGTTTTCAGACATTGGACTTTCTCCTCATTCAACATCAATTCTCATGAGTACCCTTAATGCTTTGCTGATACTCCCTTGTATAACTGCCGCAATGCTGCTGATGGATGTCTGCGGGAGAAGGTAGAATCTGAGACACCATGAAAATTAGTGATGCAGTTGTGGACTTTTGAATAATAGCTGGAGTGATATGAAACATTAGTGATGTAGTTGTGGGCTTTTGAACTGCTTCAAGCTGGAGTGATGTCGCTGTGGTGCTTTTGTGACTGATCTAGCTAGCTATCTGTAAATGATCTAGTTGTGAATGATATTATAATTGTGATGTTTTTGTGAATATATAATTGTGGTGCTTTTGTGTTTATGTGATGGATCTATGACTGTGGTATACTGATTAACTGTGTATGTCTTTATGATTTGTGTATAAAAATCTGTGATTTGTGGTGCTTAATTAAATGTATATTATTATTAATAACAACTGTAAAAAGAGCGACTTTCTGTTGGTTGCTAAATGTATAGTATGACGACTTATGGTTGGTTGCTAAATCTATAGTACAACAACTCACGGTTGGTCGCTAAATATATCATATTAGCAACGGACGGTCGGTCGCTAAAAAGATGTCGGTCGCTAAAGCCTTTAGCGACGGCACTTACAGCGACCATCCTTATGAGTCGCTAAAAGTTTTTAGCGACCAACCGTAGGTCGCTGAAGGCCGTTTTAACAACCAACCGTAGGTCGCTGTAAGTGAACCGTCGTGTAGTGGATGGGCGCTACCACCAGTGTTTCAGCAGGGACTGCATCAGAAGAGTCTTCAGCTAACATATCCAACATGGCACTTATCTCTGCATACTCGGATTCAAAGGCACCTCAAAATGAACCTACCTCTCGTCGTCAGGAATTTCCTCAAGTGAGGCAACCAAAGCACTAACTTCTTCGGGAGAGGGTGTGACACCCTAGTGTCACCTAGGGTTTCTCTCAAGTGCTAACCCATGAACCATCATCTTATGTGAATCAAATTTAAGTATGAGCATCAAATTGACTTAAGAATAAAGGATCCACCAAGCCTATACTTAAAAGTATCATGTTCAAAACCAATGGGTTTTTCAAAAAGGCAAAATGTGCAACCCCAACAAAAACCCTAATTGAGCCCTATGAGCAAAATTCAAGAGAATGGGGGAAAGGGCATGAAAAATTTAAAATCATGGCTTGGGCCAATTATAAACATTGAAGTATATTTAATAAGAAACAATAAAGATTAAAGAAGCTTGGCCAAAATAATTCAAATAAAACCCCAAAAAAGCTTCTCATGTGGGGACTCAATAGGAAATTCTGAATTTCAGAATTCTGAATTTCAGACCTTGAGCCAAAGATCAAGCATGTTCACCTTGATCCCTAACTCAAATCCTAATGACCCCATTAACAAAAACGTGCCTAACTAACCCCTCTGTCGCCTGCCAGAAGATGGCATTGGGACGCGTGCCTCGGACACGTCAAACCAGAGATCTTCTCCCTGTGTGCGGCAGTGAGACAAACCAGATTTCTTCCCTCTCTATCTCCTAATCCAGTCAACCAAACCTGCTAGCCTCCACACATAAACGACAAAGGGACCTGAGAGGAAGAGATCTCTCAACGGGATTATGGCCAAAATCTCCAAGATTTGGAGCCAATCCGCGCTTGAACTCGACCTCTCTGTGTGCTACCTCGTGCTCGACGCTGTGCCAGGCGCTAGAGCGCGCACTAGCGTTCGCCGCGCACGCGCCGAGCGCTTGTCAGAGCCCCGCCCTCGGCCGTGCTCGCCCGCGCCTATAAAGCCTCCTCGGGCGCGCCTCACTCCTCCCCGCGCTCACCATCACCGGCCAGGCACCCCTCCTTAGCTCTGGCGAGCACTTTTCCGCCCGCCATTGCCGCCAGAGCTTCGGCCACCGTGGCCAGCCCACTTCGGTCGCCCTCAAGTCGCGCTAGTGCTTCGGTTAGCCCACCATAGGCCCGTGAAGCTCTCCAAGCCCTCGGACCCGGTAGACCTTCACTGGAAGCCCGAGATCACCCTCGCCGGACTTCGGTCGCCCGCCCCCGCGCGTGGACCAAGCTCTCCGGTGAGCCATTCTTCAATTCCTCGCGCACACCCCTTCATTGATCCCTGGTGAAGCTCTCTGACCTGTTTGATTGGTCAATCTCGCCCTGGATAGGCCGGACTCCTCACCGCCGACGAGCTCCCCCGCCTGCGCACGCGGACCGGCCAACTCCGACCACCCCCGACGGCGACCCGCACATCGTTGTGATCCCCGAGACCTCCCCTACGTCCTCGACCACTTCACCGGAGCAATCCCGCCGCTGGTAAGCCCCTCCGCCCTTTCTTCCGCCGTGGGCACTGTTTAAGTTAGGAGAAGGACCTCGGGTTAGGATTAGAAGAACCTGAGGGGTTTTCTGCAATGTCAGTGTCTCATGTGAATAGTAGCCCAGGGACTGATTCGTGAGGAAAAACTTGAAATACCCGCCAGGGACCCCAGCGCAAAGTAGTTTTCCCATTTAATCAATTCTGTTAATCTTTTTAAATAACCAGAGAACTTAGAAAATCCATAACTTGATGAACTCTTAATCAAAAAATTGTCAAACTAATTTTGCTAGATCCTATATATTGTGAACTATCAATTAAAAATAATAAACCCTATGCTTTCTGTTCTAATTCTTATAGTTTAAAATTAAAAACAGAAACTGACCAAACCTTGTTTAATTCAGGAAAATTAGTTTTGTTTCTGTGCTGAACCTAAGAAAAATTGTAGATGTTCAACCCTCATTTAAGCACTGTTTAAAAATAGTAAGAACCCCAGTATTGAAGAATATAGTGTAGATATCCATTAAAAACCATTTCTGCCCAAAACTTAGGAAAATCGGAAAGGCATTAGAAATTAATGAACAGTGAGTGAAATTATTTTTCCTAATCTACTTAAGTAACAAAGAACCTAAGAAAAATAAAGGGACCTTTAGTCCAGATCAGTTTTAAAATAAAATATTTTATTTAGTATTATGCCAACTAGAAATCAATTATTAAAATTTCAAAACCAAACCCAAAATTGATAATAAAAATCCAGTGGACTCATAACCACCAGAACCCCACTGCAAAAATAATGAACACCCTAGCCCATCATTTTAAGTAGGGTTAATAAGTGTAATATGCTAATGAGACATTTTCTAAATAAATCATGAATAACCCATAATAAGGCAATAATGGGCAAATAAAATTGTGCTAGGTCAATAATGAGATAGGCCACCAGAGAAAAATGCAAACCCATTAAAAGGATGCAAAATAATACCCATTGCTAATATTGTGTAAGAGAGGCCATTTAATCCAATTAATGCATACCACCCCTTCCCTTAAGCAAAAAGATGCCAAACTTCAGAATGATTGCTCTTGCACAAAATAGAAACTAAGAAAAATCAGAAATCTGTTGTTTGACATTTTCCAAATATAGTAGTAGTAGAAAGCACCTCTTTGGCTAGAAACTTGAGAAAACCCTAATAAAATAACTAATAGGTATTAATGGCTAAAATTTTGTGCCAAGTCATGCTATAGCACCTAAAAGCCAGCAAAAATAAGTCTTAGAGAATTACCTACTGTTAAGTAATAGTTGTAGTTCAAATCACCCCTTCTGCCCTGAAATTTGGTAATGTTGTCCAGAGAAAACAGTTTACACCAGTATTAAGCCACTGTAATTTTTGTAGAATTTTTGGAATTTTATTAAAACAACTTGTAGTTCAAACCTACTCCAAAAACTTAAGGAGAATAAAAGAAAAAGAAAGAAGGAATAAACCTCGCTCCAATGAGTCCAACTTGAATTCTTGTCAAAACTCACTAAGGCTTTAGAAAGAATTCAGTGGAACCCCAAAAATAAACCTACCACTTACCTTAGCTAAGTTTGACCTAATTCACCAAGTATACCACCCAAAAGTCTTACATAAGTAAGGTTTAACCTTGTCTAACTCAAGTAGATCATACACCGTCAAAAGTTGTAATTTCTAAAGCACATATCATATCATGCATATATCTTATGCATTGCATTCATTAGATTGTAATCTTGCCGATGGAGAGTACGTGCTCATCCCCGAGCAAGGATCTGTCCAAGAGGAGGACCAGGAGCATGCTTTCGAGGCTGCTATCGAGGATCTCCCCGCAGCGCCAGCAATTGAAGGCAAGCCCCGGTTTATATGCATAACCGTATTATTATATGCTACTTTACTACACTTAATGCTTGTAGGATTGCAATGTGCACTTAAGTGTAGGAGTTGCTTGAAACCTCTAGTTGCATGAACTTAGGATTCCTTTTTGAGATGAATACTAGTATGCTAGGTCGAGTAGCTGCTTTGCTAATCAGGATCTCGGTAGAAGTCGAGTGATTTTTCTAGCACTCGCGCGAGGTCAGGAATTGACTGTATTCATCTTGATAACGGGATTTTTGTTAGTCTATGGACTCGGGTCCAGGGAGGATGCCTTGACCATGAGACGGGAAAAAGGAATTAAGGATTAATGTGTGGATACCTGAGACAAGCTTTTGAATGTACTAAGCACATGCTGAGAAAAATGGTAACCGGTAAACCTAGTACCTGAGTGAAGCCGGGCGCGGACTTTATCCCTCATGCGACCTGAGACTAGGTCTCCCATGCTAGCTATGGTGGGTACAAGTGCGGTCACTGCACGGCGGCAGCCGGGGTCAGTGGAGCATTGTAAGCCAAGGCGGTGAGGCCTGGACGCGAACGGGGAATCGATGGGGACAGTTGTCGTGTGCAGGGTCGGAGTACCCTGACATGCCGTGTGTTTAGGTTTACCTTGCAAGGTTAAAACTCGATTCGAATCATCTGCTTCTCGTAGCTAATGAGACTGCTTGACCCCTTGTACTGCATCGAGTAAGAAGTGAAATGAGGATTACATGAGATAATTTGTTGATTGAACTAAAATGTTTGTTACCATGTATGCTTAGAAGGAGCAAACCTAGCTAAGTTAATGATGATAGAAGTTGAAAGGCTAAAAATGGATTTTAGAAACAGCTAGTGCTTTTGGCGAACCAAACCCCTCAGCCAAACAGCTGCATAGTCTAGAGGTAGAGGAGTAGACTCCTCACACCGAGTAAGTCTAGCTGAGTATTAGTATACTCAGCCTTGCTTGTGGCATAATTTTTGCAGGTACCATTCAGGAAATGGTTGATGGTGTGACTTGGCCTACTACCCTGCCACCGGGTTGGACGGTCGAGTGGGATGCTGCTCCGGCAGGCGAGGAGCACGAGGAGTAGTGGGCTAGGCCTTGCCCAATTCCTCGATACCGACGACATCGATTATCCGCTGCATTTTATTTCGTGAACTCTTATTTGCTACTCAAAACTCCGATTTATGTAATAATTCAGCACTTAATTTGAGGTTTCCTATTTTATTGTATTTCTTCTGTGACTCACCTTCGAGTGAGATTGTGGAATTTGATCCTGGTTAAGTGGCTCCATCAGACTAGATCTGAGGGACTGACGGGTTATTCCGATTTAAGTGCGTTACGGCCCCTGAGGCATGGCTTAGGCACTTAAGCTGGAATAATTCGGGTGGTTCCGCCACAGCTGGTATCGGAGCAAATTCCACCACAGAGAAGGACAATAAACCATGAATACCAATTTTCAAAATCTAAAACTTGCCTAGAACCTGCTAAGGATCGTCAGGACTAGACCGCTAGCCCTAGGATGAAAGGCCTTAGGCATAGATGGAGAAATAGGTGGTTAATTAATTAGGCCCCGTGGGCCCGTACTTATATTTCTAAGGATGCCCTAAAAGCACCCTATTTTTGGAGAGGCAACGTTACTTTCAGCATGCATGCATTATAAAAGCAAAGAGGAATTAAGAACTTGAGCTAACCCACTCTCTTTAAAACCATTCAGGCTCTCTTTTTCTTTTTCCTTCCACCATAATCTTTACCTTTGGTTCCCTTTCGCAGATGAATTCACCCACCCCCGCCAGTGGAGGAGACACTCGTTTCAGTTCTGACTTCCTTTCCCGCGATGGCTTTCCTTCCATCTTGTGGGAAGTGCTTAACTCCGCCGGTTACCCTACGCCCCCTTTGTACACGGTGCAGTTATATGAGGAGCATCGGGTACCTCGTTGTCGGGTCTGGCTGACTTTGGAGGCTCATCCCCTTCAGCCGGGTTGGCGTTCTCTTGATTCTGAGACGATTGGACTCAGGACGGACGACACCGTTGAAGCAGCAGCCATGAAGACTCTGACGACTTTTTGTGGCTACCATCCCCTGGAGATGGTGATGCACCCCTTGGGACTCTTCCCTGCTGAGAAGAGAGATGATCCCATGTGGTGTAACCGCGTGAGCCATGTGAAGGATGTGTGGGCAATGTATCCTGACTTGGTTGGGAGGGTCACCGTTCAGTGCATGAGTGCGTTGTACCGCCTTCAGGCCCTTCAGAGCGACGCTATGGCACACCTTGCTAACATCGCTCAAACCACCAAGCTCACTCTCGATAGCCGAGAAGATTTTGTGGTCGATTTATCCTCCGAGTTAGTGGAGAAGGATCTGCAGGTGGAAAGGCTGAGCCAACGCATTACCACCTTGGAGCAGCAGGTGGAGATCCGAGACAACACCATTGATGTCTTGGAGAACCAGCTTCATGATGTGCAGAGGGAACTCGAAGAAGCGAATGACCACCTGGACATGCACCACTTAGAGATGGAGGCCAATGAAGCCGGAAGCGAGGGAGAAGAGGCTCTCGAGGAGCTAGGACCAGCCCCTGGTGCCAATGGGACTACCTTCGTGTTGGCGTTTCGACCCGGGGGGGGTCCCTGGACCGACGAGTAAATTGTCACCGCGTGCCCCAGCCCAGATGGGTCGGCGCGAGACGGAGCGCGAAGGGGGGAAGAAGCCGGAGGGAGACAGACGTAAAAGGGGAAACCCGCGACCTTCGTGTTTGTCCCGCGCCTAGGTCGGGTGCGCTTGCAGTAGGGGGTTACAAGCGTCCATGCGGGAGGGAGCGAGAGGCTTACGTGAGCGCCGTCCTGTCCTTCCCCGCGCGGCCAACCCTCTGTAAGAGGGCCTTGGACCTTCCTTTTATAGGCGTAAGGAGAGGATCCAGGTGTACAATGGGGGGTGTAGCAGTGTGCTAACGTGTCTAGCGGAGGAGAGCTAGCGCCCTAAGTACATGCCGTCATGGCAGCCGGAGAGGTTTTGGCACCCGGTTCGTGTGGTGTCGTGGTCGTCGGAGGAGCGCTGGAGCCTGGTGGAAGGACAACTGTTGGGGCTGTCGAGTCCTTGCTGACGTCTCCTTGCTTCCATAAGGGGGCTGAGAGCCGCCGTCGTCATGGAGCATGCGAGGCGGAGTTCGTCGTCTTTCGGGGCTGAGCCCGAGTCCGAGCCCTGGGATCGGGCGATGCGGAGTTCGTCGTCTTCCGGGGCTGAGCCCGAGTCCGAGCCCTGGGGTCGGGCGAAGCGAAGTTCGTCGTCTTCCGGGGCTGAGCCCGAGTCCGAGCCCTGGGGTCGGGCGAAGCGGAGTTCGTCGTCTTCCGGGGCTGAGCCCCGAGTCCGAGCCCTAGGGTCGGGCGATGCGGAGTTCGTCGTCTTCCGGGGCTGAGCCCGAGTCCGAGCCCTAGGGTCGGGCGAAGCGGAGTTCATCGTCTTCCGGGGCTAAGCCTGAGTCCGAGCCCTGGGGTCGGGCGATGCAGAGTTCATCGTCTTCCGGGGCTGAGCCCGAGTCTGAGCCCTGGGGTCGGGCGAAGCGGAGTTTCCTATGGCGCCTGCGGCTGGACTTGGCTGCTGTCAGCCTCACTCTACCGAGTGGCACAACAGTCGGAGCGGCGTAGGCGGCGCTATCCTCTTGTCAGGCCGGTCAGTGGAGCAGCGAAGTGACTGCGGTCAATTCGGCTCTGTCGACTGAAGGGCGCGCGTCAGGATAAGGTGTCAAGCCACCTTTGCATTAAAGGCTCCTGCGATACGGTCGGTCGGCGTGGCGGCTTGGCCAAGGTTGCTTCTTGTCGAAGCCTGGGCCTCAGGCGAGCCGAAGGTGTGTCCATTGCTGGAGGGGGTCCTCGGGGGAGACGTAAATCCTCCGGGGTCGGCTGCCCTTGCCCGAGGCTGGGCTCGGGCGAGGCGAGATCGTGTCCCTTGAGTGGACCGATCCTTGACTTAATCGCACCCATCAGGCCTTTGCAGCTTTGTGCTGATGGGGGTTACTAGCTGAGATTAGGAGTCTTGAGGGTACCCCTAATTATGGTCCCCGACAGTAACCCCCGAGCCTCGAAGGGAGGCTTTTGTCGCACTTTTTTGCAAGGGGACCGGCCTTTCTTGGTTGCATTTTATTCCGGTGGGTGCGCGCGAGCGCACCCGCCGGGTGTAGCCCCCGAGGCCTTGGAGGAGTGGTTTGACTCCTTCGAGGTCTTAATGCGTTTCGCAATGCTTCGGCCGGTCTGGTTGTTCCCTCATGCGAGCTGGCCGTAGCGCGGGTGCACGGTCGGGTCCCAAGTTCTTGGGCTGTTATGTTGACGCTGTCAACGGTTTGGCCGAAGCCGGGTTTGCAAGAGCAGCCCCCGAGCCTCTGCATAGGGCGAGAGGACGGTCAAGGACAGACTCGACTTCTTTACATACGCCCCTGCGTCGCCTTTCCGCAAGGAGGAGGTAGGGAAAAAGCACCATGTTGCCCCTGGAGGGCGTCGAACATGGTGTCTCCGGTGAGCTGCTAACGGGTAATCCGAGTGGACGCCCGTGCCCCATTTGTTAGGGGTCGGCTAGAGGCCCGGAGGCGCGCTCCAAAAGTACCTGCGGATGATCTGCCGGACCCGGTCCCCTTTTGACGGGGTCCGAGGGCTCGATGCCTCCCTCTGATGGGATTCCGTTACAAGATCGCTCCTGCTGGTCTCGGAAATGTCCTAGGGTACCTCGGGAGCGTAGCCCGAGCCTTGGTTATGTATCAAACGTACCCAGGGTCATCCCTCGCTCTGCGTCTGAGGCGGCTGTGAACCCTTCGAGGGCCAGCCTACGAACCCCTGATCAGTAGTGGACGCGGAGCCCGAGTGGCCTGAGGCGGTCGTTGAACCCTTCTGAGGGGTCGGCCTTTGAACCTCTGACCAGTAGTGGGCGCGGAGCCCGAGCGCTCTGAGGCGACTGTTGAACCCCTCTGAGGGGCTAGCCTTCGAACCTCTGATCAGTAGTGGGGTTCGGGGCCCATTTCCTTTGCGGGGAAGGATCCCTTTCGGGGTATCCCCTTTCCCGGTCCCTGTTGTAAGAGAGAGAAAGAGGAACAGGAAAAGGATGCGAAATCGAATGACGTGGCGTACCTTTTTTTGGACGCGGTCATTATGGCGAAGGTGAAGCGTCGCCCGCTTCTCCTGCCAAAGGTGCCGCCTGTCCCGCGGCGGAGTTAATGCGCCGGGACGAGTGGTTCGCGGGGCAGCCGTTGCGCGTGCGCGAGCCGTTCGAGGAACGGGACACGGGCGCGCCGTCTTCACGCCGTGGGAGAGGGCTCTCCCGTTGTCCCAGGAGGGGACGTGAGCTTGGCTGACGACTTGACCGCTGCTTTCGCTCGCCTGCCACCGCCATTACTGCCTGCCCATTTCTGGCCGCATCGACCGTCGCGCCTTCTCCTGCAGCCGACTGGCCCATGACCGATGTGCCTGGTTGGCACTGTTGGGTCATGCGCAGGGTTGCCTCGAGTCGCGGTACTGGTTCCGCAGTCGAGGAGGCGCGGTAGTGGCGCGAGTGGCAGTGCGGTTTCTTGCACGTTGCGACCGGCGCGCCGGTTGCATGACGCGTGGGCCTGGGCCTCCATGCTGGATGCGTCGAAGTCGAAAGGCTGCGCCCCTTCGGTGCGGTTGCATGCCGTCTGCATGGCGGTCCGCCCTTTCACCCGCTGGTCTGGGCGAAAGTGGGGGAATGCTTGTAACCGCTGGGCAGTTGCGCGCGCTGCGCGCGGTGGTTTGTCTTCTTCTGCCCTGGGCCAGCTTTCATGACGCGTGGGACCCAGCCCCCGTGTCGTAGGGGGAGGACCTTGGAGCGTGTTGGAGAAGACTCAGCCCGCGACGGCTGAGGACGCAAGTGGGGAGAGTTGCCTTTAAAAGGAGGGCGACCCCCTTGAAGGGCAACCATGTCTCCGTGCTCCCCTCATGCATCGTGTCTCTCCCCCTTCCGAGCCCCCAGATGGGGGGCGCCCGTGGTTCTCCCGCCTTGTCGTCGTTGGGGAAACGCAACTTCGCGGAAGTTGGTACCTCTCAGCCATCGTTCGGCTTCAAGGATTTTCGTCAGGTAGCCCGGCCGCATCCCCTCGCCGGTGGTCACCCAAGACGGTGACCTCCAGTTCGGTGGTGGGGAGAAGCGAGCCAGGCTGCGATCTTGGTTCCGCCCTCAGCTTCAAGGATCTTTGTCATCCTTGCTGGGGCGGAGGCCGGGCTAAGCTGGAGCTCTGCCTCTGCACGGGTCGGCCGGCCACCTCTTCTTCTAGCTTCTGGTGGTGGAAACCATCCCCCAGCTCTGCGGAGGAGGCGTCCTCCAGCCATACCGGGGAGGGCGGACTGTTGCTGCCCAGCTATGATGCAACATTCCGTCCTCTGTCCTTGCTTTCGTGGCAAGGACAGGAGCGAGGACCTGCCGGTGCGCTTTGGGGCGGCCGGCGCTCGCCGGTGCGGTTTTGGCGGACAAGTGGATGCCGCCGTCGGTGCTGAGCCGGTGGCAGCTGGAGAGGTGGGCTTTTCTGCCGACGAGACCGTCAGCGCCACCCGTGATCCAACCTCCGGCTCTTTGGTTCTGACAGCTTGTCCTCGCCCCTCGAGTGGGGGCGTGGGCGAGGAGCTCGTCGCAACAGCGTTCGCCCTGAGGTCATCACTGCTGCTGTTTGGCCACTTCAAAGCGGGCGTCGGCGAGCCACCAGGGGTTTTGTCGCCCCGCAGGCCCTCCAACGTGGGGGGTTGTTCGTACCTGCGGGGGCGGAACCGGAGTTCCATTTGTAATGGCACCTTGAGTGCCGGAGTCTGTTCATTGTGGCTGTCGGGGCCTGAACATGTATGTATTTTCGGCACGGAGCCGTGTTTTTTCTTCATTTCGAGCACTAAGACTCGCTGTCGGCTATCTGAACTGCTTCACCAAGCGTGAGTTGCCTCGTGCGAAGGTAACGAGTGAGGTATCCGTATCCCGAAGGCGTAGGAGTCCCTCGGCTCGGTCGGCCTTGCTGTCCGAGGTTTCTCTTGCTTAGTTAAAGAAACCCTCGGCCACTCTTCGATGAGCCGAAGCCGGAGGTAGCGGTGTCAGCACAGACAGAGGCGGAGTTGACTCAAAAAGAAGACTTCGTCGGCCGGAGCCCGGCCGGGCCGTCCACTGGCCGGACCAACATCGGAGTTGAGTTGCCGAGGCCACGAGCCGGGCTGATGTCCTCAGGGGACAACTGGCTGAGGCTTCGGGGTGGCCGGCCGAGCCGTTTGCTCGAGCCGGACTCCTGGAAGAGACCCTGGCGGCGATGGCCCGGGCGTGGTGCTGATGTCGTCCTTCGAAGTGGAGATCCTCCGATCGCGTCGCCGTCCGAGGCTAGGTCGGACCTCGCCGAAGGTGTAGTTGACGCCGAGGGTGCTGCTGCTCCCTTCAACCGTCAAGGTCCGAGCCTGCAGGATCGGGTTATCTTGTAGTGTGCGTATGTTTTCAGCGGCCGCCGAGGCCCAAACATACTGTCGTCGTGTTGTAAAGCTACGTGTCTTTTCCCCTTGCTTCGAGTATCTGGACTTATTTGTCGGTAACAGAGTTGTTTGTCCAAGCAAGAGTTACTTTTCACGGAAGGTGATGAGTGAGGTATCCGTATCCCGGAGGCGTAGGAATCCCTCGGCTCGGTCGGCCTTGCCGCTTACGTGTACTCTTACTCGCCCGCCGGATTCTGCTATCGATGTAGTTGAGAAGGCCCGAAAAATCGTTTCGGCAGAAGGGTCTTCGAGCGTTGGGACTTGTTCGATCAGCGGAATCGCTTATCCGAGCGTGAGTTACTTATCGCAGAAGGTGATGAGTGAGGTATCCGTATCCCGGAGGCGTAAGAGTCCCTCGGCTCGGTCAGCCTTGGCTGCTTACGTGTACTCTGTCATTTTTAGGATCCACTTTCGAAGTAGTCGAAAAGCACGAGAGATATTCTGGCAGAAAAGATCTTTTTCCGAGGGAAAATTTTGACGCAGAGGGGTTCCCCCCTTCTAGCCCTTGAGGGAGGGTCGGGCTTTTTGCCGAGGCAAGGCCGACCCTTCCTTGATGGTTAGACTTTGTGTGTGAACGAGGTGTATGAACGACTTGAAAGCATCTTAAGGGTAGAAGCGACGTAGCTGTCGGATGTTCCAAGCGTTGCTGTAGACCTCGTCTTGACTGTTGGCCAGCTTGTACGTCTCGGGCTTCAGAACTTTGGCGATGACGAACGGCCCTTCCTAGGGAGGCGTGAGCTTGTGCCGCCCTCAGGCGTCTTGTCGCAGTCGAAGCACCAGGTCGCCCACCTGGAGGTCTCGGGACCAAACTCCTCGGGCGTGGTAGCGTCGCAGGGACTGCTGATACCGCGCCGAGTGTAGCAAGGCCATGTCCCGAGCCTCCTCTAGCTGGTCCAGTGAGTCTTCTCGGTTAGCTTGGTTGCTTTGATCGTCGTAGGCCCTCGCCCTCGGGGAACCGTATTCTAAGTCTATGGGCAAGATGGCCTCGGCCCCATAGACTAGAAAGAACGGTGTGAAGCCCGTGGCTCGGCTCAGCGTTGTCCTCAGACTCCAGACCACTGAGGGGAGCTCCTTCATCCATCGCTTGCCGAACTTGTTGAGGTCGTTGTAGATCCGCGGCTTGAGTCCTTGCAGGATCATGCCGTTGGCACGCTCTACTTGCCCATTCGTCATGGGGTGAGCCACGGTGGCCCAGTCCACCCGGATGTGGTGATCCTCGTAGAAGTCTAGGAACTTTCTGCCGGTGAACTGGGTGCCGTTGTCGGTGATGATGGAGTTTGGGACCCCAAAGCGATGGATGATGTTGGTGAAGAACGCCACCGCCTGTTCGGACCTAATGCTGTTTAGGGGCTGGACCTCGATCCACTTGGAGAATTTGTCGATGGCGACCAGTAGGTGCGTGTAGCCCCCAGGTGCCTTCTGCAAGGGGCCGACGAGGTCCAGACCCCACACAGCAAACGGCCAGGTGATGGGTATGGTCTGCAGAGCCTGAGCGGGTAGGTGGGTCTGTCTTGCGTAGAATTGACACCCTTTGCAGGTGCGCACAATTCTAGTGGCGTCGGCCACCGCGGTCGGCCAGTAGAAGCCTTGTCGGAAGGCGTTTCCAACAAGGGCTCGAGGTGCTGCGTGATGACCGCAAGCCCCCGAGTGTATTTCTTGTAAGAGCTCCTGGCCTTCGACGATGGATATGCATCGCTGGAGGATGCCTGAGGGGCTGTGGTGGTAGAGCTCCTTCCTGTCCCCTAGCAAGACGAACGACTTGGCGCGCCGCGCCAACCGCCGAGCTTCGGCTCGGTCGAGGGGTAGCTCTCCTCGGTGGAGATATTGCAGGTACGGGGTCTGCCAGTTTCGATTAGGCGTGACCCCGCTTCGCTCTTCCTCGACGCGCAGTGCCTCATCTTCAGGGGCTGAGGTTGCCTCGGGCTGAGCCGAGGGTGTCTCGGGCAGAGCCAAGGGTGCCTCGGGCCAAGCCGAGAATGCCTCAGGCTGGGCCGAGGCCTTCTCGGGCTCAGGCGTGTCGTCGGTCTTGACGGAGGGTTGGTGCAGGTCTCGGGAGAAGACGTCTGGGGGAACCGTTGTTTGCCCTGAGGCTATCTTAGCCAGCTCGTCCGCAGTCTCGTTGTAGCGTCGGGCGATGTGGTTGAGCTCGAGCCCGTAGAACTTTTCTTCCAGGCACCGAACCTCATCGTAGTAGGCTTCCATCTTCGGGTCGCGGTAGTGGGAGTTCTTCATGACTTGGTCGATGACGAGCTATGAGTCACCGCGAGCGTCGAGGCGTCGGACCCCTAGCTCGATGGCGATGCGTAACCCGTTGACCAGAGCCTCGTACTCGGCCACATTGTTGGACGCCGGGAAGTGGAGGCGTAGCACGTAGCGTAGGTGCTTCCCGAGGGGCGAGATGAAGAGCAGGCCCGCGCCTGCCCCTGTCTTCATCAGCGACCCATCGAAAAATATGGTCCAGAGTTCCGGTTGGATCGGAACTGTCGGGAGCTGGGTGTCGACCCACTCAGCCACAAAGTCCGCCAAGACCTGGGACTTGATGGCCTTCCACCGCTCACTTTGCAATTCTACCCGAGGCCTCTCGGCACTGGATGATCTCCCCCAGGGGGAAGGACGACACCACAGTCACTGGATGAGACTCGAAGTAGTGTCGCAACTTCTGCCGCGTTAGGATTACCGCGTACAACAACTTCTGAATTTGTGGGTAGCGGATCTTGGTCTCGGACAGTACCTCACTGATGAAGTAGACTGGCCTCTGGACGGGCAATGCATGCCCTTCTTCTTGTCTCTCAACCACGATCGCGACGCTAACCACCTGAGTGGTAGCGGCGACGTAGATCAATAGGGCTTCTCCGGCGGCGGGAGGCACCAAGATGGGCGCGTTCGTGAGGAGCGCCTTCAGGTTCCCGAGGGCTTCCTCGGCCTCAGGGGTCCAAGTGAAGCACTCGGCCTTCCTTAAGAGGTGGTACAGAAGCAGGCCTCTTTCGCCGAGGCGTGAGATGAAACGGCTCAGAGCCGCAAGGCATCCCGTGACCCTCTGTACGCCTTTCAAGTCCTTGATGGGCCCCATATTGGAGATGGCCGCGATTTTTTCTGGGTTGGCCTCGATGCCCCGCTCGGAGACGATGAACCCCAAGAGCATGCCTCGGGGGACCCTGAAAACGCACTTCTCGGGATTGAGCTTTACGCCTTTCGCCTTGAGACATCGAAATGTCACTTCAAGGTCGGAAAGGAGGTCGGAGGCTTTCCTCGTCTTGACTATGATGTCATCGACGTAGGCCTCGACCGTTCGACCAATGTGTTCGCCGAACACGTGGTTCATGCACCTTTGGTATGTCGCACCCGCATTCCTCAAATCGAACGACATGGTAACATAGCAGTACATGCCGAAGGGTGTGATGAAAGAAGTCGCGAGCTGGTCGGACTCTTTCATCCTGATTTGGTGATACCCTGAGTAGGCATCGAGGAAAGACAGGGTTTTGCACCCAGCAGTGGAATCCACGATTTGATCGATGCGAGGCAGAGGGTAGGGAACTTTCGGATATGCTTTGTTTAGACCAGTGTAGTCTACACACATCCGCCATTTCCCTCCTTTCTTTCTCACAAGCATAGGGTTGGCAAGCCATTCGGGATGGAATACCTCTTTGATGAACCCTGCTGCCATTAGCTTGTGGATCTCCTCGCCTATGGCTCTGCGCTTTTCTTCGTCGAATCGGCGCAAAGGCTGCTTCACGGGTCGGGCTCCAACTCGGATATCCAGCGAGTGCTCGGCGACATCCCTCGGTATGCCGGGCGTGTCCGAGGTACTCCACGTGAAAACGTCGGCGTTTGCACGGAGAAAGTCGACGAGCACTGCTTCCTATTTGGGGTCGAGCTCGGAGCCGATTTGGATCTGCTTGGAGGCGTCGTTGCTGGGGTCGAGAGGGACGGACTTAACCGTCTCCGCCGGCTCGAAGTTGCCGGCATGGCGCTTCACGTCTGGCGCCTCCTTAGAGAGGCTCTCCAGGTCGGCGATGAGGGCCTCGGATTCGGCGAGGGCCTCGGCGTACTCCACACACTCCACATCGCATTCGTACGCGTGTCGATACGTGGGGCCGACGGTGATGACCCCGTTGGGGCCCGGCATTTTGAGCTTGAGGTAGGTGTAGTTGGGGACAACCATGAACTTGGCGTAGCATGGCCTCCCCAGCACTGCGTGTTAGGTTCCTCGAAACCTGACCACCTCGAACGTGAGGGTCTCCCTTCGGAAGTTGGAGGGTGTCCCAAAGCAGACGGGTAGATCGAGTTGTCCGAGGGGCTGGACGCGTTTTCCGGGGATGATCCCGTGAAAAGGCGCAGCGCCTGCCCGGACCGAGGACAAATCGATCCGCAGGAGCCCGAGGGCCTCGGCGTAGATGATGTTGAGGCTGCTGCCTCCGTCCATGAGGACCTTGGTGAGCCTGACGTTGCCGATGACGGGGTCGACAACGAGCGGGTATTTCCCCGGGCTCGGCACGCGGTCGGGGTGATCGCCCTAGTCGAAGGTGATGGGCTTGTCGGACCAGTCTAGGTAGACCGGCGCCGCCACCTTTACTGAGCAGACCTCCCGACGCTCTTGCTTGCGGTGCCGAGCCGAGGCGTTCGCCACTGGCCCACCGTAGATCATGAAGCAGTCGCGGACCTCGGGGAACTCTCCTGCCTTGTGATCCTCCTTCTTATCGTTGTCGCGGGCCCTGCCACCTTCCGCAGGTGGCCCGGCCTTGTGAAAGTTGCGCCGAAGCATGGCGCACTCCTCAAGGGTGTGCTTGATGGGCCCCTGATGATAGGGGCACGACTCCTTAAGCATCTTGTCGAAGAGATTGGCACCTCCGGGGGGTTTCCGAGGGTTCTTGTACTCGGCAGCGGCGACAAGGTCCGCGTCGGCCGCGTCGCGTTCGCTTGCGACTTCTTCTTGCCTTTCTTCTTGGTGCCGTGCTGAGTTGACGCCTCGGGGACATCTTCCGGTGGGCAGCCCTGGGGCTGCTTATCCTTCCGGAAGATGGCCTCAACCGCCTCCTGGCCAGAGGCAAACTTGGTGGCGATGTCCATCAGCTCGCTCGCCTTGGTGGGGGTCTTGCGACCCAGCTTGCTCACCAGGTCGCGACAGGTGGTGCCGGCAAGGAACGCGTCGATGACATCCGAGTCGGTGACGTTGGGCAGCTCGGTGCGCTGCTTCGAGAATCGCCGGATGTAGTCCCGGAGAGACTCCCCTGGCTGCTGGCGGCAGCTTCGGAGATCCCAGGAGTTCCCAGGGCGCACGTACGTGCCCTGGAAGTTGCTGGCGAAGGCTTGGACCAGGTTGTCCTAGTTGGAGATCTGCCCTAGAGGCAGATGCTCCAGCCAGGCCCGAGCGGAGTCGGAGAGGAACAGGGGGAGGTTGCGGATGATGAGGTTGTCATCGTCCGTTCTGTGACACCCCAGTGTCACCTAGGGCTTCTCTTAAAATGCCAAACCAAGAACCATCATTCTATGTGAACCAAAGTAAGCATGAGCATCAAATTAACTTAAGAATGAAGAATTCCCCAAGCATATACTTAAAAGTATCATGATCAAAACAAATGGGTCTTTCAAAAAAAAGGAAGTAATGTGGCAACCCTAACAAAAACCCTAAGTAAGCTAAGTTAAGCATAAAGGGTAATTGGGAGAAGTCATGGGGAAAAATGCAAAATTTCAGATATGATCAAATTACAAAGTTTTAGTTCATCAAATAACTAACAAACCATAGTAAGAGAGTTTGGCCATTTGGTCTTTTTAAAATTCCCAAACCAGCCCTTGAACCATGAGCCCTTGGAGAAATTCAGATTTCTGAATTTCTGAATTTCAGACCTCTTTTCAAAGATCGACTGCGTTCTCTGTTTTTCGAAACTTAAAACCAGGAGATCCAAATATCAAAGTTGTGCCAAATTCCCTTGAACACGCTCTAGAAAAGTTTGAACTCAAACCAAATTCATTTGACATAGTTTTGGCGCAGTTTGACCTCGGGACCAGACATTCTGACACTGGCACCTTGGTGACGCTACAACTCCCTGTCCCTAGCCTAAAACCGCGCGACGTCCATACACAAAAGACAAAGCAAGGTCTGGTGAACAAATCCTTCACAGCGATCTTGCCCAAATTCGCGAAGATTTGCACCCAACCAGCGCTTGAACTCGGGCAGAGGCATCGGGCACACGTGTTCGACCGTGGCTGACACCTCCGGTTCACGCCCGTTCGCGCACCCGCGCCTCCCAGTGCACGCTCGCGCGCGCTCGCCTGTCTACGGCCGCCCGTGCACCGCGCCGTGCCTATAAAGCCTCCCCAAGCGCGCCTTACTTCACCCCGTACTCACCCTCACCGGCCAGCCACCTCTCCTTAGCTCTGGCGAGCTCAATTCCACCCGCCATTGCCGCCAGAGCTTCGGCCGTCGTGGCCAGCCCACTCCAGCCACCCCCAAGTCGAGCCAGTGCTTCGGCTAGCTCCGCCAGTGGCCCGTGAAGCTTGCCAAGCCCTCGGACCCGGCCAGACTTCACCGGAAACCCGAGATCGACCTCACCGGACTTCGGTCTTCCGCCGCCGCGTGTGGACAGAGTTAACCGGTGAGTCTTCGACCAATTCCTTGCACCCATATCTTCTCTGGCATCCCGTGAACCTCTCGGACCAGTTCGATTGAACTATCCCGCCGTGAGCAGGCCGGACTCCTCGCCGCCGACGAGCAACCCCGCCTGCGCACGTGGACCGGCCAACTCCGACCATCCCCGACGGCGACCCGCACCTCGTTGTGATCCCCGAAACCTCTCCTACGTCCTCAACCACTTCACCGGAGCAATCTCGCCACCGGTAAGTCCCTCCGCCCTTTCTTCCGCCGCGGTTACTGTGTAAGATAGGAGAAGGACCTCGGGTTAGGATGTGAAGAACCCGAGGGGTTTTCTGTAACGTTAGTGACTCATGTGAATAGTAGCCTAAGGACCGATCCGCGAGGAAAACTTAAAATACCCGCCAGGGACCCCAGTGCAAAGTGGTTTTCCATTTAATCAATTCTGTTAATCTTTTTAAAATGATTAGAGAACTTAGAAAACCCATAACTCGATGAATTCTTAATAAAAAGTTGTCAAACTAATTTTGCTAGCTCCTGAATATTATGAACTATCATTTAAAAATGATAAACCCTATGCTTTCTATTTTGAATTTTTGAGTTAAAAATTAAAAACAGAAACCTACCAAACCTAGTTTAATTCAGGAAAATTTGTTTTTCTTCTGTACTAAACTTAAGAAAATTTGTGGGTATTCAAACCTCATCTAGACACTGTTTAAAAATAATAGGAACCCCAGCATTGGAAAATATGATGTAGATATTCATTTAAAGCTATTTTGCCCAAAACTTAGGAAAAATCAGAAAGACATTGGAAATTAATGAACAGTGAGTGAAATTATTTTTCCTAGTTTGCTTAAGTAACAAAGAACCTAGGAAAAATGAAGAGACTATTAGTCCAGATCAATTTTAAATTAGAATATTTTATTTAGCCTTATTTGAACTGAAAATCAATTATTAGAATTTCAAACCTATACCCAAAATGGATAATAAAAATCCAGTGAACTTATAACCACCAGAACCCCACTACAAAAATGATGAACACCTCAGCCCAACATATTAAGTAAGGAAAATAAATATAGAATGATAAGGAGGTAATTTCCAAATAAATCATGAACAACCCCTAATGATGCAATAATGGGCAACCAAAATTTTGCTAAGGCTATGATGAGATAAACCACCAGAGAAAAATGCAAACCCCTGAAAAGGGAACAAACTCATACCTATTGTTAATAAATTATGAGAAAGGCCACTTAATTCAAATAATGCATACCACCCCTTCCCTTGAGCAAAAAGATGCCAAACTTTAGAATGATTGCTCTTGCACAAAACAATAACTGAGAAAAGTAAGAACTCTATTGTTCGATATTTTTCAAATATAGTGGTAGTAGAAAGCACCTATTTGGCTAGAAACTTGAGAAGACCATAGTAAAATAACTAAAAGGTATTAATGGCTGGAAATTTGTATCAAGTCATGTTATAACACCTAAAAGCCAGCAAAAATAAGTTTTAGAGAATTACCCACTGTTAAATAGTAGTTGTAGTTCAAAACACCCCTTCTGTCCTAGAATTTAATAATTTTGTCCAGAGAAAACTATTCACTTTCTGATCCCCAAATTTTGAAGCAGAGAAACATGCACCAGTGCCAAGCCACTGTAATTTTTGCAGAATTTTTAGAATTTTATAAAAGCAACTTGTAGTTCAAACCTACCCCAAAACTTTTAAGAGAATAAAAGAAAGGGAAAGAAGAAATAAACCCCACCCCAATAAGTCTAACTTGAGTACTTATCAACTCTCACTAAGACAAAAGAAGGAATTCAGTGGAACCCCCAAAAATAAAACCTACCACTTGCCTTAGCTAGGTTTAACCTAATTTACCAAGTATACCACCCAAGGGTCTTACATAAGTAAAGTTAACCTTGTTTAACTCAAATAGATCATACATCGTCAGAAGTTGTAATTTCTAAAAGTACATATCATATCATGCATGTATCTTATGCATTGCATTCATTAGATTGTAATCTTGCCGACGGAGAGTACGTGCTCATCCCCGAGCAAGGACCTGTCCAAGAGGAGGACCAGGAGCAGGCTTCAGAGGCTGCTAGTGAGGATCTCCCCGCAGCCCCAGCAATTGAAGGCAAGCCCCGGTTTTATGCATAACCTATTAATTATGCTATTTTACTACAATTAATGCTTGTAGGATTGTAATGTGCACTTAAGTGTAGGAGTTGCTAGAAACCTCTAGTTGCATGAACTTAGGATTCCTTTTGAGATGAATACTAGTATGCTAGGTCGAGTAGCTGCTTGCTAATTAGGATCTCGGTAGAAGTCGAGTGATTTTTCTAGCACTCGCGCGAGGTCAGGAATTGATTGTATTCATCTTGATAACGGGATATGTGTTAGTCTATGGACTTGGGTCCAGGGAGGATGCCTTGTCCATGAGACGGGAAAAAGAATTAAGGATTAATGTGTGGATACCTGAGTCAAGCTTTTGAACGTACTAAGCACATGCCGGGAAAAATGGTAACCGGTAAACCTAGTACCTGAGTGAAGCCGGGCGCGGACTTTATCCCTCATGCGACCTGAGACTGGGTCTCCTATGCTAGCTATGGTGGGTACAAGTGCGGTCACTGCACGGCGGCAGCCGGGGTCAGTGGAGCATTGTATGCCAAGGCGGTGAGGCCTGGACGCGAACGGGGAATCGATGGGGACAGTTGTCATGTGTGGGGTCGGAGTACCCTGACATGCCGTGTGTTTAGGTTTACCTTGCAAGGTTAAAACTCAATTCGAATCGTCTGCTTCTCGCAGCTAATGAGACTGCTTGACCCCTTGTACTGCATCGAGTAAGAAGTGAAATGAGGTTACATGAGATAACTTGTTGATTGAACTAAATGCTTGTTACCATGTATGCTTAGAAGAAGCAAACCTAGCTAAGATAATGATGCTAGAAATTGAAAAGTTAAAAATGGATTTTAGAAACAGCTAGTGCTTTTGGCAAACCAAACCCCTCAGCCAAACAGCTGCATAGTCTAGAGGTAGAGGAGTAGACTCCTCACACCGGGTAAGTCTAGCTGAGTATTAGTATACTCAGCCTTGCTTGTGGCATAATTTTTGCAGGTACCATTCAGGAGATGGTTGATGGTGTGACTTGGCCTACCACCCTGCCACCGGGTTGGACGGTCGAGTGGGATGCTGCTCCGGCAGGAGAGGAGCATGAGGAGTAGTGGGCTAGGCCTTGCCCATTTCCTCGATACCGACGACATCAATTATTCGCTGCATTTTATTTCGTGAACTCTTATTTGCTACTCAAAACTCCGATTCATGTAATAACTCAGTACTTAATTTGAGGATTCCTGTTTTATTGTATTTCTTCTGTGACTCACCTTCGAGTGAGATTGTGGAATTTGATCCTGGTTAAGTGGCTGTATCAGACTAGATCTGAGGGACTGACGGGTTATTCCGATTTAAGTGTGTTACGGCCCCTGAGGCGTGACCTAGGCACTTAAGCTGGAATAATTCGGGCGGTTCCGCCACACGTTCCACCCATTCGGTAGGCCAGCCGATAGTCCGCGAGCCACAGTTCCGGTCTCGTCTCCCCCGAGTACTTTGTGATAGTAGTCGGGGTTCAAAACCAGGTCGGGAACGGCGCCCGTCGTATGGCTTGGCTGAAAGCCTGCGGACCGGGCGGTTCGGGCGAGGGACTCCAATCCTCCCCACTGTCGTAGCGTCCCCCACGCCTGGGGTGGTAGCCTCGGCGCACCCTCTCGTCGAGGTGGGTTCGACGGTTGCGGTGAGGGTGTCCGTTGCCGAGGCGATCCGGGGCTGCAGGCGCTGTGTTGCGCGTGCGCCCGGTGTGGACCGAGGCTTCCCGCATGAATCGGGAAGTCGCGGCGCGATGTTCCGAGGGGTACCCCTGCCTTCGGGAGGCGAAGCTTTCGGCCCGTCGGACCGCGGCATCCTCCAGGAGATTCTTGAGCTCTCCCTGGATACGCCGCCCCTCGGTGGTAGATGGCTCCGGCATCGCGCAAAGAAGTATTACCGCTGCAGCCAGGTTCTGGCCGACCCCACTAGAAGCCGGTGGCGGCCTTGCCCTGACGTCGTCGGCGATGCGGTGCTGGATGCCCTGGGGTAGATGACGCGCTTCTCCGGCCGGAGGTTGGCCTGCCCATTCCTACCCGATGTCCCGGCGGAACGGCTCAAGTGTTCCTGCTCCCTCGTCGAGCCTGGCCTGCATCTCGCGGATTTGCTCGAGCTGTGGGTCATGACCCCCCGTCGGGACGGGGACCACAGCTAGCTCCCGAAGGATGTCAACGCGAGGCGCAGGCCTAGGGGGATCACCGTTTTCCGGCGTACCAAGATGGTTGCCTTCGCTGGGACCCCCTAGATCAACGTGGAAACATTCACGACTTGGGCCGCAGTCCTCGTCGCCGAGGCTGCGGCTACCGTCGGAACAATCGGAAAGGCAGTAGTCGCATGCGGTCATGAAGTCCCGCATGGCACTAGGGTTACCAAGTCCGAAGAAATCCCAACAAAAGTCGGGCTCGTCATCTTCCTCGGAACCCGAGGGCCCGTAGGTCGAGACGGCCGTCAGCCGGTCCCAGGGTGACCGCATACAATACCCCAGAGGGTTTGGACTCGCATCTATGAGAGCATCCACCGAAGCGAAGTCGCTTGGTGGGTCGAGGCTGAATCCAAAAGGCACGAGATGGGAGTCGGTCGGTACCTCTTGGTCGACGGGCGGTGACGAAGTCGCGTAAGGGGTGGACTGCACCGTCGTCTCAGGTACGAGGGTGATGCCCAGCAAGTCCTTTGCAAGCGTGCTGGCGTCGTCCGTTTGCTTGGAGTTAGCGTGTTGCAGGGAGACGGCGCTCGTCTTCGTCTCAGACGCGAGGTCGATGCCTGACGTGCCCACCGTTGGGGGCGCCGGCGCCGTCGACTCGCTCGACAGCCGATGAGGTGCCGCCTCCTGCTTGGTCTTGGTTGCCCCACCTCCTCCTCCGTCGGCGGGGGAGGGGACGGGACAAGCTCGAATGTCGTTCTTCAGCCACGTGGGGAAGACGTCGTCGATTCCGCCGCCGGCGGGCGGATTGTCGGCCGCCATTGTCGCTATCGCGCGGCGGGGAAGGAGTATCATGTCGTAGCTGCCGTCGAGGGACATGAACTCAAGACTCCCGAAACGGAGCACTGTCCCGGGCTGGAAAGGTTGCTGGAGACTACCCATCTGGAGCTTGATGGGAAGCTGTTCGTCAACACGCAGCAGGCCCCTACCTGGCGCGCCAACTGTCGGCGTTTCGACCCCGGGGGGTCCCTGGACCGACGAGTAAATTGTCGCCGCGTGCCCCAGCCCAGATGGGTCGGCGCGAGACGGAGCGCGAAGGGGGGGAAGAAGCCGGAGGGAGACAGGCGTAAAAGGGGAAACCCGCGGCCTTCGTGTTTGTCTCGCGCCCAGGTCGGGTGCGCTTGCAGTAGGGGGTTACAAGCGTCCACGCGGGAGGGAGCGAGAGGCTTACGCGAGCGCCGTTCCGTCCTTCCCCGCGCGGCCAACCCTCTATAAGAGGGCCCTGGACCTTCCTTTTATAGGCGTAAGGAGAGGATCCAGGTGTACAATGGGGGGTGTAGCAGTGTGCTAACGTGTCTAGCGGAGGAGAGCTAGCGCCCTAAGTACATGCCGTCGTGGCAGCCGGAGAGGTTTTAGCACCCGGTTCGTGTGGTGTCGTGGCCGTTGGAGGAGCGCTGGAGCCTGGTGGAAGGACAGCTGTTGGGGCTGTCGAGTCCTTGCTGACGTCTCCTTGCTTCCGTAAGGGGGCTGAGAGCCGCCGTCGTCATGGAGCATGCGGGGCGCCATCATTACTTGTTTATCGGGGCGAGCCAGATGGGACGCCGGTCTTGTTCCCCGTAGCCTGAGTTAACTTGGGGTAAGGTAATGATGGCGCCTCCTATGACGTGGTCGGTCCGAGCCCTGGGTTGGGCGAGGCGGAGGCTCCTCCGAGGTCGAGGTCGAGTCTGTCTTCCGAGGCCGAGGTCGAGTCCGAGCCCCTGGGTCGGGCGAGGCGGAGACTGTCGGCTGAGGCCAGGGCTGAGTCCGAGCCCTGGGGTCGGGTGAGGCGGAATTCATCGTCTTCTAGGGCTGAGCCCGAGTCCGAGCCCTGGGGTCGGGCGATGCGGAGTTCGTCGTCTTTCGGGGCTGAGCCCGACTCCGAGCCCTAGGGTCAGGCGAAGCGGAGTTCGTCGTCTTCCAGGGCTGAGCCCGAGTCCGAGCCCTGGGGTCGGGCGAAGCGGAGTTCGTCGTCTTCCGGGGCTGAGCCCGAGTCCGAGCCCTAGGGTCGAGCGATGCGAAGTTCGTCGTCTTTCGGGGCTGAGCCCGAGTCCGAGCCCTAGGGTCGGGCGAAGCGGAGTTCGTCGTCTTCCGGGGCTGAGCCCGAGTCCGAGCCCTAGGGTCGGGCGATGTGGAGTTCGTCGTCTTCCGGGGCTGAGCCCGAGTCCGAGCCCTGGGGTCGGGTGAAGTGGAGTTTCCTATGGCGCTTGAGACTGGACTTGGCTGCTGTCAGCCTCACTCTGCCGAGTGGCACAGCAGTCGGAGCGACGCAGGCGGCGCTGTCCTCTTGTCAGGCCGGTCAGTGGAGCGGCGAAGTGACTGCGGTCACTTTGGCTCTGTCAACTGAAGGGCGCGCGTCAGGATAAGGTGTCAGACCACCTTTGCATTAAAGGCTCTTGCGATACTGTCGGTCGGCGTGGCGGCTTGGCCAAGGTTGCTTCTTGTCGAAGCCTGGGCCTCGGGCGTGCGGAAGGTGTGTCCGTTGCTGGAGGGGGTCCTCGGGCGAGACGTAAATCCTCCGGGGTCGGCTGCCCTTGCCCGAGGCTGGGCTCGGGCGAGGCGAGATCGTGTCCCTTGAGTGGACCAATCCTTGACTTAATCGCACCCATCAGGCCTTTGCAGCTTTGTGCTGATGGGGGTTACTAGCTGAGATTAGGAGTCTTGAGGGTACCCCTAATTATGGTCCCCAACACTCCGCGATGCCCCCTTCACCCGTATCCAGTGTCGCTTCCACCGCTCAGGGTTAAACAGTCACTTCGACACTTTTAGGCAGATAGAAACCTATGCGAGCTTAGTTAATGTCAGATTTTGGACTAGGCTTACGGGTACTTTCCCCTGATTGATGTAACCCTGTGAACCTTTGAAATCTGTGGGATGTTGTCACCATGTTATCTTAATTTCGAACCTAATATTATGACTATGGCATTTTTCCATCCATATGAGATGATATCTTGTTGTTCGAAACTGTGAGATGGGATAACAATGGCGACAATCTCTGTTTTCAGATGGCAGCTAGGCAGCGTCGCGGGCATAACGAGTAGGTTCCCCCGCCACCTCCTCCAGCTCCCACAGTGCAGGAGCTGATGGCCTAGCAGAATGAGATTCTGCGACAGCTCTTGCAGCGCCAGCCCCACCCTCAGCAGCATGGTGGAGGCCCGCATCAGCGACCTCTAGTGTGGCGGAACTGCCCGAATTATTCCAACTTAAGTGCCTAAGTCCGGCCTTAGAGGCTAGACCACACTTAAATGGGAATAACCCGTCAATCCCTCGGATCTAGTCCGACACGGCCACGGACAGGATCAAGTACCACAGTCTCACTCGATGGTGAGTCACAGAGCAAATACAATAAAGCATAAAACCATGCATGGAAGAGTGTTAAATTATTACATCACCATTGTCACCATCGGAGTTTTCGCAAAAGTAACCATCATTGTTTTGAAGTGCAGCGGAAATAAACTAACGATAAATAAATGGAGAGATGGGGAAGCCTGTCCCATCACTCCTCATGCTCCTCCTCAGCCGAGGCAGGGTCCCACTCGACAGTCCAACCCGGTGGCAGGGTGGATGGCCAAGTCACTCCAGCAACCATGTCCTCCAGAGAACCTGTAAAATTATGCCACAAGCAAGGCTGAGTATACTAATACTCAGCTAGACTTACCCGGTGTGAGGAGTCTATACTCCTCTACCTCTAGACATGCAGCTGTTTGGCTATGGGGTTTGGTTGCCAAAAGCACTAGCTGAGTTTCTAAATCAAGATTTTAACTTTGTCAAGATTAAGTGTGACTCTCTTAAGGCTAAAAGTGTACTATCTACTCATACATAGTAGCAAGCATTTTTAACAATCAACAGCTTGTATCATCTCAATACAGTTCCACTTGTTACTCAATGTAGCAGCATGGATCAAGCAGTCTCATTAACTGCGAGAAGCAGACGATTCGAATCGAGTTTTTATCCTTGCAAGGTAAACCTAAACACACGACATGCAGGGGCACTCCGTCCCCACACATATCAACCGTCCCCATCGATTCCCTGGCAGCAGATCAGGACTCACCGCCTTGGCGTACAATGCCTCACTGACCCCGACTGGCCGTCGTGCAGTGACCGCACTTGTACCCACCATAACCGGAATGGGAGACTACGTCTCAGGTCGCGTGAGGGGGTATGTCCACTGGCAGGTTCAATCAGGTACTAGGTTTACCAATTTACCATATTTCTCGGTATGTGCTTAGTACATTTAAACGCTTGACTCACGGTACCACACCTTAATCCTTAATCAACTTTTTACCCCGTGAACAACCAATCCCCATGGATTGTTGCCCACAAACCAACATCAATATGATAGGAAAGTGGATACAGCCAATTCCTGACCTCGCGCGAGTGCTAGAAAAATCACTCGACTTCTACCGAGATCCTAATTAATAAAGCAGCTACTCGACCTAGCATACTAGTATTCATCTCAATAGGATTCCTGAGATCATGCAACTAGGGTTGCAATCAACTCCTACACTTAAGTGCACAAACAATCCTACAAACATTAAGTGTAGTAAAGTAGCATAAATAATAGGTTATGCATAAAACCGGGGCTTGCCTTCCAAAGCAGTGGCAGGCAGGTCCTCTGGTGCAGGCTCTGGTGCTGGGTCTGGGGCAACCTCCTGGGCAGCTCCTTGCTCCGGCACGAGGATGTACTCTCCGTCAGCAAGATTACAGTCTATCGACATGCAATGAACATGTATGTCATGATTATGCAAGATTTAAGAACATTAAGCTACAAAAATTGAGTCAAGAATTAACTTAGGGTTCCTTGGCTACGTGGGTCTTCTAGTGGTATATATAGACTTATTACCTTTTAGGTTTAGGTTTTCTTTTAGGATAACATATTGGATTTGTATTGCCTTTATGGATTTCAGTGGACAAGTTACAAAGTCTTAGGAGGACATCAATTTCCAACACCCATTTTCCTTTCTTTAATTTCCATCCCGGGTTTCTAGTACAGGTTTGAACTATAACAGTATTTTAAAAATTCTCAAAAATTCTGCAAAAATTACAGTGGGTTGTCACTGGCTATTCTAGCTTGTTTTAAGAATTTGAGGCTTAAAGTAAAAAAAGCTAGTCTTTAAACAAAAATAACAATAGTTAAGCAAAATGGGCCACTTTACACTACAAGTCTTTTATTAAAGTGGGTCCTGACCTAAGGGTTATTTTTGTTGGCCTCTAGTAGTGAAAAAAGCTCTTGTACCAAAAAGGACAGAGAGCAACATGATGGTTAATTAATGATGGATTTTTAAAGTTTGGTGCAAAAAGGGTGCTTAAAACTAACTTGTCATTTGAAAAATATCAAACAACAGATTTCAGATTTTTCTTAAGTTCTCATTATCAAAACATTAGTTATCCTAAGGTTTGGGGAGGTTTCATCTTAGGGTTATTTTTGTAGGGTTTTTCTAAGTTATCCTTATTTTATTAATTTAAAAGGTATCCTTTTTATTTTACATTACAACAGGGTATGATATATTTTTCCAGTGAACTATATTGCATGAGTATCTTAACAAAAATAGGGGTGCCCTCTGTATTATTATTTATGTCACCTTTTCTATTTTTCTTAACCTTAAGCCTATTATGGAAAAAGGGGTAAAAACTAACTTAGTGTAGTGGACAGAGGGGTTTAACATTTTTAACTAGGTCAGTTAGTAGATATAAACTTCTCTAAATTTTTCTAACCTTAGTTAAATAGTACAAACATTTTTCTTGCTATTATTAAGCTTTTGGTCCAAACTGTAATTAAATCATAACCTTATATTTTTCCCTAGTGCTTATGGGGTTTTATATTTTTCTTAGATAGGTTACATTATTTAGAGTCTGGCAAAATTGGTTTGACCAAATTTGGATAAACCAAACAGAAGTTATGAGTTTTCAAAGTTTCTGTTTGAATTTAAATCAGGTTTTAATAAGATTTTCCTGAAAAAGCAGTTTGCGCCGAGGTCCCTGGGTTTAAACCGAATCAAACCTCGCAGATCTACCCTCGGGCCACTATTCACTTGAGTCTCTGACTTTTCACTTAACCCCCTGGATTCCTCTCCCTCTCACCCGCAGTCCTTCCCTCAACTGAAACAGTAGCCGCGGGAAAGAAAAGGGTGGCGCGGCTTACCGGCAGCGAGGGAGGTCCGGCGAGGTGGTCAGTGATGTTCGGGAGGTCGCGACGGTCACGCCGATGTGCGGGTCGGCGTCAGAGGTGGTCGGAGCTCCCCTGGCCACGGACACAGGCGGCGAGGATCGTCGGCGACTCCTGCTCCGGCCAAACCACAGCGGTAGAGTTCAATCAATGGGCACGAGGAGCTTCACGGGATGACACAGAGGCCATGCGCGCAACGAATCGGGAAATGGTGAAGGGGTTTACCCGGTCCACGTGCGCCGGCGAGTTCTTGAACTCCGGTGAGCGCGATTTGGCTTCTCCGGTGACGCGGGCCCTCGGGTTATGCTTGAGCAAGGCTCACGGCCTCACCAGGAAGCTATCTGGAGGCTTGGAGCGAACAGAGGAGGACGAGAGAGGGGTTGGCCACGGCGGTGGCTTTCGGGCGGCACTGGCGGGTCGCGGGGAGGTCGCCGGAGGCAAAGGCTGGCTCGGGCAAGTCAGGCGAGGTACGGAGGAGGCAATGGGGAAGGCAACCGAGCGCTGGGGCGGGTTTTATAGCCGCGGCTCGGGCGCGGTCACGGGCGGCCGCGGGCGCGCGGGGGTTCGCGCACGGGCGTGCTCTGAGCGCGCCCCCGGATGCCAGCTCGCGTCGAACACGTGGAGGGTTGCTTCTGCCAAGGTTCAACGACCGATTTGAGCGCCATGGCGTGCGTATCTTGGCAAAGTCACTGTGTACGGTCACTTCTCTGCTCCAAATCCTACCCTTTTGCTGTGAGTCCCAAGTCGAGATATGGTCAGGGCAGGGAGATAGAGAGGGAAGAAGTTTGCTGTGTCAGCTAGGTCCAAACCGAGACAAAAGGGGTGTCAAGTCGTGTCTAGCGCCCTAGGGTAGGTGTCATCTCTTGCCAGGGGGTTCTAGGGTTAATTTGGCGCCATTTTGTTAATTGGGTCGACTGGTTTTGAAAAGGGGATCAAGGTGAACATGTAGGATCTTTGCTCAAGGGTTGGTTTTTGACTTAGGCAAAATCTGAATTCCTCCCTTGTGTTCAACCTTTGGTGATCTTTTTAGGACTTTTCTGAAAACTTTTTGGGGGTACTTCCTTACTATTAATTGCAGGTTATTAAGTATATTACAACTTTTATATTTGGCCCAAACCATGATCATGATGTTTACATGATCTTTTGATCATGGCTTCAATTAGGGTTATTATTGCCTATGGGGGGTTTTGCTCTAGGGTTTTGGGAGATCCCCACTTAGATGTGCATTACAAGCTAGGGCATGAATCCAAGATAGTTTGCACTTGATTAGGACCTTGAATCCCAAGTTTGAAGTACTATGCCCACAAATCTTTATGTAATTATGGGTTAAAAAGGGGTAACCCTGGGGTGGACACCCTGAGTAACACCTAGGGTGTTACAGCCCTCCCCCCTTAAAGGAATCTCGTCCCGAGATTTCAGGTAGAGTCCCTTGGAGGGATGCTTTGAAGGTGTGTTGGTGCTACTATCCCCTTAAACTCAAGCTTTACCTTTTTAACTGCTCTTCGAATGTCATCCTCTTTGCAACTTCAGAAGGAAGCCCTTCTTAAGTTAAATCCACAACTTAGACTATCCTCGTTATCTAAGTTTTTCTTATAATTGACTTCAAAGGGCAGGTGGGGGTGGGGTTTTGGGGTTACATACCGATTTCTTTGGGCAGAAAGTCGGGGAAGCGAGAGCGTAGAAAATCCTCCGTCTCCCATGTAGCTTCTTCTGCTGAATGGTGACTCCACTGAATCTTATACATTCTGATTGATCTTGCCCGAGTTGATCTTTCCTTTTGATCCAATACCTTGACGGGGTATTCTTGGTAGGACAAGTCTGGTTCTATTTCAATGTCTGGCTCCGGTAGCACTTCAGTGGGTAGACGGACACATTTCCGCAGCTGAGATACATGGAACACATTGTGAACTGCTGCCATGCAGGGTGGCTGTAACGCCCCGAATTTTTGCAGTTGAATTTTTTTTTCTTTTCTTTACTCGCCAAAATTCGGGCGTTACCTTTTCTTTTTCTTTTTTCCCTCGCTAAACCTTGACCTTTTCCAAAGTCTTAGCGGGATTCGGTTCGGATTTCCCGTGTAAAGAAAAACTCTGAAATACTTTATGATTTGATGCACCATGCCGAACCTTGCATTTTTGATTGCTTTGAAAGTGCAATTGCATTCATGTGGAAAGATCGGATTTCGAAAACAGGAAATAATCTTTCTCTCTCTTTCTCTCTCTTTCTCTCTCCTCTTTCTCTCTCTCTCCCGCGCCCTGGGCCGACCCCGGCCGGCCCAGCCGCCCCTGGCGCCCCCTCTTGGGCCCAAAGATGGCCCAGCCGCCCCCCCATCCCCCCCTCTTTTTCTTTTTTCCCAAAATCCCCTCTCCCTCTCCCTCATTCTCTCCCTCTCTCTTCCCACCGCCGCCCCTGCCCTAAGCCGCCCCTACCCTAGGCCGCCGCCGTCCCTGGCCGCCCTCGCCGTCGGCCACCACCCCCCCCGCCGGTGAGCCCCCTCCCCCTCCTCCCTCTCCTCCCTCCCCTCTCCTCTCCCCACCCCCGCGCGCCCCCTGGCCACGCCGGCCACCGCCCCCCAGCCCGCCGTGGCCGCTGGCCGGCCCTCGGCCGCGCCCAGCCGGCCCCGGCCGCCGCTGGCCCGCCCCGGCCGCCCCCCAGCCGCGCCCGCCTGGCCGCTGGCCGGCCCCAGCCGGCCGCTGCCGCCCCCCCAGCCCGCGCCCCGGCCGCCCGCCTGGCCCCCTGGCCGCGCCCCCCCCGCGCGGGGCCGGTTCAGCCGCCTGGCCGCCGGTTCAACCGGCCGGCTCGGCCGGCCCCCGCCCCAGCTCAGCCACCCGACCGCCCCAGCTCGGCCGCCGCCCAGGGCCGGTTCAACCGCCCCCCCTCTGTTTTTTTTTATTTTATTTATTTTATTTTATTTTATTTACTTTCTGTGATCATAATTACTGTATTTTAAGTAGACTAATCATTGTTCATGCTATGGAAAATAGGAAGGTTAATTTAAAATTCCGTTATGCTATTGATTCACGTAGTTAATTGTTTATCCCGTGCAATGTTGATCAACTAAAAATGATTAGGTTCCCATTTGTACATATATATAACAGAATTCTTTTGCTAAGAACCAATTGTAACTAATCATTAGTGCATAAGATTTAAACCCCTGCGAGACCCTTTCCCATTTCTTTCTAACCATAACAAATGCGATGTCAAATATCATACTCGATGCATATTCGCTTTACTTGTTCCCTTGTATGGTGTACTGTTTTTGTATTAAATATGTGGATGTATGTATGTTTGCGCTCGCATAGAGAACGATCCGGTCGAAGAGCCCGAGGAATTCGCAGGAGAAGCCCCTGAGCAGCAGTCGGTTGGTGGAGGCAAGTGTCCTTTGACCTATTGCTGTCCTATTCATTCTTTAATTCACCTCCCGCATTACACATTTATACTTAAGGATTGACTAGCTTTTGTTATCCATGTCCTTGTTTACCTATTTGGGTCGGATTATTACTGCTTAGTTTGATGCTATTGCTCAACTCTAATCAATGAACATGATGTGATTATCTATGATACGCTGTTTTCCCTTCTTATTTATGATCATACTTGTGGCATTTAAGGGGACTCGAGCGGTTTCTCGAGTGCCTCTCCGTAAGGACCTGTTCAATGGATGACCGCCCGGGAAAACAGTGCAACCATGAGGGTGGAATGGGACGCCCTTAGCTGAATAATTAGAGGAACCGGGGTGTAGTTCGCTTAGCCGTTGTGCCGTCAATGGGGCTCGGTGTATGCGACTCGCTCTGCCAAGGTTGATTTGTCCCTTGGGGAGGAGTGCGGTACATTTAGGAAACCTAACGGGCGGCTACAGCCTCGGGGAATCTTTGTAAAGGCTACGTAGTGAGACCCTGCCTATTCACCTTGGTAGTGTTTAAGGGTTTGATCAGCCCGAGGCAAGAGGGAATCACGGCTTATGGGTAAAGTGCGCAACCTCTGCAGAGTGTTATGAAACTGATATATCAGCCGTGCTCGCGGTTATGAGCGGCCAAGGGAGCTCCAGAGATTAGTGATACTTGATCAGAGATACTTTGGTACAGGTGGCAATGAGATTGATGATTCGGATTACGATTATGGTATTGGTAAGTGGTATTCTTTCCGTTTGGAAAGGATACTTTGGGCTAATAACTTGGGTTAATGTTAAAACCTGGCTTTCTACTAGTAAGTAATAACCTGACCAACTAAAAGCAACTGCTTGACTTATCCCCACATAAAGCTAGTCCACTGCAGCCAAACAGGATACTTGCTGAGTATGTTGATGTGTACTCACCCTTGCTCTACACACCAAACCCCCCCCAGGTTGTCAGCATTGCAACCACTGCTCAGGAGAAGATGAAGCTGTGGAAGGAGATTTCCAGGAGTTCCAAGACTACGACGAGTTCTAGGCGTGGGTTAGCGGCAACCCCCAGTCGGCTGCCTGTGAAGGCCGTGTTATCTACGTTTCTTTTCCGCACTTTGATTTATTGTAAGAACTATATGGACGTCTCAGACGTATGATGTAATCGACTATTATTTCCCCTTTTAATACTATTTGAGCACTGTGTGATGATGTCCATGTTATGTAACTGCTGTGTACGTGAATAACTGATCCTGGCACGTACATGGTTCGCATTCGGTTTACCTTCTAAAAAAAACCGGGTGTGACAGTGGCAATTCCAACTGATAAGCTACAGGTCCACAACTTGCCTTGATCTTATATGGTCCAATGTAACGAGGGGCTAACTTGCCCTTGATCCCGAATCTCTGGACACCCTTGGTTGGCGATATCTTAAGATAGACATGATCTCCCACCTCAAACTGTAGAGGCTTCCGCCTCTTGTCATGATAACTCTTTTGTCTGGCCTGAGCAGCTTCTAGGTTCTTTTTGATAATTCTAACCTTTGCCTCTGCTTCAAGCACCAAATCTGGCCCAAAAATTTCCCTTTCTCCTGCTTGAGACCAATTTAGTGGGGTCCTACACCTTCTCCCATACAAGGCCTCAAAAGGGGCCATCTTCAGACTAGACTGATAGCTGTTATTGTAAGAAAACTCTGCCAAGGAAAGACACTTATCCCAGTCCTTTCCATAGTGTAGTGCACATGCTCGCAGCATATCTTCCAAAATCTGATTTACCCTTTCTGTCTGACCATCTGTTTGAGGGTGATAAGCTGAGCTTCGGATCACGTGGGTTCCAAGTGATTCCTGTAATTGCTCCCAAAATCGTGCCACAAAAGGTGCTCCTCGGTCAGAGACTATAGTCCTTGGTATCCCATGCAGACGAACTATCTGGTCAATGTAGATCTCTGCATACTTCTCCGCCCGATGGGTGGTGTGTACTGGCAAGAAATGAGCAGTTTTGGTCAATCTGTCCACAATAACCCATATGGAATCATGGTGCCTGGAGGTATTGGGTAATCCCACTATGAAGTCCATGCAAACGTCCTCCCATTTCCAAGATGGTATGGGAAGGGGTTGCAAAGGGCCTACTGCCTTCAAGTGACTGGCTTTTACCCTCTGGCAAGTGTCACACTCGGAGATGTACTTGGCAATTTCCCTCTTCATTCTGGTCCACCAATACAAAGACCTGAGATCATGGTACATCTTGTTGCTACCAGGGTGCATGGAGAACTTGGAAAGGTGAGCTTCATCCAATATCTTCTTTCTGAGCTCAGGGTCCTTGGGAACAACCAATCGATCTTCAAACCATAAAATTCCCTTGCTGTCCTGACGGAAACACTTGTATTTCTCTGCCTTCTGCTTGATCATTTCTTTGATAACCTGAACTCCCTTATCCCCAAGCTGTGCCTGAACTATTTGCTCTTGCAATGTGGGTTCCACCGCGATATATCTCAATTCACCGGGGAGGACAACTTCCAGGTTTAGCCTACACAGCTCATCACACAGGGTGGTGACTCTTGCATCCATGTTCATACAATTGCACTGGGCCTTTCTGCTCAAAGCATCTGCCACAACATTGGCTTTGCCAGGATGGTAGTGCACCTCCAAATCATAGTCCTTGATCAATTCCAACCACCTTCTCTGCCTCATGTTTAGATCAGCCTGAGTGAAAATATATTTGAGGCTCTTGTGGTCAGTGTAAATGTTGCAGTGAGCTCCCATCAAGTAGTGTCTCCATATCTTGAGGGCATGAACTACTGCTGCCAACTCCAGATCATGTGTCGGGTACTTCTGCTCATGGGGTCTGAGGGCTCGGGAAGCATAAGCAATGACCCGGTTATCTTGCATCAAGACACAACCCAGTCCTGTACCAGAAGCATCACAATAAACTTCAAATGGCTTGGTATTATCTGGCTGAGCTAGCACTGGAGCTGTTGTCAAATGTTGCCTCAAGATATGAAAAGCATCTTCACACTTTTGGCTCCACGTGAACTTGGCTCCCTTCTTCAATAGCTCAGTCATTGGCTTGGCAATTCTGGAGAAATCCGGAATAAATCGTCGGTAGTACCCTGCCAATCCCAGAAAACTCCTAATCTGTCTCACTGTAGTCGGAGGTTTCCAGTCCATCACTTCTTGCACTTTCTCAGGGTCGACTGATATCCCATCCTGAGAAATTGTGTGACCCAAGAATTTAATCTCCTTCAGCCAAAACTCACACTTAGACAACTTAGCATACAACTGATGGTCACGGAGTCTCTGAAGTACAGTATGCAGATGTTTAGTGTGCTCGGCTTCATTCTTGGAATAGACCAGAATGTCATCAATAAAAACAACCACGAACTTGTCCAGCTCTGGCATGAATACTGAGTTCATCAAGTACATAAAATAAGCCGGGGCATTGGTCAACCCAAAAGACATCACCAAAAACTCATACAGCCCATATCTGGTAGAGAAAGCCGTCTTGGGAATATCACTGGTTCGAATCTTGATCTGATGGTAGCCCGAGCGAAGGTCTATCTTGGAGAATACCTTGGCTCCTACCAATTGATCAAACAGAACATTAATGCGGGGTAACGGGTACTTGTTCTTGATAGTCACCGCATTGAGAGGGCGGTAGTCAACACACATCCTCAAACTCTCATCCTTCTTCTTCACGAACAAGGCGGGACATCCCCATGGTGAAGTGCTTGGACGAATAAACCCCTTGTCCAACAATTCTTGCAATTGTTTCTTCATTTCTGCCAATTCTGCGGGAGGCATCCTATAGGGTCTCTTAGAGATAGGAGCAGTCCCGTGTTGCAATTCAATGGCAAACTCAATATCTCTGTCAGGTGGCATTCCTGGCAATTCATCCGGAAAAACATCGGGGTAGTCGCAGACTACTGGGATCTGCCTTACTGGGGATTCTGCCATAACAAAGGCACAAGACCGGGTACCACCCTGGTTGGGTAAATACAAAACAGTCTCGCCATAAGCAGGGGAATGAATTTCAATGGCTCTGGCTGCAATATCCAATATTGCCTGATGTTTGGTCAACCAATCAGTTCCCAAGATGATATCCACACTATCCAGTCCCAAGATAAGAAGGTCAGTTTTAATTATCAAACTACCAAACCTTAGAGGCACCTTCATGCTGATTTGATTTGTGGCAATTCTGCCTCCCGGGGTTGAAATGGTAATACCCCCGTTGGTGTGGTGAAAGGGCAGTTGACACTTGACACTAAATTTGGCACTAACAAAACTATGCGAAGCACCGGAATCAAAAAGAACAATAGCAGGATAATTTAAAACTGTAAAGATACCAGTCATGACGGGTGCTCCCTCTGGAATGTCAGCCATGGTAGTGAAGTTCAGCTTGCCCTGCCTCACTTGCACCTTCTGTCTCTTGCCTTGGTTCTGATTAACATTCTGCCCCTGCCTCTGCTGATTCTTGGGGCAATTCTTGGCATAATGCCCAGTGCTGCCACAAGTGAAACACCTGTTATCATTGGCCTGGCGGTACTGCTGCTGCTGATTGTTCCTCTGAGCTGGAAACTGGGCGCGGTTGGGTGCCTGCTGCTGCTGCTGCTGCGGTGGCCTGATCACCCATCTCCCTTGCTGCTGCTGAGGTCCCTTGTTCTGCGTGTCAGACACAATCCTGAAGCGCTGTGGCTGGGATGAGGGTCCTGCCATAGGGGTCTTCCTCTTCTTCTCCGCCTGTCGAGCCAAGATGCAGTCCTCCTGGGAGATAGCCAGGTTGACCAACTCATTGTAACTGTTGGCCCTGACGGTGTTGAGACGGTCACGGAGCTTAGTGCTGAGCCCCCGCCTGAACCTGTCTCGCTTCTTCTCATCCGTATCTGCATGGTATCCAGCATACTGGCACAAATCATTGAAGGCCTGGGCATACTGCAATACCGTCCTGCTGCCCTGAGTGAGTGCCAAAAACTCATTGAGCTTCCGGTCCATGATGCCAGCGGGGATATGGTGCCCTCTGAAAGCCGCCTTGAACTCCCTCCATTCCACTTCTCTACCTTCTGGCTGCATGGCAAGAAAATGGTCCCACCAAGTCCTTGCGGGTCCGCGAAGCTGCTGGGTGGCGAACCTGACCTTGGTGACCTCTGAGCAAATTCCATGGAGCAGTGGAAATTTGGATTCTACCACCCTCAACCACACATCTGCATCAAGCGGGTCCTCCGCCCTGGTAAACAATGGTGGCTGAGTGCTGAGGAACTCCTGGTAGGTAGCAGCGACGGGGTGACGCTGATGGTCTCCACCATAATGCTGAGGTGGTGGCTGACGCTGAGCTAGCTATCTCAGGATCTCATTCTGCTGGGCCATGAGCTCCTGCAGAGTGGGAGGCGGTGGCGGTGGAGGAACGTGCTCATTCTGACCACGGCGCGCTCTCCCAGCCATCTGAAAAATCACATGGTTGCTTAATAACACATCTTCTCAGTTTAGGGTTTAAACATGGTAGGGGAGTTAAAGCAATTTGGTAGATTCCTCATAGAACAAAACAAAAACATAAACCTTCCGTCCAAATTTAAACTGCCATTAAACATCCCCAAACCTCCAAAAGAGTTTAACATGGTTACATTAATGATCCAAAAGACTCAACTCTACCTAGCCTAGTACCCTAAGGGTGCAAAAGCTAAGCTAGCGGCGAGGAGTCCAACTATCATCAATCTCTAGAATTAGCCTGGCATCTAGTGAGCGAACGAGGCAACGCTAGACTCAGGGGAAGGTGGTCTCCCTGAGCCAGCGGTGTCTACACTGGAAGCAGACTCGTCTCCTCCCTCGATGTCAACGTCCTCGTCAGCTTCCTCACCATGGATCTCTTGGTGATGCATGTCCAGGTGCTCATTTGCTTCTGCCAGCTGTTGCTGAGTGTTGAGGAGCTGATCCTCGAGAACCTCGATGGTGTTCTCTCGGGTGCCCACTAGCTCCTCCAACTCATGAATCTCATCGGACAGCTGCTCCACTTGCAGATCTTTTTCCACGAGCTCCTGGGACAAGTCCACCATGAGCTCCTCCCCGTTGTCCAGGGTGATCTTGGTTGCCTCCAGTAGTGCCATCAAATGAGACATGGCCTCCCCACGCATCACTTGCAGACGATACAGAGCGTTCATGCATCGTACCGACAAGTGAGCGGTGTGGCCTGGGTAGAGAGCCCAGATGTCCTTGGCATGCTCCACCCGATCCCTCCACATCGGGTCGTCTTCCTTTTCCGCGGGGAACAACCCCATGGGGTGGGTAGCCAGCTCCAAGGGATGGAATCCGCAGAAGGTAGTCAGTCCATGCAGAGCGATTGCCTCGATTGTGTCCTCCGCTTGGTACCCGAAAGACTCAGAGTCCAAGGAGCGCCAGCCTGGCTGCAGGGGATGAGGCTCCAAAGTCATCCTCACCCTACAGCGAGGCACTCGGTGCTTCTCGAACTGCTGCACCGCGTACTGAGGGGGTGTCAAATATCCCGCCCCCTGAAGTACCTCCCACAAGATGCGGGGAAATCCCTCTCGTGCAAGTCCGTCAGTGTGGGTCAGTGCATTTCCGTCATCGGAGGATCCGTGGGAAGTCATCTGTGCACGGTTAAGCGTAAGTAAAAGAAAAAGAATTACAAAAGGAATAAGGAAAATAAAACTCAGCCTGTCTCTAGCAAGAAAAAAGGCATTGGAGACCTAGTTGGCGGTTATCTCATTTTTAAGTCCTTTTACTTAGTTATCCATTTGTTTAATTAAGAATGCATGCATGCGCGTCCTGAACGACCTCTCCAGAAAATAAAAAGGACTCGGGAAGAACTCCCATCCTTGAAAAAGTGGCCTGTAGGGCCTAGTCACTTAGCCACCTAGCTACCCTTCTATTATCCTAAGGCTTCACGTCCTAGGTCTATCCTGCTCGTCCTATAATCTATCCAACAGTGTTTCTATCAAATTTTACTTTTAGAAAAGGGATAGTATTTATGTTTTATTGATTCCTCTGTGGTGGTACAAGCTCCGATACCAGCTGTGGCGGAACTGCCCGAATTATTCCAACTTAAGTGCCTAAGTCCGGCCTTAGAGGCTAGACCACACTTAAATGGGAATAACCCGTCAATCCCTCGGATCTAGTCCAACACGGCCACGGACAGGATCAAGTACCACAGTCTCACTCGATGGTGAGTCACAGAGCAAATACAATAAAGCATAAAACATGCAAGGAAGAGTGTTAAATTATTACATCACCATTGTCACCATCGGAGTTTTCGCAAAAGTAACCATCATTGTTTTGAAGTGCAGCGGAAATAAACTAACGATAAATAAATGGAGAGATGGGGAAGCCTGTCCCATCACTCCTCATGCTCCTCCTCAGCCGAGGCAGGGTCCCACTCGACAGTCCAACCTGGTGGTAGGGTGGATGGCCAAGTCACTCCAGCAACCATGTCCTCCAGAGAACCTGTAAAATTATGCCACAAGCAAGGCTGAGTATACTAATACTCAGCTAGACTTACCCGGTGTGAGGAGTCTATACTCCTCTACCTCTAGACATGCAGCTGTTTGGCTGTGGGGTTTGGTTGCCAAAAGCACTAGCTGAGTTTCTAAATCAAGATTTTAACTTTGTCAAGATTAAGTGTGACTCTCTTAAGGCTAAAAGTGTACTATCTACTCATACATAGTAGCAAGCATTTTTAACAATCAACAGCTTGTATCATCTCAATACAGTTCCACTTGTTACTCAATGTAGCAGCATGGATCAAGCAGTCTCATTAACTGCGAGAAGCAGACGATTCGAATCGAGTTTTTATCCTTGCAAGGTAAACCTAAACACACGACATGCAGGGGCACTCCGTCCCCACACATATCAACCGTCCCCATCGATTCCCTGGCAGCAGATCAGGACTCACCGCCTTGGTGTACAATGCCTCACTGACCCCGACTGGCCGTCGTGCAGTGACCGCACTTGTACCCACCATAACCGGAATGGGAGACTACGTCTCAGGTCGCGTGAGGGGGTATGTCCACTGGCAGGTTCAATCAGGTACTAGGTTTACCGATTTACCATATTTCTCGGTATGTGCTTAGTACATTCAAACGCTTGACTCACGGTACCACACCTTAATCCTTAATCAACTTTTTACCCCGTGAACAACCAATCCCCATGGATTGTTGCCCACAAACCAACATCAATATGATAGGAAAGTGGATACAGCCAATTCCTGACCTCGCGCGAGTGCTAGAAAAATCACTCGACTTCTAACGAGATCCTAATTAATAAAGCAGCTACTCGACCTAGCATACTAGTATTCATCTCAATAGGATTCCTGAGATCATGCAACTAGGGTTGCAATCAACTCCTACACTTAAGTGCACAAACAATCCTACAAACATTAAGTGTAGTAAAGTAGCATAAATAACAGGTTATGCATAAAACCGGGGCTTGCCTTCCAAAGCAGTGGCAGGCAGGTCCTCTGGTGCAGGCTCTGGTGCTGGGTCTGGGGCAACCTCCTGGGCAGCTCCTTGCTCCGGCACGAGGATGTACTCTCCGTCAGCAAGATTACAGTCTATCGACATGCAATGAACATGTATGTCATGATTATGCAAGATTTAAGAACATTAAGCTACAAAAATTGAGTCAAGAATTAACTTAGGGTTCCTTGGCTACGTGGGTCTTCTAGTGGTATATATAGACTTATTACCTTTTAGGTTTAGGTTTTCTTTTAGGATAACATATTGGATTTGTATTGCCTTTATGGATTTCAGTGGACAAGTTACAAAGGTCTTAGGAGGACATCAATTTCCAACACCCATTTTCCTTTCTTTAATTTCCATCCCGGGTTTCTAGTACAGGTTTGAACTATAACAGTATTTTAAAAATTCTCAAAAATTCTGCAAAAATTACAGTGGGTTGTCACTGGCTATTCTAGCTTGTTTTAAGAATTTGAGGCTTAAAGTAAAAAAAGCTAGTCTTTAAACAAAAATAACAATAGTTAAGCAAAATGGGCCACTTTACACTACAAGTCTTTTATTAAAGTGGGTCCTGACCTAAGGGTTATTTTTGTTGGCCTCTAGTAGTGAAAAAAAGCTCTTGTACCAAAAAGGATAGAGAGCAACATGATGGTTAATTAATGATGGATTTTTAAAGTTTGGTGCAAAAAGGGTGCTTAAAACTAAGTTGTCATTTGAAAAATATCAAACAACAGATTTCAGATTTTTCTTAAGTTCTCATTATCAAAACATTAGTTATCCTAAGGTTTGGGGAGGTTTCATCTTAGGGTTATTTTTGTAGGGTTTTTCTAAGTTATCCTTATTTTATTAATTTAAAAGGTATCCTTTTTATTTTACATTACAACAGGGTATGATATATTTTTCCAGTGAACTATATTGCATGAGTATCTTAACAAAAATAGGGGTGCCCTCTGTATTATTATTTATGTCACCTTTTCTATTTTTCTTAACCTTAAGCCTATTATGGAAAAAAGGGGTAAAAACTAACTTAGTGTAGTGGACAGAGGGGTTTAACATTTTTAACTAGGTCAGTTAGTAGATATAAACTTCTCTAAATTTTTCTAACCTTAGTTAAATAGTACAACCATTTTTCTTGCTATTATTAAGCTTTTGGTCCAAACTGTAATTAAATCATAACCTTATATTTTTCCCTAGTGCTTATGGGGTTTTATATTTTTCTTAGATAGGTTACATTATTTAGAGTCTGGCAAAATTGGTTTGACCAAATTTGGATAAACCAAACAGAAGTTATGAGTTTTCAAAGTTTCTGTTTGAATTTAAATCAGGTTTTAATAAGATTTTCCTGAAAAAGCAGTTTGCGCCGAGGTCCCTGGGTTTAAACCGAATCAAACCTCGCAGATCTACCCTCGGGCCACTATTCACTTGAGTCTCTGACTTTTCACTTAACCCCCTGGATTCCTCTCCCTCTCACCCGCAGTCCTTCCCTCAACTGAAACAGTAGCCGCGGGAAAGAAAAGGGTGGCGCGGCTTACCGGCGGCGAGGGAGGTCCGGCGAGGTGGTCAGTGATGTTCGGGAGGTCGCGACGGTCACGCCGATGTGCGGGTCGGCGTCAGAGGTGGTCGGAGCTCCCCTGGCCACGGACACAGGCGGCGGGGATCGTCGGCGACTCCTGCTCCGGCCAAACCACAGCGGTAGAGTTCAATCAATGGGCACGAGGAGCTTCACGGGATGACACAGAGGCCATGCGCGCAACGAATCGGGAAATGGTGAAGGGGTTTACCCGGTCCACGTGCGCCGGCGAGTTCTTGAACTCCGGTGAGCGCGATTTGGCTTCTCCGGTGACGCGGGCCCTCGGGTTATGCTTGAGCAAGGCTCATGGCCTCACCAGGAAGCTATCTGGAGGCTTGGAGCGAACGGAGGAGGACGAGAGAGGGGTTGGCCACGGCGGTGGCTTTCGGGCGGCACTGGCGGGTCGCGGGGAGGTCGCCGGAGGCAAAGGCTGGCTCGGGCAAGTCAGGCGAGGTACGGAGGAGGCAATGGGGAAGGCAACCGAGCGCTGGGGTGGGTTTTATAGCCGCGGCTCGGGCGCGGTCACGGGCGGCCGCGGGCACGCGGGGGTTCATGCACGGGCGTGCTCTGAGCGCGCCCCCGGATGCCAGCTCGCGTCGAACACGTGGAGGGTTGCTTCTGCCAAGGTTCAACGACCGATTTGAGCGCCATGGCGTGCGTATCTTGGCAAAGTCACTGTGTACGGTCACTTCTCTGCTCCAAATCCTACCCTTTTGCTGTGAGTCCCAAGTCGAGATATGGTCAGGGCAGGGAGATAGAGAGGGAAGAAGTTTGCTGTGTCAGCTAGGTCCAAACCGAGACAAAAGGGGTGTCAAGTCGTGTCTAGCGCCCTAGGGTAGGTGTCATCTCTTGCCAGGGGGTTCTAGGGTTAATTTGGCACCATTTTGTTAATTGGGTCGACTGGTTTTGAAAAGGGGATCAAGGTTAACATGTAGGATCTTTGCTCAAGGGTTGGTTTTTGACTTAGGCAAAATCTGAATTCCTCCCTTGTGTTCAACCTTTGGTGATCTTTTTAGGACTTTTCTGAAAACTTTTTGGGGGTACTTCCTTACTATTAATTGCAGGTTATTAAGTATATTACAACTTTTATATTTGGCCCAAACCATGATCATGATGTTTACATGATCTTTTGATCATGGCTTCAATTAGGGTTATTATTGCCTATGGGGGGTTTTGCTCTAGGGTTTTGGGAGATCCCCACTTAGATGTGCATTACAAGCTAGGGCATGAATCCAAGATAGTTTGCACTTGATTAGGACCTTGAATCCCAAGTTTGAAGTACTATGCCCACAAATCTTTATGTAATTATGGGTTAAAAAAGGGTAACCCTGGGGTGGACACCCTGAGTAACACCTAGGGTGTTACATCTAGCAATGGCAACTTACCAGGAGTTTCTGAGCACACAGCCACCCTTGTTCACCAAGGCAGAGGATCCGTTGGACGCCGACGTGTGGCTCCGCGTCGTTGAGTCCAAGTTTCCCCTCCTCACGGGAGACTGCCCTGATGCTACCAAGACTCGCTTCGCCGCGCAGCAGCTTCGCGGATCTGCTCGGACTTGGTGGGACCACTTCCATGCTATGCTCCCCACTGATCATGAAGTTTCTTGGGAGGAATTCAAGACTGCCTTCAGAGGACACCACATCCCAGTTGGCATTCTTGATCGGAAGCTGAATGAGTTTCTGGCCCTTAATCAAGGAACTCGCACGGTACTGCAGTATGCGCAAGCCTTCAACGACTTATGCTAGTATGCAGGGTACCATGCTGATTCTGATGAAAAGAAGAGAGACCGCTTTCGCAGGGGTCTTAATACCAAGCTGCGGGAATGACTCAACACTGTCCGGGCGGATAGCTTCAATGAGTTGGTCAACATGGCCATCTCCCAGGAGGATTGCATTGTAGCTCACCGGGCAGAGAAGAAGAGAAAGGCACCAATGGCAGCACCATCCGCTCAGGCTCAGAGGTTCCGGATTGTTTCTCACAATCAGAGCAGGGGTTTCCAGCAGCAGGCAGGCAGATGGGTGATTAGGCCACCTCAGCAGCAGCAGCCGGCACCCAACCGCTTCCTAGCTCCCGCTCCAAGGAACAATCAGCCTCCGCAGCAGCAGCAGTTCCGCCAGGGCAATGGGAACAAGTGTTTCACTTATGGCAATGTGGGCCACTATGCCAAGAATTGTCCCAGGAACCAGCAGAGGCAGATGCCAGCACCGAGTCAAGACAAGGGAAGAAAGCAGAAGGTACAGGTTAAGCAAGGGAAGCTCAACTTCACTACCCTAGAGGAAGTACCTAAAGGAGCTCCTATCATGACCGGTATCTTTTCAGTTTATAATCAACCTGCTTTAATTCTGTTTGATTCTGGTGCATCTCATAGTTTCATTAGCCAGAAGTTCAGTGCTAAATGTGAAGTGCCATTCTCTCACTCAAAAGGGTCATTCATGATAGTCAGACCTGGGGGTAAAATTTCAACAAATCAATTAAACCAAAGTGTGCCTATTCAACTAGGGAGCCACATTGTCAAAACCACTCTTCTTGTGTTGGGTTTGGAAAATGTGGACATTATTCTGGGAGCTAATTAGATGACCTTGCACCAAGTTGTGCTTGATGTAGCCAGCCATACCGTGGAAGTTAATTCTCCGTTCTGTGGGAACTTCACCTTAATTCTGCCTAGTCAGGGTTCTACTCAGTCATGTGCTTTCTCTATGACGGAGTTACCTCTGAAGAAGATCCCAGTGGTCTGTGAGTATGCAGATGTCTTTCCTGATGAATTGTCAGGGATGCCACCGGACTGGGATATTGAATTTGCCATCGAGTTGCAACCGGGAACAACCCCAATTTCCAAGAGGCCCTACCGAATGCCACCCGCTGAGTTGGTAGAATTGAAGAAGCAATTGCAAGAGTTGCTGGATAAGTGATTTATTCGCCCGAGTACTTCGCCTTGGGGATGTCCAGCACTATTTGTGAAGAAGAAGGATGAAAGCTTGAGGCTGTGTATAGATTACCGCCCTCTTAATGCGGTAACTATCAAGAACAAATATCCTTTGCCTCGTATTGATGTTCTTTTTGACCAGTTGGTCGGGGCCAAGGTGTTTTCCAAGATAGACCTTCGCTCTGGCTACCACCAGATCAAGATACGAGCAAGCGATATTCCGAAGACGGCATTCTCAACCAGATACGAGCTATATGAATTTTTGGTGATGTCATTCAGGCTGACAAATGCACCAGCATATTTCATGTATCTGATGAATTCTGTTTTCATGCCTGAATTGGACAAATTCGTAGTGGTTTTCATCAATTATATCTTGGTGTACTCAAGGAACGAAGAAGAACATGCCGGGCATTTGCATGTAGTGCTTCAACGTCTGCGAGAGCACCACCTTTATGCCAAGTTGTCCAAGTGTGATTTTTGGCTAAAGGAAATCAAATTCTTGGGTCACACTATCTCTCAGACAGGAATAGCTGTTGATCCTAATAAAGTGCAAGAGGTGATGAACTGGAAGCCACCAACGACTGTCCGTCAGATTCAGAGTTTTCTGGGATTAGCTGGTTATTACCGAAGATTTATCCCGGATTTCTCTCGAATTGCGAAGCCTATAACTAAGTTGCTGAAGAAAGAAGCCAAGTTTGTTTGGAGTCAGAAGTGCGAAGATGCCTTCCATGCGCTAAGGCAGCATCTGACCACAGCACCAGTGTTAGCGCAACCCGACAACAGCAAGCCTTTTGATGTATATTGTGATGCCTCTGGCACTGGACTAGGTTGTGTCTTAATGCAAGACAACCGAGTCATTGCTTATGCCTCAAGAGCACTCAGGCCTCATGAGCAAAATTATCCCACTCATGACCTCGAGTTGGCAGCAGTGGTTCATGCATTAAAAATGTGGAGGCACTACTTAATGGGGACCCACTGCAACATCTTCACTGATCATAAGAGCCTTAAGTACATCTTTACTCAGGCTAATCTCAACATGCGGCAGAGAAGATGGCTAGAGCTGATCAAGGATTATGACCTGGAGGTACATTATCACCCAGGAAAGGCCAATGTGGTAGCAGATGCCTTGAGTCGGAAGTTGCAATGCAATTGTATTCTGATGGATTCTCGCATTAACATCTTGTGTGATGAGTTGAGCAAGATGCAAATAGAAGTGATTCCTTCTGGTTCGTTGTCTCACATTTCTGTTGAGCCAGCTTTGCAAGACCAAATCATCATGGCCCAGCTCAGTGACAAGGGAGTGCAGATTATCAAGAAGAATCTCCATCAGAAGATTGAGAAGTATAGTTGTTTCCACCAAGATGAAAAGGGTGTGTTATGGTTCAAAAGCAGATTGGTGATTCCTAAAAACCAGGACCTCAAGAGGAAAATTTTGGATGAGGCTCATCTCTCCAAATTCTCTATGCATCCGGGAAGCACCAAAATGTACCATGATCTGAAACCTTTGTATTGGTGGACCAGAATGAAGAGGGAGATAGCCCAGTATGTATCGGAATGTGACACCTGTCAGAGGGTAAAGGCAAGCCACTTGAAATCAGCTGGAGCTTTGCAACCCCTATCTATACCTTCATGGAAATGGGATGACATCAGTATGGATTTCATTGTGGGTCTGCCCAACACCTCTCATCATCATGATTCGATTTGGGTTATTGTGGATCGACTGACGAAAGTGGCACATTTTCTTCCTGTGCACACCACTGATAAGGCTCAGAAATATGCAGAATTGTATATTGATCGAATCGTGTGTTTGCACGGATTACCTCGGACCATTGTTTCTGACCGAGGAGCCCAATTTGTTGCCAGATTTTGGGAACAACTGTAGGAGTCCTTGGGAACTAAGCTAATCAGAAGTTCAACATACCACCCACAGACTAATGGTCAGACGGAAAGGGTAAACCAAATCCTGGAGGATATGCTGAGAGCTTGTGCAATCGATTGTGGCAAGGACTGGGATAAGCACCTCTCCTTGGCAGAGTTTGCTTATAACAACAGTTATCAATCCAGCCTAAGGATGGCACCTTTCGAAGCTCTCTATGGAAGAAGGTGCAGGACACCACTCAATTGGTCTCAACCTGGAGAGAGAGGAGTTTTTGGACCTAACTTAGTGACTGAAGCCGAAAGAAAGGTCAAACTAATCAGGAAGAATCTAGAAGCTGCTCAGGCCAGGTAGAAGAGTTACCATGATAAAAGAAGGAAACCTCTCCAGTTCGAGGTGGGAGATTTCGTGTACCTCAAGGTATCACCCACCAAGGGAGTGCAGAGGTTTGGAATTAAAGGCAAGTTAGCCCCTCGTTACATTGGACCTTATGAGATCATCGAAGCATGTGAACCCGTGGCATATAAGTTGAAGTTACCTTCAAAGATGTCCACCATTCACAGTGTGTTCCATGTATCTCAGCTGAAGAAGTGTGTTCGATTGCCGACAGAGATCTTAGCAGAGCCAGAATTGGAGATAGAACCAGATCTATCGTACCAAGAGTACCCTTCCAAGATTCTGGATTGCAAGGAAAGATCACCTCGGGCTAAATCGATCAAGATGTAGAAGGTCCAGTGGAGTAATCACTCAGAGGAAGAAGCTACTTGGGAAACCGAGGAATTCTTGAGATCCAACTTCCTCGATTGCCTACCTAAGGAAGCAGGTACGTAATCACACCCAGCCCCTCCTCCTGCCCTTCGAATCTAAATTCCAAAAATATAATCTTAATTCGGGATAAAGTAATCATGAAACAAATTTAAAAAGGACTTCCTTCTGAAGTTGCAAAGAGAATGACATTCGAAGAGCAGTTTGATCTGATAATAACAATAATCACCCACTTCCTATAAGTCTCACCCTTCACTTCACCCCGGGAGGACTCTGACCCGAATCTCGGGACGAGATTCTTTTAAGGGGGGAAGGCTGTGACACCCCAGTGTCACCTAGGGTTTCTCTCAAGTGCTAACCCATGAACCATCATCTTATGTGAATCAAATTTAAGTATGAACATCAAATTGACTTAAGAATAAAGGATCCACCAAGCCTATACTTAAAAGTATCATGTTCAAAACCAATGGGTTTTTCAAAAAGGCAAAATGTGCAACCCCAACAAAAACCCTAATTGAGCCCTATGAGCAAAATTCAAGAGAATGGGGGAAAGGGCATGAAAAATTTAAAATCATGGCTTGGGCCAATTATAAACATTGAAGTATATTTAATAAGCAACAATAAAGATTGAAGAAGCTTGGCCAAAATAATTCAAATAAAACCCCAAACAAGCTTCTCATGTGGGGACTCAATAGGAAATTCTGAGTTTCAGAATTCTGAATTTCAGACCTTGAGCCAAAGATCAAGCATGTTCACCTTGATCCCTAACTCAAATCCTAATGACCCCATTAACAAAAACGTGCCTAGCTAACCCCTCTGTCGCCTGCCAGAAGATGGCATTGAGACGCGTGCCTCGGACACGTCAAACCAGAGATCTTCTCCCTGTGTGCGGCAGTGATACAAACCAGATTTCTTCCCTCTCTATCTCCTAATCCAGTCAACCAAACCTGCTAGCCTCCACACATAAACGACAAAGGGACCTGAGAGGAAGAGATCTCTCAACGGGATTATGGCCAAAATCTCCAAGATTTGGAGCCAATCCGCGCTTGAACTCGACCTCTCTCTGCGCTGCCTCGTGCTCGACGCTGTGCCAGGCGCCAGAGCGCGCACTGGCGTTCGCCGCGCACGCCCCGAGCGCTTGTCAGAGCCCCATCCTCGGCCGTGCTCACCCACGCCTATAAAGCCTCCCCGGGCGCGCCTCACTCCTCCCCTCGCTCACCATCGCCGGCCAGCCACCCCTCCTTAGCTCCGGCGAGCACTTTTCCGCCCGCCATTGCCGCTAGAGCTTCGGCCACCATGGCCAGCCCACTCCGGTCACCCTCAAGTCGCGCCAGTGCTTCGGTTAGCTCCACCATAGGCCCGTGAAGCTCTCCAAGCCCTCGGACCCGGCAGAACTTCACCGGAAGCCCGAGATCACCCTCGCCGGACTTCGGTCGCCCGCCCCCGCGCGTGGACCAAGCTCTCCGGTGAGCCATTCTTCAATTCCTCGCGCACACCCCTTCATTGATCCCTGGTGAAGCTCTCTGACCCGTTTGATTGGTCAATCTCGCCCTGGATAGGCCGGACTCCTCACCGCCGACGAGCTCCCCCGTCTGCGCACGCGGACCGGCCAACTCCGACCACCCCCGACGGCAACCCGCACATCGTTGTGATCCCCGAGACCTCCCCTACGTCCTCGACCACTTCACCGGAGCAATCCCGCCGCCGGTAAGCCCCTCCGCCCTTTCTTTCGCCGCGGGCACTGTTTAAGTTAGGAGAAGGATCTCGGGTTAGGATTAGAAGAACCCGAGGGGTTTTCTGCAATGTCAATGTCTCATGTGAATAGTAGCCTAGGGACTGATTCATGAGGAAAAACTTGAAATACCCGCCAGGGACCCCAGCGCAAAGTAGTTTTCCCATTTAATCAATTCTGTTAATCTTTTTAAATAACCAGAGAACTTAGAAAATCCATAACTTGATGAACTCTTAATCAAAAAATTGTCAAACTAATTTTGCTAGATCCTAAATATTGTGAACTATCAATTAAAAATAATAAACCCTATGCTTTCTGTTCTAATTCTTAGAGTTTAAAATTAAAAACAGAAACTGACCAAACCTTGTTTAATTCAAGAAAATTAGTTTTGTTTCTGTGCTGAACCTAAGAAAAATTGTAGATGTTCAACCCTCATTTAAGCACTGTTTAAAAATAGTAAGAACCCCAGTATTGAAGAATATAGTGTAGATATCCATTAAAAACCATTTCTGCCCAAAACTTAGGAAAATCAGAAAGGCATTAGAAATTAATGAACAATGAGTGAAATTATTTTTCCTAATCTACTTAAGTAACAGAGAACCTAAGAAAAATAAAGGGACCTTTAGTCCAGATCAGTTTTAAAATAAAATGTTTTATTTAGCATTATGCCAACTAGAAATCAATTATTAAAATTTCAAAACCAAACCCAAAATTGATAATAAAAATCCAGTGGACTCATAACCACCAGAACCCCACTTCAAAAATAATGAACACCCTAGCCCATCATTTTAAGTAGGGTAAATAAGTGTAATATGCTAATGAGGCATTTTCTAAATAAATCATGAATAACCCATAATAAGGCAGTAATGGGCAAATAAAATTGTGCTAGGTCAATAATGAGATAGGCCACCAGAAAAAAATGCAAACCCATTAAAAGGATGCAAAATAATACCCATTGCTTATATTGTGTAAGAGAGGCCATTTAATCCAATTAATGCATACCACCCCTTCCCTTAAGCAAAAAGATGCCAAACTTCAGAATGATTGCTCTTGCACAAAATAGAAACTAAGAAAAATCAGAAATCTGTTGTTTGACATTTTTCAAATATAGTAGTAGTAGAAAGCACCTCTTTGGCTAGAAACTTGAGAAAACCCTAATAAAATAACTAATAGGTATTAATGGCTAAAATTTTGTGCCAAGTCATGTTATAGCACCTAAAAGCCAGCAAAAATAAGTCTTAGAGAATTACCTACTGTTAAGTAATAGTTGTAGTTCAAATCACCCCTTCTGCCCTGAAATTTGGTAATTTTATCCAGAGAAAACTATTCACTTTTTGAACCCCAAATTTTGAGACAGAAAAGTTTACACCAGTATTAAGCCACTGTAATTTTTGCAGAATTTTTGGAATTTTATTAAAACAACTTGTAGTTCAAACCTACTCCTAAAACTTAAGAAGAATAAAAGAAAAAGAAAGAAGGAATAAACCTCGCTCCAATGAGTCCAACTTGAATTCTTGTCAAAACTCACTAAGGCTTTAGAAAGAATTCAGTGGAACCCCAAAAATAAACCTACCACTTACCTTAGCTAAATTTGACCCAATTCACCAAGTATACCACCCAAAAGTCTTACATAAGTAAGGTTTAACCTTGTCTAACTCAAGTAGATCATACACCGTCAAAAGTTGTAATTTCTAAAGCACATATCATATCATGCATATATCTTACGCATTGCATTCATTAGATTGTAATCTTGCCGACGGAGAGTACGTGCTCATCCCCGAGCAAGGATCTGTCCAAGAGGAGGACCAGGAGCAGGCTTCCGAGGCTGCTATCGAGGATCTCCCCGCAGCCCCAGCAATTGAAGGCAAGCCCCGGTTTATATGCATAACCGTATTATTATATGCTACTTTACTACACTTAATGCTTGTAGGATTGCAATGTGCACTTAAGTGTAGGAGTTGCTTGAAACCTCTAGTTGCATGAACTTAGGATTCCTTTTTGAGATGAATACTAGTATGCTAGATCGAGTAGCTGCTTTGCTAATCAGGATCTCGGTAGAAGTCGAGTGATTTTTCTAGCACTCGCGCAAGGTCAGGAATTGACTGTATTCATCTTGATAACGGGATTTATGTTAGTCTATGGACTCGGGTCCAGGGAGGATGCCTTGACCATGAGACGAGAAAAAGGAATTAAGGATTAATGTGTGGATACCTGAGTCAAGCTTTTGAATGTACTAAGCACATGCCGGGAAAAATGGTAACCGGTAAACCTAGTACCTGAGTGAAGCCGGGCGCGAACTTTATCCCTCATGCGACCTGAGACTGGATCTCCCATGCTAGCTATGGTGGGTACAAGTGCGGTCACTGCACGGCGGCAGCCGGGGTCAGTGGAGCATTGTATGCCAAGGCGGTGAGGCCTAGACGCGAACGAGGAATCGATGGGGACGGTTGTCGTGTGCAGGGTCGAAGTACCCTGACATGCCGTGTGTTTAGGTTTACCTTGCAAGGTTAAAACTCGATTCCAATCGTCTGCTTCTCGCAGCTAATGAGACTGCTTGACCCCTTGTACTGCATCGAGTAAGAAGTGAAATGAGGATTACATGAGATAATTTGTTGATTGAACTAAAATGTTTGTTACCATGTATGCTTAGAAGGAGCAAACCTAGCTAAGTTAATGATGATAGAAGTTGAAAGGCTAAAAATGGATTTTAGAAACAGCTAGTGCTTTTGGCAAACCAAACCCCTCAGCCAAACAGTTGCATAGTCTAGAGGTAGAGGAGTAGACTCCTCACACCGGGTAAGTCTAGCTGAGTATTAGTATACTCAGCCTTGCTTGTGGCATAATTTTTGCAGGTACCATTCAGGAAATGGTTGATGGTGTGACTTGGCCTACTACCCTGCCACCGGGTTGGACGGTCGAGTGGGATGCTGCTCCGGCAGGCGAGGAGCACGAGGAGTAGTGGGCTAGGCCTTGCCCAATTCCTCGATACCGACGACATCGATTATCCGCTGCATTTTATTTCGTGAACTCTTATTTGCTACTCAAAACTCCGATTTATGTAATAATTCAGCACTTAATTTGAGGTTTCCTGTTTTATTGTATTTCTTCTGTGACTCACCTTCGAGTGAGATTGTGGAATTTGATCCTGGTTAAGTGGCTCCATCAGACTAGATCTGAGGGACTGACGGGTTATTCCGATTTAAGTGTGTTACGGCCCCTGAGGCGTGGCTTAGGCACTTAAGCTGGAATAATTCGGGTGGTTCCGCCACAGAGGGTCGCACTCTAAGGCCCAAACCGCTATCACCAGCAGGAGGATTTGACACAAAACTGGTAAAGGCCTTGGAAGGAGGCAGATTCCAGGCCGAATATGCGACAAGAGCGCCGATGTTTGACACCTTACCCCTGAGTATCATCTCGAGCCGGCTCACTAAGTCCATAGCAGGAATTCTTCTGTTGATTACCCGGGTTGAATCAGCCAGGCCTCGATACAGATATGCGAGGTATGCTCTATCTTTCAGTGGCTGAATGTTCTTGAAAATAAAGTTGGCAACCACAGCTTCGGTAGTCAAACCCCTCTCTTTCAGCAGCCCAACCTCAGTAAGCAGAGCCCCTGCCTCAGCCACCTCCTGGTCCGTAGGGGATTCGGTCCAGCTCGAGGTGCGAACATCAGGCTGCCTCCCTGACCGTGGGGGGAGAGAATTCCCATGATTCTCCACGATGAACCATTCTAGGCGCCATCCCTTGATGCTGTCCTTGAGTGGGATGTTGAGGTAGTCAGATTTTCTCCCACGACGCATCTCCAAGCTCGTGCCCCCCACCAGCTGGTGCTGCCCTCCAGCCATCCTAGGCCGACAGTGGTACAAATACTTCCAAAGGCCAAAGTGAGGCAAAACACGAAGGAAGGCTTTGCATAAATGAACAAAAACAGAGACTTGCAGAATGGAATTGGGATTCAGATGGGTCAGATTCAAGTGATAGAAATCAAGGAGACCATGGAAGAAAGGAGAAATGGGAAGAGCAAGACCGCGGATAAGAAAAGGAACGTAAATGACGGATTCGTGGGTGTCTTCTGTCAGAACGACGACCCCACGACAGATCCACCTGGAACAGAGCTCCTTCGGAGGAAGAACTCCGATGGATACGAGATGAAGAAGGTCGGATTCAGAGACAACAGACATATGGTTACCTGCGAAGGGCAACTGACTGTTGGGATCGATGGGGGAATGACTGCGACGGATGAACTCGAAGCTTTCCGCTTGGGCGCCATCTCAACCTTGCGGACGAGCAGAGCGGAAGCAGTATTGCAGGAAAACAGAGAAGGCATGGATGCGGAAAAGCAAAAACTAGGGCACAGAATGCGGAGACATGCGATAGTGTAGTACATATGGGGTTTTTCCGAAGCCAGATGCCAAATCTAAAAAGCGTCCAGTCATCACCCAGCTGTTATTTCTAAAACGCTGGCGAGCCACGTGATCACCCGGCTGTTATTTCTAAAATGCTGGCGTGCCACGTCATCACCCGGCCATTATTTCTAAAGCGCGGGCATGCCACATCATCACTCGACCGTTATTTCCAAAGCGGCTGACGCGGTCCATTTTAACTCAGCGGTTATTTCTAAAAACGCTGACGTTACCAGACTCCACTCGGCCATTGTCTCCAAAGCGGCCGGCGTGGCCCGTTATCACTCGACTGTTACCTCTAAAACACCGACGTCGCCATCAGCCACCCGATTGTTATTCCTGAAGCGGTGACGTGGTTCCAAGGGATTCGGCTGTTACCTCTAAAACGCCGACATCACTAGTAACCGCTCGGTCGTTATTTCTAAAACACCGACGTGGCCGCTATCGCTCAGCCATTACTTCAAAAAGCGCCAATGTCGCCAATAAGAACTCGGCTGCTACCACCAAAGCACTGACGTCGCAAATAAAACAGTTTGAAGCGCGACCCAACGACTCCAAGTTGCTACTCAAGCGTTGCAGACAGAAAACATCATTGGCGGTAATTATAAAAACAATTGACGACTGACCAGAAAGCAAAATAATGCACACAGAAGTGGAGCGAAATCATTCTTCATAAGGGAAGCACTACTGAACTTACAAATCAACTCATTATAAGCTGATGCCTTCCCTACTACTACATTACATTTCACTAACTATACTACTACCTACTACTACATTACATTTCATTAACTATACTATTAGCTACTACTACATTATTCCGCTAATACTACTTCTACTACTAATCTATACTAATAATTAAAACTAGTGGCATCTAGCCACTGGCCTTGTTGCTGCCCCTGCTGCTGCCGCCCTTGCTGCCGTCGCCGCCGTCGCCGCTGCCACCCTTGCCGCCGCCGTCACCGCTGCCGTCACCGTCACCTCCGTCGCCGTCGCCGTCACTTCCGTCGCCGTCGCCCTCCTCGGACGAGTCCGAGGAGTTCTCCTCGTCCGAGGAGTACTCCGACTCATCCGAGTCCTTGAGCCCAGCGCGCTCGATGGCCCGGATGTAGGTCCATACCTCCACGGTGATTCCCTGGGAGTCGTCTGAATCATCAGACGACGCCGGGGGAGAGGCAGGAGCCGGAGAGCCCTCGGACTTGGAGGAGAACTCCTCCTCCAAGTACTCCGAGTCGTCGAAGTCCTCCGAGAGAGGAGTCGGCTCACGCTTGCGTTTGTCGCCAGAGTGATGCGAAGAACTACCACCTTTCTTACTCTTGCCCATGGTGGAGGAAAAAGGAAAGAGAAGAGAGCGAACAGCAAGCATCAGTAAGAGATGTGAAAATGCCGGAGAAGCAGGAACACTATTTATAGAAGAAGAAGGCAACCGCTTACCTCCTACCACGGCCACTGAACAGTCACAAAAATTTAATATGCAATTCAAACCGTCTGGAGACACGTCAGGTGTCACACCCGGTTCCAGGGGGTAGAACCAAGCACATACCATATGTGTGCCAGGATCCATTTCCACACATATGTTGACGTCACAAGTGTAATATATCAAATGACAATGCAATAAAGGCATAAAGAGAGTATAATACTTTATTACATCATCTGAAATATTGTATCTTGAACAATTATCACATCAAAGTTAAGCGGAAATAAACAACTGGGCAATCTTCCACAGGAAGTTGACCGGCGCATCGTTAGACTTAGAATTCCTCGTCGATAAATTCTCCATCAAAGTCTCCAGCATCACCCTCTGATCAAAATATTAGCAAGGGTGAGCTCACTTATGGTCGGGGCTCAGCAAGTGGGAGAAAAATTAATGCAGGTATAACAAGGTGAGGCTAAGGTTGAGCTGTAAGCATTTTAGTTGGTCAACATTTTATTATCAACACCTGTCTTACTAATAAGAGTGAATCCCAAATATCCCAATTAAACAAAGGATTATGAATATAACAAAAAGCACTTAAGTGAAACCACTTAAGCAAATTATTGGCAGATCATCGGATCTCAATTTAATTCCAACTTCAAGTTCAATTATCATGTGAGGAGTCCAGGTCGCTCATAACCGGGAGCACGGCTGATATATCAGTTTTACACTCTGCAGAGGTGGTACAACTTTACCCACAAGCCATGTATCCCATCTAGCCCGGGTTGATCGGACCCTTAGACACTGCCGAGGTGAATGGCTAGGGATCCATTATGAGGTTTTCACAAAATACACTTAATACGAAGCAACCCGCTAAGGTTTCTAAGACGATGGTGGTGGCCCCCTGGGTGAAGTACCTTAGCCAAGAATACGACCCCATGTTAACGTGGGCTGCCAGCACCTACCGCTCCCCCTCTTGCCCATCTTTCAGGTAAGGTTGCTAGGCACTAAGCATATAGAGTTAATTACCAAAGCCAGAGCCATGATAGCACTCGTGGTTGCACTGTTATCCTGGGTGGTCACTCCATGTTCCCATTAAATTTGTAATAATGTTATCTTAACCATCGGGTTAATGCCATAGCTGCCAATTAAATCTTTGGAACATTAAAACCAATTAATGAGTGACATTAAGAAATAATTAAGTTGAGCGGTAGCACAAATTCTTGCATAGCTTAATAACTTTCCCAGTTTAAACAAGGAATACAGGTAGTAAATCTAGGACATCCTTAATTAGGTAAATCCCATCAAATTATGCAATATATCAAAAAGTAAACATTATTATATGCAATGAATAGGTACAAACAGAATATGCAGAGGGAGAATCCACTTGCCTTGCTCAAGCGAGTCCTGCGGATCGTCCTCGAACGAGTTCGGATCGCCTACCGCACAATCCGCTTCTAATAGAGTCGCATAGCGCACATACAAAAATAAAACATACACCAATAAATAAACATGCACCATTCATAAACATACACCAATACGTCATTAAGCACACATTAACGTATCACACTAATCATATCTTAATTACGTACTAATCGCGTAAATACTTATTAATTCAATTATAGCTATTAATGTGAATCCTAATGGTGAATTTATGAGTGGGTGTAATAAATATAGTTTAAATATATTTTAACATCATTAATAAAAATAAATAATATTTATTGTCTTTTAATACTAATAAATAAATTAATACCTTTTATCTCTCTTTATTTCTAACTCAAATTATTGAACATAGCAAAAATGAATATAATATTCTAAAAATCCTTATAAACTACTAATTGAACATTTTCTAACACAAGCGAGGTTATTTGACATAAACTAGTACTCTAACAAATTTTAAGTTCTAAACCTGCGAACATGTTTATTTGACTAGCAAAAACCTATTTTTCCATCTACTAATGATATTTTCTCCTTTCTTTATAAAAAAAATGCTAATAAAATAATTAGATAAATCATCTAAAAATCCTATATTATTCATATGACATCTATGCTATTTTCCAAATCCATTTACAATGCACCTATAATTCTCCAAATAGTTTCTAAAGTTTATCGTGACCAAATTTTGACTATAAATTCTTATCTAGCATTTTATCATCAACGTGTGACTATTAAATCTACGTCATATTTCTCTAAACCAAAATCAACGCGTCGATTAACATGAAATAACACGGTGCACTATTAATCGCATATCTCTAATAAATTCCATAACACACACATATACATAAATCGGAATCACATGTGTTCATAATACAACAAACAAAATATACAACTCATGAATCGAATCAAAAAGCACTTTATATAAATTTGGGTCATCATCAACCTCGGGTTCGTGCGTGTGACGGGGATGAATCGACGGGTTTCGGCCGGACGGAGTGCAAGGCTCGACTACGGACGGCGAGTGCGTGGCTCCGGCGAACTCCGGCGACGAACGGCACACTCCGGCGAACACCACGGGCTCCGGCGACAAACGGCAACGGCACTAGCTATGAGCGTGGAGTGCTAGAGAGAAAGGCAAACTCGAGTAGGCAGGAAGGGGGAAGCTCTGCTGCCTTTTATAGAGAGCAGGAGGGGAGAAGAAAGGGTCACTGGTGGTCTTCAATGGTGCTACCGTTTCCTGCTCGTAATGGAGAGGAGGAATGAGGGGAGGAAGCAACGGTAGAAATAAATCTCCATTAACACGATGAATTAAGCGCGCGCATGACGAACGGACGACGGGGTCGCGATGGGACGCGCGGCAGTCGGGCTCGCAGTGCCATGGGCGCTCGCGCGGGGTGCGGCTTGCGCGCTGCTGTAGGGCGCCGGCGCGGGGCTTCGGGCGCGGCACGGAACGCCTGGGCGAGCGCTCGGCCTGCTCGCGCGGTCGTGCGGCAAGGCGCGCGGATCGACGTGGCTGGGCGGGTCGGCGCTTGGGCGCGCGCAGGCGAGCGAACAGAGAGAGGAGAGAGAGAAGTGAGTGAGAGAGAGAGAAGTGAGGGAGAGAGGCGACGGCGGGAGAGAGATTAGGGGAGAGAGAGTGGGAGGCGGCGGCGGCTGCTGCTTGGCAGCGCGAGTGCGCGGTAGGTTAAGGTATGGGGGTTTTGGGCCCCCAAGTGGGCCGGCTGTGAGGGGTTTTGTTTTTTTTTCTTTTTTTAAATTCCGAAATGCTTATTTAAAGAGCTTAAAAACTCAAAAAAATTCACCAAAATATTTATAAACAAAATACTTATTTTTAGACTAATAATTACTATATTTCTTAATTATTGTTTAATTACTAGGATTTCTTTTTAAAAGGAAATTAATAACAATCATCCGATAATAAATCAAGCGCATGCAAAGAAAACGATGCAAATGAATAATTAAACACTAAAAATTTTATTACCATAATTAATATAATATCTAAATTTATTATTTTAATTGATGGCTTTTATGGTGTTACAAACCTACCCCTCTTAAAAAGAATCTCGTCCTCGAGATTAAGAAACTTCCGAGAATAACTGGGGAAATTCTGCTCTGAGTTCATCTTCTCTTTCCCAAGTGGCCTCATCTTCCGAATGATGACTCCACTGAACTTTGCACATGTTAATGACTTTACTCCGCGTAATTCTGCGAGATGTTTCCAAAATTCTGACTGGATACTCCGAATAAGTCAAATCCTCATTAACATTCAGTTCTTCCATGGGTAGCTGTTCCTCTGGTACTCTCAAGCACTTCTTGAGTTGTGATACGTGAAATACGTCATGCACATCTGATAATCTATCGGGTAGCTCTAACTGATAGGCTACTTCGCCTTTTCTTTCCAAAATCTTGAATGGGCCAATATGGCGAGGTGATAATTTTCCTTTAACCTTAAACCTTTTCATTCCTCTCATCGGTGAAACTTTAAGGTAGACAAAGTCTCCTACTTCAAACATCAATTCTCTTCTTCTATTATCAGCATAGCTCTTCTGTCTTGACTGTGCTGTCTTCAAATTTTCTCTGATAATTTGCACTTGCTTTTCCGCCTCTTGGAGAATTTCTGGACCAAATACTTGACTTTCTCCAGTCTGATTCCAATAAAGCGGTGTTCTAAACTTTCGTCCATATAGTGCTTCAAACGGTGCCATTTTGAGACTTGCTTGATAACTGTTGTTATACGAAAATTCTGCATAAGGCAAACTTTTATCCCAGCTTCTACCATGCTTTAGAGCGCAAGCTCTTAGCATATCTTCCAACACTTGGTTTGTTCTTTCCGTTTGCCCATCCGTCTGCGGATGATAAGCTGAACTAAAATTTAGCTTGGTATCCATGGACTCATGTAGTCTTTTCCAAAAGCGTGAGGTAAACTGGGTTCCTCGATCTGATACGATCTTCTTCGGTACTCCATGCAAACAAACAATCCTCGACATGTATAACCCTGCTAACTGGGCTCCCGAGTAAGTTGTCTTCACAGGTATAAAATGTGCCACTTTGGTTAACCTGTCTACTATGACCCATATTGAATCATAGCCATCGCGAGTACGGGGTAGTCCAACTATGAAATCCATACTGATTTCTTCCCATTTCCATTCAGGTACCTTGAGAGGTTGTAGCAATCCTGCTGGTCTTTGGTGTTCAGCTTTAACTCGCTGACACACGTCACATAATGCAACATGAGTAGCAACATCTCTTTTCAAACCGTACCACCAATACTTTTCCTTAAGATCCTGGTACATCTTTGTACTTCCAGGGTGAATAGAGTAAGCTGAGTCATGAGCTTCTCTCAAAATAAGTTGGCGCAGGTGTTCAATTTCGGGTACACAGATTCTCTTTTTAAACCATACTGTGCCTTGTTCATCTTCCGTGAAATCTGGGGCTTTACCCAAACCAATCAAAGCTTTAATTTCCTTAATTTTCTCGTCGGACTCTTGTCCTTTACGAATCTCTTCTTCCAGAGTAGATTCGACTTCCATCACCGTTGCCTCTACATTATTGAGCAATCCAAGGTTGAGTCGTTCCATTTCCCAGCACAATTCTTGTGACATCAAATGAGTAGTGATGTTGTTCACTTGACCCTTACGGCTCAAAGCATCAGCTACTACATTTGCTTTTCCGTGGTGATATTGTATCTCCAAATCATAGTCTTTAATCAACTCAAGCCATCTTCTCTGTCTGAGGTTGAGTTCCTTCTGAGTGAATATATATTTCAGGCTTTTGTGATCCGTGAAGATTTTGCACTTGTTTCCAATCATATAGTGCCTCCAAATCTTCAAAGCATGCACTACGACAGCTAGTTCCAAATCATGCGTAGGATAATTCTTCTCATGTTTCCTCAACTGTCTTGAAGCATAAGCAATCACTTTTCCTTCTTGCATTAGCACACATCCAAGTCCAAGGTGTGATGCATCGCAATACACATCAAATCCCTTGTGGATGTCTGGCATTACCAGTATTGGTGCAGTGGTTAACCTCTTCTTGAGTTCCTCAAAACAATTCTGACAAGCTTCATCCCATTTGAACTCTTTGCCTTTCTCCAGTAGAGAGGTAAGAGGCTTCACTAACTTGGAAAACCTTCAATAAATCTTCTATAGTATCCTGCTAATCCAAGAAAACTTCTGATCTTGGACGCATCCTTGGGTTGCTTCCAATTTAGTATCTCACTTATCTTTCCTGGGACCATCGGTAACAATATGCCCTAAGAAAGCAACTTCCTTCAACCAAAAATCACACTTCGAGAATTTTGCGTACAGTTGGTTGTCACGAAGCTTTTGTAGGACTAGCCTTAGATGATCTTCGTGTGTTTCTTCATTCAGAGAATATATCAGTATGTCGTCAATAAATACGACCACAAACTGATCCAGATATTCCATGAATACTTTATTCATCAAGTTCATAAAGTATGCCGGTGCATTAGTCAGTCCAAACGACATGACCAAAAACTCATATAATCCATATCTCGTCGTGAAGGCTGTCTTGGGTACATCTTCTGCTCGAATCTTTAATTGATGATACCCCGATCTCAGATCTATCTTCGAGAATATCTTAGCTCCCTTCATTTGATCGAATAAATCTTCAATCCGAGGTAATGGATATTTATTCTTGATGGTTACTTCATTCAAACTTCTATAATCAACACACATTCTTCTCGAACCATCCTTCTTGTTCACAAATAGCACTGGGGCTCCCCAAGGGGATGAACTTGGGCGAATAAAACCTTTTTCTAGTAATTCTTCTATTTGTTTCTTCAGTTCTACTAAATCTTTGACATCCATTCTATAAGGTCTTTTCGAGATAGGTGCGGTTCCGGGTACTAATTCAATAGAAAACTCTATATCACGGTCAGGTGGCATACCTGGTAATTCCTCCGGAAATACGTCTGGGTATTCGCACACTACTTTGATATTTTCCAAGGGCTTTTCTTCCAAGTGATTGATCACTGTCTTCCCTTTTTCATCTGTTGACTTGTCTATGTTGACTTGGATTCTTTCACCTTGAGGACTTGTCAACATAATTGTTCCATTGGCACACTGTATCACTCCATCACAACTTTTCAATCAGTTGCATCCAAGAATCACATCAATCCCGTTGGATCCTAGGACCACTGGGTCGACTGTAAAATCTATTCCTTGAATCTTGATATTAACATGAGGGCATGAGTGTGTGGCCTTCATGTCACCTCCCGGTGAACTAATGTGTAATATCCTCTTCAGAGGGTACTTAGGTATGTTATGCTTTTTCACAAATGACTCAGTTATAAATGAATGTGATGCTCCAGAGTCAAATAAAACTGATGCAGGTATGGAGTTAACAAGAAACATACCATACACTATGTCAGCATCCTCAGGCACTGATTCTGCAGTGACATGATTGACCCTTCCTCTGCTCTGGTTCTGTGGTGTCTTGTTTTGAGCCGATCCACGAGCGGGGGTGTTCTGGTCATTCCTCTGAGTATTACTCCTTTGGGGTGTTTGCTGGTTACGCCTTGGGCAATTGTTGGCATAGTGGCCTAGCTCACCGCACTTGAAGCATCCATTGGGTTGGACAGGTGCGTTGTTCCTGGCCTGCGTGTTGTTGGTGCCACCTTGACGGTTCTGTGAATTTCCACCAGACCTCTGGTTGGTCTGGGGGTTGCTCCTTTGTTGATTCTGATTCTAATTATTTCTCTGGCTTTGCTATCCAGAGCGTTGCACTTGATAATTATTTCCACCCTGATTTCTAGAGCGGAACTGCGAACCTTGAGCATTATTCGGACGAGTGTTCCTGCTTGACTGACCTTGGAACTTCCTTTTATGGTCAGATAATTCCTTCCTTTTGCTCTCAAGGCCAATTGCCTTGTTCAGCAGTGTCTGGAAGTTGGGGAATGTGTGACTCTGAAGTTGATAGTTCAGAGGTCCAATCAACCCTTCCAGGAAACGCTCTTGGCGCTTCTCATCAGTGTCCACTTCTTCTGGTGCGTAGCGTGAAAGCTGAGTGAAGCGATCACGATACTCGCTGACAGTCATATTCCCTTGAGTAAGGGAAAGGAACTCCTTCTTCTTCAGCTTCATGATTCCCGAAGGAATGTGATGAGCGTGGAAGTTCTCCTGGAACTCCTGCCAGGTTATGGTATCTGCGTTGGGATGTGCCGCTGTGAAGGCATCCCACCAATCGGACGCAGCTCCCTCGAGTCTTCCCGAGGCGTACAAGACCTTCTCCCGGTCGTTGCACTGAGTTATGTCCAGCTTCTTTCCAATGACTTTGAGCCAGTCATCGGCGTCTAGAGGATCAACCGCATGAGAAAATGTCGGCGGGTGATGACTCATGAAGTCCCGGTGCTTATCTCTGGCCGGGGGTGCATACTGCTGCTGCTGGGGTTGCTGATTTTGTTGGTTCTGTTGTAATTGCTGAACCGCAGCAGTGAGTCCTTGCAGAATCTGCATTTGGGCGGCGATGAACTGCTCCATGTTGGGATTAGGTGGTGGTGGTGGTGCTTGTTGTCCACGCTGGTTTCGGTTGTTGGGTCCTTGACGTGGGTTCACCATCTGATTTGTTAGGAAGTGAAGTCCTTAGAAAAGTGAGGAGAAGAAAAGATTCTAGAGGGAGAATATCTTAAGTTCTGAAAATTTTTATATATTCTTATGGCCATCATTCCATAAGAACATAGCACTCAAACAAAGATTCAAATCAAACATTTCAACCAATCACCATCTGTCGGGGACCATAATTAGGGGTACCCTCAAGACGCCTAATTCTCAGCTGGTAACCCCCATCAGCATAAAGCTGTAGAGGCCTGATGGGTTTGATTAAGTCAGGGGTCAGTCCATACGAGCGACTCGATCACGCCACGCTCGAGCCTAGCCTCGGGCAAGGGCAGCCGACCCTGAGATGTTTCCGTCTCGCCCGAGGCCTCCTCTTTCACGGCAGACGCATCTCCGGCTCGCCCGAGGCCTTGCCTTCGATAAGAAGTAACCCTGACTAAATCACCGCGCCGACCGACCAGGTCACTGGGGCCTTTAACGGAAAGGGTAAGACTGACGGGCGGCCAGGCTTGGCCAAAAGCGCCAGAGGAAGCTCCGCCCGACCCAGGGCTCGGACTCGGGCTAAGGCCCCGGAAGACGGCGAACTCCGCTCCGCCCGACCCAGGGCTCGGACTCGGGCTAAGGCCCCGGAAGACGGCGAACTCCGCTCCGCCCGACCCAGGGCTCGGACTCGGGCTAAGGCCCCGGAAGACGGCGAACTCCGCTCCACCCGACCCAGGGCTCGGACTCGGGCTAAGACCCCGGAAGACGGCGAACTCCGCTCCGCCTGACCCAGGGCTCGGACTCGGGCTAAGGCCCCGGAAGACGGCGAACTCCGCTCCGCCCGACCCAGGGCTCAGACTCGTTCTAAGGCCCCGGAAGACGGCGAACTCCGCTCCGCCCGACCCAGGGCTCGGACTCGGGCTAAGGCCCCGGAAGACGGTGAACCCCGCTTCGCCCGACCCAGGGCTCGGACTCCACCCCGACCCCTGCTGAACGACCTCCGCCTCGCCCGACCCAGGGGCTCGGGCTCGGCCTCGGCCTCGGCCTCGGCCATGCAGGACAGACTCGACCTCGGCCTCGGAGGAGCCCCCACGTCGCCCGACCTAGGGCACGAGTCCGCCACGTCGACAGGAAGCGCCATCACCACCCTACCCTGAGACGACTCGGGCCGCAGAGAACAGGACCGACGTCCCATCTGGCTAGCTCCGCCAGATAGGCAATGATGGCGCCCCGCTGGACCATGACGACGGCGGCTCCCAGCTCCCTTACGAAAGCAGGGGGATGTCAGCAAGGGCCCAACCACTCCGACAGCTGTCCCTCCGCCCGGCTCCATTGCTTCTCCGACAGCCACGACGCCACACTAGCTGGGTGCCAAGATCTCTCCGGCTGCCACCTTGGCATGTACTTAGGGCACTAGCTCTCCCCCGCTAGACACGTAGCACCTTGCTACACCCCCATTTGTACACCTGGATCCTCTCCTTACGCCTATAAAAGGAAGGACCAGGGCCTTCTTAGAGAGGGGTTGGCCTCGCGGGAACGAGGGTAGGGGTAGGCGCTCTCTCGGGGCCGCTCGCTCCCCTCACCCGCGCGGACGCTTGTAACCCCCTACTGCAAGCGCACCCGACCTGGGCGCGGGACGAACACGAAGGCCGCGGGAATCTCCGACTCCCTCACGACCCGGCTCCGGCCACCTCGCTCTCGCTCTCTCCCTCCTTCGCGCTCGCCCACGCGCTCGACCCATCTGGGCTGGGGCACGCGGCACACTCACTCGTCGGCTCGGGGACCCCCCGGTCTCGGAACACCGACAGTTGGCATGCCAGGTAGGGGCCTGCTGCGTGTTGACGAGTAGTTTCCCGTCAAGCTCCAGATGGGCAGTCTCCAACGACCTCTTCAACCCGGGACGGTGCTCCGTTTCGGGAGTCTCGAGTTCATGTCTTTCGACGGCAGCTACGACATGATACTCCTTCCACCGCCGCGCGACAGCGACAATGGTGGCGGACAGCCCGCCCGCCGGCGGCGGAATCGACGACATCTTTCCCGCGTGGGGGAAGGACAACTTTCGAGCTCACCCCATCCTCTCCCTCGCCATCGGAGGAGGAGGCGGGGCAACCAAGGCCGAGCGGGAGGCTGCGCTCAGTCGACTGTCGAGCAAATCGACATCCCCAGCGCCCCAACGGAGGACGCGTCGGGCATCACCCACGCGTCTGAGGCGAAGGCGAGCGCCGTCCCCCCGCGACACGCTGATCCCGAGCAAGTGGACGACGCCAGCGCGCTCACGGAGGGCCTGCAGGACGTCGCCCTCGCACCCAGGACGACAGCACGATCATCCCCTGATGCGACTTCGTCGATCCTCGTCGACCAAAAGGTACGGGCTGATTCCCATCCTTCGTCATTTTGACTCGGCCTCAACCCGCCTGGCGGCCTCGCTTTGGCGGGCGCTCACATTGAGGCGAGTGCAACCCCTCTGGGGTTTCGTGTGCGGTCGCCTTGGGACTGATTGACGGGTGTCTCGACCTACGGACCCTCTGGGTCCGAGGAAGATGACGACCCCAGCATCTGCTGGGATTTCTCTGGATCTGGCAACCCCAGTGCCATGCGGGACTTCATGACCGCATGCAACCACTGCCTCTCCGACTGTTCCGACGGCAGCCGCAGCCTTGACGACAAGGACTGCGGCCCGAGCCGCGAATGTTTCCACGTCGAGCTAGGGGATCCCTTCGGAGGCAGCTGTCTCGGCATGCCGGAGGATGGTGATCCCCCTAGGCCAGCGCCTCGCGCCGACATCCCGCGGGAGCTAGCTGTGGTCCCCGTTCCGGCGGGGGGTCACGACCCACAGCTCGAGCAAGTCCGCGGGGCGCAGGCCGGGCTCGATGAGGGAGCAGGAGCGCTCGAGGCAATCCGCCGGAACGTCGGGCAGGTATGGGCGAGCCAGCCCCCGGCCGGAGGAATACGTCACCTGCCCCAAGGTCTCCAGCACCGCATCACCAACGATGCCAGGGACAGACCGCCACCCGCATCCGGCGGAACTGGTCAGGACCTGGCCACCGCAGCAATGCTCCTCCGCGCGATGCCGGAGTCATCAACCACCGAGGGTCGGCGAATCCAGGGAGAGCTCAAGCATCTCCTGGAAGGCGCTGCGGCCCGGCAGGCCGAAAGCTCTGCCTCCCGAAGGCAGGGGTACCCCTCGGAACCTCGTGCCGCGACTTCCCAACTCATGCGGGAAGCCTCGGTCTACACCGGGCGCACGCGCAATACCGCGCCTGCGGCCCCGAGCCACCTCGGTGACGAGCACCCTCATCGCGACCGTCGGGCCCGCCTCGACGAAAGGGTGCGCCGAGGTTATCACCCCAGGCGTGGGGGACGCTACGACAGCGGGGAGGATCGGAGTCCCTCGCCCGAACCACCCGGTCCGCAGGTCTTCAGCCGGGCCATTCGGCGGGCGCCGTTTCCGCCCCGATTCCGACCCCCGACTACTATCACAAAGTACTCGGGGGAAACGAGACCGGAATTGTGGCTTGCGGACTACCGCCTGGCCTGTCAACTGGGTGGGACGGACGACGACAACCTCATCATCCGCAACCTCCCCCTGTTCCTCTCCGACACCGCTCGCGCTTGGTTGGAGCACCTGCCTCCGGGGCAGATTTCCAACTGGGAGGATCTGGTCCAGGCTTTCGCCGGCAACTTCCAGGGCACGTATGTGCGCCCCGGGAATTCCTGGGACCTCCGAAGCTGCCGGCAACAGCCGGGAGAGTCCCTTCGGGACTACATCCGGCGATTCTCGAAGCAGCGCACCGAGCTGCCCAACATCACCGACTCCGATGTCATCGGCGCGTTCCTTGCCGGCACCACCTGCCGTGACCTGGTGAGCAAGTTGGGTCGCAAGACCCCCACCAGGGCGAGCGAGCTGATGGACATCGCCACCAAGTTCGCCTCTGGTCAGGAGGCGGTCGAGGCCATCTTTCGAAAGGACAAGCAGCCCCAGGGCCGCCCGTCGGAAGATGCTCCCGAGGCGTCTACTCCGCTCGGCGCCAAGAAGAAAGGCGGGAGGAAGTCGCAAGCGAAACGCGACGCCGCCAGCACGGACCTTGTCGCCGCCGCCGAGTACAAGAACCCTCGGAAGCCCCCCGGAGGCGCCAACCTCTTCGACAAGGCACTCAAGGAGACGTGCCCCTACCATCAGGGGCCCGTCAAGCACACCCTCGAGGAGTGCGTCATGCTTCGGCGCCACTTCCACCGGGCCGGGCCACCCGCAGAGGGTGACAGGGCCCGCGACGACGGCAAAAAGGAAGATCACCAAGCAGGAGAGTTCCCCGAGGTCCGCGACTGCTTCATGATCTACGGAGGGCATGCGGCAAATGCCTCGGCTCGGCATCGTAAGCAGGAGCGTCGGGAGGTCTGCTCGGTGAAGGTGGCGGTGCCAGTCTACCTAGACTGGTCCGACAAGCCCATCACCTTCGACCAGGATGACCACCCCGACCACGTGCCGAGCCCAGGGAAGTACCCGCTCGTCGTCGATCCCGTCATCGGCGACGTCAGGCTCACCAAGGTCCTGATGGATGGGGGCAGCTGCCTCAACATCATCTACGCTGAGACCCTCAGGCTCCTGCGCGTCGATCTGTCATCCGTCCGAGCAGGCGCTGCGCCCTTCCACGGGATCGTTCCCGGGAAGCGCGTCCAGCCCCTCGGACAGCTCGACCTTCCTGTCTGCTTCGGAACACCCTCCAACTTCCGAAGAGAGACTTTGACGTTCGAGGTGGTCGGGTTCCGCGGGACCTACCACGCAGTGTTGGGAAGGCCATGCTACGCGAAGTTCATGGCCATCCCCAACTACACCTACCTGAAGCTCAAGATGCCGGGCCCCAACAGGGTCATCACCGTCGGCCCCATGTACAAACACACATTCGAATGCGATGTGGAGTGCGTGGAGTACGCCGAGGCCCTCGCCGAGTCCGAGGCCCTCATTGCCGACCTGGAAAGCCTCTCCCGAGAGGTGCCGGACGTGAAGCGACATGCCGGCAACTTCGAGCCAGCGGAGACGGTTAAGGCCGTCCCTCTCGACCCCAGTGGCGACACCTCCAAGCAGATTCGGATCGGTTCCGGGCTCGACCCCAAATAGGAAGCAGTGCTCGTCGACTTTCTCCGCGCAAACGCCGACGTCTTTGCGTGGAGTCCCTCGGACATGCCCGGCATACCGAGGGATGTCGCCGAGCACTCGCTGGATATTCGGGCCGGAGCCCAACCGGTCAGACAGCCTCTGCGCCGATTCGACGAGGAAAGGCGCAGGGTGATAGGCGAGGAGATCCACAAGCTGATGGCAGCAGGGTTCATCAAAGAGGTATTCCATCCCGAATGGCTTGCCAACCCTGTACTTGTGAGGAAGAAAGGGGGGAAATGGCGGATGTGTGTAGACTACACTGGTCTCAACAAAGCATGTCCGAAAGTCCCCTACCCTCTACCTCGCATCGATCAAATCGTGGACTCCACTGCAGGGTGCGAAACCCTGTCTTTCCTCGATGCCTACTCAGGGTATCATCAAATCAAGATGAAAGAGTCCGACCAGCTCGCGACTTCTTTCATCACGCCCTTCGGCATGTACTGTTATGTCACCATGCCGTTCGGTTTGAGGAACGCGGGTGCAACGTACCAGCGGTGCATGAACCATGTGTTCGGCGAACACATCGGTCGCACAGTCGAGGCCTACGTCGATGACATCGTAGTCAAGACGAGGAAAGCCTCCGACCATCTCTCCGACCTCGAACTGACATTCCGGTGTCTCAAGGCGAAGGGCGTCAAGCTCAATCCCGAGAAGTGCGTCTTTGGGGTGCCCCGAGGCATGCTCTTGGGATTCATCGTCTCCGAGCGGGGCATCGAAGCCAACACGGAGAAGATCGCAGCCATCACAAACATGGGGCCCATCAAGGACTTAAAAGGCGTACAGAGGGTCATGGGATGCCTCGCGGCCTTGAGCCGTTTCATCTCGCGCCTCGGCGAAAGAGGCCTGCCCCTGTACCGTCTCTTAAGGAAGGCCGAGTGCTTCACTTGGACTCCCGAGGCCGAGGAAGCCCTCGGGAACCTGAAGGCGCTCCTCACCCAGGCGCCCGTCTTGGTACCCCCAGCTGATGGAGAAACCCTCTTGGTCTACGTCGCCGCAACCACTCAGGTGGTCAGCGCCGCGATCGTGGTCGAAAGGCAGGAGGAGGGGCATGCTTTGCCCATTCAGAGGCCAGTTTACTTCGTCAGCGAAGTGCTGTCCGAGACCAAGATCCGCTACCCACAAGTCTAGAAGCTGCTGTATGCAGTGATCCTGACGAGGCGAAAGCTGCGACATTACTTCGAGTCTCATCCGGTGACTGTGGTGTCATCCTTCCCCCTGGGGGAGATCATCCAGTGCCGGGAAGCCTCGGGACGGATCGCGAAGTGGGCGGTGGAAATCATGGGCGAGGCAATCTCGTTCGCCCCTCGGAAGGCCATCAAGTCCCAGGTACTGGCGGACTTCGTAGCCGAATGGGTCGACACCCAGTTGCCGACGGCTCCGATCCAACCGGAGCTCTGGACCATGTTTTTCGACGGGTCGCTGATGAAGACGGGAGCCGGCGCGGGCCTGCTCTTCGTCTCGCCCCTCGGGAAACACCTGCGCTACGTGCTCCGCCTCCATTTCCCGGCGTCCAACAATGTGGCTGAGTACGAGGCTCTGATCAACGGATTGCAAATTGCCATCGAGCTAGGGGTCCGACGCCTCGATGCACGCGGCGACTCGCAGCTCGTCATCGACCAAGTCATGAAGAACTCCCACTGCCGCGACCCGAAGATGGAGGCCTACTGTGATGAGGTTCGACGCCTGGAAGACAAGTTCTACGGGCTCGAGCTTAACCACATCGCCCGGCGCTACAACGAGACTGCGGACGAGCTGGCGAAGATAGCCTCGGGGCGAACGACGGTTCCCCCGGACGTCTTCTCCCGGGATCTGCACCAACCCTCCGTCAAGATAGGCGGCACGCCCGAGCCCGAGGTGACCTCGGCCCAGCCCGAGCCATCCTCGGTTCAACCCGAGGAACCCTCGGCCCCCGAGGGCAAAGCACTGCACATCGAGGAGGAGCAGAGCGGGGTCATGCCAGATCAAGATTGGTAGACCCCGTACCTGCAATATCTCCGCCAAGGAGAGCTGCCCCCCGGCCGAGCCGAGGCTCGGCGGGTAGCGCGACGCGCCAAGTCGTTCGTCTTGCTGGGCGATGAGAAGGAGCTCTACCACCGTAGCCCCTCGGGCATCCTCCAGCGATGCATCTCCATCGCCGAGGGTCAGGAACTCCTGCAAGAAATACACTCGGGGGCTTGCGGCCATCATGCCGCACCTCGAACCCTCGTCGGGAACGCTTTCCGCCAAGGCTTCTACTGGCCGACGGTGGTGGCTGACGCCACTAGAATTGTCCGCGCCTGCGAAGGGTGCCAATTCTATGCGAAGCAGACCCACCTGCCCGCTCAGGCTCTGCACACAATACCCATCACCTGGCCCTTCGCTGTGTGGGGTCTGGACCTCGTCGGCCCTCTGCAGAAGGCGCCCGGGGGCTACACGCACCTGCTGGTCGCCGTCGACAAATTCTCCAAGTGGATCGAGGTCCGACCCCTGAACAGCATCAGGTCCGAGCAGGCAGTGGCGTTCTTCACCAACATCATCCATCGCTTCGGGGTCCCGAACTCCATCATCACCGACAACGGCACCCAGTTTACCGGCAAAAAAATTCTTGGATTTTTGCGAGGATCACAACATCCGGGTAGACTGGGCCGCCGTAGCTCATCCAATGTCGAATGGGCAAGTGGAACGTGCCAACGGCATGATTCTACAAGGGCTCAAGCCCCGGATTTACAATGATCTCAACAAGTTCGGCAAGCGATGGATGAAGAAACTCCCCTCGGTGGTCTGGAGCCTGAGGACGACGCCAAGCCGAGCCACAGGTTTCACGCCGTTCTTCCTGGTCTACGGGGCCGAGGCCGTCCTGCCCACTGACCTGGAATACGGCTCCCCGAGGACGAGGGCCTACAACGAAGAAGGCAACCAAGATAGCCGAGAAGACTCGCTGGACCAGCTGGATGAGGCTCGGGACAGGGCCTTACTACACTCGGCGCGGTATCAGCAGTCCCTGCGACGCTACCACGCCCGAGGGGTCCGACCCCGAGACCTCCAGGTGGGCGATCTGGTGCTTCGGCTGCGGCAAGACACCCGAGGGAGGCACAAGCTCACGCCCCCCAGGGAGGGGCCGTTCGTCATCGCCAAAGTTCTGAAGCCCGGAACGTACAAGCTGGCCAACAGTCAAGGCGAGGTCTACGGCAACGCTTGGAACATCCAACAGCTACGTCGCTTCTACCCTTGAGATGTTTCCAAATTGTTCATATACCTCGCACCCACGCAAAGTTTAGTCAACAAGGAAGGGTCGGCCTCGCCTCGGCAAAGCCCGACCCTCCCTCGGGGGCTAAAAGGGGGGAAACCCCCTCTGCGTCAAAATTTTCCTCGAACAGAAAATCTCTTTTACCAGAATATCTTTCGTGCTTTTTGACTACTTCGAAAAGTGGGTCATGGAAACGACAGGGTACACGTAAGCAGTCAAGGCTGACCGAGCCGAGGGACTCCTACGCCTCTGGGATACGGATACCTCACTCATCACCTTCTGCGATAAGTAACTCGCGTTCGGATAAGGTGACTCCGCGGATCGAACAAGTCTCTACGTTCGGAAGCTCTTCTGTCGAAGCGATTCTTCGAGTTTTCTCGACTAAGTCGGTGATAGGGCCTCATGGACGAGTAAAAGTGCGCGTAAGCGGCAAGGCCGACCGAGCCGAGGGACTCCCACGCCTCCGGGATACGGATACCTCACTCCTCACCTTCCGCGAGAAGCAACTTTCGCTCGCACAAACATCCCTGTTACCGACAAAAAGTCCAGACGCTTGGAACAAGAGGAAAAGGGACGCAGCTTTACAACACAGCAAGGGTGTGTGTTCTGGCCTCGACGGCCGCACAAAGCACACGCTACAAGACAAGCTAATCCTGCAGGCTCAGGTCTTGGCGCTGGAAGGGGGCGGCGACACCCTCGGCATCGACAGCACCTTCGGCAAGGCCCGAACTAGCCTCGGACGGCGACGCGGTCCGAGGGCCTCCGCTCCGAAGGACGACGTCATCACCACGCCCGGGCGATCGTTGTCAGGGACTTCTCCGGGAATCCGGCCCGAGCAGGCGGCTCGGCCAGCCACCTCCGGGGCCTCGGCCAACCACCTTCCGAGGACACGAGCCCGGCCCGAAGCCTCGGTTGACCAACTCCGGCGTCGATCCTGCCAACGGACAACTCGGCTAGGCTCCGGCCAACCAGGTTTCATTTCCGAGCCAGCTCTGCCTCTGCTCATGCTGATATCGCTACCCCCGGCCTCGGCTCGACGAAGAGCGGCCGAGGGGTCTCTTTAACTAAGCTAGAGGAGCCTCGGACAATAGGGCCGACCGAGCCGAGGGACTCCTACGCCTCCGGGATACGGATACCTCACTCGTCACCTTGACACGGGGCGACTCATGCTTAGTGAAGCGGTTCAGACGATCAGCAGACGAGTCTTAGTGCTCGGAAATGAGGAAAAAACACGGCTCCGTGCCGTAATTACATACATGTTCAGGCCCCGAAAGCCGAAAATGAACAAAAAACCCGGCACTCGAAGTGCCATTACAAACGGAACTCCGGTTCCCCCCCGCAAGTACGAACAACCCCACTCGGTAGGGGCGGGCCTGCGGGGCTACGGAAGACTGACGGGCGGCTCGTCGCCGCCCGCTCCGACTACGACGGCGACGGCCCCCACTCCGGATGGCCGAGCTGCAGCAGTGCAGGCCTCAGGGGTAGGCACTGCTGCAGTCTTGCCCCCGCCCGCGCCGACGCTCGAGGGGCGAGGACAAGTACAAAGAGCCAGAGGCCCGAAGCGCCGATGGTGGCGGTGATCCCGTCGGTGACGGGGACTTCTCGAACCGCCTCCACCTCGGCACTGACGCTAGGAGCCATCAGCCTACCGGCAGATCCCCACTCAAATCCTCCCAGATGAGTGGGGCACCGGCCTCCGCGCAAAGGCGCCGCCCTGGTGCAAAGGCAGGGCCACCCCAGAACACGAACGCCGCCCTAGCAGCGCGCGACGTCTAGGGTGGACCTCCCGTGTACACGGCGCGGCAGCTGCCCCCCAACAGAAGGGGCCACCGGAGCCGAGCCAGCGGACCCGACACGCTGGAGGTGACGACGTCCGCCGCCGATCCACCCCGCGTTGTCGAAGTCCGGGCCGCCCGCAGGGCCAGTGAGCGCCTTCTCCCTCGAACATCGTGGGAGAGGATGACCCACGAACCCGTGCGGGAGGTAGAGCGCCGGCTCAGTCCGGCACCCACCCCAGCGAGGATGATGAACATCCTTGAAGCTGAGGGTGGGACCTAGATCACAGTCCGGTTTGCTCCTCCCCACCCAGGAGCTGGTGGTCACTGTCTCGGATGACCCCCAGCGGAGGGGAGCGACCGGGCTGCCTGATGAAAATCCTTGAAGCCAAACGATGGCTGAAAGGTACCCACTCCCACGGAGTGGTGTCCCCCGACGATGAGGCGCGGAGACGGCGGTTTCCCCCATCCGGGGGCTTGAAAGGCGGAAAGACACGATGCATAAGGGAGGAAGAAGACATGGTCGCCTTACGAAAGGGGTCGCTCTCCTTTTAAAGGCAACTCTCCGTGCTTGCGCCCCCAACCGTCACGGGCTGAGTCTTCTCCAACACGCCTCCAAAGCCCTCCCCTGCGGCGCGGGGGCTAGGACCCACCTGTCATGCGGACCGGCTCCGAGCAAAAGAAGCCGAACCGCCGCGCGCGGCGCGCGCGCAACCACCCAGCGGTTACAAGTGACCCTCCACTTTTGCCCAGACCAACGGGCGAAGGGGGCGGACAGCCATGCGGGCGGCATGCAACCGCGCCAAGTGGACGTGCCTCTCCGACTCCTGACAGGCCAGCACGGAGGCTCAAGCCCACGCGTCGCGCAACCGGCGCGCCGGATGCTGCATGTAAGCCACTATGCCACTTGCGCCACCACCGCACCTCCTCGGTTGCAGAACCAATACCACGACCCGAGGCGGCCCGGCGCGCGGCCCAGCTGCGCCAGCCTGACGCAGCGGTCAAACACGGTCAAAAGTGGGCCGGCAGTAATGACAGTGGCAGGCGCGCAAGAGCAGCGATCACGCCATCAGCCAGGCTCACGTCCCATCCGGAGGCAGCAAGAGAACCCCCTCTCTCACGGTGTGAAGACGACACGCCCGTGACCCGTTCCTCGAACGGCTCGCGCACGCGCAACGGCAGCCTCGCCAACTACTCGCCCCGGCGCATTAACTCCGCGGCTCGACGGGCAGCGCTACTGGCGGGAGCAGCTGGCGACGTTTCGCCTTCACCAAAACGACCACACCAAAAAAGGTACGCCACGTCGTTCAATTTCGTATCCTTTTTCCCCTTTCTCTATCTCTTGCAACAGGGACCGGGAAGGGGGATACCCCCAAAGGGATCCTTCCCCGTGAAGGAACTAGGCTCCGAGCCTCCTTACTGATCAGGGGTTCGAAGGCTGGCCCCCCGAAGGGTTCAACAGCCGCCTCAGATCGCGTGGGCCCGACACCCACTACTGGTCAGGGGTTCGAAGGTCGGCCCCCCGAAAGGTCCCACGACCGCCTCAGGCTACTCGGGCTCCGCGCCCATTACTGATAGGGGTTCGAAGGCTGGCCCCCCGAAGGGTTCACAGTCGCCTCAGACACCGAGCGAGGGATGACCAGGGGTACGTTCGATACATAACCAAGGCTCGGGCTGCGCTCCCGAGGTACCCTAGGACATTTCCGAGACCAGCGGGAACGACTCTGTAACGGAATCCCATCGGAGGGAGGCAACGAGCCCTCAGACCCCGTCGCCAGGGGATCGGGTCCGGCAGATCACCCGCAGGTACTTTTGGGCGTGCCTCCGGGCCCCTAGCCGACCCCCAACGAACGGGGCACGGACGTCCACTCGGATTACCCGATTGCAGCTCACCGGAGACACCATGTTCGGTGCCCATCGAGGGTAACATGGCGCTCTCCCCCCTCCTCCTTGCGGAAAGGCGACGTAGGGGCGTATGTAAAAAAGCCGAGTCTGTCCCTGATCGTCCTCTCGCTCTGTGCGGAGGCTCGGGGGCTGCTCTCGCAAACCCGGCTCCGGCCGAACCGTTGACAGCGTCAACATACCAGCCCGAGAACTTGGGCCCCGACAGTGCACCTGGGCTACGGCCTGTCCGCATGAGGGAACCGCCAGACCAGCCGAAGCATTACGCAAGGCATTAAGACCTCGAAGGAGTGAAACCACTCCTCCGAGGCCTCGGGGGCTACACCCGGCGGGTGCGCTCGCGCGCACCCACCGGAACAAAGTACAACCGAGAAAGGCTGGTCCCCTTGCAAAAAAGTGCGACAAAAGCCTCCAAGCGAGTGTTAACACTCCCTTCGAGGCTCGGGGGCTACTGTCGGGGACCATAATTAGGGGTACCCTCAAGACGCCTAATTCTCAGCTGGTAACCCCCATCAGCATAAAGCTGCAGAGGCCTGATGGGTTTGATTAAGTCAGGGGTCAGTCCATACGAGCGACTCGATCACGCCACGCCCGAGCCTAGCCTCGGGCAAGGGCAGCCGACCCTGAGATGTTTCCGTCTCGCCCGAGGCCTCCTCTTTCACGGCAGACGCATCTCCGGCTCGCCCGAGGCCTTGCCTTCGATAAGAAGTAACCCTGACTAAATCACCGCGCCGACCGACCAGGTCACTGGGGCCTTTAACGCAAAGGGTAAGACTGACGGGCGGCCAGGCTTGGCCAAAAGCGCCAGAGGAAGCTCCGCCCGACCCAGGGCTCGGACTCGGGCTAAGGCCCCGGAAGACGGCGAACTCCGCTCCGCCCGACCCAGGGCTCGGACTCGGGCTAAGGCCCCGGAAGACGGCGAACTCCGCTCCGCCCGACCCAGGGCTCGGACTCGGGCTAAGGCCCCGGAAGACGACGAACTCCGCTCCGCCCGACCCAGGGCTCGGACTCGGGCTAAGACCCCGGAAGACGGCGAACTCCGCTCCGCCCGACCCAGGGCTCAGACTCGGGCTAAGGCCCCGGAAGACGGCGAACTCCGCTCCGCCCGACCCAGGGCTCGGACTCGGGCTAAGGCCCCGGAAGACGGCGAACTCCGCTCCGCCCGACCCAGGGCTCGGACTCGGGCTAAGGCCCCGGAAGACGGTGAACCCCGCTTCGCCCGACCTAGGGCTCGGACTCCACCCCGACCTCTGCTGAACGACCTCCGCCTCGCCCGACCCAGGGGCTCGGGCTCGGCCTCGGCCTCGGCCATGCAGGACAGACTCGACCTCGGCCTCGGAGGAGCCCCCACGTCGCCCGACCTAGGGCACGAGTCCGCCACGTCGACAGGAAGCGCCATCACCACCCTACCCTGAGATGACTCGGGCCGCAGAGAACAAGACCGACGTCCCATCTGGCTAGCTCCGCCAGATAGGCAATGATGGCGCCCCGCTGGACCATGACGACGGCGGCTCCCAGCTCCCTTACGAAAGCAGGGGGACGTCAGCAAGGGCCCAACCACTCCGACAGCTGTCCCTCCGCCCGGCTCCATTGCTTCTCCGACAGCCACGACGCCACACTAGCTGGGTGCCAAGATCTCTCCGGCTGCCACCTTGGCATGTACTTAGGGCACTAGCTCTCCCCCGCTAGACACGTAGCACCTTGCTACACCCCCATTTGTACACCTGGATCCTCTCCTTACGCCTATAAAAGGAAGGACCAGGGCCTTCTTAGAGAGGGGTTGGCCTCGCGGGAACGAGGGCAGGGGTAGGCGCTCTCTCGGGGCCGCTCGCTCCCCTCACCCGCGCGGACGCTTGTAACCCCCTACTGCAAGCGCACCCGACCTGGGCGCGGGACGAACACGAAGGCCGCGGGAATCTCCGACTCCCTCATGACCCGGCTCCGGCCACCTCGCTCTCGCTCTCTCCCCCCTTCGCGCTCGCCCACGCGCTCGACCCATCTGGGCTGGGGCACGCGGCACACTCACTCGTCGGCTCGGGGACCCCCCCGGTCTCGGAACGCCGACACCATCACATGGTTGTTATTTATTAATATAAAAACTTAAAGGAAGTTTCATCGTCTAACGCGAAGTATAACTTATTACATCATAGACCAAAACTTAGAGCAGCCTAGTGACAGATCCGGGCTCTCCATAGCGCAGCCTCTTGCGAGGAGGAGATAGCGCCACGGCGGGGACCTGAGCTTCTGGCGGATCCAGTCCTTGAAGTTGAGCTTCCAGGGCTGCAATCCTGGCGTGGGCATTCTCCAGCTCCAAGTGCACACTGTAGAGGTCCAGAGTGGCACTGTCCAGGTCGGTGTTGAGACCGGCCACTACACCAGCTAGGGTGTTGAGGCGATCCTCACCAGGTTCACCTGGAACAATGTTGGTCTGGCTTTCTCCACGCAGGCGCTGAGGAAGATGCCTGAACCTCGTGTTCTGCAGCTGCTGCCGGTAGGTGTGGCTGAGCGACCACAGAGTCCGACGGGCAGCGTCGCTGACCGAGGCAGCATAGGTGGACAGCGGTATCAGGGACTCGTGAGCAGACAGAGTCCTGAACCCCCTGTCACCTGCATCCATCACCCTGACGTGGATGCGGGTGATGTAATAGCAAGCCCGGGGAGGCTCGCTCACCCGCCTCGTCTCGTACAGGGGGCGGACGTAGGCGCCTAGCGCATGCAGCACTTCCTGCAGCAGGTTGGGGAAGTGCCCTGTCTCGAACATTGATGTGTAATGTTCGACAACTGGACCAATCCCCATGAAGTGGTTCTGCTGGGCGTAGTCAGCTTCCTGGTTGACGTGCTCATCCTCTCCATCGTCGTCGTCGTCGTCATCCTCGTCATCGCCGTCTCCGGAGTCGTTGGGGTCGTCGCCTCCAGGTGCAGGTGCTTGAAAGGCTGGTGCCGACGATGCTGACGTCGATGACCCCGCTGCGAAGGCCAGGGACTCGGCCAATGGGGTGGGGGTCGGCAGCTGCTCCTCCGAGCTGTCCTCCAGGTTGATCACGTTCTCTACTCGGACGGGAGGGAGATTCGCTGGAGCTTCCTCGACTACCACTGGGTAGACCGGGATCTGCCGGGGCTGAGGGGCGTAGTTGGTGTTGACGCGAGTGGTTTGGAGAGTGCGAACCATCTACAAGAGAAGAGTCAACTTAGTTGAATTTCAAAGAGGTAAGACTGATAAAGGAATTTATAGGAATAAAATTAGCAAGTTTTGAACAACTAGGCTTTCCATTTCTAACTAATCTAACGACCTAGGGTCAGCATAGCTTTGATACCACTTCTGTCACACCCGGTTCCAGGGGGTAGAACCAAGCACATACCATATGTGTGCCAGGATCCATTTCCACACATATGTTGACGTCACAAGTGTAATATATCAAAAGACAATGCAATAAAGGCGTAAAGAGAGTATAATACTTTATTACATCATCTGAAATACTGTATCTTGAACAATTATCACATCAAAGTTAAGCGGAAATAAACAACTGGGCAATCTTCCACAGGAAGTTGACCGACGCATCGTTAGACTTAGAATTCCTCGTCGATAAATTCTCCATCAAAGTCTCCAGCATCACCTTCTGATCAAAATATTAGCAAGGGTGAGCTCACTTATGGTCGGGGCTCAGCAAGTGGGGGAAAAATTAATGCAGGTATAACAAGGTGAGGCTAAGGTTGAGCAGTAAGCATTTTAGTTGGTCAACATTTTATTATCAACACCTGTCTTACTAATAAGAGTGAATCCCAAATATCCCAATTAAACAAAGGATTATGAATATAACAAAAAGCACTTAAGTGAAACCACTTAAGCAAATTATTGGCAGATCATCGGATCTCAATTTAATTCCAACTTCAAGTTCAATTATCATGTGAGGAGTCCAGGTCGCTCATAACCGGGAGCACGACTGATATATCAGTTTTACACTCTGCAGAGGTGGTACAACTTTACCCACAAGCCATGTATCCCATCTAGCCCGGGTTGATCGGACCCTTAGACACTGCCGAGGTGAATGGCTAGGGATCCATTATGAGGTTTTCACAAAATACACTTAATACGAAGCAACCCGCTAAGGTTTCTAAGATGATGGTGGTGGCCCCCTGGGTGAAGTACCTTAGCAAAGAACACGACCCCATGTTAACGTGGGCTGCCGGCACCTACCGCTCCCCCTCTTGCCCATATTTCAGGTAAGGTTGCTAGGCACTAAGCATATAGAGTTAATTACCAAAGCCAGAGCCATGATAGCACTCGTGGTTGCACTGTTATCCTGGGTGGTCACTCCATGTTCCCATTAAATTTGTAATAATGTTATCTTAACCATCGGGTTAATGCCATAGTTGCCAATTAAATCTTTGGAACATTAAAACCAATTAATGAGTGACATTAAGAAATATATAAGTTGAGCGGTAGCACAAATTCTTGCATAGCTTAATAACTTTCCCAGTTTAAACAAGGAATACGGGTAGTAAATCTAGGACATCCTTAATTAGGTAAATCCCATCAAATTATGCAATATATCAAAAAGTAAACATTATTATATGCAATGAATAGGTACAAACAGAATATGCAGAGGGAGAATCCACTTGCCTTGCTCAAGCGAGTCCTGCGGATCGTCCTCGAACGAGTTCGGATCGCCTACCGCACAATCCGCTTCTAATAGAGTCGCATAGCGCACATACAAAAATAAAATATACACCAATAAATAAACATGCACCATTCATAAACATACACCAATACGTCATTAAGCACACATTAACGTATCACACTAATCATATCTTAATTACGTACTAATCGCGTAAATACTTATTAATTCAATTGTAGCTATTAATGTGAATCCTAATGGTGAATTTATGAGTGGGTGTAATAAATATAGTTTAAATATATTTTAACATCATTAATAAAAATAAATAATATTTATTGTCTTTTAATACTAATAAATAAATTAATACCTTTTATCTCTCTTTATTTCTAACTTAAATTATTGAACATAGCAAAAATGAATATAATATTCTAAAAATCCTTATAAACTACTAATTGAACATTTTCTAACACAAGCGAGGTTATTTAATATAAACTAGTACTCTAACAAATTTTAAGTTCTAAACCTGCGAACATGTTTATTTGACTAGCAAAAACCTATTTTTCCATCTACTAATGATATTTTCTCCTTTCTTTATAAAAAAATGCTAATAAAATAATTAGATAAATCATCTAAAAATCCTATATTATTCATATGACATCTATGCTATTTTCCAAATCCATTTACAATGCACCTATAATTCTCCAAATAGTTTCTAAAGTTTATCGTGACCAAATTTTGACTATAAATTCTTATCTAGTATTTTTATCATCAACGTGTGGCTATTAAATCTATGTCATATTTCTCTAAACCAAAATCAACGCGTCGATAACATGAAATAACACGGTGCACTATTAATCGCATATCTCTGATAAATTCCATAACGCACACATATACATAAATCGGAATCACATGTGTTCATAATACAACAAACAAAATATACAACTCATGAATCGAATCAAAAAGCACTTTATAAATTACATAAAATAAATTTGGGTCGTCATCAACCTCGGGTTCGTGCGTGTGACGGGGATGAATCGACGGGTTTCGGCCGGACGGAGTGCAAGGCTCGACTACGGACGGCGAGTGCGTGGCTCCGGCGAACTCCAGCGACGAACGACACACTCCGGCGAACACCACGGGCTCCGGCGACGAACGGCAACGACACTAGCTATGAGCGTGGAGTGCTAGAGAGAAAAGCAAACTCGAGTAGGCAGGAAGGGGGAAGCTCTGCTGCCTTTTATAGAGAGCAGGAGGGGAGAAGAAAGGGTCACTGGTGGTCTTCAATGGTGCTACCGTTTCCTGCTCGTAATGGAGAGGAGGAATGAGGGGAGGAAGCAACGGTAGAAATAAATCTCCATTAACACGATGAATTAAGCGCGCGCATGACGAACGGACGACGGGGTCGCGATGGGACGCGCGGCAGTCGGGCTCGCAGTGCCGTGGGCGCTCGCGCGGGGTGCGGCTTGCGCGCTGCTGCAGGGCGCCGGCGCGGGGCTTCGGGCGCGGCACGGAACGCCTGGGCGAGCGCTCGACCTGCTCGCGCGGTCGCGCGGCTGGGCGGGTCGGCGCTTGGGCGCGCGCAGGCGAGCGAACAGAGAGAGGAGAGAGAGAAGTGAGAGAGAGAGAGAAGTGAGGGAGAGAGGCGGCAGCGGGAGAGAGAGATTAGGGGAGAGAGAGTGGGAGGCGGCGGTGGCTGCTGCTTGGCAGCGCGCGCGCAGTAGGTTAAGGTATGGGGGTTTTGGGCCCCCAAGTGGGCCGGCTGTGAGGGGTTTTGTTTTTTTTCTTTTTTTTAATTCCGAAATGCTTATTTAAAGAGCTTAAAAACTCAAAAAAATTCACCAAAATATTTATAAACAAAATACTTATTTTTAGACTAATAATTACTATATTTCTTAATTATTGTTTAATTACTAGGATTTCTTTTTAAAAGGAAATTAACAACAATCATCCGATAATAAATCAAGCGCATGCAAAGAAAACGATGCAAATGAATAATTAAACACTAAAAATTTTATTACCCTAATTAATATAATATCTAAATTTATTATTTTAATTGATGGCTTTTATGGTGTTACATCAGGCGGCTGACGCCGTTTCACGTAACACGACACCCATTGGGATTCCAGCCAACTGCGCGGGCGATATGATTACGCCCGCGGTCACATCAAGTTACTACTCAGAAGCAGTTTGCTATATGTTCAGCGTACCAAGCCGTCCCTTGCCTACACCCATTGGGGGGGACTGTGGCGGAACTGCCCGAATTACTCCAACTTAAGTGCCTAAGTCCCACCTTAGAGGATAGACCACACTTAAATGGGAATAACCCGTCAATCCCTCGGATCTAGTCCGACGAGGCCACTGACAAAATCAAGTACCACAGTCTCACTCGATGGTGAGTCACAGAGCAAATACAATAAAGCATAAAACCATACATTAAGGAGTATCAAGCTTATTACATCATCATCGGAGATTTAGCAAAAGTAGTCATCATTGTTCGAAGTGCAGCAGAATAAAACTAACGATAAATAAACAGAGAGATGGGGAAGCCTGTCCCATCACTCCTCATGCTCCTCCTCTGCCAAGGCAGGGTCCCACTCGACTGTCCAACCCGGTGGCATGGTGGACGGCCAAGTCACTCCAGCAACCATGTCCTCCAGAGAACCTGTAAAATTATGCCACAAGCAAGGCTGAGTATACTAATACTTAGCTAGACTTACCCGGTGTGAGAAGTCTACTCCTCTACCTCTAGACATGCAACTGTTTGGCTGAGGGGTTTGGTTGCCAAAAAGCACTAGCTGAGTCTATAAATCAAGTTTTAGCTTTGTCAAGTTCTAGTGTGACTCTCTTAAGACTAATTGTATACCTATCTAATCATACATGGTATCAAACATTTAGCAATCAACAACTTTTGCCAATTCATCGCATTTCCACTTGTTACTCAATGTAGTACAATGGATCAAGCAGTCTCATTAGCTGCGAGAAGCAGACGATTCGAATCGAGTTTTTATCCTTGCAAGGTAAACCCAAACACACGACATGGCGAGGCACTCCGTCCCCACACACATCAACCGTCCCCATCGATTCCCTGGCAATAGAAAGGGGCTCACCACCTTGGCGTACAATGCCTCACTGACCCCGACTGCCGTCGTGCAGTGACCGCACTTGTACCCACCATAACCGGAATGGGAGACCACGTCTCAGGTCGCGTGTGGAGGGCAATCTGCGGGCAGGTTCACTCAGGTACCAGGCTTACCGATTTACCATATTTCTCGGCATGTGCTTAGTACGTTCAAACGCTTGACACAGGTATCCGCATGTTAATCCTTATTCAATTTTTATCTCGTAGACCACGCATCCCCTATGGATCCGTGCCCACAAACCAACATCAGTATGATATGAAGGTGGATACAACCAATTTCCTGACCTCGCGCGAGTGCTAGAAAAATCACTCGACTTCTACCAAGATCCCTAATTAGTAAAGCAGCTACTCGACCTAGCATACTAGTATCCATCTCAAAAGGGAATCCTGAGTTAATGCATCTAGGGTTTCAGACAACTCCTACACTTAAGTGCACAGTACAAGCCTACAACCATTAAGTGTAGCAAAATAGCATATATAAACGGTTATGCATAAAACCGGGGCTTGCCTTTCAAAGCTGGGGCAGGCAGATCCTCTGGGGCAGGCTCTGGTGCTGGATCCGGGGCTCCCTCCTGAGCAACTCCTTGCTCCGGCACGAGGATGTACTCTCCGTCAGCTAGGTTGCAATCTATCGAATGCAATGAGTAAGAACATGTATGCCATGATTTTGCAGAATTTCGAAATCATCATGTTAAGCGAAGAAATTAAGTTAATGGATAACTTAGGGTTTCCTGATTATAAGAGGCTTTTAGGGTTTAAGGCTTATCAATTTAGGTTGGAGGTTCTTGCCTAAGCATAATGGATTAAGACTTGGAATGCCCTTTAAATGTTTTAGTAGGGAGTCAGGGGTTTGGCTGGTTTGGTTAGTGCAACATTAGTCTCCACTATTAGTTCTTCTTTTCATTTTCCACTTATGAATTTTAGTGTGGGTTTGAACTACAATAGTGTTTTAACTTTGCCCAAAAATTCTGTAAAAATTACAGTGGGTTACTATTTGTCACTGTAGTTTGTCCTATAAATTTGAGGTGGATACTAATTTAGAAACTACTTGTGCAAAATTAACAAAGACAAGCTTTAAAAGGGCATTTTACACTATAGCTGTGATTTAATTGAAGTTTCTGTACCAAATTTTATTTTTGTCCAGATACATAGGTGATATTAGGCCTCTGTGTTAAAAATCACAGAAAAAGGCCTACTGGATATTTAGTTGTGAATTTCTAAAGTTTATGCAAAAAAAGTGCTTATAACTAACTTGTTATTTGAAAAATATCAAACAACAGATTCCATATTTTTCCTATGTTCATAATAACAAAATATTAGTTATCCCAAGGGTTGGGGTGTTTTCTCCTCAGGGTTATTTTTCTAGGGTTTTTCTAAGGTTTCCTTGTTTTTCCTAAATTGAAAGGTATCTCCTTTCTTTTGTACTAAACAAGGGTATAATAAATTTTTCTAGTGAACTACTCTGAATAAGGGAGCCAACAAAAATGTGGGTGCTCCCTGGTCTTTATTTTAAATTACCTTTTATATTTTCTCTAACTTTAGGCTAAAAATAATTTAAATGGCAAACTCTACCTTAATTTGGGGCACAGAGGGGTTTATTATTTTTAAACAGGTTAGGAAGTGATTAAGTATTTCTCTAAATTTTCTTAACCCTAGTCTAATAGTGTAGCTATTTTTCCTCATTTCTTTTAGCTTTTGACTAGTTAATCATTTAAATCAAAACTTTAAAGTTTTCTGTAACACTTAGGGGTTTTATATTTTTCCTAAGTAGCTTTTATTGTTTAGGATCTGGCAAAATTGGTTTGACTCGATTTGGGTAAACCAAACTGAAGTTATGAATTTTTCAAGTTCTGTTTGGATCTAAATTAGAATATTTAAAAATGTTTCCTGGAAAACCCATTTGCATCGAAGACCCTGGGTTATTACTAAACTAATTCCTTCAGTTATACCCTTGCGCCACTATTCCCCTGAGTCACTGACAGCGCACAAAACCCCCTGCCCTTTTCTTCTTCTTCCCCGCGGTCCCTCCCCCTAAGTAAACAGTAACCGTGGAAAGGAAAAGGATGGCACGGCTCACCGGCGGCGGGAGAGGTCCGGTGAGGGGCAGGGTTGGCTTCGGGAGGTTCTGGCGGTCACAGCGATGTACGGCTCGACGGCGGTGGTGGCCGGAATCGACCGGACCACGTGCGCAGGCAGGTGAACTCGTCCACGGCGAGTGCTCTGGCCTAACCACGACGATCTAGTTCAATTAAACGGCACGGTGAGCTCCACGGGATGACATAGAGGCTATGTGTGCAGGGAATCGGAAAATGGTGCAGAGGCTTACCCGGTCTACGTTCACTGGCGATCGGGTGAAGTCCGGTGACCGTGGGCTGGCTTCTCCGGCGAGGCAAAGTCTGATTCCTTGCTCGGGGAGCTTCACCAAGGCACACACAGACTATTCTGAGGGTCGGACGGGGTCGAGAGAGTCTCTACTGGCCGGTCTACGGTGGCGGGGGATCGGGTGGCTGCGGGCACGCCGTGCGCGGGGCAATGCCGGTGATCTGGTGCTCCGGTGAGGTCGAGCGGGCGTGGAGGAGTACGGTCGATGTCCCAGGGGTTTTATAGGCACGGGCGCGGCAACGGAGCCGGCTCGGCTTTGGCGCAACGCGGGGCACGCGGGGGCACGCGTCGGGCGTGCCCTAGCGAGCTCAGAGCGCGTCGAACACGTGGCTCTTTGCTTCTGCCCTTGTTCTTCCCTCTGTTGAGTGGCCAAAACGTGCGAATCTTGCCCTAAGACCTGTGAGGGATCTCTTCCCTGCACCTAGAGCTATCTAGTTCATGTGAGTACCGAGGGTAGATATGGTCTGGTTTGAGAGATATGGGGGTGGGAAGTTGTCTCTGTCCTAGCTGTCCAAACCGAGACAAATCTGGTGCCAAGTCGTGTCAAACGATTTAGGGTTGGGTTCAAACTTTTCCAGGGTGTTCTAGAGGTATTTTGGCGCCACTTTTTCAATTGGGTCAAATGGTTTTGAAGTTTGAATAAGGGTGAACATGTTTGATCTTTGAAAAAGGGTTGGTTTTGGACTTAGAGAAATTCTGATTTTTCTTTTGTGCTCAATCCTTTTGTGAACCTTTTGGGGTTTTTTTGAAATCTTTTTGGGGTCACTTCCTTACTATTGTTTGTAGGGTATCAAGTGTACTACAACTTTTATAATTGGCCCAAGACATGATCATGGGGTTTTCATAGCCTTTTGATCATACTTACCTCTAGTGCTCCACTTGTCCAAAGGGGTTTGAATCAGGGTTTGGGCAATTCTCCCCCTAATATGCTCATGACAAACCAAGGTATGACTTCTAAGATGGGTTGCACTTACTTAGGGTCTTGAGCTCTAAGTTTGGGGTACTTCGCTCAAATAAACCACATGTGATGATAAGTTTACTTGTGTGGCCTTAAGTGGAAAACTCTAAGTAACACCTGGGGTGTTACAGGGACGCCTAGGAATTATCAGTATATTTTCAAAACTGTCACATCCGAACATTATATGCAATGAATACTTCAAGATAGAAGAAAGATATCAGCAAGGATCAAAGGAAAGCCAAATATAGCCGATTAAGTACAAGTCTAATCGACAGAAGCATCAAAGCGCGAAGGGACATGAAGACTAGTCAGAGGCCATCTATCGAATGTCCAATTAGTAGCAGATCAAATAAATTGCAAGATCCAGCAAAATATGGGCAGATCGCATACTCGGCCTCAAACACAAGAACGTATGCTGACTTCTAAAGCATAGTGTTAATAACATGCTGACCTCTAAAGCATAGTGTTAATAACATGCTGATCTCTAAAGACATTCGACAGAAGGAAAGGATGATTCCCGGAAAAAGGCATGAAATGAAGACCTTCGAGTGGATTATTTTCAAAAATCCACTCGAAGCTGAAAGGGAAATGTGCCCTTGGGCCATTTCTAAGTATTTTGGTGATTGAGTGCCAACACAAGTGCTTAAGTGTAAATCTATGCCAAATGTTGGACAAAGTGCAAATCAAGTCTAAAGGTATGTTTCTAGACTTAGTACATTGTTTTGAGAACTAATGTATTGTGTCTATGTGCTGGAAACAGGAGAAATCTATTTGGAAAAGAGATGGATGTGTTCAGCCAAAGTCTACTCAGTCTGAGTGCATCGGACTGTCCGGTGGTGCACCGGACAGTGTCCGGTGCGCCAGGCTGGCGACTGTCAACTGGCTGCTCTCGGGACTTCGATGGCGGTGTACGGCTATAAATCACCGGACTGTTTGGTGGTGCACCGGACTGTCCGGTGAGCCGTTCACAGGCGAACTCATCGCTCTCGGGAGATGATTAACTGCGTACGGCTATAATTCACTGGACTGTCCGGTGGTGCACCGAACTGTCCGGTGAGCCAATGGTCGGCCGGGCCAACGGTCGGCCGCGCGATCTGCGCGGGACACGTGGCTGAGCCAACGGCTAGAAGGGGGCACCGGACTGTCCGGTGTGCACCGGACAGTGTTCGGTGCGCCAACGGCTCTCAAACTCCAACAGTCGGCTTCGCCAAAGAAGGAAAGAAATCCGCACCGGACTGTCCGGTGCGCCAGGCGACTGAAGGCAAGAATTGCCTTCCTGGAATGCTCTCAACGGCTCCTAGCTGCCTTGGGGCTATAAAAGGGACCCCTAGGCGCATGGAGGAGTACACCAAGCATCCTTTGAGCATTGTTGATCACTCACACTTCATTCTTGCGCACTTGTTTGACATTCTTAGTGATTTGAGCTCCGTTCTAGTGAGAAACTCGTGATACTCTTTTGAGCTCAAGTCTGGGTCTTGTGTGTGCGTATTTGCTGTGATCTTTGTGTCTTGTGTGAGTTGCTCATCCCTCCCTTACTCCGTGCTTCTTTGTGAACTTCAAGTGTAAGGGTGAGAGGCTCCAAGTTGTGGAGATTACTCGCGAACGGGATATAGTAAAGCAAAGCAAAACACCGTGGTATTCAAGTGGGTCTTTAGACCGCTTGAGAGGGGTTGATTGCAACCCTCGTCCGTTGGGACGCCACAACGTGGAGTAGGCAAGCGTTGGTCTTGGCCGAACCACGGGATAAACCACTGTGCCATCTCTGTGTTGATCTCTTGTGGTTATTGTGTTTTGTTGAGACTCCTCTCTAGCCACTTGGCATTATTGTGCTAACGCTTAACCAAGTTTTTGTGGCATTAAGTTTTCAAGTTTCACAGGATCACCTATTCACCCCCCTCTAGGTGCTCTCAATTGGTATCGGAGCCGTTCTCTTCACAAAGGGACTAATCGCCCGAAGAGATGGATCCTAAGGGCAAGGGGATTGTGATCAATGATAAGGAGAAGGAGTCCTTCGTCAACGAGCCGAAGGATGACAAGCCTACCGACTCGGGCTCGGGCCACAAACGAAAAGACGGGAAAAAGAAGACAAGACGCATCAAGGAGATCGTCTACTACGACGACAGCGACGAGTCCACTTCTTCCCGAAAGGACAACGACGACAACGACTACGACAAAAGAAAGACGGTTAATTCAAACTTCTCTTTCGATTATTCTCGTATTCCGCATAGCTCAAATATACATTTGCTTTCCATTCGTCTTGGCAAACCTCCACACTTTGACGGAGAGGACTACGGATTTTGGAGTCACAAAATGCGTAGTCACTTGTTCTCTCTCCATCCAAGCATATGGGAGATTGTAGAGAGTGGAAAGAAATTTGATAGCTCGGATAGTCCCATGTTTATAAATGAACAAATCCATAAAAATGCACAAGCTACTACTGTCCTTTTAGCATCTTTGTGCAAGGAAGAGTACAATAAGGTGAGTGGCTTGGACAATGCCAAGCAGATCTGGGACACCCTCAGGATCTCACATGAGGGGAACGACGTCACCATGCTCACCAAAATGGAGTTGGTGGAGGGCGAGCTTGGAAGATTCGCAATGATAAGGGGAGAGGAGCCAACCCAAACATACAACCGGCTCAAGACCCTCATCAACAAGATAAGGAGCTACGGAAGCACGCGATGGACGGACCACGATGTCGTTCGCCTAATGCTAAGGTCTTTTACTGTACTTGATCCACATCTGGTGAACAATATTCGTGAAAATCCTAGGTACACCAAGATGTCGCCCGAAGAAGTTCTTGGGAAGTTCGTAAGTGGGCGAATGATGATCAAGGAGGCGAGGTACGTGGATGATGCGCTAAATGTCCCAATCCATGAGCCTCAAACCATCGCCCTCAAAGCAACGGGAAGCAAGGAGACGTTACCTAACAAGGTGGCGCAAGTTGAGGCGGCCGGGCTCAATGATGAAGAGATGGCCCTCATCATCAAGCGCTTCAAGACGGCGCTAAAGGGACGCAAGGGGCAGCCTAACAAGAACAAGACGAAGGGGAAGCGCTCATGCTTCAAATGTGGTAAGGTTGGTCATTTTATCGCTAACTGTCCTGATAATGATAGTGACCAGGAACAAGGGAACAAGAGGGAAAAGAAGAAAGCTTACAAGAAGGCTAAGGGCGAGGCACACCTTGGCAAGGAGTGGGACTCGGATTGTTCGTCGTCCGACTCCGACAACGAAGGACTCGCCGCCACCGCCTTCAACAAATCGGCCCTCTTCCCAAACGAGCGTCACACATGCCTCATGGCGAAGGAGAAGAAGGTATGTACTCGAAATTCTACTTATGCTTCTTCAAGTGAGGATGAGTGTAGTGATGATGATGAAATAGATTATTCATGTTTATTCAAGGGCCTAGATAGAACCAAGGTTGATAAAATTAATGAATTAATTGATGCCTTGAATGATAAGAATAGGTTATTAGAAAAGCAAGAGGATCTTTTGTATGAAGAACATGATAAGTTTGTAGAGGCACAAAAATCCCTTGCTTTAGAAATTAAAAGGAATGAAATGCTTTCTAGTGAATTGTCTTCATGCCATGACTCTATTTCTAGCTTAAAGAGCATAAATGATGATTTGAATGCTAAGTTAGAAATAGCAAATAAATCAACATCTTGTGTAGAACATGTTACAATTTGTAATAGGTGTAAAGATTTTGATGTTGATGCTTGTAGTGATCACCTAGTTTCAATTTCTAAATTGAATGATGAACTAGCTAGTCTTAATACCCAACTTAAGACTAGCAAGAGTGAAATTGATAAAATAAAATTTGCAAGGGATGCCTACACGATTGGTAGACACCCCTCAATTAAGGATGGTCTTGGCTTCAAGAGGGAAGTCAAGAACTTAACAAGCCATAAGGCTTCCATCTCCATCAAGGAGAAAGGGAAGGCCCTTATGGCTAGTAGTGTTCAAAAGAACCATGCTTTCATTTATGGTGATAGAAAATTTTCTAGAAATGCGTATAGGACCTGTGCTTATGATTCATATGCTATGACTGCTTCTAGTTCTCATGTTGTGCATGGTAGAGATATTCCTAGGAAAGTAATTAATGAACCTTCTACAATTTTTCATACTTGCAATGCTTCCTTTGCTATTTGTAGAAAGGATAAGAAGGTAATTGCTAGGAAATTAGGGGCAAGATGCAAGGGAGATAAAACTTGCATCTGGGTCCCTAAGACTATTGTGACTAACCTTGTAGGACCCAACAAGAGTTGGGTACTTAAGACCCAAGCCTAAATTTGCCTTGTAGGTTTATGCATCCGGGGGCTCAAGCTGGATTATCGACAGCAGATGCACAAACCACATGACGGGGTGTTGGGGCCATGCTTCGTTGCGCCGAAGGTCTTACGGGAAGAAGCAGCTTCGGCTGAAGTTGTCCCCAGGAGATGACCGAAGGTTCCTCTTCATGAAGCTTCGGTATTACAAACCGACATAGAGATAGAATGACCTTTTAATCCTTAAAGGTCTGAGTCAATGTTGTAAACTTTTATGAGGGGCATAATTGTAATTCGTCACAGGCTGTGTCCTGTGTCTATAAATAGATGAACAGTACCGCCATACTTTTCACGCTGACTTGTACTCGCTCGTGCGTCACGCTTATACCTTTGCCTTCTGTCAAGCCGAAGGTACAAATGTAATTCAACATTGTTTTTATTCTTCCATGATTACTTAATAAGAACATGTAATAATGTTATATGATTATTCATATCATTCTCTCATGTTTCATATGCTTCTCCTTTTTATCAATATAAACTGCAATGATGAAGGTATGTCCTTCATGACCTTCGTCTGAAGATCGTTATATCCTAAGGGAAATAACGCTTCGAAGGACGAGGGGTATTTATCATTAACTTCTTTCTGTGTTGCCTTGTTCTTAATTCATAGCATTTGAGAACAAGTCCCCAACACGGGGGAAAAGAGGATGTTCTCTTCCTACGTCAAGAACAAGGATCCCCAAGATTCAATCATATTCGGTGATGGGAACCAAGGCAAGGTGAAAGGGTTAGGGAAGATTGCTATTTCATCCGAGCACTCTATTTCTAATGTGTTTTTAGTTGAGTCGCTTGGATATAATTTGTTATCCGTTAGTCAATTGTGCAATATGGGATATAATTGTTTATTCACTAATGTAGATGTGTATGTCTTTAGAAGGTGTGATGGTTCACTAGCTTTTAAGGGTGTACTAGACGGCAAACTTTATTTAGTTGATTTTGCAAAAGAGGAGGCCGGTCTAGATGCATGCTTAATTGCTAAGACTTGCATGGGCTGGCTGTGGCATCGCCGTTTAGCACATGTGGGGATGAAGAACCTTCACAAGCTTCTAAAGAGAGAACACGTGATAGGTCTAACTAACGTGCATTTCGAAAAGGATAGACCTTGTGCAGCTTGTCAAGCAGGTAAACAAGTGGGAAGTGCTCATCACATCAAGAACGTGATGACTACGTCGAGACCCCTGGAGCTGCTTCATATGGACCTCTTCGGACCTGTCGCCTATCTAAGCATAGGAGGAAGTAAGTATGGTCTTGTTATAGTTGATGATTTTTCCCGCTTCACTTGGGTATTCTTTTTGCAGGATAAATCTGAAACCCAAGGGACCCTCAAGCGCTTCCTCAGGAGAGCTCAAAATGAGTTTGAGCTCAAGGTGAAGAAGATAAGGAGCGACAACGGGTCCGAGTTCAAGAACCTTCAAGTGGAGGAGTACCTTGAGGAGGAAGGGATCAAGCATGAGTTCTCCGCTCCCTACACACCACAGCAAAATGGTGTGGTAGAGAGGAAGAACAGGACGCTCATAGACATGGCGAGGACGATGCTTGGAGAGTTCAAGACCCCCGAGCGGTTTTGGTCGGAAGCCGTGAACACGGCTTGCCACGCCATTAACCGGGTCTACCTTCACCTCCTCCTCAAGAAGACTTCGTATGAGCTTCTAACCGGTAACAAACCCAATGTGTCTTACTTTCGTGTATTTGGGAGCAAATGTTACATTCTAGTGAAGAAAGGTAGAAATTCTAAGTTTGCCCCCAAAGCTGTAGAAAGGTTTTTGTTAGGTTATGACTCAAATACAAAGGCGTATAGAGTCTTCAACAAATCATCGGGTTTGGTTGAAGTCTATAGCGATGTTGTATTTGATGAGACTAATGGCTCTCCAAGAGAGCAAGTTGTTGATCTTGATGATGTAGATGAATAAGACGTTCCAACGGTCGCGATACGCACCATGGCGATTGGAGATGTGCGGCCACAGGAACAAAAGGAGCAAGATCAACCTTCTTCCTCAACAATGGTGAATCCCCCAACTCAAGATGATGAACAGGTTCATCAAAAGGAGGCGTGTGATCAAGGGGGAGCACAAGATGATCATGTGATGGAGGAAGAAGCACAACCGGCACCTCCAACCCAAGTTCGAGCGACGATTCAAAGGAATCATCCCGTCGACCAAATTTTGGGTGACATTAGCAAGGGAGTAATTACTCGTTCTAGATTAGTTTATTTTTGTGAGCATTACTCCTTTGTCTCTTCTATTGAGCCTTTCAGGGTAGAAGAGGCCTTGCTAGATCCGGACTGGGTGTTGGCCATGCAGGAAGAGCTCAATAATTTCAAGAGGAATGAAGTTTGGACACTGGTACCTCGTCCCAAGCAAAATGTTGTGGGAACCAAGTGGGTGTTCCGCAACAAACAGGACGAGCACGGGGTGGTGACAAGAAACAAGGCTCGACTTGTGGCAAAAGGTTATGCCCAAGTCGCAGGTTTGGACTTTGAGGAGACTTTTGCTCCTGTGGCTAGGCTAGAATCCATTCGTATATTGCTAGCATATGCCGCTCACCATTCTTTCAGGTTGTTCCAAATGGATGTGAAGAGCGCTTTCCTCAACGGGCCAATCAAGGAGGAGGTGTACGTGGAGCAACCCCTGGCTTCGAGGATGAACGGTACCCCGACCACGTGTGTAAGCTCTCTAAGGCGCTCTATGGACTTAAGCAAGCCCCAAGAGCATGGTATGAATGCCTTAGAGACTTTTTAATTGCTAATTCTTTCAAGGTTGGGAAAGCCGATCCAACTTTATTCACTAAGACTTGTGATGGTGACTTATTTGTGTGCCAAATTTATGTCGATGACATAATATTTGGTTCTACTAACCAAAAGTCTTGTGAAGAGTTTAGCAGGGTGATGACTCAAAAGTTTGAGATGTCGATGATGGGCGAGTTGAACTACTTCCTTGGGTTCCAAGTGAAGCAACTCAAGGACGACACCTTCATCTCCCAAACGAAGTATACGCAAGACTTGCTAAAGCGGTTTGGGATGAAGGACGCCAAGCCCGCAAAGACTCCGATGGGAACCGACGGACACACCAACCTCAACAAAGGAGGTAAGTCCGTTGATCAAAAGGCATATCGGTCAATGATAGGGTCTTTACTTTATTTATGTGCTAGTAGACCGGATATTATGCTTAGCGTATGCATGTGTGCTAGATTTCAATCTGATCCAAGGGAGTGTCACCTTGTGGTCGTGAAACGAATCCTTAGATATTTAGTCGCTACACCTTGCTTCGGGATCTGGTATCCAAAGGGGTCTAACTTTGACTTGATTGGATATTCAGACTCTGACTATGCTGGATGTAAGGTCGATAGGAAGAGTACATCGGGGACGTGCCAATTCTTAGGAAGGTCCCTGGTGTCATGGAACTCTAAGAAACAAACTTCCGTTGCCCTATCCACCGCTGAGGCCGAGTATGTTGCCGCAGGACAGTGTTGCGCGCAACTACTTTGGATGAGGCAAACCCTCCAGGACTTTGGCTACAATCTGAGCAAAGTCCCACTCCTATGTGACAATGAGAGTGCTATCCGCATAGCGGAAAATCCTGTTGAGCACATCCGCACAAAGCACATTGACATCCGGCATCACTTTTTGAGAGACCACCAGCAAAAGGGAGATATCAAAGTGTTTTATGTTAGCACCGAGAACCAGCTAGCCGATATCTTTACCAAGCCTCTAGATGAGAAGACCTTTTTGCAGGCTGCGTAGTGAGCTAAATGTCTTAGATTCGTGGAACTTGGATTGATTTATAGCATACATGTGTTTATGCTTTTGATCATGTTCCTTATGCATTTTGTTGTTTCCTTGTGGTGCTCAAGTTGTACATGCACTCCCCGAACCTCAAAAGTCCATGTGTGAGTGATGCACATATTTAGGGGGAGATGTGCTACAACTTGACCCTTTGAGACTAACCGTGTGCTTGAGTTTGCTTGATTCAGTCTCAAAGGAGGTTTGAAAGGGAAAGGTGGACTTGGACCATGAAAGACTTCCACTGCACTCCGATGAGAGGGTAACTTATTCCAAGTTCATCTCATGTACTCTTATTGCCTTTGTATTCTTATTTGAAGATTTTGGTGAGGCAATGGGGTTCTAGGGCCAAGATTGATCCCGTTTTGGTGCTTGATGCCAAAGGGGGAGAAAATAAGGCCAAAGCAATAAATGGATCAGCTACCACTTGAGAAATTTTGAAAATAGTAGAATAGAGCTTTTGGTTTGTCAAAACTCTCTTATTGTCTCTCTTGTCAAAAGTTGGCCTCTTGTGGGGAGAATAGTCGATTATGGGAAAAGGGGGAGTTTTTGAAATCTTTGATCAATTTCTCTTGGAATACCTCTCTTTATGTCTCTACAAGTGAATTTGATTTAGAGATAGGAAATTGAGTTTGATTTGCAAAAACAAACCAAGTGGTGGCAAAGAGTGATCCATATATGCCAAATTTGAATCAAAATAATTTTGAGTTCTCATTTGTATCGATGTTGCACTTCTATTAGTTGTTGTTTGTTGTTTTGGCATAAATCACCAAAAAGGGGGAGATTGAAAGGGAAATGTGCCCTTGGGCCATTTCTAAGTATTTTGGTGATTGAGTGCCAACACAAGTGCTTAAGTGTAAATCTATGCCAAATGTTGGACAAAGTGCAAATCAAGTCTAAAGGTATGTTTCTAGACTTAGTACATTGTTTTGAGAACTAATGTATTGTGTCTAAGTGCTGGAAACAAGAGAAATCTATTTGGAAAAGAGATGGATGTGTTCAGCCAAAGTCTGCTCAGTCTGAGTGCACCGGACTGTCCGGTGGTGCACCGGACAGTGTCCGGTGCGCCAGGCTGGCGACTGTCAACTGGCTGCTCTCGGGACTTCGACGGCGGTGTACGGCTATAAATCACCGGACTGTCCGGTGAGCCGTTCACAGGCGAACTCGTCGCTCTCGGGAGATGATTAACGGCGTACGGCTATAATTCACCGGACTGTCCGGTGGTGCACCGGACTGTCCGGTGAGCCAACGGTCGGCCGGGCCAACGGTCGGCCGCGCGATCTGCGCGGGACACGTGGCCGAGCCAACGGCTAGAAGGGGGCACCGGACTGTCCGGTGTGCACCGGACAGTGTCCGGTGCGCCAATGGCTCTCAAACTCCAACGGTCGGCTTCGCCAAAGAAGGAAAGAAATCCGCACCGGACAGTGTCCGGTGGTGCACCGGACTGTCCGGTGCGCCAGGCGACTGAAGGCAAGAATTGCCTTCCTGGAATGCTCTCAACGGCTCCTAGCTGCCTTGGGGCTATAAAAGGGACCCCTAGGCGCATGGAGGAGTACACCAAGCATCCTTTGAGCATTGTTGATCACTCACACATCATTCTTGCGCACTTGTTCGACATTCTTAGTGATTTGAGCTCTGTTCTAGTGAGAAACTCGTGATACTCTTTTGAGCTCAAGTCTGGGTCTTGTGTGTGCGTATTTGCTGTGATCTTTGTGTCTTATGTGAGTTGCTCATCCCTCCCTTACTCCGTGCTTCTTTGTGAACTTCAAGTGTAAGGGCGAGAGGCTCCAAGTTGTGGAGATTCCTCGCGAACGGGATATAGTAAAGCAAAGCAAAACACCGTGGTATTCAAGTGGGTCTTTGGACCGCTTGAGAGGGGTTGATTGCAACCCTCGTCCATTGGGACGCCACAACGTGGAGTAGGCAAGCGTTGGTCTTGGCCGAACCATGGGATAAACCACTGTGCCATCTCTGTGTTGATCTCTTGTGGTTATTGTGTTTTGTTGAGACTCCTCTCTAGCCACTTGGCATTATTGTGCTAACGCTTAACCAAGTTTTTGTGGCATTAAGTTTTCAAGTTTCACAGGATCACCTATTCACCCCCCCTCTAGGTGCTCTCAGAAGCTCGGGGGCTACACCTTTGGTGCACCCAATAAATCATCATCCCCCAAAAAACAAAATGCTGACCTCTAAAGCATAAGGCAAGATCAAAGCAAGGCTGACCTCTGAAAAAGCACAAGTGAAAGATAACAATGATTTCTGATAATACTTGAAATGAAGACCTTCGAGTGGATTATTTTCAAAAATCCACTCGAAGCTCGGGGGCTACACCCATTGGGTGCACCTTCAGCGCACCCAATGAAGTTTGAAGTCCATGAAGTTTGAAGTCATACAATGCAAAATGCTGACCTCCAATGCATAAACCTGAGACGGAACACCAAAACTCGAGGAATAATATCAGAAGGAGACAGTAAAAAAATGTTTTTACCAGATCACTCAGAGTTCAGAAGTAGTGGCCTGGCAGGCTTATTTCCAAACCATTCCTTGTTAAAATTAAGGACTACAAGCTGGACCTAGGATCTTTGGGCCGTTTACCTCAAAATCAGCCCAAAGATCGGGGGCTTGTGGGGGACAGATATCCCCCGGGTCCACCAGAAGGATAAAAGACCTCATGAAAGGCCCAAGGGCCCCATAATTCATAAGGTCATCCTCTCGTGGGCCTGGGGAGGAACGACCAGTGAAGCGGATTGATGCAAAGCCAGATTGGCGCAAGCCCAGAACGGCCCAACAAATTTGAGCGGTAACCACAACAGTGACCTGACCTTCCCGCGCAGGAGCCCCGTACGACGGAACCGAGCGAGGATTGGTCGGCTGAATTATAGGATGATAAACTCAGTTGGTTCACTATTTCTTAGGCATACGTTGTAATCATATCTGCATGTAACGCCCCACGGTCGAGTATATAAGGCCTAGGGGGCACCCCTTCAGAGCGAGGACCCATTACTTAGCTACCAACACCAGCTCTCTACGTTTCCAACACTAGAGAAACTCCTTGTAACCCACTGCATAGAGTACTCACGCCAGGACGTAGGGTATTACGCATCTCAAAGCGGCCCGAACCTGTACACAACTGTCCACTATCTCTCATGCATTTAGCACGAACCATCGAGCTACAGTCGATAACACCGTCCTACTCCAAAAAGCACCTTGAGGGGCAACCCCGGGTGCGCGGTCAGACCCGAAACACCGACAGTCGCCATCGGTGACCTCACTGAATCAGATACTCCTTTCTTCGGCATCGTGCTGACCGAAGGGGAGTACCCACTGGGACACATCTACATGTCCATCACCTTTGGAACCCCAGAGAACTACGGAACTGAGTTCCTAAGGTTTGAGGTGGCGTGTTTGGATTGCGGGTACAACGCCATCATTAGAAGACCAGGTGAAAGGGAAATAAGGTCAAACCTTTTCCTAAATGATTTTGGTGGTTGAATTGCCCAACACAAATAATTGGACTAACTAGTTTGCTCTAGATTATAAGTTCTACAGGTGCCAAAGGTTCAACACAAACCAATAAAAAGTCCAAGATAGGGTTCAAAAAGAAAGGAGCAAAACCAACCGAAGGATGCCCTGGTCTGGCGCACCGGACTGTCCGGTGCACCACCGGACAGTGTCCCGTGCACCAGTAAGATCAACTCTGAACTGCTCAGCTTCGGGTTTTTGGATAGCCACTCCGCTATAATTCACCGGACTGTCCGGTGTAGCACCAGACTGTCCGGTGTGCCATGCGGAGCAACAGCTACTACGCCTACGGTCTCCTGCAAAAGGAACAGTGAACAGTGAACTGTACGCGTCTGCGCGCGCAGAGTCAGAGCAGGCGCTAGAAGGCGCACCGGACTGTCCGATGGCCCAAGCTGACAAAGCTCCAACGGTCGAACCCTAACGGTTGGGTGACGTGGCTGGCGCACCGGACAGTGTCCGGTGGCGCACCAGACTGTCCGGTGCGCCCATCGACAGACAACCTCCCCAACGGCCATTTTGGTGGGTGGGGCTATAAATACCCCCAACCACCACACTTTAATGCATCCAAGTTTTTCAGACATCCCACTCAATACAAGAGCTAGTGCATTCAATACAAGACACAAATAGAATAAATCAAAGCCTCTCCAAGTCCCAATTCCACACAAAGCAATTAGTGACTAGAGAGAGAGTTTTGCTCGTGTTCTTTGAGCTCTTGCACTTGGATCGCTTTTCTTCTTTCTTCTTTCTTGTTCTCAAGACACTTGTAATCAAAGCAAGAGACACCAAATTGTGGTGGTCCTTGCAGGGGTCTAAGTGACCCGTTTGATTAAGGAGAAAAGCTCACTCGGTCTAGGTGACCGTTTGAGAGAGGGAAAGGGTTGAAAGAGACCCGGTCATTGTGACCACCTCAACGGGGAGTAGGTTTGCAAGAACCAAACCTCGGTAAAACAAATCACCGTGTCACTCTCTTCATTTGCTTGTGATTTGTTTTCGCCCTCTCTTTCGGACTCGATTTTAATTCTAACACTAACCTCGGCTTGTAGTGTGTGCTTAAGTTTATAATTTTCAGATCCCGCCTATTCACCCCCCTCTAGGCGACTTTCAATTGGTATCAAAGCCCGATACTTCATTAGAGCTTAACCGCTCGAAGTGATGTCGGGAGATCACGCCAAGAAGGAGGTCGTGACCGATGAGAAGCCCACCACAAGCCACAGGAAGACTCCATCGTGAGAGTCCGGCAACAAGGTGAAGGGATCCCCTTCACACACCAAATCGCATCGAAGCAGCGACAAGAAAAAGAAGATGAAGAAGGTGGTCTACTACGAGACCGACTCTTCGTCGTCATCCACCTCCGGCTCCGACGCGTCGTCCGTCACTTCTAAGCGCCATGAGCGCAAGAAGTATAGTAAGATCCCACTTCATTATTGTGACGGAACCTCCCAAGTCATTAGGCCCACCTACAGTTGTCCTTGTCCAACAGACCTCAGACAACCCTGTAGATGTTCCTGAATCACTTGACAAGTTCGGTATCTTCTCTTACCTTTCCAGGAACGTTTCACCCGTCTTGCAGACATTACAGAACATCGGAGATATCGAAATGCGGAAGTGATTACATAAACTTACATTTATTTAAAAAGTAAGATCAAGTTACTTATAACAGACCAGAGTTATAAAACGAGTGCTGAGTAATATTATTACAATACTCAGGGAGGCAAAACTCCTCCCGATAAGTTTTTACATAAAAGTTTCTTATGGAGGACCGGGTCCTCCCGTAGCTTCACTCTTGTTTTTCTTCACTTGGAACCACCTTGGTACAAAAGCAACAAAAAATTGCTGCTTCCTCACCTAAAAACAATGAGGGAATAAACCCTGAGTATGGAATTACTCAGGAAGTCTTACCCGACTAAAGAAAAGACTCTCAAGGGTATGCTGGTTATAAGGGAGTCAAGGTAAGGTATTTCAAGATCAAAGACTCTGTTTTGCACAAATGCTTACTAAGAGTGGATCCTTAAAAATCCAATTTTATTTTCCGGTTAGGTAAACTTACCTACATCTAGAGTTCTCTCTACCCTAGTTCAAACACTTGTCCTGCACTAGCCAGTTTCTTAACAAGTCCTTCATCTTTACTGGAGTTCTACGTATAGGGCAGTGACCAAGTCTTCATAACCGCGAAGGTACGGCGATCCGAATCGATTATACTCAGCTAAGGATCTCCGATCACACGACATATGTAGCACTTAACCCTTGCATATGTCAACCCGCCAGCAGGTTTCTTAAGACCAGATCAGGTTCACACAAACCGAGAGCACAGATACACCACCGTCCAGCCACTTTCTACGAAGGGTACACGCTACTCTCGCCACCGCTCCACGCCCATTTCGTGTTATCTTATTCTGGCCTTAGTCTGCCCGAGGCAAGGCTTACCCATGACGAGGCATGTGACCAGTTAAAGGGTCCTCGATCATCAAGCCTACATCGACACAGTCCTTAATCGACTCAGACGGAGACACTACACCGAGACTCTCTTCTCATGCAAGTCACCCGCCCGGTCTTAGCTTAATCATTTCAAAACCCAAAGTTTGGTACCTAACAGAGGTACATCTTTTCCGATGTTGAACCCATTACGGCCATAATGGATCCATCATCAAGTTTTATTTTCAAAACATCCCCACCCACTTTGCCAAACATCTTTTGTAAAACAAAACCTTTTTGTTTTTCTAGAGCAATACTAAGCATAGTAGAAACCTTTTTTAAAACAGGGTTTCAAGGAAGGTAATCAAAGATCAAGGAAGATAATGCAGGAATTGTTTATCAACCAACTCCTATTACCTAATGCAACAAACATGTGAGAAAGATTTTAAGAACATCAAGGAAGGTGGCAAATGCACCGGGGCTTGCCTTCGTTAGTAGGTGAGTCAGGCTCAGGCCCGCATATGTCAAAGTAGAGACAAGTCCCTGCCTGAGATTCCAAAGGTGGTGTCTTCTCTTCGGTCACTTCAATCTCTTCTTCGTTTTCTAAACATAACCATATATATGTATATAAGAATGAATGTCATGTAATGCTCATGAGAGTGCAAAGATAATAAGAATTTATTATCTAAGGTCTTGAATACAATTTTCCTTCACGGAACTCCGAGAACTTAGGGTTTCCGGAGTCAATAAAAGAGTTCACAGGGCAGGGGTGGGGTTTTGGGTTCTAGTTATCAAACAAGGTCCAAATCAATCCAAATTCTACCCAAGGCTTCTAAATAATGTATAGAACTTATATAAAAAGTTTGGACATTTTTGGAATTACCATTTATCTTCTAAAAATCTAGAACTAATGGTTTAAGCTAGTTTAAATGCCTCAAAATTCCTTATTTAACCTAAAAATAATGAAACTATTTTTATTAAATACTTTTGAAAATAAGAAGTCTAGGAAAATTGGTTTCACAATTTTAGGATTTTTCTACAATTTATAACAGATTTCCAAAGCTCTACTGAAAAAGAAAAAGAAAAAGATCAAATAATACTGGGTCGGTTTTAGCCAAGTCAGCCCAACACCAGAGGGAAACGCGCGCGAGCGCCCGCGCACTCTGGCGACTTTGCACAGTGGCCCTCGGGTTTCTGGCTAACTGTGAACGAGTTCTTTCACTGTTTCTTGTGTCGCTGACAGATTGTAGAAAAGTCCTCGGTTTTCTATTTCTTCGCGAGGCGAAGTCCCCGACGGCGTTGCGCGCAACCGAACTCCGGCGAGCTCCTGGACCGACCGATTGGGGCAACGACTAGGGTCTCCGAGCGACTAACACCTAATTGAACCTTCCCCGATTGATTCCCCTAACTTAATTCCACAATTGGTAGGCTATCGAGTTCTGTCCACGTGAACTGCGGATGATGAGGACAATGGTACGTGTTCCCGGTGATCCCTGGTGGTCCGGTTCAATTAAAAGGGTCGAGGAGTTTGCGGGGTACCTAAGGATGCTAGAACAAGCAACAGAGGGACGTGAGCTAACCGGAATCAAGCTGGCCGCGGCGAGCTGTTCTTCACGGCGGCGGAGAATGGATTTGGGGCGAATTCAAAATTTGCGAGCTCTGGCGAACGGTTGCTAGCGATTCGCGGTGGCTGGGTGGGTGATGATGTTGCGAAGCTCGCTGTGGGCTCAATTTATAGGTGGCTTCGACGGTGGCACTCAATTTGATCGAACAACGCGGGCGGCCGGAGATAAGAAAGGACCCTGGCGCCGTGGGTTCGTGTCCTCAGTCGTGGCGAGCTCACCGGCGATGATTTAACGGCTGTAAAGAGTCACAGTGACGCGATAGAGGTCCTCGGATACGTGGCGTAAGGCCGAGCGACGGCGATCACCGGCGTGCTTATTTGCTCAAACCGCACAGCAGAGGGGAAGTACTGGGGGGTTCACCGGAGTGGCGTCCAGCGCATGGCTTTTACCGAGCGGTCTTATCTGGTCACCAGCGACATGAATCGCAACGGCGGCAGCATGAATCTCTGCGCGGAGAAGTCGCCGGCGGTGAGGATCCAACACTGGCAGTCTGATCTTTATCGAACTACTGTACCATGGGATCGCCATTCAGTCCATCTGACAGCCAAACTTGGAGCGAGATTTTCTCTTAATTTCTAATGACAACACAAGTCAAGCTCTGCAGCAAAATTGTAGAGCATTATACCAACTACAACATTGCTATATGGTGTTGTCACAAAAAGCCAGCAGATCATGCATACAATTGGGCTTGAAGTTGATGTCAGTCCACTGTCAGTCTGATTTTCAGACTCAATCAGCCTGGCAGCCAGACTTTAGGCATGATTATCTCTAGATTTTTCACAATAACATGGCTTGCACTCAAGCAAAATTGTTATCCATTAATAGGTCTACAAGTTTGATGTGGTGACCTAGGGCAAAAACCCTATATTTGGAAAGCTACAAGGCTCAAAAGTTGATCCCCTTAACTCTGAAATCCAGACTTAGAGTGAAATCTTTATTGGGTCCTTTTTGCAAATTAGTCCCAAAACTTGGGGTTTGGCTTGTAAACCTTTCCAAATGTGAACCATGTGACCTTATATGCTTCAACACAGTAGTTTTTACATTTTAGTCCAAATGTGCAGAATTTTTGCACATAGGCCCCTAGGGTTTAGACTTAGGGTTTTCTAGGGTTCCAATTAGGGTTTTTGGTACCCCAGGGGTATAAATGCAATTCAACTTTATTCTTGGGACCATTTTGTGACCTTTTCCTTAAAGCTTTTAGGTTTTCTCAACTTGGGCTAGGTTTTACCCCTTTAATCCCTATTTAGGGTTAAGTTCCCTATCCAGGGTTCTATTTGCAAAATGCTATAACAATACAACTTGTTTGAAATTTTTACCTAGTAAATGCACTCTAGGTGTGTCAAACATATGCAATACCAATGTTTATGATGCCATGCTCAAGTTTTAGTTACAGTAACACCAGGGGTGTTACATCCTTCCCCCCATAAAAGAATCTCGTCCCGGGATTAAAGGTCCTAGGGTAAGTAATGGAAAAGGAAATGTGTCACATTTTTATTTCCTTATTTCTGGTACAAGGCAGGGGGGTGGTGTGGGGTTCATTCCTTTATTACAACAACTATACACACTTTACAAATTACATGAGGCTAAAAAGCCTGGGAAATTGTTATCTAAAAAGTCTTGAGTTTCCCACGTAGCCTCTTCTTCAGAATGTTGGTTCCACTGTATCTTATAGAACTTGAGAGCTTTTCTCCGGGTAACCCTGTCCTTTTGATCCAAGACTCGAATAGGGTGCTCAGAATATGTCATGTCCGGTTCAAGGACAACATCTGTTACTTCAACAGTTCGATCGGGAACCCGAAGACACTTCTTCAATTGTGACACATGGAACACATTATGTATAGAAGACAAAGTTTCGGGGAGCTGCAGTCGATACGCCACTGGTCCAATTTTGCTCAAGTACAGGGAATGGACCAATGTACCTGGGTGCAAGCTTCCCTTTAACCCCGAAACGCGATACTCCCTTCATTGGTGAAACCTTCAGGTAGACATAGTCCCCTTCAAGAAAATACAAGGGCATTCGCCGTTTGTCTGCATAACCCTTCTGGCGAGCTTGGGCTTTCTTCATATTATGAATTATTTTCTGAACCTTTTCTTCGGCCTCTTTCACCATATCAGGCCTAAAGAAGTACCTTTCTCCAGGTTCAGACCAATTTAGCGGAGTGCGACAACGTCGTCCATATAAAGCTTCGAAGGGTGCCATCTTGATACTTTCCTGATAGCTATTATTATATGAAAACTCCACTAAAGGCAAACATTCATCCCATTTCTGTGAGAAGTTCAGAACACACGCCCACAGCATATCTTTGAGTATTTGATTAACCCTCTCAGTTTGTCCACTTGTTTGAGGGTGATAGGCCGAACTGTGGAGCAGCTTAGTACCCAGGGATTTATGAAGTTCTTCCCAAAATTTGGATACGAATTGGGATCCACGATCTGACACTATAGTCTTTGGAACACCGTACAAACTGAGAATGCGAGCAATGTATAATTCCGCATAGGTGATGACAAGATATTTTACTTTAACCGGGAGGAAGTGGGCGATCTTGGTAAGTCGATCAATGATAACCCAAATAGAGTATACCCTTTTGCGGTTCTGGGCAATCCCACAATAAAGTCCATACTTATGTCTTCCCATTTCCATGTCCGTATTGGTAGAGACTGTAATGGACCGGCAGCTTTCAAATGTATGGCCTTGACACGTCTGCAGGTGTCACATCTAGCCACATAGCGTGCAATCTCGATCTTCATTTTCGTCCACCAATAATGTTGTTTCAAGTCTTGGTACATCTTAGTGCTTCCAGGATAATAGAATAGCGACTAAGATGTGCTTCATCAAGAATTTGCTGGCGGACCTCTTCATTCTTCGGCACCACTATGCGGTTATCAAACCATACAATGCCTTGATCATCTTCTTTGAAACATTGGGCTTTTCCAGCCCTTATCTTCTCACGAATGTGTTTCATACCCTCATTATCCCTTTGAGCATCAATTATCCTTTGCAAGAGGACTGACTCAAGCTTTAGTTGACTTAGGGTTCCTTGTTGGACCATTCCCAGGTTTAGCTTTTCCATTTCCTGACATAATGTATTATCAGAAGCCTTCACCATAAGACAGTGACAGGAAACCTTACGGCTAAGTGCATCTGCCACCACATTGGCTTTGCCTGGGTGATAATGAATTTCCAGTTCATAATCCTTAATAAGCTCAAGCCATCGTCTTTGCCTCATGTTCAACTCTGACTGGGTGAAGATATACTTCAAGCTTTTATGATCTGTATAAATGTGACAGATATTACCCAGCAGATAATGACGCCAAATCTTCAGGGCATGAACCACAGCAGCTAGCTCCAGATCATGAGTTGGGTAATGCTCCTCATGTCGGCGTAACTGCCTTGAAGCGTATGCAATTACTCGGCCTTCTTGCATTAACACACAGCCGAGTCCACTGCCTGATGCATCACAATATACATCAAAGGGCTTGGTGATATCCGGTTGAGCCAATACCGGAGCAGTGGTCAATAATGTCTTCAATTGTTCAAAAGCTTCTTTACACTTGGAAGACCAATTGAATTTAATATCATTCTTCAATAAACTTGTGATTGGCTTCACAAGCTTAGAAAAATCGGGTATAAATCGGCGGTAATATCCAGCCAGTCCAAGGAAACTTCGGACTTGATGAACAGTGGTCGGGGGTTTCCACTCCAAAATGTCCTTGACTTTGCTGGGATCTACCGCAATCCCCCTGGCAGATAGAACATGTCCCAGAAACTGAATTTCCTCCAGCCAAAACGCGCATTTGCTGAACTTGGCATATAACTGATGTTCCCTCAGGCGCGTTAACACGATCCGTAAATGTTGAGCATGCTCCTCTTCATTCTTGGAATATATTAAAATATCTTCAATGAAGACCACCACAAACTTGTCCAACTCGGGCATGAATACCGAGTTCATTAAATACGTGAAGTGGGCAGGAGCATTTGTCAATCCGAAAGACATTACCAGGTATTCAAATAATCCATACCGCGTAGTGAACGCGGTCTTTGGTATATCCTCGAGCCGAATACGGATCTGATGATAGCCCGATCTGAGATCAATCTTGGAGAATACCCTCGCCCCGGTCAGTTGATCAAATAGAATGTCAATCCTCGGAAGAGGGTACTTGTTCTTGATAGTGACCTCATTCAAGGGTCGATAATCCACACACATCCGTAAAGTTTGATCCTTCTTCTTGACGAATATGGCTGGACAACCCCATGGTGACGAGCTTGGCCGGATGAATCCTTTCTCAAGTAGATCTTGTAATTGAATCTTCAATTCTGCTAACTCATTTGGAGGCATACGGTATGATCTTCGAGAAATGGGAGCCGTACCGGGCTTCAACTCAATTACAAACTCTACATCCCTTTCAGGTGGCAATCCAGGCAAATCCTCTGGAAAGACATCAGGAAACTCGCATACTACCGGAATATCCTTGATTTCCGGTATAATGGCTTCACAAACTCTACCAGTATCTTGGGTTGGAATGGGGATAGGCAAAAGAATTTCTTCTTTATTATGACTCAACCTGATAGTTCTTTGATCAGTGTTGAGGGTTGCTTTATGCTTGGCCAACCAATTCATACCCAAAATGACATCTATGTCTTGGCCTTTTAGAACGATCATATTAGTAGAAAAGTCCCGTCCGGCCAAGGTTACGGGCACTTGATAGACCACTTCTCTAGTAAAGATTTGTCCCCCAGGTGAGTGAATTTTAAACCCTTCTTTTGATTCATGGCATGAGATGAAATGTTGCTCCACAAATTTCTTGCTGATGAATGTATGCGAAGCACCAGAATCAAAGAGAATAACTGCGGGATGATTGGCCACAAAGAACGTACCCATCATTACCGGCTCTCCGTCCAGTGTAGTGGCCACTTGTGTATAATATATGCGTCCCGTCTTCTTGATATTTTTGCCCGAAGTATTTCCCTTGACTTGAGATGAATTCCCAGATCCTTGCTGATTATTTGATTGGTTTTGTTTTGGATAAGGGCAATCCTTGATGAAATATCCAGATTTGCCACAATTGAAACATCCAGTCGACGAGCTGGGCAAAGCAGGGAATCGAGTGCCTGGGGCACCCGGCTGACATGGGGCAGTGGGGGCATTATTGGGACGAATAATTATTGGCTACTTAAAAGGGAAGGAGGGTGCACGAGAGCGATTCTGGTTGGAAGGCCGGAGAACAAACCGTTGCCTTTTCACCGGGCCCTGATTAGGCCTGTCACCTCCAAATCCCTTGGATTTTCCGGCACCTGCATACTTCGCTTCTACTGCCAATGCTGTACTGACAGCTCTTCCATAAGTAAGATCTATGTAGGTTGCCATTTTTCTTTGCAGTCGATCATTTAAACCTCTCATAAAACAATTCTTCTTTTTTAGATCGGTGTTCACTTGATCGATTGCATATTGCGACAGATGATTGAACTTATTGAGATACTGATTAACAGTATCCCCTCCTTGCTTTAGCTTCATAAATTCTTCTTGCTTCATGTGAAGAACACCCTCGGGTATATAATGTTCGTGGAAGGCCACCTTGAATTCTTCCCATGTTACCTGATGATTGGCCGGTTGAACGGCCACGAAATTTCCCCACCAGGTGCTGGCAGAGCCGCGCAGTTGCTGGGCTGCGAATAAAGGCTTCTGGGTCTCTGAACAGTGCAGAAGTCCGAATTTTTGCTCAATAACCCGAATCCATTCGTCGGCTTCTAACGGGTCTTCGGCTTTAACAAACAGGGGTGGACGTGTCTCTGAGAAGTCCAAGTAAGAAGTTTCGCGGGGGCCCTGTTGATAACCCCGCCCGCCTTGTTGCTAAAACTGTTGACCCGCCATCTCTCTCAGAAAACGGGTATTATCAGCGGTCGCATTCGCTAAGGCAGCAATCGCCTCGGCCAGTGTGGGAGGGACGGGAGGTGGATTTGGGGTAGACTCCCTCCCACTGGAGGTTCCAGCTGCATCCTGTGATCGGGTCTTGGACGGCATCTGTGGCAACAAACATTTGGAAACAAATATAATATGCCAAAGACAAAACCATCCAATTTACATTACCAAAAATAGTAATGTACAGACTCAATTTTTTTACAACAGGATACATTACCCAGTATACAATAGTACTACCTATTATACAATAGTACAACCTACAATACACTACTTCTATTTCTACTACTACACCACTATTCCTGCTTCTGGTTGCTCCTGGCAGCCTCGTTGTCGGGTGTGAGAGACCATTCATCGACCAGCCTCATAGAAGGAGGGGGCTTAAAAAGGTCTAGCTCACCACCAAGTGCTTCTCTCGCAACGTGCGAGGGTCCGGCTTCTGACCCGATAGGATCCATAGGTGCACTGAGATGTAGTTGCGAATATAGTACATGGACTTCCTCATGTAGGGTATTGCAATACGCCTGCAGATTGTCAATGGCAGCGCTAAGTTCTTCGACTCGAGCTCGAGCCTTTGCTTCCTTAGCCCAAGCCACTGAACGAGACTGTACCGCCCAATCGAGCGCTAAATCCCGATCAACAAGCTGATCCTACAGACGGCGGATGTAACCTCTCAATTCGTTTATTCTGTCGCCATCCGCGACCCATATGCTGGTCCTGCGTTGCAGTTCCGTTTGAAGCTGATTCACTCGGGCTTCGAGATCCCCAATTGGATCGTTGCTTCCGCTACTACTATCCTCATCCTGTGGGGCAAGTTGATGACGAGGTACTCCAATTGGGCCAGTTGACTTACGCGCGGTCTTCCTCGTGCGCGGCGACATTTCTCTAGGGGAAAATTTTATTAGTATAATTCTTAGCATGATGCATGTACAATTACAGAACCAACCTTAGTTGATTCATACCTTCTATACATTGCACTCCTCCTATCTGGTCTTTCATATAGATTCTTCAGATATGAAGGATAAGAATGGAAGAAATCTTTCTAGGTGAGTTTTTAGAAAATCCTTTTGAAGATGCCTCATAATATCTGCAAAGAAGGGCTTCGCTCTGATACCAGCTGTGACGGAACCTCCGAAGTCATTAGGCCCACCTACAGTTGTCCTTGTCCAACAGACCTCAGACAACCCTGTAGATGTTCCTGAATCACTTGACAAGTTCGGTATCTTCTCTAACCTTTCCAGGAACATTTCACCCATCTTGCAGACATTACAGAACATCGGAGATATCGAAATGCGGAAGTGATTACATAAACTTACATTTATTTAAAAAGTAAGATCAAGTTACTTATTACAGACCAGAGTTATAAAACGAGTGCTGAGTAATATTATTACAATACCCAGGGAGGCAAAACTCCTCCCGATAAGTTTTTACATAAAAGTTTCTTATGGAGGACTAGGTCCTCCCGTAGCTTCACTCTTGTTTTTCTTCACTTGGAACCACCTTGGTACAAAAGCAACAAAAATTTGCTGCTTCCTCACCTAAAAACAACGAGGGAATAAACCCTGAGTATGGAATTACTCAGCAAGTCTTACCCGACTAAAGAAATGACTCTCAAGGGTATGCTGGTTATAAGGGAGTCAAGGTAAGGTATTTCAAGATCAAAGACTCTATTTTGCACAAATGCTTACTAAGAGTGGATCCTTAAAAATCCAATTTTATTTTCCGGTTAGGTAAACTTACCTACATCTAGAGTTCTCTCTACCCTAGTTCAAACACTTGTCCTGCACTAGCCAGTTTCTTAACAAGTCCTTCATCTTTACTGGAGTTCTACGTATAGGGCAGTGACCAAGTCTTCATAACCGCGAAGGTACGACGATCCGAATCGATTATACTCATCTGAGGATCTCCGATCACACGACATATGTAGCACTTAACCCTTGCATATGTCAACCCGCCACCGGGTTTCTTAAGACCAGATCAGGTTCACGCAAACCGAGAGCACAGATACACCACCGTCCAGCCTCTTGCTACGGAGGGTACACGCTACTCTCGCCACCGCTCCACGCCCATTTCGTGTTATCTTATTCTGGCCTTAGTCTGCCCGAGGCAAGGCTTACCCATGACGAGGCATGTGACCAGTTAAAGGGTCCTCGGTCATCAAGCCAACATCGACACGGTCCTTAATCGACTTAGACGGAGACACTACACCGAGACTCTCTTCTCATGCAAGTCACCCGCCCGGTCTCAGCTTAATCATTTCAAAACCCAAAGCTTGGTACCTGACAGAGGTACATCTTTTCCGATGTTGAACCCATTACGGCCATAATGGATCCATCATCAAGTTTTATTTTCAAAACATCCCCACCCACTTTGCCAAACATCTTTTGTAAAACAAAACCTTTTTGTTTTTCTAGAGCAATACTAAGCATAGTAGAAACCTTTTTTAAAACAGGGTTTCGAGGAAGGTAATCAAAGATCAAGGAAGATAATGCAGGAATTGTTTATCAACCAACTCCTATTACCTAATGCAACAAACAGGTGAGAAAGATTTTAAGAACATCAAGGAAGGTGGCAAATGCACCGGGGCTTGCCTTCGTTAGTAGGTGAGTCAGGCTCAGGCCCGCAGATGTCAAAGTAGAGACAAGTCCCTGCCTGAGATTCCAAAGGTGGTGTCTTCTCTTCGATCACTTCAATCTCTTCTTCGTTTTCTAAACATAACCATAAATATGTATATAAGAATGAATGTCATGTAATACTCATGAGAGTGCAAAGATAATAAGAATTTATTATCTAAGGTCTTGAATACAATTTTCCTTCACGGAACTCTGAGAACTTAGGGTTTCCGGAGTCAGTAAAAGAGTTCACAGGGCAGGGGTGGGGTTTTGGGTTCTAGTTATCAAACAAGGTCCAAATCAATCCAAATTCTACCCAAGGCTTCTAAATAATGTATAGAACTTATATAAAAAGTTTGGACATTTTTTGAATTACCATTTATCTTCTAAAAATCTAGAACTAATGGTTTAAGCTAGTTTAAATGCCTCAAAATTCCTTATTTAACCTAAAAATCATGAAACTATTTTTATTAAATACTTTGGAAAATAAGAAGTCTAGGAAAATTGGTTTCACAATTTTAGGATTTTTCTACAATTTATAACAGATTTCCAAAGCTCTACTGAAAAAGAAAAAGATCAAATAATACTGGGCCGGTTTTAGCCCAGTTAGCCCAACACCAGAGGGAAACGCGCGCGCGCGCCCGCGCGCTCTGGCGATTTTGCACAGCGGCCCTCAGGTTTCTGGCTAACTGTGAACGAGTTCTTTCACTGTTTCTTGTGTCGCTGACAGATTGCAGAAAAGTCCTTGGTTTTCTATTTCTTCGCGAGGCGAAGTCCCCGACGGCGTTGCGCGCAACCGAACTATTGCGAGCTCCTGGACCGGCCGATTGGGGCAACGACTAGGGTCTCCGAGCGACTAACACCTAATTGAACCTTCCCCGATTGATTCCCCTAACTTAATTTCACAATTGGTAGGCTATCGAGTTCTGTCCACGTGAACCGCAGATGATGAGGACAATGGTACGTGTTCTCGGTGATCCCTGGTGGTCCGGTTCAATTAAAAGGGTCGAGGAGTTTGCGGGGTACCTAAGGATGCTAGAACAAGCAACAGAGGGACGCGAGCTAACCGGAATCAAGCTGGCCGCGGCGAGCTGTTCTTCACGGCGGCGGAGAATTGATTTGGGGCGAATTCAAAATTCGCGAGCTCTAGCGAACGGTTGCTAGCGATTCGCGGTGGCTAGGTGGGTGATGATGTTGCGAAGCTCGCTGTGGGCTCAATTTATAGGTGGCTTCGACGATGGCACTCAATTTGATCGAACAACGCGGGCGGCCGGAGATAAGAAAGGACCCTGGCGCCGTGGGTTCGTGTCCTCAGTCGTGGCGAGCTCACCGGTGATGATTTAACGGCTGTAAAGAGTCACGATGACGCGACAGAGGTGCTCGGATACGTGGCGTAAGGCCGAGCGATGGCGATCACCGGTGTGCTTATCTGCTCAAACCGCACGGCAGAGGGGAAGTACTAGGGGGTTCACTGGAGTGGCGTCCAGCGCATGGCTTTTACCGAGCGGTCTTATCTGGTCACCGGCGACGTGAATCGCAACGGCGGCGGCGTGAATCTTTGCGCGGAGAAGTCGCCGGCGGTGAGGATCCAACGCTGGCAGTCTGATCTTTATCGGACTACTGTACCATGGGATCGCCATTCAGTCCATCTGACAGCCAAACTTGGAGCGAGATTTTCTCTTAATTTCTAATGACAACACAAGTCAAGCTCTGTAGCGAAATTGTAGAGCATTATACCAACTACAACATTGCTATATGGTGTTGTCACAAAAAGCTAGCAGATCATGCATACAATTGGGCTTGAAGTTGATGTCAGTCCACTGTCAGTCTGATTTTCAGACTTAATCAGCGTGAGAGCCAGACTTTAGGCATGATTATCTCTAGATTTTTCACAATAACATGGCTTGCACTCTTAAGCAAAATTGTTATCCATTAATAGGTCTACAAGTTTGATGTGGTGACCTAGGGCAAAAACCCTATATTTGGAAAGCTACAAGGCTCAAAAGTTGAGCCCCTTAACTCTGAAATCCACACTTAGAGTGAAATCTTTATTGGGTCCTTTTTGCAAATTAGTCCCAAAACTTGGGGTTTGGCTTGTAAACCTTTCCAAATGTGAACCATGTGACCTTATATGCTTCAACACAGTAGTTTTTACATTTTAGTCCAAATGTGCACAATTTTTGCACATAGGCCCCTAGGGTTTGGACTTAGGGTTTTCTAGGGTTCCAATTAGGGTTTTTGGTACCCTAGGGGTATAAATGCAATTCAACTTTATTCTTGGGACCATTTTGTGACCTTTTCCATAAAGCTTTTAGGTTTTCTTAACTTGGGCTAGGTTTTACCCCTTTAATCCCTATTTAGGGTTAAGTTCCCTATCCAGGGTTCTATTTGCAAAATGCTATAACTATACAACTTGTTTGAAATTTTTACCTAGTAAATGCACTCTAGGTGTGTCAAACATATTCAATGCCAATGTTTATGATGCCATGCTCAAGTTTTAGTTACAGTAACACCAGGGGTGTTACAATTATCCCCGTATTTCTAGACGTACTCCTTTACTTTCTGTCCCACTAGGCAAACCACCTGTTTTTGAGGGTGAAGATTATAACATGTGGAGTGATAAATGAGGCATCACCTAACCTCACTCCACGCTAGTATTTGGGACATTGTTGAGTTTGGAGCGCAGGTACCATCGCCGGGGGACAAAGGCTATGACTCGGACGAAGTCGCCCAAATCCGGCACTTCAACTCCCAAGCCACCACTATACTCCTCTCCTCTCTAAGTCGAGAGGAGTATAATAAGGTGCAAGGGTGTAAGAGTGCCAAAGAGATTTGGGACGTGCTCAAGACCGCGCACGAGGGAGATGAGGTGACCAAGATCACCAAGCGGGAAACAATCGAGGGGAGGAGCCACAAGCCATGTACAACTGGCTCAAGACCTTGGTGAATCAAGTGCGCAACCTCGGGAGCACAAAATGGGATGACCATGAAATAGTCAAGGTTATTCTAAGATCACTAGTTTTTCTTAATCCTACACAAGTTCAATTAATTCGTGGTGATCCTAGATACAAGCTAATGTCTCCCAAGGAGGTTATAGGAAAGTTTGTGAGCTTTGAATTGATGATCAAAGGCTCCAAACAAATCATCGAGCGAGGCACCACCTCAACTCCCGAGGTGCAACCTGTTGCCTTCAAAGCAACGGAGGAGAAGAAAGAAGAGTCTACATCAAGTAGGCTTCCCATCGACGCCTCCAAGCTCGACAACGAGGAGATGGCGCTCATCATCAAGAGCTTCCGTCAAATCCTCAAGCAACGGAAGGGGAAAGACTACAAACCCCGTTCCGAGAAAGTTTGCTACATGTGTGGTAAGCCCGGTCATTTCATTGCTAAATGTCCTATGTCTAGTGATAGTGACAGGGGCAATGACAAGAGGGGAAAGAAGAAGGAAAGGAAGAGGTACTACAAGAAGAAGGGCGGCGATGCCCACGTGTGTCGGGAGTGGGACTCCGATGAGAGCTCCACCGACTCCTCCTCCGACGAGGACGCCGCAAAAAGAAGAAGGTAAAATCTAGAGCTTCTACTAAATATACAACATCTAGTGATGAGGCTAGCTCTAGTGATGATGAGGATGATTTGCTTACACTTTTTGCCAACCTTAACATGCAACAAAAGGAGAAGTTAAATGAATTGATTAGTGCTATTCATGAGAAGGATGAACTTTTGGATAGCCAAGAGGACTTCCTTATTAAGGAAAAAAGAAGCATGTTAAAGTTAAGATTGCTTATGCTCAGGAGTTAGAAAAATGTGAAAAATTAACTAGTGAGCTTAGCATTTGCCATGACACCATTTCCAACCTTAGAGCCGAGAATGCTAGTTTTATTGCTAAGGTTGAGAAGTTAAATGCTTGTGATGATTCAATTACCAATCTTAGAAATGATAATGCTAGTTTGATTGCTAGGATTGATAAATTGAATGCCTCACTTTCTAGCCTTAAGATTGAGAATGAAAAATTAATTGCTAAGGCTAAGGATTTAAATGTTTGCAATGATGTTATTTCCAATCTTAGAAATGAAAATGCCATGTTACATGCTAAGATTGATGAATTAAATGTTTGCAAACCCTCTACATCTACTATTGATCATGTTTCCATTTGTACTAGATGTAGAGACATTAATGTTGATGCTATTCATGATCACCTAGCTTTAATTAAACAACAAAATGATCACGTAGCTCAACTTAGTGCTAAAATTAATGAGCATGACTTAGAAAATGAAAAATTTTAATTTGCTAGAAGTATGCTTTATAGTGGGAGACGCCCTGGTATTAAGGATGGCATTGGCTTCCAACAGGAAGGCAATGTTAAACTTAATGCCCCTAAGAAATTATCTAACTTTGTTAAGGGCAAAGCTCCCATGGTTCAGGATAACGAGGGTTACATTTTATATCTTGCTGGTTATCCCGAACACAAAATTAGGAGAATTCATTCTAGGAAGTCTCACTCTGGCTCTCATCATGCTTTTATGTATAAGAGTGAGGCATCTAGTTCTAGGCAATCCACTCATGCTAAATTGCCTAAGAAGAAAACTCCTATTGCATCAAATGAGCCTATTGTTTCATTTAAGACTTTTGATGCTTCTTATGTTTTAACTAACAAATCAGGCAAAGTAGTTGCCAAATATGTTGGGGCCAAGCACAAGGGCTCAAAGTCTTGTGTTTGGGTACCCAAGGTGCTTGTTTCTAATGTCAAAGGACCCAAGACTGTTTGGGTACCTAAGAACAAGGCCTAAACTTGTTTTGTAGGTTTATGCATCCGGGGGCTCAAGTTGAATCATTGATAGCGGATGCACAAACCACATGACAGGGAAGAAAAGGATGTTCTCCTCCTATGAGAAAAACCAAGATCCCCAAAGAGCTATCACATTCGGGGATGGAAATCAAGGTTTGGTCAAAGGACTTGGTAAAATTGCTATATCACCTGGCCATTCCATTTCCAATGTTTTTCTTGTAGACTCATTAGATTACAATTTGTTTTTAGTTTCTCAATTATGCAAAATGGGTTACAACTGTCTTTTTACAGATTTAGGTGTTACTGCCTTTAGAAGAAGTGATGATTCAGTAGCATTTAAGGGAGTGTTAGAGGGTCAGCTATACTTAGTTGATTTCAATAGAGCTGAACTCGACACTTGCTTAATTGCTAAGACTAATATGGGTTGGCTCTGGCATCGCCGACTAGCCCATGTTGGGATGAAGAATCTTCACAAGCTTCTAAAGGGAGAGCACATTTTGGGACTAACCAATGTTCATTTTAAGAAAGACAGGATTTGTAGCGCATGTCAAGCAGGAAAGCAAGTTGGTGCCCATCATCCACACAAGAACATCATGACGATCGACAGGCCACTTGAGCTACTCCACATAGATTTATTCGGCCCGATAGCTTACATAAGCATCGGCGGGAGTAAGTATTGTCTTATAATTGTGGATGACTATTCTCGCTTCACTTGGGTATTCTTTTTGCAAGAAAAATCTCAAACCCAAGAAACATTAAAGGGATTCTTGAGATGGGCTCGAAATGAGTTCGGATTGAGGATCAAGAAAATAAGAAGCTACAATGGGACGGAGTTCAAGAACTCACAAATAGAAGGCTTCCTTGAGGAGGAGGGCATCAAGCATGAGTTCTCTTCTCCCTACACACCTCAACAAAATGGTGTAGTGGAGAGGAAGAATAGAACTATACTTGACATGGCAAGGACCATGCTTGATGGTACAAGACACTGGACCGGTTTTGGGCCGAGGCAATTAACACCGCCTGCTACTCCATCAACCGGCTATATCTACACCGAATCCTCAAGAAGACATCATATGAACTCCTCACCGGTAAAAAGCCCAATGTTTCATATTTTAGAGTCTTTGGTAGCAAATGTTTTATTCTTGTTAAAAGAGATAGAAAATCTAAATTTGCTCCTAAGGCTGTAGAAGGCTTTTTACTAGGATATGATTCAAACACAAGAGCATATAGAGTCTTCAACAAATCCACTGGACTAGTTGAAGTTTCTTGTGACATTGTGTTTGATGAGACTAACGGCTCTCAAGTGGAGCAAGTTGATCTTGATGAGCTAGATGATGAAGAGGCTCCGTGCGTGGCGCTAAGGAACATGTCCATTGGGGATGTGTGTCCTAAGGAATCCGAAGAGCCTCCACAAACACAAGATCAACCTTCATCTTCTATACAAGCATTTCCACCAACTCAAGATGAGGAACAAGCTCAAGATGATGAAAATGAAGATCAAGAGTATGAGCCACCTCAAGAGGAGGACAATGATCAAGGGGGAGATGCTAATGATCAAGACAAGGAAGATGATCAGGGTCCAAGACCACCACACCCAAGAGTCCACTAGGAGATTCAAAGAGATCACCCCGTGAACACCATGCTTGGCGATATTCATAAGGGGGTAACCACTCGATCTCGAGTCGCTCATTTTTGTGAACATTACTATGTTGTTTCCTCTATTGAGCCACACAGGGTAGAGGATGCACTTAAAGATTCGGATTGGGTGCTGGTGATGCAAGAGGAGCTCAACAACTTCACGAGGAATGAGGTATGGCATTTGGTTCCACGTCCTAACCAAAATGTTGTAGGAACCAAGTGGGTATTCTGCAACAAGCAAGATGAGCATGGTGTGGTGACAAGGAACAAAGCACGATTTGTGGCCAAGGGTTATTCACAAGTCGAATGTTTGGATTTTGGTGAAACCTATGCACCCGTAGCTAGGCTTGAGTCAATTCGTATATTACTTGCCTATGCTACTTACCATGGCTTTAAGCTATATCAAATGGACGTGAAGAGTGCCTTCCTCAATGGACCAATCAAGGAAGAGGTCTATGTTGAGCAACCTCCCGGCTTTGAAGATAGTGAGTACCCTAACCATGTGTATAAACTCTCTAAGGCGCTTTATGGGCTCAAGCAAGCCCCAAGAGCATGGTATGAATGCCTAAGAGATTTTCTTATCACTAATGGCTTCAAAGTCGGAAAAGCCGATCCTACTCTTTTTACTAAAACTATTGCAAAAGATTTGTTTGTATGCCAAATTTATGTTGATGATATCATATTTGGGTCTACTAACAAATCTACATGTGAAGAGTTTAGTAGGATCATGGTTCAAAAATTCGAGATGTCTATGATGGGGGAGTTGAAGTATTTTCTAGGATTTCAAGTCAAGCAACTCCAAGAGGGCACCTTCATCAGCCAAACAAAGTACATTCAAGACATACTCACCAAGTTTGGAATGAAGGATGCCAAACCCATCAAGACACCCATGGGAACAAATGGGCATCTCGACCTCGACACGAGAGGTAAATACGTAGATCAAAAGGTATACCGGTCGATGATAGGATCTCTACTTTATTTATGTGCATCTTGACCGGATATTATGCTTTCCGTATGTATGTGTGCAAGGTTCCAAGCCGATCCTAAGGAAGTTCACCTTAGGGCCGTGAAGAGAATCTTGAGATATTTAGTTTATACTCCTAAGTTTGGTCTTTGGTACCCTAAGGGATTCTCTTTTGATTTATAAGGATATTCAGATGCTGATTTGGCAGGGTGCAAAATTGATAGGAAGAGCACATCAGGGACTTGTCAGTTTCTGGGGAGATCCCTGGTGTCTTGGGCTTTAAAGAAACAAAACTCAGTAGCTCTTTCTACCACCGAAGCCGAGTATATTGCCGCAGGCCATTGTTGCGCGCAATTGCTTTGGATGAGGCAAACCCTCAGGGACTATGGCTACAAATTTAACAAAGTCCCTCTCCTATGTGATAATGAGAGTGCAATCCGCATGGCGGATAATCCCGTTGAACATAGCCGCACTAAGCACATAGCCATTCGATATCACTTTTTGAGAGATCACCAACAAAGGGGGGATATCGAGATAGCCTATATTAACACCAAAGAACAATTAGCTGATATCTTTACCAAGCCTTTAGATGAGAAAACCTTTACCAAACTTAGGAATGAGCTAAACATTCTTGATTCTCGGAATTTTGACTGATACTTTGCACACATAGCTCATTTATATACCTTTGATCATATCTCTTATGTGTCTATGACTATTGTGTTTTCAAGTGTCTTCTTATGCTTAGTCATAGAATTGAAAGGGAAATGGAGTATTCGACAAAGATGACGCTTCTACTCAACTCCATCGGTATTATCCACTCTTTGCCGGTATTCCGCCATCTCTCCACATTGGTATAATCTTTCGCTCATATATTGTTTGCCAAAGGGGGAGAGAAGTTACTGAGGGCTCATATTTCACTCAAAGTATCCGTTTTTGGCGATTCATGCCAAAGGGGGAGAGAGTATTAGCCCAAAGCAAAAGGACCGCACCACCATGCCAATTTCAAAATTTTTCGAAGTTTAAGTTTTTAAATGTTTTTTCAATTGGTATCTTTGAAATTAGCATTCCTCTAAGAAATTCTATCTCAATTGGTAAAACCCTCTTGAACACTAAGAGGAGAATTTCATTAAGGGGGAGTTTTGTTTGGTCAAAGGAAAAGCATTTGAAACAGGGGGAGAAAATTTCAACATCTTGAAAATGCTTCTCGAAATCTTACTTATATACCTTTGACTATTTGCAAAAAGACTTTGAAAAGAATTTCCAAAAGAATTTGCAAAAACAAAACAAGTGGTGCAAAATGTGGTCTAAAATGTTAAAAGAAAGAAAGCAATCCATGCATATCTTATGAAAGTTTAAATTGGTTTAATTCCAAGCAACCTTTGCACTTACCTTATGCAAAATAGTTCAATTATGCACTTATATATATGCTTTGGTTTCTGTTGGCATCAATCACCAAAAAGGGGGAGATTGAAAGGGAAATAGAGTCAAACCTTTTCCTAAATGATTTTGGTGGTTGAATTGCCCAACACAAATAATTGGACTAACTAGTTTGCTCTAGATTACAAGTTCTACAGGTGCCAAAGGTTCAACACAAACCAATAAAAAGTCCAAGATAGGGTTCAAAAAGAAAGGAGCAAAATCAACCGAAGGATGCCCTGGTCTGGCGCACAGGACTGTCCGGTGTGCCACCGGACAGTGTCTGGTGCACTAGGGAGATCAACTCTGAACTGCTCAGCTTCGGGTTTTTGGAGAGCCACTCCGCTATAATTCATCGGACTGTCCGGTGTGCCATGCAGAGCAACGGCTACTACACCAATGGTCTCCTGCAAAAGGAACAGTGAACAGTGAACAGTGCGCGTTTGCGCGCGCAGAGTCAGAGCAGGCGCCAGAAGGCGCACCGGACTGTCTGGTGGCCCAAGCCGACAAAGCTCCAACGGTCGAACCCTAACGGTTGGGTGACGTGGCTGGCGCACCGAACAGTGTTCGGTGGTGCACCGGACTATCCGGTGCGCCCATCGACAGACAGCCTCCCAACGGCCATTTTGGTGGGTGGGGCTATAAAATACTCCCAACCACCACACTTTAATGCATACAAGTTTTTTCAGACATCCCACTCAATACAAGAGCTAGTGCATTCAATACAAGACACAAATAGATTGAATCAAAGCCTCTCCAAGTCACAATTCCACACAAAGCAATTAGTGACTAGAGAGAGAGTTTTGCTCGTGTTCTTTGAGCTCTTGCGCTTGGATCACTTTTCTTCTTCCTTCTTTCTTGTTCTCAAGACACTTGTAATCAAAGCAAGAGACACCCAGTTGTGGTGGTCCTTGTAGGGGTCTAAGTGACCCGTTTGATTAAGGAGAAAAGCTCACTCGGTCTAGGTGACCGTTTGAGAGAGGGAAAGGGTTGAAAGAGACTCGGTCTTTGTGACCATCTCAACGGGGAGTAGGTTTGCAAGAACCGAACCTCGGTAAAACAAATCACCGTGTCACTCTCTTCATTTGCTTGTGATTTGTTTTTGCCCTCTCTTTCGGACTCGATTTTAATTCTTATGCTAACCCCGACTTGTAGTGTGTGCTTAAGTTTATAATTTTTAGATTCCGCCTATTCACCCCCCTCTAGGCGACTTTCACCAGGGCTGGCAAAATTCATGGCCATTCCACAATACCCGTATATGGTACTCAAAATGCCAAGACATCAAGGGATCATCACCATGTGCGCTGACTTCCAAGGCACCGCAGAATGCTTTCGGGATGCCATTCAGATGGCTCTCACTGCCGGGCCCTTGGTAGCCCTTCCCGCACAAGTCGATGGCAAGCTGGTGGACGAAAACTTCATGATCCCTTCAAATGAAGCCCTGGCTGTGACCTGTATGCGGCCGACTAAAGAAACTAAAAGGACCAATCTTGGATTTTCTGATGAATGCAAGACTGCAATCATCAGTTCTAGCCTCGATGACAAATAGGAAAGCGCTCTCGTTTAGTTCCTGCAAGACAATCGGGATGTGTTCGCATGGGAACCTGTGGACATGCCGGGAGTCCCGAGAGAGCTGACCGAGCACAAACTCAAAGTGTACCCTCAAGCAAGGCCGGTCCGGCAGAAGCTATGCCGTTTCACGCCTGATAAAAGATAAGCCATTCGGGCGAAATTAGCTCACCTGGTGTCGGCAGGATTCATTAGAGAAGTACTACATCCTGAATGGTTGGCAAATCCTGTTCTTGTACTAAAAAAGAATAAAGTTGATTGGTGCATGTGCATCGACTATACCGATCTCAATAAGCACTATCCAAAGGATCCCTTTGGACTCCCTAGAATATATCAGGTAGTTGATTCAATCGCTGGCTGTTCTATGCTCTCCTTCCTAGATTGCAACTCTGGATATCATCAGATCAGTCTGGCAAAGGAAGATGAGAAGAAGGCTGGATTCATCATGCCGTTTGGAGCTTTTTGCTATACCTCCATACCGTTCGGCCTCAAAAACGTTGGAGCAACTTACCAAAGAGCTATCCAAACATGCTTAGCCAACCACTAGAGCAAGAGAGTAGAAGCCTATGTTGATGATGTAGTCATCAAGATAGAAAACTCAAACAACTTCATCGAGGATTTGCAACAGGTATTCAACAGCTTGAGGCGCTACTGATGGAAACTAAACCTAGAGAAGTGTGTGTTTGGAGTACGTCTAGAAAGCTACTCGAGTTTATCGTCAGCCATCGAGGAATAGAGGCAAATCCAGAAAAAGTTGAAGCCATTATGAGGATGGAGCCACTGTGATCACAAAAGAAAGTGCAAAGGCTTACTCGATGCATGGCAGCACTGAGTAGATTCATATCAAGGCTTGGTGAAAGAGGGATGCCATTCTATAAACTGCTCAAAAAGGTGGATAAATTCTAGTGGACCACAGAAGCTCAAGAAGCGTTGGAAGCACTAAAGAAGTTTCTGACCACACCACCAGTACTCAAGCCACCACGCCGAGCTACATCCGATCAGCCGGTTGAAGACCTGCTGCTATATATCTCCCACACGACTCATGTGGTAAGCACTGCGTTGGTAGTCGAGTGTAATCCCAAAGTTGTAGACCATAGAAAACAGGGATAACACTCTTGTGTATTTTGTCTCCACATATTATCATATGAGAACACCCAATCCTAAAAGAGAATAAATAACAAAAGACACATGAACAACTTGTGCATCATGCTGGAGTTTTGGATTGCTTGTGCATTTAAAATAACAATAATATTAGTATACATATAATGGTGAGTTGAAAATAAGAAATAACTTAAATTGAAAATTGATTGGGAAATAAGGAAAGAAATACCATAAAATACAAAGTAAGGTGTATAAATAAAACTCATACTGGTATGTTCAAATTAAGTATTCAATTGAGAACAATAAGTTCACAACATCATTTGAATTCAAAATTTGAAAACTTCAAATAGGAAAGAAAATAAAACAGAAAATAGAAAAGAAAAAGAAAAAGAAAACAACCTCAATCTGCGTCTGGGCCCAAATGCTTCTCCTCGGCCCATTTTCTTTTCTCCCACGCGCGAGCGTCCCAATTCCGCGTGCGTGCAGTCGCTGGCACTGCGGACCCACGGTCCAGCCGCACGCCTGCGCAAGCTGAACCACTGGTGTCTCTCCGACAGATGGGCCATCCGGCGCTGTAGATCTTCCCCGTGGCGCGCGGGCGGCTGAAGCTAAAGACCCGGCGCCGTTCTCCATGGTTGTTACAACAGCCGGGCGCGTCCGACCTTGTCGGGCTATAAAGCCGCGCACGTGGCGCTCCTCTCCTCCCTTCCCATAGAGCCCTAACCTCCGCCGCCACAGTTAGCACCCATCGCGGCAGTCGCCGAGAGAAAGAGAAGAGAGAGAACGTGGGGACATCGCCGATCGTGGGCATCGGCTCACCTTCGGTTCGTGGGGCCGTGTGGCATCACCGGGACGTGGCGAACCAAGGCGCGGACTCCCTGGACTAGCTGGTGTCGTCGCCGGCGTCCCTACCTCGGCCGAGTCGCCGGTCAACTGTGGGCAAGCCGCTAGCTTCTCCCGTCGCGTCAGAACCGGTGAGCAGGCTCTTTTCCTGTGTTATCGTAGGGCCATGCCTTCCGGGACAACCCGTTGGGGCAGGGTAGAGCGCGTGCGCGGGGTCTGGGCCTCACCGGCGGCGTGCGGGGTGGAAGGCACTCGGAGTGGGGAGCATTCGCCGCTCGGTGCGCGCGGCTGTTAGGAAGATCGGCCGTGGAAAAAAATAGAGGAGAGAGAGAGGTACTCGGGGGGGTTGAAGATGATGTGTTGGCCGTTAGATGGAAATCGGACGGCACAGAATAGATCAAGCGGGAGCCATAGATCTCAGATCATGCGGTTGTGGTTATATCAGGGTTCATAGAATCTGGGCCATCGGATTTTGATCCCACGGCCAATAGCGCATACCGGTTTGATGGGCGCCAGATCTAATCCTAGCCCTCGATTCTGGATCCTGCGGCTGATATTCCCCTGTACCCCTTCGCCCAGGCCTTTTTGCACAGGAGCCCCTCGGTTCACCTGAAAACAACCCGCCGTCCATGCCTGGGGTTTTCTGAGTCTTAGAAACTCTTACACCGAGACCCCAGCGCTTTCTGGAATTTGAGGCCCAATCCAGAGAGTTATAAAATCAAGAAAATGAATTAGGAAATGAGTTTTTAGTATAAAAACAATTCATAGAATTTGTATAATTCATAAAAAATGCATATGAACTCCAAATTAGTTCATTCCAGTTTCTAAATTTTCATAATATTATTGTCTAATCATTTGTGCCTCTGTTTTGGCATAAAAGACTCATTAAAAATTTGTCTAGCACTTAATCTTGTATAAAATGCATAAAACCTTAGAAAATTCATAACTTAAAATCTATAACTCCAAATTTAATGATTCCAGTTCCTGTAATTATATTATAATGTCTAGTTCATTACTGTATATTCTATTTGCATGTTTGATGTGATGTTAATTTATGCTATACTATGTATGTATTGTGTTGATGCGAGTAGACGAGCAAGCCACTGTGGAACCTGAGGGTCAACAAGTAGAAGTAGCTGAGCAGGAGCTCATTGAAGGCAAGTTGTGCCCTTGATCACTTATTTTACCCATTCATGTTCTTATTATTCATAATGATCTGCATAGGATAATTTTGATGGGACCCAATAGGTTGCCCTAGATTTTGACTATCTTTATACCTTGCTTCACCACTGGTTTTACTACTAAAGTTTTGGGTAGTACATGCTATTGCTTTATGTGGATTTGTGTATAGAGATATTCATCACTCATTGTTATACTATTTATTGTTATCTGTTTTATTCCTCATTGTTCATGTTAAGATCATTATGTTAATGGGAACATGGAGAACCACCCGGGAAAACAGTGCTACCACAAGGGTTTAATGGGACGCCCTTGGCTGATTAACTAGGAAAGCTAGTGGAGGGCTACCTTACCCGAAAGGGGCAAGGGCAGTAGGGGAGTGGTCAGTGTAGGGAGGTCCTTGGGTTGATTTTGCTGCGATGGCGGTCAGGCAAGAACCCTGCACTGGAGCTTCCTATAAACTGTAGCGGGTAGTCTGAAGCTAGTGGAACTTTGTAAAGGCCTCGTAGTGGTACCCTGCCTCGCTTCCTAGGTAGAGGTGTATGGAGTCTGATCAACTCCGTGGCAAATGGGTAACACGACTTGTGGGTAAAGATGCGCAACCTCTGCAGAGTGTAAAACTGGTATACTAGCCGTGCTCACGGTCATGAGCGGCTCGGACACTCACATGATTAAATTATGGAACTTAAACTTAACCTGTCATTTCATTGCATTTGGGATTATTTTATTATTACTTTTACTTATTATTACTATGGTTTGGTATTTACTTACACTTAGTAACTGCTAATAAAATTTTGACCAACTCCTAAAAGCAATGCTCAGCTTCAGCCTTTATTTCATTGATCAGCCTTACACTTCATGAACTCCCACCTTTGGTGAGTTCATGCCACATTATTCCCCACGACTTGTTGAGCTATGAACGTATGTGAGCTCACTCTTGCTGTCTCACACCCCCCCACAGGAGAAGAACAGGTGGTCGAAGAGGAGCCGCCTAACACCGAGGCCTTCGACTTAATCTAGGTGGCGTTTCTCAGTTGACATTGGCGCCGACGATCCTTAGTTCGTTTTATATTTATTCTTTTATTTTGTAATAAGTCTTCCGCTATGTAATAAATACTCTGATGTTTTATGACATTTATCTCTATACACTCTGTTATTATATATGTTGTCTTCTTTGGTGCATGTATGAGATGCACCTGGCTTTGTTCCTTAAAGCCGGGTGTTACAGAAGTGGTATCAGAGCAATGTTGACTGTAGGACGAAACCTAGATAGAAATGGACAACCCTTACCTACTTATCTTATTCTGATTCATTCTATACTTACCTTACTCTGATTCTTTCTACACTCATCTTGATCCTGCCTCACCTTCTACTGCTCTACTCTGATCATTCTTACCTTTTCTACTCTTCGACAAGATGGATTTCACGCCTTGGAATCCCTACCCTTACGACATTTTTAAGAGATAGGAAGCCTAAGACAAAATTAAAACTATTTTCTCTATTAAAAATATTGGTTGATTGTTCTGATGATCAATGCCTGATTTGCTTCTTTGATTGATTGAGATATTATATATGGACATCTTAGCATGTGCCAGCGTAAGGTAATAAATTAGCTATGGTAGGTAAAACATTAAACTGCTTAGCTAATATATCCCCCAAAGTAACATGATTGTAATTACTGCCTTGTCTACTGCTCTTTCTTACAATATGTATCTAACTCAGATGGTCAATACCAGGCGGGGTGGTGGAATTGATTTGCCTCGTAATCGACACACTCGGAGAATATACAGACAACCTCAGCCACAGCCAGCAGAGATGAATCCTCCTAATCCTCCACCAGGCGGAGTTGACCCACTGGTTGCAGCTCAGATGGCAGTGATGCAGCAAATGGCGGACACTATGGCTGATATGCGTGCCCAGATGCAGCAAGAACGCCAGGAAATGCGTCAGGAAAGAGAAGATATATGCCAGGAGTTGCGCCAGGAGAGAGACGAGATACGCCAAGAAAGGAGGGCACAACAACAGTAGCTGCAACAACAACTTCAACAACAGCAACAACAGCAACAAGTGCCATTGCCTCCACCACCACCACTAGTTCCACCTCGTGACAAGCACCGGGAGTTTATGAGTCATAAGCCACCAACCTTCGCCAGTTTGCCAGATCCACTTGATGCAGACGATTGGTTGAAGTCAATTGAGAAGATGCTGAATATTGCACAATGCACTGACCGGGAGAAGGTTCTATATGCTTCTGGACGTCTGACAGGTCCTGCTGCTGACTGGTGGGATTCTTATACTGCTGCCCATGATGCTTCTGATACTATTACTTGGGCAGAGTTCAGTATGCAGTTCAGGAACTACCATATTCTAGCTGGGATGATAAAGATCAAGAAGAAGGAGTTTCTGTCATTGAAGCAAGGCAATATGTCGGTCAGCGAGTACAGAGACAAATTTATCCAGCTGTCGAGGTATGCTCCGGAGGAAGTTGCTGAGGATGAAAGAAAGCAGGAGCACTTCATTGAAGGACTGAATGGACCCTTGCAATATGCACTGGTTGCACACACTTTTCCATCATTTCAGAGGCTACTGGATAAGGCTCTTGCTATTGAACACAAGCGTGTTCAACTGGGCGAGTTGAAGAGGAAGGCTATCTCACAGGGACAGGGTAGCAGTAGTGTTCGCCCTCGCTACAGTTCACCACAGGGTACACTGACTCGACCTGGAGGACCACGCCCAGTTTAGCAATCACCACTGAGGACTCCACCTCCTCGACAGGCCACTCCCACTGGCACCCGACAAAGTTTGCAGGACAGAGTCCAGGCACTACGTGTTTCAAGTGTGGGAAGACTGGTCATTATGCAAATGTCTGCCCACAGAGGATTGCTACTACTCCAGATCAGAACAAGCAACAGACCCCTGGCAAGGGATATTCTATAGCCAGGGTGAATCAAGTCAGCGTTGATGATACTCCTGATGGTGGTGACCTCGTACATGGTATGTTTTATGTTAATGCAATTCCTGCAACCATATTATTTGATTCTGGTGCTACACATTCATTCATGTCTGCTCGTTATGCCAACACAAATAAAATACCACTGCTAAATATGAGAAAACCCATGATAGTAATTACACCTAAAGGGCCTGTTGAGGCGAATCAAATGACACGTAGATTGACATTAACCATTATGGGTAGAGAATTTGGAGCTACTGCTATAATATTAGAGTCAAGCAGTATAGATCTGATCCTTGGTATGTCATGGATAAGAAAGGCAAGGGCCGTTATATCATGTGGTAGAGGTACCGTAGAGCTCACTACCACTAAAGGGGAAAGATTTCAAGTTAATATTGCAGTAACCTCCTCATCCATGCGTGCAATGTTCTTTATGCCCGAGGAGTTTGTTGGTAACAACATCCGGGTGGTTAGAGATTTTCCGGATGTCTTTCTAGAGGAGTTACCAGGGATGCCACCTGATAGAGAAGTTGAGTTTGTTATTGATCTCTTACCTGGAACCGCCCCTATTTCCAGACGGCCATATAGAATGTCCGTTGAGGAGTTGAAGGAACTTAAGAAGCAGTTAACTGAGTTGCAAGAGGCTGGGTACATTCGTCCGAGTTCCTCACCTTGGGGAGCACCGGTGTTATTCATACAGAAGAAGGATGGATCGCAACGAATGTGTGTGGACTATAGATCACTTAATGATGTTACTGTGAAGAACAAGTATCTGTTACCCCGTATTGAGGATTTATTTGATCAGATGCGAGGTGCTAGAGTATTCTCGAAGATTGATCTCCGATCGGGTTACCATCAGATGAGGATTAGACCATCGGATATTCCCAAGACGACTTTCTCAACCCGATATGGATTATATGAGTTCACTGTTATGTCATTTGGATTGACCAATGCACCAGCTTATTTCATGAATTTGATGAACAAAGTGTTTATGGAGTATTTGGACAGATTCGTCGTGGTGTTTATCGACGATATTCTGATCTATTCTGGGAATGAATGTGAACATGAACAACATCTAAGGTTGGTGCTACAGAAGTTACGAGATAATCAACTCTATGCTAAGTTCAGCAAGTGCGAGTTTTGGATTGACAAGGTGCCATTCCTTGGTCATATTATTTCTAATGGAGGAATAGCAGTGGATCCTGCTAAAGTGAAGGAGATAATGGAGTGGAGAGTGCCCAATACAGTTACTGAGATTCGGAGTTTCTTGGGACTCGCAGGATATTATCGGAGATTTATTGAAGGGTTCTCTAAGATTGCCAAGCCTATGACATCGCTTTTGGAGAAAGGAAAAGAATTTAAGTGGGGTGAGAAATGTCAAGAGAGCTTTGATCAATTGAAGGAAAAATTGATGTCACCTCCGGTATTGATTATGCCAGATCTGCAGAAGGGATTTGACATTTATTGTGATGCATGTGGCCAAGGACTTGGATGTGTGCTTATGCAAGAAGGTCATGTGATTGCTTATGCATCTCGTCAGTTGTGGAAGCATGAATTGAACTACCCCACTCATGACTTAGAGCTGGCAGCAGTTGTGCATGCACTGAAGATTTGGAGACACTACATTATGGGAACTAAGTGTCAAGTGTATACGGATCATAAGAGTTTGAAGTATATATTCACTCAGAAGGATCTCAACCTTAGGCAACGTCGTTGGTTGGAGCTCATTAAGGATTATGATTTGGAGATTCACTATCACCCGGGCAAGGCGAATTTGGTTGCTGATGCCTTGAGTCGAAAGGAGCATGTACACTCCGCTTTTGTTGTCCAGCTACCTGATGAATTAGCAAAAGATTTTGAGAGACTCAACCTGGGAATTGTTACTCACACTGAAGGAGTCACCATTGAATTGGAACCTACCTTGGAGCAAGAGATTCGTAAAGGTCAGGTTGGTGATGTTAAGATTCAAGAGATCAAGGATCTTATTACCAAAGGAAGAGTTCCGGAATTCACGGAGGATGAGCAAGGTACTATATGGTTCAAAGATCGGATATGTGTTCCAGAGATTGATAGCCTCCGTGAGGCTATATTGAAAGAAGCTCATGATTCTGATTACTCCATCCACCCTGGAAGCACTAAGATGTATCAAGATTTGGAGCAAAAGTATTGGTGGTATGGACTGAAAAGAGATGTGGCTGCTCATGTGGCTAAGTGTGATGTATGTCAAAGAGTCAAGGCCGAACATCAAAGACCCGCTGGACTATTGCACCCATTGAAGATACCCGAGTGGAAATGGGAAGAAATTGGTATGGATTTCATTGTTGGACTACCCCGCACTCCAGCAGGATATGACTCTATTTGGGTAATTGTGGACAGATTGACAAAAGTGGCTCATTTTATACCTGTGAGGACTAATTACACGGGAGCCAAGCTAGCAGAATTGTATATGACTCGGATAGTTTGTCTACATGGAGTGCCTAAGAAGATCGTGTCTGATCGAGGATCGAAGTTTACTTCTCGATTTTGGAAGAAGTTGCATGAGAGCTTGGATACAAAGTTGAATTTTAGTTCAGCCTACCATCCCCAGACTGATGGACAGACAGAGAGAACAAACCAAGTGCTGGAAGATATGTTAAGAGCTTGTGCTCTCAAGCATGGTGGCAGTTGGGAGAAGAGTCTACCCTATGCTGAGTTTTCCTATAATAATAGTTATCAAGCCAGTTTGAAGATGTCTCCGTTTGAGGCTCTGTATGGCAGAAAGTGCAGGACTCCACTGTATTGGGATCAAACTGGAGAAAGACAATTTTTTGGTCTGAACTTATACAAGAGGCAGAAGAACAAGTTCGAATGATAAGGGAGAATTTGAGAATTGCACAATCCAGGCAAAAGAGCTATGCTGATAATAGGAGAAGACTACTGGAGTTTAAGGAGGGTGATCATGTCTATTTGAAGGTGTCACCACTCCGGGGTATGAGGAGATTTAAAGTTAAAGGAAAGTTGTCCCCTCGCTTTATTGGACCCTTCTTGATCTTAAAGCGAGTGGGAGAAGTTGCATATCAACTGGAGCTACCCGATCACCTATCAGATGTACATGATGTGTTTCATGTGTCCCAGCTAAAGAAGTGCCTCAGGGTACCTGAGGAGCAGTTACCAATGGAAGACCTCAGTGTGCAGGATGATCTGACTTATGCTGAGTACCCTATCAAGATTCTGGACACTTTGACTCGAGTTACCAGAAATAAGGTGATAAAGATGTGCAAGGTACAATGGAGTCACCATGGTGAAGATGAAGCCACCTGGGAAAGAGAAGAAGAGCTTCGCATAGACTTCCCCCATCTTTTCCCTAGATCTTCCTAAATCTCGAGGACGAGATTATTTTTAAGGGGGGTAGGATTTGTAATACCCAAAGTTGTAGACCATAGAAAACAGGGATAACACTCTTGTGTATTTTGTCTCCACATATTATCATATGAGAACACCCAATCCTAAAAGAGAATAAATAACAAAAGACACATGAACAACTTGTGCATCATGCTGGAGTTTTGGATTGCTTGTGCATTTAAAATAACAATAATATTAGTATACATATAATGGTGAGTTGAAAATAAGAAATAACTTAAATTGAAAATTGATTGGGAAATAAGGAAAGAAATACCATAAAATACAAAGTAAGGTGTATAAATAAAACTCATACTGGAATGTTCAAATTAAGTATTCAATTGAGAACAATAAGTTCACAACATCATTTGAATTCAAAATTTGAAAACTTCAAATAGGAAAGAAAATAAAACAGAAAAATAGAAAAGAAAAAGAAAAAGAAAACAACCTCAATCTGCGTCTGGGCCCAAATGCTTCTCCTCGGCCCATTTTCTTTTCTCCCACGCGCGAGCGTCCCAATTCCGCGTGCGTGCAGTCGCTGGCACTGCGGACCCACGGTCCAGCCGCACGCCTGCGCAAGCTGAACCACTGGCGTCTCTCCGACAGATGGGCCATCCGGCGCTGTAGATCTTCCCTGTGGCGCGCGGGCGGCTGAAGCTAAAGACCCGGCGCCATTCTCCATGGTTGTTACAACAGCCGGGCGCGTCCGACCTTGTCGGGCTATAAAGCCGCGCACGTGGCGCTCCTCTCCTCCCTTCCCATAGAGCCCTAACCTCCGCCGCCACAGTTAGCACCCATCGCGGCAGTCGCCGAGAGAAAGAGAAGAGAGAGAACGTGGGGACATCGCCGATCGTGGGCATCGGCTCACCTTCGGTTCGTGGGGCCGTGTGGCATCACCGGGACGTGGCGAACCAAGGCGCGGACTCCCTGGACTAGCTGGTGTCGTCGCCGGTGTCCCTACCTCGGCCGAGTCACCGGTCAACTGTGGGCAAGCCGCTAGCTTCTCCCGTCGCGTTAGAACCGGTGAGCAGGCTCTTTTCCTGTGTTATCGTAGGGCCATGCCTTCCGGGACAACCCGTTGGGGCAGGGTAGAGCGAGCGCGCGGGGTCTGGGCCTCACCGGCGGCGTGCGGGGTGGAAGGCACTCGGAGTGGGGAGCATTCGCCGCTCGGTGCGCGCGGCTGTTAGGAAGATCGGCCGTGGAAAAAAAATAGAGGAGAGAGAGAGGTACTCGGGGGGGTTGAAGATGATATGTTGGCCGTTAGATGGAAATCGGACGGCACAGAATAGATCAAGCGGGAGCCATAGATCTCAGATCATGCGGTTGTGGTTATATCTGGGTTCATAGAATCTGGGCCATCGGATTTTGATCCCACGGCCAATAGCGCATACCGGTTCGATGGGCGCCAGATCTAATCCTAGCCCTCGATTCTGGATCCTGCGGCTGATATTCCCCTGTACCCCTTCGCCCAGGCCTTTTTGCACAGGAGCCCCTCGGTTTACCTGAAAACAACCCGCCGTCCATGCCTGGGGTTTTCTGAGTCTTAGAAACTCTTACACCGAGACCCCTGTGCTTTCTGGAATTTGAGGCCCAATCCAGAGAGTTATAAAATCAAGAAAATGAATTAGGAAATGAGTTTTTAGTATAAAAACAATTCATAGAATTTGTATAATTCATAAAAAATGCATATGAACTCCAAATTAGTTCATTCCAGTTTCTAAATTTTCATAATATTATTGTCTAATCATTTGTGCCTCTGTTTTGGCATAAAAGACTCATTAAAAATTTGTCTAGCACTTAATCTTGTATAAAATGCATAAAACCTTAGAAAATTCATAACTTAAAATCTATAACTCCAAATTTAATGATTCCAGTTCCTGTAATTATATTTTAATGTCTAGTTCATTACTGTATATTCCATTTGCATGTTTGATGTGATGTTAATTTATGCTATACTATGTATGTATTGTGTTGATGCGAGTAGACGAGCAAGCCACTGTGGAACCTGAGGGTCAACAAGTAGAAGTAGCTGAGCAGGAGCTCATTGAAGGCAAGTTGTGCCCTTGATCACTTCTTTTACCCATTCATGTTCTTATTATTCATAATGATCTGCATAGGATAATTTTGATGGGACCCAATAGGTTGCCCTAGATTTTGACTATCTTTATACCTTGCTTCACCACTGGTTTTACTACTAAAGTTTTGGGTAGTACATGCTATTGCTTTATGTGGATTTGGGTATAGAGATATTCATCACTCATTGTTATACTATTTATTGTTATCTGTTTTATTCCTCATTGTTCATGTTAAGATCATTATGTTAATGGGAACATGGAGAACCACCCGGGAAAACAGTGCTACCACAAGGGTTTAATGGGACGCCCTTGGCTGATTAACTAGGAAAGCTAGTGGAGGGCTACCTTACCCGAAAGGGGCAAGGGCAGTAGGGGAGTGGTCAGTGTAGGGAGGTCCTTGGGTTGATTTTGCTGCGATGGCGGTCAGGCAAGAACCCTGCACTGGAGCTTCCTATAAACTGTAGCGGGTAGTCTGAAGCTAGTGGAACTTTGTAAAGGCCTCGTAGTGGTACCCTGCCTCGCTTCCTAGGTAGAGGTGTATGGAGTCTGATCAACTCCGTGGCAAATGGGTAACACGACTTGTGGGTAAAGATGCGCAACCTCTGCAGAGTGTAAAACTGGTATACTAGCCGTGCTCACGGTCATGAGCGGCTCGGACACTCACATGATTAAATTATGGAACTTAAACTTAACCTGTCATTTCATTGCATTTGGGATTATTTTATTATTACTTTTACTTATTATTACTATGGTTTGGTATTTACTTACACTTAGTAACTGCTAATAAAATTTTGACCAACTCCTAAAAGCAATGCTCAGCTTCAGCCTTTATTTCATTGATCAGCCTTACACTTCATGAACTCCCACCTTTGGTGAGTTCATGCCACATTATTCCCCACGACTTGTTGAGCTATGAACGTATGTGAGCTCACTCTTGCTGTCTCACACCCCCCACAGGAGAAGAACAGGTGGTCGAAGAGGAGCCGCCTAACACCGAGGCCTTCGACTTAATCTAGGTGGCGTTTCTCAGTTGACATTGGCGCCGACGATCCTTAGTTCGTTTTATATTTATTCTTTTATTTTGTAATAAGTCTTCCGCTATGTAATAAATACTCTGATGTTTTATGACATTTATCTCTATACACTCTGTTATTATATATGTTGTCTTCTTTGGCGCATGTATGAGATGCACCTGGCTTTGTTCCTTAAAGCCGGGTGTTACATCGAGTGGGCAGAAGAAGGGTACGCGTATCTAGTACAACATCCAGTTTACTTTATCAACAAAGTCCTCGGTCTCTCGGAGATAATGTATCCTCAAGTTTAGAAGTTATTATACGCAGTACTTCTAACTGCTCGTAAGCTCTGACACTACTTTGAGACCACAAAGTCATAGTAATCATGGGATTCCCAATAGGAGATATACTCCACAATAAGGAAGCTATTGGAAGAACAGCCAAATGGGCATGTGAACTCGGAGCTCATTATATAGAATTCTGACCTCGTACCGTAACAAAGACTCAAGCACTAGTCGATTTCATATCCGAATGGACTGAGCACCAGGTCCTAGAAAACCCAGAAGCAACTGAAGTCTGGAAAATGTACTTTGACGGCTCGTTAAGATTGCACGGGGCAGGAGCAGGGATCCTTTTCGTCGCCCCCAGAGGTGACCAACTCAAGTATGCGCTTCTTCTCCTATTTCTAGCGTCCAACAATGCTGCGGAGTACGAGGCCCTGGTTCACGGGCTGAACATCGCCATTTCACTAGGCATCAAAAGGTTAACGGTATACGACGAATTACTGGTAGTCATCAGCCAGGTAAACAAGGACTAGGACTGCTCAACCGACTCAATGAATAGATACTGTGCTGCGGTACAGAAGCTAGAAGACAAATTTGAAGGTTTAGAATTCCACCACGTGGAAAGGGATCGCAATGTAGCAGCAAATGCATTGTCAAAATTGGGTCCAGTCATGCCCAGGTTTCACCTGGGATTTTCGTCCAAGAGGTACAACAACCGAGCGTCACCGTAGAGCAAGCTGAGGAGTGCCACGCTTTAGACCAAGCAGAAGCAGATCCCAACAACTGGAGGGAGCCAATTATCAAGTACATAAAAACAAGGAAGAACCAGATGATAAGGCCACGACAAAATGCATCGCAAGATAGTCGGCCCACTATACCATCATAGGGGGTCTACTGTATAGAAGAGGTGCAGGAGGAGTCCTCATGAAGTGTGTTCATTTAGCTATAGGAAGGCAGCTGCTGGATGAAATTCATGCGTGGCAATGTGGCATACACGCAACATCAAGGACATTGGTAGAAAAAGCTTTTAGGTCCGGGTTCTACTGGCCAACAACAATGAATGATGCAACAGAGTTGGTTCAGAAGTGTGAAGCATGCCAATTCCTATCAAAGCAACAACACTTGCTCGCCCAAAATTTACAAACTATTCCTGTAACCTGGCGTTTCGTGTGCTGGGGACTGGACATGATTGGGCCATTCAAAAAAGCTCAAGGGGGATATACTCACATACTCGTCGCCATTGAAATGTTCACAAAATGGATAGAGTACAAGCCCATCGCCTCTTTGACCTCAGCAAAAACAGTGGAATTAATTCAAGAAATAATGTTTAGGTTCGGGATACCTAACAACATTATCATAGACATGGGATCTAACTTTACTAGCTTAGAGTTCTTTGATTTCTATGAGCAGAGGAGCATCCAGATCAAGTATGCATCAATGGCACACCCAAGAGCTAATGGGCAGGTGGAAAGAGCCAACGGGATGATACTTGATGCACTCAGGAAAAAAGTGTTCGACAAGAGCGAAAATCTTGTAGAAAAATGGATCAGAGACCTACCGTATGTGGTCTGGAGCCTGCGAACCCAGCCAAGCCGAGCCTTGCACATGGAAACACCCCATTCTTCATGGTATATGGATCTGAGGCAGTATTACCAGCGGATTTGATCTTTGGAGCACCCAGGCTAACATTTAAAAGCATAGCTGAAGCAGAAGCAACCAGTCTAGAAGATGTTGATATATTAGAAGAAGAACGTCTAAATGTTGTCATTCAATCAACTAGATACCAGCAAACCCTAAGGCGCTACCATGACAAAGCAGTGGGGCATCGATCCTTCATAGTAGGAGACCTAGTCCTCCACCAAGTGCTGACGGGAGAAGGACGACACAAATTGTCACCTCCATAGGAAGGACCATTCATCGTTGCAGAGGTTACCCAGCCAGAATCCTACCAATTTACCCAAATGGACAGAACTGAAGTGGGGAACTCATGGAATATTGAACACCTCAGGAAATTCTATCCGTAGCAGTATCTCAAAACTCTAATGAGCAAGCTAGACTTTGTAAGCAAAAGGTTTCATTATCAATAAAGCTTCTGTGTTCTACCGCATACAAAGTCTCAACCAACAAGTAGGTTTAAGTCAGAAACAACTTAAAATCGGCACAACATACCTGCACGCTTACATGACTTAGGATGATTACTATACCCTACTAATGGAGCAATTGGCTTAAGTCGAAGACGTCTTAAGTCGGTGTGACATGCTCACGCTTACATGACTTAGGGTGATTACTATACCCTACTAACGGAGCAATTGGCTTAAGTTAGGGATGTCTTAAGTCGGTGTGACATGCTCACACTTACTAGACTTAGGGTGATTACTATACCCTACTAACGGAGCAATCGGCTTAAGTCGGAGATGTCTTAAGTCAGTGCGACATGCTCACACTTATATGACTTAGGGTGATTACTATACCCTACTAACAAAGCAATCGGCTTAAGTCAGAGACGTCTTAAGTCAGTGCGACATGCTCATGCTTACATGACTAAGGGTGATTACTATGCCCTACTAATGGGGCAATCGGCTTAAGCCAGAGACGTCTTAAGTCGGTGCGACATGCTCACGCTTACATGACTTAGGGTGATTACTATACCCTACTGACAGAGCAATCGGCTTAAGTCGGAAACGTCTTAAGTCGGTACGACATGCTCACGCTTGCATAGCTTAGGGTGACTATTATACCCTAATAACGTAACAATCAGCTTAAGTTGGAAACACCTTAAGTCGGTGCGACATGCTCACACTCACATACTCAAGGGTGATCACAACACCATACTAACGAAATAATCGGCTTAAGCTGATACAACGTGCTCACACATACATGAATTCTATGATGCACCATCTCGACAAGAGATACCAACTCAATGAAAAGTGTTTTCTGTTCGAATGAATCAAAATTTGTGCAGGAGCATTCTCGCAGGGGACCTTGCCAGCAGGATCACTAGAGGAAGAAGGTTTACTCACACCAGCAGACGCATCAAGAAACTTAGCAACAATGTCCTTAGGCACCACAACACCTGGTCTTTTCATCAGGATTCAACCAACACGAATAGCTTTGTCCATCGCTTTCTCACACATTTCTTTGATGATACCATGGTCATCCTCTAAGACCTTAATGTCGCGACGAGCAATTTCCAACTCCTGCGAAACAAGTTTCTTCGAGGCACGCAACTCTTTGATGACAGAATCTTTTCAAGATAGTAACTTATTAAGCTGCGACACTTCAGTCTAGGAATGAATGGGAAATGGGCTTAAAATATTTCCTATAATCGATTTTGGTGTTTGACATCCATCACAAACCACGTGGACTAACTAGTTTGCCTAGTTGTCAATTGTCTTAGGTGCATAAAGTTCAACATAAACCAACAAACAAATTGAGTTGGGGAACTCTACAAAGTTTGGAGCAAAGACAAGCATTGGTGCTGCCAGTGGCGTACCGGACACTGTCCGGTGTGCACCAGACACTGTCCGGTGCCCAGGTCGAGCACCTCGCGAACTAGCCGCTGTCGGGTTTTTTTGGGAGACGCTCCGCTACAATTCACCGGACTGTCCAGTGTGCACCGGATATGTCCGGTGAGCCAACGGAGCAACGGTCAACTACGCCCAACGGTCGACTCAATGAACAGTAAAAGCGCACAGTGCAGAAGTCAGAATTCAGAGCTGCGAAGTCAGAACGCACTGGACATGTCCGGTGTGCCACCAGACTGTCCGGTGCAGCAAGAGGAGAAAGGACTTCAATGGTCAACCGCTCCAAACCCCAACGATCTGCTGACATGGCAGGCACCAGACAGTGAATAGTGTCATGTCCGGTGCACCACCGGACTGTCCGGTGTGCCCATTAACAACAACGGCTGGAATAGTGGTTGGGCTATAAATACCCCCAACCACCACCATTCAATCAATCCAAGCCTCCTACACTTCTCATTCAATACAAGAGCAAAGGCACAATCAAAACATTCAATCCACTCCAAGCTCCAAAATCAACTCAATTGCTTAGAGACTTGAGAGAGGATCATTTGTGTTCTTTTGTTGCTCTTATTGCTTGGATTGCTTTCTCCTCATTCTAATTCTTCTAAGTGCTTTGTAAAGCTAGCAAGAGACACCTAAGTGTGTGGTGATCCTTGCGCGGTCTTAGTGACCCAAGTGATTAAGGAGAAGCACTCGACCTGTCTTTGTGACCGATTGAGAGAGGGAAAGGGTGTGACACCCTAGGTGTCTATTCTATGTTATGTCGGGAGATTTATCCTAATCTTAGATGCTCAGTAAAAATTTCTATTTTTCGCTCGCATCTATCTCCTTTTATCAAGTTACTTGTGAAGGTTTCACCAATTTTTGAATTTCTTCGATCTCGAGAAAGGCCGAATTTGGAGCCTGTTAAAACTTTTATTTCTCGAAACGAATGCAAACTCGAAAACCATTCTCGACTTATAAATCTCATCTAAAGCTCATTTAATCACTCTCGATGGCTGTTATTTGATCTGAGCCCGAGTCCAATTCCTCGAACTTTGATCTATGTTCGACTATTTTATCCAGATCCGTACTCCCAAACGGAATGCTCTGTTGCGTCAGTCCCTAATCAATTCTTATCCGACTCTATCAAATATCTCTATGTCCGAATCAGACTCGAACCCCTTATCGGCAGTGATTTTAAAATGTCAGGATTTGCCTTCTTTGACAAAAAACAACCAAGCCAATTTAATCGCTACCTATTTTGGAACTTTGTTCCGAAGACCAAAATAGAACATCACGATTAGAACACACTCGATTTCATAATCCAGTTCGTGGCTAATAATTAGTGTTCAGATAATTAGCAGTTGAAAATATCGATAATCCGTGCTTACTCGAACACCATAAAATAAAATGAAAATAATTAGTGCAACCGGTTTAGGATTTTGGGCCAAGTCCATTCCAGCCCGTTTGGCCCATTTGAAACCCTAACCCTAGGGCTCCTCTATAAATATGGACCCCTTCACTTGCACTTGGCTTTTATCCATCTACCCCCCTAGCCACCACTCTTTTTTCTCCCAGCCGTCTCTCCCATGGAGCTTTTTCTTCCCTGTGACAGCCACCAGTGACTCCTCCTCTGCCCTTCTTCCATGGATGCGCCCCTCCCCATTCTCCACAGTGTTCGGCAGCAGGAAGCCTCCCCCTTTGCTGTCCATGGCGAGCACCTCCCCTGCTCCATCAAGCCAGCGTCCATAGAGGTGGGTGGTTCCTGTTTTCCCCATGGTGGACGTCGACGCCCCTCTGTTGCAGCCATGGCGCCCTCACCTCCAGCCCCTCCACTTGGCTCCCTGGACGTAGGTGCTTCACTTCCCCATGGTCGAGCCTCCCTGCACTTTCCCCTTCCTCAGCTCGGCACCCAAGAGCAGCATCCCTTCCTTCCCTTCCCTGATGCCCCATTTCCAGCAGCACACCAGCCAGGGAAGTCCCAGCGCCACCCTTCTTCCTCCTCGAGAAGGGCAGACCGATGCTCCTCTCTGCCTAGTTCCATGGCCGTCCATGGCTCCTCCCCATTGCGCCCCACTCCCTGCTGCATTTTCTCCTCGGCCTCCTCTCTGCAACAGGTGGCGCTTGGACCTGCTTGGCGCCCATCCAGGGAGGCTGCAGATCTCAACTCCATGGCTGTTTCACCAATCGCAGCAGGTGTCCAGATTTTTCCCCATGGCGCCTAGCCCCTTGAGCTCGCCTTCCTCAACTCCGGCAGCCCGGGATCCACTTGTCCCTGCCCCTACACCTCTCGTCGAGGCCCAGATGTGCAGCAGCCACGACAACTCCGCGCTCTGCCGGCTCACTATTTTGCATAGTCCAGTGGACAGTGCTGCTGCCCTCACCTAGGATCCGAGTTTCCCTACTTTGAGCAACGATGGCTTCCTCACGCCTCGCCGTGCTCAGCATCAACATCACTCAGCAGTCGCGTCGCCGATCAGAGCAGCAACAACCATCGATCTCCTCTACGTCGCGCCCTCGGCGTGCTTGATGTAATGCCGCAGCGAGCAACAGCCATGAGATCCCTTCCGTGTCGCTTGCATCGACCCGATCTGCGCAGTCCTGACGCGATGTTGTCAAACTCCGGTAAAACCCCATCGTCCTCGCTGCAACTTGTGTTTTTTAGCGCTCCATGAAATGACCGAAACCATGCACTATCATCTTCTTGCAGCCCCTTGTCATCGTCACGCCTCGCGCATCACTCCTCGGCAAAGAGCCCCAAACCGATGGCATGCATGCGCAACTCCAATCGGATTTCGGCCAGGTTGTTCGCCTTGAGTCATTCGCGATTTATTTTATTTACGTAATTGGTCGATATTGTGCATGCGTGTTTATATGTGTGGGAAAAATATAATCGTATGAATGGAAGCGTGTAGAGAAGAAAATGAAGTAGAGAAGACCTCGGATGCTTTTATATTTTGATAGGAATATATGTGATGTGTTGTTTGATACGAAGACTAAGTTTAAATAAATAAATAAATACGGATCATGTTTTGGGGAATACATCGATAGATGTTTATGTGAAAAGTGTATTGGTTTTATGCATGTGATCGGTGATTGTGATAGTCGAGGCGATTAAGGAGTATGTTGGTCCTGTTGGAGTCACTTGTGCTGTTGATGTCTTGTGCGTAATGTGGGGACACATATGTGTGTGTGTGTCGTGGTGTATTATAGTAGTGGTTGCGTAAGATATGTGATTGAGGTGTGCGGGTATATGCTGTAATATGGTTATACTCGCGATGAGGAAAGATGTGTGTATCGTGTAACATGACGTTTAGGTTGCTGTTGTTGAAAGCTCTCTTGTGGGTTTTGGTGTTTGGATGACAACTCAATTAAAGGACTAACAAGTGTGCTAAGTGTTGAACAGGTGCTTAATATAAAGCTAACAGGGTTCAACACAAGTGAACAAGTGTGATGGTCCAAGGACTAGATGATGGATAGATAATGGGCATCACAAGTAAGATGGACATTGCATAAAGTGAGACTCGGGTGCGTAGCTCGGAGACAACTGATCAAGCCAAGGATGGAGGCAAGAAGAGCTTTGAGGTACCAAGTGCACGGGAGAAGGTCAAAGAGGCCGAGGAACCCAAAGCCAAGGGTGAAGAAGAAGACTTGCAAAGTCAAGGGTGATCAAGTTGAGAAGAGCTATGGCACATCAAGGATCACTACATAAGGACGTGACTTACAACCAATGGGGAAACATCTATAGTTATGTGGTGTAAGTCATAAGGCTCAAGATCAAGCTCTAAGAAGTGAACAAGGTCACTAGAAGAAGAATCAGTATCAAAGCCAGAACTGGAAGCAGCCCAAAAGAGCTAAGTGCACCTTGATCCTTAGTTTGGGTTGTTCCTAGTTTGGAGATATTCTATGTGACCTTTGCAGGATGTTGGAGCTCAGAAATGTTAGTCTAGATCAAGTTAAGCTGACTTGATGATTTATGAGTCCAACATCAATCTTAAGCATGTCAAATGATAGAGAGGTGAAAATCCAAGAGAAGGTATGTTTCTAGACTTAGTACATTGGTTTTTGTGTACTAACGTATTTGTCTAAGTGTTAGAGACAGAGAAAAGAAGAAAAGAAAACATATGCAAAAAGCTTGGCTGTGTACAGCCAAGACTCAGCTCAGTCTGGCACACCGGACTGTCCGGTGGTGCACCAGACATTGTCCGGTGGTGCACCGGACAGTGTCCGGTGCGCCAGGCTGAACTCTGGTGAACAGGCCGCTCTCGGGAGAAGTCGGCGGCGTACGGCTATAAATCACCGAACTGTCCGGTGGTGCACCGGACAGTGTCCGGTGAGTCAGCTGCGGCGAAGTCACCGCTCTCGGGAGAAGTCTGGCGACGTACGGCTATAATTCACTGGACTGTCCGGTGGTGCACCGGACTGTCCGGTGAGCCAACGGTCGGCTGGGCCAACGGTCAGCCGCGCAATCCGCGTGTGACGCGTGGCCGAGCCAACGGTCAGATGGGGGCATCGGACTGTCCGGTGTGCACCGGACAGTGTCCGGTGCGCCAACGGCTCCAAGTCTTCAACGGTCGATTGTGCCATTTTTGGAAGGAAATCGGGCACCGGACAGTGTCCGGTGGTGCCCGGACTGTCCGGTGCGCCACCCGACAGAAGGCAAGATTTGCCTTCCTGGATTGCTTCCAACGGCTCCTAGGCCCCTTGTGCCTATAAAAGGGACCTCTAGGCGCCTCAATCAGGGTACAAGAGCAGCCAACAAGTGTAGACATCACTCGAATCAATTCTCACTCTCCCTCTTGTGTATATCTCTCTAGTTTGTGTAGAAGGCAAAGCTATAAGCCTTTAGAGAGTGGAGAAGTGCTGCTAAGAGCAAGAGCAAGGTCTTGAGCGTACCGTTACTCTGCCGGGGTGCTGTCAAGAAGTTTGTAAGCAGCCGCGGTTTTGTTGTAACCCAACTCAACATAGTGAAAGGCTTTATCTGTCATACTGACAGATCTGAGCAAACGGAGGAAGGACTTGAAACAGACTCCAAGCCCAGGTGTGGCTAACTCCAACGAGGACTAGGCAAGCATTTCAGGCTTGGCCGAACCTCGGGATAAATCCTTGTGTCTGTGTGCTCTATTCCATATTGTATTCTGACTCTCTGTCTTACTCGCTTTTATATCTGCACTTCACTGCTTACTTGTGGTACTAGCTTTCCTTGAAGTGCAGGATATTCTTAAGACAGGAACTTCAATTTCGCTGCAACCTACTCGAAGGGTTCTTCACTCCACTGCGATCCTGTCTTCGAGTAGAGTAAGAATTTAAGTTTTACAGTGATAATTTTTATTCGCCTATTCACCCCTCTAGGCAACATCTAGATCCTGTTCCCGGGCAAAGGGAACTTTCAATTGGTATCAGAGCTAGGCCTCTCAAGTGTGGGCTTAGCCGTCCGGAGATGACGATGTCGTCACAAGAGGTAACTGCAGAACTTCTTTTAGGCGATGGTTCTAATTACAAATCTTGGTCCGTCTCTATTTATAAGGCTTTCATGCATGTTGATCCTGATTTGAGACAGATCTTTGGTAGAAGTATTTTTCCCTCTGATATTAGTAAAAATCCTTCTAATGCTGAACTAAGATGTTTATCTCTCAATCACCGTGCTTGCAACATCTTAGTTGACTCTCTCTCTAGAAGTGCTTATTTTGCCATCATGAGTAGTGATAGTGATTTATTTGTTGATGCTCATGACTTATGGAATAGAATTAAGGGAAAATATTCTGTGGCAAATTGTGATGCTCCTACTCCCTATATCACTTGTGATACTAACCCTTCAAAAGGAGAAGAAAAGTGTTGGGCACCAAACGATGAATCCACCTCGTCGACAGGTTTGTTCTCCACTAATAATAAGTGTTTTATTGCTAACAATGATGGTGGAGACAAAAGCCATGATGAGGAGGAATATGAGGATGATAGCGAGGATGAATCTTCATCACCACAAGATGCATTTTCCTATATTGCTTCCACTGACATTAATGATAGGGAAAATGAGACCGATGATGTGGAAGAAGAGGAGATTCGCCATTTCTACATCCATCTCAACAAAGAGGACAAAGCACTCTTGGTCAAGCTATTGAGAAGGAACAAGGAACAAGGCAAGACTCTTCTCAGGCTAGAGGAGTCCCTCATCAAAACTAACAACAGCTTGGAGAAGATGACCAAAGAACATGAGGAGCTAAAGTGCTCTCATGATGATTTGGTCCAACGGTATGAATCTATTTTAATTAAGCAAAGAAATAGTCATGATGCATTATCTAATGTTGCTCAACTTAAAATGGAAAATTTCATGCTTAGGAGTCAAGTAGAAATGATAAACTTAGAAAAACTTGCTCTAGGTGAAAAGTATGATATGTTGTCATATTCTCATAATAAATTAGTTGATGACCATATCATGCTTAATGTTGCTCATGAGGTCGTAATTACGAACTTAAATTCATGTGAACCTCATTCTTGCACAAGGACACATTTGGATAATCTATCACCATGTGCTAACCCCTGTCACTCAAAAGGAAGCGAGTGTTTAAATGAGCAAAAAGTTGTAGGGTCACAAAAGAATTTGTGTGGGAACAAGAAGCAAAGACAACTAAAGAGAAGACGCATTGCTCAACCTTCTCAAGATATCCACGGGCGCGTGGTGAAGTAGCTTGAGAAGGGAAAAACTGCAGCAAGTGTTAAGCTCCATAAGAAGGATGTTCCTAAAGATGAAAAAATCAACATGAGCTTGGAAAAAGGTAAAGATTCAATTAATCATGTTGTTTGCACTGACCATTTCTCTATGTCATCCAAGAACAAAAAGAGAAAAGGGAAAAGGGGGTGCTTTAAGTGCAATAAGACAGGACACCTCATTGTGTCGTGTCCATACAACGACAAGGGAGAAAGGATAAGGAGATGCTTCGGATGCAATGACAAGAACCATACAATCACTTCTTGTCCGCTATTGATGAACCAAGCATGTGCATTCTCCAAGATGACTCTCACTAAGGAAAATGACAAACAGCAAGCGTCATGTCAGGTTGAGCAACGCCTCTGCTACAAGTATGGTGAGCAGGGTCATCTATCAAAGGTATGTAATAAAGGTAAGGTTCCTAAGCAAGTAAAGTTGTCTCAATCTCATTTGCTTAGGAGACCCAAATCATACACTTGTGCTAGATCTATAACAAGGTCACCTAAAACTATCACAAAGGCTATTTGGGTACCAAAGGCACTTTTAGCTGAACGTCATGGACCCATCCCGAGATGGGTACCAAATTGTGTCAACTAGACCATGCAGGTGCCTCGAGACGGAATGGAGACCGTGGGAGAGCTTAAGAAGGTTAAGTCAAATTCTATGCTTAAGCTGTTAATCCTTGTTGTCTATTTATTAACCCAAGGTTGGATTATTGTGCAATATTAATCCATATTAATCTCGAGTGAAATAAGTGGTAGAGGTTCTTAATCCCTATTGGTGAATCAAGCAAAGGACTTTGATGAGAATCTGCATCTGTCTCTCCAAAGGACGGTACCTGTGTTTCTTAAGTGCATTATCAATATTGCTCTTAAAGTTAAGTGTCGTGCTATCTGTCCTTGGAGTAGTTACGCTTTGAAGATTGCTTGCGTTGGATTCTTGTTAATAATTGATTAATGATTTCCAAGATAGTAATCATGCTTGCTTAATCATGATTGTGTGCTTTAGAGGTTATGTCTCTTGAATCATTTAATGGGTAGCTTTTCATTAGATATATTCACCATGATTAACTCTTTTTGTGTTCGTGAATAAACCTGTATCCCTTTGTGAGTTATGCTATATGGTTTTAATGATTAACCTATGTGCAAATATGATATTTTGTTTAGTTTATGTTCACATGATTACTCTAGACTGGTATTGTGTGAATACCAACTCCATGTTGTGCCTCTAATGCACCCTTTTGAGCTATAAGGTGCATGAGCAAAAGGAGCCCTCAATTAGTGACAACTGGTGCTCTCATGGCAATTCAGGAAAAGGCAAAGGTATGGAGAATGGAACTATGCAATTTCATTGAATATCTTGAAGTTTCATTGATTGTGATCACAGCTATGTTCTTGCATCTCATTAGCAGTATGTTGGCTTAGGTGACTTGTGCCTCAAAATGTTGTTTCTCTTGGTGTACCTAAGAAAATTTTTCTTAATCTTGATGTGATTAGACATTGTGCTTCATTTGCATGATCTTGTCGTTTTCAATTGGCTTATATGATAAATGATTATCATGTATGGAGCATGTCTAGGTTGCTTGTAAAATGTAATACTCCTTGAGGCATGCATTATTGTATTAAGTCAACCTTTCATTTGGTATTCAATTGGTATATCCTTATGATGAAATTGATAGAGTATGCCTTGACCAAGAGATGTTGTGATCCCCTCTAGTTCTGAGAAAGCTAGAATGTGCAAAGTGCAAGTTATTCAAATACTTGATGCACAAGTTTAGGGGGAGCACACATAACTTGTGTCTTTTGAGACTAATTGTTTCTTGAGCAATCTTGTATAGTCTCAAGGTGGAAAAGAGAAGATGAGCAAGAAATGGAGCAACCAGGACTTGGGTACCTCTGTAAGTCAAGAAATTGGTATCTTAAGTCGTGAGTAATTGCATATTTTTAGATTGCTCATGCTCTATAATATTTGGTGATACTAGATGCTTATCCTTAAATATCATGAAGCTATGATAATAAAATGACCTTTCAATTGGTAGCTGTGATAGTTTGCTTCAATTGACATCTTTTGATAATCACTAGAATAGTAGCTTCAGTGTGTGCCAATACTATAACTTGCTCTGAGCTTGGTGTCTTAGCAACAAGAAAAGGTTAGGATAAAGGATCAGGCACAAGTGTGGAGAAACTCCCGGAGATTAATACTTTCAAGATGGGAAGTACATCACAACATGGTAAAGGTACAAAAGGAAGTATTGATATTTTGCGTAAATGTATCCTAATATCTCTGGTGCATATGTTTAATGAATAAGGGGGAGTTTTGATAGTGTGTTTTTCCTCCTTAACACCCTGCTGTCCCTTGACATCATCCTATGTTCTTGCTTGAGTATGGTTTTTGGTGTTTGATGTCAAAGGGGGAGAAGTTGTGCATTAAAGCTTATCTCAACTTGAGAGGAAAGCTTATCCTAAGGGGTGATGTGTTAGTTTGAGCTTTGCTAGTGTGTTATTGTGTTATTGTGTGTTATTGTGTTATTGTGTTTTTGATAATTCTTATCATATGCTTCTTGCATCATATGGTTATATGTGTTGCATCATATGGACTAGTGCTTCCGTTGCTATGAATTAATTGGCATCTAATGTTTATTCTGGAATAGATATTCATGAGATTAATGGTGCTTTAAGCTTAATGGTGCTTTAAGATTGCTTTAAATTGGTATCTTAGTTTAAATTGGTATCTTAATGGTGAATAGTGGTAGGTTGATATTCCTGTGTTATATCCACTCAATTGAATGATGTTTAACTCTGATTCTGTGCATTTGTGTGTTATAGCATAATGGTTTGACCCTTGACACAATGCATCCCACAAGTGCTAAGGTGTAGCAATGCTTCAATTTATATGTGCATTTTGGCATTTAAGGCTAAAGCTAAGATTTTAATGTAAGCACATATTTAGGGGGAGCATTCTGCAATCTTAGAGCTCAAAATTTGTGCTTTAAATTTCACTCTATGTAAGCTTTAATTGTGTTGCCATCAATCACCAAAAAGGGGGAGATTGAAAGCTCTCTTGTGGGTTTTGGTGTTTGGATGACAACTCAATTAAAGGACTAACAAGTGTGCTAAGTGTTGAACAGATGCTTAATATAAAGCTAACAGGGTTCAACACAAGTGAACAAGTGTGATGGTCCAAGGACTAGATGATGGATAGATAATGGGCATCACAAGTAAGATGGACATTGCATAAAGTGAGACTCGGGTGCGTAGCTCGGAGACAACTGATCAAGCCAAGGATGGAGGCAAGAAGAGCTTCGAGGTACCAAGTGCACGGGAGAAGGTCAAAGAGGCTGAGGAACCCAAAGCCAAGGGTGAAGAAGAAGACTTGCAAAGTCAAGGGTGATCAAGTTGAGAAGAGCTATGGCACATCAAGGATCACTACATAAGGACGTGACTTACAACCAATGGGGAAACATCTATAGTTATGTGGTGTAAGTCATAAGACTCAAGATCAAGCTCTAAGAAGTGAACAAGGTCACTAGAAGAAGAATCAGTATCAAAGCCAGAACTGGAAGCAGCCCAAAAGAGCTAAGTGCACCTTGATCCTTAGTTTGGGTTGTTCCTAGTTTGGAGATATTCTATGTGACCTTTGCAGGATGTTGGAGCTCAGAAATGTTAGTTTAGATCAAGTTAAGCTGACTTGATGATTTATGAGTCCAACATCAATCTTAAGCATGTCAAATGATAGAGAGGTGAAAATCCAAGAGAAGATATGTTTCTAGACTTAGTACATTGGTTTTTGTGTACTAACGTATTTGTCTAAGTGTTAGAGACAGAGAAAAGAAGAAAAGAAAACAGATGCAAAAAGCTTGGCTGTGTACAGCCAAGACTCAGCTCAGTCTGGCACACCGGACTATCCGGTGGTGCACCGGACAGTGTCCGGTGCGCCAGGCTGAACTCTGGTGGTGAACAGGCCGCTCTCGGGAGAAGTCGGCGGCGTACGACTATAAATCACCGGACTGTCCGGTGGTGCACCGGACAGTGTCCGGCGAGTCAGCTGCGGCGAAGTCGCCGCTCTTGGGAGAAGTCTGGCGACGTACGACTATAATTCACCGGACTGTCTGGTGGTGCACCGGACTGTCCGGTGAGCCAACGGTCGGCTGGGCCAACTGTCGGCCGCTCAATCCGCGCGTGACACGTGGCCGAGCCAACGGTCAGATGGGGGCACCAGATTGTCCGGTGTGCACCGGACAGTGTCCGGTGCGCCAACGGCTCCAAGTCTTCAACGGTCGACTGTGCCATTTTTGGAAGGAAATCGGGCACCGGACAGTGTCCGGTGGTGTACCGGACTGTCCGGTGCGCCACCCGACAGAAGGCAAGATTTGACTTCCTGGATTGCTTCCAACGGCTCCTAGGCCCCTTGTGCCTATAAAAGGGACCTCTAGGCGCCTCAATCATGGTACAATAGCAGCCAACAAGTGTAGACATCACTCGAATCAATTCTCACTCTCCCTCTTGTGTGTATCTCTCTAGTTTGTGTAGAAGGCAAAGCTATAAGCCTTTAGAGAGTGGAGAAGTGCTGCTAAGAGCAAGAGCAAGGTCTTGAGCATATCGTTACTCTGCCGGGGTGCTGTCAAGAAGTTTGTAAGCAACCGCGGTTTTGTTGTAACCCAACTCAACATAGTGAAAGGCTCTATCTGTCATACTGACAGATCTGAGCAAACGGAGGAAGGAGTTGAAACAGACTCCAAGCCCAGGCGTGGCTAACTCCAACGAGGACTAGGCAATCATTTTAGGCTTGGCCGAACCTCGGGATAAATCCTTGCGTCTGTGTGCTCTGTTCCGTATTGTATTATGACTCTCTGTCTTACTCGCTTTTATATCTGCACTTCACTGCTTACTTGTGGTACTAGCTTTCCTTGATGTGCAGGATATTCTTAAGACAGGAACTTCAATTCCGCTGCAACCTACTCGAAGGGTTCTTCACTCCACTGCGATCCTGTCTTCGAGTAGAGTAAGAATTTAAGTTTTACAGTGATAATTTTTATTCGCCTATTCACCCCCCTCTAGGCGACATCCAGATCCTGTTCCCGGGCAAAGGGAACTTTCAGTTGTATATCGTGTGAAGGATGCTCATGATGGTCATGTGACTAAAGGGTGGTGTAGTGGCAAAGTGAGAGATAAGTTTAGTATTTTTTTAAAAGGTCAGTTGATAGCATCTATCGGTGTCGTCATGATTTTCGTTGTATGGTGGATCGATGCTTCGCTTTATAAATTATTGCATTCCATGCCCATCGGATAAATAAATGTCTGGTTGATCGATTAGAGGTCTTATATGAGCGTTATCACAGCCCAATAATTATTGGAAGCAAGTAGCGTTCATAAGTTGGTCCTTGTTAAAATTGAAGAACAATCCGGTAAGATATGCACATAAGCACCTCAGGTCCTTCAATAGTAAAAATGTAGTCAAATGGAGTTTTATGCCATGTGTTAATGCACTTTTATGCTAGATATCCTAAAAATATGGTGTTTTATGTGACTTGTATGTTGTATGGCGGGCTATGTCGTTGCTCTAGTTCGCCGACTTGTTAGATGGCTTTAGTTAGGCTCGTAATCGCGATGAATTGCTTGTTGTGGTCTAAATACGTATGGTTATAGTCATGGATGAAAAGTAGTAGTGCTGATGTGATGTCTAAGTAAAATGCAAATTAATGTGTGAAGAGCGCATCGATATACATATATGTACCGGGTATGATTATTGTGGTGGATGTGTTTGTTAATTGCGTGTGGTAATTCTAGCGCACAAAATGACTTGGATAAAATTTGTAAGTCGACTTATTGGTCCTTATTTGATTGTTTTAAATCTAACAAATGGTAAAGTGTTAGAGTAATTCAAGTCTATAGAACATGGCAAATTCTTGAAGTAAATAGGAGCTAAAATTTATTAGTTGCTATTTTGGGCTGCACGCACTGTTTTCGCCATGCTGTTTGTTTAATAAACTAAATTATGCTTTCTGTAGAAAAGTCATATAGAAATGTTATAGATAACTTTATTATCTTGCTTGTATTAAAATTTGACAGTCATAAGCCTGATCGTTTAGAAGTTATGCTTTTCACAAGATCAGTAACTGAATGTGTCCAATTCATGTACAGATTTCAGATATCGCATTGTTTGCTTAAGTTTAGTTTAGAATCAGTCCTTATCAATTATAAGAAAGTTGTAGATAATTTTCTTATCGTACTTGTGTTAAATTTTCATGACAATAAACCTGATAGTTGGAGAGTTATGAATTTTATAAGATGATTGCTGTATTCTGTCCACTGTCAGAACAGATTTCGAAAACTGTATTGTTTGATTTAGTTAAACATAGAATCACTTCTTAGTGATTATCAAAGTTATGCAGTACTTTTTCTAAGCTTTCCAAAAAGTCTTGGATCACTCTTTTTGGTGGTCTGAAGATTAAGTTATGGATGTTTAAAGTGTGAAGACTGAATCTGTCCAGTTCTGGACAGCAAAGCCTTCTAGTGTCTTTTATCTTTAATTGCATATTGAATCACCTTGAGATGTTTATAAATGTTTTGTTGGCAATTTCATTATCTTTCTAGAAAGTCTAGAATCACTTTGTTTGGATACATTAATATCTAGTTATGAATTTTTGAAGTCGCAAGTCTGAATCTATCTAAATCTGGATAGAGCTATCGTTTGATACGATTTAACCTTGTTAAGTGTCTACTCACCTTGAGATGACAATACCAAAGTTGTAGAGCGTTTCTTAAGCTTTCTAAAAAGTATCTTTTCACTATTTTTGGATAAATATCTTATATGTTATAACTGAAACAATCAACTGTTGTGCTGCTGTCCCAAACGTATTGAATGTGATTTATTGCTCTACTCTGATGTATCTGTCTTAAGTCGACTGCTTGTTATTTTGGGTTTTTGACTAAACATGAGTAATAATAATAGTGACTAATATAATTGGGAATATATGTATAAGTAAGTACACATCTCACTAAGTTGGTAAACTAATTTGGTTAAGGTCTAATAAGTAGCTTAGCTTAATCAACAGTTAGCAAGTGCAGTTATATATATTAGGGAAACAAAATGAATAGTGTCCTATCTCTGGCTTTCTGCTAATACTACTAAGTAACCAACGTCATTAATATAGTATAATATATGATTGTGATTAAACTATCTCCTCATGTGTGTTCTCTGGGGTGTATGCTTGCAGTAGAATGTTGTGAATGATTGTAAAACCCGATTAAGTAACTATTCCTTTTTAACTAAGCCTGTCTATGTGTAAGTCATCAGAAATTTATGCGTACTTAACTAGTTTAATAATAAGTAACCAATGAATGATTAAAGTGAACGTGGTGAATGCTTGTACTTGTGATGTCATGTCTGCGTTGGTTAAGTATAGTAAGTGTCGTCGTCTTTCCAGTGGTAGTGATTACGTGTGCCCGATGACATGTGGATAGCTAGCGCTAGTGCGTGTGGTTGTTCACGATGTCTCGCTATTTAGTGTTTAGTTCGCTACCGTCTATTTTTGGATTGTCTTGTGATATATTTCATCATATTTGTTGGGGGCCTTCGTCTTTCGAAGGTCCTCAAAAACATGATTAACAATGTTTCCCAAGTGTAATATATGTGCAGGAACCTTCGGACTCGGAATGAAGTTGTACACAATATGAAAAGCATGGTTGGAACGAAGGTTGAACCAGCTCCGAAGCTGCGCGCAAGGAAGCTTCGGATCAGTAGCAGAAAAAGGAACCGACTTAAAGAGGAAAAGACTATCTAGTCCTCGATAGATTGTCCTTAAGTCAATAGTAAACGTGAAGGGCATGAATGTAATTTTACACAGGTTGCGCCCTGTGCCTATAAATAGATGAACAGTACCCCCGTACTGTTCACGCTGACTTGTATTCATTTATGCGTCACGCTTGGACTTTTGCCTTCTGTCAAACCGAAGGTACAAATGTAATTCAATATTGTTCATGTTTATTCATGATGTTATAGAAAAGATATATTAATGATGTCATATGATTACTCATAACATTTTTCATGTTTCATATGCTTCTCCTTTTAATATATACTGCAATGATGAAAGTACGACCTTCATAACCTGCGTCTGAAGATCATTATATCCTAAGGGAAAAAATGCTTCGAAGGACGAAGGATTTTAACCATTAACATTTTATGTTGCCTTGTTCTTAACTCGTAGCATTTGAGAACAAGTCCCCAACATTGGCGCCCACCTCCGGTGAACTCATTCGACCACCTTCGGCAAGCCGTGACCTTCGTCATGCCGCCGAAGAAAACTTCTTCAGGGCTAGGGGCTACACTGCAGCCACTGGATGTCAACCAGGACACGCTGCGCGAAGCTCGAACTCAAAAGAGGAAGGCTACAAGTCCAACACCCCAAGAGGAGGAGTTGGACCAGGAGATAAGGGATCTCGAAGCTATCCATCAGCAGGTCGAAAGGAAGAGAGAGAAAATGCTTCGTCTTTCCGATCTACAGAAGAAGATCGATGAAGCTGCTAAAGAAATATGTCATCTTACTCAAGATGACCAGGACCGAAGACCTCCACAAAGAGATCTTCGTTAAGACAATTCCTACAATGATGATGATTGGTATGATGATTTCCATCATAAAAATTTTGCTTTTGATGATGCTTCTCCTATATCAGTAGTACTGCAGGCTACCCCATGGCCCCCATCATACAAGCCACCTCAGCTCCCCATGTATGATGAGCACTCAGATTCGAAGCAGTTCCTAATGAGCTACGAAGCAACTATATCTCACAGTCATGGCAAAGTCCTTCGTGATGACAGTCCGAAGTGTGGCCTAGACATGGTACTCTTCTCTCTGGCCAGGGACAATGTCACACCCGGGCTTTAAGGGACAAAGCTGGGTGCATCTCATACATGCGCCAAAGAAGATAACATATATAATACAGAGTGTATAGAGATAAATATCACAATATAATCAGAGTACTTATTACATAGCGGAAGTCTTACTAAACAAAAGATAAATATAACAGGATCTAAAATCCATCCTTGGCGCCAGAAAGTCAACTGGGAGACAACGACCTAGACCTCTCACGAACACAGCACAACATCCACCATGCGCCTCATCCTGTGGTACCTGTCCTTGACCTGTGGGGGGTTGTGAGACAGCAAGTCTGAGCTCACACATGATCATAGCTCAAAAAGTTGTGGGGAATAATGTGACATGAACTCTCCAAAGGTGGAAGTTCATGTGATGTGTAAGGCTGATCAACAATAGGGGTTACAGCTGAGCATTGCTTTTATAAGTTGGTCAAAATTTTATTAGCAATTACTAAGTGTAAGTGAATACCAAACCATAATAAAATAATAGAACAAAATTAATAATCCCATGCAAATGCAAATGATGAATTGAGTTTAGGTTCCATAATTTAATCATGAGAGAGTCCTGAGCTACTCATGACCGTGAGCTCGGCTAGTATACCAGTTTTACACTCTGCAGAGGTTGTACCCTGTACCCACAAGTCATGTATCCCATGTCGCCAGGGTTAGCTAGACCCTTAGACACTACCGAGGTGAATGGCTAGGGATCCACTACGAGGCCTTTACAAAGTTCCACTAGCTTCTGAAAACCCGCTATAGTTTATGGGAAGAGCACTTGCAAGAATCCCCTGTCTGACCGCCATTGCAGCAAAATCAACCCGAGAACCTCCTTGCATGCAATCCCCTACCGCCCTTGCCCCTTTCGGGTAAGGTAGTCTTCCACTAGCTTTCCTAGTTAGTTGGCCAAGGGCGTCCCATTAAACCCTTGTGGTGGCACGTGTTTCTCAAGTTAAGCTCCATGTTCCAATTAACATTAATGATCTTGACATGAACATAAATAGAATAACAAAATAATTGGAACATGGATATAATGAAATATTAATCCCAAAACCAAATAATGCAATAGCATAACTACCCAAGTGAATCAGGGGTAAACAAGGTAAATAGGATAAACAGACTAGGGTGACCTATTGGGTCCCATCAAAATTAAACCTATGCATTGAATAGTAATAATAAAGAACATTATTGGGTAACAAAAGTGGATCAAGGGCACAACTTGCCTGGGACTTGAGATTCCAGGTACTCACTTGCTCTTCAAGTGACTCATAACCTCGCGCTAGTCGTAGCAATACAAACAAACAGGGTATAGATAAAATTAACATCACACCAAACATAAGTACAACTGAATAATAATAATATACGCGAAGCTACGAGATCGCGGGATTGGGAACTACTAAGATCAGAGTCGTGGTCATCAAGCTGTGATGTGATTACATGATTAACACCAGGTTCTGTGTTTATTTTACAATCCTAGAGAAAAAGGTAACCTATAGTAGTAATTAATTTAACTTTAATCTAAATTATAACTTGACCATAGATCATATTTTAGTAGATGAGCAGTTTAATAAGACTAACCAACACAGGTTACATAAGGATCTAATTAGAAAAGAACAAGACGTGGTATAATAAATGTTGTTACTGTGTAGTAAATATTCATACGAGACTAACGCAACTGGAACAGTTCAATTTGGAATTACAATGGGAAAGTTACGAATTTCCAAAGTTTCTATGTATTTGATATAGGATTAATTAGAAAATCAATTTAATAGTTGTTTTCATGACAAAACGGAGGTACTATGAGATAAACAATAATATTATAGAATTATAGAAATTGGAATGAACTAATTTGGACATCATATGAATTTTCTATGTTTAATACAAGTTCTAGCATTTATTTGTGCACTAAAAATCCATTTCTAATCTATTTTCTCTGATTTTCCAACTCTCTGGGTTGGGCGCACAATTATTAAATAGCACAGGGTCCTCGGCGCTAAAAATACCAAGACATAGAACACTGAGATATGGACCGCGGGTTGGTTTCTAAAAAGTTCAGGGACTCTTTAGTAAGATGTATCCGTGAAGGGGTATCGTGGGCTCTCAGCCGTTGGATCCCAGTTCAAGCGTCCAGATTAGAGTCACTTACTACCAAAACGGTATGCAACCCACACTGCTGGATCCAACAACAACGATCCAGATTTTATTTTAGGCCAATCTAATCCCAGGCGCTCCTCACACGATGAACGACCCAGGGCTCACTTCTCTCACATCAAATCTCCGCTGTCCGATCTAGATCGAGCGCTCGGGCCCCGTCTTCCTTCCCGGAACAGCTAGCTGGCGGCGCAGGGCACCGCGGAGGAGCTCTCCGGTGAGCAGTGCTCCGGCACCCAGGTGCCCCCGCTAGGCTATGGATCTATGCTAAACAGAGCAGAGGGTATGAAGAACTTAATGGAGTGCATCGTACTGGTTATGCTAGTGTCTGCAGTCTTGTCCACGCCGCGGCACGGATCCACGGCATGGCCGCCACCATGGCAAGAAATTGTCGCATAAACACGACCCCGCGCACCATGAGACTCCCCCAAACACGATCAGTACTCCTAATCGAACAACCCCGACCTCCCAGCAGACCCCAACCGACGGCGAGGGTGGGGAACAACATCGGCGGTGGGTCTTCTATCTCTAGCACTCGGCGAACCTAGCGGTTGAGAATGGACGGCACGAAACTCATGCGTTAGGAAGGAAGTGGGGTCGCGACCTAGCTTTATAGTCACAGGGAAAATTCCGCGGGGGAGAAACGACCGACGTGGGATCAGGGAGTGGGCGACGGAAGACCCGGAGGAGCCCAACGAATCCGTCAAGAAGAAATAGCTGACCCATGGGCCCCACCTGGCGGAGACCCAATCGGAGATGCGTTAGAAAAGGTTGTGCGGCTGTCCCCCAGGGCCCACCCAACAGCATGCACGTCGGGCCTGCACAAGTGAACAGAAGATGGGCCGGATGGAGCGTAGAATTGGCCCAAAACGCAAGGAAGGCTTTCTTTTCTTTTTATTATTTTTCTCTTACTATTTTCTATTTCAATTTGTAGATTTAAACTAGATTCAAAACCAGTTCAAACTTTGACTCAGTTTTAAATGTGCACTTAAAACCATAGTATGAAATGTAAGTTCAATTTTATAAATTTTATTTATTATCTTCTCTTTTCTAAATTCTACAATTCCTTTTGGATTTTAAATTCCACTTTGGATTTTAATATATTTCTTATCACATTTATTATTTTTATTTTGTCACAATGTGCACACAAAAGAAAATCCCAGCATGATGCATAATTTAGTTGAGTGTCTTTTGTTGATTATTTATTGGTGTAAGTGAGTTGCCCACATGAAATGATAAATAGGAATGACACTCATATATACAAAGAAATATAATTTCTCCTCTTAGATTTTTCTTACAAAGTGGGTATTACAGACAATCACGTCATGGCAGAAGCTTAAGGACATGCTGGTCACCAGCTTTCAAGGGTTTCAGACGAAGCCAGTCACTGCTCAGGCCTTGTTCTAGTGCACTCAAGACCATGAGGAGTACCTTCAGGCATATGTCCAAAGGTTCTTGCGCCTGAGAGCACAAGCGCCCACGATGCCCAATGAAATCGTCATTGAGGCCATGATCAAGGGTCTTCGGCTAGGGCCTACGGCTCAATACTTCGCCAGGAAACCCCCCCAGACTCTGGAGAAGCTGCTTCAGGAAATGGATGAGTACATCTGGGCCGACAATGACTTCCGCCAAAGAAGGGAGGAAGCTTACACATTTTTTGAGATGACTAGGGGCTTCAGAGGTAGAATCCACCCTAGGCATGTCAGATCAATCCACAGCTTCAGTCAAAACGATGACAAAGGACGCCAGTTTCAGAGGCCACAGCACAGCTCGCAGTCTTCAGGACAGAAGCAAAGCTCCTTCAGGCCACCAGCTTCAAGGGGTCGAGGCAGCAGGGGCTTCGGAGGAAGATATGGGGATTAGCCCAGGAAAATCTATTGCTTATTCTGTGGTGAGGACAAGGGCCACACTACAAGAACGTGTGAGATCACCATTCAGAAGCAAAAAGAGATTGTTGAAGCAGAAGCCCAGCAGAATCAGCTGAAGCAGGTCCTACATACTGCTTCGTGCCACTCTCCTTACATACCAGAATATGTGGGCAATCAACTTGCAGCTTCTGTTTCTTCGGCAAGCCATTCACAAGCTTCCTGGCCCCAGCTTCCACCGCCACCACCATTGCAGCCTGCTTATACCCGAAGCCAGCAGCCAGAAGGGCACCAGCACTCCCAACAACAACATGACTTCAGGGAGGAGTCTGAAGCTCGTATAGTCAACAGCACTGTACCAGAATCAAAACACATATATTGAGCAATATCCTGCTTCTGAAATACTTTTATTTTCTATGCCATTTTTGCTTTCTGTATAAGGAACAAGCAATGAAAACTTAGTTTTAATTTCTTGTAATGATTCTGCCTCTACCAGAATGAAATATATCTTCTTCATAGATTTACAAAGCTCAAAAGTCGTTCCTAAGGGAATTCAGAGCCGAAATTGACGAAGCTACAAAAAGTCGTTCCTAAGGGAGTGTAGTGTAAGTTTTCTGCTGAAAAGTCGTTCCAAAGAAAATGCAGAGCCAAATACCGCCGAAATATAAGGCGAAGAAGTTCAAAAATCGTTCCTAAGGGGATGCAGAACTTATACCACCGAAATAGAAGGCGAAGAAGTTCAAAAGACGTTCCTAAGGGGATGCAGAACTTATATCACCGAAATAGAAGGTGAAGAAGCTCAAAGTCGTTCCTAAGGGGATGTAGAGCTTATGTATTCCAGTGTGGGCGTGTGCGTGTGTGTCTTCGGCATCCTCATCATTTTGCATCATATCATCACATCATTTCGCATAACATTACATCATACGTCATATTGCATTAACGGCACAAGAATCGAATATGAAGCCAATCTTCGGAAAATGCTTCGTCAAATTGAAAATGTGCTAAGGCATGAAGTAAGCTTCGGGAAATACAGTTTGATCAGCCTTGTCATAAGTAGGGATATCTTTCTTTACGAAGCATGAAAAGAAGGGAAGGTGTTTTTTCGCCGAAGGCTCAAAAACGGTATGTGTGTAAATTTCATGCATCGCAAAGAAATAAATTACAATAATTTACACATTCGATTTAATGTTACATACGTTAAATGTTACATAGTTTCATTACAAAAGAGGTCTAATCTTCCTTCATTAGTTCTATACATCAAGCTTTTCAAAATGATTATTACAATAAAACCTATTTCTCTCTAAGGACTTCCTCTACAACTTCGTTCAGTAATTTGTTGACGACTTCGTCGATAATGGATTCAGCCATATTTATGATGTCCAATGATTCCTTCATCTCTAGATCAGCTAGGGGATCGTACGGCTCCGGTGGCGGGGATAGTTCAGCTGTAGTAGGAAAATTGTTAATACGAAGCCTCGAAGCAAGCACTAAAGCTAAAAAAATCAAAAACAATACCTATGCGCCTTTCACACTCGACAGCCTCTTCAACTCGCTTAGCTTTTTCCCAGGCATCATGGGTGTCTTTCTCATTCTTTTTTATAATTTCGTGGGCCAGCTCTCGACCATCGTTTTTTACCCAGACGTCAGAGTAGAATTTTCCGCCCGCTAAAGTTGCTTCGGCTGAAGGGTCCTTCGTGGCGTCAATAGAGAAGGCAGCTTCGGCCTAAGTTATAGTCTTAACATGATCACAACCAGCCTTCTCTAGGACAGCTGTAATTCCTCGAGCACCGAAGAAGGCGCAAATGTCCCCGCGATTCAGTATTTCTTCGAAGGCTTTAGCTTCTCCACTTATCCATTCAATAACACCTTCAGGGTCGCCTCGGATAAAATTTTCTTCAGCAGAGTAGGCGCCCACTTTGGTGAAGCTAGTTTTTAATTTTTTTTTCACGCAATCCAAGGATTTCTCAAAGCACCTTTCCTTGGATTTGTGAAGTTCTTCAACATTTTTCTCTAGCTTATTTTTCCAATATTCACTGATTTCTTGATTAGCTTGGGCAAGCGCGCAGTTCTCCTTAGCTTCGGCTAGTTGTCTCTGAAGGTCTTCAATTTCGTTTTTGTGGGCTTCGGACTGAGCTTTGTAATTAGCTTTGTCCTCCTTTACTTTGTTTACCAATGAAATCAAAATTTTATCTTTTTCCAAGCCTTCGTTTCTCAACTCAATCACCTCTGAACGAAGGTTGTTGAGTGCTATGGTACAACTCTCGTCTTCAGCATTCTTTTGTGCCCTCAAGGCATTACTAAGAATTACGCCCTGCAAAAGAAGAAGAAAGGGTTGAGCATGGCAATAAAATACTTCATTTTTCTATCTTCAAAGTTAACCTCTATACCTTTATGCTGTTGTACGCGAGGCTGTCAGCAAGATCATCCTTCGACAAGACCGATAGGCCTTCTTCAAGCTTAGGAAATCCCATACTCTTAGCCATCTCCCGGCAAACAGATATTTCTTTGTTATCCGGGAGATAGTACAGGAAATCATCTTTGTTACTTCCATTAAACACTAAGGCCCACTTCGGATATTTCAGTCTTTGGGCGTAGTATTTGGCCTCCAAGATTTCTTCTTCAGATAATTTCTTCCCCGAAGCATGTCGAACAGTGTAATCAGTATCCTCAGCTAAGGCTTCGGGGACAAGAAATTTTGCTTTTTCTGTCACAACTTGTTCTGTCATCTTGCCGGTATCTGAAATTTGCTGACCCACCTTATGTTCAGGCTTGGCGGTCTTCGTCTCAGTAGGCGTTGAAGGCCCAGCTTTGGCTTCGACTTGGAATTTGGCAACTTCGGCAGTTTTCTTGGCAGGAGCAGGAGTTAAGGCCTTCGTCGTCTCTATAACAGCGTCTAGCACACTGGCCATCCTCCTCCTCTTAGGAGTTCCAACAGGAGCTTTTTGCATCTTCGGCAAATCTGCCTCTGCCAGTGGGCTCAGGATTTCTGGGACTTCTATCACTTTTTGCCCTTCGTCTTTATCATCTTTAGCTTTGGTTGGCCCGACTGTAGGCATCTTCAGCACTACAGTCGGCTCTTCAATGCTCTGCACAATCGGAGCAGTTTGCTTTGCTTCGGCAGCTGAAGAGGTCCCTTTGCCAAATTCAGGTACTACGGTCGGTTCAATATAACGCGGCCGGTGGGTCAGAACCTTCACCTTTTTGCTCTTCGGCTCAGCTGGGGTGGCTGAAGCGGTAGTCTTTCTCTTTTTCCCTTGCCCTTGTAGCGGGTAGTGGTAATCAGGGTATACGAAGCCAATCACATCAAATACCTTGTTCAATGTTTTCTTACCACGACCCCTGAAAGCTGCAAACAAAGCATTATCTTCGGCCTTGGAGTATGCCCCGAGTAGCTCATCACTGGTAGCTTCAATACACTTCAGCCAGTCATCGTCTGGCTCATCAAACTTCTCTCTAAAATCTGAAGGTATACTTCAAACGGACCAGACCACCCTCACTAGAATCGGCTGTTGGGGACTTGTTCTCAAGTGCTATGAGTTAAGAACAAGGCAACACAGAAAACGTTAAACGTTAAAGCCCTTTGTCCTTCGAAGCATTATTTCCCTTAGGATATAATGACTTTCGGACGAAGGTAATGAAGAACATACCTTCATCAACATAACATATAGAGATGAAGAAAGAATCACATAAAACATAAAAGATAATATAAACAGTCATATATTATTATTATCTCATTTCTATTTTATTACTATGGAAAAATAGAAATAATATCAAATTACAAGTGTACCTTCGACTTGAAAGAAGGTAAAAGTACCAGCGTGACGCAAGGATCAATACCTAGTCCGCCTGAATAGTACGGGGTTACTGTTCATCTATTTATACGCACGGGACGCAGCCCATGTAAAATTACACTCATGCCCTTTACATTTGCTAATAACTCTATAGTAATCCATCGAGGTCTAAATAGCCTTTTCATCTTTAAGTCGGTTTTCCTTTTCTGCTATCATGCCGAAGCTCTCCTGCGCACAGCTTCGGCTTCGTGCTATCCTTCGTACTCCTTCTTGTGCTTCTTCACGCTGTGGTTTCAACTCAAGTCCGAAGGTACCTATTGATGCATTATACTTCCAGAAACATTGTTAAATCATGTTTTTGAGGACCTTCGAAAGCCGAAGGCCCCCAACATCGGCGGTGGTCTTCTTCAGCATATCCCAGCTTTCCACAAGTGGCCATACCCTGAAGGCTATATGCTCTTGAATCAAATCCCTCATGCCAATGAAAGCACACAAAGTGCAAAAGGCCTTCTGACATGCTTCAACATTGTCATCAATTTCCACCTTTGGCTTTCAGAGGCCGAAGCGAGACCAGATGGGGCGCTGAATGATTTCTTTGACGTCTTCCCTTGTCTTTTAATCATTTTTAACGTAAAACCACTCCTCCATCCAGGCCTCGGGCCATCTTTTCCGAAATGTTGGCACTGGGTGGCTTGCATTGGGGCGAGCAATAAATCCATAACAACCGAAGTTGTTGTGGTACTGTTCTTTGCCAGTTGCCTTCGTCTCGTATAAAAGCTCATGCATACTGCAAAAGCACTTCGCGCTTGGCTCTAGCCCCTGACTCCTTACAGCCTAGACAAAAATCCCCATCCTAATTATAGCTTCGGGGGTAATCTGATGAAGGAAGATCTGGTATATCTTCAGCACTTCAACCACAAACTTACTCAGCGGGAACTGAAGACCTGCTTTTAAGAAGCTTCGGTATATAACAATTTCGTTTTCCTCTGGAGCAGGGGCAGTATTGTCTCCTCCAACTCTGACAATAGACATGTCGTGAAAATATCTCCCCCTCATGGCATCAATATGACTTTGCTTGATAGTCGATTTTCCGAAGATAGTATGGCTTGGGTGCCACGACCGATCCTCAGAGTCTTCATCCCCACTTTCCACGTCATAACTCTCACTGTCATCAGAATCTTCGGATAAACCCTCCATGATCTCCTTAGTAATTTTCTCTGTATTTGTTTTTGCCATGGACTCAATAAATCCAGCAATGAAAGGATCTGCAACTTTTTTCTCTTCATATAGCTTCATCTCCCTGGTCGTTTTCTTCTCTTCAGTCATCTTCTTCTCTCCACTAATCTTCTTTTCAAATTTGGAGCAAACGTGTCTTTAAACCGAAGCTCTAAAAACTCGAAAATCAGGCAAGAGCTAATGAGCAAGAGCTAAAAGTTTGAGAAAATAATGCAAATGGCAGAAGTGGCGTATCAAATGCTGCTGCTATGGTTCATATTTATACGCCCAGCGCTTTGCAGCTTGGTGGACCCCGTTTGTCATTGATTGTTGCTATTCTAGCAAAGGGAAGGTGTTTTTTCGGACCTTCAGCTTAAGGCCTTCGTTCACGTCGCAGTCTAAATTCATTGTTATAACAAATTAATACTGCGAGGGGCTACTGTTGGGGGCCTTCGTCTTCCGAAGGTCCTCAAAAACATGATTAACAATGTTTCCCAAGTGTAATATATGTGCAGGAACCTTTGGACTCGGAATGAAGCTATACACAATATGAAAAGTATGGTTGGGACGAAGGTTGAACCAGCTCCGAAGTTGCGCGCAAGGAAGCTTCGTATCAGTAGCAGAAAAAGGAACCGACTTAAAGAGGAAAAGGCTATCTAGTCCTCGATAGATTGTCCTTAAGTCAATAGTAAACGTGAAGGGCATGAATGTAATTTTACACAGGCTGCGCCCTGTGCCTATAAATAGATGAACAGTACCCCCGTACTGTTCACGCTGACTTGTATTCACTTATGCGTCACGCTTGGACTTTTGCCTTCTGTCAAGCCGAAGGTACAAATGTAATTCAATATTGTTCATGTTTATTCATGATGTTATAGAAAAGATATAGTAATAATGTCATATGATTACTCATAACATTTCTCATGTTTCATATGCTTCTCCTTTTAATATATACTGCAATGATGAAGGTACGACCTTCATAACCTGCGTCTGAAGATCATTATATCCTATGGGAAATAATGCTTCGAAGGACGAAGGATTTTAACCATTAACATTTTGTGTTGCCTTGTTCTTAACTCGTAGCATTTGAGAACAAGTCCCCAACAATATTCATACATATGCATCCTGCATCTCATTTAGGACCAAGAGATGATGATCGTGCAGGTGATGTGGTGCCAACAACAAGATGCAGTTGGTGGACAACCTAAGGAAGGATGGACTTAACCAATAGATGCTCGCCAAGCGAGTATCCCCCAGCAAACACTATATAGTGTTGAATTCCAAGCAAGCCCCGATTTTATGTATAACCATTATATATGCTATTTTACTACACTTAATGTTTGTAGGCTTGTACCATGCACTTAAGTGTAGGAGTTTCCTGAAACCCTAGTTGCATAAACATAGGATTCCTTTTGAGATGGATACTACTATGCTAGGTCAAGTAGCTGCTTTGCTAATTAGGGATCTCGGTAGAAGTCGAGTGATTTTTCTAGCAGTCGCGCGAGGTTAGGAATTAGTTGTATCCATTTTGATAACAGAATGATGGTGGTATGTGGACACGGTTCCATGGGGATGCACTATCTCCGAGACGAAATTGGAATAAGGATTAACATGCAGATACCTGTGTCAAGCGTTTGAACGTACTAAACACATGTCGAAAAATATGGTAACCGGTAAGCCTAGTACCTGAGTGAAGCCTGGCGTGGACTTTCCTCCTCACCTGTCTTGAGACATGGTCTCCCATTCTGGATATGGTGGGTACAAGTGCGGTCACTGCACGGCGGCAACCGGGGTCAGTGGAGCATTGTATGCCAAGGCGGTGAGCCCTGGCCGCGAACGGGGGATCGATGGGGACGGTTGACGTGTGTGGGGAGTGCCCCTACATGTTGTGTGTTTAGGTTTACCTTGAAAGGTTAAAACTCGATTCGAATCGTCTGCTTCTCGCATCTAATGCGACTGCTTGATCCATTGTACTGCATTAAGTAATAAGTGGAAATGAGGATACTGGCAAAAGATGTTGATTGATATAATGTTTGATACCATGTATGAATAGCTAGGTACTCATCTAGTCTAAAATTATTATTCTAGAACTTGAAAAGTTAAAACTTGATTTTAGACTCAGCAAGTGCTTTTGGCAAACCAAACCCCTCAGCCAAACAACTTCATGGTCTAGAGGTAGAGGAGTAGACTCCTCACACCGGGTAAGTCTAGCTGAGTATTAGTATACTCAGCCTTGCTTGTGGCATAATTTTTGCAGGTACCTCCTTGCTTTGGTTGATGGTGTGACTTGGCCTCCATCCCCACCACCGGGATAGACGGTCGAGTGGGTTACTGCTTCCGCAGGAGAGGACCAGGAGGAGTAGCGTGGCCAGGCTTCGCCATATTACTTGGTTTCTCCGTTAGTTATTTCCATTGCAATTAAAAATTATGGTTACTATTTCTGAAACTCTGATAATGTAATCACTACTGATACTTCCTTAAATTTATGGTATTATGCTTTATTGTATTTCTCTATGCCTCACCTTCGTGTGAGCTAGTGGTATTCGATCATTGGTAAGTGGCTTTACCAGACTAGATCCGAGGGACTGATAGGTTATTTCGATTTAAGTGTGTTGCTGCCTCCTAGGCGTGACTTGGGCACTTAAGCTAGAATAATCCAGGCAGTTCCGCCACAGCTAGTATCGGAGCGAGTACCACTTCAGAGAAGTCAATAAGACATGGTTACCAATCTTTTTAAAAGTAAAACTTGCTTAGAAACTGTTGGGGGCCTTCGTCTTCCGAAGGTCCTCAAAAATATGACTAACATGCTTTCCAAGTATAATATACTATCACAGGAACCTTCGGCTTTGAGATAAAGGTGTGCACGATATGAAGAGCACGACCTGGAAGAAGGATGGACTAGTTCCGAAGCTATGGACGGAGAAGCTTCGGCTTAGCGTAAAGATGACGATGGAGAATGAAACCGACTTAAAAGGGAAAAGACAGCTTAGCCCTTGACAGCTTACTTTTTAGCTAATAGCAGATGTCAGGGACATGAATGTAATTTTACCCAGGCTGTGTCCTGTGCCTATAAATAGATGAACAAAAACACCATACTGTACACACTGACTTGTAATCTCTCGCACGTCACTCTTGGATTCTTACCTTCTGTCAAGCCGAAGGTATAAATGTAATTTAATATCATTAATGTTTGTTCATGATCATATAATGAGAATATTGATAATCTAATGATTTAAGATAATTATTCATGTTCATTCTATGTCTCATATGTTCCTGCTTTTATTCTCGCATATTGAGATGATGAAGGTATATCCTTCATAACCTTCATCTAAAGATCACTATATCCTAAGTGAGATAATGCTTTGAAGGACGAAGGTCTTTAACCATTAACATTTGTGTTGCCTTGTTCTTAACTCATAGCATTTGAGAACAAGTGACCAACATTGGCGCCCACCTCCGGTGAACTCATTCGACCATCTTCGGCAAGCATCAACCTTCATCATGCCGCCAAAGAAGGCAGCAGCGCTAGGGGCTGCATTGTAGCCACTGGACACTAATCAGGAGACGCTACGTGAAGCTAGGAGCAAGAAGAGGAAGGCCACTAGCCCAACACTTCAGGAGGAGGAGCTGGACCAGGAGATCGGGACCTAGAAATCATTCACCAGCAGGTACAAAGGAAGAAAGAGAAGATGGCCCGCCTGGCCAATTTTTAGAAGAAGATTGACGAAGCTACTGAGGAAATGCGTCATCTTACTTAAGATGACTAGGAACGAAGGCCCCAGCACAGGGAGCTTCGACAAGAGAGTTCATTCAATGATGATGAATGGTACGATGACTTTCATCATGGCAATTTTGCTTTTGATGATGCTTCTCCTTTGGCAGCAGAGTTGCAGGCTACTCCATGGCCCCCATCATACAAGCCACCTCAGCTTCCTATGTACGATGGACACTCAGATCCTAAGCAGTTTTTGATGAGCTATGAAGCAACCATATCTTCATATGGAGGCAATACTGCAGTCATGGCGAAATCCTTTGTCATGGCAGTTCGAAGTGTGGCCCAGACATGGTACTCTTCTCTCCGACCAGGGACAATCACATCATGGCAGAAGTTCAAGGATATGCTAATTACTAGCTTCTCAGGCTTTCAGACGAAGCCAGTCACTGCTCAGGCTTTGTTTCAGTGCACGCAAGACCATGAGGAGTACCTTCAGGCGTATGTCCAAAGGTTCCTGCGTCTAAGAGCACAAGCGCCTACAGTGCCCAATGAAATTGTCATTGAGGCCATGATCAAAGGGCTTCGGCTAGGACCTACAGCTCAGTATTTTGCCAGGAAACCCCCACAAACCCTGGAGAAGCTTCTTCAGAAGATGGATGAGTACATCCGGGCTGATAATGATTTCCGCCAAAGAAGGGAAGAAGCATACATGTTTTCTAAGATGACCAGGGGCTTCGGAGGAAGAATTCACCACAGACACGTCAGATCGATCCATAATTCCAACCCAAGTGATGATAGAGGAAATCAACCTCAAAGGCAGTAACACAACTCCCAGTCTTCGGGGTCACATCAAAGCTCCTTCAGGCCACCAGCCCCAAGGGGCAGAGGCGACAGGGGCTTTGGAGGAAGGTACGGAGATTAACCCAGAAGACTGTATTGCTTATTCTGTGGTGAAGACGAGGGCCATACCACAAGAACATGCCAAATCACAATTCAGAAGCAAAAAGAGATTGCCGAAGCTGAGACACGGTAGAATGAGCCGAAGCAGGTCCTATATACTGCTTCATGTTATTCTCCCTACGTCCCAGAATACGTAGGTATTGAACAACCTACGACCTTTGTCGCTTCGGCAAGTCACTCTCAAGCTTCCTGGGCCCAGCTTCCACCACCACCACCGCTACCACCTGCTCTAGCTCGAAGCCAACAACCAGAAGGGCACCAACAGCAGCGCGACTGTCACACCCGGTTTTGGAAGGCAAACCGAATGCGAACTATGTACGTGCCAGGATCAGAACTCACGTACACAGCGATTACATAAATGAACATCATCGCACAATGCTCGAGTAATAACATAAAAGAGTAATAACTTGTTACATCACAGAGTCATAGACATCCACATAGTCATCGTCTTAACAGGTAAATCAAAGTGCTAGCGAAACGCAGTAAAGATAAGGCCTTCACAGGCAGCTGACTGGGGGTTGCCGCCAACCCACACCTAGAATTCGTCGTAGTCTTTGTAACACCCACTTTGTATTTGCTAGAGATAATACCAATAGAGAAACAATTTCTCTTTATATGAGTTTGATCTTTATGCATTATCATATGAGAACACCATGTCCAAGAACAATTAATAAAAAGATATACTAATAAATTGTTGCATCATGCTGGATATTTTATTTTGTGTGCATTTTGTGACAAGAAAAATATTAAAGACCAAAAAGAGAATTTAAACCCTAAAAGAAATTCTTGAATCCAGAAAAGAGAAAGAAATGAATAATGTAAGGATTAAAATATGTAAATGAAGATACATTATTCCAACATTAGAGTGTGAATTTGTATTATGGACTCAAAACAGAAACTCACAATTCAAATTCAAATTTGGATTTAAAAGGGGTTAAGGATAAAAGAAAACAGAAAATAAAAAGGGAAAAGAATAAAACCTTACCTGGGCCGGCAGACTCCCAATTCGGCCCATTCCCGGATTTCCTCTCCACTCGCGCGGCCCACTTCTCCTACGATCTGCACGCGCGCTGTGTCACTGCCCTCTGGGTCCGCTCAGTCAGCCACTTGTCCCTTGGCTCGGGCCAATGAAGTGTGGGCCCAAGGCCACTCTGCATCTTCCCCGCGCCTAACAACCCGCGCGAACACCCCGCGCGGTGGCCAGCTGATTCGGTCGCCGTCCAACCACCCGGCCACACCCGTATCGCATAAATTGCGTCCTTGGGCTCTCGAGTGCCCCAACCTAAGCCCCTGGAAGCTTAATCCCACCACAAACGGGGAGGAGAGGAGAGCGGCGCCACCGGGGTCGGATACCGGGGTCTGTCGCGACCTCACCGTCGAAGACTCCTCCGAGCGATTCATTGGGATCCGCGGAGTGCGTGGCGACTTGGGCGTGCAGTGAATCGCTGCCTGCGCCAACGGAATTACCCATCGACGTCGGGTTTTGCTGCCGTGCCACCATCGGCCGTCGCGGGGCAATTGCCAGTTCGCCGTCGACCCCACTCCCGGTGAGCTCTTCCTCTGTGTTTCGCTTGAGTTCACGATGCGTATGGCGTAGCGAATTGGGCTCCGACGCGCTAATACCCGGGGCCCGTGTCGCCTGCCATGGCGCCTCCGCGGCGCGCCGTGGACCGAGTGCTGCCCTCGTCGTCGGCAGAAATTGGTTTGGGGATTGTGTTCGGGGAGTCGTCAATCCCGTGTGTGCCGAGTGAATTGGTGTTTGGCGCATGGGGCGGCCGGATTCGTGTGCTCCGACGATCTTGCCGTCGCGCGGTGGGATGCACCGCCGTGCGTCAGTGCTTGGAGGAAGAAGGTCTCCAGGCCGTTGATCCGATGTTGAACGGGCGAGATTGGTACTCGGTCACTTAGAAACCTAGGTCGTCGATCCATGCGCCAACGGCTAGGATCAACTTCACCTCATAACGTTACGTCGATCTGATTCGGGCCTTTGGATTTCGATCTGGCGGCCGAGAAGTTGGGCAGGCTTCGATCTAATCTGGCGCGTGGGCGCTTGATCGGACGGTCGAGAGTTCACGGTACCCCTTCGTGGGTGCGCATTTTCATATGAGCCCCTGACTAAACCAGAAATAAACCCGCAGTCCTGCGGCACTGTCGTCTGTGTCTCGGAAAACTTCTAAATAAGCCCCTGCACTTCTCTGTTAATGAGGCCCAGTCCAGTCAGCTCGGAAATCAGAAAAATAAAATAGAAATGGATTTTTAGTGAATAAATAATTGTTAGAAACTTGTATATTCCATAGAAAATTCATATGAACTCCAAATTGAGCCATTCTAGTTCCTAAAATTTTGTAATTTTATTCTCTAGCACTTAGTGTCTCTGTTTTATCATGACAACAGTAAGAAATTTAATTCCACACTCAATCCTATTCAAAGCACATAAAACCTTTGAAAATGCATAACTTAAAATCTATAATTCAGAAAATTATGATTTCTGTTCCTAGGATTTTATTTTAATACGTAGATTATTACTGTGTGTTTTGTTTATATGCTGGGTGTAATGTTAATTTCTCTATATGCACTGTGCTTGTTTGTATTGTGGCGAGTAGAAGAGCCCGTTGCTGAGGATACTGGTGAGCAGCAGGTTGAAGTAGCTGAGCAGGAGCTCATTGAAGGCAAGTTGTGCCCTTGACCACTTTTTACCCAATAATGTTCTTTAATATCACATACTCATGCATAGGTTAACTTTGATGGGACCCAATAGGTCACCCTAGATTGTTTATCTCATTACCTTGTTCACCCCCGAATCACTTGGGTAGATTGCTATTGCTTTATATGGTTTTGGGATAATCATTTATTACCTCTATGTTCCAATTCTTGTTGTTATTCTGTTTATGTTCATGTTGAGATCATTAATGTTAATTGGAACATAGAGCTTAACTTGAGAACCACGTGCCACCACAAGGGTGGAATGGGACGCCCTTGGCTGACTAATTAGGAAAGCTAGTGGAAGACTACCTTACCCGAAAGGGGCAAGGGCAGTAGGGGAGAGGTCAGTGCGGGGAGGTCCCTGGTTGATTTTGCTGCGATGGCGGTCAGCCAGGAACCCTTTACTGGATCTTCCCATAAACTGTAGCGGGTTTTCGGAAGCTAGTGGAACTTTGTAAAGGCCTCGTAGTGTTGCCCTGCCGTGCTTCCTAGGTAGAGGTATGTGGGGAGTCGCGACCCCTTGGCAGATGGGTAACATGACTTGTGGGTAAAGGGTACAACCTCTGCAGAGTGTAAAACTGGTATACTAGCCGAGCTCGCGGTCATGAGCAGCTCAGGACTCTCTGATGTTTAAATTATGGAACTTAAATTCAATTTTGTCATTTGCATTGCATGGGTTTGTTATTAACTTTGTTCTATTACTTTACTTATGGTTTGGTATCTACTTACACTTAGTAACTGCTAATAAAATTTTGACCAACTACATAAAAGCAATGCTCAGCTTTAACCCCTGTCATTGATTAAGCCTTACACATCACATGAACTCACACCTTTGTGAGTTTGTGTCCACTGGTTCCCCACAACTTGTTGAGCTATGATCATGTGTGAGCTCACCCTTGCTGTCTCACACCCCCCCCCCCCACAGGAGAAGAGCAGGTGTTTCAAGAGGAGCCTCAAGGCGAGGAGTTTGACTTGATCTAGGTGGCGTTTCCCAGTCGACATTGGCGCCGACGATCCTTAGTTCGTTTTATCTTTATTATTTTATTTTGTAATAAGACTTCCGCTATGTAATAAATACTCTGATGTTTTATGACATTTATCTCTATACACTCTGTTATTATATGTGTTGTCTTCTTGGCGCATGTATGAGATGCACCTGGCTTTGTTCCTTAAAGCCGGGTGTTACAGAAGTGGTATCAGAGCAAATGTTGACTGTAGGACGAAACCTAGATAGAAATGGACAACCCTTACCTACTTATCTCATTCTGATTCATTCTATACTTACCTTACTCTGATTCTTTCTATACTTATCTTGATCCTGTCTCACCTTCTACTGTTCCACTCTGATCATTCTTACCTTTTCTACTCTAAGACAAGATGGATTTCACACCTTGGAATCCTATGACTATGATCTTTCTAAGAGATAGGGAACCTAAGATGAAAATAAAACTATTTTCTCTATTAAAAATGTTGGTTGATTGTTCTGATGATCAATGCCTGATTTGCTTCTTTGATTGATTGAAACAGTATAGATGGGCATTTTAGCATGTACCACTGTAATGTATTGTATTAGCTTTAGTAGGTGACACACTAATCTACTTAGCTAATAAGTCCCCCAAAGTAACATGATTGTAATTACTACCTTGTCTACTGCTCTTTCTTACCTTATGTATCTAACTCTCATGGTCAATACCAGGAAAGGAAAGATTATCACGCAGCAGCAAACAGAAATGAATCCTCCAAATCCCCACCTGTTGAAACCGATCAAGTGATCGCAACCCAAAGGCTGGTAATACAGCAATTGACAGACATGATGACCGAAATGCAAAGCCAGATAAGACAAGAACGCGAGGAAATACGTCAGGCCCGTCTGGAGATACAGCAAGAAATAAGGCAATCACGGTTGGAGAGACAGCGACAAGAGCAACCACCATCTCCACCACCACCAGCTCCGCCAAGCTACATAAACATATATATAAATTACTACTATTTGTAAGATCTACATGTTCCTTTAGTTAGTATTCGGTATGATACTATTTTAGGAGGAATAAAAAGGTCTATCTGTCCCCATGAGTTGCTAATAAAATTATGCGTCATGCTGAGATTTTGGTTTGCGCATATGTGTTGGACAATATGAGAAAACCCATGAGAGTAATTACACCTAAAGGGACTGAAGAATCAGTGAACGGAATTACAAGAGGCTAGTTACTTACGTCCGAGTTCCTCACCTTGGAGAGTACCAGTTTTGTTTGTAAAGAAGAAAGATGGATTGCAAGGGATGTGCATGGATTATAGGTCCCTTAACGATGTCACTGTGAAGAACAAGTTTCTGTTACCCCGCATTAAGGATTTATTTAATCGGATGAGAGGCGCCAGGGTATTCTTGAAGATTGACCTCCGATCGGGATACCATCAGATGAAGATAGGACCATCAGATATTCCTAAGACAGCTTTCTCGACTCGATATGGATTATATGAGTTCATCGTTATGTCGTTTGGATTAACTAATGCACCAGCTTATTTTATGGATTTGATGCATAAGATGTTCTTGGAGTATTTGGACAGATTCGTCGTGGTGTTTATCGACGATATTCTTATCTATTCTAAGAATGAGAGTGACCATGAAGAACATCTAAGGTTGGTGCTACAGAAGCTTTAAGATAATCAACTCTACGCTAAGTTTAGCAAGTGCGAGTTTTGGATTGGCGAGGGGCCATTTCTTGGACATATCATTTCTAATGGAGGGATATCAGTGGTGGATCCTGCTAAAGTCATGGAGATAGTGGTGTGGAGCATACCCACTACGGTTACGGAGGACCGAAGTTTCTTGGGACTTGCAGGATATTATTGGAGATTTATTGAAGAATTTCTTACGATTGCCAAACCTATGACTTCGCTTTTGGAGAAAGGAAGAGAATTTAAATGGGACGAGAAGTGCCAAGTATATACGGGTCATAAGAGTTTGAAGTATATATTCACTCAGAAGGATCTCAACCTTAGGCAACGTCGTTGGATGGAGCTTATTAAGGATTATGATTTGGAAATTCACTATCACCCGGGCAAGGCAAATATGGTTGCAGATGCCTTGAGTCGAAAGGAGCATGTTCATTCAGCTGTTGTTGCCCAGCTGCTCGATGAGATTGTTGAGAATTTCAGGAGACTTAACCTGGGGATAGTTGCTCACACTAAAGGAGTTATTATTGATATGGAACCTACCTTGGAGCAAGAATTCCACAAAGGACAAATTGATGATGTTAAAATACAAGAGATTAAGGATATGATTACTAAAGGTCAAGGTCTAGAAATTCACGGAAGAAGAGCAAGGCACTGTATGGTTCAAGGACAGGATGTGTGTCCCTGATATTAAAAGCCTTCGAGAGACTATTTTAAGAGAGGCCCATGATTCGGATTATTCTATTCATCCTGGTAGTACCAAGATGTATCAGGATTTGAAACGGAAGTATTGGTGGTATGGATTGAAAAGAGATGTAGCTGCACATGTGGCTATGTGCGATGTATGTCAAAGAGTTAAGGCTGAACATCAGAGGCCAGCTGGACTATTATACCCATTAAAGATACCCGATTGGAAATGGGAAGAGATTGGTATGGACTTCGTTACTAGATTGCCTCGCACCTCGAAAGGATATGGTTCTATATGAGTTATTGTGGATAGGCCGACCAAAGTGGCTCATTTCATCCCGGTTAAGACTACTTATAAGGGATCGCAATTGGCTAAGTTATACATGTCTCGGATTAAGTCTCTACACAAGTACCAAAGAAGATCGTTTCGGATAAAGGATCACAGTTTACCTCCAGACTTTGGAAAAGTTTTCATGAGAATTTGGATACTAATTTGAAGTTTAGTTTGGCCTACCATCCTCAGACTAAAAGGACTAATCAAGTATTGGAAGACATGTTGAGAGCTTGTGCCCTTCAGCATGGTAGTAGTTGGGACAAGAGTCTACCTTATGCTGAGTTCTCACATAATAATAGTTACCAGGCCAGGCTGAAGACGTCACCATGCGAGACTCTAGATGGCAGGAAATGCAGAACTCCTCTATATTGGGATCAGACTGGAGAGAGACAGTTCTTTGGGCCTGAATTAATTCAAGAAGCAGAAGAACAAGTCCGTATAATTCGAGAGAATTTGAGAGTTGCTCAAACCAGGCAAAAGAGCTATGCAGATAATAGAAGAAGGCCACTGGAATTTGAAGAAGGAGATTATGTGTACCTCAAGGTGTCACCACTGCGTGGAATGAGGAGATTTAAAGTTAAGGGCAAATTGTCCCCTCGCTATATTGGACCATTCCTGATCTTTAGGAGAGTTGGAAAGATGGCATACCAACTGGAGTTACCTGCTAGTCTATCGGATGTGCATAATGTGTTCCATGTGTCTCAACTCAAGGAGTGTCTCCGTGTTCCCGAGGAACAGTTACCAATGGAAGAGCTCAGTGTTCAAGGTGATTTGACTTACACAGAGTACCCAATCGAGATTTTGGATACATTGACTCGAGTTACAAGGAATAAGGTGATAAAGATGTGTAAAGTTCAATGGAGTCACCACAGTGAAGATGAAGCAACTTGGGAAAGGGAAGAAGAGCTTCGTATAGATTTTCCCCACCTTTTCTCTAGTTCTTCTTAAATCTCGAGGACGAGATTATTTTTAAGGGGGGTAGGATTTGTAACACCCACTTTGTATTTGCTAGAGATAATACCAATAGAGAAACAATTTCTCTTTATATGAGTTTGATCTTTATGCATTATCATATGAGAACACCATGTCCAAGAACAATTAATAAAAAGATATACTAATAAATTGTTGCATCATGCTGGATATTTTATTTTGTGTGCATTTTGTGACAAGAAAAATATTAAAGACCAAAAAGAGAATTTAAACCCTAAAAGAAATTCTTGAATCCAGAAAAGAGAAAGAAATGAATAATGTAAGGATTAAAATATGTAAATGAAGATACATTATTCCAACATTAGAGTGTGAATTTGTATTATGGACTCAAAACAGAAACTCACAATTCAAATTCAAATTTGGATTTAAAAGGGGTTAAGGATAAAAGAAAACAGAAAATAAAAAGGGAAAAGAATAAAACCTTACCTGGGCCGGCAGACTCCCAATTCGGCCCATTCCCGGATTTCCTCTCCACTCGTGCGGCCCACTTCTCCTACGATCTGCACGCGCGCTGTGTCACTGCCCTCTGGGTCCGCTCAGTCAGCCACTTGTCCCTTGGCTCGGGTCAATGAAGTGTGGGCCCAAGGCCACTCTGCATCTTCCCCGCGCCTAACAACCCGCGCGAACACCCCGCGCGGTGGCCAGCTGATTCGGTCGCCGTCCAACCACCCGGCCACACCCGTATCGCATAAATTGCGTCCTTGGGCTCTCGAGTGCCCCAACCTAAGCCCCTGGAAGCTTAATCCCACCACAAACGGGGAGGAGAGGAGAGCGGCGCCACCGGGGTCGGATACCGGGGTCTGTCGCGACCTCACCGTCGAAGACTCCTCCGAGCGATTCATTGGGATCCGCGGAGTGCGTGGCGACTTGGGCGTGCAGTGAATCGCTGCCTGCGCCAACGGAATTACCCATCGACGTCGGGTTTTGCTGCCGTGCCACCATCGGCCGTCGCGGGGCAATTGCCAGTTCGCCGTCGACCCCACTCCCGGTGAGCTCTTCCTCTGTGTTTCGCTTGAGTTCACGATGCGTATGGCGTAGCGAATTGGGCTCCGACGCGCTAATACCCGGGGCCCGTGTCGCCTGCCATGGCGCCTCCGCAGCGCGCCGTGGACCGAGTGCTGCCCTCGTCGTCAGCAGAAATTGGTTTGGGGATTGTGTTCGGGGAGTCGTCAATCCCGTGTGTGCCGAGTGAATTGGTGTTTGGCGCATGGGGCGGCCGGATTCGTGTGCTCCGACGATCTTGCCGTCGCGCGGTGGGATGCACCGCCGTGCGTCAGTGCTTGGAGGAAGAAGGTCTCCAGGCCGTTGATCCGATGTTGAACGGGCGAGATTGGTACTCGGTCACTTAGAAACCTAGGTCGTCGATCCATGCGCCAACGGCTAGGATCAACTTCACCTCATAACGTTACGTCGATCTGATTCGGGCCTTTGGATTTCGATCTGGCGGCCGAGAAGTTGGGCAGGCTTCGATCTAATCTGGCGCGTGGGCGCTTGATCGAACGGTCGAGAGTTCACGGTACCCCTTCGTGGGTGCGCATTTTCATATGAGCCCCTGACTAAACCAGAAATAAACCCGCAGTCCTGCGGCACTGTCGTCTGTGTCTCGGAAAACTTCTAAATAAGCCCCTGCACTTCTCTGTTAATGAGGCCCAGTCCAGTCAGCTCGGAAATCAGAAAAATAAAATAGAAATGGATTTTTAGTGAATAAATAATTGTTAGAAACTTGTATATTCCATAGAAAATTCATATGAACTCCAAATTGAGCCATTCTAGTTCCTAAAATTTTGTAATTTTATTCTCTAGCACTTAGTGTCTCTGTTTTATCATGACAACAGTAAGAAATTTAATTCCACACTCAATCCTATTCAAAGCACATAAAACCTTTGAAAATGCATAACTTAAAATCTATAATTCAGAAAATTATGATTTCTGTTCCTAGGATTTTATTTTAATACGTAGATTATTACTGTGTGTTTTGTTTATATGCTGGGTGTAATGTTAATTTCTCTATATGCACTGTGCTTGTTTGTATTGTGGCGAGTAGAAGAGCCCGTTGCTGAGGATACTGGTGAGCAGCAGGTTGAAGTAGCTGAGCAGGAGCTCATTGAAGGCAAGTTGTGCCCTTGACCACTTTTTACCCAATAATGTTCTTTAATATCACATACTCATGCATAGGTTAACTTTGATGGGACCCAATAGGTCACCCTAGATTGTTTATCTCATTACCTTGTTCACCCCCGAATCACTTGGGTAGATTGCTATTGCTTTATATGGTTTTGGGATAATCATTTATTACCTCTATGTTCCAATTCTTGTTGTTATTCTGTTTATGTTCATGTTGAGATCATTAATGTTAATTGGAACATAGAGCTTAACTTGAGAACCACGTGCCACCACAAGGGTGGAATGGGACGCCCTTGGCTGACTAATTAGGAAAGCTAGTGGAAGACTACCTTACCCGAAAGGGGCAAGGGCAGTAGGGGAGAGGTCAGTGCGGGGAGGTCCCTGGTTGATTTTGCTGCGATGGCGGTCAGCCAGGAACCCTTTACTGGATCTTCCCATAAACTGTAGCGGGTTTTCGGAAGCTAGTGGAACTTTGTAAAGGCCTCGTAGTGTTGCCCTGCCGTGCTTCCTAGGTAGAGGTATGTGGGGAGTCGCGACCCCTTGGCAGATGGGTAACATGACTTGTGGGTAAAGGGTACAACCTCTGCAGAGTGTAAAACTGGTATACTAGCCGAGCTCGCGGTCATGAGCAGCTCAGGACTCTCTGATGTTTAAATTATGGAACTTAAATTCAATTTTGTCATTTGCATTGCATGGGTTTGTTATTAACTTTGTTCTATTACTTTACTTATGGTTTGGTATCTACTTACACTTAGTAACTGCTAATAAAATTTTGACCAACTACATAAAAGCAATGCTCAGCTTTAACCCCTGTCATTGATTAAGCCTTACACATCACATGAACTCACACCTTTGTGAGTTTGTGTCCACTGGTTCCCCACAACTTGTTGAGCTATGATCATGTGTGAGCTCACCCTTGCTGTCTCACACCCCCCCCCCCCACAGGAGAAGAGCAGGTGTTTCAAGAGGAGCCTCAAGGCGAGGAGTTTGACTTGATCTAGGTGGCGTTTCCCAGTCGACATTGGCGCCGACGATCCTTAGTTCGTTTTATCTTTATTATTTTATTTTGTAATAAGACTTCCGCTATGTAATAAATACTCTGATGTTTTATGACATTTATCTCTATACACTCTGTTATTATATGTGTTGTCTTCTTGGCGCATGTATGAGATGCACCTGGCTTTGTTCCTTAAAGCCGGGTGTTACAGTCTTGGAACTCCTAGAAGTCTCCTTCCACGGCTTCGCCTTCTCCCGAGCAGTGGTTACAATGCGGACAACCTGGTGTTTGGTGGTAAAGCAAGGATGAGTACACATCAACGTACTCAGCAAATGTCCCGTTTGGCTGAAGTGGACTAGCTTTATGTGGGGTTAGGCTCAAGCAGTTGCTTTTAGTTGGTCAGGTATTTATCATTAGTAGAAGCCAGATTTTATCATTAACCAACCCATGAACCATTTTCTCATCGAGGAACAACATCATCATAATCGAACCAAAACCATAACATAATCCTTGTATCCCGAACCATCTGTATCTCTAATCAAAGAGGATCCCAAGGCTGCTCTTAACCGTGAGCACGACTGATATATCAGTTTCACTACCCTCTGCAGAGGTCGCACACTTTACCCATGAGTCGCGATTCCCTTTCTACCCGGGGAGAGCTAATCCCCATTGACCACTACCTAGGTGGTCCGGCAGGGTATCACTACGTAGCTGTTACAAAGATTCCCTAGAGATCATAGCTGCCCGTTAGGTTTCTCCAGTTTGATAAACACAGTACTCCTCCCCGCAGGAGAGTGACTAACAAAAGCAAAATGAAAGAACCTCGGCACTCAGCCTCGGCAGAGCAAGCACTGTGCCTGGACCCCATTGACGGCACGACGGCGAAGCAACTACACCTCTAGTTCCTCTAATTAATTAGCTAAGGGCGTCCCATTTCACCCTCATGGTTGCACTGTTATCCCGGGTGGTCTCTCAACGAACAGGTCCTTACGGAGAGGTACTCAGGAAACAGCCTGAGCCCCCTAGAGTATCACAAGATCATCAACATAATCAGGATAACAGTATCATAAATATTCACATCATGTTCATTGATTAAGTTAAGGCAGTAGCAGAATGCTAACCATAATAGCCCATAAGGTCATCAAGGATAAAGTAAAGTGTAAAGCTAGTCAATCCTTAGGTTTCAAGTAAGTAATGCGGGGTAGTAAGTTATGAATGAATAGGACATAATGGGTCAGAGGACACTTGCCTTCACCAAACTGCTGATCAGGAACTTCCTCTGCAACTTCCTCGGGAAACACAGACTGCTCGTTGTCTACGTAAAGTAATCATTCACACTATGCACTTGGGAAATAACAAACAAAAACAATATACCAAACATATGCAGCAGAGAGATCACAAGTTCATAACAGAAAAGGGATAGGCACCCTGGTGTTCCCTAGGTCTGGGGTAGAGGACTATACAAAATGAGTCATTATTCACTACTCAGGTTTAAGTCAGTGGTGGGATTAAATAATTATCTGGTTTAAGTTCCTAAACTTAAGTGTTTGAGTCCATAAACTTAAGTGCTCCAACTTTTATTAAAGTCTACTATCTTTTATTTATCTCAAATAGGGTTCCAATAACCTTAATCCTATCCTAATGATTAACCATTAATTGGAACATGGAAACAGCAGGGAAACATTGCATAAACAGATAGATAATAATTTTATGAACATTTTGCAATTTGAAGCACCTAATTTGGAGTTCATATGGCAAAGTTATGAATTTTACAAGTTTAGGGGTTAAAAATATACCCTAAGGACCTATTTTGAATTAAATAAAAGGGCTGAGGACTTAACTGCGAGAAACCAGGGACGGCGGGCGCAAAATCCAGAAAGCCGGGGGGTTCTTTAAGAAAATGCGCGGGCGAAGGGGTATCAGGCGCTTACAGCCGTTAGATCTCAGATCAACGGCCAGGATTAGATCCTGCGGCGGGCGCGCGGGCGCGCGACAGCCTAGGCGGCTGACAGGCGGGGCCAGGCGGGCAGCGCGGGCGCGGGCGCGGCGACTGACAAGCGGGACCAGCGGGCAGCGCGGGCGCGGGCGACTGGCAAGCTGGACCGGGCGGGCAGAGCGAGTGCGCGGGCGCGCCAACAGGCGGGGCCCAGTTGGCAGAGAGGCGGGGCGCGGGGGAAATGGCTCGGGGCCGTTGGATCTTGGACGGACGGTTGAGCTTGGGTTCGGGTTATTTGAATCTGTGCCGTCCGATCTAGGATAGACGGCGGGAATGGGGTGGCTGGCTCCCGTCTCCCTCAGCTAGCTGGGGCGGCGGCGCTCGTCCCCGCGGCGAAGGAGCTCGCCGGAGACGAGGGGAGCGGGGGCCCTGCGGGTTCCCGGAGCGACCTGAGTGGCCGGGGAGGTTGGGGAGGGCACGGGAAACCTATTGGTGGGGGCTAGGTCGGGGTAGGGGCACCGGAGGAGGGCGGTTCACGGTGGAGTGGCTCGGCGGCGGCGCTAATCGACTCCGGCGAGAAATCAAGTGCAGTAGGGAGCGAGACAAGGGCCAATCGGGGCGGGAGAGGTTCCTTACCTCACGGCGAACTCCGGGGACTCCTCGGCGGCGACGGAGACGCAACAGCAGCCCGAGTCGACGGTGGCGGCTGCACGGCGAACGGCGGGTGAGCGCGGGCAGAGCGAAATAGGGAGGGGAAGGGGAGATTGGAGCGCGTTCCGGGTGGCAGACGTCGGGGCGAAACTCACCGTGGCAATGGACACGGCGGAGCTCCAACGGCGACCGGGAAACGAGCTCGGGCGGCGGCGGTTCGCGGCGATGGCGCCTGGGCGCGCGCGCAGCGAGGGAGAAGGCGAGAGAGGGGGCCGGTTGGTGCGCAAATGAGGGAGGGGGAGATGGCGAGTGAGGTTCGGGGCTCTAGTGGCCGAGGGCGGAGTTGGGGCGAGCTCCCCACGCGCGACGTGGGCGCGGAGAAGGCGGGCGCGCGCGGCTCGGCGGCGGTTACGCGAGAATGGCGAAGCTGACAGCCGGGACCCGCGGCGCAGAGAGAGAGAAGAAAGCGGGTGCGGGCGCGAGGAAAGCGGGGCTGACGGGCCGGGCCCACGGGCAGAGAGAGGGAGATGGCGCACGCGCGGTGAAGCGGGAGCGCCGACAGGTGGGGCTGGCCGAGCAGAGAGAGGGAGAGCGGGCGCATGGAAGGCCGCCGTGCCGACAGGTGGGGCCCGCTGCGCAGAGAGAGGAGGGGCGGGAGGGCGCGCGCACGAGTTGGGCCTGATGGGCCGAAAGGCCGAAGGGGCTGGGGTAGCGGGCTGCTTTTCCTTTTCTTTTTATTTTGGAATTTCCTTTCTCTTTTCTTTTTATTTTCTCCATTTGATTCAAATTCAAATGTGCCACAAATTCAAATTAGACCTTTTGAGAATTATGCACCAAACAAAAGTGAAATCTAGGGTTCAACATGATGCAACAATTCATACTCCCTTAGGGTCTAACCTAGCACACTATTATTACAAATAAAATAAGCACTTTTCTCCTATGGAAATGAGAAAGAAAAGATTGGGGAAGGATGAGAAAAGAAAAGTAACACCTGAATTTGTGAATATGAGCAAAGAAATTTTATACCCCCAAATTCAGGGTGTTACAGCGACTTTCGAGAAGAGTTTGAAGCTCGCACAGTCAATGGCATTGTGCCTGAATCCAAGCATATTTACTGAAGAATATCCTAAATCTGCTGTACCTTTATCTTTTTTGCAATCTTATTTTTTCTTGTATGAAAAACACTACACGAAGGACTGAATTCTGATATGTAATGACAGTACTCACACCACTGACTGGAATGATTTCTTTTAACAAAGTTCCGAAGCTACAAAAGTCGTTCCTAAGGGAGCGCAGAGTAAGTTCCGAAGCTCAAAAGTCGTTCCTAAGGGAGCGCAGAGTAAGTTCTGAAGCTCAAAAGTCGTTCCTAAGGGAATGCAGAGCCAAAATACCGTTGAAATATAAGGCGAAGAAGCTCCAAAGTCGTTCCTAAGGGGATGCAGAGCTTAGATGCCACCAAAATATAAGGCGAAGAAGCTCCAAAGTCGTTCCTAAGGAGATGCAAAGCTTAGATGCCACCGAAATAGAAGGTGAAGAAGCTCCAAAGTCGTTCATAAGGGGATGCAGAGCTTAAAATACTCCAAAGTCGTCCCCAAGGGGATGCAGAGTCTTGAGTGTTTTAAAGTGGGTGTGTGATTTCAGCATAAACATCATGATTGCATCATCTAATTGCATCATTCCACATAGCATTGCATCATACATCATATTGCATCAACAACAAAAATTTTGAGCACGAAGCAGACCTTCGGCTATAATTCGAGCGAAAATGTGCTGAGGCATGAATCAAACCTTCAACCGATTTGATTCTACCAGGGAAATCTGTTAATAGTCACACAACAGACTCGCCATAAAAAAAGCGAGATTCCTTTCTTTACGAAGCATGAAAAGAAGGGAAGGTGTTTTTTCGCCGAAGGCTCAAAAACGGTTTGTGTGTAAATTTCATGCATCGCAAAGAAATATATGACATCAACACACACAAATGTTACATTATTTCACAATTGTTGCATACGTAAAATATTACATTGTATCATTACAATAAAAGCTTACTCTTCTTTAAGAATTTTCTCTACAGCTTCATTTAGCAGTTTATCGACAACTTCATCGATAATAGAATTAGCGACGCTCATTACATCCAAAGCTTCTTTCATTACAAGATCAGCTAGAGGGTTGTACGGGTCAAGCAGCGGCGAGAGTTCAGTTTTAATAGGCAAACTATTAGAACGAAACCATAAAATAAACACCAAAGCTAAAAATTCAAGAGCAATACCTATGCGCCTTGCACGCTCGGCTGCCTCTTCGGCTCGCCTGGCTTCTTCTTGGGCGTCATGGGTTTCTTTTTCATTTTTATTTATGATTCATTGGCCAATTCTCGGCCACCGTTGACCCAGACATCAGAATAAAATTTTCTGCCCACCTGAGTAGCTTCGACTGAAGGGTCCTTTGTATCGTCTATGGAGAAGGCGACTTCAGCCTGGGCCACAGCTTTAACATGATCGCAAGCAGCCTTCTCTAGGATAGCCGCAATCCCTCGAGCGCTGGAGAAGGCACAGATGTCCCCACGATCGCTCAGGATCTCTTCAAAAGCTTTAGCTTCCCCACTTATCTAGTCAATAACGCCCTCGGGGTCGCCTCGAATGAAGTTCTCTTCGGAAGAATAAGCACCTACTTTGGTAAAGCTGGTTTTCAATTTATTCATGCAATCCAAGGATTTCTTGAAGCACCTTTCCTTGGATTCACGAAGCTCATCAACATTTTTCTCTAGCTTAGTTTTTCACCATTCACTAATTTCTTGATTAGCTGTTGCGAGTGCACAATTTTCATTGGCTTCGGCAAGTTTTTGAGTGTTAAATTTAGCTTCACCTTCCTTCACTTTATCCACCAATGAAAATAGAATTTTATCCTTCTCCAGGGCTTCATTTCTTAGCTCTATGACTTCAGACCGAAGGTTACCAAGAGCTATCGTGCAGTTTTCATCTTCAGCATTCTTTTGCGCCCTCAGGGCGTTGCTAAGAATTAAGCCTTGTAAAAAGGATGAAGGATTAGCATCAGAACAATAGACTTTATTGCCAAGTTCATAGACTTTAAGTTCGCAACTTCTGTACCTTCAGACTGTTGTATGCAAGGCTGTCCGCGAGGTCATCCTTCGACATGGCGGAGAGGCCAGCTTCGAGCTTCGGAAATCCCATACTTTTGGCCATCTCCCGGTAGACGGATATCTCTTTGTTGTCCAGAAGACAGTACAGGAAATCATCTTTGTCCGTACCGTTGAACACTAATACCCCCTTCGGGTATTTCAGTTCCTGGGCATAGTGTTTGGCTTCTAAAACTTCTTCTTCAGATAATCTTTTTCCCGAAGCATGTCGAATAATATAGTCAAGATCTTTGGACGGTGCTTCGGGAGCAGGGGATTTGGCTTCTTCGGCCACATCCTGCTCCACTGCCATGCCAGCATTTGGAGATTCTTGCTCAGCATTTGGAGGTGCTTGCTCAGCTTTATCCTCAGCTGCGGCGGGCTTCGTCTTAGTAGGCACCGAGGGCCCAGCTTCGGTTTCAGTGTGGCTTATGGTAGCTTCGACAACTTTCTTGGTAGGGGCAGGAGTTGATGCCTTTGTGGTCTCCATGACGACGTTTAATACACTAGCCATTCTTCTCCTCTTGGGAGTTGTGGCGGGAGCTTTTGCAATCTTCGGCAATTCTGCTTCTATAGGTGGGCTCAGAATTTCTGGCAGCACTATTGTTTTTTTCTATCTCTGGCTTTTTGGCTGCCCCATCTTTGGCTTTGGCTCGCTCGACTATAGGCACCTTCGACGCTACAGTCAATTCTTCAGCGCCCCGAGCGGTGGGAGCAGCTTGTTTTGCTTTGGCAGCGGAAGATGTCTCTTCACCATATTTCGGCACTATGGCCGTTTCAATATACCATGGCCGGTGGGTTAAAACCTTGATTTTCTTGCCCTTTGGCACAACAGAGATGGCCGAAGCGGCAGTTTTCCTCTTTTTTCCCTGCTTTCGCGAGGGGTAATAATAATCAGGGTATATGAAACCGATCACATTAAAAACTCTGTTCAACCTTTTCTTGCCCCGACCCCTAAAGGCTGAGGACAAAGCATCATCTTTGCCTCTGGTATATGCCCCAAGTAACTCGTCGCTAGTAGCCTCAATACACTTCAGCCACTTGTCGTTTGGTTCGTCAGACCGGTCTTTGTATCTGAAGGTGTATTTCAAGCAAACTAATCCACCTTGACTAGACCTGGCAGCAGTCTCCTTCGGCATCTCCCAGTTATCCACAAGTGGCCATACCTTGTAGGCTATGTGCTCTTGGATCAGGTCTCTCGTACCAATGAAAGAACAGACATTGCTGAAAGCCTTTTGACATGCTTCGACATCATTTTCAATCGCCATAGTCGGCCTTCGAAGGCCAAAGCGAGACCAGATGGGGTGCTGGATAATCCCCTTTATATCCTCCCTTTCAATCAGATTATTCTTAACATAAAACCACTCCTCCATCCAGGCCGTGGGCCACCTTTTACAAAATGTTGGAACCAGGTAGCTAGCATTAGGACGAGCAGTGAATCCATAACAACCAAAGTTGTTGTGATACTGCTCTTTGCTAGTGGCCTTCGTCTCGTACAATAGTTCGTGCATATTGCAAAAGCACTTTGCGCTCGGTTCCAGCCCTTGGCTTCTCATAGCCCAAACAAACATCCCTATTCTGATTATAGCTTCGGGAGTAATTTGATGAAGAAAGATCTGAAATATCTTCAACACTTCAACCAAAAATTTGCTCAATGGGAACCAAAGACCCGCCTTCATAAAGCTTCTATAGACAACAACCTCATTTTCTTCAGGTGCAGGGGCGGTGCTATCCCCTCCACCCCTCACAATAGACATATCACGAAAGTATCTTCCCTTCATGGCATCAATTTGACTTTGTTTAATGGTCGACTTTCCGAAGATGGTATGGCTTGGCCGCCAGGGCTGGTCTTCAGAATCTTCATCTCCACTTTCCACATCATAGTCATCACTATCGTTAGAATCTTCAGACAAATCCGCCATTATTTCCTTTGTGATCTTCTCTGTATTTGTCTTTGCCATAGATTCGTAAAACCCAGCAAGAAAAGGGTCCACAACCTTCTTCTCCTCAGACATCTTCTTACGAAGCTCGAAAATCTAGTGAGAGCTGATAGCAAGAGAATTAAAATTTAAGAAAACAGCACAAGAAACTGAAATGGCGTAACAAATGTTGTCGCTGTGGGTTTCTATTTATATGCCCAGTGCATTGCAACTTGGCAGGCCCCATTTGTCATTGACTTTCGCTATTCTAGCAAAGGGAAGGTGTTTTTTCGAACCTTCGGCTAAAGGCCTTCGTTCACATCGTAGTATGAATTTGTCACAAACAAGAACAAATTAATACTGCGAGGGTCTACTGTTGGGGGCCTTTGTCTTCCGAAGGTCCTCAAAAACACGACTAACATGCTTTCCAAGTATAATATACTATCACAGGAACCTTCGGCTTTGAGATGAAGGTGTGCACGATATGAAGAGCGCGACCTGGAAGAAGGATGGACTAGTTCCAAAGCTGTGGATGGAGAAGCTTCGGCTTAGCGTAAAGATGACGATGGAGAATGAAACCGACTTAAAAGGGAAAAGACACCTTAGCCCTCGACAGCTTACTTTTTAGCTAATAGCAGATGTCAGGGACATGAATGTAATTTTACCCAGGCTGTGTCCTGTGCCTATAAATAGATGAACAGTAACACCGTACTATACACGCTGACTTGTAATCTCTCGCACGTCACTCTTGGATTCTTACCTTCTGTCAAGCCGAAGGTATAAATGTAATGTAATATCATTAATGTTTGTTCATGATCATATAATGAGAATATTGATAATCTAATGATTTAAGATGATTATTCATGTTCATTCTATGTCTCATATGTTCCTGCTTTTATTCTCGCATATTGAGATGATGAAGGTATATCCTTCATAACCTTTGTCTGAAGATCATTATATCCTAAGGGAGATAATGCTTCGAAGGACGAAGGTCTTTAACCATTAACATTTGTGTTGCCTTGTTCTTAACTCATAGCATTTGAGAACAATTGACCAATAGAAACCAATGTTGGATAGATCGTCTGGACGATAAGGATAGACCTAGGACGTGAAGGTAAGAATCCTTCGTCATGGCAGTTCGAAGTGTGGCCCAGACATGGTACTCTTCTCTCCGACCAGGGACAATCACATCATGGCAGAAGTTCAAGGATATGCTAATTACTAGCTTCTAAGGCTTTCAGACGAAGCCAGTCACTGCTCAGGCTTTGTTTCAGTGCACACAAGACCATGAGGAGTACTTCAGGCGTATGTCCGAAGGTTCCTGCGTCTAAGAGCACAAGCGCCTACAGTGCCCAATGAAATTGTCATTGAGGCCATGATCAAATGGCTTCGGCCAGGACCGACGGCTCAGTATTTTGCCAAGAAACCCCCACAAACCCTAGAGAAGCTTCTTTAGAAGATGGATGAGTACATCCGGCTGATAATGATTTCCGCCAAAGAAGGGAAGAAGCATACATGTTTTCTGAGATGACCAGGGGCTTCGGAGGAAGAATTCACCACAGACACGTCAGATCGATCCATAATTCCAACCCAAGTGATGATAGAGGAAATCAACCTCAAAGGCAGTAACACAACTCCCAGTCTTTGGGGTCACATCAAAGCTCCTTCAGGCCACCAGCCCCAAGGGGCAGAGGCGACAGGGGCTTTGGAGGAAGGTACAGAGATCAACTCAGAAGACTGTATTACTTATTCTGCGGTGAAGACAAGAGCCATACCACAAGAACATGCCAAATCACAATTCAGAAGCAAAAAGAGATTGCCGAAGCTGAGACACGGTAGAATGAGCCGAAGCAGGTCCTATATACTGCTTCATGTTATTCTCCCTATGTCCCAGAATATGTAGGTAATCAACAGCTTCTGTCGCTTCGGCAAGTCACTCTCAAGCTTCCTGGGCCCAGCTTCCACCACCACCATCGCTACCACCTGCTCTAGCTCGAAGCCAACAGCCAGAAGGGCACCAGCAGCAGCGCGACTTTCGGGAAGAGCTTGAAGCTCGCACAGTCAATGGCACTGTGCCTGAATCCAAGCATATTTACTGAAGAATATCCTAAATCTACTGTACCTTTATCTTTTTTGCAATCTTATTTTTTCTTTTATGAAAAACACTACATGAAGGACTGAATTCTGATATGTAATGATAGTACTCACACCACTGACTGGAATGATTTCTTTTAACAAAGTTCCGAAGCTACAAAAGTCGTTCCTAAGGGAGCGCAGAGTAAGTTCCAAAGCTCAAAAGTCGTTCCTAAGGGAGTGCAGATGTAACGCCCTGAATTTGGGGGTAGATTTTTTTCTTCTTTTCCCTCACCAAATTCAGGCGTTACCCTTTCCTTTTCCCTTTTCCCCTCGCTAAACCTTGATCTTTTCCAAAGTATAGCGGGATTCGGCTTGAGGTCCCATGTAAAGCAAAACCCTAAAATATTTTATTTTGTGTGATGCACCATGCCGAACCATGCATACCTTTTGATTGTTTAAAAATGTGAATGCATTCATCTAGAGGAAAATAGATTTTAGAAAAAGAAAACCTTTTCCTTCTCCTCTCCCCCCTCCTTCCCCATTTTCGGCCCAGCCGCCCCCCTTCCCTTCCCGCCGTGGGCCGCCTGGCGGCCCAGCCGCGCGCCCCTCCACCCCCTTTGGGCCTAGCCGGCCCAACCGCCCCCTCCCCTTTTCTCTTTTTCCAAAAATCCCCTCCCTACGGGCCTCGCTCGTCATCCTCTCTCTCTCTCTCTCCCTCACCCTAACCCTAGCCGCCGTCGCCCCCGTCCCGCCCCCGCGCCGCCACCGCCCCTCCCCGGCGCCGCCGCCGCGCCGGCCTCCCTCTCCGGTGAGGTTTCTCCCTCCCCCCTCCCTCCTCTCCTCCCCTCCCTCCACCTTCCCTCCCGCCGGCGTCTCCCGCCCCCGCGCCATGGGCGCGCCCGCCTCGGCCCCGGCGAGCTCGGCCCCGGCCCCGGCCGCCTCGGCCTCGCCCGCGCCCGGTCGCCCTCGGCCGCCCCACGCTCGGCCGCCCGCTCGGCCGCCCTCCCCGCGCCGCCCCCGGCCGTCCCCAGCCCGGCCGCCCCCGGCTCGGCGAGCTCGGCCCCGGCCCCGGCCACCCCCGGCTCGGCCGCCCTCAGCCCCTCGCGCCCGGCCGCCCGCTTGGCCGCCTGCCCCTCGCCCCGCTCGGCCGCCCCGCCTCGGCCACCCCCGGCCCCGACGCGCCTTGCTCCGGCGTGCTCGCCCCTCGCTACGCCCCGGCTCGGCCGCCCCCGTCCGTCCCGCCCTCGGCCGCCTCACCTCCGGCGAGCCCCGCGCCCGCTCGGCCCCGCCCCGTGCCCCGGCTCGGCCGCTCCCGTCGTGCCCCGGCTCGGCCACCCGCCCTGCCTCGCCGGGCCGTGTCCTCGCCCGACCGCGTCCTCGCTCGCCCATGCTCGCTTGCCCCGGCGCGCTTGCCCGCTCGCCCCGCCGTGCCTTGCTCGCGTCGTGACGGCCCCGGCGTGGCCTCGAGCTCGGCCCAGCGTGCCTTTAGCGCGCGGCTTTGAGCTCGGCTAGCGCTCGGCCCCGACGTGCGCACGGCTAGTTCGTGGCGTGTGAGTGCGGTCTCGCGCGCGTGCTCACGTAGTGCGCGTGCCTTGGCACGACCCGTCGTGCCCCGTCTACCCCAGGCGCCCCATCTACCCCCCGCCCCCCCCCCCGTGTCCTATGCGCGCTAATCACGTGTTTATATTAATAAGATAGGAGTCTCAATTTAGAAATTGGTTACGTTAGTTAATTTGTATAGCTAATTGCCTAACTCATTTAATGTTAATCTACTAAAAGTGGTCACGTTTACATTAGTGCATGTAGCTAATTCTTTTGTTAAGACCAATTGGAATTAGAACACGTGACGTCTAGTTATTCATCAACCCATAGTGCGTCTCGGGCATAAGCTTTAACTCTCGCAAGACCTTTTCTCATTTTTTTCTAACCATGGTAAGTTCATTATCGTATGTGATATTCTATGCATATTTACTTCATTTGTTCTCTTGTTTGGTGTACCGTTTGTTCCCTAATTTGAATGGATGGATGTATGTATGCTTGCAATCGCGTAGAGAACGATCCGGTCGAAGAGCCCAAGGAACTCGCAGGAGAAACCCCTGAGCAGCAGTCGGTTGGTGGAGGCAAGTGTCCTTTGACCTATCTCTGTCCTATTCATTCTTTAATTCACCTCCCGCATTACACATTTATACCTAAGGATTGACTAGCTTTTGTTATCCATGTCCTTGTTTACCTATTTGGGTTGGATTATTATTGTTTAGCTTTATGCTATTGCTCAACTATAATCAATGAACATGATAAGATTATCTATGATACGCTGTTTTCCCTCTTCTTATTATGATGTTATACTTGTGGCCTTTAAGGGGGCTCGAGCGGTTTCTCGAGTGCCTCTCCGTAAGGACCTGTTCTATGGATGACCGCCCGGGAAAACAGTGCAACCATGAGGGTGGAATGGGATGCCCTTAGCTGAATAATTAGAGGATCCGGGGTGTAGTTCACTTAGCCGTCATGCCGTCAATGGGGCTCGGTGTATGCGGCTCGCTCTGCCAAGTTTGGGTTCGCCCCTTAGGGAGGAGTGCGGTGCATTTAGGAAACCTAACGGGTGGCTACAGTCCCGGGGAATCTTTGTAAAGGCTACGTAGTGATACCCTGCTAGACCACCTAGGTAGTGGTTAATGGGGAGTAGCTCTCTCCGGGCAGAATGGGAATCACGGCTTGTGGGTAAAGTGCACAACCTCTGCAGAGTGTTTGAAAACTGATATATCAGCCGTGCTCGCGGTTATGAGCGGCCAAGGGAGCTCCAGTGATTAGTGGTACTTGATCAGAGACATTATGGTACAGGTGGCTATGAGATCGATGGTTTTGGTTATGACTATGGTGCTGGTAAGTGGTATTCTTTCCGTTTGGAAATGGTACATCAGGCTAATAACTTGGGTTAATGCTAAAACCTGGCTTTCTATTAGTAAATAATAATCTGACCAACTAAAAGCAACCGCTTGACTTATCCCCACTTAAAGCTAGTCCACTACAGCCAAATAGGATACTTGCTGAGTATGTTGATGTGTACTCACCCTTGCTCTACACACCAAACCCCCCCCCATCCCCAGGTTGTCAGCATTGCAACCACTGCTCGGGAGAAGATGAAGCTGTGGAAGGAGACTTCCAGGAGTTCCAAGACTACGACGAGTTCTAGGCGTGGGTTAGCGGCAACCCCCAGTCGGCTGCCTGTGAAGGCCGCGGTTATCTACGTTTCTTTTCCGCACTTTGATTTATTGTAAGGACTATATGGACATCTCAGACGTATGATGTAACCGACTATTATTTCCCTTTTAATACTATTTTGAGCACTGTGTGATGATGTCCATGTTATGTAACTGCTGTGTACGTGAATAACTGATCCTGGCACGTACATGGTTCGCATTCGGTTTGCCTTCTGAAACCGGATGTGACATAAGTGGTATCAAAGCCGTGCTGGCTGTAGGCCCGCTACCTAGAGTAGAATGGTCGTTATAAGGACTATAGACCTCTGTCCCTGCCCTTACTTTGGTATCCCTTCAAAAGTTGGTCATACCGACCAAACCTATATTCTACTATATATTATACCTTGCTGAAAATTGTGTTTTATTCTAATCCTTCATTTATTTATGATTCATTATTTGCTGGTCATATTAATTCTGTTCTCACTCTTTTGCTTACGATGTCTTTTGTAGATGGCTCGTCTTAGACACACTGCACGAAAGTCTGTCATCCCCTTCTTACCCTCCCGCCTTGCTGAGCGTCCGCTTCGCCGTCCCGTGGCCGGGCAGTCCAGCCACTTGGAGAGGCTGCACCACCGCCTGCATGAGGAGCAGGAACGTCGACGACAAAAGCAGCAGGGCTCTTCCTTCTCGCTCCAACAGGAGATAGAGTCCATGAGGAGCTGCTCCCCTGTGCTTCCCCTGGAGGCGCCCCCTGCACCACCACTGGGTGCCCCAGCTTCTGGAGTAGCTGCTGAAGGAGACCCAGATGACAGAGGTGGTGACGACAGCTCGAGCCATGACACCAACTTCTCTGCTGACCATGAGCCGGAAGGATGGGTTGCTCGACCCATCACTCGCGACACTGCTCGCGGGTGTCACTTCCACGATGCGCTCGACACCCTGCTACGTCGGGCACTTAACCGGCGTACTTGGTCCATCGAGTATCGCTGTGTGGTCTACCAGCATAGTCGCGGGGTCTACCCGGACCGCTGGGAGGCAACATGCTTGGTGCGCCGCCCGGAGAACAGTCTCCAGGGTGCGGAGGCCTGCTCAGAGCACTATTCTATCTCTGAGCAGGACTCAGCTGAGGCGGCCATGCAAGATGCTGCACGGCGTGCGCTTTCGCACTACTGCTCGGTTCTCGGTGGGGTAGCTGACAGTCTTGACCTGAAGTATTACCCCCGTCGTCCATCTGGCAGCACAGGAGGCGTGATTGTTTCACCTGTCGGTGAGGACAATCCTAGGTTGAGCAGCATAGTCAACCTAGCCGCCGTGCTAAACACGGAGCTGGATCATGCATTAGACGAGCTGAGTAGGGCTCGTGCTGAGATCGCCCTGCTGCGGGCTGAGCGCGCGGAACGTCATCACCTGGACGATGGTTCCCCCGCTCCCGTCGGGACTCAGCACCCGTACCGCTCACCTCGGCGTGGACGCCAGCCTTATGGCAATCCCGACTGCAAGACCAAGATAAATCTAGAACCATAGATCGTTAGAGTCGGATCCTGTAATTAATACAAAATATATACGTAGAAGCTACAGTCTTAGCGTTAGTCTCGCTCTTAGTTAGTCTTAGTTAGACAGGGTAGTTTGCTATATCCTGTGCATTTATGTTTGTCATGATGAACTATGTTTGGTTTGGATCTTTGTAATGACTGTCACCAGAGTGTGGGTATCCCCTGCATTTTGGTTGACCTGTTATATGTTAATGGAGTTAGCTATATAGTTGGGAAACCTTTTATTCCACTTTCCTCTTTATCTGAGAAGCTGTGTGGTATGTGTTGGAAATCAGTGAAGATGCTCATTTGTTCAGTGCTGTTGAAGAATTCTATACTCTTTTCTTATGCTGCAAGATTTGCCAGATCAGTTCTGATGTGTGGTTGCATTCTGCAGATGTTAGAGAATAGACGCAGAGGAGGAAGGCGTGCTCAGCAGGAGCGAGCCGCTCAGCAGGAGGAGGTGCCCCAGCAACAGCACCTGCCGCCCCCGCCCCCGATGTCGATCGAGCAGATGTTTCTGATGCAGACTCAGGCAGTTCAAGCCATCGGTCAGACTCTGGCCGCCATTCAGCAGCAGCAGCAGCAACAGCAGCAAGCACCACCTCAGCCTCAGATGCCTCAGATGCCCAGAGACAAGCGTGCTAAATTCATGAGAGGTCATCCACCAACGTTTGCTCACTCTTCTGACCCCATGGATGCTGAAGACTGGCTGCGCACTGTGGAGCAGGAGTTGCACACCGCTCAGTGTGATGATAGGGAGAAAGTCTTGTATGGTCCCCGTCTGTTGAGAAGAGCAGCTCAGTCATGGTGGGAGTCTTACCTCGCCACCCATGCCCACCCCGACGCCATCACCTGAGAAGAGTTCAGAGGAAGCTTTCGTCAGTACCATGTTCCGGCAGGTCTGATGACAGTGAAGAAGGAGGAGTTCCTGGCCCTCAAGCAAGGGCCATTGTCTGTCAGTGAGTATCGGGACAGGTTTCTGCAGTTGTCTCGCTATGCTCCTGAAGATGTCAACACCAATGCCAAGCGATAGTACCATTTCCTGAGAGGCTTGGTTGACCCTCTTCAGTACCAACTGATGAATCATACCTTCCCGACATTCCAGCACCTGATTGATAGAGCAATCATGACAGAAAGGAAGCGTAAGGAGATGGAGGATCGTAAGCGCAAGATCAGTGGACCCCAGCCTGGAAGCAGCAACCGTCCTCGTTTCTCAAGCAATCAACCTCAGCAGTTCAGGCAGAACCAGCGTCCACCTCAGCAGCATCAGCAGTTCCAAAGGCAGTATCCTCAGCATCAGTACCAGAACCGTCAGAGCAATTAGTCAGAAGGTCAGTTTCAGAGGAAGAATCAGCATGCACCTCGCCTTCCTGCCCCAGCAAACCAGCAGAACAATCAGGCGGCACCAGCTCAGGTTGGAAACAGGGCATGTTTCCACTATGGAGAGCAAGGCCACTGGGTGATGCAATGTCCGAAGAAGGCAGCCCAGCAGTAGTCAGGCCCCAATGCCCCAGCAAAGCAGAATGTGCCTCAGCCTGGAGCAGGCAACCGCTCTCAACCGCGCTATAATCATGGGAGACTGAATCACTTGGAGGCTGAATCAGTTCAGGAGACCCCCGGCATGATAGTAGGTATGTTCCCAGTCGACTCCCATATTGCAGAAGTGTTATTTGATACTGGAGCAACACATTCTTTCATTACTGCATCATGGGTAGAAGCACATAATCTTCCAATTACTACCATGTCAACCCCCATTCAAATTGACTCAGCCGGTGGTAGAATTCGAGCTGATAGCATATGTTTGAATGTAAGTGTGGAAATAAGGGGGATAGCGTTTCCCGCCAACCTTATAGTAATGGGTACTCAAGGAATAGATGTCATCCTAGGGATGAATTGGCTAGATAAGTATCAGGCAGTTATCAGTTGTGATAAAAGGACAATCAAGTTGGTGTCCCCACTAGGAGAGGAAGTGGTGACCGAGTTAGTCCCGCCTGAGCCAAAGAAAGGAAGTTGTTATCAGATGGCTGTCGATAGCAGTGAAGCAGACCCAATCGAGAGTATCAAGGTTGTGTCCGAATTCCCAGATGTGTTTCCAAAGGACTTACCGGGTATGCCACCAGAGCGGAAAGTTGAGTTTGCCATAGAGCTTCTTCCTGGAACTGCCCCCATCTTTAAGAGAGCTTACAGAATATCCGAACCAGAGTTGGTTGAACTTAAGGAGCAGATTGATGAGCTGTCAGAGAAAGGTTACATCCGGCCAAGCACCTCGCCTTGGGCCTCTCCTGTCTTGTTTGTGGAAAAGAAAGATGGCACCAAGAGGATGTGTATCGATTATCGAGCTCTGAATGAAGTCACGATCAAGAACAAGTACCCTTTGCCCAGAATAGAAGATCTGTTCGACCAGTTGAGAGGAGCCAGTGTGTTCTCCAAGATTGATCTGAGGTCAGGTTATCATCAGCTCAGGATCCGACCTTCAGACATTCCGAAGACAGCATTCATTACCAAGTATGGTTTGTATGAGTTCACTGTGATGTCTTTTGGTTTGACCAATGTGCCAGCCTTTTTCATGAATCTGATGAACAGTGTGTTCATGGATTATCTTGATAAGTTTGTGGTGGTATTCATCGATGACATTCTGACTTATTCTCAAAGCGAAGAAGAGCATGCAAGTCATTTGAAGATGGTATTGCAGAGATTGCGGGAGCACCAGTTGTATGCAAAGTTGAGCAAATGTGAGTTCTGGATCAGTGAAGTCCTGTTCTTGGGTCACATAATCAACAAAGAAGGATTGGCTGTGGATCCGAAGAAAGTGGCAGACATTCTGAACTGGAAAGCGCCAACAGATGCTCGAGGAATCAAAAGTTTCATTGGAATGGCCGGATATTATCGGTGATTCATTGAAGGGTTTTCAAAGATTGTAAAACCAATGACAGCGTTGCTAGGCAACAAAGTTGAGTTCAAGTGGACCCAGAAATGCCAAGAGGCCTTTGAAGCGCTGAAAGAGAAGTTGACAACAACGCCTGTCCTAGTCTTGCCTGATGTGCACAAGCCCTTCTCGGTGTATTGTGATGCTTGTTACATAGGTTTGGGATGTGTGTTGATGCAAGAGGGAAGAGTTGTGGCTTACTCGTCCCGACAGTTAAAGGTTCATGAGAAGAACTACCCAATCCATGATCTAGAGTTGGCAGCAGTGGTTCACGCACTGAAGACATGGAGGCACTACTTGTATGGATAGAAATGCGATGTTTACACAGACCACAAGAGTCTGAAGTACATATTCACTCAGTCAGAGTTGAATATGAGGCAACGAAGATGGTTAGAGTTGATCAAAGACTATGAGTTGGAGATCCATTACCATCCAGGCAAAGCAAACGTAGTGGCAGATGCTTTGAGCAGAAAGAGTCAAGTCAATCTGATGGTCGCTCGTCCGATGCCTTACGAGTTGGCCAAGGATTTTGACAGGTTGAGTCTCGGATTTCTGAACAATTCGCGAGGAGTCACAGTTGAATTGGAACCTACCTTGGAGCGCGAAATCAAAGAAGCGCAGAAGAATGATGAGAAGATCAGTGAGATCCGGCGACTGATTCTAGAAGGCAAAGGCAAAGATTTTCGAGAAGATGCAGAAGGTGTGATATGGTTCAAAGACCGCTTGTGTGTTCCTAATGTCCAGTCTATTCGGGAGTTGATTCTTAAGGAAGCTCATGAGACAGCCTATTCGATTCACCCTGGCAGTGAGAAGATGTATCAGGATTTGAAGAAGAAATTCTGGTGGTACGGAATGAAGAGGGAAATCGCAGAGTATGTGGCTATGTGCGATAGTTGTCGAAGAATTAAGGCAGAGCACCAGAGACCTGCTGGATTGTTGCAACCGTTGCAGATCCCTCAGTGGAAATGGGATGAAATTGGTATGGATTTCATAGTCGGATTGCCTCGCACTCGAGCCGGCTACGATTCCATTTGGGTGGTAGTGGACCGTTTAACCAAGTCAGCCCACTTCATACCTGTCAAGACCAACTACAGCAGTGCAGTATTGGCAGAGCTGTACATGTCTCGGATCGTTTGTCTTCATGGTGTGCCAAAGAAGATAGTGTCAAACAGAGGAACACAGTTCACCTCTCATTTCTGGCAGCAGTTGCATGAAGCCTTGGGCACGCATCTGAATTTCAGTTCAGCTTATCATCCGCAGACAGATGGTCAAACCGAAAGAACCAATCAAATTCTTGAAGACATGTTGAGAGCCTGTGCATTGCAAGATCAGTCCGGATGGGACAAGAGATTGCCTTATGTAGAGTTTTCCTATAACAACAGTTATCAGGCCAGTTTGAAGATGTCACCATTTCAGGCACTCTATGGAAGGAGTTGTAGAACTCCGTTGCAATGGGATCAGCCTGGAGAAAAGCAAGTATTCGGGCCAGACATTTTTCTTGAAGCTGAAGAGAACATCAAGATGGTTCGAGAGAATCTGAAGATAGCGCAGTCAAGACAGCGAAGCTATGCAGACACAAGAAGAAGGGAGCTGAGTTTCGAAGTCGGAGACTTTGTCTATCTGAAAGTGTCACCGATCAGAGGAGTCAGAAGGTTCGGAGTCAAAGGCAAGCTAGCACCCCACTACATTGGTCCGTACCAAATTCTCTCAAGGCGTGGAGAAGTGGCCTATCAGCTCAGTCTGCCAGAGAATTTGTCCGCTGTGCATGATGTCTTTCATGTGTCTCAGTTGAAGAAGTGCTTGCGTGTGCTAGAAGAGCAGTTGCCAGTGGAAGGTCTTGAAGTCCAGGAGGACTTGACCTACGTTGAGAAGCCAGTGCAGATCCTTGAGGTTGCAGACAGAGTCACTCGAAGGAAGACCATCAAAATGTGCAAAGTCAAATGGAATCACCACTCTGAGGAAGAAGCAACCTGGGAGCGTGAAGATGATCTGTTGGCTAAATACCCAGAGCTCTTTGCTAGCCAACCCTGAATCTCGAGGGCGAGATTCTTTTAAGGGGGATAGGTTTGTAACGCCCTGAATTTGGGGGTAGATTTTTTTCTTCTTTTCCCTCACCAAATTCAGGCGTTACCCTTTCCTTTTCCCTTTTCCCCTCGCTAAACCTTGATCTTTTCCAAAGTATAGCGGGATTCGGCTTGAGGTCCCAGGTAAAGCAAAACCCTAAAATATTTTATTTTGTGTGATGCACCATGCCGAACCATGCATACCTTTTGATTGTTTAAAAATGTGAATGCATTCATCTAGAGGAAAATAGATTTTAGAAAAAGAAAACCTTTTCCTTCTCCTCTCCCCCCTCCTTCCCCATTTTCGGCCCAGCCGCCCCCCTTCCCTTCCCGCCGTGGGCCGCCTGGCGGCCCAGCCGCGCGCCCCCCCACCCCCTTTGGGCCCAGCCGGCCCAACCACCCCCTCCCCTTTTCTTTTTTTTTCCAAAAATCCCCTCCCCGCGGGCCCCGCTCGTCATCCCCTCTCTCTCTCTCTCTCTCTCTCTCTCTCCCTCACCCTAACCCTAGCCGCCGTCGCCGCCGTCCCGCCCCCGCGCCGCCGCCGCCCCTCACCGGCGCCGCCGCCGCGCCGGCCTCCCTCTCCGGTGAGGTTTCTCCCTCCCCCCTCCCTCCTCTCCTCCCCTCCCTCCTCCTTCCCTCCCGCCGGCGTCTCCCGCCCCCGCGCCATGGGCGCGCCCGCCTCGGCCCCGGCCGCCCCGGCCTCGCCCGCGCCCGGCCGGCCCCACGCTCGGTCGCCCTCGGCCGCCCCGCGCTCGGCCGCCTGCTCGGCCGCCCTCCCCGCGCCGCCCCCGGCCGTCCCCGGCCCGGCTGCCCCCGGCTCGGCGAGCTCGGCCGCCTCCGGCGAGCTCGGCCCCGGCCCCGGCCACCCCCGGCTCGGCCGCCCTCGGCCCCTCGCGCCCGGCCGCCCGCTTGGCCGCCCGCCCCTCGCCGCCACTCGGCCGCCCCGCCTCAGCCACCCCCGGCCCCGACGCGCCTCGCTCCGGCGAGCCCGCCCCTCGCCGCGCCCCGGCTCGGCCGCCCCCGCGCGAGCCCCGCTCGGCCCCTCGCGTCCGCCCCGCCCTCGGCCGCCTCGCCTCCGGCGAGCCCCGCGCCCGCTCGGCCCCGCCCCGTGCCCCGGCTCGGCCTCGCCCGGCCGTGTCCTCGCCCGGCCGCGTCCTCGCTCGCCCGTGCTCGCTTGCCCCGGCGCGCTTGCCCGCTCGCCCCGCCGTGCCTTGCTCGCATCGTGACGGCCCCGGCGTGGCCTCGAGCTCGGCCCAGCATGCCTTTAGCGCGTGGCTTTGAGCTCGGCTAGCGCTCGGCCCCAACGTGCGCACGACTAGTTCGTGGCGTGTGCATGCGGTCTCGCGCACGTGCTCGCGTAGTGCGCGTGCCTTGGCACGACCAGTCATGCCCCGTCTACCCCCAGACGCCCCGTCTACCCCCCCCCCCCCCCGTGTCCTATGCGCGCTAATCACGTGTTTATATTAATAAGATAGGAGTCTCAATTTGGAAATTGGTTACGTTAGTTAATTTGTATAGCTAATTGCCTAACTCATTTAATGTTAATCTACTAAAAGTGGTCACGTTTACATTAGTGCATGTAGCTAATTCTTTTGTTAAGACCAATTGGAATTAGAACACGTGACATCAAGTTATTCATCAACCCATAGTGCGTCTCGGGCATAAGCTTTAGCTCTCGCGAGACCTTTTCTCATTTCTTTCTAACCATGGTAAGTTCATTATCGTATGTGATATTCTATGCATATTTACTTCATTTGTTCTCTTGTATGGTGTACTGTTTGTTCCCTAATTTGAATGGATGGATGTATGTATGCTTGCAATCGCGTAGAGAACGATCCGGTCGAAGAGCCCGAGGAACTCGCAGGAGAAGCCCCTGAGCAGCAGTCGGTTGGTGGAGGCAAGTGTCCTTTGACCTATCTCTGTCCTATTCATTCTTTAATTCACCTCCCGCATTACACATTTATACCTAAGGATTGACTAGCTTTTGTTATCCATGTCCTTGTTTACCTATTTGGGTTGGATTATTATTGTTTAGCTTTATGCTATTGCTCAACTATAATCAATGAACATGATGAGATTATCTATGATACGCTGTTTTCCCTCTTCTTATTATGATGTTATACTTGTGGCCTTTAAGGGGGCTCGAGCGGTTTCTCGAGTGCCTCTCCGTAAGGACCTGTTCTATGGATGACCGCCCGGGAAAACAGTGCAACCATGAGGGTGGAATGGGATGCCCTTAGCTGAATAATTAGAGGATCCGGGGTGTAGTTCACTTAGCCGTCGTGCCGTCAATGGGGCTCGGTGTATGCGGCTCGCTCTGCCAAGTTTGGGTTCGCCCCTTGGGGAGGAGTGCGGTGCATTTAGGAAACCTAACGGGTGGCTACAGTCCCGGGGAATCTTTGTAAAGGCTACGTAGTGATACCCTGCTAGACCACCTAGGTAGTGGTTAATGGGGAGTAGCTCTCTCCGGGCAGAATGGGAATCACGGCTTGTGGGTAAAGTGCACAACCTCTGCAGAGTGTTTGAAAACTGATATATCAGCCGTGCTCGCGGTTATGAGCGGCCAAGGGAGCTCCAGTGATTAGTGGTACTTGATCAGAGACATTATGGTACAGGTGGCTATGAGATCGATGGTTTTGGTTATGACTATGGTGCTGGTAAGTGGTATTCTTTTCGTTTGGAAAGGGTACATCGGGCTAATAACTTGGGTTCATGCTAAAACCTGGCTTTCTATTAGTAAATAATAATCTGACCAACTAAAAGCAACTGCTTGACTTATCCCCACTTAAAGCTAGTCCACTACAGCCAAACAGGATACTTGCTGAGTATGTTGATGTGTACTCACCCTTGCTCTACACACCAAACCCCCCATCCCCAGGTTGTCAGCATTGCAACCACTGCTCGGGAGAAGATGAAGCTGTGGAAGGAGACTTCTAGGAGTTCCAAGACTACGACGAGTTCTAGGCGTGGGTTAGCGGCAACTCCCAGTCGGCTGCCTGTGAAGGCCGCGGTTATCTACGTTTCTTTGCCGCACTTTGATTTATTGTAAGGACTATATGAACGTCTCAGATGTATGATGTAACCGACTATTATTTCCCTTTTAATACTATTTTGAGCACTGTGTGATGATGTCCATGTTATGTAACTGCTGGGTACGTGAATAACTGATCCTGGCACGTACATGGTTCGCATTCGGTTTGCCTTCTGAAACCGGGTGTGACAGTAGAGTAAGTTTTGAAGCTACAAAAGTCGTTCCTAAGGGAGCGCAGAGTAAGTTCCGAAGCTCAAAAGTCGTTCCTAAGGGAATGCAGAGCCAAAATACCGCTGAAATATAAGGCGAAGAAGCTCCAAAGTCATTCCTAAGGGGATGCAGAGCTTAGATGCCGCCAAAATATAAGGCAAAGAAGCTCCAAAGTCATTCCTAAGGGGATGCAGAGCTTAGATGCCACCGAAATAGAAGGTGAAGAAGCTCCAAAGTCGTTCCTAAGGTGATGCAGAGCTTAAAAGACTCCAAAGTCGTCCCCAAGGGGATGCAGAGTCTTAGGTGTTTCAAAGTGGGTGTGTGATTTCGGCATAAACATCATGATTGCATCATCTCATTGCATCATTCCACATAGCATTGCATCATACATCATATTGCATCAACAGAAAAAAATTTGAGCACGAAGCAGACCTTCGGCAATAATTCGAGCGAAAATGTGCTGAGGCACGAATCCATAGACCTTCAGCAATAATTCATAGACTTTAAGTTCGCAACTTCTGTACCTTCAGACTGTTGTATGCAAGGCTGTCCGCGAGGTCATCCTTCGACATGGTAGAGAGGCCAGCTTCGAGCTTTGGAAATCCCATACTTTTGGCCATCTCCCGACAGACGGATATCTCTTTGTTGTCCAGGAGACAGTACAGGAAATCATATTCGTCCGTACCATTGAACACTAATGCCCCCTTCAGGTAATTCAGTTCCTGGGCATAGTGTTTGGCTTCTAAAACTTCTTCTTCGAATAATCTTTTTCCCGAAGCATGTCGAATAATATAGTCAAGATCTTTGGACAGTGCTTCGGGAGCAGGGGATTTGGCTTCTTCGGCCACATCCTGCTCCACAGCCATGCCAACATTTGGAGATTCTTGCTTAGCATTTGGAGGTGCTTGCTCAGCTTTATCCTCAGCTGCAGTGGGCTTCATCTCAGTAGGCACCGAGGGCCCAGCTTCGGTTTCAGTGTGGCTTATGGTAGCTTCGACAACTTTCTTGGTAGGGGCAGGAGTTGATGCCTTTGTGGTCTCCATGATGACGTTTAATACACTATCCATTCTTCTCCTCTTGGGAGTTGTGGCGGGAGCTTTTGCAATCTTCGGCAATTCTGCTTCTACAGGTGGGCTCAGAATTTTTGGCAGCACTATTGTTTTTTCTATCTCTGGCTTTTTGGCTGCCCATCTTTGGCTTTGGCTCGCTCGACTATAGGCACCTTCGACTCTACATTCGATTCTTCAGCGCCCCGAGCGGTGGGAGCAGCTTGTTTTGCTTTGGCAGTGGAAGATGTCTCTTCACCAAATTTCGGCACTATGGCCGTTTCAATATACCTTGGCTGGTGGGTTAAAACCTTGATTTTCTTGCCCTTCGGCACAGCAGAGATGGCCAAAGCGGTTTTTTCCTCTTTTTCCCTACTTTCGCGAGGGGTAATAATAATCAGGGTATATGAAACTGATCACATTAAAAACTCTGTTCAACCTTTTCTTGCCCCGACCCCTGAAGGCTGAGGACAAAGCATCATCTTTGGCTCTGGTATATGCCCCAAGTAACTCGTTGCTAGTAGCCTCAATACACTTCGGCCACTCGTCGTTTGGTTCGTCAGACCGGTCTCTGTATCTGAAGGTGTATTTCAAGCAAACTAATCCACCTTGACTGGACCCGGCAGCAGTCTCCTTCGGCATCTCCCAGTTATCCACAAGTGGCCATACCTTGTAGGCTATGTGCTCTTGGATCATGTCTCTCGTACCAATGAAAGAACAGACATTGCTGAAAGCCTTTTGACATGCTTCGACATCATTTTCAATCGCCACAATCAGCCTTCAAAGGCCGAAGCGAGACCAGATGGGGTGCTGGATAATCCCCTTTATATCCTCCTTTTCAATCAGATTATTCTTAACATAAAACCACTCCTCCATCCAGGCCCTAGGCCACCTTTTCCGAAATGTTGGAACCGGGTAGCTTGCATTAGGACGAGCAATGAATCCATAACAACCAAAGTTGTTGTGATACTGCTCTTTGCCAGTGGCCTTCATCTCGTACAATAGTTCGTGCATATTGCAAAAGCACTTTGCGCTCGGTTCCAGCCCTTGGCTTCTCATAGCCCAAACAAACATCCCCATTCTGATTATAGCTTTGGGAGTAATTTGATGAAGAAAGATCTGAAATATCTTCAACACTTTTCGAAGATGGTATGGCTTGGCCGCCAGGGCCGGTCTTCAGAATCTTCATCTCCACTTTCCACATCATAGTCATCACTATCGTCAGAATCTTCAGACAAATCCGCCATTATTTCCTTTGTGATCTTCTCTGTATTTGTTTTTGCCATAGATTCATAAAACCCAGCAAGAAAAGGGTCCACAACCTTCTTCTCCTCAGACATCTTCTTACGAAGCTCGAAAATCAAGCGAGAGCTGATAGCAAGAGAATTAAAATTTAAGAAAACAGCACAAGCAACTGAAATGGCGTAACAAATGTTGCCGCTGTGGGTTTCTATTTATATGCCCAGTGCATTGCAACTTGGCGGGCCCCATTTGTCATTGACTTTCGCTATTCTAGCGAAGGGAAGGTGTTTTTTCGAACCTTCGGCTAAAGGCCTTCGTTCATATTGCAGTCTGAATTTGTCACATACAAGAACAAATTAATACTGCGAGGGTCTACTGTTGGGGGCCTTTGTCTTCCGAAGGTCCTCAAAAACATGACTAACATGCTTTCCAAGTATAATATACTATCACAGGAACCTTCGGCTTTGAGACACGGGTGCATAAGTTTCATCAAAGTCCAAACCTTCAACTTGTGAATAACCTTTGGCCACAAGTCGGGCTTTGTTCCTTATCACCACACCATGCTCATCTTGCTTGTTGCGAAATACCCATTTGGTACCTACAACATTTTGATTAGGACGTGGAACCAAATGTCATACCTCATTCCTCGTGAAGTTGTTGAGCTCCTCTTGCATTGCCAGCACCCAATCCGAATCTCTTAGTGCATCCTCCACCCTGTATGGCTGAATAGAGGACACAAAAGAGTAATGTTCACAAAAATGAGTGACTCGAGATCGAGTAGTTACCCCCTTATGGATATCACCAAGGATGGAGTTCACGAGGTGATCTCTTTGAATTGTCTGGTGGACTCTTGGGTGTGGCGGTCTTTGACCCTGAATTTCTTGATCATCTTCCTTGTCTTGATCAACTTCATCTCCCCCTTGATCCTTGTCCTCCTCTTGAGGCGGCTCATCTTCTTGATCTTCTTCTTCATCATCTTGAGCCTATTCCTCATCTTGAGTTGGTGGAGATGCTTGATTTGAAGATGATGGTTGATCTTGTGCTTGTGGAGGCTCTTCGGATTCCTTAGGACACACATCCCCAATGGACATGTTCCTTAGCGCCACGCATGGAGCCTCTTCATCATCTAGCTCATCAAGATCAACTTGCTCCACTTGGGAGCTGTTAGTCTCATCAAACACAATGTCACAAGAAACTTCAACTAGTCTAGTGGACTTGTTAAAGACTCTATATGCTCTTGTGTTTGAATCATATCCTAGTAAAAAGCCTTCTACAGCCATAGGAGCAAATTTAGATTTTCTACCTCTTTTAACAAGAATAAAACATTTGCTACCAAAGACTCTAAAATATGAAACATTGGGCTTTTTACCAGTTAGAAGTTCATAAGATGTCTTCTTGAGGATTCGGTGAAGGTAGAGCCGGTTGATGGAGTAGCAGGCGGTGTTAATCGCCTCGACCCAAAACTGGTCCGATGTCTTGTACTCATCAAGCATGGTCCTCGCCATGTCCAGTAGAGTTCTATTCTTCCTCTCCACTACACCATTTTGTTGAGGTGTGTAGGGAGAAGATAACTCATGCTTGATGCCCTATTCCTCAAGGAAGCCTTCAATTTGTGAGTTCTTGAACACCGATCCATTGTCGCTTCTTATCTTTTTGATCCTTAAGCCGAACTCATTTTGAGCCCGTCTCAAGAATCCCTTTAAGGTCTCTTGGGTCTGAGATTTTTCCTGTAAAAGAATACCCAAGTGAAGCAAGAATAATCATCCACAATAACTAGACAGTACTTACTCCCGCCGATGCTTATATAAGCGATTAGGCCAAATAAATCCATGTGGAGTAGCTCCAGTGGCCTGTCCGTTGTCATGATGTTCTTGTGTGGATGATGGGCACCAACTTGCTTTTCTGCTTGGCATGCGCTACAAATCTTGTCTTTCTCAAAATGAACATTAGTTAGTCCTAAAATGTGTTCTCCCTTTAGAAGTTTGTGGAAATTCTTCATTCCATCATGAGCTAGTCGGTGATGCCAGAGCCAACCCATATTAGTCTTAGCAATTAAGCAAGTGTCAAGTTCAGCTCTATTGAAATCAACTAAGTATAGCTGACCCTCTAACACTCCCTTAAATGCTACTGAATCATCACTCCTTCTAAAGACAGTAACACCTACATCTGTAAAAAGACAGTTGTAGCCCATATTGCATAATTGAGATACAGAAAGCAAATTATAATCTAAATAATCTACAAGAAAAACATTGGAAATAGAATGGTTAGGTGATATAGCAATTTTACCAAGTCCTTTGACCAAACCTTAATTTCCATCCCCGAATGTGATAGCTCTTTGGGGATCTTCGTTTTTCTCGTAGGAGGAGAACATTCTTTTATCCCCTGTCATGTGGTTTGTGCATCCGCTATCAATGATCCAACTTGAGCCCCCGATGCATAAACCTGCAAAACAATTTTAGGCCTTGTTCTTAGGTACCCAAACGGTCTTGGGTCCTTTCACATTAGAAACAAGCACCTTGGGCACCCAAACACAAGTCTTTGAGCCCTTGTGTTTGGCCCCAACATATTTGGCAACTACTTTGCCTGATTTGTTAGTTAAAACATAAGATGCATCAAAAGTCTTAAATGAAATAATAGGTTCATTTGATGAAGTAGGAGATTTCCTTTTAGGCAATTTAACATGGGTTGATTGCCTAGAACTAGATGCCTCATTTTTATACATATAAGCATGATGTGAAATAGTATGAGGTTTTCTAGCATGAATCCTCCTATTCTTGTGCTCAGGACAACCAGCAGGATACAAAATGTAACCCTCGTTATCATGTGCCATGGGAGCCTTGCCCTTAACAAAATTGGACAATCTCTTAGGGGCATTAAGCTTGACATTGGTTCCCTGTTGGAAACTAATGCCATCCTTAATTCGAGGGCGTCTCCCATTATAAAGCATGCTACAAGCAAATTTAAATTTTTCATTCTCTAGTTCATGCTCGGCAATTTTAGCATCTAGTTTAGCTAGATGATCATTTTGTTGTTTAATCATAGCAATGTGATCATGAATAGCATCAATATTAACATCTCTACTTCTAGTGCAAATAGAAATATGCTCAACAGTAGAAGTAGAGGGTTTGTAGACATTAAATTCATCTATCTTAGATTTTAGCATGACATTCTCATCTCTAAGACAGGGAATACAATCATTGCAAATATTTAAGTCTCTAGCCTTGGAAATTAATCTAGCATTTTCAGTTTTAAGGCTAGAAATAGATTCATTTAATTTATCAATCTTAGCAATTAAACTAGCATTTTCATTTCTAAGATTGGTAATTGAATCATGGCAAACATTTGATTTTTCAACCTTATCAATTAAATTAACATTCTCAGTTCTAAGGTTGGAAATAGTGTCATGGCATATGCTAAGCTCATTAGTTAATTTTCACATTTTTCTACTTCCTGAGCATAATCATTTTTTTACTTTAACATGCGTTTTGTTTTCCTTAATAAGGAATTCCTCTTGGCTGTCCAAGAGTTCATCCTTCTCATGAATAGCACCTATCAATTCATTCAATTTTTTTCCTTTTTGTTGCATGTTAAGGTTGGCAAATAGTGTGAGCAAATTATCCTCATCTTCACTAGAGCTACCCTCATCACTAGATGTTGTATATTTAGTGGAGGCTCTAGATTTTACCTTCTTCTTTTTGCTGTCCTTTGCCATGAAGCACTTGTGGCCGACATTGGGGAAGAGGAGGCCCTTGTTGACGGCGATGTTGGCGGCATCCTCGTCAGAGGAGGAGTTAGTGGAGCTCTCATCAGAGTCCCATTCCCGACATACGTGGGCATCGCCGCCCTTCTTCTTGTAGTACTTCTTCTCCTTCCTCTTTCCCTTCTTGTTGTCTCCCCTGTCACTATCACTAGACATAGGACATTTAGCGATAAAATGACCGGGCTTACCACATTTGTAGCACGCCCTTTTAGAACGGGGCTTGTAATCTTTCCCCTTCCTTTGCTTGAGGATTTGGTGAAAGCTCTTGATGATGAGCGCCATTTCCTCGTTATCAAGCTTGGAGGCGTCGATGGGGAGCCTACATGGTGTAGACTCTTCTTTCTTCTCCTTCGTCGCTTTGAATGCGACGGGTTGCACCTCGGGTGTGGAGGTGCCGCCTTGCTCCAAGTTGATGATTTGTTTGGAGCCTTTGATCATCAATTCAAAGCTCACAAACTTTCCTATCACTTCCTCGGGAGACATTAGCTTATATCTAGGATCACCACGTATTAATTGAACTTGAGTAGGATTGCGAAATAGGAGTGATCTAAGAATAACCTTGACCATTTCATGGTCATCCCATTTTGTGCCCTTGAGGTTGCGCACTTGATTTACCAAGGTCTTGAGCCGGTTGTACATGGCTTGTGGCTCCTCTCCTAGGTTGAGGACGAATCGACCAAGCTCCCCCTCGATCGTCTCCCTCTTGGTGATCTTGGTCACCTCGTCTCCTCCATGTGCGGTCTTGAGTACGTCCCAAATTTCCTTGACACTTTTCAACCCTTGCACTTTATTATACTCCTCTCGACATGGAGAGGCAAGGAGTATAGTAGTCGCTTGGGAGTTGAAGTGCCGGATTTGGGTGACCTCGTCCGAGTCGTAGCCCTCGTCTCCCACCGATGGTACCTGCGCTCCAAATTCAACAATGTCCCAAATACTTGCGTGGAGTGACGTTAGGTGATGTCTCATTTTGTCACTCCACATACAATAAACTTCACCATCAAAAACTGGTGGTTCGCCTAATGGGACAGAAAGTAAAGGAGTGCGTTTGGAAATACGGGGATAACAAAGTGGCATCTTACTATACTTCTTGCGCTCATGGCGCTTAGAAGTGACGGACGGCGCGTCGGAGCTAGATGTAGAAGGTGATGATGAATCGGTCTCGTAGTAGACCACCTTCTTCATCTTCTTTTTCTTGTCGCCACTTCGATGCGACTTGTGAGGAGGTGATCCCTCCTTGAGCTTGTTTCTGGACTCCCTCGATGGAGCCTTCCCAAGGCTTGTGGGCTTGTCACCACCGGTCACGATCTCCCTCTTGGCGTGATCTCCCAACATCACTTCGAGTTGTTAAACTCTAATGAAGTATCGGGCTCTGATACCAATTGAAAGTCACCTAGAGGAGGGGGGTGAATAGGCGGAATCTAAAAATTATAACTTAAAACAATAACTACAAGCCAGGGTTAGCGTTAGAATGAAATCTGAGTCCGAAAGAGAGGGCGAAAACAAATCAACCAAGAAATAAAGTGGATGACACAGTGATTTGTTTTACTGAGGTTCGGTTCTTGAGAACCTAGTCCCCGTTGAGGTGGTCACAAAGACCGGGTCTCTTTCAACCCTTTCCCTCTCTCAAATGGTCAATTAGACCGAGTGAGCTTTCTCCTTAATCAAAAGGGTCACTTAGACCCCGCAAGGACCACAACAAACTTAGTTTCTGTTGCTTTGATTACAAGTCACTTTGAGAACAAGAAAAAGGAAGAAGAAAGCGATCCAAGAACAAGAGCTCAAAGAACACGAACAAAACACTCTCTCTAGTCACTAGGTGTTTGAAGTGAATTTAGGACTTGGAGAGGCTTTGATTCTTTTGAATTGTGTCTAGTATTGAATGCACTAGCTCTTGTATTGAATGTGAAGTGCTGCAAACTTGGATGCTTGGAGTGGTGGTGGTTGGGGGGTATTTATAGCCCTCAACCACTACATAGCCATTGGGGAGGCTGTCTGTCGAAGGGCGCACCGGACAGTCTAGTGCGCCACCGGACACTGTCCGGTGCGCTAGCCACGTCACCCAATTGTTAGTGTTCGGACATTGTCGACCGTTGGAGCGCTGACATCTTGGGGCACCAGACAGTCCGATGCCACACCGGACAGGTACTGTTCACTGTCCGGTGTGCCTCTGACTTCTGCCGCAAACTGTAGCGCTGTCAGGGCACTGTTCAGTCGACCATTGCGCTGGAGAGCCATTGCTCCGCTGGTGCACCGGACAGTCCGGTGGCACATCGGACAGTCCGGTGAATTATAGTGGAGTGGCGCTGGAGAAACCGGAAGGTGACGAGTTCGAAATTGTACTGTCCTGGTGCACCGGACACTGTCCGGTGGCACACTGGACAGTCTGGTGCGCCAGACCAGGGCACACTTGGGTTTCTTTGCTCCTTTCTTTTTGAACCCTCTCTTTAGTCTTTTTATTAGTTTGTGTTGAACCTTTATGCACCTGTGAAATATATAATCTAGAGCAAACTAGTTAGTCCAATATTTGTGTTGGGCAATCAACCACCAAAAATTATTTATAGAAAAAGGTAAAACCCTATTTCCCTTTCACTTGTGTTAGTGTTTTTCGAACCCTTGAGTGTTTTACCCTTGAAGTTACACCTGCACAGCTTGTAGACCCCCATAGCTTGACTGCTAGACCAACCCAAGTCTCCTTGTCACTTGTTGTGTCAAAGAAAGAAAAACAAATTGATGTTCGGTGTCTAGTTGCACAAACCCTATCAAGGCCATATTTTTTTCCATAGATCCTGTCCCAAATCTTCATAACCTTTTTGGTGCTCATCCTAATCGATCTCATGTGACTACCTCTTTTTTCACCTAGACCTGATAATCTTTTTCTTGTGAATCATGTTGTGGCTTCATCAGCCAAATCTCTGGATCCTTCATTGATTCTGCCCCGTTACCTTGTTATCTGCTATAACCCGTTCTCAAGTATCGGATGTTGATCCGCCTAATCTCTTATTTCTGGTCTTCTGATGCTCTTTCTCCGGGCATCATGGCATTGTTTTATCAACCTTATCTCTGAATGACATATCCATTTGGTTCAATGAATGTTGATGTTGGTTTTGGTTCTCTGATGTCTCTAAAAGCTCATCAATCTTGATCTCATGGTTGCTTCCTCATCATATCCCATCTTATACTAATCTCTAGCCTGATAATCTCCATGTTGATCATAAAATAGTTCTCTGAGTGGAAGAAAATTCTCATGTGATGCTCTTTTGCTAACAATCTTTGCTTCAACTTCAGTCACATTTTCTGAGCCATATTCTCATAGGCTCCATCTATCTATGCTATGTGAATTTCTCATTGGTTGCGTTTGGTAATGATGTCATGACTAACAATTGATGGTGCCGCGACAAAACCAAGAGCCTCCTATGGGTGCACACATAAGGTTGAGCTGCTCGGCACGCGCTGGTATCGCGGTCAATAGTCGTGATCCATTATGAAACTATACCAATGTGCTTTCTTTTGTGAACATTCTCTCAGATTGATCGCTGCATTTTGTCTCAATATGTCGCGATATTCTGTCTAAATCTATCTTCCGTATCTGTCAGATGACATCTCATGAATTTGCATCAACCATCAGCCTGGGAGATACATGCTTCTCCACCCTTAAGAGTCTTTGTTCGAATCTCGGGACGAGATTCTTTTAAGAGGGGAGGCTGTGACACCCTAGGTGTCTATTTCGTGTTATGTCGGGAGATTTATCCTAATCTTGGATGCTTAGTAAAAATTTCTATTTCTCGCTCGCATCTATCTCCTTTTATCAAGTTACTTGTGAAGGTTTTACCAATTTTTGAATTTCTTCGATCTCGAGAAAGGCCGAATTTGGAGCCTGTTAAAACTTTTATTTCTCGGAACGAATGCAAACTCGAAAATCATTCTCGACTTATAAATCTCATCTAAAGCTCATTTAATCAAACTCTCTGAAAGGGAAATAGAGTTTAACCTTTTCCTATAAATAATTTTGGTGGTTGATTGCCCAACACAAATATTGGACTAACTAGTTTGCTCTAGATTATATATTCCATAGGTGCATAAAGGTTAAACACAAACCAATAAAAAGACTAAAGAGAGGGTTCAAAAAGAAAGGAGCAAAGAAACCCAAGTGTGCCCTGGTCTGGCGCACCGAACTATCCGGTGCACCACCGGATAGTGTCCGGTGCACCAAGATCGTACAATTCTGAACTCGTCACCTTCGGGTTTCTCCAGTGCCACTCCGCTATAATTCACGGCAGACTATCCAGTGCACCAGCTGAGCAACGGCTCTCCAGCGCAACGGTTGACTAAACAGTGCCCTGACAGCGCTATAGTTCGCGGCAGAAGTCAGAGCAGAAGGCAGAGGCACACCGGACAGTGAACAATACCTGTCCGGTGTGGCACCAGACTGTTCGGTGCCCCAAGATGTCAGCGCTCCAACGGTCGACAACGTCCGAACCCTAATGGTTGGGTGACGTGGCTGGCGCACCGGACTGTCCGGTGCGCCCTTCGACAGACAGCCTCCCCAAACGGCTATGTGGTGGCTGAGGGCTATAAATACCCCCCAACCACCACCACTCCAAGCATCCAAGTTTCTAGCACTTCACATTCAATACAAGAGCTAGTGCATTCAATACTAGACACAATTCAAAAGAATCAAAGCCTCTCCAAGTCCTACATTTACTTCAAACACCTAGTGACTAGAGAGAGTGTTTTGTTCGTGTTCTTTGAGCTCTTGTTCTTGGATCGCTTTCTTCTTCCTCTTTCTTGTTCTCAAAGTGACTTGTAATCAAAGCAAGAGAAACTAAGTTTGTTGTGGTCCTTGCGGGGTCTAAGTGACCTGTTTGATTAAGGAGAAAGCTCACTCAGTCTAAGTGACCGTTTGAGAGAGGGAAAGGGTTGAAAGAGACCCAGTCTTTGTGACCACCTCAACGAGGACTAGGTTCTCAAGAACCGAACCTCAGTAAAACAAATCACTGTGTCATCCACTTTATTTCTTGGTTGATTTGTTTTCGCCCTCTCTTTCGGACTCAGATTTCATTCTAACGCTAACCCTGGCTTGTAGTTATTGTTTTAAGTTATAATTTTTAGATTCCGCTTATTCACCCCCCTCCTCTAGGTGACTTTCAATTGGTATCAGAGCCCGGTACTTCATTAGAGTTTAACAACTCGAAGTGATGTTGGGAGATCACGCCAAGAGGGAGATCATGACCGGTGGTGACAAGCCCACAAGCCTTGGGAAGGCTCCATCGAGGGAGTCCAGAAACAAGCTCAAGGAGGGATCACCTCCTCACAAGTCGCATCGAAGTGGCGACAAGAAAAAGAAGATGAAGAAGGTGGTCTACTACGAGACCGATTCATCATCACCTTCTACATCTAGCTCCGACGCGCCGTCCGTCACTTCTAAGCGCCATGAGCGCAAGAAGTATAGTAAGATGCCACTTCGTTATCCCCGTATTTCCAAACGCACTCCTTTACTTTCTGTTCCATTAGGCGAACCACCAGTTTTTGATGGTGAAGTTTATTGTATGTGGAGTGACAAAATGAGACATCACCTAACGTCACTCCACGCAAGTATTTGGGACATTGTTGAATTTGGAGCGCAGGTACCATCGGTGGGAGACGAGGGCTACGACTCGGACGAGGTCGCCCAAATCCGGCACTTCAACTCCTAAGCGACTACTATTCTCCTCGCCTCTCTATGTCGAGAGAAGTATAATAAAATGCAAAGGTTGAAAAGCGCTAAGGAGATTTGGGACGTACTCAAGACCGCACACGAAGCAGACGAGGTAACCAAGATCACCAAGAGGGAGACAATCGAGGGGGAGCTCGGTCGATTCGTCCTCAACCAAGGAGAGGAGCCACAAGCCATGTACAACCAGCTCAAGGCCTTGGTAAATCAAGTGCGCAACCTCGGGAGCACAAAATGGGATGACCATGAAATGGTCAAGGTTATTCTTAAATCACTTGTATTTTGCAATCCTACTCAAGTTCAATTAATACGTGGTGATCCTAGATATAAGCTAATGTCTCCTGAGGAAGTGATAGGAAAGTTTGTGAGCTTTGAATTGATGATCAAAGGCTCCAAACAAATCATCAACTTGGAGCAAGGTGGCACCTCCACAACCAAGGTGCAACCAATCGCATTCAAAGCGACAGAGGAGAAGAAAGAAGAGTCTACACCAAGTAGGCTCCCCATCGACACCTCCAAGCTTGACAACGAGGAAATGGCGCTCATCATCAAGAGTTTTTGCCAAATCCTCAAGCAAAGGAAGGGGAAAGATTACAAGCCCCGTTCCAAAAGGGTGTGCTACAAATGTGGTAAGCCCGATCATTTTATCGCTAAATGTCCTATGTCTAGTGATAGTGACAGGGGAGACAACAAGAAGGGAAAGAGGAAGGAGAAGAAGAAGTACTACAAGAAGAAGGGCGGCGATGCCCACGTATGTCGGGAATGGGACTCCGATGAAAGCTCCACCGACACTGTGACGGAATCTCCCAAGTAATTAGGCCCACCTACAGTTGTCCTTGTCCAACGGACTTCAGACAACCCTGTAGGTGCCCCTGAATTACTTGACAAGTTCGGTATCTTTCTTTACCTTACCAGGAACGATTCACCCGTCTTGCAGACATTACAGAACATCGGAGATAAAGAATTGCGGAAGCGATTACATAATCCACATTTATTTAAAAGCAAGCTCAAGTTGTTTTATTACAGACCAGAACTAAGAGCGAGTGCTGAGTAGTAATATTATACAAACCAAGGGAGGCAAAAACTCCTCCCGAGAAGATTTAAGTAAAAGATCTATATGGAGGACCAAGTCCTCCCGCACTTCAGTCTTGGGTTTCTTCTTTGGGAACCACCTTGGCACAGAAGCAGCAGAAATCTGCTACTTCCTCACCTAAAAACAACGAAGGGATAAACCCTGAGTATGGAATTACTCAACAAGACTTACCCGACTAAAGAAAAGACTCTCAAGGGTATGCTGGTTATATGGGAGTCCAGGTAAGGCTTTTCAATAATCAAAGACTCTGTTTTGCAGAAATGCTTACTAAAGTGGAGCCTTAAAAATCCAATTTTATTTGTCAAGTTAAGTACAATTACCTGCAACTAGAGTTCTTATCTACCCTAGTTCAATCACTGGTCCTGCACTAGCCAATTTCTTAACAAAAACCCATCATCTTTAGTGGGATGCTACGTGTAGGTCAGTGACCAAGTCTTCATAACCGCGAAGGTACGGCGATCCGAATCGATTATACTCAGCTGAGGATCTCCAATCACACGACATATGTAGCACTTAACCCTTGCATATGTCAACCCGCCACCGGGGTTCTTAAGACCGGATCAGGTTCACGCAAACCGAGAGCACAGATACACCACCGTCCAGCCTCTTGCCACGGAGGGTACACGCTACTCTCGCCACCGCTCCACGCCCATTTCGTGTTATCTTATTCTGGCCTTAGTCTGCCCGAAGCAAGGCTTACCCATGACGAGGCATGTGACCAGCTAAAGGGTCCTCGATCATCAAGCCTACATCGACAAGGTCCTTAATCGACTCAGACGGAGACACTACACCGAGACTCCTTTCTCGTGCAAGTCACCCGCCCGGTCTCAGCTTAATCTTTTCAAACCCAAAGTTTGGTACCTGGCAGAGGTACATCTTTTCCAGATGTTGAATCCATCAAGGCCGTGATGGGTTCACCATCAAGTTTTATTTTCGAAAACATCCCACCCACTTTTGCCACATCATCCTTTGTAAAAACAAAACATTTTGTTTTTCTAAAGCAAGGCTAAGCATCAAAATCTTTTGTAAAACGGGTGATCAAGGAAGGTAATCAAATTCAAGGAAGGTAATGCAGGAATTATTTTATCAATCAACTCCTATCACCTAATGCATCAAGCAAGTGAGAAAGATTTTTAAACAACAAGGAGGGTGGCAAATGCACCGGGGCTTGCCTTTGTTAACAGGTGAGTCCTACTCGGATCCACAAATATCGAAATAGAAGCAGTTGCCTGCTTGAGGATCTGAGGTTGGTGGAGTCCCCTCTTCAGTGACTTCTTCTTCTTCTTCGTGTTCTAACATAACCATATATATGCATAAGAATGGATGCCATGGGATGCTCATGAGGATGCGAAGATAATATAAACTTATTATCTGAGTCTTGAGTACAACTTTCCTTCACGGTACTCCGAGAACCTAGGGTTTTCGGAGTCAGTAAAGGAGTTCATAGGGCAGGGGGGTGGTTTTGGGTTTAGTGATCAAACAAGGTCCAAATCAACCCAAATTCTACCCAAGGCTTCTAAATATTGTTTTAAGTTCCCACAAAAGGTTTGGGCATTTTTGGACTTACCAATTATTTTCTAAAAATCCATAACCAATACTTTTAACCACTTTAAATACCCTAAAATTTCCTATTTCCATTAAAAATCATAAAACTATTTTTACTAAATTCTAGGGAAAATAACAAGCCTAGGAAAATTAGTTTCACAATTTTATCATTTTCCTAGCATTTTCTATAATTGTTTTGGCTCTGGAGATAAAAGAAAAAGAAAAGCAGGTGAACAGCACTGGGCCGAATCCAGCCCAGGCGGCCCAGTTAGGGCAGAAAGGCGCCCGCGCGCGCGCCCGCGCTGGCAGACTTGCACAGAGGCCCTTGGGGTTTTAACTAACTGCGAACGAGTTCAAACACTATTCTAAAGAGTCTCTGACGCTTTGCAGAAAGATCCCTCTTGTTCTAATTCTTTACACGCCCACGTCCACGACGACGGCAGCGCGGGGAGCACTCCGGCGAGGTTCTGGACCGGCCGATTGGGGCTATGGCTGGGTTCGCCGAGCGGCGGACATGAAATCAGGGCTAGTCTGACCATTTCCCCCAACCTAATTGCAGCTAAGACCAACTACGTAGCTCTGGCCACGGTGGCCGCGATCATGGCGGTTATACGGTCGTGTTCCCGGCGACCAGAGGACTCCTAGTTCAATTCAGTGGCTCAGCAAGCATCGTAGGCTTAAGGGAAAACTTGAACGAGGAAGAGGAAGAGGTGAACTGACCGGGAGAGGGGCTAGCCGCGGTGAGGCGAATTCACGGTGGCGGAAACCAAATTGGGGGAACTGTGAAATTCAAGCTCGCTGGCGATCAACTGGGGACAATACTGGGTGTCGGGGTTCTTGACTACTCTACGGAGCTTGCGGTGGCTTCAATTTATAGACTCCGGGGGCGGTGGCGATCAATTCGACCGAGCCGTGCTGGCGGCCGGAGATGGGGAAGAGGCCTGGCGCGGTGAATACGTGTTCCTAGCCGTGGCGGGCTCATCGGCGATGATGGGACGACAGTAGGGAATCACGGCGATGCCGTGGAAAGGCTCGGACACGCGGCGGGCACAGAGATGGCACGACGGCGGTGAGCGGCTTTATCTACGGCGGTGAGCAAAGGGGAGGGGTATCGTGGCCGATCGGGGTGGCTCCCAGCTCAACAGTGACGACGATCTTTTGACGCCGCGAAGTTATCGACTTACCCCGAGCGGGAATCACGACGCCGGCGACGCGAATCGCGGCGGAGGAGTGATCGACGGCGGGATTCCTTTGCTGCGTCCGATCTGATCCGTTGGGCACTGTACCATCGTGAGCTCCCATCAGAGCACTTGACAGTCCATGTTTAGGGTCGATTTTCTCCAATTTTTGTGTAGTGACTAAACCAACCGTCTGTAACAAAGTTGTAGAGCGATAAACTGACAACAATTCAGCTATAGGACTTGAACCCATTTGAGCACTGGATCAGGGTTTAATTCAAACCCAAAGATGGCTCTGTTACACTAAACATCTGAATTTTTAGACTGAATCAGCCTGACAGCTTAACTTCAGACCTGATTATCTCCAATATTTTCTTAACAACTGTGCTTACACTCTTAAGCAAAGTTGTTCTCCTAGAATTGGGCTACAATTTTGATGTGGTGACCTAATATGAATTCTCACTCTTTTGAAAGCTACACAGCCCCAAAGTTGGGTCTATAACCCTGATTTCAGACTTAGCATAGGAATCAAAATTGGGGTCCTTTTTGCAAATGAGTCCAAAACTTAGGGTTTGGCTTTCAAGCCCACATATTTGTGAACCAAATGACTTAAAATACTTATTTGGCTTGGTTTTTGCACTTTAGCCCAAAAGTGGACTAATTTTGCACATAGGCCCCTAGGGTTTAGTTTTAGGGTTTTCCAGGGTTCCAATTAGGGTTTCTGGTATCTTAGGGGTATAAAGGTGATTCAACCTTGTTTTTAGGGACATTTTGTGACTCTTTCCTTAAAGTCTTTAGGTTTTCTCATCTTGGGTTAAGTTTTACCCCTTTAATCCCTATTTAGGGTTAAGTTTCCCATCCAGGGTGCTATTTGCAAAATACTTAAACAATACAACTTGTTTGAAATTTTTGCCTAGTGAATGCACTCTAGGTGTGTCAAACATATGCAATGCCAATGCTTATGATGCCATGCTCAAGTTTTAGTTATAGTAACACCAGGGTGTTACATCCTTCCCCCCATAAAAGAATCTCGTCCCGAGATTAAAAGTCCTAGGGTGAGTAATGGAAAAGGAAATGTGTCACATTTTTATTTCCTTATTTTTGGTACAAGGCAGGGGTGGTGTGGGGGTTCACTTCTTTATTACAATAACTATATACACTTTACAAATTACATGAGGCTAGAAAGCCTGGGAAATTCTTATTCAAGAAGTCTTGAGTTTCCCACGTAGCCTCTTCCTCAGAATGCTGGTTCCATTGTATCTTGTAGAACTTGAGAGTCTTTCTCCGGGTAACCCTGTCCTTTTGATCCAGAACTCGAATAGGATGTTCCGAGTACGTTAAGTCTGGTTCCAGGACAACATCTGTCACTTCAATGGTTCGATCGGGAACCCGAAGACACTTTTTCAATTGTGACACATGGAATACATTATGCACAGCAGACAAAGTTTCGGGTAGTTGGAGTCGGTATGCCACTGGTCCACATTGCTCAAGTACCAGAAATGGACCAATGTACCTGGGTGCAAGCTTCCCTTTAACCCCAAAACGCGATACTCCTTTCATTGGTGAGACTTTCAGGTAAACATAGTCTCCTTCCAGAAAATATAAGGGCATTCGCCGTGTGTCTGCATAACTCTTCTGACGAGCTTGTGCTTTCTTCATATTATGAATAATTTTCTAAACCTTATTCTCGGCTTCTTTCACCAGATCAGGTCTAAAGAAGCACCTTTCACCAGGTTCAGACCAATTTAGCGGAGTCCGACACCGTCGTCCATATAAAGCTTCAAAAGGTGCCATCCTAATACTTTCTTGATAACTATTATTGTATGAAAACTCCGCCAAAGGTAAACATTCATCCCATTTTGGTGAGAAATCCAGGACACATGCCCGCAGCATATCTTCAAGTATTTGGTTCACTCTCTCAGTCTGCCCACTGGTTTGAGGATGATAGGCCGAACTGTGGAGTAACTTAGTACCCAGGGATTTATGAAGTTCTTCCCAAAATTTGGATACAAATTGCGGTCCACAATCCGACACTATAGTCTTTGGAACACCATGCAAACTGAGAATACGAGCAATATATAATTCCGCATAGGTAAGTACCGGGTAATATGTCTTGACCGGCAGAAAATGAGCAACCTTTGTAAGTCGATCAACAATCACCCAGATAGAGTCATACCCTTTTGCGGTCCTGGGCAATCCCACAATGAAGTCCATGCTTATGTCTTCCCATTTCCATGTTGGTATTGGTAATGACTGCAATGGACCGGCAGTTTTCATGTGTATGGCCTTGACACGTCTGCAAGTGTCACACTTAGCCACATAGCGTGCAATTTCAATTTTCATCTTCGTCCACCAGTAGTGCTGTTTTAGATCATGATACATCTTAGTGCTTCCCGGATGAATAGAATAGCGACTAAGATGCGCTTCATCTAAGATTTGCTGGCGGAGTTCTTCATTCTTTGGCACTACTATGCGGTTTTAAAACCATATCACACCTTGATCGTCTTCCTTGAAACATTTGGCTGTTCCAGCCCTTATTTTCTCTCGTATGTGCTTCATACCCAAATTATCCTTTTGAGCATCAATTATCCTTTGCAAAATGGTTGACTCAAGCTTTAGCTGATTCAGAGTCCCTTGTTGGATTATCCCCAGGTTTAGCTTCTCCATTTCTTGACATAAAGTGTTCTCGGAGGTCTTCGCCATAAGACAGTGGCAGGAAGTCTTACGACTCAATGCATCTGCCACCACATTGGCCTTGCCTGGGTGATAATGGATCTCCAGTTCATAGTCTTTAATGAGCTCAAGCCATCGTCTTTGCCTCATATTTAACTCTGACTGGGTAAAGATGTACTTCAAACTTTTATGATCTGTATATATGTGACAGATATTTCCCAGCAGATAGTGACGCCATATTTTCAGGGCATGAACCACAACAGCTAGCTCCAGATCATGAGTTGGATAATGCTCCTCATGTCGGCGCAACTGCCTTGAAGCATACGCAATTACTCGGCCTTCTTGCATCAGTACACAGCCGAGCCCACTGCCAGATGCATCACAATATACATCAAAAGGCTTAGTGATGTCCGGTTGAGCCAATACCGGAGCAGTGGTTAATAATGTCTTCAATTGCTCAAAGGCTTCATTACACTTAGAAGACCAATTGAATTTAATATCATTCTTCAATAAACTTGTGATTGGCTTCACAAGCTTAGAAAAATCGGGTATGAATCTGCGATAATATCCAGCTAGTCCAAGAAAACTCCGGACTTGGTGAACAGTGGTTGGGGGTTTCCACTCCAGAATATCTTTGACCTTGCTAGGATCTACCGCAATTCCTTTAGCTGATAACACGTGCCCCAAAAATTGAATTTCCTCCAGCCAGAACGCGCACTTGCTGAACTTGGCATACAGCTGATGTTCCCTCAAGCGCGTCAATACAATCCGTAGATGCTGAGCATGCTCCTCTTCATTTTTAGAGTATATTAAAATATCGTCGATGAAGACCACGACGAACTTGTCCAACTCGGGCATGAACACCGAGTTCATCAAATAGGTGAAGTGGGCAGGAGCATTTGTGAGCCCGAAAGACATTACCAAGTATTCAAACAATCCATACCGCGTAGTAAATGCGGTCTTCGGTATATCCTCGGGCCGAATATGGATTTGGTAATAGCCCGACCTGATATCAATTTTGGAAAATACCCTCGCCCCAGTCAGTTGATCAAATAAGATGTCGATCCTTGGAAGAGGGTACTTATTCTTGATGGTGACCTCATTCAGGGGTCGATAATCCACGCACATCCGCTAGGTTTGATCCTTCTTCTTAACAAAAATGGCGGGGCAACCCCATGGGGACGAGCTTGGCCGGATGAATCCCTTATTCAGTAGATCTTGTAATTGAATCTTCAATTCCGCCAACTCATTAGGGGGCATACGGTACGATCTTCGGGAGATAGGAGCCGTACCGGGCTTTAGCTCAATTACGAATTCTACATCTCTTTCAGGGGGCAGTCCAGGCAAATCTTCCGGAAATACATCTGGAAACTCACATACTACCGGAATGTTCTTGATCTCCGGTACAATGGCTTCAAATATTCTACCAGAAGCTTTGGCTGGATTGGTTTCGGGGAGAGACAAAAGAATTTCTTCTTGATTATAGCTCAACCTGACAGTTCTGAGTTCAGTGTTGAGGATTGCCTTGTGTTGGGTTAACCAATTCATACCCAAAATTACATCTATATCCTGGCCTTTCAGAACAATCATGTTAGTAGGAAAGTTCCGTCCGGCCATTGTTACTGGCACTTCATAGGCCACTTCTCTAGTAAAAATGTGTCCCCCAGGTGAATGAATTTTAAATCCCTCTCTTGATTCATGGCATGCAATGTGATGTTGCTCCACAAATTTCTTGCTAATGAAGGTATGCGAAGCACCAGAATCAAAAAGAATAATTGCAGGGTGACTGGCCACGGGAAACGTACCCATCATCACCGGCTCTCCTTCCGGTGTAGTGGCCACTTGAGTGTAGTATACACGCCCCGTTTTCTTGGTATTTCTCCCCACAGCATTTCCCTTGGGCTGAGTGGACTTCCCAGTTCCTTGCTGAGCATTAGATTGATTTTGCTTGGGGTACGGGCAGTCTTTGATAAAATGTCCTGATTTGCCGTAGTTGAAACACCCAGTTGAAGAGCTGGGCAAGGCAGGGAATCGAGTGCCTGGGGCACCCGGCTGATTTGGGGAAGTGGAGGTATTGTTGGGGCGGATAATAATGGGCTGTTTGAAAGGGAATGCTGGTGGACAGGAAAAAGTACGGTTTTTGCTAGAAGGCTGGATGACGAACCGTTGCCTCTTCGCCTGGCCCTGATTAGGCCTCTCACCACTGAATCCCTTATTCTTCCCAGAACTTGCGTATTTTGCTTCCACAGATAAGGCTGTACTGACAGCCTTTCCATATGTGAGATCAATACATGTGGCCATCTTTCGCTGCAACCGGTCATTTAGACCTCTCATAAAACAGTTCTTTTTCTTCAAATCAGTATTCACCTGTTCGATGGCATACTGCGACAGGTGATTAAACTTGTTAAGATACTGATTGATGGTGTCTCCTCCTTGTTTCAGCTTCATGAATTCCTCTTGTTTCATATGCAGCACCCCTTCCGGTATGTAGTGCTCACGGAAGGCTGCTTTAAATTCTTCCCAGGTGATTTGATGGTTGTCATGTTGGATAGCCACAAAATTTCCCCACCAAGTACTGGCAGGGCCACGTAGTTGCTGTGCCGCGAACAATGGCTTCTGTGTTTCAGAACAACGAAGAAGGCCAAACTTTTGTTCAATAACTCGTATCCACTCGTCGGCTTCTAGCGGGTCTTCTGCTTTGGTGAATAGAGGTGGACGAGTTTCGGAGAAATCCAGATAAGTAGTTTCACGGGGACCTTGCTGAAAACCTCTTCGTGCCTGCTGCTGGAACTGCTGCTGACCCGCCATTTCCCTAAGGAAGCGGGTATTGTCTGCGGTGGCATTCACCAAGGCGGCAATCGCCTCGGCTAGCGTGGGTGGAACCGGAGGTCGATTTGGGGTGACATCCCGACCCCCAGAAGTTCCGGCTGCGTCCTGTCCGCGAGTCCTGGTCGGCATCTGAGGCAAAAACATTTGAATAAACATAATATGCCAAAGAGACCTTCCATTTTACATTACTATAAAAAGTAATGATACAGACTCGATATTACATAACAGGATACATTACCCATTATACAAAAGTTCAACCTATTATACAACCGTGCATTCTACCATACACTACTCTACTTCTATTACACCATTAGTCCTGCTTTCCGTTACTTTTGGCGGCCTCATCGTCAGGTGTAGGAGTCCAGACGTCAACCAACCTCAAAGAAGGAGGGGGTTCAAAAAGGTCTAACTCCCCACCCAACGCGCGTCCCGCAACGTGAGAGGGTCCGGCTTCTGCCTTAGCAGAGTGTACAGGCACACTAGGGTGTAATTGTGAGTATAGTATATGGACTTCCTCATGCAACGTATTGCAGTAGACCTGCAGGTCGTCGACAGTTGAGCTAAGTTCTTTAATTCGGGCCTGAGCCCTTGCTTCCTTAGCACATGCCAGCAAATGAGACTGTACTGCCCAGTCAAGTGCTAAGTCTCGATCAGCAAGCTGATCCTGCAGGTGACGGATGTCCCTTCTTAGTTCATTGATTCTATCTCCGTCTGTGACCCAAGCATTGGTCCTGTGTTGCAGCTCTGCTTGAAGTCGACTCACTCGAGCTTCAAGGTCTCCTATGGGGTCATTACTTCCGCTGCTGCTGCTTTCGTGTCGAGGGGCTAGTTGATGCCGGGGTACTCCAATTGGTCCCGTTGACTTACGTGCCGTTAGCCTTGTGCGTGGCGGCATCTTTCTAAGGGGGAAAATTTATTAGCATAATTCTTAGCATGATGCATGAATAAGTACAGAATCAACCTTAGTCGATTCAACCTTCTATACATTGCACTCTTCCTATCTAGTCTTTAAGATAAACTCTTCAGAATACTTAGGTAAGAAGAGAAAAGAATTTTTAGGTAAGACTTTCGAAAATCCTTTTGAAGATGCCTCATAACGTCTGCAAAGAAAGGCTACGCTCCGATACCAGCTGTGACGGAACCTCCCAAGTAATTAGGCCCACCTACAGTTGTCCTTGTCCAACGGACTTCAGACAACCCTGTAGGTGCCCCTAAATTACTTGACAAGTTCGGTATCTTTCTTTACCTTACCAGGAACGATTCACCCGTCTTGCAGACATTACAGAACATCAGAGATAAAGAATTGCGGAAGCGATTACATAATCCACATTTATTTAAAAGCAAGCTCAAGTTGTTTTATTACAGACCAGAACTAAGAGCGAGTGCTGATTAGTAATATTATACAAACCAAGGGAGGCAAAAACTCCTCCCGAGAAGATTTAAGTAAAAGATCTATATGGAGGACCAAGTCCTCCCGCACTTCAGTCTTGGGTTTCTTCTTTGGGAACCACCTTGGCACAGAAGCAGCAGAAATCTGCTACTTCCTCACCTAAAAACAACGAAGGGATAAACCCTGAGTATGGAATTACTCAGCAAGACTTACCCGACTAAAGAAAAGACTCTCAAGGGTATGCTGGTTATATGGGAGTCCAGGTAAGGCTTTTCAATAATCAAATTCTCTGTTTTGCAGAAATGCTTACTAAAGTGGATCCTTAAAAATCCAATTTTATTTGTCAAGTTAAGTACAATTACCTGCAACTAGAGTTCTTATCTACCCTAGTTCAATCATTGGTCCTGCACTAGCCAATTTCTTAACAAAAACCCATCATCTTTAGTGGGATGCTACGTGTAGGTCAGTGACCAAGTCTTCATAACCGTGAAGGTACGGCTATCCGAATCGATTATACTCAGCTGAGGATCTCCAATCACACGACATATGTAGCACTTAACCCTTGCATATGTCAACCCGCCACCGGGGTTCTTAAGACCGGATCAGGTTCACGCAAACCGAGAGCACAGATACACCACCGTCCAGCCTCTTGCCACGGAGGGTACACACTACTCTCGCCACCGCTCCACGCCCATTTCGTGTTATCTTATTCCGGCCTTAGTCTGCCCGAAGCAAGGCTTACCCATGACGAGGCATGTGACCAGCTAAAGGGTCCTCGATCATCAAGCCTACATCGACAAGGTCCTTAATCGACTCAGACGGAGACACTACACCGAGACTCCTTTCTCGTGCAAGTCACCCGCCCGGTCTCAACTTAATCTTTTCAAACCCAAAGTTTGGTACCTGGCAGAGGTACATCTTTTCCAGATGTTGAATCCATCAAGGCCGTGATGGGTTCACCATCAAGTTTTATTTTCGAAAACATCCCACCCACTTTTGCCACATCATCCTTTGTAAAAACAAAACATTTTGTTTTTCTAAAGCAAGGCTAAGCATCAAAATCTTTTGTAAAACGGGTGATCAAGGAAGGTAATCAAATTCAAGGAAGGTAATGCAGGAATTATTTTATCAATCAACTCCTATCACCTAATGCATCAAGCAAGTGAGAAAGATTTTTAAACAACAAGGAGGGTGGCAAATGCACCGGGGCTTGCCTTTGTTAACAGGTGAGTCCTGCTCGGATCCACAAATATCGAAATAAAAGCAGTTGCCTGATTGAGGATCTGAGGTTGGTGGAGTCCCCTCTTCGGTGACTTCTTCTTCTTCTTCGTGTTCTAACATAACCATATATATGCATAAGAATGGATGCCATGGGATGCTCATGAGGATGCGAAGATAATATAAACTTATTATCTGAGTCTTGAGTACAACTTTCCTTCACGGTACTTCGAGAACCTAGGGTTTCCGGAGTCAGTAAAGGAGTTCATAGGGCAGGGGGGTGGTTTTGGGTTTAGTGATCAAACAAGGTCCAAATCAACCCAAATTCTACCCAAGGCTTCTAAATATTGTTTTAAGTTCCCACAAAAGGTTTGGGCATTTTTGGACTTACCAATTATTTTCTAAAAATCCATAACCAATACTTTTAACCACTTTAAATACCCTAAAATTTCCTATTTCCATTAAAAATCATAAAACTATTTTTACTAAATTCTAGGGAAAATAACAAGCCTAGGAAAATTAGTTTTACAATTTTATCATTTTCCTAGCATTTTCTATAATTGTTTTGGCTCTGGAGATAAAAGAAAAAGAAAAGCAGGTGAACAGCACTAGGCCGAATCCAGCCCAGGCGGCCCAGTTAGGGCAGAAAGGCGCCCGTGCGCGCGCCCGCGCTGGCAGACTTGCACAGAGGCCCTTGTGGTTTTAACTAACTGTGAACGAGTTCAAACACTATTCTAAAGAGTCTCTGACGCTTTGCAAAAAGATCCCTCTTGTTCTAATTCTTTACACGCCCACGTCCACGACGACGGCAGCGCGGGGAGCACTCCGGCGAGGTTCTGGACCGACCGTTTGGGGCTATGGCTGGGTTCGCCGAGCGGCGGACATGAAATCAGGGCTAGTCTGACCATTTTCCCCAACCTAATTGCAGCTAAGACCAACTACGTAGCTCTGGCCATGGTGGCCGCGATCATGGCGGTTATACGGTCGTGTTCCTGGCGACCAGAGGACTCCTAGTTCAATTCAGTGGCTCGGCAAGCATCGTAGGCTTAAGGGAAAACTTGAACGAGGAAGAGGAAGAGGTGAACTGACCGGGAGAGGGGCTAGCCGCGGTGAGGCGAATTCACGATGGCGGAAACCAAATTGGGGGAACTGTGAAATTCAAGCTCGCTGGCGATCAACTGGGGACAATACTGGGTGTCGGGGTTCTTGACTACTCTACGGAGCTTGCGGTGGCTTCAATTTATAGACTCCAGGGGTGGTGGCGATCAATTCGACCGAGCCGTGCTGGCGGCCGGAGATGAGGAAGAAGCCTGGCGCGGTGAATACGTGTTCCTAGCCGTGGCGGGCTCATCGGCGATGATGGGACGACAGTAGGGAATCACGGCGGTGCCGTGGAAAGGCTCGGACACGCGGCGGGCACAGAGATGGCACGACGGCGGCGAGCGGCTTTATCTACGGCGGTGAGCAAAGGGGAGGGGTATCGTGGCCGATCGGGGTGGCTCCCAGCTCAACGGTGACGACGATCTTTTGACGCCGCGAAGTTATCGACTTACCCCGAGCGGGAATCACGACGCCGGCGACGCGAATCGCGGCGGAGGAGTGATCGACGGCGGGATTCCTTTGCTGCGTCCGATCTGATCCGTTGGGCACTGTACCATCGTGAGCTCCCATCAGAGCACTTGACAGTCCATGTTTAGGGTCGATTTTCTCCAATTTTTGTGTAGTGACTAAACCAACTGTCTGTAACAAAGTTGTAGAGCGATAAACTGACAACAATTCAGCTATAGGACTTGAACCCATTTGAGCACTGGATCAGGGTTTAATTCAAACCCAAAGATGGCTCTGTTACACTAAACATCTGAATTTTTAGACTGAATCACCCTGACAGCTTAACTTCAGACCTGATTATCTCCAATATTTTCTTAACAACTGTGCTTACACTCTTAAGCAAAGTTGTTCTCCTAGAATTGGGCTACAATTTTGATGTGGTGACCTAATATGAATTCTCAATCTTTTGAAAGCTACACAGCCCCAAAGTTGGGTCTATAACCCTGATTTCAGACTTAGCATAGGAATCAAAATTGGGGTCCTTTTTGCAAATGAGTCCAAAACTTAGGGTTTGGCTTTCAAGCCCACATATTTGTGAACCAAATGACTTAAAATACTTATTTGGCTTGGTTTTTGCACTTTAGCCCAAAAGTGGACTAATTTTGCACATAGGCCCCTAGGGTTTAGTTTTAGGGTTTTCCAGGGTTCCAATTAGGGTTTCTGGTATCTTAGGGGTATAAAGGTGATTCAACCTTGTTTTTAGGGACATTTTGTGACTCTTTTCTTAAAGTCTTTAGGTTTTCTCATCTTGGGTTAAGTTTTACCCCTTTAATCCCTATTTAGGGTTAAGTTTCCCATCCAGGGTGCTATTTGCAAAATACTTAAACAATACAACTTGTTTGAAATTTTTGCCTAGTGAATGCACTCTAGGTGTGTCAAACATATGCAATGCCAATGCTTATGATGCCATGCTCAAGTTTTAGTTATAGTAACACCAGGATGTTACAGACACCTCCTCCGACGAGGATGCCGCCAACATCACCGTCAACAAGGGCCTCCTCTTCCCTAACGTCGGCCACAAGTGCTTCATGGCAAAGGACGGCAAAAAGAAGAAGGTAAAATCTAGAGCCTCCACTAAATATACAACATCTAGTGATGAGGGTAGCTCTAGTGAAGATGAGGATAATTTGCTCACACTTTTTGTCAACCTTAACATGCAACAAAAAGAAAAAAATTGAATGAATTGATAGGTGCTATTTATGAGAAGGATGAACTCTTGGACAGCCAAGAGGAATTCCTTATTAAGGAAAACAAAATGCATGTTAAAGTAAAAAAATGCTTATGCTCAGGAAGTAGAAAAATGTGAAAAATTAACTAATGAGCTTAGCTTATGCCATGACACTATTTCCAACCTTAGAACTGAGAATGTTAATTTAATTGATAAGGTTGAAAAATCAAATGTTTGCCATGATTCAATTACCAATCTTAGAAATGAAAATGCTAGTTTAATTGCTAAGATTGATAAATTGAATGAATCTATTTCTAGCCTTAAAACTGAAAATGCTAGTTTAATTTCCAAGGCTAGAGACTTAAATGTTTGCAATGATTCTATTCCCTGTCTTAGAGATGAGAATGCCATGCTAAAATCTAAGATAGATGAATTTAATGTCTGCAAACCTTCTACTTTTACTGTTGAGCATATTTCTATTTGCACTAGATGTGGAGATGTTAATATTGATGCTATTCATGATCACATTGCTGTGATTAAACAACAAAATGATCATATAGATAAACTAGATGCTAAAATTGCCGAGCATGAACTAGAGAATGAAAAATTTAAATTTGCTCGTAGCATGCTTTATAATGGGAGATGCCCTGGGATTAAGGATGTCATTGGTTTCCAATAGGGAACCAATGTCAAGCTTAATGCCCCTAAGTAATTGTCCAATTTTGTTAAAGGCAAGGCTCCCATGGCACAGGATTAAGAATGTTACATTTTGTATCCTGCTGGTTGTCCTGAGCACAAGATTAGGAGGATTCATTCTAGAAAACCTTATACTATTTCACATCATGCTTATATGTATAAAAATGAGGCATCTAGTTCTAGGCAATCAACCCATGTTAAATTGCCTAAAAGGAAATATCCTACTGCATCAAATAAACCTATTATTTCATTTAAGACTTTTGATGCATCTTATGTTTTAACTAACAAATCAGGCAAAGTAGTTGCCAAATTTGTTGGGGGCTAAACACAAGGGCTCAAAGACTTGTGTTTGGGTGCCCAAGGTGCTTGTTTCTAACGTGAAAGGACCCAAGACCGTTTGGGTACCTAAGAACAAGGCCTAAAATTGTTTTGCAGGTTTATGCATACGGGGGCTCAAGTTGGATCATTGATAGCAGATGCACAAACCACATGACAGGGGAGAAAAGAATGTTCTCCTCCTATGAGAAAAACGAAGATCCCCAAAGAGCTATCACATTCGGGGATGGAAATCAAGGTTTGGTCAAAGGACTTGGTAAAATTGCTATATCACCTGACCATTCTATTTCCAATGTTTTTCTTGTAGATTCTTTAGATTACAATTTGCTTTCTGTATCTCAATTATGCAATATGGGCTACAACTATCTTTTTACAGATGTAGGTGTTACTGTCTTTAGAAGGAGTGATGATTCAGTAGCATTTAAGGGAGTGTTAGAGGGTCAACTATACTTAGTTGATTTTAATAGAGCTAAACTTGACACTTGCTTAACTTCTAAGACTAATATGGGTTGGCTCTAGCATCGCTGACTAGCTCATGTTGGAATGAAGAATCTCCACAAACTTCTAAAGGGAGAACACATTTTAGGACTAACAAATGTTCATTTTGAGAAAGACAGGTTTTGTAGCGCATGCCAAGCAGGAAAGCAAGTTGGTGCCCATCATCCACATAAGAACATCATGACAACGGACAGGCCACTGGAGCTACTCCACATGGATTTATTTGGCCTGATCGCTTATATAAGCATCGGCGGGAGTAAGTACTGTCTAGTTATTGTAGATGATTATTCTTGCTTCACTTGGGTATTCTTTTTACAGGAAAAATCTTAGACCCAAGAGACCTTAAAGGGATTCTTGAGACGGTCTCAAAATGAGTTCGGCTTAAGGATCAAAAAGATAAGAAGCGACAATGGAACAAAGTTCAAGAACTCACAAATTGAAGGCTTCCTTGAGGAGGAGGGCATCAAGCATGAGTTCTCTTCTCCCTACACACCTCAACAAAATGGTGTAGTGGAGAGGAAGAATAGAACTCTACTGGACATGGCGAGGACCATGCTTGATGAGTACAAGACATCGAACCGGTTTTGGGTCGAGGCGATTAACACCGCCTGCTACTCCATCAACCGGCTCTACCTTCATCGAATCCTCAAGAAGACATATTATGAACTCCTAACTGGTAAAAAGCCCAATGTTTCATATTTTAGAGTCTTTGGTAGCAAATGTTTTATTCTTGTTAAAAGAGGTAGAAAATCTAAATTTGCTCCTAAGGTTGTAGAAGGCTTTTTACTAGGATATGATTCAAACACAAGGGCATATGGAGTCTTTAACAAGTCCACTGGACTAGTTGAAGTTTCTTGTGACATTGTGTTTGATGAGACTAACAGCTCCCAAGTGGAGCAAGTTGATCTTGATGAGCTAGATGATGAAGAGGCTCCGTGCGTGGCGCTAAGGAACATGTCCATTGGGGATGTGTGTCCTAAGGAATCCGAAGAGCCTCCACAAGCACAAGATCAACCATCATCTTCAAATCAAGCATCTCCACCAACTCAAGATGAGGAACAGGCTCAAGATGATGAAGAAGAAGATCAAGAAGATGAGCCGCCTCAAGAGGAGGACAAGGATCAATGGGGAGATGAAGTTGATCAAGACAAGGAAGATGATTAAGAAATTCAGGGTCAAAGACCGCCACACCCAAGAGTCCACCAGGAAATTCAAAGAGATCACCCCGTGAACTCCATCCTTGGTGATATCCATAAGGGGGTAACTACTCGATCTCGAGTTGCTCATTTTTGTGAACATTACTCTTTTGTGTGCTCTATTGAGCCATACAGGGTGGAGGATGCACTAAGAGATTCGGATTGGGTGCTGGCAATTAAAGAGGAGCTCAACAACTTCATGAGGAATGAGGTATGACATTTGGTTCCACGTCCTAATCAAAATGTTGTAGGTACCAAATGGGTATTTCGCAACAAACAAGACGAGTCTAGTGTAGTGATAAGGAACAAAGCCCGACTTGTGGCCAAAGGTTATTCACAAGTTGAAGGTTTGGACTTTGATGAAACTTATGCACCCGTAGCTAGGCTTGAGTCAATTCGCATATTACTTGCCTATGCTACTTACCAAGGCTTTAAGCTTTACCAAATTGACGTGAAAAGTGCCTTCCTCAATGGACCAATCAAGGAAGAGGTCTGTGTTGAGCAACCTCCCGGCTTTGAAGATAGTAAGTACCCTGACTATGTTTATAAACTCTCAAAGACGCTTTATGGGCTCAAGCAAGCCCCAAGAGCATGGTATGAATGTCTGCGAGATTTTCTAATCATTAATGGCTTCAAAGTCGGCAAAGTCGATCCTACACTCTTTACTAAAACTGTTGCAAATGATTTGTTTGTACGCCGAATTTATGTTGATGATATCATATTTGGGTCTACTAACAAATCTACTTGTGAAGCGTTTAGTAGGATTATGGTTCAAAAATTCGAGATGTCAATGATGGGGGAGTTGAGATACTTCTTAGGATTTCAAATCAAGCAACTCCAAGAGGGCACCTTCATCAACCAAACCAAGTACATTGAAGACATTCTTAAGAAGTTTGGAATGAAGGATGCCAAACCCATCAAGACACCCATGGGAACCAATGGGCATCTCAACCTCGACACGGGAGGTAAATCCGTAGATCAAAAGGTATACCGGTCGATGATAGGATCTTTATTCTATTTATGTCCATCTCAACCGGATATTATGCTTTCCGTATGCATGTGTGCAAGGTTCCAAGCCGATCCTAAGGAAGTTCACCTTAGGGCCGTGAAGAGAATCATGAGATATCTAGTTTACACTGTTAAGTTTGGGCTTTGGTACCCCTGGGGATCAACCTTTGATTTGATAGGATATTCCGATGTCGATTAGGCAGGGTGTAAAATTGATAGGAAGAGCACATCAGGGACATATCAGTGTCTGAGGAGATCCCTGGTGTCTTGGGATTCAAAGAAACAAAACTCAGTAGCTCTTTCCACCACTGAAGCCGAGTATATTGCCACAGGCCATTGTTGTGCGCAATTACTTTGGATGAGGCAAACCCTCAAGGACTATGGCTACAAATTGAGCAAAGTCCCTCTCCTATGTGACAATGAGAGTGCTATCCGCATGGCGGAGAATCCCGTTGAACACTGCCGCACTAAGCACATAGACATTCGGTATAACTTTTTGAGGGACCACCAACAAAAGGGGGATATCGAGATAGCCTATATTAACACCAAAGATCAATTAGCTGATATCTTCACCAAGCCACTAGATGAGAAAACCTTTAGCAAACTTAGGAATGAGCTAAATATTCTTGATTCTCGGAATTTTGATTGAAACATTGTACACATAGCTCATTTATATACCTTTGATATCTCTTTCATTTGCTAAGACTAATGTGTTTCCATGAGTATTTCTTGTGTTAGTCTTAGATTGAAAGGGAAATGGAGTATTCGGTAAAGACAACGCTTCCACTCCACCCCGTCGGTATTACTTACCCCTTGTCGATATTCCACAACGCTCTCCAAGTTGGTATAATTCTTCACTCTTATTTACTTGTACCAATGGGGGAGAATGTAAAGGGCTCTCAAAGTCTCCGTTTTTGGCGATTAATGCCAAAGGGGGAGAAAGGATCTAGGCCCAAAGCAAAAGGACCGCACCACCACCAATTTCAAAGTCTTTCAAAAGAAGTATTCAAATTGGTATCTTAATGTATTTAATCTTGTTCAAATTAGTATTTACAAAAATTGGTAAAACCCTCTTGAACACTAAGAGGAGCATTTTATTCATGGGGAGTTTTGTTTAGTCAAAGGAAAAGCATTTGAAACAGGGGGAGAAATTTCAAATCTTGAAAATGCTTCTTGCAATCTTGTTCATATACCTTTGACTATTTGCAAAAGGATTTTCAAAAATACTTTACAAAAGAATTTGCAAAAACAAAACAAGTGGTGCAAGCATGGTCCAAAATTTTAAACAAAAAGAAAGCAATCCATGCATATCTAGTCTAATGAAATTATGATTTGGTTTAATTCTAAATAACCTATGCACTTACATTATGCAAACTAGTTCAAGTTCTGCCCTTATATATTTGCTCTAGTTTGTGTTGGCATCAATCACCAAAAAGGGGGAGATTGAAAGGGAAATAGGGTTTAACCTTTTCCTATAAATAATTTTGGTGGTTGATTGCCCAACACAAATATTGAACTAACTAGTTTGCTCTAGATTATATATTCCACAGGTGCATAAAGGTTCACCACAAACCAATAAAAAGACTAAAGAGAGGGTTCAAAAAGAAAGGAGCAAAGAAACCCAAGTGTGCCCTGGTCTGGCGCACCGGACTGTTCGGTGTGCCACCGGACAGTGTCCGGTGCACTAGGACCGTACGATTCTGAACTTGTCACGTTCGGGTTTCTCCAGCGCCACTCTGCTATAATTCACCGGACTGTCCGGTGTGCCACCGGACTGTCCGGTGCACCAGCAGAGCAATGACTCTCCAGCGCAACGGTCGACTGAACAGTGCCCTGACACCACTACAGTTCGCGGCAGAAGTCAGAGGCACACTGGATAGTGAACAGTACCTGTCCGGTGCGGCACCGGACTGTCTGGTGCCCCAAGATGTCAGCGCTCCAACGGTCGATGTAACACCCTGATTTTGGGGGTATAAAATTTCTTTCTAATTATCACCCAAAATCATGTGTTACTCTTCTTTTTCTCACTCTAGGTTTTCTCTCTCTCTAGATTCATTCTCCCCTTTTCTTTTTTGATTAGAGATAGCCTAAACTAGTGGAGGTTAATTATTTATTTTTGTCAAAACCTTATGAGTCATGACATGTTGCATCATGCTGACTTTAAAATATTCTTTGAAGTGTTGCACAAGTTTGAATTTATTTGAATTTGAAACCTAGTTTGAATTTGGATTTGAAAACCCTATAGAAAGAGAAATAGAAAAGGAATTAGAAAATCCAGGGAAAAAGAAAAAGCGATTTCGGCCCAAACCAGCCCACCAGACCTAGTCCCGCGCGCGCCTGCCGCCCCTAACAGGCGGACCCCGCCTGTCGGCGCCAGTTTCCTTCGCCTGCGCGCTCCCTTTCTCTCTCTGTCTCGCGGGCCCGGATCGCCAGTCGCCGAGCCATTGCGCTGCGCGCCCCTTTCCTATCTCTCTCTCTCTACACCGTGGACCCTCCCTGTCAGTTCCGCCCCTTCCATGCTCACCGTGGATCGGCGCATGCTCACTCGTGCACGTCGCTGGATTTCTCGGTCACGACACCCGCCCACACACCCAGCTCCCTTCTTAGAGGCCCGCCAGTGCCCCGCGCACACCCCTCACCTCATTTCGCGCAGCTTCGCCCTCTCTCGTGCTCTGCTCACGCCACCAGCCGTCACCGAAGACCCGCGCCCGCATTCCCGGCCATCCAGCTCGCCAGAGACCGCTCCAAGCCTCCCCGAGCTCCGCCCCAAGGTGAGACGCCCGTCCAAGTGCCCAATTTCCCTTATTGCGCCCTGTGTTCATCTAATTTCGCCTTCGCCGGTGCTCGACCGCGGTGGTCCGCCGTGCTCGCGCGTTAGCCCGGTCTAAATCCCCGGAGTAGGTCCCTGTGTCACCCTTGCCTCTGCTAAAGCTAGCACAGGCCTTAGCGCGCCTTAAGTCCCCTCCCCGTGGCCAGAATGGCTCACTGGAGTTGCTTCGGCCTGCCCGAGGCCTTCTCACCGTCGTTCTACCCTCTCTTCCCGTGGATTCATGGCCTATTCCCCGCCATTGAGTTCGCTGTGGCGCCCTCTCCCTCTATGCCCCACTCCGGCGACCCCGGAGCCACCCTAGCTCGCGCTTGCCTCAACTACAGCGACCTCACCGCCGCGGAGCAGAGCGGCGCCGCTTCATGCATGTCTGTTTCCCTTGTCTGATTCCCCACCCCTCCGTCCGATCTTGATCGCACGGCCCGGACCGCGGGATACCGCTTCGCGCACGCGCGCCTGACGCCCTGGCCCGCCTATCAGCGCCACCCGCAGCTGCTCATCCTTCCCGGTCTGACTTCCCCCGTCCGATCTTGATCGAACGGCTCGGACCCCCTCGGACCCTCTCCGTCTGATCTTGATCGAACGGCCCGGACCCCACGATACTGATTCGCGCCCTCGCACCCTGATGCCCTGGCCTGCCTGTCAGTGCCCAAACCCCCTAGCGCTGGGCCCGCTCGGTCAGCATGCTCCCCCCTCTGTCGCTAACACTCCTTGGCCCGCCTGTCAGCGCTCGCCCGCCCGCGCGCGCCCTCGGCCGCAGATCTAATCTCAGCCATTGGTTTTAGATCTGACGATTGGATTCACCCGATACCCCTTCGCGTGGCTGTTTTGCTTAAGAAACCCCCTGGTTTTAGGAAATCAACCTGCCGTCCTCTGTTTTAGCGCATAGGTCCCTGGTTTGTTTCAATTAGACCCCTAGACTTTTATTTAATCATAGATTTAGCCCTAATTTCATATTTCAAACTTCAAAACTTGTTTATTTCATATCTTTTTCATATGAACTCCAAATTTAGTGATTCAAATTGCAAAATGTTCGTAGAATTATTCTCTGTTTAAATAAAATGGTTTCACTTACTGTCTGCACATTCTAATTTTTATGATTGAATATGAACTAATACAGATGTAGTTCTATTTATTTAATAAAATAAATAAAAGGAGAACCTTAGAGAGTTAAGCATGTTTAAACTTGTGAGATTAATAATATGTATTACATAAGTTCACATCTGTTCTAAATTATAGGTCACAATAAAATAAATTGATCTATGATTATGTACATGTAAATAACACTTAGGGAAATAGTAATCTATTTTCAAATAAAGTTAAGGTATGCTATAGTTTATGTTATACTTTGAATTCAGTATCCCTTATGTAGTATTGTGTACTTTTAAGATGTGATCCAATGTTTGTACATGTGTGGTGTGTTGTTCACTTGTACTTTCCAAATGTATTGAATGCATGCTCTCTTTACTTAGACAACGAGCAGCTCGTGGTTCCTGAGTGTGTTGCCGAAGATCCCTTTGAGCAACAACCTGGTGAAGGCAAGTGTCCTCGGGCCTATCATGTCCTACTTTACTTTATAATTCACTGTCCCGCATTACTTTATTAAAACCTAAGGATTGACTAGTCTATACTTACCTTACCCTTGTTTACCTTCTTGGGTTAATCATGGTTAGCTTATGCTATTGCTTTAACTTAATCAATGAACATGATGTGATCTTTTATGATACGATGATGTTATCCCAATGGGGTTCTTATGATTCTTTAGGGGGCTCAGACTATTTCCTGAGTATCTCTCCGTAAGGACCTGTTTGGGGAGTGACAACCCGGGATAACAGTGCAACCATGAGGGTGGAATGGGACGCCCTTAGCTGATTAATTAGAGGAACCAGAGGAGTAGTTGGCTTCACCGTAGGGCCGTCAATGGGGTCCGGGCATAGTACTTGCTCTGCCGAGGTTGGTTGCAGAGGTTCTTTGATTTGGTTTTGTTAGTCACCCTTCCTTTGGGGAGATGTACTGTGTTTATCAAACTGGAGAAACCTAACGGGCGGCTATGACCTCTGGGAAATCTTTGTAAAGGCAACGTAGTGAGACCCTGCTAGGTCACCTTGGTAGTGATCAATGGGGAGGCTAGAACCCCGGGCAGAATGGGAATCACGGCTTGTGGGTAAAGTGTGCAACCTCTACAGAGTGTCAGAAACTGGTATATCAGCCGTGCTCACAGTTATGAGCAGCCTTGGGATCCTCTTCGATTAGAAGAACAATGGTTACTTTTATGATGATGATTAACAATGATGTATAAAATCTGATCTTTGGTATTTCCTCATTTGAGGAAGTACTTTTGGATAATAACTGGGTTTATTACTAAAAGTTGGCTCTATTAATAATAACAAATACTTGACTAACTTAAAAGCAATTGCTTGACCTCAACTCCATATACAGCTAGTCCACTTTAGCCAAACGGGACATTTGCTGAGTACTTTGATGTGTACTCACCCTTGCTTTACAAACCACCCCACCCCAGGTTGTCCCCATTGTGCTCAGTACTCAGGAGGTGATGCTGGCAACATGGAAGATTTCGAGGAGTTTCAGGACTACGACGAGTTCTAGTTCTTTCTTAGTGGCAAACCCCAGTCAGCTGCCTGTGTAGGCTCAGCATCTATGTTTCATAATTCCGCACTTTGATAATTATGTTGAACAATGGTTATGTATTAGACTATGTGGATGTCTTGGACATCTCGATGTAATAAAGTACCTTTCCGCTATTTATTTCGAGCATTGTGTGATGATGTCCAATTATGTAATCGCTGTGTACGTGAGTTTTTGATCCTGGCACGTACATGGTTCGCATTCGGTTTGCCTTCCAAAACCGGATGTGACATAAGTGGTATCAAAGCCCTTGCTGACTGTAGGACGACTAACCTAGACTAGAATGGTCACCATAAGGACTATAGACCCCTACTCTTACCTTGACCTTAAAGTTCTTTCAAAAGTTGGTCATCTTGACCAACTCTATGTTATTTACTTATCTCAAAAGTTTTGTCTCACTTTTCTTTCTGTTTACTTTCTGGTCTAATAGTTCTACTCTTACTCTTGTGCTTACGATGTCTTCTATAGATGGCTCGTCTTAGGTGCACTGCACGTAAGACTGTGATCCCCTTTTTGCCTTCTCGACTGGTGGAGCATCCACTGCATCAGTGTCACGTCAGTCCAGTCAACTAGAGAGACTGCATCGTCACCTGCACGAGGAGCAGGGGCGCCGATGCCAGGAGCAGGAGCAGGAGCAGCAGGACTCTTCCCCCTCGCCTCAGCAGGAGGTGGAGTCTAAGAGGCTGCCTTCCCCTGCACCTCAGCCAGAGATGCCCCCTGCACCATCTCAGGGCATCCCGGCTGCTGGAGGAGACCCTGACGGAGACGGAGACGACGACAACGTCGGTGGTAGCTCGAGCCACGGCACGGAGCTCTTAGAGGAGCCGGAGCCGGAGGGGTGGATCCCTAGACCCATCACTCGTGACGCTGCTCACAAGTGTCACTTCCACGACGCTCTCGATACCTTGTTGCGTCGGGCTTTCGACCGACACACTTGGTCTATCGAGTACGGTTGTGTAGTCTACCAGCATTGTCACGGGTTATACCCAGACCAGTGGGAGGCTACTTGCTTGGTGCGCCGTCCGGACAACGATCTCCAGGGTGCAGGGGCCTTCTCAGAGCACTATTCTATCACTGAGAAGAATACTGCCGAGGCAGCCATGCAAGATGCAGCACGACGGGCACTTTCTCAGTATTGCTCGTTGTTCAGTGGGGTAGCTGATGGCCTTGACCTAAAGTACTATCCTCTCTGTTCGATCGGTAGTGCTGGAGGTGTGATTGTCTCGCCAGTGGGTGAGGGCAATCCTAGGCTGAACAACATGGTTAATCTGGTCGCTGTGCTCAACACAGAGTTTGACCATGCCCTTGACGAGTTGGGCAAGGTTCAGGCGGAGGTTGCGGAATTGCATGCTGAATGCGCGACACGCCACTATCTTGATGGTGGTTCTCTTGCCCCTGTCGGGATTCAACACCCTTGTCATTCACTGCTCTGTGGTCGCTTCGACTATGATACCCCAGACTGCAGGACCCGGATAGATTTGGATCCTTAGATTGATAGAGTCAGAGTCTGTAATAATGCTTAGTTCAGTGTCTTAGTCTAGTTAGTCTTAGTTCAAGTTAGTTTGCTTATCGTATGTTGGAATGTTTGTCATGATGAACATGTAATGAAGTTGGATCTTTGTAATGATTGACACCAAGGGGTGGGTATCTCCTGCAACTTGGTGTAGTTATTAATAAAGTCAGTTATTTAGTTGGGTAATCCCTTTATTTCCCCTTTCCTCTTTATCTGAGAAGCTGTCAGTGAAAATGGTCATTTGTTCAGTGTTATGGAGATCTTCTATACATCTTTTCTTATGCTAAAAGACTGCAGAGTTAGATCTGATATGTGTGTGATTCCTACAGATGTCTGAGAACAGGCGCAGAGGTACGAGGCGTGCTCAACCAGAGCAGTAGGCACCCCAGGAAGAGGCAGCTTCACAACAGCATTTGCCATCGCCGCCCCGATGACCATTGAGCAAATGTTCTTTATGCAGACCCAAGCAGTTCAGGCAATTGGTCAGACCTTAGCAGCCATGCAGTAGGTGTAGCAGCAGCCACCACCGTCTCAGCCTCTAGTGCAAGTCTAGATGCCTCAAGTGCCTAGAGACAAGCGGGCAGAGTTCATGAGGGGCCATCCCCTAGTCTTTGCCCACTCTGCTGACCCCATGGACGCTGAAGATTGGTTGCATACTGTGGAGCATGAGTTGCACACTGCATAGTGCAACGATCGAGAGAAGGTGTTGTATGGTCCCCGACAACTGAGGGGAGCAGCACAGTCTTGGTGGGAGTCTTATCTTGCCACCCATGCCAACCCTGAAGCCATCACTTGGGAGGAGTTCAGGGATAACTTCCGTCGCTACTGTCACACCCAGTTTTAGAAGGCAAACCGAATGCAAACCATGTACGTGCCAGGATTAGCAATTCATGCACATAGCAGTTACATAGCATGGACATCATCACACAGTGCTCAAATAATAACATAAAAGGGGAAATAATAGTCGATTACATCATATCCTGAGACATCCACAAAGTCTTTACAATAATCAAAGTGCGGAAAAGAAACGTAGATACACGCGGCCTTCACAGGCAGCCGACTGGGGGTTGCCACTAACCCACGCCTAGATCTCATCATAATCTTGGAACTCTTGGTGGTCTCCTTCCATAGCTTCATCTTCTCCTGAGCAGTGGTTGCAATGCAGACAACCTGAGGGGGGAGGGTTTGGTGTGTAGAGCAAGGGTGAGTACACATCAACATACTCAGCAAGTGTCATGTTTGGCTGTAGTGGACTAGCTTTATGTGGGGGTAAGTCAAGCAGTTGCTTTTAGTTGGTCAGGTTATTATTTACTAGTAGAAAGCCAGGTTTTAGAATTAACCCAAGTTATTAACCCGATGTACCCTTTCCAAACAGAAAGAATACCACTTACCAGTACCATAGTCATAACCAAAACCATCAATCTCATTGCCACCTGTAAACCAAAACGTCTCTGATCAAGTACCACTAATCAATGGAGCTCCCTTGGCCACTCATAACCGCGAGCACGGCTGATATATCAGTTTCATAACACTCTACAGAGGTTGCGCACTTTACCCACAAGCCGTGATTCCCTCTTGCCTCGGGCCGATCAAACCCTTAAACACTACCAAGGTGAATAGGCAGGGTCTCACTATGTAGCCTTTACAAAGATTCCCTGAGGATGTAGCCGCCCGTTAGGTTTCCTAAATGTACCGCACTCCTCCCCAAGGGGCAAACCAACCTTAGCAGAGCGAGCCGCATACACCGAGCCACTATGCGCAACCAGTCTTCAGCATCCATGGTGTGACGGAACCTCCCAAGTCATTAGGCCCACCTACAGTTGTCCTTGTCCAACAGACATCGGACAACCCTGTAGATGTTCCTGAATCACTTGACAAGTTCGGTATCCTTTCTCTTACCTTTCCAGGAACGTTTCACCCGTCTAACAGACAATATGTTCATCGGAGATGCAGAAATGCGGAAGTGATTACATAAACTTACATTTATTTAAAAGGTAAGAGTAAGTCATTTAATACAGACCAGAGTGTAAAGCGAGTGCTGAAAAGGATTATTACAATACCTGGGAGGCAAAAACTCCTCCCATTAAGTTCTTTACATAAAAGTTTTTAAGGAGGACTCGGTCCTCCAGCAGCTTCATTCTTGATTGTCTTCATTTTTCACCACCTTGGTACAAATACAACAAAGGTTTGTTGTCTCCTCACCTAAAAACAACGGGGGAATAAACCCTGAGTATGGGATTACTCAGCAAGTCTTACCCGACTAAAGAAAAGACTCTCAAGGGTATGCTGGTTACATGAGAGTCAAGGTAAGGCCTTTCAATAATCAAAGACTCTGTTTGCAGAATTGCTTACTAAAGTGGATCCTTAAAATCCAATTTTATTGTCAAGTTAAGTAAAATTACCTGCATCTAGTGTTCTTTCTACCCTAGTTCAATCACTTGACCTGCACTAGCCAATTTCTTATCAACCCTTCATCTTTACTGGATTGCTACGTGTAGGTCAGTGGCCAAGTCTCCATAACCGCGGAGGTACGGCGATCCGAATCGATTATACTCAGCTGAGGATCTCCGATCACACGACATATGTAGCACTTAACCCTTGCATATGTCAACCCGCCACCAAGTTTCTTAAGACCAGATCAGGTTCACGCAAACCGAGAGCACAGATACACCACCGTCCAGCCTCTTACCACGGAGGGTACACGCTACTCTCGCCACCGCTCCATGCCCATTTCGTGTTATCTTATTCTGGCCTTAGTCTGTCCGAGGCAAAGCTTACCCATGACGAGGCATGTGACCAGTTAAAGGGTCCTCGGTCAGCAGGCTTACATCGAGACGGCCCTTAATCGACTCAGACGGAGACACTACACCGAGACTCTCTTTCTCGTGCAAGTCACCCACCCGGTCTCAACTTAATCATTTAACCGCAAAGGTTGGTACCTGGCAGAGGTACATCTTTTCCGATGTTGGACCCATCATGGCCATGATGGATCCACCATCAAGTTTTGTTTTCAAAAACATCCCAACCACTTTTGCCACATTATCTTTTGTAAAAACAAAACATTTTGTTTTACTGAAGCAAGGCTAAGCATAAAGAAAATCCTTTGTAAAACGGTGATCAAGGAAGGTAATCAAATTCAAGGAAGGTAATGCAAGAATTGTTTTAGCAATCCACTCCTATCACCTAATGCATCAAGCAAGTGAAAAATATTTTTAAAACACAAGGGGGGTGGCAAATGAACCGGGGCTTGCCTTTGTTTATGGGTGAGTCAGGCTCAGATCCACAAATATCGAAGTAGAAACAATGCTCAGCCTGAGTGTCCAAAGGTGGTGGTACTTGCTCTTCAGTGGCTTCCACTTCTTCCTCGTGTTCTAATCATAACCACATATATGTATAAGAATGAATGCCATGTAATGCTCATGAGGGTGCGAAGATAATACAAATTTATTATCTAAGTCTTGAATACAACTTTCCTTCACGGAACTCTGAGAACTTAGGGTTTCCGGAGTCGGTAAAGGACTTCACAGGGCAAGGGGTTTTGGGGTTTGGTGATCAAACAAGGTCCAAATCAACCCAAATTCTACCCAAGGCTTCTAAATAATGTAAGGAACTCATATAAAAAGTTTGAGCATTTTTGGGATTACCATTTATCTTTTAAAAATCTAGAACTACTACCTTAAACTATTTTAAATACCTTAAAATTCCTAATTTACCCTAAAAATCATGAAACTATTTTTATTAAATTCTAGGGAAAATAAGAAGTTTAGGAAAATTGGTTTTAAAATTTTAGGATTTTTCTACCATTTTCTATAATTGTTTTGGCTCTGGAATAAAAAGAAAAGGAAAAACTGATGAATAGTACTGGGCTGATTTCAGCCCAGCAGCCCAGTTCAGAGGGGAAAGGCGCCCGCGCTGGCCATTTTGCACAGAGGACCCCGGGTGTTTGGTTATCTGGAAATAAGTTCTTTTACTATTCTTACGTGTCGCTGACGGTTTACAGAAACACCCTCAAGTTTCTAATCCTTCACAGGGGAAGGTCCCCGACGGCGTCGCGCGGAGGATGAACTCCGGCGAGCATCTGTACCGGCCGATTGGGGCAACGGCTAGGTTCTCCGAGCAATAGACCTAAAATTGGGGCTACCTTAATCATTTCCCCCAACTGAATTGCATTAATGATCAACTAAGGAGCTCTGGCCATGGTGACCGAGAGTATAGCGGCTAGATTGTCGCGTTCCCGGCGACTGGTGGTCTCTTAGTTTGAATTGATGGCTCGGCAAGCATCACAGAGTAACCAGAGTGCTCAAACAAGGGAGAGAGAGAGATGAACTAACCTGGAAAGGGTTGGCCGCGGTGATGGGTGGTTTACGGCGGCGGAGAGTCGATTTAGGGGAAGTTGGAAATTGGGGAGCTGTGGGGAATGATCGGAGCTACGAGCGGGTTCTCTGGACGCACGATTACCTAGTGGAACGGGCTGAGGCTTCAATTTATAGGATACTTAAGCGGTGGTGGCCAATTTGGTCGAGCAACGCTGGCAGTCGGAGATGGAGAAGAACCTGGCGCGGTGAATTCGTGTCCATCGCCGTGGCAGGCTCACCGACGTTGATTAGACAGCAGTGGGGGTTTATGGCGATGCAGTGGAAGGGTTGAGCCACGCGGCGCATGGCTGGGAGGCGGCGGTCATCGGTGAGCTTATCTGCTCAGCCGTAGGGTAGAGGGGGAAAGCACGGGGGGTCGCCGGAATGGAGCCCAGCTCATCGGCGGTGAAGATTCTCCTTACCCCGCGACGTTATCCGTCTACCAGAGCACGAATCTGCACGCCGTTGACGTGAATCGCGGCGGGGGATCATCGGCGGTGGAGTACTCTGAATTCCCCCCCCCGATAGCACTGTACCATCGGATATTCAGTTTATGATGCCTGACAGAGCAACTTCAGAGCCATTTTTCTCCAATTTTTGCATTACAACTTTGTCATCTATCTGCACCAAAGTTGTAGGGCTATCATCCAACTATAACTTTGCTACAAGGTGCTCTCACAAAAAGTCATTGGATCATGCTTAAAATTAAGCCCTAAGTTCATGTCATCCCACTGTTAATCTGAATTTCAGACTTCAAGAAGTCTGACAGTCCAACTTCAGGCTCAATTATCTCCAGTTTTTTATTAACAACTATGCTCACACCCTTAAGCAAAGTTGTTCTCCTATGATTAGGCTATAATTTTGATGTGGTGACCTAGGGCAAAAACCCTCTTGTTTAGAAGTTACAAGGTCACAAAGATGAGCACAATACACTGAAATTCAGACTGTCAAAAGAGTTCAAATGTGGCTCTTTTGCAAATAAGTCCAAAACTCAGGGTTTAGCTTGCACATTCATATATGAGTGACCCAGATGACTTAAGATACTTATTTGACTTGGTTTTTGCACTTTAGTCCAAAAGTGGACTAATTTTGCACATAGGTCCCTAGGGTTTGGTTTTAGGGTTTTCCATGGTCCAAATGGGGATCTTTGGTATCCTAGGGGTCTAAGTGTAATTCCACTTAAGTCTTGGGATCATTTTGTGACCCTTCCCTTAAAGCTTTTAGGTTTTGTTCATTTGGGTTAATTTTTTGCCCCTTTAAGCCTTATTTAGGGTCAGGTTCCCTATCCAGGGTCCTATTTGCAAAACACTGAAAACAATACACTTGTTTGAAATTTTTACCTAGTGAATGCACTCTAAGTGTGTCAAACATATGCAATGCCAATGTTTATGATGCCATGCTCAAGTTTTAGTTACAGTAACACCAGGGGTGTTACATCCTTCCCCCCGTAAAAGAATCTCGTCCCGAGATTAAAAGTCCTAGGGTGAGTAATGGAAAAGGAAATGTGTCACATTTTTATTTCCTTATTTCTGGTACAAGGCAGGGGGTGGTGTGGGGGTTCACTCCTTTATTACAGTAGCTATACACACTCTACAAATTACATGAGGCTAGAAAGCCTGGGAAATTCTTATTCAAAAAGTCTTGAGTTTCCCATGTAGCCTCTTCTTCAGAATGTTGGTTCCACTGTATCTTATAGAACTTGAGAGTTTTTCTCCGTGTAACCCTGTCCTTTTGATCCAGAACTCGAATAGGGTGTTCCGAGTATGTTAAATCTGGTTCCAGGACAACATCTGTCACTTCAATGGTTCGATCGGGAACCCGAAGACACTTCTTCAATTGCGACACATGGAACACATTATGTACAACAGACAATGCTTCGGGGAGCTGAAGTTGATACGCCACTGGCCCATATCTTTCAAGTATAGGAAATGGACCAATGTACCTGGGTGCAAGCTTTCCTTTTATCCTGAAACGCGATACTCCCTTCATTGGTGAAACCTTCAAGTAGACATAGTCCCCTTCAAGAAAATACAAGGGCATTCGCCGTTTGTCTGCATAGCTCCTCTACCGAGCTTGGGCTTTCTTCAGATTATGAATAATTTTCTGAACCTTTTCCTCGGCCTCCTTCACTATATCAGGCCTAAAGAAATACCTTTCTCCAGGTTCAGACCAATTTAGCGGAGTTCGACACCGTCGCCCATATAAAGCTTCGAAAGGTGCCATCTTGATACTTTCTTGATAGCTATTATTATATGAAAACTCCGCCAAAGGCAAACATTCATCCCATTTCGGTGAGAAGTCCAGAACACATGCTCGCAACATATCTTCGAGTACTTGATTAATCCTCTCAGTCTGTCCACTGGTTTGTGGATGATATGCCGAACTATGGAGCAACTTAGTACCCAAGGATTTGTGAAGTGCTTCCTAAAACTTGGCTACAAATTGAGGTCCACGATCCGACACTATGGTCTTCGGAACACCATGCAGACTAAGAATACGAGCAATGTACAATTGGGCGTAGACAGTAACCGGGGAATCTGTCTTGACCGGCAGAAAGTGAGCAATCTTCGTAAGCCGATCAATTATAACCCAGATAGAATCATACCCTTTTGCAGTCCTGGGCAATCCCACGATAAAGTCCATACTTATGTCTTCCCATTTCCATGTTGGGACTGGCAAAGATTGTAATGGACCAGCAGTTTTCATGTGTATGGCCTTGACACGTCTGCAAGTGTCACACTTAGCCACATAGCGTGCAATTTCAATTTTCATCTTCGTCCACCAGTAGTGCTGCTTCAGATCATGATACATCTTAGTGCTTCCCGGATGAATAGAATAGCGACTAAGATGCGCTTCATCTAAGATTTGCTGGCGGAGTTCTTCATTCTTCGGCACCACTATGCGGTTATTGAACCATATCACACCTTGATCGTCTTCTTTGAAACATTTGGCTGTTCCAGCCCTTATCTTCTCCCGTATGTGCTTCATACCCGCATTATTCCTTTGAGCATCAATTATCCTTTGCAAGATGATTGACTCAAGCTTTAGCTGATTCAGGGTTCCTTGTTGGACCATCCCCAGGTTTAGCTTTTCCATCTCTTGACATAAAGTATTGTCAGAGGTCTTCACCATAAGACAGTGGCAGGAAACCTTACGGCTCAGTGCATCTACCACAACATTAGCTTTGCCTGGGTGATAATGAATTTCTAGTTCATAGTCCTTAATAAGCTCAAGCCATCGCCTTTGTCTCATATTCAATTCTGACTAGGTGAAGATATACTTCAAGCTTTTATGATTTGTATAAATGTGACAGATATTTCCCAGCAGATAATGACGCCAAATCTTCAGGGCATGAACCACAGCAGCTAGCTCCAGATCATGAGTTGGGTAATGCTCCTCATGTCGGCGCAACTACCTTGAAGCATATGCAATTACTCGGCCTTCTTGCATTAATACACAGCCGAGTCCACTGCCTGATGCATCACAATATACATCAAAAGGCTTGGTGATGTCCGGTTGAGCCAATACCGGAGCAGGGGTTAATAATGTCTTCAATTGTTCAAAAGCTTCATTACACTTAGAAGACCAATTGAATTTAATATCATTCTTCAATAAACTTGTGATTGGCTTCACAAGCTTAGAAACATCTGGTATGAATCTGCGATAATATCCAGCTAGTCTAAGAAAACTCCAGACTTGGTGAACAGTGGTTGGGGGTTTCCACTCCAGAATATCCTTGACTTTGCTAGGATCTACCGCAATTCCCTTGGCAGATAACACATGCCCCAAAAATTGAATTTCCTCCAGCCAGAACACGCATTTGCTGAACTTGGCATACAACTGATGTTCCCTCAAGCGCGTCAATACAATCCGCAAATGTTGAGCATGCTCCTCTTCATTTTTGGAATGTATCAAGATATCGTCGATGAAGACCACCATGAACTTGTCCAACTCGGGCATGAACACCGAGTTCATCAAATAAGTGAAATGGGCAGGAGCATTTGTTAGTCCGAAGGGCATTACCAAATATTCAAATAAACCATACCGCGTAGTAAACGCGGTCTTTGGTATATCCTCGGGCCGAATACGGATTTGGTGATAGCCCGATCTGAGATCAATTTTAGAGAATACCCTCGCCCCGGTCAATTGATCAAACAGAATGTCAATCCTCGAAAGAGGGTACTTGTTCTTGATGGTGACCTCATTCAGGGGTCGATAATCCACGCACATTCGTAAGGTTTGATCCTTCTTCTTAACAAAAATGGTGGGGCAACCCCATGGAGACAAGCTTGGCCGGATGAATCCTTTATTCAGTAGATCTTGTAATTGAATCTTCAATTCTGCCAATTCATTAGGAGGCATACGGTATGATCTTCGAGAAATGGGAGCCGTACCGGGCTTTAACTCAATTACAAATTCTACATCTCTCTCAGGTGGCAGTCCAGGCAAATCTTCTGGAAATACATCTGGAAACTCACATACTACCGAAATATCCTTGATCTCCGGTACAATGGCTTCATATATTCTACCAGAAGCTTTGGCTGGATTGGTTACGGGGATGGACAAAAGAATCTCTTCTTGATTATAGCTCAACCTGACGGTTCTCAGTTCAGTGTTGAGAATTGCCTTATGTTGGGTTCACCAATGCATACCCAAAATCACATCTATATCCTGGCCTTTCAGAACAATCATGTTAGCAGGAAAGTTCTGTCCGGCCATTGTTACTGGCACTTGATAGGCCACTTCTCTAGTAAAAATGTGTCCCCCAGGTGAATGAATTTTAAACCCTTCTTTTGATTCATGACATGAAATGTGATGTTGCTCCACAAATTTCTTGCTAATAAATGTATGCAAAGCACCAGAATCAAAAAGAATAATTGCAGGGTGACTGGCCACGAGAAACGTACCCATCATCACCGGTTCACCTTCCGGTGTAGTGGCCACTTGAGTATAGTATATCTGCCCTGTCTTCTTTGCATTCTTCCCCACATTATTTCCCTTGGGCTGAGCAGATTTCCCAGATCCTTGCTGAGCATTTGATTGATTCTACTTGGGATATGGGCAATCCTTGATGAAATGTCCAGACTTGCCACAATTGAAACACCCGGTTGAAGAGCTGGGCAAAGCAGGGAATCGAGTGCCCGGGGCACCCGGCTGACTTGGGGTAGTGGGGGCATTGTTGGGACGAATAATGATTGGCTGCTTTAAAGGGAATGAGGGTGGACGAGAAAAAGCGTGATTTTGGCTAGAAGGCCGGATCACAAACCGTTGCCTTTTTGCCTGGCCCTGATTAGACTTCTCACCACCAAATCCCTTGTTCTTCCCGGAACCTGCATATTTTGCTTCAACAGGTAGGGCTGTGCTGACAGCCTTCCCATACGTAAGATCTATGCAGGTGGCCATTTTTCTCTGCAATCGATCATTTAGACCCCTCATAAAGCAATTCTTCTTCTTTAAATCAGTGTTCACCTGATCGATTGCGTATTGCGACAGGTGATTAAACTTATTGAGATACTGATTGACAGTATCTCCTCCTTGTTTTAGCTTCATGAACTCTTCTTGCTTCATATGCAGAACACCTTCGGGTATATAGTGCTCGCGGAAGGCCACTTTAAATTCTTCCCATGTGACTTGATGATTAGCAGGTTGAATAGCCACGAAATTTCCCCACCAAGTGCTGGCAGGGCCGCGCAGCTGCTGCGCTGCGAATAAAGGCTTCTGTGTCTCTGAACAGCGCAGAAGACCAAATTTTTGCTCAATAACCCGTATCCATTCATCTGCTTCTAACGGGTCCTCAGCCTTGACAAATAGTGGTGGACGGGTTTCAGAGAAATCCAAATATGTGGTTTCACAGGGGCCCTGTTGATAACCCCTTCCACCCTGCTGCTGGAATTGTTGGCCCGCCATTTCTCTTAGAAAGCGGGTATTGTCTGCAGTTGCGTTCACCAAGGCGGCAATCGCCTCGGCCAATGTGGGGGGAACCGGAGGTGGATTTGGGGTAACCTCCCTCCCCCCAGAAGTTCCTGCTGCATCCTATCCTCGAGTCCTGGTAGGCATCTGAGGCAAAGAACATTTGAAATAAATATAATATGCCAGAGAAACCTTCCATTTTACATTACTATCAAAAGTAATGATATAGACTCGATGTTATACAACAGGATACATTACTCATAATACAATAGTTCAACCTATTATACAACATACTACTTCTATTTCTACAAGCTACACTACTACTCCTGCTTCTGGTTGCTCTTGGCAGCTTCATCGTCAGGTGTGGGGGACCATTCATCGACCAGCCTCATAGAAGGAGGGGGCCTAAAAAGGTCTAACTCACCACCAAGCGCTTCTCCCGCATCATGCGAGGGTCCAGCTTCTGACCTGACAGGATCCGCAGGGACATTTGGGTGTAATTGCGAATACAGTACATGAACTTCCTCATGTAAAGTATTGCAATATGCCTGCAAGTTGTCAATAGCAGTGCTAAGTTCTTCGACTCGGGCTCGAGCCTTCGCTTCCTTAGCCCAAGCTACTGAACGAGACTATACCGCCCAATCAAGCGCCAAATCCCGATCAGCAAGTTGATCTTGCAGGCTACGGATGTAACTTCTTAATTCATTTATTCGATCGCCATCCGCAACACATAAATTGGTCCTACGTTGTAATTCTGTTTGCAATTGATTCACGCGGGCTTCGAGATCCCCAATTGGATCGTTGCTTCCGCTGCTGCTATCTTGCTCCCGTGGGGCAAGTTGGTGTCGAGGTACACCGATAGGCCCAGTATGCTTTCGCGCAGTTTTCCTTGTACGCGGCGGCATTTTCTAAGGGGGAAAATTTATTAGTACAATTCTTAGCATGATGCATGATTAATTACAGAATCAACCCTAGTTGATTCAACCTTCTATACATTGCACTCTTCCTATCTGGTCTTTGAAATGAACTCTTCAGAGATACTTAGGTAAGAAGAGAAGAAATTTTCTAGACAAGTCTTAAGAAAATCTTTTTGAAGATGCTACATAATATCTGCCAAGAAGGGCTACGCTCCGATACCAGCTGTGACGGAACCTCCCAAGTCATTAGGCCCACCTACAGTTGTCCTTGTCCAACAGACATCGGACAACCCTGTAGATGTTCCTGAATCACTTGACAAGTTCGGTATCCTTTCTCTTACCTTTCCAGGAACGTTTCACCCGTCTGACAGATAATATGTTCATCAGAGATGCGGAAATGCGGAAGTGATTACATAAACTTACATTTATTTAAAAGGTAAGAGTAAGTCATTTAATACAGACCAGAGTGTAAAGCGAGTGCTGAAAAGGATTATTATAATACCTGGGAGGCAAAAACTCCTCCCATTAAGTTCTTTACATAAAAGTTTTTAAGGAGGACTCGGTCCTCCAACAGCTTCATTCTTGATTGTCTTCATTTTTCACCACCTTGGTACAAAAACAACAAAGGTTTGTTGTCTCCTCACCTAAAAACAACGGGGGAATAAACCTTGAGTATGGGATTACTCAGCAAGTCTTACCCGACTAAAGAAAAGACTCTCAAGGGTATGCTGGTTACATGGGAGTCAAGGTAAGGCCTTTCAATAATCAAAGACTCTGTTTGCAGAATTGCTTACTAAAGTGGATCCTTAAAATCCAATTTTATTGTCAGGTTAAGTAAAATTACCTGCAGCTAGTGTTCTTTCTACCCTAGTTCAATCACTTGACCTGCACTAGCCAATTTCTTATCAACCCTTCATCTTTACTGGATTGCTACGTGTAGGTCAGTGGCCAAGTCTCCATAACCGCGGAGGTACGGCGATCCGAATCGATTATACTCAGCTGAGGATCTCCGATGACACGACATATGTAGCACTTAACCCTTGCATATGTCAACCCGCCACCGAGTTTCTTAAGACCAGATCAGGTTCACGCAAACCGAGAGCACAGATACACCACCGTCCAGCCTCTTGCCACGGAGGGTACACGCTACTCTCGCCACCGCTCCACGCCCATTTTGTGTTATCTTATTCTGGCCTTAGTCTGCCCAAGGCAAAGCTTACCCATGACGAGGCATGTGACCAGTTAAAGGGTCCTCGGTCAGCAGGCTTACATCAAGACAGCCCTTAATCGACTCAGACGGAGACACTACACCGAGACTCTCTTTCTCATGCAAGTCACCCGCCCGGTCTCAGCTTAATCATTTAACCCCAAAGGTTGGTACCTGGCAGAGGTACATCTTTTCCGATGTTGGACCCATCATGGCCATGATGGATCCACCATCAAGTTTTGTTTTCAAAAACATCCCAACCACTTTTGCCACATTATCTTTTGTAAAAACAAAACATTTTGTTTTACTGAAGCAAGGCTAAGCATAAAGAAAATCCTTTGTAAAACGGTGATCAAGGAAGGTAATCAAATTCAAGGAAGGTAATACAGGAATTGTTTTAGCAATCCACTCCTATCACCTAATGCATCAAGCAAGTGAAAAATATTTTTAAAACACAAGGGGGGTGGCAAATGCACCGGGGCTTGCCTTTGTTTATGGGTGAGTCAGGCTCAGATCCACAAATATCGAAGTAGAAACAATTCTCAGCCTGAGTGTCCAAAGGTGGTGGTACTTGCTCTTCAGTGGCTTCCACTTCTTCCTCGTGTTCTAATCATAACCACATATATGTATAAGAATGAATGCCATGTAATGCTCATGAGGGTGCGAAGATAATACAAATTTATTATCTAAGTCTTGAATACAACTTTCCTTCACGGAACTCTGAGAACTTAGGGTTTCCGGAGTCGGTAAAGGACTTCACAGGGCAAGGGGTTTTGGGGTTTGGTGATCAAACAAGGTCCAAATCAACCCAAATTCTACCCAAGGCTTCTAAATAATGTAAGGAACTCATATAAAAAGTTTGAGCATTTTTGGGATTACCATTTATCTTTTAAAAATCCAGAACTACTACCTTAAACTATTTTAAATACCTTAAAATTCCTAATTTACCCTAAAAATCATGAAACTATTTTTATTAAATTCTTGGGAAAATAAGAAGTTTAGGAAAATTGGTTTCACAATTTTAGGATTTTTCTACCATTTTCTATAATTGTTTTGGCTCTGGAATAAAAAGAAAAGGAAAAACTGGTGAATAGTACTGGGCTGATTTCAGCCCAGCGGCCCAGTTCAGAGGGGAAAGGCGCCCGCGCTGGCCATTTTGCACAGAGGACCCCGGGTGTTTGGTTATCTGGAAATAAGTTCTTTTACTATTCTTACGTGTCGCTGACGGTTTACAGAAACACCCTCAAGTTTCTAATCCTTCACACGGAAAGGTCCCCGACGGCGTCGCGCGGAGGATGAACTCCGGCGAGCATCTGTACCGACCGATTGGGGCAACGGCTAGGTTCTCCGAGCAACAGACATGAAATTGGGGCTACCTTAATCATTTCCCCCAACTGAATTGCATTAATGATCAACTAAGGAGCTCTGGCCATGGTGACCGAGAGTATGGCGGCTAGATCGTCGCGTTCCCGGCGACTGGTGGTCTCTTAGTTTGAATTGATGGCTCGGCAAGCATCACAGAGTAACCAGAGTGCTCAAACAAGGGATAGAGAGAGATGAACTAACCTGGAAAGGGCTGGCCGTGGTGATGGGTGGTTTACGGTGGCGGAGAGTCGATTTGGGGGAAGTTGGAAATTGGGGAGCTGTGGGGAATGATCGGAGCTACGAGTGGGTTCTCTGGACGCACGATTACCTAGCGGAACGGGCTGAGGCTTCAATTTATAGGATACTTAAGCGGTGGTGGCCAATTTGGTCGAGCAACGCTGGTAGTCGGAGATGGAGAAGAACCTGGCGCGGTGAATTCGTGTCCATCGCCGTGGCAGGCTCACCGGCGTTGATTAGACAGCAGTGGGGGTTTACGGCGACGCAGTGGAAGGGTTGAGCCACGCGGCGCACAGCCGGGAGGCGGTGGTCATCGGTGAGCTTATCTGCTCAGCCGTAGGGTAGAGGGGGAAAGCACGGGGGGTCGCCGGAATGGAGCCCAGCTCATCGGCGGTGAAGATTCTCCTTACCCCGCGACGTTATCCGTCTACCAGAGCACGAATCTGCACGCCGTTGACGCGAATCAAGGCGGGGGATCGTCGGCGGTGGAGTACTCTGAATCCCCCCCCCCCGATAGCACTGTACCATCGGATATTCAGTTTATGATGCCTGACAGAGCAACTTTAGAGCCATTTTTCTCCAATTTTTGCATTACAACTTTGTCATCTATCTGCACCAAAGTTGTAGGGCTATCATCCAACTATAACTTTGCTACAAGGTGCTCTCACAAAAAGTCACTGGATCATGCTTAAAATTAAGCCCTAAGTTCATGTCATCCCACTGTTAATCTGAATTTTAGACTTCAAGCAGTCTGACAGTCCAACTTCAGGCTCAATTATCTCCAGTTTTTCTTAACAACTATGCTCACACCCTTAAGCAAAGTTGTTCTCCTATGATTAGGCTATAATTTTGATGTGGTGACCTAGGGCAAAAACCCTCTTGTTTAGAAGTTACAAGGTCACAAAGATGAGCACAATACACTGAAATTCAGACTTAGTCAAAAGAGTTCAAATGTGGCTCTTTTGCAAATAAGTCTAAAACTCAGGGTTTAGCTTGCACATTCATATATGAGTGACCCAAATGAATTAAGATACTTATTTGACTTGGTTTTTGCACTTTAGTCCAAAAGTGGACTAATTTTGCACATAGGACCCTAGGGTTTGGTTTTAGGGTTTTCCATGGTCCAAATGGGGATCTTTGGTATCCCACGGGTCTAAGTGTAATTCCACTTAAGTCTTGGGATCATTTTGTGACCCTTCCCTTAAATCTTTTAGGTTTTCTTCATTTGGGTTAATTTTTTGCCCCTTTAAGCCTTATTTAGGGTCAGGTTCCCTATCAAGGGTCCTATTTGCAAAACACTGAAAACAATACACTTGTTTGAAATTTTTACCTAGTGAATGCACTCTAAGTGTGTCAAACATATGCAATGCTAATGTTTATGATGCCATGCTCAAGTTTTAGTTACAGTAACACCAGGGGTGTTACACATGGGATCAGATGAGTGAGCAAACGTTGGGGGATGACCTCTCATGAATTCAGCACGCTTGTCCCTGGGCATCTGAGGCATTTGAGGCTGAGGTGGTGCCTGCTGCTGCTGCTGAATGGCGGCCAGAGTCTGAACGATGGCTTGAACTGCCTGAGTCTGCATCATGAACATCTGCTCGATCGACATCAGGGGCAGGGGTGGCAGCTGCTGTTGCTGGAGTACCTCATCCTGCGGTGCTGCCTGCTCCTGCTGAGCACGCCTTCCTCCTCTGCGCCTGTTTTTGGACATCTGCAGAATGCAATCACATATCAGAACTGATCTTGCAAATCTTGTAGCATAAGAAAAGAGTATAGAATCCTTCAACAACACTGAATAGATGAACATCTTCACTGATCTCCAACACAGACCAACACAGCTTCTCAGATAAAGAGGAAAGTAGAATAAAAAGGGCTTCCCAACTAGATAACTAACTCCATTAACATACAACGGGTAAACTAGAATGCAAGGGATACCCACACTCTGGTGACAGTCATTATAAAGATCCAACTCCAACATTGTTCATCATAACAAGCATAAAAGCATAGGATAAGCAAACTACCCTGTCTAACTAAGACTAACTAAGAGCAAGACTAACGCTAAGACTGAGACTGAGACTAAGACTAAAACTTCTATATTAAGCATTTTATTACACGACTCAACACTGACGATCTATGGTTCTAAATCTATCTTGGTCTTGCAGTCGGGGTTGCCATAAGACTGGTGTCCACGCCGAGGTGAGCGGTACGGGTGCCGGGTCCCGACGGGAGCTGGGGAGCCATCCTCAAGGTGACAACGCTCCGCTCACTCAGCCCGCAGCTGGGCGATCTCAGCACGAGCCCTACTCAGCTTGTCTAGCGCATGGTCCAGCTCCGTGTTTAGCACGGCGGCTAGGTTGACTGTGCTGCTCAACCTAGGATTGTCCTCACCAACAGGTGAGACAATCACACCTCCTGTGCTACGAGATGGACAGCGGGGGTAATACTTCAGGTTGAGACAGTCGGCTACGCCGCTGAGAACCGAGCAGTATTGCGAAAGCGTACGCCGTGCGGCATCTTGCATGGCCGCCTTAGCTGAGTCCCGCTCAGAGATGGAATAGTGCTCCGAGCAGATCTCCGCACCCTAGAGACTGTTCTCCGGACAGCGCACCAAGCAGGTCGCCTCCCAGTGGTCCGGGTAGACCCCACGACTGTGCTGGAAGACCACACAGCGATACTCGATAGACCAAGTACGCCGGTCAAGTGCCCGATGTAGCAGGGTGTCGAGCGCATCGTGGAAGTGACACCCGCGAGCAGCGTCGCGAGTGATGGGTTGAGCAACCATCCTTCCAGCTCCTGGTCGATAGAAAAGTCGGTGTCGTGGCTCGAGCTGCTGTCGCCACCTTCGTCGTCTGGGTCTCCTCCAGCAGCTACTCCAGCGGCTGGGGCGCTCAGTGGTGGTGCAGGGGGCTCCTCCAGCGGGAGCACAGGGGAGCAGCTCCTCACAGACTCTATCTCCTGCTGGAGCGAGAAAGAAGAGCCCTGCTACTCCTGCTCCTGTCTACGACGCTCTTGCTCCTCATACAGGAGGTGGTGCAGCCTCTCCAAATGGCTGGACTGACCGGTCACCGGATGACGAAGCGGACGCTCAGCGAGACGAGAGGGTAAGAAGGGGACGACGGACTTCCGTGTAGTGTGTCTAAGACAAACCATCTACAAAAGACACCGTAAGCATAAGAGTGAGAACAGAACAAATATGACCAGCAAGTAAACCATAAAGAAATGAAGGATTAGAATAAAACACAATTTTCAGCAAGGTATAACATATAGTAGAACATAGGTTTGATCGATATGACCAACTTTTGAAAGGATACCAAAGTCAAGGTGATAATAGAGGTCTATAATCCTTAGAACGACCATTCTACTCTAGGTTAGCGGTCCTACAGTCAGCACGGCTTTGATACCACTTATGTCACACCCAGTTTTAGAAGGCAAACTAAATGCGAACCATGTACGTGCCAGGATCAGCAATTCACGCACACAGCAGTTACATAACATGGACATCATCATGCAGTGCTCAAATAATAACATAAAATGGGAAATAATAGTCGATTACATCATATCCTGAGACATCCACATAGTCTTTACAATAATCAAAGTGCGGAAAAGAAACGTAGATACACGCGGCCTTCACAGGCAGCTGACTGGGGTTGCCGCTAACCCACGCCTAGAACTCATCATAATCTTGGAACTCCTGGTGGTCTCCTTCCACGGCTTCATCTTCTCCTGAGCAGTGGTTGCAATGCAGAAAACCTGAGGGGGGAGGGTTTGGTGTGTAGAGCAAGGGTGAGTACACATCAACATACTCAGCAAGTGTCCTGTTTGGCTGTAGTGGACTAGCTTTATGTGGGGGTAAGTCAAGCAGTTGCTTTTAGTTGGTCATGTTATTATTTACTAGTAGAAAGCCAGGTTTTAGCATTAACCCAAGTTATTAACCCGATGTACCCTTTCCAAACAGAAAGAATACCACTTACCAGTACCATAGTCATAACCAAAACCATCAATCTCATTGCCACCTGTAGACCAAAACGTCTCTGATCAAGTACCACTAATCAATGGAGCTCCCTTGGCCGCTCATAACCGCGAGCACGGCTGATATATCAGTTTCATAACACTCTGCAGAGGTTGCACAGTTTACCCACAAGCCGTGATTCCCTCTTGCCTCGGGCCGATCAAACCCTTAAACACTACCAAGGTGAATAGGCAGGGTCTCACTACGTAGCCTTTACAAAGATTCCCTGAGGATGTAGCCGTCCGTTAGGTTTCCTAAATGTACCGCACTCCTCCCCAAGGGGCAAACCAACCTTGGCAGAGCAAGCCACACACACCGAGCCCCATTGATGGCACGACGGCGAAGCGAACTACACATCAGTTCCTCTAATTATTCAGCTAAGGGCATCCCATTCCACCCTCATGGTTGCACTGTTTTCCCGGGCGGTCATCCAACGAACCAGTCCTTACGGAGAGGCACTCGAGAAACAGCTCGAGCCCCCTTGAGTACCACAGATATAAAATCATAATAAAGGAGGGAAACAGCGTATCATTGATATTTCTCATCATGTTCATTGATTAGAGTTGAGCAATAGCATAAAGCTAAACAATAATAATCCAACCCAAATAGGTAAACAAGGACATGGACAACAAAAGCTAGTAAATCCTTAGGTATAACTGTGAAATGCGGGAGGTGAATTTAAAGAATGTATAGGACAAAGATAGGTCAAGGGACACTTGCCTCCACTAACCGACTGCTGCTCAGGGGCTTCTCCTGCGAGTTCTTCGGGCTCCTCAACCAGATCGTTCTCTATGCGAGTGCAAACATACATACATCCATCCATTCGAATTAGGAAATAAACAATACACCATTCAAGAGAGCAGATGAGTCAAATATGCATAAGGTATGACATACGATATTACATTCGCCATGGCTAGAAAAAGAAGAAAGAAGGTCTCGCAGTGGTTAAAGCTATACTCGAGGCGTATTACGGGTAGATGCGTAACTAACCATTACGTGATCTATTTCCATCGAGATACACAAACAAGTATTAATCACATGCACTAATAGAATTATAACTATTTTCAATTGATCAACCTTACACGAGGTCCAAGATTAGCTACATAAATAACTAACGTAACCAATTTCTAAATTGAGTTTCCATTTATTGATATGAATAATGTGCTTAGCACACATAAAATACACGAGGGAGGGGGTAGACGGGCACGTCTAGGGGTAGACGAGCGCGCCCGGGGGGGGGGGCACGGCGAGCCGTACCAAAGCACCGCGTGCACCACGCGAGCATGCGCGCGCAAGGCCGCGCTGACGCGTCGCGAACGGGCCGCGCACACGTCGGGGCCGAGCCGCGCACGCGCTGCGTTGCACGTCGCAAGTGGCAACGGGGCCATGCCGGGGTCAAACGCGCGGGGCCGCGCGTCGGACGAGCTCAAGGCCGCACGCCATAGGCACGCTGGGCCGAGCTCAAGGCCGCGTGCAGGGCATGCCGAGGCGGGCGGGTCGCGGGAGTCGCGCGCCGGGACGGGGATGCGCAGGGCGCCACAGCGGGTGCGCGCAGCGGGGAGGGGGCCGAACGCGTGGCCGGGGACGGGGACGCCGCGCCACGTCAAACAGGCACGCGCGCAGAGCGCGCCATGGCCACGCGCCATAGGCCGGCGGGGCCGGGCCGCCATGGCCGGGGCAGGGGGACGGGGCCGGGGGGCGAACGCGCGCGTAGGGCACCGCGCCAGGGGCTCGCCGGGGCGGGCGGACGTGAGCGCGCCGAGGGCGCTGAGGCCAGGCCGCGCGGGGGAGGGGGGCACCGAGCCGGGGTGAGGTGGGGCGCCGGGGACCACGGGTCACGCCGGACCGAGCGCAGCCGCGCCGAGGGAGGGGTTGGGGCGGGCGGACGCCCCACGGCCACGCCGGAACAGGCCACGAGGGAAGGGGGAAAGGGGGGCGCCGAGCCAGGGCGAGCGCGCCAAGGGCCGCCGCCGAGCGCGAGCGGGACACCGGGAGTCGCGGCCGCGCGGGGAGGGCAGGGGAACCGCGCCTGGCGGGGCGCGCTGAGGGCAAGCCGCCATGGCTGGCCGCGCCAAAGCCGGGAAGGGGAGGGGGAAGGTGAGGAAGAGAGGGGGAGGGGGGCTCACCGCAGGGCGGCGAGGTCGGCGACGTCGAGGGGCGACGGGGCGTCGGGGAGAGATGAGAGGGAGATCATGCGTGGGAGAGGGTAGAAGGCAGAGAGAGAGGCGGTTGTGGAGGGTGGGGGATGACAGACGGGCCCCACCAGGGGGTGGCGGCGGCGGCTGGGCAACTGCCCAGCGCGCGCAGGCGGTAGGAGCGGGCGAGCCGTTGGGGCGGCTGGGCCGCGCGCCAGCCGGACGACCCAAGTCGAGGGGGGGCTTTCGCGGGCCGCGCGGGGGAAAGAAAGCGGTTGGGCCGCGAGCGCGCGCCCGCCGCGGGCCGAGGCCAGGTGGGCCACGAGCAGGCCGCCGAGCAAGCCCAGGACGCAGGGAGGGTTTTTTCCTTTTTTTCTATTTTTTCCTGTTTTAGCTCTAATTCATCACTAGACCGCATGATTCACAAACCCCCTCAATCAATCAGCAAAAATGCATGATCCGGTAAGATGCAACAACTAAATAAAATACTTCTAGGGTTTATTATTATTATACGACCTAGAGTTTTGGAAATGGGTGAGGTTTTATCGAAAAGAAATGGGGAAAAAGAGTAACGCCCGAATTTAGCGAGTGACAGAGAAAGAAAAATTCAACTCAAAATTCGGGGCGTTACAAACCTACCCCCCTTAAAAGAATCTCGCCCTCGAGATTCAGGGCTGGCTAGCAAAGAGTTCTGGGTATTTAGCCATCAGATCATCCTCACGCTCTCAGGTTGCTTCTTCCTCAGAGTGATGTCCCCATCTGACTTTGCACATTCTGATAGTCTTCCTTCGAGTGACTCTGTCTACAGTCTCAAGGATTTGTGTTGGCTTCTCAACGTAGGTCAAGTCCTCCTGGACTTCAAGACCCTCCACTGGCAACTGCTCTTCTGGCACACTCAGACATTTCTTCAACTAAGACACATGAAAGACATTATGCACAGTAGATAAATTTTCTGGCAGACTGAGCTGATAGGCCACTTCTCCACGCCTTGCGAGAATCTAATACGGACCAACGTAGCAGGGCACTAGCTTGCCTTTGACTCCGAATCTTCTGACTCCTCTGATCGGTGACACTTTCAGATAGACAAAATCTCCAACTTCGAAACTCAGCTCTCTTCTTCTTGTGTCTGCATAGCTTCGTTGCCTTGATTGTGCTATCTTCAGGTTCTCCCGAACCATCTTGATGTTCTCTTCAGCTTCAAGTAAAATGTCCGGCCCGAACACTTGCTTTTCTCCAGGCTGATCCCATTGCAACGGAGTTCTACAACTCCTCCCATAAAGCACCTGAAATGGTGACATCTTTAAGCTAGCCTGGTAACTATTGTTATAGGAGAACTCTGCATAAGGCAACCTCTTGTCCCATCCGGACTGATCTTGCAACGCACAGGCTCTCAACATGTCTTCAAGGATTTGATTGGTTCTTTCGGTCTAACCATCTGTCTGCGGATGATAAGCTGAACTGAAATTCAGATGTGTGCCCAAGGCTTCATGCAACTACTGCCAGAAATGAGAGGTGAACTGCGTTCCTCTGTCTAACACTATCTTCTTTGGCACACCATGAAGACAAACGATCCAAGACATGTACAGCTCTACCAATACTGCACTGTTGTAGTTGGTCTTGACTGGTATGAAGTGGGCCAACTTGGTTAAGCGGTCCACTACTACCCAAATAGAATCATAGCCTGCTCGAGTGTGAGGCAATCCGACTATGAAGTCCATACCGATTTCATCCCATTTCCACTGAGGAATTTGCAACGGTTGCAACAATCCGGCTGGCCTCTGATGCTCTGCCTTGATCCGTCGACAACTATCACACATAGCAACATACTCTGCGATCTCCCTCTTCATTCCGTACCACCAGAATTTCTCCTTTAGATCTTGATATATCTTCTCACTTCCAAGGTGAATCGAATAAGCTGTCTCATGAGCTTCCTTGAGAATCAACTCCTGAATAGACTGGACATTGGGAACACACAGGTGGTCTTTGAACCAAATCAAACCTTCTGCATCTTCTCGAAAGTCTTTGCCTTTGCCTTCTAGAATCAGTCATCGGATTTCCCTGATCTTCTCATCATTCTTCTGTGCTTCTTTGATTTCCTGCTCTAAGGTGGGTTCTAACTCAACTGTTACTCCTCGCATATTATTCAGAAATCCGAGGTTCAACCTATCAAACTCTTTGGCCAACTCATAAGGCATCGGACGAGCGACCATCAGATGGACCTGACTCTTCCTGCTCAAAGCGTCTGCCACTACGTTCGCTTTGCCTGGATGGTAATGAATCTCCAGTTCATAGTCCTTGATCAACTCTAACCATCTTTGCTGCCTCATATTCAACTCTAACTGAGTGAATATGTACTTCAGATTCTTGTGGTCTGTGTAAACATCACATTTCTGCCCATACAGATAGTGCCTCCATGTCTTCAGTGCGTGAACCACTGCTACCAACTCTAGGTCATGGATTGGGTAATTCTTCTCATGAATCTTCAGCTGTCGGGACGAGTAAGCCACAACTCTTCCTTCCTGCATCAACACGCATCCCAAACCTGTGTAACAAGCATCACAATACACCGAGAAGGGCTTGTGCACATCAGGCAAGACTAAGACAGGCGTTGTAGTCAACTTCTCTTTCAGCGCTTCGAAGGCCTCTCGACATTTCTGGGTCCACTTGAACTCAACTTTGTTGCCTAGCAAAGCTGTCATTGGTTTCGCAATCTTCGAGAACCCTTCAATGAATCGCCGATAATATCAGGCCATTCCAATGAAGCTCTTGATTCCTTGGGCATCTATTGGGGCTTTCCAGTTCAGAATGTCTACAACTTTCTTTGGATCCACATCCAATCCTTATTTGTTGATTATGTGACCCAAGAACAGGACTTCATCAATCCAGAACTCACACTTGCTCAACTTTGCATACAGCTGGTGCTCTCGCAATCTCTGCAATACCATCCTCAAATAATCTGCATGCTCTTCTTCGCTTTGAGAATATATAAGAATATCATCAATAAATACCACCACAAACTTGTCAAGATAATCCATGAATACACTGTTCATCAGATTCATGAAGAAAGCTGGTGCATTTGTCAAACCTAAAGACATCACAGCGAACTCATACAACCCATACTTGGTAATGAATGTCGTCTTCGGAATGTTTGAAGGTCGAATCCTGAGCTGATGATAACCTGACCTCAGATCTATCTTTGAGAACACACTAGCTCCTCTCAATTGGTCAAACAGATCTTCTATTCTGGGCAAGGGGTACTTGTTCTTGATTGTGACTTCATTTAGAGCTCGATAATCGATACACATCCTTCGAGTGCCATCTTTCTTCTCCACGAATAGGACAGGGGCGACCCAAGGCGAGGTGCTTGGCCAGTTGTAACCTTTCTCTGACAGTTCATCGATTTGCTTCTTAAGCTCAACCAACTCTAGTCCAGATACTCTGTAAGCTCTCTTAAAGATGGGGGCGGTTCTAGGAAGAAGCTCTATGGCAAACTCAACTTTCCGCTCGGGTGGCATACCTGGTAAGTCCTTTGGAAACACATCTGGGAACTCGGACACAACCTTGATAATATCAATTGGGTCTGCTTCACTGCTATCGACAGCCATCTGATAACAACTTCCTTTCTTCGGCTTAGGTGGGACTAACTTGGTCACCACTTCCTCTCCTAGTGGGGACATCAACTTGATTGTCTTCTTATCACAACTGATGACTGCCTGATACTTATCTAGCCAATTTATCCCTAGGATGACATCTATTCCCTGACTACTCATTACTATGAGATTAGCGGGAAATGCTATCCCCCTTATTTCCACACTTACATTCAAGCAAATGCTATCGGCTCGAATTCTACCACCAGCTGAATCAATTTGAATGGGGGTTGACATGGTAGTAATTGGAAGATTATGTGCTTCTACCCATGATGCAGTAATGAAAGAATGCGTTGCTCTAGTATCAAATAACACTTCTGCAATATGGGAGTCGACTAGAAACATACCTACTGTCATGTCGGGGTTTTCCTGGACTGCTTCAGCCTCCAAGTAGTTCAGTCTCCCATGGTTGTAGCGTGGCTGAGGGCGGTTGCCCGCTCCAGGCTGAGGCACATTCTGTTTTGCTGGGGCATTAGGGCCTGACTTTTGCTGGGCTGCCTTCTTAGGACATTGCATCACCCAATGGCCTTGCTCTCCATAATGGAAACATGCTCTGCTTCCACCCTGAACTGGTGCTGCTTGACTGCTTTGCTGGTTTGCTAGGGTAGGAAGATGAGGTGCCTGTTGATTCTGCCTCTGGAACTGACCTCCTCCTGACTGATTATTTTGGCGATTCTGATGCTGGTGCTGAGGATACTGCTTTTGGAACTGCTGCTGCGGAGGTGGACGCTGGTTCTGCCTGAACTGCTGAGGTTGATTTCCTGAGAAACGAGGGCAATTGTTGCTTCCAGGCTGGGGTCCACTGATCTTGCGCTTGCGATCCTCCATCTCTTTGTGCTTCCTCTCTGTCATGATTGCCCTATCCATTAGGTGCTGAAATGTGGGGAAGGTATGATTCATCAGCTGATAATGCAGGGGATCAACTAAGCCTCTTAAGAAGCGATACTGCCTCTTAGCATCTGTGTTGACATCCTCAGAAGCATAGCAGGACAGCTGTAGAAACTTGTCTCGGTACTCACTAACAGACATCGGCCCTTGCTTGAGCGCCAAGGACTCCTCCTTCTTCAATGTCATCAGACCTGCAGGAGCATGGTACCGACGGAAATTGTTTCTGAATTCCTCCCAGGTAATAGTGTCGGGGTTGGCATGGGTGGTGAGGTAAGACTCCCACCAGGATTGGGCTGCTCCTCTCAACAGACGGGGACCGTACAGAACTTTCTCCCTGTCATCACACTGAGCGGTATGCAACCCCCGCTCCACTGTGCGCAACCAGTCTTCAGCATCCATGGGATCAGATGAGTGAGCAAATGTTGGGGGATGACCTCTCATGAATTCAACACGCTTGTCCCTGGGCATCTAAGGCATTTGAGGCTGAGGTGGTGCCTGGTGCTGCTGCTGCTGAATGGCAGCCAGAGTCTGACCGATGGCTTGAACTGCCTGAGTCTGCATCATGAACATCTACTCGATCGACATCGGGGGTGGGGGTGGTAGCTGCTGTTGCTGGGGTACCTCATCCTGCGGTGCTGCCTGCTCCTGCTGAGCACGCCTTCCTCCTCTGCGCCCGTTTTCGGACATCTGCAGAATGCAATCACATATCAGAACTGATCTTGCAAATCTTGTAGCATAAGAAAAGAGTATAGAATCCTTCAACAACACTGAACAGATGAACATCTTCACTGATCTCCAACACAGACCAACACAGCTTCTCAGATAAAGAGGAAAGTAGAACAAAAAGGGCTTCCCAACTAGATAACTAACTCCATTAACATACAACGGGTAAACCAGAACGCAGGGGATACCCACACTCTAGTGACAGTCATTACAAAGATCCAACTCCAACATTGTTCATCATAACAAGCATAAAAGCACAGGATAAGCAAACTACCCTGTCTAACTAAGACTAACTAAGAGCGAGACTAACGCTAAGACTAAGACTGAGACTAAGAATAAAACTTCTATATTAAGCATTTTATTACACGACTCAACACTGACGATCTATGGTTCTAAATCTATCTTGGTCTTGCAGTCTGGGTTGCCATAAGACTAGTGTCCACGCCGAGGTGAGCGGTACAGGTGTTGGGTCCCGACAGGAGCGGGGGAGCCATCCTCTAGGTGACGACGCTCCGCGCGCTTAGCCTGCAGCTGGGCGATCTCAGCACGAGCCCTACTCAGCTCGTGTAGCGCATGGTCCAGCTCCGTGTTTAGCACCGCGGCTAGGTTGACTGTGCTGCTCAACCTAGGATTGTCCTCACCAACAGGTGAGACAATCACGCCTCCTGTGGTGCCAGATGGAAGGTGGGGGTAATACTTCAGGTTGAGACCGTCGGCTACCCCGCCGAGAACCGAGCAGTAGTGCGAAAGCGCATGCCGTGTGGCATCTTGCATGGCCGCCTCAGCTGAGTCCCGCTCAGAGATGGAATAGTGCTCTGAGCAGATCTCCGCACCCCGGAGACTGTTCTCCGGATGGCGCACCAAGCAGGTTGCCTCCCAGCGGTCCGGGTAGACCCCGCGACTGTGCTGGAAGACCACACAGCGATACTCGATAGACCAAGTACGCCGGTCAAGTGCCCGACGTAGCAGGGTGTCGAGCGCATCGTGGAAGTGACACCTGCGAGCAGCGTCACGAGTGATGGGTTGAGCAAACCATCCTTCCAGCTCCTGGTCGGCAGAAAAGTCAGTGTTGTGGCTCGAGCTGCTGTCGCCACCTCCGTCGTCTAGGTCTCCTCCAGCAGCTACTCTAGCGGCTGGGGCGCCTCCAGCGGGAGCATAGGGGAGCAGCTCCTCAGAGACTCTATCTCCTGCTGGAGCGAGAAAGAAGAGCCCTGCTGCTCCTGCTCATGTCTACGACGCTCCTACTCCTCATGCAGGCGGTGGTGCAGCCTCTCCAAATGGCTGGACTGACCGGTCACCGGATGGCGAAGCGGACGCTCAGCGAGACGAGAGGGTAAGGGGATGACGGACTTCTGTGCAGTGTGTCTAAGACGAGCCATCTACAAAAGATACTGTAAGCATAAGAGTGAGAACAGAACTAATATGACTAGCAAGTAAACCATAAAGAAATGAAGGATTAGAATAAAACACAATTTTCAGCAAGGTATAACATATAGTAGAACATAGGTTTGATCGATATGACCAACTTTAGAAAGGATACCAAAGTCAAGGTGATAATAGAGGTCTATAATCCTTAGAACAACCATTCTACTCTAGGTTAGCGGTCCTACAGTCAGCACGACTTTGATACCACTTATGTCACACCCAGTTTTAGAAGGCAAACTGAATGCGAACCATGTACGTGCCAGGATCAACAATTCACGCACACAGCAGTTACATAACATGGACATCATCACATAGTGCTCAAATAATAACATAAAAGGGGAAATAATAGTCGATTACATCATATCCTGAGACATCCACGTAGTCTTTACAATAATCAAAGTGTGGAAAAGAAACGTAGATACACGCGGCCTTCACAGGCAGCCGACTGGGGGTTGCCACTAACCCACGCCTAGAACTCATCATAATCTTGGAACTCCTGGTGGTCTCCTTCCACAGCTTCATCTTCTCCTGAGTAGTGGTTGCAATGCAGACAACCTGAGGGGGGAGGGTTTGGTGTGTAGAGCAAGGGTGAGTACACATCAACATACTCAGCAAGTGTCCTGTTTGGCTGTAGTGGACTAGCTTTATGTGGGGGTAAGTCAAGCAGTTGCTTTTAGTTGGTCAGGTTATTATTTACTAGTAGAAAGCCAGGTTTTAGCATTAACCCAAGTTATTAACCCGATGTACCCTTTCCAAACGGAAAGAATACCACTTACCGGTACCATAGTCATAACCAAAACCATCAATCTCATTGCCACTTGTAAACCAAAACGTCTTTGATCAAGTACCACTAATCAATGGAGCTCCCTTGGCTGCTCATAACCACGAGCACGGTAGATATATCAGTTTCATAACACTCTGCAGAGGTTGTGCACTTTACCCACAAGCCATGATTCCCTCTTGCCTCGGGTTGATCAAACCCTTAAACACTACCAATGTGAATAGGCAGGGTCTCACTACATAGCCTTTACAAAGATTCCCTGAGGATGTAGCCACCCGTTAGGTTTCCTAAATGTACCGCACTCCTCCCCAAGGGGCAAACCAACCTTGGTAGAGCGAGCCGCACACACCGAGCCCCATTGACGGCACGACGGCGAAGCAAACTACACATTAGTTCCTCTAATTATTCAGCTAAGGGCGTCCCATTCCACCCTCATGGTTGCACTGTTTTCCCGGGCGGTCATCCAACGAACCAGTCCTTACGGACAGGCACTCGAGAAACAGCTCGAGCCCCCTTGAGTACCACAGATATAAAATCATAATAAAGGAGGGAAACAACGTATCATTGATATTTCTCATCATGTTCATTGATTAGAGTTGAGCAATAGCATAAAGCTAAACAATAATAATCCAACCCAAATAGGTAAACAAGGACATGGACAACAAAAGCTAGTAAATCCTTAGGTATAACTGTGAAATGCGGGAGGTGAATTTAAAGAATGTATAGGACAAAGATAGGTCAAGGGACACTTGCCTCCACCAACTGACTGCTGCTCAGGGGCTTCTCCTGCGAGTTCTTCGGGCTCCTCAACCAGATAGTTCTCTATGCGAGCGCAAACATACATACATCCATCCATTCGAATTAGGAAATAAACAATACACCATTCAAGAGAGCAGATGAGTCAAATATGCATAAGGTATGGCATACGATATTGCATTCGCCATGGCTAGAAAAAGAAGAAAGAAGGTCTCGCAGTGGTTAAAGCTATACTCGAGACGTATTACGGGTAGACGCGTAACTAACCATTACGTGATCTATTTCCATCGAGTTACACTAACAAGTATTAATCACATGCACTAATAGAATTATAACTATTTTCAATTGATCAACCTTACACGAGGTCCAAGATTAGCTACATAAAATAACTAACGTAACCAATTTCTAAATTGAGTTTCCATTTATTGATATGAATAACGTGCTTAGCGTGCATAAAATACACGAGGGAGGGGGGTAGACGGGCACATCTAGGGGTAGAGGAGCGCGCAAGGCCGCGCTGACGCGTCGCGAACGGGCCGCGCACACGCCGGGGCCGAGCCGCGCACGCGCTGCGTTGCGCGTCGCGAGCGGCAACGGGGCCATGCCGGGGTCAAATGCGCGGGGCCGCACGTTGGCCGAGCTCAAGGCCGCGCGCCATAGGCACGCTGGGCCGAGCTCAAGGCCACGCGCAGGGCATGCTGAGGCGGGCGGGTCGTGGGGACCGCGCGCCGGGACGGGGCTACGCAGGGCGCCACGGCGGGGGCGCGCGCGAGGAGGGGGCCGAACGCGTGGCCGGGGACGGGGAAGCCGCGCCACGCCGGGCGGGCACGCACGCAGAGCGCACCATGGCCACACGCCATAGGCCGACGGGGCCGGGCCGCCATGGCCGGGGCAGAGGGATGGGGGCGGGGGGGGGGGGCGAACGCGTGCGCAGGGCACTGCGCCAGGGGCTTGCCGGGGCGGGTGGACGCGAGCGCGCCGAGGGCGGGCCGCGCAGGGGAGGGGGGCGCCGAGCTGGGGCAAGGCAGGGCACCGGGGGTCGCGGGTCGCACCGGACCGAGCGCAGCCACGCGGAGGGAGGGGGTGGGGCGGGCGGACGTGCCACGGCCGCGCCACCACGGCCGGCCGCGCCGGGACGGGCCACGAGGGAAGGGGGAAAGGGGGGCTGCCGAGCTGATGCGAGCGCGTCGAGGGCCGCCGCCGAGCGCGGGCAGGACACTGGGAGCCGTGGCCGCGTGGGGAGGGTGGGGGAACCGCGCCGGGCGGGGCGCGCCGAGGGCGAGCCGCCATGGCTGGCCGCGCCAAAGCTGGGAAGGGGAGGGGGAAGGTGAGGAAGAGAGGGGGAGGGGGCTCACCGCAGGGCGGCGAGGTCGGCGACATTGAGGGGTGGCGGGGCGTCGGGGAGAGATGAGAGGGAGATCATGCGAGGGAGAGGGTAGAAGGGAGAGAGAGAGATGCGGTTGTGGAGGGTGGGGGATGACAGACAGGCCCCACCAGGGGGTGGCGGCGGTGGCTGGGCAACTGCCTAGCGCGCGCAGGCGGTAGGGGCGGGCGAGCCGTTGGGGCGGCTGGGCCGCGCGCCAGCCGGACGGCCCAAGTCGAGGGGGGGCTTTTGTGGGCCGCGCAGGGGAAAGAAAGCGGCTAGGCCGCGGGCGCTCGCCCGCCGCGTGTCGAGGCCAGGTGGGCCATGAGCAGGCCGCCGAGCGAGCCCAGGATGCAGGGAGGGTTTTTCCTTTTTTCTTTTTTTCCTGTTTTAGCTCTAATTCATCACTAGACCACATGATTCACAAACCCCCTCAATCAATCAGCAAAAATGCATGATCCGACATGATGCAACAACTAAATAAAATACTTCTAGGGTTTATTATTATTATACGACCTAGAGTTTTGGAAATGGGTGAGGTTTTAGCGAAAAGAAATGGGGAAAAAGAGGTAACGCCCGAATTTAGCGAGTGACAGAGAAAGAAAAAATTCAACTCAAAATTTGGGGCGTTACAGCTACCATGTGCCCGAGGGACTGATGATGGTGAGGAAGGAGGAGTTTCTCGCCCTGAAGCAAGGTCCCCTGTCCGTCAGTGAGTACAGGGATAAGTTTTTACAGCTGTCATATTACGCCCTAGAAGATGTTAACACAGATGCCAAGAGGCAGTATCGCTTTCTGAGAGGATTGGTTGATCCCCTCCATTATCAGTTGATGAACCACACTTTCCCCACCTTCTAGCATTTGATTGATAGGGCAATCATGACTGAAAGGAAGCGTCGGGAGATGGAGGATAGGAAGCGCAAGATCGATGGACCTCAGGCCGGGAGTAGCAGTCGTCCCCGCTACTCAGGCAACTCGCCACAGCAATTCAAGCAAGGCCACCAACACCAACATCAGCGTCATCACCAGCACCAGTACCAGAGGCAGTTTCCTCAGCAACAGCAGCAGCAATACCGTTAGAACACTCAGCCGGGAGGAAATCAGTACCAACGTCAGAACAACCAGGCAGCTCGTCTTCTTGCCCCCGCAACCAACCAGAATGGCCAAGCAGCCCTAGCACAAGTAGGAGGTCGTGCATGCTTCTACTGTGGAGAACAAAATCACTGGGCGAAGAATTATCCAAAGAAAGCAGCCCAGCAACCGCCAGCAGTCAATGCCCCAGCAAGACAAGGAGCACCACAACAAGCACCAGGAGTCCGTGGTCAGGCCTACAACTATGGAAAGGTGAATCACCTAGAGGCCGAAGCAATCCAGAATGCTCAGGACGTGGCAGTAGGTATGTTTACAGTCGAATCCTACCCAGCAAAAGTACTATTTGATACTGGTGCCACACATTCTTTTGTTTCTGCATCTTGGGTAGAATTACATAACATCCCCATAGAACCAATGATCCCACCTTTGAGAGTTAATTTAGTTGGGGGAAAAGTTCAGTCCGATAGGATTTGTCTAAATCTAATGATTGAAATAAGGGGGGATAGCCTTCCCCGCTAGCCTAGTAGTAATGGGAACTCAAGGGTTAGATGTCATCCTAGGGATGAATTGGCTACACAGAAATCAAGGCACTGTCAGTTGTGACAAGAGAATAGTTAAGTTGGTGTCCCCATCCGGAAAGGAAATAGTAACCAAGCTGTACTTACCTGAACTAGAAGAAGGAGCTTGTCACCATTTATCAGTAGATGACAAGGAGTCCAATCCGATTGAGGCAATTAGGATTGTGTCAGAATTCCCCGATATATTCCCTGAAGAGTTACCAGGCATGCCACCTGAAAAGAAAGTTGAATTTGCCCTAGAGCTTATCCTAGGCACCACCCCTATTTCCAAGAGAGCTTATCGAGTGTCCGGACCAGAGTTGGTGGAACTCAAGAAGTAGATTGATGAGTTGTTAGAGAAAGGCTACATCAGACCAACTACCTCACCTTGGGCAGCCCCAGTGTTATTTGTGGAGAAGAAGGATGGCACGAAGAGGATGTGCATCGGTTATAGAGCTTTGAATGAAGTCACTGTCAAGAATAAGTACCCTCTGCCTCGAATTGAAGACCTATTTGATCAGTTGAGAGGAGCCAGTGTGTTCTCAAAGATAGATCTAAGGTCAGGTTACCATCAGCTTAGAATCCGACCTGCAGATATACCGAAGGCAGCATTCATCACTAAGTATGGACTATATGAGTTCATGGTTATGTCATTCGGATTGACGAATGCGCCAGATTACTTCATGTACCTGATGAACAGTGTGTTCATGGACTACCTCGACAAGTTCGTAGCGGTGTTCATTGATGATATTCTCGTATATTCCCAGAATGAGCAAGAGCATGAGGAACATTTGAGGAAAGTACTTCAAAGGTTATGAGATTGCCAGTTGTATGCCAAGCTTAGCAAGTGCGAATTCTGGATCAGCGAAGTTCTATTCTTGGGTCATATTATAAACTGAGATGGGCTAGCTGTGGATCCAAAGAAAGTAGCAGCGATTCTGGACTGGAAAGCACCAAAAGATGTCCAAGGAATCAAGAGTTTCATCGGAATGGCTGGTTATTATCAGCGTTTCATTGAGGGTTTCTCCAAGATTTCCAGACCAATGACAGCACTGCTAGCAAAGAAGGGTTGAGTTCAAGTGGACCCCAGCGTGCCAAGAATCATTTGAGATGTTGAAGCAGAAGTTGACAACAGCACCGGTGTTAGTTCTACCAGATGTTCACAAGCCATTCTCACTATACTATGATGCTTCGTACACCAGACTGGGATGTGTGTTAATGCAGGAAGGGAAAGTAGTGGCATACTCATCCCGATAGTTGAAAGTTCATGAGAAGAATTACCCCACTCATGATCTGGAGCTAGCAGCAGTGGTTCATGCATTGAAGACCTAGAGACATTATCTTTATGGGCAGAAATGTGATATCTACACAGACCACAAGAGCCTCAAGTACATATTCACTCAGTCAGAGTTAAACATGAGGCAGCGAAGATGGCTAGAGTTGATCAAAGACTATGAACTGGAGATTCATTATCACCCAGGCAAAGCAAATGTAGTTGCAGATGCTCTTAGCAGGAAAAGTCAAGTCAATATGTTGGCCGCTCACCCAATGCCATATGAACTAGCGAAGGAATTCGATAGGTTGAGCCTCGGATTTCTGAACAACACTGAAGGAGTGACGATTGAGTTGGAACCCACTCTAGAGCAAGATATCAGGAAAGGTCAGAAGGATGATGAGAAAATCAACGAGATCTGGTAGCTGATCATAGATGGAAAAGGCAAGGATTTTTGTGAAGATGCAAAAGGAGTGATATGGTTCAAGGACAGACTGTGTGTTCCCAATATCAAACCAATCCGGGAACTGATTCTCAAGGAAGCTCATGAGACAGCATACTCTATACACCCTGGTAGTGAGAAGATGTACCAAGACCTGGAGAAAAGATTCTGGTGGTACGGTATGAAAAGAGAGATAATAGAGTATGTGGCTGTATGTGACAATTGTCAGAGGATTAAAGCAGAACATCAGAGACCTGTAGGTTTGTTGCAACCGTTGCAGATTCCTCAGTGGAAATGGGATGAGATCGGAATGGACTTTATAGTCGGTTTGCCCTGCACTCGTACTGGTTATGACTCTATCTGGGTAGTAGTGGACCGTTTGACAAAGGCAGCCCATTTCATACTAGTCAAGACCACCTACAACAGTGCGGTGTTGGCCGAACTATACATGGCTCGGATTGTGTGCTTGCATGGTGTTCTGAAGAAGATAGTATCAGATAAAGGCACCCAGTTCACCTCTCATTTTTTACAGCAGTTACATGAAGCTTTGGGCACGCATTTTAAGTTTAGCTCAGCTTATCACCCACAGACAGATGGTCAAACAGAGAGAACTAATCAGATTTTGGAGGATATGTTGAGGGCTTGTGCCTTACAAGACAAGATAGGTTGGGACAAGAGATTACCATACGCAGAATTCTCTTACAACAACAGCTATCAAGACAGTTTGAAGATGTCACCGTTTGAAGCGCTCTATGGGAGGAATTGTAGAACTCCACTGCATTGGGACCAACCTGGTGAAAGATAGGTGTTCGGACCAGATATTCTGCTTGAAGCCGAAGAGAACATCAGAATGGTTCGAGAGAATTTGAAGGCAGCACAGTCCAGGCAACGAAGCTATGCTGACACCCGAAGGAGAGAACTCAGTCTTGAAGTGGGAGACTATATCTACTTGAAAGTGTCGCCCATCAGAGGAACCAAGAGGATTGGAGTCAAAGGTATGTTAGCACCTCGCTATATCGGCCCGTATCAGATTCAAGCCAGACGCGGAGAAATGGCTTATCAACTCAGCTTACCGGAGAATGTGTCCGCTCTGCACGATGTGTTCCATGTGTCACAGTTAAAGAAATGCTTGAGAGTGCCAGAAGAGCAGTTGCCAGCAGAGGATCTTGAAGTTCAAGAAGATCTGACTTATATTGAGAAGCCAACTCAAATTTTGGAGGTAGCAGATCGAGTCACTCAGAGGAACACCATCAGGATGTGCAAAGTCAAATGGGGTCACCACTCAGAAGAAGAAGCAACCTGGGAAAGAGAAGATGATTTAAAAGCCAAGTACCTTGAGCTCTTTTCTAGCCAACCCTGAATCTCGAGGGCGAGATTCTTTTAAGGGGGATAGGTCTGTAACACCCTGATTTTGGGGGTATAAAATTTCTTTCTAATTATCACCCAAAATCATGTGTTACTCTTCTTTTTCTCACACTAGGTTTTCTCTCTCTAGATTCATTCTCCCTTTTTCCTTTTTGATTAGAGATAGCCTAAACTAGTGGAGGTTAATTATTTATTTTTGTCAAAACCTTATGAGTCATGACATGTTGCAACATGCTGAGTTTAAAATATTCTTTGAAGTGTTGCACAAGTTTGAATTTATTTGAATTTGAAACCTAGTTTGAATTTGGATTTGAAAACCCTATAGAAAGAGAAATAGAAAAGGAATTAGAAAATCCAGAGAAAAATAAAAAGCCATTTTGGCCCAAACCAGCCCACCAGACCCAGTCCCGCGCGCGCGCCTGCCGCCCCTGACAGGCGGACCCCGCCTGTCGGCTCCAGTTTCCTTCGCCTGTGCGCTCCCTTTCTCTCTCTGTCTTGCGGGCCCAGATCGCCAGTCGCCGAGCCGTTGCCCTGCGCGCCCCTTTCCTCTCTCTCTGCGCCATGGACCCTCCCTGTCAGTTCCACCCCTTTCGCACTCGCCATGGATCTGCGCGTGCGCACTTGCGCACGTCACTGGATTTCTCGGCCACAACGCCCGCCCACGCGCCCAGCTCCCTTCTTAGGCCTCGCCAGTGCCCCGCACACACCCCTCACCTCATTTCGCGCAGCTTCGCCCTCTCTCGCGCTCTGCTCACACCGCCAGCCGCCGCCGGAGACCCGCGCCCACATTCCCGGCCATCCAGCTCGCTGGAGACCGCTCCAAGCCTCCCCAAGCTCCACCCTGAGGTGAGACACCCGTCCCGTGCCCAATTTCTCTTATTGTGCCCTGTGTTCGTCCAATTTCGCCTTCATCGGTGCTCGACCGTGGCGGTCCGCCGTGCTCGCGTGGTGGCCGGCCGATTTAGCCCGGTCTAGTTCCCCGGAGTAGGTCCCTGTGTCGCCCCTGCCTCTACTGAAGATAGCCCAGGCCTTAGCGCGCCTTAAGTGCCCTCCCTATGGTCGGAATGGCTCACCGGAGTTGCTCTGGCCCACTCGAGGCCTTCTCACTGTCGTTCTACCCTCTCTGCCCGTGGATTCATGGCCTCTTCCCCGCCATTGAGTTCGCCGTGGCGCCCTCTCCCTCTCTGCCCAACTCCAGCAACCCCGGAGCCACCCTAGCTCGCGCCTGCCTCAACTCCAGCGACCTCACCGCCGCAGAGAGGAGCGGCGCCGCTTCGTGCATGTCTGTTTCCCCGATCTGATTTCCCCCGTCCGATCTTGATCGCATGGCCCGGACCACAGGATACCGCTTCGCGCACGCGCACCTGACGTTCTGGCCCGCCTGTCAGCGCCACCCGCAGCCGCTCATCCTTCCCGGTCTGACTTCCCCCGTCCGATCTTGATCGAATGGCTTGGACCCTCTCAGACCCCCTCAAACCCCCTCGGACCCCCTCGAACCCCCTCCGTCCGATCTTGATTGAACGACCTGGACCCTAGGATACCGCTTCGTGCTCGCGTGCCCTGACGCCCTGGCCCGCCTGTCAGCGCCCAAACCCCCGGGCGCTGGGCCCGCTCGGTCAGCATGCTCCCCCCCTTTGTCGCTGACACTCCCTGGCCCGCCTGTCAGTGCTCGCCCACCCGCGCGCGCGCCCTCGGCCGCAGATCTAATCTCAGCCGTTGGTTTTAGATCTGACGTTGGATTCACCCGATACCCCTTCGCGTGGCTGTTTTGCTTAAGAAACCCCCTGGTTTTAGGAAATCAACCCGCCGTCCTCTATTTTAGCACATAGGTCCCTGGTTTGTTTCAATTAGACCCCTAGACTTTTATTGAATCATAGATTTAGCCCTAATTTCATATTTCAAACTTCAAAACTTGTTTATTTCATGTCTTTTTCATATGAACTCCAAATTTAGTGATTCAAATTGCAAAATGTTCATAGAATTATTCTCTGTTTAAATAAAATGATTTCATTTACTGTCTGCACCTTCTAATTTTTATGATTGAATATGAACTAATATAGATGTAGTTCTATTTATTTAATAAAATAAATAAAAGGAGAACCTTATAGAGTTAAGCTTGTTTAAACTTGTGAGATTAATAATATGCATTACATAAGTTCACCTCTGTTCTAAATTATAGGTCACAATAAAATAAATTGATCTATGATTATGTACTTGTAAATAACACTTAGGGAAATAGTAATCTATTTTCAAATAAAGTTAAGGTATGCTATAGTTTATGTTATACATTGAATTCAATATCCCTTATGTAGTATTGTGTCCTTTTAAGATGTGATCCAATGTTTGTACATGTGTGGTGTGTTGTTCACTTGTACTTTCCAAATGTATTGAATGCATGCTCGCTTTACTTAGACAACAAGCAGCTCGTGGTTCCTGAGTGTGTTGCTGAAGATCCCTCTGAGCAACAACCTGGTGAAGGCAAGTGTCCTCAGGCCTATCATGTCCTACTTTACTTTATAATTCACTGTCCCGCATTACTTTATTGAAACCTAAGGATTGACTAGTCTGTACTTACCTTACCCTTGTTTACCTTTTTGGGTTAATCATGGTTAGCTTATGTTATTGATTTAACTTAATCAATGAACATGATGTGATCTTTTATGATACGATGATGTTATCCCGATAGGGTCCTTATGATTCTTTAGGGGGCTCAGGCTGTTTCCTGAGTACTTCTCCATAAGTACCTGTTTGGGGAGTGACAACCCGGGATAACAGTGCAACCATGAGGGTGGAATGGGACGCCCTTAGCTAATTAATTAGAGGAACCAAAGGAGTAGTTGGCTTCACCGTAGGGCCGTCAATGGGGTCCGGGCATAGTACTTGCTCTGCCGAGGTTGGTTGCAGAGGTTCTTTGATTTGGTTTTGTTAGTCACTCTTCCTTTGGGAAGATGTACTATGTTTATCAAACTGGAGAAACCTAACGGGTGGCTATTTCCTTTGGGAAATCTTTGTAAAGGCTACATAGTGAGACCCTACTAGGTCACCTTGGTAGTGATCAATGGGGAGGCTAGAACCCCGGGCAGAATGGGAATCACGACTTGTGGGTAAAGTGTGCAACCTCTGCAGAGTGTCAGAAACTGGTATATCAGCCGTGCTCACGGTTATGAGCAGCCTTGGGATCCTCTTCGATTAGAAGAACAATGGTTACTTTTTTGATGATGATTAACAATGATGTATTAAAATCTGATCTTTGGTATTTCCTCGTTTGAGGAAGTGCTTTTGGGTAATAACCGGGTTTATTACTAAAAGTTGGCTCTACTAATAATAATAAATACTTGACTAACTTAAAAGCAATTGCTTGACCTCAACTCCATATACAGCTAGTCCACTTTAGCCAAATAGGACATTTGCTGAGTACATTGATGTGTACTCACCCTTGCTTTACACACCACCCCACCCCAGGTTGTCCCCATTGTGCTCAGTACTCAGGACGTGATGCTGGCAACATGGAAGATTTCGAGGAGTTTCAGGACTACGACGAGTTCTAGTTCTTTCTTAGTGGCAAACCCCTAGTCAGCTGCCTCTGTAGGTTTAGCATCTACGTTTCGTAATTCCGCACTTTGATAATTATGTTGAACAATGGTTATGTATTAGACTCTGTGGATGTCTTGGACATCTCGATGTAATGAAGTACCTTTCCGCTATTTATTTCGAGCATTGTGTGATGATGTCCAATTATGTAATCGTTGTGTACATGAGTTTCTGATCCTGGCACATACATGGTTCGCATTCGGTTTGCCTTCCAAAACTGGGTGTGATAGTCGACAACGTCCGAACCCTAACGGTTGGGTAACGTGGCTGACGCACCGGACTGTCCGGTGCGCCCTTTGACAGACAGCCTCCCCAACGGCTATGTGGTGGTTGAGGGCTATAAATACCCCCCAACCACCACCACTCCAAACATCCAAGTTTCCAGCACTTCACATTCAATACAAGAGCTAGTGCTTTCAATACTAGATACAATTCAAAAGAATCAAAGCCTCTCCAAGTCCTAAATTCACTTCAAACACCTAGTGACTAGAAAGAGTGTTTTGTTCATGTTCTTTGAGCTCTTGTTCTTGGATCGTTTTCTTCTTCCTGTTTCTTGTTCTCAAAGTGACTTGTAATCAAAGCAAGAGACACTAAGTTTGTTGTGGTCCTTGCGGGCTCTAAGTGACCCGTTTGATTAAGAAGAAAGCTCACTCGGTCTAAGTGACCGTTTGAGAGAGGGAAAGGGTTGAAAGAGACCCGGTCTTTGTGACCACCTCAACGGGGACTAGGTTCTCAAGAACCGAACCTTGGTAAAACAAATCACCATGTCGTCCTCTTTATTTCTTGGTTGATTTATTTTCGCCATCACTTTTGGACTCGGATTTCATTCTAACGCTAACCCTGTCTTGTAGTTATTGTTTTAAGTTATAATTTTCAGATTCTGCCTATTCACCCCCCCTCTAGGCGACTTTCACTCTCGACGGCTGTTATTTGATCTGAGGCCGAGTCCAATTCCTCGAACTTTGATCTATGTTCGACTATTTTATCCGGATCCATACTCCCAAATGGAATGCTGTGTTGCATCGGTCCCTAATCAATTCTTATCCGACTCTGTCAAATATCTCTATGTCTGAATCAGACTCAAACCTCGTATCGGTAGTGATTTTAAAATGTCACGATTCGCCTTCTCCGACAAAAAAAACAACCAAGCCAATTTAATCGCTACCTATTTTGGAATTATGTTTAGGATCTTCTTTTAATGATGATGTGGAAAATTTAAACCTGATTAAATCTTTAGAGCTATCTAGGAAAAATTTAGTTATTCAGTCTGTTAAGATTAGTGTTGATAATTCCAATGTTGATTACATTGCTTCTGATGTAGATAATAATATTCATAATGATAGTTTGGATGATGATTTGTCTGATCTTGATGATGTTATGGTCCTTAGAAAAGGTCGTAAAATTCAGCACAGGAAAAAAACTGTGAGGAAAAAAAATAAAGCTGGTAAATCTCCCAATAATAGGAACATCCCTATTAAGAGGAGAGGCCAGACTGGTGGTCATGCCCTGATTTGTTCAGAATGATTGGTGTGATTTGGAATTGTCAGGGCCTCGGTAAAGAAGTGAAAAGTGAATTCCTCCGTGATATTATCATGAAAGAAAAGATTAACTTTATTGGTTTACAAGAAACCAACAAGAAAGATTTTGAAGATTCGTGGTTGAATTTCATTAGTGGTAATAGGAACTTCGTTTGGGTTTGGTCTCCCCCTAATGGTAGGTCGGGAGGTTTGCTGGTAGGTTTTGATTCGGACATGTTTGATGTTAGAGAGAAAGAGTTGGGTGAATTTATGATTCGGACTCTGGTGATTCAAAAAGAATCAGGATTTATTTGGAACTTTATTAATGTTTACGGGGCTGCTCAAAATGATCAAAAACAGAAATTCTTGAGTGAGTTATCCTCTTTTTGTTCCAAGTGTTCTCATCCAATGTTGATTGGTGGTGATTTTAACATTCTCAGAAGAGATTCGGACAAGAACAAGCCTGGGGGTACTAATAAGTGGAGTTCCCTTTTTAATTCTATTATTGATGTTCATGAGCTGATTGAATTGGAACTTTGTGGTAGACATTTTACCTGGTCTAATAATCGTAATCCTCCTACTTTTGAGAGGTTAGACAGGTTTCTTGTTAGCCCAGAGTGGGATCTGCATTACAATAATGTGAATGTTACTGGTCTTAGTAGATCTTTTTCTGATCATGTGCCTTTATGCCTTAAAACTGATTTTACTTCTCCTGCTAAAAGAGACTTTAGATATGAGCTTTGTTGGAGGTTGAGACCTGAGTTTAAGTCTTTAGTTGTTAATAATTGGTCTCTGCCTGTTAGAAGTAAAAAAAGTATTGATATTTGGAAAGGAAAAACAAAAAGGTTGAAAAAAATGTTGAAAGGTTGGAATATTAATGTTGAAGGTAGATATTTAAAATTAAAAAAAGATTTGATGGAGAAAATTGACATTCTAGATAAAAAATGCGAAATTATGGGTATTTCGGACTCTGAGAGAATCGAAAAGCTTGATATGGAGTGGAATCTGAAAAATATCATGGAAGAAGAAATTTGTAAAAAAATTAACTGCTAGAGAAAAATTCATCAATGAGGGTGATGAAAATACTAAATTCTTTCATCTTCTGGCAAAAGGTCGGAAGCGGAGGGTTAAAATTCCCTTCTTGAATCATGATGGAGTCTCCGTTAGTGACGCTGAAGGTATAAATAAAGTTGCTACTTCTTATTATAAAGATCTTTTTGGTCCTTCGGTGTTATCTAGTATTAATATGGCTCATTTCAATATGAACCAGTTGTCAGATTCTGATAGGTCTTTCCTGACGGCTCCTTTCTCAGTTGATGAGATTAAGAAAGTGATTTTTGAGATGAAACATAGTAGTGCCCCTGGTCCCCATGGTTTCCCTGCTGAATTCTTTCAAAATTTTTGGGATACCATTCATTTGGATATTGTTCATTTATTCAATGACTTTTATAATGGAAATCTTAAGATAGAAAGGTTGAATTATGGGATGGTTACTTTATTACCAAAAGTGGATAATGCGGCTGACATGAAGAATTTTAGACCTATCTGTCTTCTGAATGTGTGTTATAAGATTATTTCCAAAGTTCTGAATAATAGGCTTGCGGGTTGTATCACAAATGTGATAAGTGATTCTCAATATGGTTTCATTAAAAACAGATACATTATGGATGGGGTCATCTCTCTTAATGAAATTCTTCATGAAGTTAAGAGGAAAAATCAAAGTGGAGTGGTTTTAAAAATTGATTTTGAAAAAGCTTATGACAAAGTAAATTGGCATTTCCTCTATACTATGATGGAGAAAAAAGGTTTTGGAAATACTTGGTGTGATTGGGTCATGAGGATTGTAAGAGGTGGCAAAGTAGCCATCAAAACTAATGATATCCTGGGTCCTTATTTCACTACTCACAAAGGAGTTAGACAAGGGGATCCCTTTTCTCCTCTTCTGTTTAATTTGGTTGCTGATGGTTTAGCTTGTATGATTAAGAAAGCTCAAGATGAGGGTCTGATCGAAGGTCTGATCCCTCATATCATTCACAATGGTTGTTGCTGTTTACAGTACACTGATGACACCATTTTTCTTATTCAAGATTACTTGGAAGGGGCCAGAAATCTTAAATACATTTTATGTTTGTTTGAAAGCATGTCAGGTTTGAACATTAATTTTCACAAAAGTGAAATTTTGTGCTTTGGTAATGCTAAAGAGATAGACTATTTGTATGTTGATATCTTTACTTGTCCTATAGGAAATCTTCCTATGAAATACTTAGGGGTGGCAATTGATAAGAAGAAGATTAATAAAAATCTTTGGATCCCCATGATCGAGAAGCTGGAAAAAAGACTTGCTGGGTGGTAGGGTAGATTCTTGAGTCTTGGTGTTAGACTTACTCTTCTAAATAGTTGCCTTTCTAATGTTCCTTTATATATGCTCTCGATTTATCCTGCCCCTAAGTCAGTTATCAAAAAGATTGATATTCTTAGGAGGAGGCTTCTGTGGCAGGGGGGTCGTCAGTCCAAAAAATTTCATTTAGCTGATTGGGAGTCAGTTTGCTCTCCCAAAAATCAAGGTGGATTGGGTGTCTTGAATCTGGAGTTTATGAATGATTCCTTACTATCTAAATGGCTTTGGAATATTGAAAATTCGAAAGGCTTATGGCAAAAAATTATTGCCAGTAAATACATTAAGGGAAAACCCCTTATTTTAGTTAAGCAAAAACAAAGTGATTCTCATTTCTGGAAAAAAATTCTGAGCTTACGAGACAATTTTTACAAATACTGTAAAACTGAAGTTGGTAATGGCTTGAAGACTAGTTTTTGGAAAAGTAATTGGATTGGTATTCAACCTCTGTCTTACCAGTTTCCTGTTCTTTTTGACTTGACCTATGACAAAGATGTTTCTGTTAAAGATGTTTTCACATCAAATTTTGAGTCTCTTACTTTCAGAAGAAGGATTGTGGGCAATTTGAGGATGTTATTCGATGAAATGATAAGTTGTTGTAATCAGGTAACATTATCTGACCAAGAGGATAAAATTATGTGGAATCTGGGGAAAAAGGATTCTCAGTTAATTCTTTGTACAAAAAGAAAAAGGAAGATCAAATTTTGATTCCATATAAGTTCTTGTGGAAATCTAAATTGCCTCATAAAATCAAGGTTTTCTTCTGGTTAGTGGTAAGAAATAAAATTCTTACTAAGGACAACCTGAAGAAAAGGAACTGGTTTGGTTCTTTGAATTGTTGTTTCTGTGGGGTGGATGAATCTATCGATCACCTGTTTTTTCAGTGCCCCATTGCTAAATATATGTGGAGAGTGATTCAAGTAGCCTTGAATTTAAGGCTGATTCCGAATAGTATCAACAACCTTTATGACAATTGGTTATGTAAACCAAAAGACAAAATGGCTCATTTGGTGTTATTTGGTTGTGGTGCTTTATTCTGGGCTATTTGGCGCACTAGAAATGATTGGTGCTTTGGAAAAAGTCATTTACTTGATCCTTCTAACATCATTTTTCTTTGTTTCTTCTGGCTGGATTCTTGGGCTACTCGTCAGAAAAAGAAGGAGCAAAGAATGGTGGTGCTAGGAAGCAAGCTAATCCGAAAGACGGCAAGTGAAGCTTTCGGCAGGGACTTGGGGTGGTGTCCTCTTGACAGGCGCATTTCTAGTTGATCTGGAAGCTGGAACTTGGAAGATGATGTTGATAGTTGTCTGTCTTTTGTTGGCTAGATTGTTCATTTCCTTTTGTGGCTTCTGCCTGTCTGGCTGGGTTGTAAATAAGAAAGTCTTATTTAGTTCATCGTAGGCCAAAACTTATTCTGCTATCTTAGGCTCTTCACTGATCTAGCTTGATAGTGGTTAGAGTCTAGATAGGGTCCTGGCCGTGTTTGATCATTTGGGATGTTGTGCCGCGGGGTGGCGGTTGTTTCAAACTTTCCTATTTCTTAATGAAATAGGGGGCTTCGCCCCTTCATAAAAAAAATTTTGGAACTCTGTTCCGAAGACTAAAATAGAACATCACGATTAGAACGCACTCGATTTCATAATCCAGTTCGTGGCTAATAATTAGTGTTCAGATAATTAGCAGTTCAAAGTATTGATAATCCGTGCTTACTCGAACACCATAAAATAAAATGAAAATAATTAGTGCAGCCGGTTTAGGATTTTGGGCCAAGTCCATTCCAGCTCGTTTGACCCATTTGAAACCGTAACCCTAGGGCTACTCTATAAATATGGAGCCCTTCACTTGCACTTGGCTTTTATCCATCTACCCCTAGCCGCCACTCTTTTTTTCTCTCAGCCGTCTCTCCCGTGGAGCTTCTTCTTACCTCTGACAGCCACCAGCGCAGGGCCATGCCGACAAAATCCGAGGCCCTGTACAGATTTTAAAGTAAGACCTCTTTACTAGTCGAGGACGTTAGATATCGGTGAACAAAACATCGTAAAACTGCACGCATGCTGGTTGTGGCTAACTCATGCCTCACGTCATGGAATAGAAGCATACGTACAGACAAAATAATAAAGAATTAGAGATGTTTGAATGCATTAAAGGTAATAGTTAGTTGATTGAAAATTGCTAGTGGAATTAGCTAGCTAACTATTAGTTAATTTACTAAAAGAGGTTAATAGCTGAACTATTAGTTCTAGTGCATTTATATACACCCCTAATTAGCAAAATGATCTGACATAATGTTAACATTTTTTTAATTTAAATGTAGAGACAACGTGTAACCAAAACAACTTGTGCTTTTATATAGTACAAAAATAGACTATTGTATAAATGTACTGTAAATTTACACGTTTGAACTGTTCCAGTGTACAGCCCGCACGCCCTCTCGCACTGGCCTGCACCAGCGACTCCTCCTCTGCCCTTCTTCCATGGATGCGCCCCTCCCCATTCTCCACGGTGTTCGGCAGTAGGAAGCCTCCCCTTTGCTGTCCACGGCGAGCACCTACCCTGCTCCATCAAGCCGGCGTCCATGGAGGTGAGTGGTTCCTGTTTTCCTCATGGTGGACGCCGACGCCCCTCTGTTGCAGCCATGGCGCCCTCACCTCCAGCCCCTCCACTCGGCTCCCTGTACGCAGGTGCTTCTCTTCCCCATGGTCGAGCCTCCCTGCACTTTCCCCTTCCTCAGCTCGGCACCCAAGAGCAGCAGCCCTTCCTTCCCTTCCCTTCCCTGACGTCCCATTTCCAGCAACACACCTAGGAATGAAAGTGGTAATCCGAACTGTTAGAACAAATTTAATATTTTAAAATAGATATGTATAAAATTTGGTATTGATGTTTTCTTATGTTATCAAGCACATTAGTACAAATATGAATAAAATATTACATAAATTGTTTTATGTATTATTTTCTCCCTACAACACAAAAGGTTGAAAAAATTACCAAATTTGTTTCCGAATCCATACCGAAGTTTATATCTATTATTTGAGAAAATATAGGATGAATTTGAGGTTTACCTTTTATGAATCTTAACAAGTTGGATGTTAAAAACAAGAATACAAATTTGTATTGTATATTCTATATCCTATTTATTCGCAATAAAAAAACGACTAAAAAACTGATTACCAAATAAATATCGTTTCCGATCGTTTTCATCACTAAGCACACCAGCCAGGGAAGCCCCAGCGTCGTCCTCCTCGAGAAGGGCAGACCGACGCCCCTCTCCGCCCAGCTCCATGGCCATCCATGGCTCCTCCCCGTTGCGTCCCACTCCCTGCTGCATTTTCTCCTCGGCCTCCTCTCTGCAACAGGTGGTGCTTGGACCTGCTTGGCGCCCATCCAGGGAGGCTGCAGATCTCAGCTCCATGGCTGTTTCACGAATCGTAGCAGGTGTCCAGATTTTTCCCCATGGCGCCTAGCCCCTTGAGCTCGCCTTCCTCAACTCCGGCAGCCCGAGATCCACTTCTCCCTGCCCCTGCACCTCTCATCGAGGCCCGGATGTGCAGCAGCCATGACAACTCCATGCTCTGCCGGCTCACTGTTTTGCACAGTCCAGTGGACAGCGCTGCTGCCCTCACCCAGGATCCGAGTTCCCTACTTCGAGCAACGATGGCTTCCTCACGTTGTGTGCTCCGCCTCGTCACACTTGCCGTGCTCGGCGTCGACCTCACGCAGCAGTCGTGTCGCCGATCCGAGCAGCAACGGCCATGGATCTCCTCTGCGTCACGCCCTCGGCGTGCTCGATGTAATGCCGCAGCGAACAGCAGCCATGAGATCCCTTCCGTGTCGCTTGCATCGACCCGATCTACGTAGTCCCGACGCGATGTTGTCAAACTCCGGTAAAACCCCATCGTCCTCGCTGCAACTTGTGTTTTTTTAGCGCTCCATGAAATGATCGAAACCATGCACTATCATCTTCTTGCAACCCCTTGTCATCGTCACGCCTCGCGCATCGCTCCTCGGCAAAGAGCCCCAAACCAATGGCATGCATGCGCAACTCCAATCGGATTTCAGCCAGGTTGATCACCTTGAGTGATTCCGATTTGTTTTATTTACGTAATTGGTCGATATTGTGCATGTGTGTTTATATGTGTGGGAAAAATATAATTGTTTGAATGGAAGCGTGTAGAGAAGAAAATGAAGTAGAGAAGAACTCGGATGCTTTTATATTTTGATAGGAATATATGCGATGTGTTGTTTGATGCGAAGACTAAGTTTAAATAAATAAATAAATGTGGATCATGTTTTGGGGAATACATCGATAGATGTTTATGTGAAAAGTGTATTGGTTTTATGCATGTGATTGGTGATTGTGATAGTCGAGGCGATTGAGGAGTATGTTGGTCCTATTGGAGTCACTTGTGCTATTGATGTCTTGTGCGTAATGTGGGGACACATATGTGTGTGTGCCGTGGTGTATTATATTAGTGGTTGCGTAATATATATGATTGAGGTGTGCGGGTATATGCCATAATATGGTTATACTCGCGATGAGGAAAGATGTGTGTATCGTGTAACATTACGTTTAGGTTGCTGTTGTATATCGTGTGAAGGACGCTCATGATGGTCATGTGACTAAAGGGTGGTATAGTGGCAAAGAGAAAGATAAGTTTAGTATTTTTTGAACGGTTAGTTGATAGCACCTATCGGTGTCGTCATGATTTTCGTTGTATGGCGGATCGATGCTCCGCTTTATAAATTATTGCATTCTATGCCCATCGGATAAATAAATGTCTGGTTGATCGACTAGAGGTCTTATATGAGCATTATCGCAGCCCAATAATTATTGGAAGCAAGTAGCATTCATGTCGGTGTTTCGGACCCGGGGGGCCCTCAACCGGACCGACTAGTGAATTTTAGTGCCGCGTGCCCCTGTCCAGATGGGTTGATGCAAGATGGAACACAAGTGATGGGATGAGGCTTATATTACCCTGCACCAGGGGGCGCTTGCAGTAGGGGTTACAAGCGTTGCGGGAGAGCGAGAACGAGAGAGAGAGAGAGATAGAGAAGGAGAGGGTTCGGCCTTGAGGCGAGCCGTCTGGGGCTGCCTCCATCGCGTCTCTCCTACTCTGCCTGCCTCCGCTCGTCTGCGTCGTGCGTCCGCGTGTTCGTACGCTGCACGTTCGTCCCTTTCCCTCTCTCCTCCCCTCTTCGTGGGGCCCTAGACACCCCCTTTTATAGACACACGGAGATGCCCAACTGTACAATGGGGGTGTAGCTTGGAGCTAACGTGGCTGGTAGGAAAATGCCCTGAGCCCTGTACAGATAATAACGTGGCCATCGGGGATGCGCCTTGAGCCCTGTAGATGTACCAACGTGGCTGTCGGAGGAGTGCCTTGAGCCCTGTAGAAGCATAGCTGATGGTGCGGCATGGATCCTGCTGACGTCTCCTTGCCTCCGTAGGGGGTTGAGAGCAGCCGACGTCATGGGCACACGCGGGGAACCATCATTACCTGTTACCGGAGTAACTTAGATGGGACACCAGTCTTGTTCCTTTGTAGCCTGAGGCAGCTAGCTAAGGGTAGGGTAATGATGGATCCCCGGTAGCGTAGCTGATACGAGGCCGAGGTTGGGCGAGGCGGTGACTCCTCCAAGGCCGAGGCTGGGGTCGGGCGAGGTGACGACTCCTCTGAGGCCGAGGCTGCGGTCGGGCGAGGCGTAGTCCTTCTCCCGAGGCTGAGGCTTAGGCCAAGGCCTAGGGTCGGGCGAGGCGGAGCTCCCTATTGCGCCCGAGGCCGAACTCAAGGGAGGTCATGACTTGCTGTTGTCAGCCTTTCCCTGGTGGCACGGTTGCCGGAGCGGGGGTGAACAGCGCTGTTTTCCTGTCAAAACGGTCAGTAAAGGGGGCGAAGTGACTGCAGTCACTTCGACCTTGCCGACTGAGGCACGCGTGTCAGGATAAGGTGTCAGGTGATCCCCGCATTAAATGCGCATGCGATACGGTCGGTTGGTAAGGCGATTCGGACAAGGTCGCTGTACGACAAAGCTTGTCTGCGCTAGACTTCGAACAAGCCGAGGGTGTGTCTGCTGACTGAGGGGACCCTCGGGTGAGGCGTGAATTCGTCCAGGACTACTGTCCTGGCCCGAGGCTGGGCTCGGATGAGGTCGCGTCCCTTGGTAGACGAAGCCCGCGCTTTATCGATCGTTTATGGTTTGTTCTGAAGATGTTTTCCAGCCGGATTAAGGAGCATTGGGGGTACCCCTAATTACGGTCCCCGATAGTAGCCCCCGAGCCTCGAAGGGAGTGTAGGTACTCGCTTGGAGGTTCTACCGAATTTTTCGCAAGGGGACCGGCCCTTCTCGATTATGCTTTGTTCTGGTGGGTGCGCGCGAGCGCACCCGCCGGGTGTATCCCCCGAGGCCTCGGAGGAGTGGTTTGACTCCTCTGAGGTCTTAATCCTTCATGTGATGCCTCGGTCAGCCTTGTCGTTCCCTCATGTGGCCTGGCCGCAGCCCGGGTGCATGGTCAGGCTCCGAGTTTTCAAGCTGGTTTGTTGATGTGGTCAACGGTTTGGCCGTAGCCTGGTGCGAGAGCAGCCCCCGAGCCTCTGCATGGAGCGAGAGGATGATCAAGGACCGTCTCGACTTTTATTGTACGCCCCTTCGTCGCCTTTCTGCAAGGAGGAAGGGGGGGAAAGCGCCGTGTTACCCCCGGGGCACCGAACACAGTGTTTCCAATGAGCTGCTAACGGGTAATCTGAGTGGACGCCCGAGCCCCATTCGATAAGGGTCGGCTAGTGGCCCAGAGGCACGCTCCAAAAGTACCTGCAGGTGATTTGCAGGACCCGGACCCATTCGATAGGATCCGAGGGCTCGATGCCTCCCTCCGGTGGGATTCCATTACAAATCGTTCCCGCTGGTCTCAGAAATGTCCTAGGGTACCTCGGGAGCGTAGCCCGAGCCTCGGCCATGTAACGGACGTACCTAGGGTCATCCCTAACTCTGCATGCTCTGGGGCGGCTGTCAAACCCTTCCGAGGGGCCAGCCTTCGAACCCCTGATCAGTAATGGGCTCGGAGCCCGAGTGCTCTGGGGCGGTTACCGAACCCCGGAGTGCGCAACCTTCGAACCCCTGATCAGTAGGAGGGCTCGGGGCCCATTTCCTTCGCTGAGAAGGATCCTTTTCGCAATATCCCCTTTCCCGGTCCCTATGGCAAGAGAGAGAGACAGGAAAAGGAAAAGGATATAAATTTAAATAATGTGGCGCACCTTTTTTGGTGCGGTCATCATGACGGAGACGAAATGGCGCCCGCTTCGCCTGCCGGAGGTGTCGCTTGTCCTGCCAAGGAGTTAATGCGACGGGACGGGCGATTCGCGAGGCGCCTGTTGTGCGTGCGTGAGTCGTTCGAGGAATGGAACACGGGTGCATCGTTTTTTATGCTGTGGGAGAGGATGTGAACCTGTAGGGGATTGGACCGCGGCTTCCGCACGCCTGTTGCTGCAATTACTACCGGCCCACCTCTGATCATATCGACCGTCGTGCCTATCTCCGTGGCTGGGTGACCCATGATCGCCGCACTTAATGGGCACTGTTGGGTCACGCACAAGGCTGCCTTGAGTTGCTGCGCTAGATCCGCAGTCGAGAAGACGCAGCATTGGCGCAAGCGGCGGTGCGGTTTCCTTGCACGTAGTAACCGTTGTGCCGGTTACATGAAATGTGTGCCCGGACCTCCATGTTGGACCACAGGATGCGACGAAGCCGAAAAGGGTGCACAACCGTGGTGCGGTTGCATGCTCCCTGCGTGGCGGCCCGCCCTCCCGACCGTTGGTTTCGGCGATGATGAGGGAACGCTTATAACCGCAGGGCGGTTACATGCTTCGCGTGCGACGGTTCGCCTTCTTCGCGTTTCGGGTCAGCTCGCATGACGTGTGGGACCCAGCCCCCGTGTCGTGGGGTGGGAACCCTGGAGCACGTCGGTGGAGACTTTGCCCGTGATGCTTGGGGGTGTGAGTGAGGAGATCTGCCTTTAAAAAGGGACCAACCCCCCGGGGGGTAGCCATGCCTCCACACTCCTCGCATCCATCGTGCCCTTCCACCTTCCGAGCCCCCAGATGGGGCGCACCCATGTTGCCTTCTTCTTGCTGCTGTTGGAGGAGCGTGACCCCATGGGGGTTGGCGCTCTCCAGTCATCACTCGGCTTCAAGGATCTTCATCATGCAGCTCGGCTGCTGTCCCCTACCGGTGGTCACCCAGGATGATGACCGCAGGCCTCATGGCGGGGAAGAGCGAGCCGGGCCGTGGCCTCCCCCCTACCCTCAGCTTCAAGGATGTTCATCATCCGTGCTAGGGAGGAGGGTGCACCGGGTTGGGTCCTGCCTCCCGCATGGGCCGGTGACCCGCTTCTTCCTCCAGCATTCGGGGGAGAAGGGCATCCTCTAGCCCTGTGGAGGAGGCGTCCTCCAGCCATGCGGGGGAAGGCGAACTGCTGCTACCTGGTTAGGGTGCAGCTATCCTTCCTCCACCCGGGCGACGGTCGTGCCATGCGCAGGTGGCTGCTGTCACCAGTGCTGGAGTGGGGGCTGCCGCTGGTGAGGCTTCCCACCGTAGCAGTTGCCTCCGCCGACGAGACCATCGGTGCCAGCTGCGCTCTGGACCTCCGGCTCTTTGGCTTTAATGGCTGGTTCTCGTCCCCCGTGAGGGGACGTGAACGAGGGCCTTTCAGCGGTAGCGTTTGCCCTGAGGCCATCGCTGCTGCTGTCTAGCCGCCTGAGGCGGAGGTCGTTGTCGCGCTGCTGGTGCAGTGGTCGCCGGCGAGCTGCTCGGAGCTCGTTATCCCGCAGGCCTTCTGGTGTGGAGGTAGTTCATTCCTGTGGGAATGGAGCTGGAGTCCCGTTTGTAATGGTACCCTCTTGAGAGCGAGATGTAATAGCTTTGAGTACTAAGACATCTGTCGTAGGTTAGGACAACCGCCGAGGGCACTGCCGACGTCTAAGTGTAGGTACCATTGTTACCCCAAGCACGTGTGTTTGTTTTTTGTGGCTGCTGAAGCCTGAACATTTGGGTATAAAGCCGTGTTTCTTCCTCTTGTTTTGAGCATTAAGACTTGTTCGTCGGTAGCAGAATCACTTATCCAAGCATGAGCCACCTTTCTTGGAAGGTGACGAGTGAGGTATCCGTATCCCGGAGGCGTAGGAGTCCCTCGGCTCGGTCGGCCTTGCCGTTCAAGGTCTCAGTCGCTTGTTTTTGGGACTCCGCCACTAACATAGTCGAGATGCACAAAAGTTGTTTTGGTGCAAAAACTTTTCCGAGGAAAGTTTCGGCGCAGAGGGTGCTCCCCCTTTCTGGACCCCGAGGCGACCGCTCGGGCCGGACCCTTGCGAAGGGTCTGGCCGTGGCCGTCGGGTCTGCTTGGTCCGCCCAAGCTAGGGTGTCTGGGCCGAAGGGGTGTTTTCCCCGCTTTGAGACTTTGTTTTTGTCTCCATTCTTCTCCTTGCGTCTGAAGAATGTTGTCCTGCTATCTACAGGGTTCGAGACGGCTCTTGACGAGTCCATCAAGAACTGCAAGGCGCTTGCCGAGGCTGCTGAGCGGAAGGAGGCCAAGCGCGTGGCCATGTCCGAGGCCATCTTGGCTTTCTGCTAGACCTTTGGCCTCGATGGCGTCCCCTCGGGTAGCTCCCCCCAAAGTCATCTGTGGGCCTTGGGCGGCCATGTGCGCAACAGACTCCGTGGGGCGCTGCACCACGGCGTTAGGCGGGCCTTCACCATGCTCGCTTCCCACTACGACGTGGATCTAGAGTGGGTTAGCGAGGGGTACTACTTACCCGATGAAGAGGAGGCTGCCTGAGCCGAGGTCCAGAGGCTTGACGCGGCTGTCGAGGGCCCAAGCACGGCACTGGCTTCCTCCTTCGAGGTGGAGGTCCTTCCGCCCGTGTCGCCGCCCGAGGCTGGGCCAGATTCTGCCGAGGGTGGAAATGACACCGAGGGTGCCGCCCCTCCTCCTGCCGACGTCTGAGCCTGCACGGACAGTTTGTTTTAAGTATGCATACGTCTTTCGCGGCCGCTGAGGCCTAGACATTTTCATTGTCGGATTATAAAGCTGCGTTTTCTTTCCTCTTGTTTTGTGCGTTAGGACTTGTTCGGTAGCGGAATCGCTTATCCGAGCGTCAGTTACTTTTCGCGGAAGGTGATGGGTGAGGTATCCGTATCCCGGAGGCATAGGAGTCCCTCGGCTCGGTCGGCCTTGTCGCTTACGTGTTCTCTCGATGTTTTCAGGATTCCGTTATCGATATAGCCGAAAAGCACGAAAAGTCGTTTTGGTAGAAAAGTTTTTGAGCGTTAGGACTTGTTCGGTAGCAGAATCACTTATCTGAGCGTGAGCTACCTTTTCACGGAAGGTGATGAGTGAGGTATCCGTATCCCGGAGGCGTAGGAGTCCCTCAGCTCGGTCGGCCTTGCCGCTTACGGTCTCTCTTGCTCGTCTTTAGGATTCTGTTATCGACACAGTCGAAGTGCTCGAAAGATGTTCCGGCAAAAGACTTTTTCGAGGAAAATTTTGACGTAGAGGGGGTTCCCCCCTTCTAGCCCCCGAGGGAGGATCGGGCTTTGCCGAGGCAAGGCTGATCCTTCCTTGATGGTTAGACTTTATTTACGTATGTAAAGAAAGCGAGATACATGAACGACTTGAAACATTTTAAGGGTAAAAGCGATGTAGCTGTTCGATGTTCCAAGCGTTGTTGTAGACCTCGCCTTGATCGTTGGCCAGCTTGTATGTCCCGGGCTTCAAAATCTTGGCGATGACGAAGGGCCCTTCCCAGGGAGGGGTAAGTTTGTGGCGCCCTCGGGTGTCTTGCCGTAGCCGAAGTACCATGTCTCCCACTTGGAAGTCTCGGGGCCGAACCCTTGGGGCGTGGTAGCGTCGTAGAGACTGCTGATACCGTGCCGAGTGTAGTAAGGCCACGTCCCGAGCCTCTTCCAGCTGGTCCAACGAATCCTCTCGACTAGTCTGGTTGCTTTGGTCATCGTAAGCCTTTATCCTCGGGGAACTGTATTCCAAGTCCGTGGGTAAGATGGCCTTGACCCCATAGACTAGGAAAAACGGTGAGAAACCCGTGGCTCGGCTCGGCGTCGTCCTCAGACTCCATACCACCGAGGGTAGCTCTTTTATCCACTGCTTGCCAAACTTATTGTGGTCGTTGTAGATCCTCGGCTTTAGTCCCTGCAAAATTATACCGTTGGCGCGTTCCACCAGCCCATTCGTCATTGGGTGCGCTACGGCGGCCCAGTCCACATGGATGTGGTGGTCCTCGCAGAAGTCCAGGAACTTCTTCCCAGTGAACTGCGTGCCATTGTCAGTGATGATTGAGTTTGGGACCCCAAAGCGATGGATGATATTTGTGAAGAAACGCCACCGCCTGCTCGGACTTGATGCTGGTTAAGGGTCGGACCTCGATCCACTTGGAGAATTTATCGATGGTGACCAGCAGGTGCGTGAAGCCCCCGGATGCCTTCTGCAAGGGGCCGACGAGTTCCAGACCCCACACAGCAAACGACCAAGTGATGGGTATTGTTTGTAGGGCTTGAGCGAGTAGGTGCGTCTGTCTTGCATAGAATTGACACCCTCGGTAGGAGCGTACAATCCTAGTGGCGTCGGCCACTGCGGCTGGCCAGTAGAAACCTTGTCGGAAGGCGTTTCCCACGAGGGCTCGAGGTGCTGCATGGTGACCACAAGCCCCCGAGTGTATTTCTTGTAACAGCTCTTGTCCTTGGGCATTGGATATGCATCATTGGAGAATGCCTGAGGGGCTGCGGTGGTACAGCTCCTTTTCATCACCCAGCAAAACGAACGACTTGGCGCGCCGAGCCAGTCGCCGAGCTTCGGCTTTGTCGAGGGGCAGCTCTCCTCGGAGGAGATATTCCAGGTACGAGGTCTGCCAGTTCGGAACCGGTGTGACCCCATTCCGCTCCCCCTCAACGCGCAGGGCCTCACCCTCGGCGGCCGAGGGTACCTAGGGCTGGGTCGAGGCCTCCTCGAGCTCGGGCGCGTCGTTGACTTTGACGGATGGCTGATATATATCCTTGGAGAAGACGTCCGGGGGAACTGTCATTCGCCCCGAGGCTATTTTCGCCAGCTCATCTGCGGTTTCGTTGTACCGTCGAGCAACATGGTTGAGTTCCAGCCTGTAGAACTTGTCTTTCAAACGCCGAACTTCGTCGCAGTAGGCCTCCTTTTTTTGGTCATGGTAGTGGGAGTTCTTCATGACCTGGTCAATGACGAGCTGCGAGTCACCACGAGCGTCGAGGCGCCGAACCCCTAGCTCGACGGCGATGCGCAGGCCATTAACCAAGGCCTCGTACTCGGCCACGTTGTTTGACGCCGGAAAATGGAGGCGCAGTACGTAGCGCACATGTTTCCCGAGGGGTGAGATGAAGAGCAAGCCAGCACCTGCTCCTGTTTTCATCAACAACCCGTCAAAGTACATGGTCCAAAGTTCGGGTTGTATTGGGGCCATCGGCAACTGGGTGTCAGTCCATTCAGCCAGGAAGTCGGCCAAGACTTGGGATTTTATGGCCTTCCGAGGGGCAAATGAAAGTGTTTCGCCCATGAGTTCCACTGCCCATTTTGCTATCCTCCCTGAGGCCTCTCGGCTCTGGATGATTTCTCCTAGGGGGAAGATGACACCACAGTAACCGGATAAGACTCGAACTAGTGTCGCAGCTTTCGCCGTGTCAGAATCACTGCGTACAGCAGCTTCTGGATTTGCGGGTAGCGAGCTTTGGTCTCGGATAGCACTTCGCTGATGAAGTAGACTGGCCTCTGGACGAGCAGTGCATGCCCTTCTTCCCGTCTCTCGACTACGATCACGGCGCTGACCACCTGAGTGGTTGCGGCTACGTAGATCAAGAGGGCTTCTCCCGCAGCAGGGGGCACCAAGATGGGCACATTTGTAAGGAGCGCCTTTAAGTTTCTGAGGGCTTCCTCGGCCTCGGGGGTCCAAGTGAAGCGCTCGGCCTTCCTTAAGAGGTGGTACAAGGGCAACCCTTTCTCGCCGAGGCGCGAGATGAAGCGGCTCAGAGCTGCAAGGCATCCCATGACCCTTTGTACTCCTTTTAAATCTTTGATGGGCCCCATGTTGGTGATGGCCGCGATTTTCACCGGTTTGGCTTTGATGCCTCGTTTGAAGACGATGAACCCTAAGAGCATGCCTCGGGGGACTCCGAAGACACACTTCTCAGGATTGAGTTTTACGCTCTTCGCTTTTAGGCAACTAAATGTTACCTCAAGGTCAGAGAGGAGGTTGGAGGCTTTCCTTGTCTTGACGACGATGTCATCGACGTAAGCCTCGACTGTTCTGCCGATGTGTTTTCCGAACACATGGTTCATGCACCTCTAGTAGGTGGCACCTGCATTCCTCAAGCCAAATGGCATTGTAGTATAACAATACATGCCAAAAGGTGTGATAAAAGAAGTCGCGAGCTGGTCGGACTCTTTCATCTTGATTTGGTGATAGCCTGAGTAGGCATCGAGGAAAGACAGGGTTTCGCACCCAGCAGTGGAGTCCACAATTTGATCGATGCGAGGCAGAGGGTAGGGAACCTTCGGACATGCTTTGTTTAGACCAGTGTAGTCTACGCACATCCTCCATTTCCTACCTTTTTTCTTTACAAGCATAGGGTTAGCTAACCATTCGGGATGGAATACCTCTTTGATGAACCCTGCAGCCATCAGCCTGTGGACCTCCTCGCCTATGGCTCTATGCTTTTCTTCGTCAAAACGACGCAGGGACTGCTTCACGGGTCGGGCTCCAGCTCGGATGTCCAGTGAGTGCTCGGTGACATCCCTTGGTACGCCCGACATGTCCGAGGGACTCCACGCAAAAACTTCGGCGTTTGCACGGAGAAAGTCGACGAGCACTGCTTCCTATTTGGGGTCGAGCTCAGAGCCGATCCTGACTTTCTTGCTGGCGTCATTGCTGGGGTCAAGAGAGACAGACTTAACTGCCTCAGCCGGCTCGAAGTTGCAGGCGTGCCGCTTTACGTCGGGCGCCTCCTTGGAGAGGCAGTCCAGGTCGGCGATGAGGGCTTCGGACTCGGCGAGGGCCTCTGCGTACTCCACGCATTCCACGTCGCACTCGTAAGCGTGGCAGTACGTGGGCCCGACGGTGATGACTCCCTTGGGGCCAGGCATCTTGAGCTTGAGGTAAGTGTAGTTGGGGATGGCCATGAACTTGGCGTAGCACGGTCTCCCCAGCACCGCGTGATAGGTCCTTAAGAACCCAACTACCTTGAAGGTGAGGGTTTCCTTTCGGAAGTTGGAGGGAGTTCCGAAGCAGACGGGCAAGTCAATCTGCCCGAGGGGCAGGATACACTTTCCGGGCGCAATCCCATGGAAGGGTGCTGCACCAGCCCGGATCTCGGACCGATCAACCCCCAAGGGCTCCAGGGCCTCGGCGTAGATGATGTTGAGGCTGCTACCTTCGTCCATGAGGACCTTGGAGAGCCTAACGTTGCCAATGATCGGGTTGACGACGAGCGGGTACCTTCCTGGGCTTGGCACGAAGTCGGGGTGGTTGCCTTGGTCGAAGGTGATAGGCTTGTCGGACCAGTCTAGGTAGACTGGCGCTGCCACCTTCACCAAGCAGACCTCTTGGCACTCCTGCTTGCGGTGCTGAGCCGAGGCGTTCGCCACCTGCCCACCGTAGATCATGAAGCAGTTGTGGACCTCCGGGAACTCCTCTTCCTTGTCGCCCCCCTTGTTGTTGCCTTGGTCTTTGACACCTTCTGCCGAGGGTCCGGCCTTGTTGAAGTAGCGTCGGAGCATGTCGCACTCCTCAAGGGTGTGCTTGACGGGACCCCAGTGATAGGGGCACGACTCCTTGAGCATCTTTTCGAATGTGTTGGCCCCTCCAGGAGGCTTCCGAGGGTTCCTGTGCTCGGCAGTGGCGACGAGATCCATGTCGACGACGTTGCGCTTTGCTTGTGCCTTCTTCTTGGCCTTCTTCTTCACGCCACGCTGGGCGGACGCCTCTAGGGCATCTTTCTTCTGCCCTCCCTGAGGCTGCTTGTCTTTCTGGAAGATGGCTTTGACCGCCTCCTAACCAGATGCAAACTTGGTGGCGATGTCCATCAATTCGCTCGCCTTGGTAGGAGTCTTGCGCCCTAGTTTGCTCACCAGGTCTCGGCATGTGGTGCCAGCGAGGAATGCCCCGATGACATTCGAGTCGGTGATGTTGGGCAGCTCGGTGCGCTGCTTTGAAAACCGCCGGATGTACTCTCGCAGGGATTCCCCGGGCTGCTGGCAGTAGCTTCGGAGATCTCATGAGTTCCCAAGGTGCATGTACGTACCCTGGAAATTTCCAGCGAAAGCCTTGACCAGGTCGTCCCAGTCGGAGATCTGCACAGGAGGCAGATGCTCCAGCCAGGCCCGAGCAGCGTCGGAGAGGAAAAGGGGGAGGTTGCGGATGATGAGGTTGTCGTCGTCCGCCCCTCTCAACTGGCATGCCAACCGGTAGTCCGCAAGCCACAACTCTGGCCTTGTCTCCCTCGAGTACTTGGTGATGGTAGTCGGGGCCCAGAAACGGGCCGGGAACGGCGCTCGTCGTATGGCCTGGCTAAAGACTCGTGGACCTGGTGGCTCGGGTGAGGGGCTTCGATCCTCCTCACTGTCGTAGTGTCCCTCGCACCTGGGATGGTAGCCTCGACGCACCTTCTCCTCGAGGCAGGCTCGACGGTGGCGGTGGTGTTGCTCGGCGCCGAGGCGATCCGGGGCTGCAGGCGTCCCATCCCGCGTGCGCTCGGTGTGGACCGAGGCCTCCCGCATGCGTCGAGAGGGCGCTGCGTGATGCTCCGAGGGGTCTCCTCGCCTCCGGGAGGCAGAGCTCTCGGCTTGTCGGACAGCGGCATCTTCCAGGAGGCCCTTGAGCTCGTCCTAGATACGTCGTCCTTCAGTGGTGGATGGCTCCAGCATCGTCCGAAGCAACATTGCTGCTGCGGCTAGGCTCTGGCCAGCCCCGTTAAAGGCCGGGGGCGGCATCGCCCTGGCATTGTTAGCAATGCGGCGCTGGACATCCTGGGCCCGATGACGCGCTCCTCCGGCGAGTGCCTGGCCTGCCCACTCCTGCTCGATGTTTTGTCGGAGCTGCACAAGTCGCCCCGCTTCCTCGTCGAGCTTGGCCTGCATCTCGCGGAGTTGCTCAAGCTGTGTGTCCTGACCCCCCGCAGGGACTTGGACCACAGCTAGCTCCCGAGGGATCTCAACGCGAGACGCAGGTGCAAGGGCGCCGTCACTTCCTGGCTTGCCAAGGTGGTTCTCTCCGTCGTGATCCTCCTGATCGATGTGGAAGCACTCGCGAGTTGGGTCGCAACCCTCGTCGTCGAGGCTGTGACCATCATCAGAGCAGTCGGAGAGGCAGTGGTCATATGTGGACATGAAGTCGCGCATGGCACTAGGATCATGGAGTCTGGAGAAATCCCAACTGACGTTGGGGTCGTCCTCTTCCTTAGAACCCATGGGTCCGGAGGTTGAGACAGCCGTCAGTCGGTCCCAAGTTGACCACATATGGTACCCCGGAAGGTCAGGATATGCCCTTGTGAAAGCGCTCACCGAAGCGGGGTCGCTTGGTGGATCGAAACTGAATCTAAAGGGAACAGGGCGGAAAACGGACGGTACCTTTTGGTCGATGGACGGTGGCGAAGTCGCGTCGGGGACGGACTGCACTATTATCTCAGGTACAAGGCTAACGCCCAACAAGTCCTTCGCGAGGGTGCTGGCGTCATCAGTCCGCTTGAGGTTGGCCCGTTGCGGGGAAGCGACACCCGTCGTTGTCTCAGGTGCGAGGACAACACCCGACATGTCCCCTGCAGGGGTGCCGGTGTCGTCGACTCGCTCTGGTTTGACAGCTGATGAGGTGTCGCCTCCTGCCTGGCCACGGTTGCCCCGTCTCCGTCTCCTCCGACGAGGAGGGTGGAGGGGTAAACCCGGGTGTTCCTCTTCTGCCGCGGAGAGATGCCGTCGTCAAGTTCGCCTCCGCCGAGCGAGCCGTCGACCGTCGTTGTTGTCGTGCTGTGGAGGAAGCAGTACCATGTCGTAGCCACCGTCGAGGGACATGAACTCGATACTTCCGAAGTGGAGCACCGTCCCGGGCTGAAGAGGCTACTAAAAGCTACCCATCTGGAACTCAACGGGAAAGTATTTGTTAACACACAGCGAGGTCCCCTACCTGGCGCGCCAACTGTCGGTGTTTCGGACCCAGGGGGCCCTCAACCGGACCGACTAGTGAATTTTAGTGCCACGTGCCCCTGTCCAGATGGGTTGATGCAAGATGGAACACAAGCGATGGGATGAGGCTTATATTATCCTGCACCAAGGGGCGCTTGCAGTAGGGGTTACAAGCGTTGTGGGAGAGCGAGAACGAGAGAGAGAGAGAGAGAAGAAGAGGGTTCGGCCTTGAGGCGAGCCGTCTGGGGCTGCCTCCACCGTGTCTCTCCTACTCTGCCTGCCTCCGCTCGTCTGCGTCATGCGTCCACGTGTTTGTACGCTGCACGTTCGTCCCTTTCCCTCTCTCCCCCCTCTTCGTGGGCCCTGGACACCCCCTTTTATAGACACAAGGAGATGCCCAGCTGTACAATGGGGGTGTAGCTTGGAGCTAACGTGGCTGCCAGGAAAATGCCCTGAGCCCTGTATAGATAATAACGTGGCCGTCGGGGATGCGCCTTGAGCCTTGTAGATGTACCAACGTGGCCGTCGGAGGAGTGCATTGAGCCCTGTAGAAGCATAGCTGATGGTGCGGCATGGATCCTGCTGACGTCTCCTTGCTTCCGTAGGGGGTTGAGAGCAGCCGACGTCATGGGCGCACGCAGGGAACCATCATTACCTGTTACCGGAGTAACTTAGATGGGACACCGGTCTTGTTCCTTCGTAGCCTGAGGTGGCTAGCTAAGGGTAGGGTAATGATGGATCCCCGGTAGCGTAGCTGATACGAGGCCGAGGTCGGGCGAGGCGGCGACTCCTCCGAGGACGAGGCTAGGGTCGGGCGAGGTGACGACTCCTCCGAGGCCGAGGTTGGGGTCGGGCGAGGCAGAGTCCTTCTCCCGAGGCCGAGGCTGAGGCCGAGGCCTGGGGTCAGGCGAGGCGGAGCTCCCTATTGCGCCCGAGGCCGAACTCGAGGGAGGTCGTGACTTGCTGATGTCAGCCTTTCCCTGGTGGCACGGTTGCTGGAGCGGGGTGAACAGCGCTGTTTTCCTGTCAGAACGGTCAGTAAAGGGGGCAAAGTGACTACAGTCACTTCGACCTTGCCGACTGAGGCACGCGTGTCAGGATAAGGTGTCAGGTGATCCCCGCATTAAATGCGCATGCGATACGGTCGGTTGATAAGGCGATTCGGACGAGATCGCTGTACGACAAAGCTTGCCTGCGCTAGACTTCGGGCGAGCCGAGGGTGTGTCTGCTGACTGAGGGGACCCTCGGGCGAGGCGTGAATTCGTCCAGGACTACTGTCCTGGCCCAAGGCTGGGCTCGGATGAGGTCGCGTCCCTTGGTAGACGAAGCCCGCGCTTTATCGATAGTTTATGGTTTGTTCTGAAGATGTTTTCCAGCCGGATTAAGGAGCATTGGGGGTACCCCTAATTACGGTCCCCGACAGTTCATAAGTTGGCCCTTGTTAAAATTGAAGAACAATCCGGTAAGATATGCACATAAGCACCTCAGGTCCTTCAATAGTAAAAATGTAGTCCTATGGAGTTTTATGTCATGTGTTAATGCTCTTTTGTGCTAGATCTCCTAAAAATATAGTGTTTTATGTGACTTGTATGTTGTATGGCGGGCTATGTCGTTGCTCTAGTTACCGACTTGTTAGATGGCTTTGGTTAGGCTCGTAATCGCGATGAATTGCTTGTTGTGGTCTAAATGCGTATGGTTATGGTCGCGGATGAAAAGTAGTAGTGCTCATGTGATGTCTAAGTACAATGCAAATTAATGTGTGAAGAGCGCATCGATATACATATATGTACATGGTATGATTATTGTGGTGGATGTGTTTGTTAATTGCGTGTGATAATTCTAGCGCACAAAATGACTTGGATAAAATTTGTAAGTCGACTTGTTGGTCCTCATTTGATTGTTTTAACTCTAACAAATGGTAAAGTGTTAGAGTAATTCAAGTCTATAGAACATGGCAAATTCTTGAAGTAAATAGGAGCTGAAATTTATTAGTTGCTGTTTTGGGCTGCACGCACTGTTTTCGCCGTGATGTTTGTTTAATGAACTAAATTATGTTTTCTGTAGAAAAGTCATATAGAAAGTTGTAGATAACTTTATTATCTTGCTTGTGTTAAAATTTGACAGCCATAAGCCTGATCGTTTAGAAGTTATGCTTTTCACAAGATCAGTAACTGAATCTGTCTAAATTCTGTACAGATTTCAGAGATCATATTGTTTTCTTAAGTTCAGTTTACAATCAGTCCTTGTCAATTATAAGAAAGTTGTAGATAATTTCCTTATCGTACTTGTGTTAAATTTTCATGACAATAAACCTGATAGTTGGAGAGTTATGAATTTTATAACATGATTGCTGTATTCTGTCCACTGTAAGAACAGATTTCGAAAACTGTATTGTTTGATTTAGTTAAACATAGAATCACTTCTTAGTGATTATAAAAGTTATGTAGTACTTTTGCTAAGATTTCCAAAAAGTCTTGGATCACTCTTTTTGGTGGTCTGAAGATTAAGTTATGGATGTTTAAAGTGTGAAGATGGAATCTGTCCAGTTCTGGACTGCAAAGCCTTCTAGTGTCTTTTATCCTTAAATGCATATTGAATCACCTTGAGATGTTTATAAATGTTTTGTTGACAATTTCATTATCTTTCCAGAAAGTCTAGGATCACTTTGTTTGGATACATGAATATCTAGTTATGAATTTTTGAAGTCGCAAGTCTGAATCTGTCCAAATCTGGACACAGCTGTCGTTTGATACGATTTAACCTTGTTAAGTGTCTAATCACCTTGAGATGACAGTACCAAAGTTGTAGAGCGTTTCTTAAGCTTTCCAAAAAGTATTTGTTCACTATTTTTGGATAAATATCTTGTATGTTATAACTGAAACAATCAACTGTTGTGCCGCTGTCCCAAACGCATTGAATGTGATTGATTGCTCTACTCTGATGTATCTGTCTTAAGTCGACTGCTTGTTATTTTGGGTTTTGACTAAACATGAGTAATAATAATAGTGACTAATATAATTAGGGTTATATATAAGTAAGTACACATCTCACTAAGTTGGTAAACTAATTTGGTTAAGGTCTAATAAGTAGCTTAGCTTAATCAACAGTTAGCAAGTGCAGTTATATATATTAGGGAAACAAAATGAATAGTGTCCTGTATCTAGCTTTCTGCTAATACTACTAAGTAACCAACGTCATTCAAGTAGTATAATATATGATTGTGATTAAACTATCTCCTCATGTGTGTTCTCTGGGGTGTATGCTTGCAGTAGAATGTTGTGAATGATTGTAAAACCCGATTAAGTAACTATTCCTTTTTAACTAAGTCTGTCTATGTGTAAGTCATCAGAAATTTATGTGTACTTAACTAGTTTAATAATAAGTAACCAATGAATGATTAAAGTGAATGTGGTGAATGCTTGTACTTGTGATGTCATGTCTGCGTTGGTTAAGTATAGTAAATGTTGTCGTCTTTCCAGTGGTAGTGATTACGTGTGCCCGATGACATGTGGATAGCTAGCGCTAGTGTGTGTGGTTGTTCACGATGTCTCGCTATTTAGTGTTTAGTTCACTATCGTCTATTTTGGGATTGTCTTGAGATATATTTCATCATATTCATACATAACATCCTGCATCTCATTTAGGACTGAGAGATGATGATCGTGCAAGTGATGTGGTGCCAACAACAAGATGCAGTTGGTGGACAACCTAAGGAAGGATGGACTTAACTAGTAGATGCTCGCCAAGCGAGTATCCCCCAGCAAACACTATCTAGTGTTGAATTTCAGAAAAACCCCGGTTTTATGCATAACCGTTATATATGTTATGTTACTACACTTAATGTTTGTAGGCTTGTACCGTGTACTTAAGTGTAAGAGTTGCCTGAAACCCTAGTTGCATAAACTCAGGATTCCTTTTGAGATGGATACTACTATGCTAGGTCGAGTAGCTGCTTTGCTAATTAGGGATCTCGATAAAGTCGAGTGATTTTTCTAACACTCGCGCGAGGTCAGGAATTGGTTATATCCATTTTGATAACAGAATGATGATGGCATGTGGACACGGATCCATGGGGATGCGCTGTCTACGAGACAAAATTGGAATAAGGATGAACGTGCGGATACCTGTGTCAAGCGTTTGAACGTACTAAACACATGTCGGGAAATATGGTAACCGGTAAGCCTAGTATCTAAGTGAAGCCAAACGCGGACTTTCCTCCTCACTTATCCTGAGACATGGTCTCCCATTCCGGATATGGTGGGTACAAGTGCGGTCACTGCACAACGGCAGCCGGGGTTAGTGGAGCATTGTATGCCAAGGCGGTGAGCCCTGGCCACGAATGAGGGATCGATGGGGACAATTGACGTGTGTGGGGAGTGCCCCTACATGTCGTGTGTTTAGGTTTACCTTGCAAGGTTAAAACTCAATTCGAATCGTCTACTTCTCGCAGCTAATGAGACTGTTTGATCCATTGTACTGCATTGAGTAATAAGTGGAAATGAGGATACTGGCAAAAGATGTTGATTGATATAATGTTTGATACCATGTATGAAAAGCTAGGTACTCATCTAGTCTAAAATTATTATTCTAGAACTTGAAAAGTTAAAACTTGATTTTAGACTCAGCTAGTGCTTTTGGCAAACCAAACCCCTCAGCCAAACAGCTTCATGGTCTAGAGGTAGAGGAGTAGACTCCTCACACCGGGTAATTCTAGCTGAGTATTAGTATTGAAAGGGAAATAGGGTCAAACCTTTTCCTATATGAATTTTGGTGGTTGAATTGCCCAACACAAACAATTGGACTAACTAGTTTGCTCTAGATTATGAGTTCTACAGGTGCCAAAGGTTCACAACAAACCAATACAAGTCAAAAGAAAGGGTTCAAAACAAAGGAGCAAAGTATACCGAAGGCAGCCCTGGTCTGGCGCACCGGACTGTCCGATGTGCCACCGGACAGTGTCCGGTGCATCACCGGACAGTGTTCAGTGCACCAGGGAGATCAACTCTGAACTTGCCAGCTTCGGGAATTTGGGAGGCCGCTCCTATATAATTCACCGGACTGTCCGGTGTAACACCGGACTGTCCGGTGTGCCAGCGGAGCAACGGCTACTTCGCGCCAAAGGTCGTCTGCAACTGAACAGCAAAAGCAAACAGTGCGCGCCTGCCCGTGCAGAAGTCAGAGCAGGCGCCAGAAGGCGCACCACATAGTGAACAGGACCTGTCCGATACAGCACCGGACTGTCCGGTGGCCCCAACTGTAAGAGCTCCAACGGTCAGAACCCAACGGCCTCATGACGTGGCTGGCGCACTGGACAGTGTCCGGTGGCGCACCGGACTGTCCGGTGCGCCATACGACAGAAGCCTTCACCAACGGCCATATTGGTGGTTGGGGCTATAAATACCCCCCAACCACCACTCTTCAAGGCATCCAAGCATTCACTACATCTCATTCAATACAAGAGCAATACACAACACTCCAAGACACAAATCAAAGCCTCCGATCGAATCCAAGTCCCCAATTCAACTCTAGTTTTTAGGACTTGTGAGGAGATCGACTTGTGTTCTTTTGTTGCTCTTGTTGCTTGGTTGGCTTTCTTCTTTCTCTCATTCTTACTCTCAAAACCTTGTAATCAAAGCAAGAGACACTAATTATGTGGTGGTCCTTGCGGGGTCTAAGTGACCCGGGAAATCAAGGAAGGAAGCTCACTCGGTCTAAGTGACCGTTTGAGAGAGGGAAAGGGTTGAAAGAGACCTGGTCTTTGTGACCACCTCAACGGGGAGTAGGTTTGCAAGAACCGAACCTCGGTAAAACAAATCACCGCGTCTCACTCTTCATTTGCTTGTGATTTGTTTTCACCCTCTCTTTCGGACTCGATTACATTTCTAACGCTAACCCCGGCTTGTAGTTGTGCTTAAGTTTATAATTTTCAGATTCCACCTATTCACCCCCCTCTAGGCGACTTTCATTTGGTATCAGAACCCGGTGCTTCATTAGAGCCTAACCGCTCGAAGTGATGTCGGGAGAACACGCCAAGAAGGAGATGGTGACCGGCGAGAAGCCCGCCACAAGTGTGACGGAACCTCCCAAGTAATTAGGCCCACCTACAGTTGTCCTTGTCCAACGGACTTCAGACAACCCTGTAGGTGCTCCTGAGTTACTTGACAAGTTCGGTATCTTTCCTTACCTTACCAGGAACGATTCACCCGTCTTGCAGACATTACAGAACATCGGAGATAAAGAAATGCGGAAGCGATTTACATAGCTTACATTTATTTTAAAAGCAAGCTCAAGTTGTTTTATTACAGACCAGAACTAAAAACGAGTGCAGAGTAATAATATTATACAAACCAAGGGAGGCAAAAACTCCTCCAGAGAAGATTTAAGTAAAAGATCTATATGGAGGACCAAGTCCTCCCGCACTTCAGTCTTGTCTTTCTTCCTTGGGAACCACCCTGGCACAGAAGCAGCAGAAATCTGCTACTTCCTCACCTAAAAACAACGAAGGGATAAACCCTGAGTATGGAATTACTCAGCAAGACTTACCCGTCTAAAGAAAAGACTCTCAAGGGTATGCTGGCTTTTAGGGAGTCAAGGTAAGGCTTCTCAATACTCAAAGACTCTGTTTTGCAGAAATGCTTACTAAAGTGGATCCTTAAAAATCCAATTTTATTTGTCAAGTTAAGTTCAATTACCTGCAACTAGAGTTCTTTCTACCCTAGTTCAATCGCTGGTCCTGCACTAGCCAATTTCTTAACAAATACCCATCATCTTTAGTGGAATGCTACGTGTAGGGTAGTGACCAAGTCTTCATAACCGCGAAGGTACGGCGATCCGAATCGATTATACTCAGCTGAGGATCTCCAATCACTAGACATATGTAGCACTTAACCCTTGCATATGTCAACCCGCCACCGAGGTTCTTAAGACCGGATCAGGTTCACGCAAACCGAGAGCACAGATACACCACCGTCCAGCCTCTTGCCACGGAGGGTACACGCTACTCTCGCCACCGCTCCACGCCCATTTCGTGTTATCTTATTCCGGCCTTAGTCTGCCCGAGGCAAGGCTTACCCATGACGAGGCATGTGACCAGCTAAAGGGTCCTCGATCAACAAGCCTACATCGAGACGGTCCTTAATCGACTCAGACGGAGACACTACACCGAGACTCCTTTCTCGTGCAAGTCACCCGCCCGGTCTCAGCTTAATCTTTTCAAACCCAAAGTTTGGTACCTGGCAGAGGTACATCTTTTCCAGATGTTGAATCCATCAAGGCCCTGATGGATCCACCATCAAATTTTATTTTCAAAAACATCCCACCCACTTTTGCCACATCATCTTTTGTAAAAAAAAACATTTTGTCTTTCTAAAGCAAGGCTAAGCATCAAAATCTTTTGTAAAACGGGTGATCAAGGAAGGTAATCAAATTCAAGGAAGGTAATGCAGGAATTGTTTTAGCAATCAACTCCTATCACCTAATGCATCAATCAAGTGAGAAAGATTTTTAAAAACATCAAGGAAGGTGGCAAATGCACCGGGGCTTGCCTTTGTTAACAGGTGAGTCCTGCTCGGATCCACAAATATCGAAATAAAAGCAGTTGCCTACTGGAGGATCTGAGGTTGGTGGTGTCCCCTCTTCAGCAACTTCTTCTTCTTCGTGTTCTAACATAACCATATATATGCATAAGAATGGATGCCATGGGATGCTCATGAGGATGCGAAGATAATATAAACTTATTATCTAAGCCTTGAGTACAACTTTCCTTCACGGTACTCCGAGAACCTAGGGTTTCCGGAGTCAGTAAAGGAGTTCATAGGGCAGGGGGGTGGTTTTGGGTTCTAGTTATCAAACATGGTCCAGATCAACCCAAATTCAACCCAAGGCTTCTAAATATTGTTTTAAGTTCCCATAAAAAGTTTGGGCATTTTTGGACTTACCAATTATTTTCTAAAAATCCATAACTAATACTTTTAACTACTTTAAATGCCCTAAAATTTCTTATTTCCACTAAAAATCACAAAACTATTTTTATTAAATTCTAGGGAAAATAACAATCCTAGGAAAATTGGTTTCACAATTTTATTATTTTTCTACTGTTTTCTATAATTGTTTTGGCTCTGGAGATAAAAGAAAAAGAAAAACAGATGAATAGTACTGGGCTGATTTCAGCCCAGTAGCCCAGCTCGGAGGGGGAAAGCGCTCGCGCGCGCCCGCGCCCTGGCGGTTTTGCAGAACGGCCCCCGCGTTTCTGTCAAACTGCGAATGGGTTCAGACACTATTTGAATTAGTCACTGACAACTTGCAGATAAGCCCCCGACTTTCTATTCCTTCACACAGCTAAGTCCCCGACGGCGCTCGCACGCGGCAGAGCTCCGACGAGCTTCTGGACCGGCCGACTGGGGCTACGGCTGGGTTCTCCGAGCGGCGGACATGAAATCGGATCTACCCTGACCATTTTCCCCAGCTTAATTGCACAATTGGTCAAGTATTTTGCTCTGGCCATGGTGACCGTGAGCAGCGCGGCAAGACCGACGCGTTCCCGGCAACCAAAGGGCTCCTAGCTCGATTGTGTGAGTCGACGAGCATCGCAGACGCATAAGAATGCTTAAACAAGGGAACAGAGGGGAAAAGCTAACCTGAGTTGGGCTGACCACGGCGGGGTTGAGTTCACGGTGTTTTAGAACCGGATTGGGGAGAATCCGAAATTCGTGCTTGCTAGTGAGGGATTTAGGATGCAGGTGGGTGCGGTAGGTGCTTGAGTACATGGCGGAGCTGGGGGCACGGTCAATTTATAGGCGGGCAAGGCGGTGGCCGCGAATTTTGGGGAGGACGCGCGGCGGCCGGAATTGAAGAAGAAGGCGGGCGCGGTGAATTCGTGTCCCGCGGCGTGGCAGACTTCCCGGCGGCGATGGGACAGTCATAAGGTGTCACGGCAGTGCTGTAAAACGGCTAGGCCACGCGGCGCACAACCGGGAAGCGGCGGTCGACGGTGAGCTTATCGGCTACAGCCGCAAAGCAGAAGGGCAGTCACGGCGGGTTACCGGAGTTATCCCCAGGGGATGGCTTTTACCTGGCGGCCTTATCTGGTCACCGGCGACGTGAATCACAACGGCGGCGGCGTGAATCGCAGCGGAGATCGGTCGTCGGCGATGAGATTCCATTGCCGCGGTTGATCTGATCCGGTTGGGTACTGTACCATGGCGAGTTTGGTTCAGACAGTCTGACAGAGCGATTTGCAGGGGGTTTTCCTTCCAATTTCATGTGGCAACAAGTCTAAGTCTCTGCATCAAAGTTGTAGTGCTATGTACCAGCTACAAATCGACTATAGAGATTGAACTCATTAGGGCACTGGATCATGTCTGGAATTGGGTTTGAAGTTGGTGATAATTCACTGCTAGTCTGAAAATTCAGACCAAATCAGTCTGACAGCCTGACTTCAGGCTTAAATATCTTTGGATTTTTCTCAACAAGTGAGCTTGCAACCTTAAGCAAAGTTGTTCTCTTTTGATAGATCTTCAAATTTGGTGTGGTGACCTAGGGCAAAATCTCCTTTGTTTAGAAGTTACAAGGTCACAAAGATGAGTACAATACACTAGAATTAGACTTAGTCAAAAGAGTTCAAATGTGACTTTTTTTTGCAAATAAGTCCAAAATCAAATATTTGGCTTTCAAGTCCACACATTTGGGAACCAAGGGACTTAAGAACCTTATTTGACTTGGTTTTTGCACTTTAGTCCAAAAGTGGACCAATTTTGCACATAGACCCCTAGGGTTTAGTTTTAGGGTTTTCCAGGGTTTCATTTAGGGTTTCTAGTATCCCAGGGGTATAAATGAGATTCAACTTTGTTTTTGGGGATATTTTATAGCTATTTCACTAAAGCCTTTAGGTTTTCTCAATTTATGTTAAGTTTTAGCCCCTTTAATCCTTGTTTAGGGTAAAGCTTCCTAACTAGGGTCCTATTTGCAAAACCTTAAAACAATACAACTTGTTTGAAATTTTTGCCTAGTGAATGCACTCTAGGTGTATCAAACATATGCAATGTCAATGCTTATGATGCCATGCTCAAGTTTTAGTCCTAGTAACACCAGGAGTGTTACAACAAGCCACGGGAAGGCTCCATCGGGAGAGTCCCACAACAAGAAGAAGGAGGAATCACCTGCTCACAAGTCGCATCAGAGTGGCGAGAAGAAAAAGAAGATGAAGAAGGTGGTCTACTACGAGACCGATTCTTCGTCGCCATCCACCTCCGGCTCCGACGCACCGTCTGTAACTTCTAAGCGCCATGAGCGCAAGAAGTTTAGTAAGATCCTCCTACACTACCCTCGTATTTTAAACGTACTCCATTACTTTCCGTTCCATTAGGCAAACCACCGATTTTTGACGGTGAAGATTATAACATGTGGAGTGATAAAATGAGGCATCACCTAACCTCACTCCAGACTAGTATTTGGGACATTGTTGAGTTTGGTGTACAAGTACCATCCGTAGGGGATAAGGACTATGATTCGGACGAAGTTGCCCAAATCCAACACTTCAACTCACAAGCCACCACAATACTCCTCGCCTCTCTAAGTCGAGAGGAGTATAACAAGGTGCAAGGATTGAAGAGCGCCAAGGAGATTTGGGACGTGCTCAAAATGGCGCACGAAGGAGACGAGGTGACCAAGATCACCAAGAGGGAGACGATCGAGGGGGAGCTCGGTCGCTTCATGCTCAACCAAGGAGAAGACCCCCAAGCCATGTACAACCGGCTAAAGACCTTGGTAAATCAAGTGCGCAACCTCGGGAGCACCAAATGGGATGACCATGAGATGGTCAAGGTTATTCTTAGATCACTCGTATTTCTTAACCCTACTCAAGTTCAATTGATTCATGGTGATCCAAGATATAAACTAATGTCTCCCGAGGAAGTGATAGGCAAATTTGTGAGCTTTGAATTGATGATCAAAGGCTCCAAGAAGATCATCGAGCAAGGCGCCTCCTCCTCCGTACCCGAAGCACAACCCGTTGGATTCAAGGCAACAGAGAAGAAAGAAGACTCTACATCGAGTAGGGTCCCCATCGACGCCTCCAAGCTAGACAATGAAGAGATGGCACTCATCATCAAGAGCTTCCACCAAATCCTCAAGCAAAGGAGGGGGAAAGACTATAAGCCCCGCTCCAAGAAAGTGTGCTACAAATGTGGTAAGCCCGGTCATTTTATCGCTAAATGCCCTTTGTCTAGTGATAGTGACAGGGATAACTACAAGAGGGGGAAGAAGAAGGAGAAGAAGAGATATTACAAGAAGAAGGGCGGCGATGCGCATGTTTGCCAGGAGTGGGACTCCGACGAGAGCTCCACCGACTCCTCCTCCGACGAGGACGCCGCCAACATCGCTGTCAACAAGGGACTTCTCTTCCCCAATGTCGGCCACAAGTGTCTTATGGCGAAGGACAGCAAGAAGAAGAAGGTAAAATCAAGATCCTCCACTAAGTATGCCACTTCTAGTGATGAGGAAAATTCTAGTGATGATGAGGACAACTTGCTTACTCTTTTTGCCAATCTTAACATGCAACAAAAAGAGAAATTAAATGAATTGATTAGTGCTATTCATGAGAAGGATGAACTCTTGGATAGCCAAGAGGACTTCCTTACTAAGGAAAACAAAAAGCATATTAAGACTAAAAATGCTTATGCTCAGGAGGTAGAGAAAAATGAAAAATTAACTAGTGAGCTAAGTAGTTGCCATGACACTATCTCCAACCTTAGAGTTGAGAATACTAATTTGATTGCTAAGGTTGAGAAGTCAAATATTTGTGATGATTCAAATGTCAATCTTAGAAATGATAATGCTAGTTTAATTGCTAAGATTGATTAATTGAATCCTCTCTTGCTAGCCTTAGGAATGAGAATGAAAAATTAATTGCTAAGGCTAGAGACTTAGATGTTTGCAATGTTTCTATTTCCAATCTTAGAGATGAGAATGCCATTTTACATGCTAAGGTTGTTGAATTAAATGATTGCAAACCCTCTACATCTACCCTTGAGCATGTTTCTATTTGCACTAGATGTAGAGATATTAACATTGATGCTATTCATGATCACCTTGCTATGATTAAACAACAAAATGATCATATAGCAAAATTAGATGCTAAGATTGCCGAGCATGAACTAGAAAATAAGAAATTTAAATTTGCTCGTAGTATGCTTTATAGTGGGAGACGCCCTGGCATTAAGGATGACATTGGCTTCCAACAGGGGGACAATGTCAAGCTTAATGCCCCTCCTAAAAAATTGTCTAATTTTGTTAAGGGCAAGGCTCTCATGCCTCAGGATAACGAGGGCTATATTTTATATCCTGCTGGTTATCCTGAGGATAAGATTAGGAGAATTCATGCCAAGAAGACTCATTCTCACCTTGCTTTTATTTATAAGAATGAGGCTTCTAGCTCTAGGTGTTCTACACATGTTAAAATGCCTAAGAAGAAATCTCCTACTGCATCAAATGATCATAATGTTTCGTTCAAAACTTTTGATGCTACCTATGTGCTAACTAACAAATCAGGCAAGGTAGTTGCCAAATATGTTGGGGGCAAACACAAGGGCTCCAAGACTTGTGTTTGGGTACCCATGGTACTTGTTTCTAATGTAAAAGGACCCAAGACCGTTTGGGTACCTAAGAACAAGGCCTAAATTTGTTTTGTAGGTTTATGCATCCGGGGGCTCAAGTTGGATCATCGACAGCGGGTGCACAAACCACATGACAGGGGAGAAAAGGATGTTCTCCTCCTATGAGAAAAACCAAGATCCCCAACAAGCTATCACATTCGGGGATGGAAATCAAGGTTTGGTCAAAGGATTGGGTAAAATTGCTATATCACCTGACCATTCTATTTCAAATGTTTTTCTTGTAGATTCTTTAGATTACAACTTGCTTTCGGTTTATCAATTATGCAAAATGGGTTACAACTGTCTTTTTACGGATACAGGTGTTACTGTCTTTAGAAGAAGTGATGATCCAGTAGCATTTAAGGGAGTGTTAGAGGGTCAACTATACTTAGTTGATTTCAATAGAGCTGAACTCGACACTTGCTTAATTGCTAAGACTAACATGGGTTGGCTCTGGCATCGCCGACTAGCCCACGTTGGGATGAAGAATCTTCATAAGCTTCTAAAGGGAAAACACATTTTGGGACTAACAAATGTTCATTTTGAGAAAGACAGGATTTGTAGCGCATGCCAAGCAGGGAAGCAAGTTGGTGTTCATCATCCACACAAGAACATCATGACGACTGACAAGCCACTGGAGCTACTCCACATGGATTTATTCGGCCCGATAGCTTACATAAGCATCGGCGGTAGTAAGTACTGTCTAGTTATTATGGATGATTATTCTCGCTTCACTTGGGTATTCTTTTTACAGGAAAAATCTCAAATCCAAGAGACTTTGAAAGGATTCTTGAGACGGGCTCAAAATGAGTTCGGCTTGAGGATCAAGAAAATAAGAAGCGACAATGGGACAGAGTTCAAGAACTCTCAAATTGAAGGCTTCCTTGAGGAGGAGGGCATCAAGCATGAGTTCTCTTCTCCCTACACGCCACAACAAAATGGTGTAGTAGAGAGGAAAAATAGGACTCTATTGGACATGGCAAGGACCATGCTTGATGAGTACAAGACTTCAGATCAGTTTTGGGCCGAGGCGGTCAACACCGCTTGCTACGCCATCAACCGGTTATATCTACACCGAATCCTCAAGAAGACATCATATGAACTCCTCACCGGTAAAAAGCCCAATGTTTCATATTTTAGAGTCTTTGGTAGCAAATGCTTTATTCTTGTTAAAAGAGGAAGAAAATCTAAATTTGCTCCTAAGGTTGTAGAAGTCTTTTTACTTGGTTATGACTCAAACACAAGGGCATATAGAGTCTTTAACAAGTCCACTGGACTAGTTGAAATCTCATGTGACATTGTGTTTGATGAGACTAACGGCTCTCAAGTAGAGCAAGTTGATCTTGATGAGCTAGATGATGAAGAGGCTCCATGCATCGCGCTAAGGAACATGTCTATTGGGGATGTGTGTCCTAAGGAATCCAAAAAGCCTCCATAAGCACAAGATCAACCATCTACCTCCATGCAAGCATCTCCACCAACTCAAGATGAGGATGAGGTTCAAAATGATGAAGGAGAAGATCAAGAAGATGAGCCACCTCAAGAGGACGACAATGATCAAGGGGGAGATGCTAATGATCAAGACAAGGAGGATGAGCAAGATCAAAGGCCGCCACACCCAAGAGTCCACCAAGCAATCCAACGAGATCACCCCGTGAACACCATCCTAGGAGACATTCATAAGGGGGTAACCACTCGATCTTGTGTTGCTCATTTTTGTGAACACTACTCTTTTGTTTCCTCTATTGAGCCACATAGGGTAGAGGAAGCACTTCAAGATTCGGATTGGGTGCTGGCGATGTAAGAGGAGCTCAACAATTTCACAAGGAATGAGGTATGGCATTTAGTTCCACGTCCTAATCAAAATGCTGTAGGAACCAAGTGGGTCTTCCGCAACAAGCAAGATGAGAATGGTGTGGTGACAAGGAACAAGGCACGACTTGTGGCCAAAGGGTATTCACAAGTCGAAGGTTTGGATTTTGGAGAAACCTAAGCACCCGTAGCTAGGCTTGAGTCAATTCGTATATTACTTGCCTATGCTACTTACCATGGCTTTAAGCTCTATCAAATGGACGTGAAGAGTGCCTTCCTCAATGGACCAATCAAGGAAGAGGTCTATGTTGAGCAACCTCCCGGCTTTGAAGATAGTGAGTATCCTAACCATGTCTACAAACTCTCTAAGGCACTTTATGGGCTCAAGCAAGCCCCAAGAGCATGATATGAATGCCTAAGAGATTTCCTTATCACTAATGGCTTTAAAGTCGGCAAAGCCGATCCTACTCTCTTAACTAAAACCATTGAAAATGATTTGTTTGTATGCCAAATTTATGTTGATGATATCATATTTGGGTCTACTAACAAATCTATTTGTGAAGAGTTTAGTAGGATCATGATACAAAAATTCGAGATGTCTATGATGGGGGAGTTAAAGTATTTTCTAGGATTCCAAGTCAAGCAACTCCAAGAGGGCACCTTCATCAGCCAAACGAAGTACATACAAGACATACTTACCAAGTTTGGAATGAAGGATGCCAAGACCATCAAGACACCCATGGGAACCAATGGGCATCTCGACCTCGACACGGGAGGTAAATCCATAGATCAAAAGGTATACCGGTCGATGATAGGATCCTTACTCTATTTATGTGCATCTTGACTGAACATTATGCTTTCTGTATGCATGTGTGCAAGGTTCCAAGCCGACCCTAAGGAGGTTCACCTTAGGGCCGTGAAACGAATCTTGAGATATTTAGTTCAAACACCTAAGCTTGGTCTTTGGTACCCCAAGGGATCCTCTTTTGATTTATTAGGATATTCCGATGCTGATTGGGCAGGGTGTAAGATTGATAGGAAGAGCACATCAGGGACTTGTCAGTTTCTGGGAAGATCCCGGGTGTCTTGGGCTTCAAAGAAACAAAACTCAGTAGCTCTTTCTACCGACGAAGCCAAGTACATTGCCGCAGGCCATTGTTGTGTGCAATTGCTTTGGATGAGGCAAACCCTTAGGGACTATGGCTACAAATTTAGCAAAGTTCCTCTCCTATGTGATAATGAGAGTGCAATCCGCATGGTGGATAATCCCGTTGAACACAGTCGCACTAAGCACATAGCCATTCGGTATCACTTTTTGAGAGATCACCAACAAAAGGGGGATATCGAGATAGCCTATATAAACACCAAAGATCAATTGGCTGATATCTTTACCAAGCCTTTAGATGAGAAAACCTTTACCAAACTTAGGAATGAGCTAAATATTCTTGATTCTAGGAATTTTGATTGATTCTTTGCACACATAGCTCATTTATATACCTTTGATCATATCTCTTTTATGTCTATGACTAATGTGTTTTCAAGTGCAATATTATGCTTAGTCATAGAATTGAAAGGGAAATGGAGTATTCGGCAAAGAAGGCGCTTCCACTCAACTCCATTGGTATTTGCCGATATTCCACATCATTCTCCACTTTGGTATAATCTTCACTCGTCTCTATTTTTTTGCCATTGGTGAGAAAGTAAAAAGGGCTTATATTTCACTCACAAGTATCCATTTTTGGCGATTCATGCCAAAGGGGGAGAAAGTATGAGCCCAAAGCAAAAGGACCGCACCACCACTGAATTTTAAAAATGAAGTTTTTCAAATTGATATCTTATTGTGTTCAAAAGGGGGAGAAAGTAGTATCTTCAAAACTTGCAAAACCCTCTTGAACACTAAGAGGAGAATTTTATTTAGGGGGAGTTTTGTTTAATGTCAAAGGAAAAGCATTTGAAACAGGGGGAGAAAATTTCAGATCTTGAAAATGCTTCTTTCAATTTTATTCATGTACCTTTGACTATTTGCAAAAGGTTTTTGAAAAGAATTTTACAAAGGATTTGCAAAAACAAAACTCGTGGTGCAAATGAGGTCCAAAATTTTAAATAAGAAGAAAACCATCCATGCACATCTATTGAAATAAGTATATTGGTTTCAATTCCAAGCAACCTTTGCACTTACCTTATGCAAACTAGTTCAATTCTGCACTTTTATATTTGCTTTGGTTTATGTTGGCATCAATCACCAAAAAGGGGGAGATTGAAAGGGAAATAGGGTCAAACCTTTTCCTATATGAATTTTGGTGGTTGAATTGCGCAACACAAACAATTGGACTAACTAGTTTGCTCTACATTATGAGTTCTACAGGTGCCAAAGGTTCACAACAAACCAATACAAGTCAAAAGAAAGGGTTCAAAACAAAGGAGCAAAGTATACCGAAGGCAGCCCTAGTCTGGCGCACCGGACTGTCCGGTGTGCCACCGGAGAGTGTCCGGTGCACCACCGGACAGTGTCCGGTGCACCAGGGAGAACAACTCTGAACTTGCCAGCTCCGGGAATTTGGGAGGCCGCTCCACTATAATTCACCGGACTGTCCGGTGTAACACCGGACTGTCCGGTGTGCCAGCGGAGCAACGGCTACTTCGCGCCAACGGTCGTCTGCAACTGAACAGCAAAAGCAAACAGTGCGCGCCTACGCGCGCAGAAGTCAGAGAAGGCGCTAGAAGGCGCACCGGACAGTGAACAGGACCTGTCCGGTGCAGCACCGGACTGTCCGGTGGCCCCAACTGTCAGAGCTCCAACGGTCAGAATCCAACGGCCTGGTGACGTGGCTGGCGCACCGGACAGTGTCCGGTGGTGCACCGAACTGTCCGGTGCGCCATACGACAGAAGCCTTCACCAACGGCCATATTGGTGGTTGGGGCTATAAATACCCCTCAACCACCACTCTTCAAGGCATCCAAGCATTCACTACATCTCATTCAATACAAGAGCAATACACAACACTCCAAGACACAAATCAAAGCCTCCGATCGAATCCAAGTCCCCAATTCAACTCTAGTTTTTAGGACTTGTGAGGAGATCGACTTGTGTTCTTTTGTTGCTCTTGTTGCTTGGTTAGCTTTCTTCTTTCTCTCATTCTTACTCTCAAAACCTTGTAAGCAAAGCAAGAGACACCAATTGTGTGGTGGTCCTTGCGGGGTCTAAGTGACTGGGAAATCAAGGAAGGAAGCTCACTCGGTATAAGTGACCATTTGAGAGAGGGAAAGGGTTGAAAGAGACCCGGTCTTTGTGACCACCTCAACGGGGAGTAGGTTTGCAAGAACCGAACCTCGGTAAAACAAATCATCGTGTCTCACTCTTCATTTGCTTGTGATTTGTTTTCGCCCTCTCTTTCGGACTCGATTACATTTTTAACGCTAACCCGACTTGTAGTTGTGCTTAAGTTTATAATTTTCAGATTCTGCCTATTCACCCCCCTCTAGGCGACTTTCAAGTATACTCAGCCTTGCTTGTGGCATAATTTTGCAGGTACCTCCTTGCTTTGGTTGATGGTGTGACTTAGCCTCCATCCCCGCCACTAGGATAGACGGTCGAGTAGGTTACTGCTTCCGTAGGAGAGGACCAGGAGGAGTAGCGTGGCCAGGCTTCGCCATGTTACTCGGTTTCTCCGTTAGTTATTTTCGCTGCAATTAAAAATTATGGTTACTATTTCTGAAACTCCGATAATGTAATCACTACTGATACTTCCTTAAATTTATGGTATTATGCTTTATTGTATTTCTCTATGCCTCACCTTCGTGTGAGCTAGTGGTATTCGATCATTGGTAAGTGGCTTTATCGGACTAGATCCTAGGGACTTATAGGTTATTTCGATTTAAGTGCGTTGCTGCCTCCTAGGCGTGACTCGGGCACTTAAGCTGGAATAATCCAGGCGGTTCCGCCACAAAGGGTTGGAATAGACCCGGCCTTTGTGGCTTCCTCAATGGGGACTAGGTTCTTTGGAACCTAACCTCGGTAAATAAATCAACGTGTTAATTTGTATTGATCTCCACTTGATTTGTTTCCCCTTCTTTCCTCTCCCTAAAGGTTTCCTTGCTCATATTAATTTGATTTGGCTCCCAAAATTATCCACATTGATTGAGAAACTCTTGGCAAGGAGAACTATCTTTCACACTCCGAATTATTTTTAACATTAACCCCGAGCATAGTGCGACTTTCAATTGGTATCAGAGCCCGGTGCTTCATTAAGAGTCTAACAACTCGAAGTGATGTCAGGAGAACTGAGAGCACCTAGAGGGGGGTGAATAGGTGATCCTGGGAAATTCAACACTAATAGCACAAACTTGGTTTATAAAATGTTAGTTAGATTAAACCAAGTTGCTATAGAGCGAGCTCTTGAGAAGAAATCAATCATAGTGAAAAAGCAACACAAGAGACATGGTGTTTTATCCCGTGGTTCGGCCAATGCCTACTCCACATTTTAGTGACCTCCTTCAGTCAAGGATTGCACTCAATCCCTCTCAACTGATCCAATGATCTACTTTGAGTACCACGGTTTTCTTTCTTAGTAGACTTTTCCTGTTTGTGAGGAATCTCCACAAATTGGAACCTCTCGCCCTTACAAAGTTGATCACAAGAGAAGCACAAGAGTAAGGGAGGGAAAGCAACACATGCAAGACTCAATTCACAGCACACACACACACAAGCCAAGACTTGAGCACAAAACACGGCGCTGGGAGTTCACAACTCAAACGGTGCTCAAATCTCTAACACAACGATCCAAATGCGTGGTGGCGGAGTCTAGGTGTCTTAGGATGTTCAGAGAATGCTTGGTATACTGCTCCATGCGCCTAGGGGTCCCTTTTATAGCCCTAAGGCAGCTAGGAGCCGTTGGAGATCCAATTGGAAGGCAATTCTTGCCTTCTGTCGGGTGGCGCACCGGACAGTCCGGTACACCACCGGACATGAACAGTACTAGTCTGGTGCCCGATCTCCTTCCTTATTGGGCGCAGCCGACCGTTGGACCTCGGGTCCTGTTGGCGCACCGGACACTGTCCGGTGCACACTAGACAGTCCGGTGTGACCAGTCAACCGTTGCCTCGACCACGTGTCGCCCGATGATCGTGCAGTCGACCGTTGGCTGAGGGCGCCATTGGTGCACCAAACAGTCCGGTCCACACCAGACAGTCCAGTGATTTTTAGCTGCGGCGCCTTCGCTTTTTCCCGAGAGCGACGAGTTCGCCACCGGGCCAGCCTGGGAACCGGACACTGTCCAGTGCACTAGCGGACAGTCCGGTGCACCACAGGCTAGTGCTGTTTTGGCTGAACTTAGCCAAAACTTCTCCTATTCGATTCCAGTTCTCTTGGCTATATTCTTGGCACTTAGATAAATATGTTAGTACTCAAAAGCAATTTACCAAGGCCGGAGACATACCTTGTTCTTTGATTTGCATCTTAGCACTTATGAACCAATGTATTTTGTGTTGGGCATCTAACCACCAAAACATTTATTGAAATGGCCCAAGGGCACATTTCCCTTTCAAGAACACACCAAAAGGGAGATGGTCACTGGCGAAAAGCACGAAGGCTCGGGAAGGAAGAACGATGAACGGACTCCATCAAGGGAGGCCGACGACAAGTACAAGGAAGAATCCGCTTCCTCCATCAAGTCACATAGGAAGGGTGACAAGAAGAAAAAGAAAATGAAGAAGGTGGTCTACTACGAGACTGACTTTTCATCACCTTCCACATCCGGCACCGAGTCTACTACTTCGAAACGCCAAAAGCGCAAGAAGTATAGTAAGATGCCTCTATGTTATCCTCGCATCCTAAATGTGCTCCTTTACTTTCGGTATCCCTAGGCAAACCACCATATTTTAATGGTGAGGATTATTGTATGTGGAGTGATAAAATGAGGCATCATCTAACCTCACTCCATGAAAGCATATGGGATATTGTTGAGTCTGGAGCGCAGGCACCACAGGTGTGCGATGAGGACTACGACTTGAATGAAGCCGCCCAAATTAGGCATTTTAACTCCCAAGCAACTTCTATACTCCTCACTTCCTTGTGTTGAGAGGAGTATAATAAGGTGTAAGGGTTGAAAAATGCCAAAGTAATTTGGGATGTCCTTAAGACGGCGCATGAAGGGGAGGAAGTGACCAAGATCACCAAGCGCGAGATGATCAAGGGAGAACTTGGTCGATTCGTCCTCAACAAAGGAGAGGAGCCACAAGCGATGTACAACCGGCTCAAAATAATGGTCAATCAAGTGCGCAACCTCGGGAGCACAAAATGGGATGACCATGAAATGGTCAAGGTTATTCTAAGATCTCTCATTTTTCGTAATCCTACTCAAGTTCAATTAATTCATGGAGATCCTAGATACAAACAGATGTCCCCCGAGGAAGTTATTGGCAAGTTCGTGAGCTTTGAACTTATGATCAAAGACTCCAAACACATTGTCAACTTGGAGCAAGGCGCCACCTCTACACCCGTGGTGCAACCCGTTGCATTCAAAGCAACAGAAGAGAAGAAAGAAGAGTCTACACCAAGTAGACTTCCAATCGACACCTCCAAGCTTGACAACGAGGAGATGGCTCTTATCATTAAGAGCTTTCGGCAAATCCTCAAACAAAGGAAGGGGAAGGACTACAAACCCCGTTTTAAGAGGGTTTGCTATAGGTGTGGTAAGTCCGGTCACTTTATTGCTAAATGTCCATATATAAGTGATAGTGACGGGAACGACGACAAGAAAGGGAAGAAGAAGATGGCGAAGAAGAGATATTACAAGAAGGGTGGCGAGGCGCACATGGGGCGAGAATGAGACTCTAACGAGAGCTCCACCGACTCCTCCTCCAATGAGGACGCTGCCAACATCGCCATCAACAAGGGCCTTCTCTTCCCCAACGCCGGCCACAAATGCCTAATGGCTAAGGACAGCAAAAAGAAGAAGGTACATCCTTGAGATACCCCCAAATATACTACATCCGATGACGAGGGTAGCTCTAGTGATAATGAAAATGATTTAACTTCTCTTTTTGCTAAGCTTACCAAGGACCAAAAGAAAAAAATAAATGAATTGATAGAATCCATTAACGAGAAGGATGATCACTTGGAATGCCAAGAGGACTTGCTCGTTAAGGAAAATAAAAAATTTGTTAAGTTGAAGAATGCTTATGCTCTAGAGGTAGAAAAATATGAAAATTTATCTAAAGAGCTTGATATTTGCAATAATTCAATTTCATGTCTTAGAGATGAAAATGCTAGTCTAAATGCTAAGATAGAAGAATTGAATGCTTGCAATATTTGTACATCTACCGTTGAGCATGTCACCATTTGCACTAGATGTAGAGATGTTAATGTTGATGCTATAAATGATCAAATTACTATGATTAAAGAAAAAATGATCACATAGCTAAATTAACTTCTAAAATTGTCGAGCATGAGTTAGAAAATGAAAAAAAATTAAATTTACTCGAAGCATGCTTTATAGTGGGAGATGCCCTGGCATTAAGGATAGCATTGGCTTCCAACAAGGGAGCCAAAGCAACATCAAGCTTAATGCCCCAAGAATAAACTATCTAATTTTGTTAAGGGTAAGGCTCCCATAGTTCAGGATAGAGAGGGTTACATTTTATATCCTGAAAACTATCCTGAGCATAAGATTAGGAGGATACATGCTAGAAAACCTCACTCTGTTTCTCATCATGCTTTTATGTATAGTAATGAGGCTTATAGCTCTAGACATTCAACTCATATCAAAATGCCTAAAAAGAAAATTGCAAATACATCAAATGAGCATAATATTTTATTTAAGACTTTTGATGCTTCTTATGTGTTAACTAACAAATCAGGCAAAGTAGTTGCCAAATATGTTGGGGGGCAAACACAAGAGTACCAAAACTTGTGTTTGGGTACCCAAGGTGCTTGTTTCTAATGTGAAAGGACCCAAGACCGTTTAGGTACCTAAGAACAAGGCCTAAATTTTTTTTGCAGGTTTATGCATCTGGCGAGTCAAGTTGGATAATCGATAGCGGGTGCACAAACAACATGACAGGGGGGAAAAGGATGTTCTCCTCATATGAGAAAAATGAAGATCCCCAATGAGCGATTACATTCGAGGATGGAAATCAAGGTTTGGTCAAAGGACTGGGTAAAATTGCTATATCTTCTGACCATTCCATTTCCAATGTTTTTCTAGTAGATTCTTTAGATTACAACTTGCTTTCTGTCTCTCAATTATGCAAAATGGGCTACAACTGTTTATTCACTGATTTTGGTGTTACTGTCTTTAGAAGAAGTGATGATTCAATAGCTTTTAAGGGAGTGTTGGATGGTCAGCTATACTTAGTTGATTTTAATGATAGCAATGCTGAACTAGACACTTGCTTAATTGCTAAGACTAATATGGACTGACTCTGGCATCGCCGACTTGCCCATGTTGGGATGAAGAATCTTCACAAGTTTCTAAAGGGAGAACACATTTTAGGACTAACAAATGTTTATTTTGAGAAAGACAGGATTTGTAATGCATGTCAAGCAGGAAAGCAAGTTGGAATTCATCATCCACACAAGAACATCATGACAACCGACTGGCCGCTTGAGCTACTCCACATGGATCTATTTGCCCCGATCGTTTACATAAGCATTAGCGGGAGTAAGTATTGTCTTGTGATTGTGGATGATTATTCTCGCTTCACTTGGGTATTCTTTTTATAGGAAAAATCTCAAACCCAAGAGACCTTAAAGAGATTCTTGAGACGAGCTCAAAATGAGTTCGGATTGAGAATCAGGAAGATTAGAAGCGACAATGGAACAGAGTTCAAGAATTCACAAATTGAAGGATTTCTTAAGGAAGAGGGCATCAAGCATGAGTTCTCTTCTCCCTACACACCTCAACAAAATGATGTAGTGGAGAGAAAGAATAGAACTCTTTTGGATATGGCAAGAACCATGCTTGATGAGTACAAGACTGTGGATCAGTTTTGGGTGGAGGCGATTAACACCGCCTGCTACTCCATCAACCGACTATACCTTCACTGAATCCTCAAGAAAACATCTTATGAACTCCTCACTAGTAAAAAGCCCAATGTTTCTTATTTTAGAGTTTTTGGGAGCAAATTCTTTATTCTTATTAAGAGAGGTAGAAATTCTAAATTTGCTCCTAAAGCAGTAGAAGGCTTTTTACTTGGTTATGACTCAAACACAAGGGCATATAGAGTCTTCAACAAGTCCACTGGATTAGTTGAAGTTTCTTGTGACATTGTGTTTGATGAAACTAAAGGCTCCCAAGTGGAGCAAGTTGATCTTGATGAACTAGATGATGAAGAGGCTCCATGCGTCGCGGTAAAGAACATGTCCATTAGGGATGTGTGTCCAAAGGAATGCGAAGAGCCTCCACAAGCACAAGATCAACTACCATCTTCCATTCAAGCATCTCCACCAACTCAAGATGAAGAAATGGCTCAAGAAGAAGAGGATGAAGATCAAGACAATGAGCCACCTTAAGAGGAGGACATTGATCAAGGGGGAGATGAAGATGATCAAGAAAGGAAGATGATCAAGAAATTCAGGATCAAAGACCACCGCACCCAAGAGTCCACCAAGCAATTCAAAGAGATCACCCCTTCAACTCCATACTTCGTGACATTCAGAAGAGGGTAACCACTCGAGATCAGTACTCTTTTGTGTCTTCTATTGAGCCATACATGATAGAGGATGCACTTAGAGATCCGGACTGGGTGGTGGCAATGCAAGAGGAGCTCAACAACTTCACGAGGAATGAGATATGTGATTTAGTTCCATGTCCTAACCAAAATGTTGTAGGTACCAAATGGGTATTTCACAACAAGCAAGATGACCATGGTGTGGTGACTAGGAACAAAGCCCAACTTATTGCCAAAGGTTATTCACAAGTCGAAGGTTTGGATTTCGATAAAACCTATGCATCCGTAGCTAGGCTTGAGTTAATTCGTATATTACTTGCCTATGCTACTTACCATGGCTTCAAGCTATATCAAATGGACGTGAAGAGTGCCTTCCTCAATGGTCCTATCAAGGAAGAGGTGTATGTTGAGAAACCTCCTGGCTTTGAACATAGTGAGTATCCTAATTGTTGGGGGTCTTCTCCTCTGCCGAAGGTCCTCAAGGCAAAAACACCTTCGGCTAGACAGGACAAAGGTAGGCGAGACATGAAGATATAAGCCGAAGATGATGTGAACAAAAGCCAAAGCTATGGCTAAAAGAGCTTCGGCTTGGTGTAATGATAAAGGCGAAGGACGATACAGACTTAAAGAGGAAAAGACTATATAGTCCTTAATAGTTTGCATTATGATTATAATTAGTTAACAGGGACATGGATGTAATTTTGTTCGGGCTGCGTCCCGTGCCTATAAATAGATGAACAGTACCGCCATACTGTTCACCTGAATTGTAATCACCCTCGCGTCACTCTTGCGTTTCCGCATTCTAGCAAGCCGAAGGTATTAATGTAATATAAATGTCATTGATGTTTATCCATGCTACAAAATGAGAATATAAATAATCTAATGACTCTTAATGATTATTCATATTCTTTGGTGTTTCATATGTTTTTATTTATATTCGTTCTTTAAAATGATGAAGGTATGTCCTTCATGACCTTCGTCTGAAGATCATTATATCCCAAAGGAGATAATGCTTCGAAGAACGAAGGCCTCTAATCATTAACAATTGTGTTGCTTTGTTCTTGATGTATAGCATCCGAGAACAAGGACCAACATTGGCGCCCACCTCCAGTGAACTCACTTCCACAGCTGCGACGATGGCTTCGCAAAACAACCAAGCCATAGCACCTTCGGCCACGAAGCTGGTGCTCCCAATTACTGGTGGCTCAAGTTCTGAACCAGCCAACAAGAAGCAGAAGAAAGAAGCGCAGAGAAGAGTACAACATGTTGGGGTGCAAGGACCCTTCATTAAATCCAAGTGGTCTCACATTCCAATTATGTTCTCTCAGGAAGACCTTCAGCTCAAGGATTATCCTCACAACGATGCAATGGTCATATCTTGTGTCATCAAGGGATTTCTGGTCCAAAATGTCCTGGTGGACATAGGCAATGCAGCGGATATCATCTTTGCAAAGGGTTTCAGGCAAATGCAAGAACCAGATGATAAGATACATGATGCAACACACCCTCTTTGTGGCTTTGGAGGAAGATAGGTTGTGGCACTTGGCAAGATAACAATGCTAGTTACCTTTGGCTATGTTCATAACACAAGAACAGAACAAGTTGTCTTTGACATTGTTGATATGGAGTATCCATACAATGCAATCATTGGTCGAGGGATGCTTAATGCCTTCGAAGCAATACTTCATCCAGCATATCTTTGCATGAAGATACCTTCGGAACAAGGGCCTATTGCTATACACGGGAGTCAAGAAGCTGCCAAGAGGGCTGAAGGGAGTTGGACGGATTCGAAGGCTATTCATAATATCGATGAAGCCGAGACTTATCAGCAGTATAAGCACAAAAGAGAGAAGGCTGCTTCAGCAGATCAGTCGAAGCCTATGCTTTTATGTGAAGACATAGCAGAGCAAAAAGTATTGCCGGGATCTCAGCTATCTAGTGAACAGGAAAAGACTTTGCTAAGATTCTTGTTCAACAATAAAGATGTCTTCGCTTGGACAGCTAATGATCTCTGTGGTGTCAATAGAGGCGTCATTGAGCATTCACTCAATGTGGACCCGACCTTCAGACCAAGAAAGCAGAGGCTTCAGAAAATGTCCAATGATAAAGCCGAAGGTGCATGAAATGACGTGAAGAGACTTCTAAGTGTCGGTGTTATCAAAGAAGTAACATATCCAGAGTGGCTAGCCATCACTGTCACGGTGAAAAAGCTAATGGAAAATGGAGAATGTGCATTGATTTCACAGATCTCAATAAGGCATATCCGAAAGATGAATTCCCACTACCAAGAATAGATTCCCTTCTAGATGCAGCAGCTTCTTTAGAACTCATGAGTTTACTGGAGTGCTACTCGGGTTATCATCAAATTTGGATGAAGAAGGAGGATGAACCAAAGACAAGCTTCATAACTCCTAGTGGTACCTATTGTCACCTTCGGATGCCTGAGGGGCTCAAGAATGTTGGAGGAAGCTTCAGCAGAATGACTGCCAAGGTTCTTCACTCTCAAATTGGCAGGAATGTGCTGACTTATATCGATGATATCATAGTAAAAAGCACAAAGCAAGAAAATCATGTTGCCGATTTGCAAAGACGTTTGCCAATTTCAGACAAGCTGGTCTCAAGTTAAATCCAGAAAAATGTGTCTTCGGGGTGAAGAAGGGCAAGTTTCGTGGTTGCTTGGTATCAACAAAAGGCATCGAAGCTAATCCAAGCAAAATAGAAGCTATCCTTCGGATGGAGCCACCAAATTCAAAGAGGGGGGCTCAACGGTTGGCAGGAATGCTCGCATCATTAAAAAGATTCATTTCAAGGTCAGCAGAGAGGAATCTACCTTTCTTTGAAATACTGAAATCAACCGAAGTCTTCCAATGGGGTCCAGCTCAATAGAAAGCCTTCGAAGAGTTGAAGTAGTATTTGATAGATCTGACAACTCTAACCCCACCTTCATCAGGAACTCCGTTACTTCTATATGTAGTTGCTTCCTATGCTACGGTTAGTGCAACACTTGTACAAGAGAAACAAGAGGGCCAGGTAAAAAAGCAAGCACTAGTATACTTCATCTCTGAAGTACTCAGCCATTCAAAGAAAAATTACACAGAGTTGGAGAAGGTACTGTATGCTATATTGATGGCCTCCAGAAAGCTTCGGCATTAATTTCAAGCATATCACATAATAGTGCCTTCATCGCAACCCCTAAAGGACATAATGAGGAACAGAGAAGCTACAGGAAGGATCAGAAAATGGGCCGTGGAACTTAATGAATTCACCATTGATTATGTGCACAGATCATCAATTCAATCTCAGGCATTAGAAGACTTCATTGCTGATTGGACGCCAGGGGCTCAGGGTGAAGAAGCAACAAAAGATGTTGAAGCTTGGACGGTATTTTGCGATGGATCTTGGGGGACCATTGGTGCAGGAGCAGCTGCTGTCCTAGTTGCACCCTCTAAAGTCAGAACATGTTATGTAATAAAGTTAGACTTCAGTTGTACAAATAACATTGCCGAGTACGAAGCTCTTCTTTTATGGCTTCAGAAACTAAAGACAATGGGAATAAGAAGGGCAATCCTTAAAACTGATTCGCAAGTTATTTTGGGCCATGTGGATAAGAGCAGCAAGGCAAGAGATTTGAAGCTTGAAAAGTATTTGGATGCAGTCCGAAGATTGGAAGCTTCTTTCGAGGGTTTTTCTGTAAAAAATATCCCAAGGGGAGAGAATGAGCATGCAGATTTATTAGCTAAGTCAGCGGCACAGAGGCTCCCTTTGCCTTCGGAAGTATTTTTTGAAACAATAAAAGCACCCTCAATCGAGCTCATGGAAAGAGCAGTGCTCACAATCTCACCTGTACACAGTGAAGACTGGAGGACCGAAATAATATCCTTTCTCCAAGGAAACTTCCTCTCAGATGATGAAGCTTATAACAAAAGAATAGAAGCAAGAACAAGACCTTATGTAATAATTGAAGGGGAGCTATACAAGCATGGAGTTTGTTCCCCATTGCTCAAATGCCTATCCAGGAATGAAGGACATGAATTAATGAAGGAGATACATGCAGGATTGTGTGGAGCCCACATTGGATCTAGGCCTTTACTGGGAAAGGTTTTTAGACAAGGCTTTTATTGGCCGAAGGCAACTTTGGATGCAGCGGACTTGGTCCAAAAATGTGAAAACTGTCAGAAGTGTGCCAGAGACCAGAAACAACCATCATCTCTGACACAACTGATTCAACCCCCTTGGCCATTACAGAGATGGGGCCTAGATTTGTTAGGACCGCTCCCACCAGCATAAGGAAACTTGAAATATGTTGTAGTAGCAGTGGAATATTTCTCAAAGTGGATCGAAGCTAAACCCCTAGCTACAATAACCTCCGCCACAGTCTAGAAGTTTTTCTGGCAAAACATTGTTTGTCGCTTCGGTGTGCCGAAGGCTATTACAGTTGATAACAGAACTCAATTTGATGTTGAAACGTTCAGGGCTTTTTGTGACCAGATTGGTACAAAAATACACTCCGCGTCTGTAAGGCATCTGGAATCAAATGAATTAGTAGAAAGAGCAAATGGAATTATAATAACAGGAATAATGAAGTCAATCTTCAATCATCCCAGAGGAAAGTGGCCAGATGAATTAATAAAGGTGGCGTGGAACCACAATACTGTTGTCTCAAGGTCAATAGGTTTTACTCCATTCAAGCTCTTGTTTGGTGACGAAGCAATAACACCGGAAGAAGCAAGAACAGGATCAATAAGAACCAAAGCTTCGATGGAGGATGAAGCTGATTGCCACATAACTAAAGACACCATAGAAGGGACCAGACTTCTGGCCATAGAGCACATCAATAAGTACCAGGCCAAAACAATAAAATGGCGCGATAGAAAAGTTCGACTGAAACATATCAAACTAGACCATTTGGTGCTTTGAAGGATAGCTAACCCAGATATAGTGGGGAAGCTTCAGCTGAAGTGGGAAGGTCCTTTTCTGGTAGTATCTTTGTCAAGGCCCGGTTCTTACAAACTGAAGGATATGGACGGCAACAACATACCCAGGTCTTGGAATGCGGATGAGCTTCGACGATATTATGTGTAATTGATGTAATCTCTTTTTTCCCTATGGCACCCTTTTCCTTTCAGGAGGGGAGAAAGGTTTTTAATGGGGCCATAGATTGTAATTTTCATTTTTTATTTAGCCCTATGCAATACAAGGGCCAAATTCCCCCAAAAATGTAACATGTAATATTAGAATCCGCACCATCGAGTGCAAAAAGAACAGTGAAAAGCTCAAAAGTCGTCCCTAAGGGGATGCAGAGCTGCAATGCCACTCCGAAGGTGACAAAGCTACAAAAAGTCGTTCCCAAGGGAGCGCAGAGTAAGTTCTAAAGCTCAAAAGTCGTTCCTAAGGGAATGCAGAGTCAAAATACCACCAAAATAGAAGGTGAAGAAGCTCAAAAGACGTTCCTAAGGGAATGCAGAGCTTAAATGCCACCGAAATAGAAGGTGAAGAAGCTCAAAAGACGTTCCTAAGGGAATGCAGAGCTTAAATGCCACTGAAATAGAAGGTGAAGAGACTCAAAAGTCGTTACTAATGGGATGTAGAGTCTAGGTGTGGTTTCGTGTGTGTTTGGGTCATACATTTGCATATTTCATCGCATCATTCTTTACATTCATACAAACATTCATCAGACATTTGTAGGATCATCATTATCATGACATGAAGCACAAACGTTAACATGAAAGAAAGAGTTGCCTGACTTTGGTGATAAAATGCTTCATTGAATACGAAGAAGCTTCGTCTCAGACAAGAATACAGAGACACTTTGGACAATGCTTCGATGTGAATGAAAAGAAGGGAAGGTATTTTTCGCCTTCACCTCAAAAACTGTAACTGTGGGTTTCGTCCACAACAAAGCAATTTATACATGGGCGGAAAGGTAAAATTATATTACAAGGTATGGACAAATATGTACAATGTTATGTTCAGCTCTCAATTACAATCTTTTGCAAAAATAATGCAAAGAGATCCTAAGCTTTATACAGGAAGTCACAAAAAGAAGCTTTAGCCCAGCAACCTTCGAAACACGCTTCGGCTTACTGATCTTCGGCGCCACCATACTGCAGATAGATGACGGTATAAGGTAAATACAAGGGTAATAAAGAAAACTCAAGGTAAAAGATAGGTACAAGTTTTGAAAGAGAAATGTGCCCTTGGGCCATTTCTAAAGTGTTTTGGTGATTAAGTGCCCAACACATATTCTCTAAGTGTTAAATTATGCCAAAGATTGAAGAAATGCAAATCATGTAACAAGGTACGTTTCTAGACTTAGTACATTGATTTGGATACTAATGTATTGTATCTAAGTGCTAGAAATAGGAAAAAAGAAATTGGAAAAGAGTTGGCTTTGTACAGCCAACTGCTGCTCGGTCTGGATGCACCGGATTGTCCGGTCGTGCACCGGACAGTGTCCGGTGCGCCAGTCCAGTCTCGGTGAACAGGCCGCTCTCGGGACTCGACGGCGGCGTACGGCTATAATTCACCGGACTGTCCGGTGGTGCACCGGACTGTCTAGTGAGTCGTCCACGGCAAACTCGTCGCTGTCGGGAAGAGAATCTGTGGCGTACGGATAAAATTCACCGGACTATCCGGTGGTGCACCGGACTGTCCGGTGAGCCAACGGTCGACTGCGCCAACGGTCGGCCGCGCAATCTTCGCGCGACGCGTGGGCGCGCCAACGGTCGGCAGGGGGCACCGGACTGTCCGGTGTGCACCGGACAGTGTCTGGTGCGCCAACTACCACGAATCTGCAACGGTCGGATGCGCCAGAAATGGAAAGAGATCGTGCACCGGATAGCTACAGTGACCGTCCGGTGGCGCACCGGACTGTCCGATGCGCCACCCGACAGAAGGCAAGATTAGCCTTCCAAGATTGCCTCCAACAGCTCCTAGCTGCCTTGGGGCTATAAAAGGGACCCCTAGGCGCATGGAGGAGTCACCCAAGTATACTCTAAGCATTCTAAGTCTTCCACACTCCGTCTCCGCGCACTTGATCGATCGTGTTAGTGATTTGAGCTCCGTTCTAGTTGTGAACTCGTTGTGCTTCATTTTGAGCTCAAGTCTTGGCTTGTGTGCGTGTGTATTGCTACGGATTTGTGTGTGTTGCTTCCCACCCTTACTCTTGTGCTTTCTCTATGATCTTTGTTGTAAGGGCGAGAGACTCCAACTTGTGGAGATTCCTCGCAAACGGGAAAAAGAGATAAGCAAAGAAAAGCCGTGGTATTCAAGTTGATCATTGGATCACTTGAAAGGGGTTGAGTGCAACCCTCGTCCATTGGGACGCCACAACGTGGAGGTAGGCAAGTGTTATACTTGACCGAACCACGGGATAAAACATTGTATCTCTTGTGATTGCTTTTCTGTGATTACTTGTGTTTTCTCAAGAGCTCGCTACTTAGCCATACTAACACTTAACCAAGTTTTGTGGCTATCAGTTGTTGAATTTTTACAAGATCACCTATTCACCCCCCCTCTAGGTGCTCTCAATTGGTATCAGAGCTGTTCTCTTCACGAAAGGGACTAATCGCCCGAAGAGATGGATCCTAAGGGAAAGGGGATGGTGGTGAACGATAAGGAGAAGGAGTCCATCTTCAATGAGCCAAGGGACGACAAGCCCACGGACTCTGGCTCGAGTCATAAGAAGAAGGACGGGAAGAAGAAGAGGCGCATCAAGAAGATCGTCTACTACGACAGCAACGAGTCTTCTTCTTCCCCAAGAGACGACGACAACGAGAAAAAGAAACCGGTCAATTCAAATTTTTCATTTGATTATTCTCGTATTCCTTATAATTCCAATGCTCATTTGCTTTCTATTCCTCTTGGTAAACCTCCACACTTTGATGGAGAGGACTACGCTTTTTGGAGTCACAAAATGCGTAGTCACCTTTTCTCTCTCCATCCTAGTATTTGGGAGATAGTTGAGAATGGAATGCAATTTGATAGTATGGATAACCTTGTATTAATTAACGAACAAATTCATAAGAATGCACAAGCTACCACTTTTTGTTAGCATCATTGTGCAGGGATGAATACAACAAGGTGAGCGGCTTGGACAACGCCAAGCAAATATGGGACACCCTCAAGATATCGCATGAGGGGAACGACGCCATCATGATCACCAAAATGGAGTTGGTGTAAGGAGAGCTAGGAAGGTTTGCCATGATCAGGGGAGAGGAGCCAACTCAAACATACAACACGCTCAAGACCTGGTCAACAAGATCAGGAGCTATGGAAGCACGAGATGGATGGACCACGACATCGTCCGACTTATGCTCAGGTCTTTCACTATTATTGACCCTCATCTTGTGAACCACATCCGTGAGAATCCCAGGTACACAAAGATGACGCCCGAGGAGATACTCGGAAAGTTTGTAAGCGGGCGTATGATGGTCAAGGAAGCAAGATATGTTGATGATGCATTGAATGGCCCAATGCCCATCTATGAGCCCCAGCCCGTTGCACTCAAGGCAACAAGTAGCAGCAGGGAGGCGCTAGCTAGCAAGGTGGCACAAGTTGAGGCTGCCGGGCTAAACAAAGATGAGATGGCCCTCATCATCAAGCGCTTCAAGACCGCACTAAAAGGACGCAAGGAGCATCCCAACAAGAGCAAAGCAAAGGGAAAGCGCTCCTGTTTTAAATGCGGTAAGACTGGTCATTTTATAGCAAATTGTCCCGATAATGCTAATGACCAGGAACAAGAAAAGAGCAGGAAGAGGGAGAAGAAGAAGGCCTACAAGAAGGCGAAGGGCGAGGCACACCTTGGCAAAGAATGGGATTCAGATTGCTCTTCTTCCGACTCCGACGATGAAGGACTCGCTGCCTCAGCCTTAAACAAATCGTCACTCTTCCCCAACGAGCGCCACACTTGCCTCATGGCAAAGGAGAAAAAGGTAAAAGCTCGAGAAACCCCCAAGTATACTACTTCAAGCGATGATGATTCTAGTGATGATGAAGTCGATTATACTAAATTATTTAAGGGTTTAGATAGAGCAAAAGTAGATAAGATTAATGAGTTAATTGATGCTTTGAATGAAAAAGATAGATTGTTAGAGAAGCAAGAAGATATTTTGTATGAAGAGCATGGCAAGTTTGTTAGTGTGCAAAAATCTCTTGCTTTAGAGGTTAAAAGGAATGAAATGCTATCTTCTGAATTATCTGCTTGTCATGAAACTGTGTCTAGCTTAAAGAGTGCTAATGATGATTTAAATGCTAAGCTAGAAGTAGCTAATAAAACTAGATCTTGTGTAGAACATGTTGCCATTTGTAATAGGTGTAAGGATTTTGATGTTGATGCGTGTGTTGAACACCTTACATCAATTACTAAATTAAATAATGAGGTGGCAAGTTTTAATGCTCAACTTAAGACTTGCAAGATAGATTTTGATAAGTTAAAATTTGCTAGGGATGCCTACACCGTTGGTAGACATCCCTCAATTAAGGATGGACTTGGCTTTCGAAAGGAATCCAAGAACATAACAAGCCAAAGGACTCCCATTCCCAACAAGGAGAAAGGGAAGGCACCTATGGCTAGTAGTAATCAAAAGAATCATGCTTTCATGTATAATGATAGAAAACTTTCTAGAAACTCACATTATAATAGGAGTTATAATGCTTTTGATTCACATGTTATGATTGCTTCAAGTTCTAATTTTAATGGTAGGCCTAGGAGAAATTTTGTGTCTCATGCTCCTAGGAAAATGTGTAATAAACCTACCACTGTCTTTCATGCTTGCAACACTACGTATGTACTTTCATGTAAAAATGAAAAAGTGGTTGCTAGAAAGTTGGGGGTCCAAAGACAAGGGAGACAAAACTTGTATTTGGGTCCCAAAGGCTATTGTAACTAACCTTGTAGGACCCAACAAGAGTTGGGTACCTAAAACCCAAGCCTAATTTGCCTTGCAGGTTTATGCCTCCTGGGGCTCAAGCTGGATTATCGACAGTGGATGCACAAACCACATGACGGGGGAGAAGAAGATGTTCACCTCCTACGTCAAGAACAAAGATTCCCAAGATTCTATCATCTTTGGAGATGGGAACCAAGGCAAGGTTAAAGGACTAGAAAAGATAGCCATTTCATCCGAGCATTCCATATCCAATGTGTTCTTAGTTGAATCGATCGGATACAACTTATTGTCTGTTAGTCAACTATGTAATATGGGTTATAATTCTCTATTTACCAATGTAGATGTGTCTGTCTTTAGAAGAAGTGATGGTTCATTAGCATTTAAGGGTGTACTAGACGGCAAACTCTACTTAGTTGATTTTTCAAAAGAGGAGGCCGATCTAGATGCATGCTTGATTGCTAAGACTAGCATGGGCTAGCTGTGGCATCGCCGTCTAGCACATGTTAGGATGAAGAACCTTCATAAACTTCTAAAGGGAGAACATGTGTTAGGTCTAACCAATGTATTTTTCGAAAAAGATAGACCTTGTGCAGCTTGTCAAGCAGGTAAACAGGTGGGAAGCACTCATCACAGCAATAATGTGATGACCACGTCAAGACCTCTGGAGCTACTTCATATGGACCTCTTTGGACCCGTCGCCTACCTCAGCATCGGGGGAAGTAAGTATGGTCTTGTTATTGTTGATGATTTTTCCCGCTTCACTTGGGTATTCTTTTTGCAGGATAAATCAGAAACCCAAGGGACCCTAAAGCGCTTTCTAAGGAGAGCTCAAAACGAATTTGAGCTCAAGGTGAAAAAGATAAGAAGCGACAGCGGGTCCGAGTTCAAGAACTTACAAGTGGAGGAGTACCTTGAGGAGGAAGGAATCAAGCATGAGTTCTCCGCTCCCTACACACCATAGCAAAACGGTGTGGGAGAGAGGAAGAACATGACGCTTATTGACATGGCGAGGACGATGCTTGGAGAATTCAAGACGCCCGAGCGGCTTTGGTCAGAAGCTGTGAACACAGCTTGCCACGCCATAAATCGGGTCTACCTTCATCGCCTCCTCAAGAAGACCTCGTATGAACTTCTAACCGGTAACAAACCCAACGTTTCATACTTTCGTGTATCTGGGAGTAAATGTCATATTCTAGTAAATAGAGGTAGAAATTCCAAATTTGCTCCAAAAGTTGTAGAAGGGTTTTTGCTAGGTTATGACTCAAATACAAAGGCGTATAGAGTCTTCAACAAATCATCGGTTTGGTTGAAGTCTCTAGCGACGTTGTATTTGATGAAACTAATGGCTCTCCAAAAGAGCAAGTTGATCTTGATGATGTAGATGAAGATGACGTTCCATTGGCCGCAATTCGCACCATGGCGATTGGAGATGTGCGACAACAGGAACAACAAGAGCAAGATCAACCCTCTTCCTCAACGATGGTGCATCCCCCAACTCAAGATGATGAACAGGTTCCTGAAAGTCGCCTAGAGGGGGATGAATATGCGGAATCTGAAATTTATAAACTTTAAGCACAACTACAAGTCAGGGTTAGCGTTAGAAATATAATTGTGACACCCCAGTGTCACCTAGGGTTTCTCTCAAAGTGCCAACCCAAGAACCATCATTTTATGTGAACCAAGTAAGCATGAGCATCAAAATAACTAAAGTAAGAATAAATTCACCAAGCATATGCTTAAAAGTATCATGATCAAACAATTAAGACCTTTAAGAAGGCAAGAATGTGTAACCCTAATAAAAACCCTAAGTAAGCCCCATGAGCAAAGTTCAAGAAAATAAGGAAAAGGGTATGAAAAATTTAAAATTATGACTTGAGCCAATTATGAAAATTAAAGTATATTTTATAAGCAACAAGAAAGGTTGAGAAAGCCTACCCAAAATAACTCAAATAAATCCCCAAATCAGCCCTTGAACTATGAACCCTTAGAGAAATTCAGATTTCTGAATTTCTGAATTTCAGACCTCTTCTCAAAGATCATCTGCGTTCTCTGTTTTTTGAAACTCAAAGCCAGGAGATCCAAATATCAAAGTTGTGCCAAATTCCCTTGAACACATCCTGGAAAAGTTTGAACTCAAACCAAATTCATTTGACGTGGTTTTGGCGCAGTTTGACCTCGGGACCAGACATTCTGACACTGGCACCTTGGTGACGCTACAACTCCCTGTCCCTAGCCTAAAACCGCGCGACGTCCATACACAAAAGACAAAGCTTGGTCAGGTGAACAAATCCTTCACAGCGATCTTGCCCAAATTCGCGAAGATTTGCTCCCAATCTGCGCTTGAACAGGGGCAGAGGCAACGGGAACACGTGTTCGACCGTGGCTGACACCCTCGGTTCACGCCCGTTCGCGCACCGCGCCTCCCAGTGCACGCCCGCACGCACTCGCCGGTCCACGACCGCCGGTGCACCGCGCCGTGCCTATAAAGCCTCCCCAGGCGCACCTCACTTCGCCCCGCACTCACCCTCACCGGCCAGCCACTTTCCCTTAGCTCCGGCGAGCTCATTTCCGCCCGCCATTGCCGCCAGAGCTTCGGCCATCGTGGCCAGCCCACCCCAGCCATCCTCTGGGCAAGCCAGTGCTTCGGCTAGCTCCGCCAGTAGCCCGTGAAGCTTGCCAAGCCCTCGGACCCGGCCGGACTTCACCGGAGGCCCGAGATCGACCTCACCGGACTTTGGTCTTCCGCCGCCGCGCGAGGACCGAGCTATCCAGTGAGTCTCCGACCAATTCCTTGCACCCATATCTCCTCTGGCATCCCGTGAACCTCCCAGACCCATCCAATTGACCTATCTCGCCGTGATCAGGCCGGACTCCTCGCCGCCGACGAGCATCCCCGCCTGCGCGCGTGGACCGACCGACTCCGGCCATCCCCGACGGCGACCCGCACCTTGTTGTGATCCCCGAGACCTCCCCTACGTCCTCGACCACTTCACCGGAGCAATCTCGCCGCCAGTAAGCCCCTCCTCCCTTTCTTCCGCCGCGGTTACTGTTTGAGGTAGACGAAGGACCTCGGGTTAGGATCCTTAGAACCCGAGGGGTTTTCTGTAACGTCAGCGACTCATGAGAATAGTAGCCTAAGGACTGATTCGCGAGGAAAACTTAAAAACCCGCCAGGGACCCCAGTGCAAAGTGGATTTCCATTAAACCATTTCTGTTAATCTTTTTAAAATGACCAGAGAACTTAGAAAATCCATAACTTGCTGAATTCTTCATAAAAAGTTGTCAAACCAATTTTGCTAGCTCCTGAATATCATGAACTGTCATTTAAAAATGATAAACCCTATGCTTTCTGTTCTAAATTTTAGAGTTTAAAATTTAAAATAGAAACCCACCAAACCTTGTTTAAATAAGAAAAATTAGTTTTTCTCCTGTGCTGAACTTAAGAAAATTTGTAGATGTTTAAACCTCATTTAGACACTGTTTAAAAATAGTAGGAACCCCAGCATTAGAAATTATGATATAGTTATTCATTTGAAGCTAATTTGTCCAAAACTTAGAGAAAATCAGAAAGGCATTAGAAATTAATGAACAATGATTAAGATTATTTTTCCTAGTTTACTTATGAAACAAAGAACCTAGGAAAAATACAGAAACCATTAATTTGGACCAGCTCTAAATTAAGATGATTTATTTAGCCTTATATAGACTGAAAATCAATTATTAGAATGGCAAAACTATAACCAAAATGATTAATAAAAATCCAGTGGACTTACAACCCCCAGAGCCCCACTACAAAAGTAAAGGCCACCTCAGTTCAACTTTTTAAGTAAGGAGAATAAATACAAAAGGATAATGAGGCATTTTGAAAATAAATCATAAACAACCCCTAATGATGTAATAATGGGCAACCAAAAATTAGCTAAGTCCATTCTGAGATGAACTACCAGAGAAAAATGCAAACCCCTGAAAAAGAAGCAAATTCCTACCTATTGCTAAAGATTTATGAGAAAAAACACTTAATTCAAATAATGCATACCACCCCTTTCCTTAAGCAAAATGATGCCAAACTTCAGAATGATTGCTCTTGCACAAAACAATAACTAAGAAAAATAAGAACTCTGTTGTTTGATATTTTTCAAATATAGTGATAGTAGAAAGCACCTATTTGGCTAGAATCTTGAGAAAACCATAGAAAAATAATTAAAAGGTATTAATGACTAGAAATTTGTCTCAAGTCATGTTATAACACCTAAAAGCCAGCAAAAATAAGTTTTAGAGAATTACCCACTGTTAGATAACAGCTGTAGTTCAAAGCACCCCTTCTGCCCTAGGATTTGATAATTTTGTCCAGAGAAAACTATTCACTTCCTGATCCCCAAATTTTGAGACAAATAAGCATACACCAGTACCAAGCCACTGTAATTTTTGCAGAATTTTTAGAATTTTATAAAAGCAACTTGTAGTTCAAACCCACTCCAAAACATTAAAAAGAATAAAAGAAAAGGGAAGAAGAAATAAACTTCACCCCAATAAGTCTAACTTGAGAACTTATCCATTCTCCCTAAGACTTAAAAGGAATTCAGTGAAACCCCAAAAATAAACCTACCACTTGCCTTAGCTAAGTTTAACTTAATTTACCAAGTATACCACCAAAGGGTCTTACTCCAGTAAAGTTAACTTGTTTTACTCAAGTAGATCATACACCCTTAAAGTTGTAATTTCTAAAAGCACATATCATATCATGCATATATCTTACGCATTGCATTCATTAGATTGTAATCTTGCCGACGGAGAGTACATGCTCATCCCCGAGCAAGGACCTGTCCAAGAGGAAGACCAGGAGCAGGCTTCAGAGGCTGCTAGTGAGGATCTCCCTGCAGCCCCAGCAATTGAAGGCAAGCCCCGGTTTTATGCATAACCGTATTATTATATGCTACTTTACTACACTTAATGCTTGTAGGATTGCAATGTGCACTTAAGTGTAGGAGTTGCTTGAAACCTCTAGTTGCATGAACTTAGGACTCCTTTTTTAGATGAATACTAGTATGCTAGGTCGAGTAGCTGCTTGCTAATCAGGATCTCGGTAGAAGTCGAGTGATTTTTCTAGCACTCGCGCGAGGTCAGGAATTGATTGTATTCATCTTGATAACGGGAACTATGTTGGTCTATGGACTTGGATCCAGGGAGGATGTCTTGTCCATGAGACGGGAAAAAGAATTAAGGATTAATGTGTGGATACCTGAGTCAAGCTTTTGAACGTAATAAGCACATGCCGGGAAATATGGTAATCGGTAAACCTAGTACCTGAGTGAAGCCGGGCGCGGACTTTATCCCTCATGCGACCTGAGACTGGGTCTCCCATGCTAGCTATGGTGGGTACAAGTGCGGTCACTGCACGGCGGCAGCCGGGGTCAGTGGAGCATTGTATGCCAAGGCGGTGAGGCCTGGACGCGAATGGGGAATCGATGGGGACGGTTGTCATGTGCAGGGTCGGAGTGCCCTGACATGCCGTGTGTTTAGGTTTACCTTGCAAGGTTAAAACTCGATTCGAATCGTCTGCTTCTCGCAGCTAATGAGACTGCTTGATTCCTTGTACTGCATCGAGTAAGAAGTGAAATGTGGTTACATAAGATAACTTGTTGATTGAATAAATTGATTGTTACCATGTATGCTTAGAAGGAGCAACCTAGCTAAGTTAATGATGATAGAACCTGGAAAGCTAAAACTTTGCTTTTAGAAACAGCTAGTGCTTTTGGCAAACCAATCCCCTCAGCCAAACAGCTGCATAGTCTAGAGGTAGAGGAGTAGATTCCTCACGCCGGGTAAGTCTAGCTGAGTATTAGTATACTCAGCCTTGCTTGTGGCACAATTTTTGCAGGTACCATTCAGGAAACGGTTGATGGTGTGACTTGGCCTACCACCCTGCCACCGGGTTGGACGGTCGAGTGGGATGTTGCTCCGGCAGGAGAGGAGCACGAGGAGTAGTGGGCTAGGCCTTGCCCATTTCCTCGATACCGACGACATCGATTATCCGCTGCACTTTATTTTGTGAACTCTTATTTGCTACTCAAAAACTCCGATTTATGTAATAACTCAGTACTTAATTTGAGGTTTCCTGTTTTATTGTATTTCTCCTGTGACTCACCTTCGAGTGAGATTGTGGAATTTGATCCTGGTTAAGTGGCTTCATCAGACTAGATCTGAGGGACTGACGGGTTATTCCGATTTAAGTGTGTTACGGCCCCTGAGGCATGACTAAGGCACTTAAGCTGGAATAATTCGGGTGGTTCCGCCACAGCTGGTATCGGAGCAAATTCCACCACGGAGAAGGACAATAAACCATGAGTACCAATTTTCAAAATCTAAAAATTGCCTAGAAACTGTCATGGATCGTCAGGACTAGATCGTTAGACCTAGGACGAAAGGCCTTAGGCATAGAGGGAAGATGGGTGGCTAATTACTTAGGCCCCGTGGGCCAGTACTTATTTTAGGGATGCCCTAAAAAGCACCCTATTTTCTTCTGAGAGGCAACGTTTCTTCCAGCATGCATGCATTATAAAACATCCAAGGAATTAAAATTTTGAGCTAACCCCCTTTCTTTAAACCATCCGGGTTCCCTTTTTCTTTTTCCTTCCACCATGATCTTTATCTTTGATTCCCTTCCGCAGATGAATTCACCCACCCCCGCTAGTGGAGGAGACTCTCGTTTCAGTTCTGACTTCCTTTCTCGCGATGGCTTTCCTTCCATCTTGTGGGAAGTGCTTAGCTCAGCCGGTTACCCTACGCCCCCTTTGTACACGGTGCAGTTGTATGAGGAGCATCGGGTACCTCGTTGTCGGGTCTGGCTGACTTTGGAGGCTCATCCCCTTCAGCCGGGTTGGCGTTCTCTTGATTCTGAGACAATTGGACTCAGGACGGACGACACCGTTGAAGCAGCAGCCATGAAGGCCCTGACGACTTTCTGTGGCTACCATCCCCTGGAGATGGTGATGCACCCCTTGGGGCTCTTCCCTGCTGAGAGGAAGGATGATCCCATGTGGTGCAACCGCGTGAGCCATGTGAAGGATGTGTGGGCAATGTATCCTGACTTGGTTAGGAGGGTCACTGTTCAGTGCATGAGTGCGCTGTACCGCCTTCAGGCCCTTCAGAGCGACGCTATGGCACACCTTGCCAACATCGCTCAGACCACCAAGCTCACCCTCGATAATCGAGAAGATTTTGTGGTTGATCTATCCACGGAGTTGGTGGAGAAAGATCTGCAGGTAGAGAGGCTGAGCCAGCGCATTGCCACCTTAGAGCAGCAGGTGGAGATCCGAGACAACACTATTGATGTCTTGGAGAACCAGCTTCACGATGTGCAGAGAGAACTCGAAGAAGCGAATGACCACCTGGACATGCACCACTTGGAGATGGAGGCCAATGAAGCAGGAAGCGAGGGAGAAGAGGATCCCGAGGAGCTAGGACCAGCCCCTGGTGCCAATGGGACTACCTCCGCGATGCCCCCTTCACCCGCATCTAGTGTCGCTTCCACCGCTCAGGGTTAAGCAGTCGCTTCGGCATTTTTTTAGGCGGATAGAAACCTATGCGAGCTTAGTAATATCACATTTTGGACTAGGCTTATGGGTACTTTCCCCTGATTGATGTAACCCTGTGAACTTTTGAAATCTGTGGGATGTTTGTCACCATGTTATCTCCATTTCGAACCTAATATTATGATTATGGCATTTCTCCTTCCATATGAGATGATATCTTGTCGTTCGAAACTGTGAGTTGGGATAACAATGGCGGCAATCTCTGTTTTCAGATGGCAGCTAGGCAGCGTCGCGGGCATAACGAGCATGTTCTCCCGCCACCTCCCCCAGCTCCCACAGTGCAGGAGCTGATGGCCCAGCAGAATGAGATTCTGCGACAGCTCTTGCAGCGTCAGCCCCACCCTCAGCAGCATGGTGGAGGCCAGCCTCAGCGACCTCCGGCTATGGCCACTTACCAGGAGTTTCTGAGCACGCAGCCGCCCTTGTTCACCAAGGCAGAGGATCCATTGGACGCTGACGTATGGCTTCGCGTCGTCGAGTCCAAGTTTCCCCTCCTCACGGGAGACTGCCCTGATGCTACCAAGACCCGCTTCGCCGCGCAGCAGCTTCGCGAATCTGCTCGGACTTGGTGGGATCACTTCCGTGCTATGCTCCCCGCTGATCGTTAGGTATCTTGGGAGGAATTCAAGACTGCCTTCAGAGGACACCACATCCCAGCTGGCATTCTTGATCGGAAGTTGAATGAATTTCTGGCCCTTAATCAAGGAACCCGCACGGTACTGCAGTATGCGCAAGCCTTCAACAACTTATGCCAATATGCAGGGTACAATGCTGATTCTGATGAGAAGAAGAGGGATCGCTTCCGCAGGGGTCTCAATACCAAGCTGCGGGAACGACTTAACACTGTCCGGGCCGATAGCTTCAATGAGTTGGTCAACCTGGCCATCTCCCAGGAGGATTGCATTGTTGCTCACCGGGCAGAGAAGAAGAGAAAAGCACCAATGGCAGCACCATCCGCTCAAGCTCAGAGGTTCCGGATTGTTTCTCACAATCAGAGCAGGGGTTTTCAGCAGCAGGCAGGCAGATGGGTGATCAGGCCGCCTCAGCAGCAGCAGCAGCCGGCACCCAACCGCTACCCAGCTCCCACTCCAAGAAACAACCAGCCTCAGCAGCAGCAGTTCCGCCAGGGCAATGGGAACAAGTGTTTCACTTGTGGCAATGTGGGCCACTATGCCAAGAATTGTCCCAAGAACCAGCAGAGGCAGATGCCAGCACCAAATCAAGACAAGGGAAGAAAGCAGAAGGGGCAAGTCAGGCAAGGGAAGCTCAACTTCACCACTCTGGAGGAAATACCTGAAGGAGCTCCTATCATGACTGGTATCTTTTCAGTTTATAATCAACCTGCTTTAATTCTGTTTGATTCTGGTGCATCGCATAGTTTCATTAGCCAAAAGTTCAGTGCTAAATGCAAACTGCCATTCTCTCACTCAAAAGGGTCATTCATGATAGTCACACCTGGGGGTAAAATTGCAACTAATCAATTAAACCAAAGTGTGCCTATTCAACTGGGAAGCCACATTGTCAAAACCACTCTTCTGGTGTTGGGATTGGAAAATGTGGACATTATTCTAGGAGCAAATTGGATGACCTTGCACTGAGTTGTGCTTGATGTAGCCAGCCGTATCGTGGAAGTTAATTCTCCGTTCTGTGGGAACTTCACTTTAATTCTGCCCAGTCAAGGTTTGACTCAGTCATGTGCTTTCTCTATGACGGAGTTACCTTTGAAGAAAATCCCAGTGGTCTGTGAGTATGCAGATGTCTTCCCTGATGAACTGCCAGGAATGCCACCGGACCGGGATATTGAATTCGCCATCGAGTTGCAACCGGGAACGGCCCCAATTTCCAAAAGGCCCTACCGGATGCCACCCGCTGAGTTGGCAGAGTTGAAGAAGCAATTGCAAGAGTTGCTGGATAAAGGATTTATTCGCCCAAGCACTTCGCCTTGGGGATGTCTAGCACTATTTGTGAAGAAGAAGGATGAAAGCTTGAGGCTGTGTATAGATTACCGCCCTCTTAATGCGGTAACTATCAAGAACAAGTATCCTTTGCCTCGTATTGATGTTCTTTTTGACCAATTGGTCGGGGCCAAGGTATTCTCCAAGATAGACCTTCGCTCTGGCTATCATCAAATCAAGATACGAGCAAGCGATATTCCGAAGACGGCATTCTCAACCAGATATGGGCTATATGAATTCTTGGTGATGTCATTCGGGCTGACAAATGCACCAGCATATTTCATGTATCTGATGAATTCTGTTTTTATGCCGGAATTGGACAAGTTCGTGGTGGTTTTCATCGATGACATCTTGGTGTACTCAAAGAGCGAAGAAGAACATGCCGGGCATTTGCATGTAGTGCTTCAACGTCTGCGAGAGCACCACCTTTATGCCAAGTTATCCAAGTGTGATTTTTGGCTAAAGGAAATCAAATTCTTGGGTCACACTATCTCTCAAGCTGGAATAGCTGTTGATCCTGATAAAGTGCAAGAGGTGATGAACTGGAAGCCACCAACCACTATTCGTCAGATTCGGAGTTTTCTGGGATTAGCTGGTTATTACCGAAGATTTATTCCGGACTTCTCTCGAATTGCGAAGCCTATTACTGAGTTGCTGAAGAAAGAAGTCAATTTTGTCTGGAGTCAGAAGTGCGAAGATGCCTTCCATGCATTAAGGCAGCATCTGACCACCGCACCAGTATTGGCGCATCCTGACAACAGCAAGCCCTTCGATGTATATTGCGATGCCTCTGGCACCGGGCTAGGTTGTGTCTTGATGCAAGACAACCGAGTCATCGCTTATGCCTCAAGAGCACTCAGGCCTCATGAGCAGAACTATCCCACTCATGACCTTGAGCTAGCAGCAGTGGTTCATGCATTGAAGATGTGGAGGCATTATCTAATGGGGACCCACTGTAACATCTTCACTGATCATAAGAGCCTTAAGTACATATTTACTCAGGCTGACCTCAACATGAGGCAGAGAAGATGGCTAGAGCTGATCAAGGATTATGACCTGGAGGTACATTACCACCCCGGAAAAGCTAATGTGGTAGCAGATGCCTTGAGTCGGAAATTGCAATGCAATTGTGTTCTGATGGATTCCCGCATTAACACCTTGTGTGATGAGTTGAGCAAGATGCAAATTGAAGTGATTCCTTCTGGTTCTTTGTCTCACATTTCTGTTGAGCCAGCTTTGCAAGACCAGATCATCATGGCCCAGCTCAGTGACAAGGGAGTGCAGATTATCAAAAAGAATCTCCATCAGAAGGTCAAGAAGTATAATTGTTTCTGCCAGGATGAGAAGGGTGTGTTATGGTTTAAAAGCAGATTGGTGATTCCTAAGGACCAGGATCTCAAGAGGAAAATTTTGGACGAGGCTCATCTCTCTAAATTCTCTATGCATCCGGGAAGCACCAAGATGTACCATGATCTGAAGCCTTTGTACTGGTGGACCAGAATGAAGAGGGAGATAGCCCAGTATGTATCAGAATGTGACACCTGTCAGAGGATAAAGGCTAGCCACTTGAAGTCAGCTGGAGCTTTACAACCCCTGTCCATACCTTCATGGAAGTGGGATGACATCAGCATGGACTTCATTGTGGGTCTGCCCAACACATCTCGTCATCATGATTCGATTTGGGTTATTGTGGACCGATTGACGAAAGTGGCACATTTTCTTCCTGTGCACACCACTGATAAGGCTCAGAAATATGCAGAATTGTATATTGACCGGATCGTGTGTTTGCACGGATTACCTCGGACCATTGTTTCTGACCAAGGAGCCCAATTTGTTGCCAGATTTTGGGAACAATTGCAAGACACTACAGGAATCCTATTGATTCCCGTCGGCCAGGGTAATCCCCGTCGGCCAGGGAGAAAACCGACGGGGATAATGTAACTCCCGTCGGCTAAAACGCAGCCGACGTGAGTTAAGTTAACTCCCGTCGGCCAGAAAGTAGGCCGACGGGAGTTAAATTAACTCCCGTCGGCTAGAGCGTAGGCCGACGGGGATTACTTAACTCCCGTCGGCCAGGGAGAAAACCGACGGGGATTAACCGTTTATGAGCGCGGGTTCGCCCGCGCGGACGCATTCTGTCTGTCTGTCTTCCCCAAGCCGCCGCGCCCAAGACCCGCCGCCGCCATCGCCTAGAGCTCCGCCGCCGCCGCGCCCAAGACCCGCCGCCCGCCGCGCCTCCCCACCGCGCCTCCCACCGCCGTCGCCCCGACCCCGCGCGGCCCCAGCAGCCCCCGCCCCTGCCCCGTCCGCCGCCGCCCCTGCCCCTTCCACCGCCGCCGCCGCGACTCCCGTACCGGCCCGGCGCCGCCCCTAACGGCCGGCCGACCACCACGCCGCCCCGGCCTCCTCCGCCGCCGCCGCAATAGCCTCCCCCGTCGGCCTCCTCCACCGCCGCCCATCGCTCCGACCGGCTCTCCAAGCACCGCCGCAGCCCCAAGTCCGCCGTCGCCTTCGAGAGCCTCCACGAGTGCCGCCGCCGGTCCCGACCGCTTCCCCGAGCGCCGTTGCCGTCTTGTCGTTGAGGTATACATCCTAAATTGTGAATACGAGTGTGATTATAATAGCTAAATATGTGTGTAGATGTTTATTTTCGTCGGTTTTTTATGGCCGACGGGAGTTAAGTTTCATGTGATTAGAATTAATTTAAAATTGTTAATTGTTTATTGATTAGATTTAACTTATAATATTAGGATGTATGAAGGTTTCGATATTGATAAATTTGATGCTATTGTTAATAAATTTGATGTTCTAAAAATTTTATTTAATTTAATGGATTTAATGTTGCAAATATTGTTTATTTTCGTCGGTTTTTATGGCCGACGGGAGTTAACTGTAATGCGATTACAATTTATTTAATATTGGTATTTGTTGCAAATTTGATGTTCTGAAAATGTTGCAAATATTGTTTATCTAAATTTGGATGTTGCATTATTGTTAATTAATGAATATCATGTTATTGTGTTGAAGGTGATGTTATGTATATATATATATAGTTTTACTACTTACCTATAGATGTATGTGTGACGTGTAGAAACATGAATGTCTCACACACACTCTTTACTCGTACACACAGCCGCAATAATGGGTGATAGACGTGATTGGATGTATGAAGGTTTCAAGAAGGGTGGGTGTCACACAAGTGATCTTTCGATTTTTCAGACAAACGGCAAAGCCGTTGGTCCACCCAAGGCATATCACCTCAGTATGGAAGAACGGAAGTCTGCTTTACTGTACATGTTCACGAATATGCCTGAGGTGGAGAAATACTTTGTGTAAGACTTATTTTCTTAAACTGTTCATATGTGAATTAGTTTATGTTATCAAATATCTCATGTCACACAATAATATTTGACAGCGAGTTTGATGAACAAAACATGAGGTGTCTCGGTAGGCCAACAGCGAGAGACATAGACAAATTGCGACGCGATGGTATGCATGGACGACCTAATTTCATTATGTGGCTTCGGGACCGTGTAAGTCTTAATTATGTGGGTCCGAGAGCTAATTTCAGTTAACTAATATTACAGAATTTGCTAATGCTTTGTGGCATGATTGACAGTTTGGGGAGGAAATGAATTTGAATGATGACTTACGTCAGTTATCTATTGGAAGCGTAACTGCCAAAAGCTATGGACGTTACGACGTCAATGGATATCGCTTTCGTTCAAGCATTTTCGAATCAAGTCATCCTATGGCCGCCACTCAAAATAGTGGAGTCGTTACTAGGGCAACCGACATGGAAGGACACGAAGCCTGCTATTACGGGAAAATCAAAAATATAATCGAGATTACATTTGCTGGAAATAAGCCTTTAGCGCTAGTTTTCTTTGAGTGTAAATGGTATGACCCGAAGTATTATAGGACCGAATTTGGGATGACACAGATCCAACCTGAGAAATTGCTTCAAGGACACGACACGTATATCCTTGCCCATCAAGCAGACCAAGTTTATTTCTCGACATATCCATGCAAAAAGTTGTCTAAATGGAGGGTTGTGTACAATGTAAATCCCCGCGAACGCCTATACACTCCTGGTGAGGACGAATATCAAATTGGTCACCTTGAGCAGGTTGATGAGGTGTTTCAAGAAGAAGAGTTGCCAACTAGTTTTCATATTGATCCTGCACCGGCATTAGATTCACTAGTCGCAGACGTTAACGACCTAACTTTTCCCGAGAGGCGGAGAAGACAACCTGTTAGGAGAAAAGTTACATGGCGACCTCTGCATAGAAGAGAACAAATAGATCCTGATTTTGATGATATTTAACAAGTAAAGTTGTTTTGTTATTTCATTTGTTTATATTTTAAGTATTATGTCATTTTTGATGCACTAATGAATAATTTCTTATTTTTTATGTAGGATGCCGCCAAAATCAAAGAAGTCAGTGAAAGGGTTGTTCAAGGGCCTGGGCCTTTTTCAGGGCAGTTCTTCGAGCAGCAGCAGACGTCGAGAGCTGTTGAGCGCGGTACATGGAGATGAGGTAACATATCTTGTACAAATAAATTTATTTACATATTTACAAATAAATCTTGAGTTGTATGTACCAGGATGAGCAGCACACTGAGGAGCAGCACATTGAGGAGGAGCAGCACAATGAGGCTGAGCAGCACAATGAGGAGGTGGAGCACAATGAGGAGGTGGAGCACGAGACATGGGACCAGGCCGCACAGCATCACCAGCCATGGGACCAGTGGGACCACCAGAGAGAGCAGCAACAGGCGTGGGACCAGTGGGGCCAACATGGCGAACCGGCTGACAACCCGATGGATGATGGCTCGGGAGGCTCTTCAGCGACACGCACACGTCGCTCAAGAAAAAGCCACTCAGTAAAGCCTCGTCACGCGATAGAGCGAGAGGCTGATAGGACTTTAATCATGCCACATGGAGATCGGTGAGTGTAATATATTAACTTATCTCATATAACTATTATGTGTATTATTAATGTTTTTGTGTAATGCAGGAATTGGGAGGACCTGTCCTTCGACGGCAAGGGACACCACACTCAGGTTAACCTTACGTTGGGTTCTCTTTGCCGCCTTCACTACCCTGGTATAGTGAAGGTGTCAAACGGTGATACCGAGGATGAGGTGCTCGTCAGTACCTGGGATGAGTACAAGTTTAAAAAGGAACGAAACCACACCGACAGACAGGGACTTGTGCGTAATGACTTTTGGGTATGAATTCTTTATTATTTTTGTTATGTTTCTTAATATTGTAAATCTATGACTTATACCATTGTATTTGTATTCTTTATGTTGTAGCTTCGATATCGGTTGCCTGACGGAGAGGATTACATGGGGCACGCTGAACGTGTCTTGCAAAACAATGCAAAGAAGCTGGTGAAGGATGCCATATACTATGCGAGAATTCAGGCTACAAACCTGTATTTTCAAAAGCATCCGGAAGAAGCGGGCCCCTTGAATAAAAAGGAAGGGTCCTCAAAGATATATTTGACTGAGGATCAATATCGTGAGGTTAGTATTCAATTTGTTTTACCCATTATATTTATTGTTGTGATTGATATAATATGTAACATTGTGTGTGTGCAGGTGATGGTTCCATGGATGGCGCCCGTGCCTGATGCGTACTATGCTTGGTGTCGATATTGGGCTTCCGAAGGCTTCCAGAAAGCGTCAGCGCATCACAGACAATGTCGAGGAACCAATCCTAACCACAAGTTTGGCGGTGACGACATGATACGAAAAGCTAAAAGAATGGTAAGTTTGATCTTTCTATGTCGATCAACAAATAATACGATTGCTTATGAATGTTTTTTGTTTATACAGGAAGCTACGAGTGGCCAAAAGCCTAGTGACATTGAGGTGTACCAGGAGGGCCACAAAGGACCAGACCCGAACAACCCTGACCAGCTCTGCAGCCAGACAGCCACGGATCGCTTGGTGAGTTTTGGCTCAAAAGTTCAAACGTTCAAAGTATATAAATTCCTGCATTTGTAAGGTTGTGAATGATGTATAGGCGGCATATGGGGAGGAGATGGTTCGTTGCCATGGCCCTGACTACGACTGGCGCCATGAACCAGTGGATCCCTCGGTGGTGTACGCAAGTGGTGGTGGCAAAGCGCATGGACGGTAAGCTCTAACTTATGAAATTATATGGTTGACACTAAATGGATTATGCAGTAATAACATTTTTTGAATCACTTATAGATACGCACTCTTCGACGGATTCATTGACTCGTCGTCGGTGAGATCTCAGAGGACGGGTTCATCTTCCCGTAGCTCATGCTCTCGTCGACCGAACGAGCAGGAGTTGGAGATTATGAGGATGCGTGAAGAGATGAGACAACAACGCGAATTTATGGAGGCTTGCAATGCTCATAATCAAGCGATGTATCAAGTGAGTACACATAATCCGAACTCTAAATTATTATATTTCAATACAACATCTTCAGTAGTAACACATATGTGTTTAACAGTTAATGCAGCAACAGGGCATGACATCAAATTTTCCACCGCCACCACAATGGAGCCAATTTGCAAACACACCAGTTCCACCACCACAGTTCACCACCCCTCCGACACATATACCTGCACCTGGAGATAGGGTACGTTTGATAACTCTCCATTAATTTATACACTTGTATACTTTTTGATATTTGCATTTAACGTGTTGATATTTGCTAACTTGCATAGGTTACGCCTGAAGCGGGTGGCAGTGGGTCTGATCCAGCAGCAGGGACTGGATTTGGTGACTCGCTCTTCGCGTTCCCTCCTCCTGGTGGTGAAGGCGGCAGCGGTCATAGCTCTAACCACCCAAGTGGTGGTTATCTCTAAACACTTAAACTCGTGCTCGTTATGTTTTTAACTCCTGGACGTTATGTTTGTGTAAACACTCTCGTATCTGAAATGTTTGTGATGTGTGAATTATATCAATGTGTTTGTGATGTGTGATGTCAATGATGTGTTTGTGATGTGTGATGTCAATGCGTTTGTGATTTATATGTTTATGTGATACGTTTTGTCATATGTTTGTGATATATATGTTTTGTGTATGTTATGTGTGAGAAATATCTAATTTGGTGTTGCTGTTGCAGAAATATAGGTTAACTCCCGTCGGCCCAGTTAATTCCCGTCGGTTTGACCATAGCCGACGGGAATTGACTATTAACTCACGTCGGCCCAGATAATTCCCGTCGGCTGACCTGGCCGACGGGAATTACTTAGTAATTCCCGTCGGCTGACCTGGCCGACGGGAATTAATTAGTAATTCCCGTCGGCTGACCTGGCCGACGTGAATTAGCCCTTATTCCCGTCGGCTCGATATTAGCCGACGGGGATTACGTATTCCCGTCGGCGGCCGACGGGAATAACCGTATCCCCGACAATGGACGCCTGGCGGCTGACAACCGACGGGAATAAGGGCTAAACCGACGGGAATTACTTATTCCCGTCGGTTTAGTGCTTATTCCCGTCGGTTCCTGGCCGACGGGAATTAACTGTTTTCCTGTAGTGAGAGTCTTTGGGAACTAAGCTAATCAGAAGTTCAGCTTACCACCCACAGACTGATGGTCAGACGGAAAGGGTAAACCAAATTCTGGAGGATATGCTAAGAGCTTGTGCGATCGATAGTGGCAAGAACTGGGATAAGCACCTCTCCTTGGCAGAGTTTGCTTATAACAATAGTTATCAATCCAGCCTAAAGATGGCACCTTTTGAAGCTCTCTATGGGAGAAGGTGCAGGACACCACTCAATTGGTCTCAACCTGGTGAAAGAGAAGTCTTTTGACCTGATTTAGTGACTGAAGCCGAAAGGAAGGTCAAACTAATCAGGAAGAATCTAGAAGCTGCTCAGGCCAGGCAGAAGAGTTACCATGATAAAAGAAAGAAACCTCTCCAGTTCGAGGTGGGAAGTTTTGTATACCTCAAGGTGTCACCCACCAAGGGAATGCAGAGGTTTGGGATCAAAGGCAAGCTAGCCCCTCGCTACATTGGACCTTATGAGATCATAGAAGCATGTGGACCCGTGGCATACAAGCTGAAGTTACCTTCAAGGATGTCTGCCATTCACGATGTATTCCATGTATCTCAGCTGAAGAAGTGTGTTCGATTGCCGACTGAGATCTTAGCAGAGCCAGAATTGGAGATAGAGTCAGATCTATCGTACCAAGAGTACCCCTCCAAGATTCTGGATTGCAAGGAGAGATCAACTCGGGCTAAATCGATCAAGATGTACAAGGTCCAGTGGAGTAATCACTTAGAGGAGGAAGCTACTTGGGAAACCGAGGAATTCCTGAGATCCAACTTTCCCGATTGCCTACCTAAGGAAGCTGGTACGTAATCACCCCCAACCCCTCCTCCTGCCCTTCGAATCTAATTTTCAAAAATATGATCTTAATTCTGAATGAAGTAACTATGAAGTAAAACTTAAAAGGACTTCCTTCTGAAGTTGCAAAGAGAATGACATTCGAAGAGCAGTTTTACCATAATAATAACAGCACTCACCCATTTCCTATAAGTCTCACCCTTTGCTTCACCCCGGGAGGACTCTGGCCCGAATCTCGGGACGAGATTCCTTTAAGGGGGGAAGGCTGTGACACCCCAGTGTCACCTAGGGTTTCTCTCAAAGTGCCAACCCAAGAACCATCATTTTATGTGAACCAAGTAAGCATGAGCATCAAAATAACTAAAGTAAGAAGAAATTCACCAAGCATATGCTTAAAAGTATCATGATCAAACAATTAAGACCTTTAAGAAGGCAAGAATGTGTAACCCTAATAAAAACCCTAAGTAAGCCCCATGAGCAAAGTTCAAGAAAATAAGGAAAAGGGTATGAAAAATTTAAAATTATGACATGAGCCAATTATGAAAATTAAAGTATATTTATAAGCAACAAGAAAGGTTAAGAAAGCTTACCCAAAATAACTCAAATAAATCCCCAAATCAGCCCTTGAACTATGAACCCTTAGAGAAATTCAGATTTCTGAATTTCTGAATTTCAGACCTCTTCTCAAAGATCATCTGCGTTCTCTGTTTTTCGAAACTCAAAGCCAGGAGATCCAAATATCAAAGTTGTGCCAAATTCCCTTGAACACATCCTGGAAAAGTTTGAACTCAAACCAAATTCATTTGACACGGTTTTGGTGCAGTTTGACCTCGGGACCAGACATTCTGACACTGGCACCTTGGTGACGCTACAACTCCCTGTCCCTAGCCTAAAACCGTGCGACGTCCATACACAAAAGACAAAGCTTGGTCAGGTGAACAAATCCTTCACAGCGATCTTGCCCAAATTCGCGAAGATTTGCTCCCAATTGGCGCTTGAACAGGGGCAGAGGCAACGGGAACACGTGTTCGACCGTGGCTGACACCCTCGGTTCACGCCCGTTCGCGCACCGCGCCTCCCAGTGCACGCCCGCGCGCACTCGCCGGTCCACGACCGCCCGTGCACCGCGCCGTGCCTATAAAGCCTCCCCAGGCGCACCTCACTTCGCCCCGCACTCACCCTCACCGGCCAGCCGCTTTCCCTTAGCTCCGGCGAGCTCATTTCCGCCCGCCATTGCCGCCAGAGCTTCGGCCATCGTGGCCAGCCCACCCCAGCCATCCTCTGGGCAAGCCAGTGCTTCGGCTAGCTCCGCCAGTAGCCTGTGAAGCTTGCCAAGCCCTCAGACCCGGCCGGACTTCACCGGAGGCCCGAGATCGACCTCACCGGACTTTGGTCTTCCGCCGCCGCGCGAGGACCGAGCTATCCAGTGAGTCTCCGACCAATTCCTTGCACCCATATCTCCTCTGGCATCCCGTGAACCTCCCAGACCCATCCAATTGACCTATCTCGCCGTGATCAGGCCGGACTCCTCGCCGCCGACGAGCATCCCCGCCTGCGCGCGTGGACCGACCGACTCCGGCCATCCCCGACGGCGACCCGCACCTCGTTGTGATCCCCGAGACCTCCCCTACGTCCTCGACCACTTCACCGGAGCAATCTCACCGCCGGTAAGCCCCTCCGCCCTTTCTTCCGCCGTGGTTACTGTTTGAGTTAGACGAAGGACCTCGGGTTAGGATCCTTAGAACCCAAGGGGTTTTCTGTAACGTCAGCGACTCATGTGAATAGTAGCCTAAGGACTGATTCGCGAGGAAAACTTAAAAACCCGCCAGGGACCCTAGTGCAAAGTGGATTTCCATTAAACCATTTCTGTTAATCTTTTTAAAATGACCAGAGAACTTAGAAAATCCATAACTTGCTGAATTCTTCATAAAAAGTTGTCAAACCAATTTTGCTAGCTCCTGAATATCATGAACTGTCATTTAAAAATGATAAACCCTATGCTTCTGTTCTAAATTTTAGAGTTTAAAATTTAAAATAGAAACCCACCAAACCTTGTTTAAATAAGAAAAATTAGTTTTTCTCCTGTGCTGAACTTAAGAAAATTTGTAGATGTTTAAACCTCATTTAGACACTGTTTAAAAATAGTAGGAACCCCAGCATTAGAAATTATGATATAGTTATTCATTTGAAGCTAATTTGTCCAAAACTTAGAGAAAATCAGAAAGGCATTAGAAATTAATGAACAATGATTAAGATTATTTTTCCTAGTTTACTTATAAAACAAAGAACCTAGGAAAAATACAGAAACCATTAATTTGGACCAGCTCTAAATTAAGATGATTTATTTAGCCTTATATAGACTGAAAATCAATTATTAGAATGGCAAAACTATAACCAAAATGATTAATAAAAATCCAGTGGACTTACAACCCCCAGAGCCCCACTACAAAAATAAAGGCCACCTCAGTTCAACTTTTTAAGTAAGGAGAATAAATACAAAAGGATAATGAGGCATTTTGAAAATAAATCATAAACAACCCCTAATGATGTAATAATGGGCAACCAAAAATTACCTAAGTCCATTCTGAGATGAACTACCAGAGAAAAATGCAAACCCCTGAAAAAGAAGCAAATTCCTACCTATCGCTAAAGATTTATGAGAAAGGCCACTTAATTCAAATAATGCATACCACCCCTTTCCTTAAGCAAAATGATGCCAAACTTCAGAATGATTGCTCTTGCACAAAACAATAACTAAGAAAAATAAGAACTCTGTTGTTTGATATTTTTCAAATATAGTGATAGTAGAAAGCACCTATTTGGCTAGAATCTTGAGAAAACCATAGAAAAATAATTAAAAGGTATTAATGACTAGAAATTTGTCTCAAGTCATGTTATAACACCTAAAAGCCAGCAAAAATAAGTTTTAGAGAATTACCCACTGTTAGATAACAGCTGTAGTTCAAAGCACCCCTTCTGCCCTAGGATTTGATAATTTTGTCCAGAGAAAACTATTCACTTCCTGATCCCCAAATTTTGAGACAAAGAAGCATACACCAGTACCAAGCCACTATAAGTTTTGCAGAATTTTTAGAATTTTATAAAAGCAACTTGTAGTTCAAACCCACTCCAAAACATTAAAAAGAATAAAAGAAAAGGGAAGAAGAAATAAACTTCACCCCAATAAGTCTAACTTGAGAACTTATCCATTCTCCCTAAGACTTAAAAGGAATTCAGTGAAACCCCAAAAATAAACCTACTACTTGCCTTAGCTAAGTTTAACTTAATTTACCAAGTATACCACCAAAGGGTCTTACTCCAGTAAAGTTAACTTGTTTTACTCAAGTAGATCATACACCCTTAAAGTTGTAATTTCTAAAAGCACATATCATATCATGCATATATCTTACGCATTTCATTCATTAGATTGTAATCTTGCCGACGGAGAGTACGTGCTCATCCCCGAGCAAGGACCTGTCCAAGAGGAAGACCAGGAGCAGGCTTCAGAGGCTGCTAGTGAGGATCTCCCTACAGCCCCAGCAATTGAAGGCAAGCCCCGGTTTTATGCATAACCGTATTATTATATGCTACTTTACTACACTTAATGCTTGTAGGATTGCAATGTGCACTTAAGTGTAGGAGTTGCTTGAAACCTCTAGTTGCATGAACTTAGGACTCCTTTTTGAGATGAATACTAGTATGCTAGGTCGAGTAGCTGCTTGCTAATCAGGATCTCGGTAGAAGTCGAGTGATTTTTCTAGCACTCGCGCGAGGTCAGGAATTGATTGTATTCATCTTGATAACGGGAACTATGTTGGTCTATGGACTTGGATCCAGGGAGGATGTCTTGTCCATGAGACGGGAAAAAGAATTAAGGATTAATGTGTGGATACATGAGTCAAGCTTTTGAACGTACTAAGCACATGCCGGGAAATATGGTAACCGGTAAACCTAGTACCTGAGTGAAGCCGGGCGCGGACTTTATCCCTCATGCGACCTGAGACTGGGTCTCCCATGCTAGCTATGGTGGGTACAAGTGCGGTGACTGCACGGCGGCAGCCGGGGTCAGTGGAGCATTGTATGCCAAGGCGGTGAGGCCTGGACGCGAACGGGGAATCGGTGGGGACGGTTGTCATGTGCAGGGTCGGAGTGCCCTGACATGCCGTGTGTTTAGGTTTACCTTGCAAGGTTAAAACTCGATTCGAATCGTCTGCTTCTCGCAGCTAATGAGACTGCTTGATTCCTTGTACTGCATCGAGTAAGAAGTGAAATGTGGTTACATAAGATAACTTGTTGATTGAATAAATTGATTGTTACCATGTATGCTTAGAAGGAGCAACCTAGCTAAGTTAATGATGATAGAACCTGGAAAGCTAAAACTTTGCTTTTAGAAACAGCTAGTGCTTTTGGCAAACCAATCCCCTCAGCCAAACAACTGCATAGTCTAGAGGTAGAGGAGTAGATTCCTCACACCGGGTAAGTCTAGCTGAGTATTAGTATACTCAGCCTTGCTTGTGGCACAATTTTTGCAGGTACCATTCAGGAAACGGTTGATGGTGTGACTTGGCCTACCACCCTGCCACCGGGTTGGACGGTCGAGTGGGATGTTGCTCCGGCAGGAGAGGAGCACGAGGAATAGAGGGCTAGGCCTTGCCCATTTCCTCGATACCGACGACATCGATTATCCGCTGCACTTTATTTTGTAAACTCTTATTTGCTACTCAAAAACTCCGATTTATGTAATAACTCAGTACTTAATTTGAGGTTTCCTGTTTTATTGTATTTCTCCTGTGACTCACCTTCGAGTGAGATTGTGGAATTTGATCCTGGTTAAGTGGCTTCATCAGACTAGATCTGAGGGACTGACGGGTTATTCCGATTTAAGTGTGTTACGGCCCCTGAGGCGTGACTAAGGCACTTAAGCTGGAATAATTCGGGTGGTTCCACCACAATAATTGAGTCCGAAAGAGAGGGCGAAAACAAATCAACCAAAGAAATAGAGCGGATGACACGGTAATTTGTTTTACTGAGGTTCGGTTCTTGCAAACCTACTCTCCGTTGAGGTGGTCACAAAGACCGGGTCTCTTTCAACCCTTTCCCTCTCTCAAACGGTCACCTAGACCGAGTGAGCTTTCTCCTTATCTCACGGGTCACTTAGACCCTGCAAGGACCACCACACACTTGGTGTCTCTTGCCTTGGTTACAAACACTTGAGAAAAGAAATGAGGAAGGAAGAAAGCGATCCAAGCGCAAGAACTCAAAAGAACACAAATATCACTCTCTCACTAGTCACTATTTGATTGGAATGATCTTTAGACTTGATAGAGGATTTGATCTCTTTGTTTGTGTCTTGGAGTGAAGTCTAGAGCTCTTGTATTGAATGCAATGGCTAAAAACTTGGATGCTATGACGGAACCTTCCAAGTCATTAGGCCCACCTACAGTTGTCCTTGTCCAACGGACCTCAGACAATCCTGTAGATGCCCCTGAATCACTTGGCAAGTTCGGTATCTGCTTTTCTCACCTTTTATCCAAGCGTGTTTCACCCGTCATGCAGACATTACAGAACATCGAAGATACAGAAATGCGGAAGCGCTTACATAAACTTACATTTATTTGAAAGTAAGTTAAAGTTACTTATTACAGACCAGCATATAAACATGAGTGCAGAGTACTTATTATTACAATACCAAGGGAGGTAAAAACTCCTCCCGATAAGTTCTTACATAAAAGTTTTTATGGAGGACTAGTTCCTCCCGCATCTTCATTCTTGTTTTTCTTCATTTGACACCACCTTGGTACAAAGCAACAAAAATTTGTTGATTCCTCACCTAAAAACAATAGGGAATAAAACCCTGAGTATGGAATTACTCAGCAAGTCTTACCCGACTAAAGAAAAGACCCTCAAGGGTATGCTGGTTATAAGGGAGTCAAGGTAAGGTTTCTCAATGATCAAAGACTCTGTTTTGCATAAATGCTTACTAAAAGTGGATCCTTAAAAATCCAATTTTATTGTCAAGTTAGGTAAAATTACCTGCATCTAGAATTCTTTCTAACCTAGTCAATCACTTAGCCTGCACTAGCCAATTTCTTAACAAGTCCTTCATCATTACTGGAGTTCTACGTATAGGTCAGTGGCCAAGTCTCCATAACCGCGGAGGTACGGCGATCCGAATCGATTATACTCAACTGAGGATCTCCAATCACGCGACATATGTAGCACTTAACCCTTGCATATGTCAACCTGCCACCAGGGTTCTTAAGACCAGATCAGGTTCACGCGAACCGAGAGCATAGATACACCACCGTCCAGCCTCTTGCCACGGAGGGTACACGCTACTCTCGCCACCGCTCCACGCCCATTTCGTGTTATCTTATTCTGGCCTTAGTCTGCCCGAGGCAAGGCTTACCCATGACGAGGCATGTGACCAGTTAAAGGGTCCTCGGTCATCAAGCCTACATCGACACGGTCCTTAATCGACTCAGACGGAGACACTACACCGAGACTCTCTTCTCGTGCAAGTCACCCGCCCGGTCTCAGCTTAATCATTTAAAACCCAAAGTTTGGTACCTGGCAGAGGTACATCTTTTCCGATGTTGAACCCATCACGGCCATGATGGATCCACCATCAAGTTTTATTTTCAAAAACATCCTTCCCACTTTGCCAATCATCTTTTGTAAAACAAAACCTTTTGTTTTGCTATAGCAATACTAAGCATAGTAAAACCTTTTAAAAAATAGGGTTTCAAGGAAGGTAACCAAGTTCAAGGAAGGTAATGCAGGAATTGTTTAAGCATTCAACTCCTACCACCTAATGCATTAATCAAGTGAGAAAGATTTTAAAAACATCAAGGAGGGTAGCAAATGCACCGGGGCTTGCCTTCGTTGATAGGTGAGTCAGGCTCGGACCCGCAGATATCAAGGTAGAAACAGTTTCCTGCCTAAGATTCTGAAGGTGGTGGTGGTGTCTTCTATTCGGTTATTTCGACTTCTTCTTTGTTTTCTAAACATCACCATATATATATGTATATAAGAATGGATGCTATGTAATGCTCATGAGAGTGCAAAGATAATAAGAATTTATTATCTAAGGTTCTTGAATACAATTTTCCTTCACGGTACTCCGAGAACTTAGGGTTTTCGGAGTCAGTAAAGGAATTCAAAGGGCAGGGGTGGGGGTTTTGGGTTCTAAGTGTCAAACAAGGTCCAATTCAAACCAAACTTTACCCAAAGCTTCTAAATAATGTTTTGAGTTCATATAAAAAAATTTGGGAATTTTTGGAATTATTACCTATTTTCTAAAAATCCAGAAGCAATGTTTTAGGCTATTTGAAATAACCCAAAATTCCCTATTTGTTCTAAAAATCAGTCAACTATTTTTATTAAATACTATGAAAAATAAGGAATCTATGAAAATTGGTTTGACATTTTTAGGATTTTTCTACCATTTTCTAGAATTTATTTGGCTCTGGAAGAAAAAGAAAAAGAAAAACTTGCAACAGTATTGGACCCAATCTAACCCAGGATGGCCCAGTAACAGCATAAACGTGCGCGCGCCCGCGCTCGCGGTGAAGATTTTGCATAAAGGCCCTTGCCTTTCTAAACAACTAGAAATGGGTTTCTTTACTGTTTCCCCAGGTCACTTACAACTCACAAAAAGACCCTCAAGTTTCTAATTCTTCGCAGGACGGTATCCCCGACAGCAAACAGTGCTCGGTCGATCTCCGATGAGTCTGTTCCGGCCAGATACTGCCATGGCAGGAGCTCCCGGGCGACAGAGATCGAATTAGACTCCTACCGAACATTTCCCCCCTATCAATTTTATCAAGGGGGCATTGAATCGATCAGTCCACGGTGACCGGGCGGATGGTTATAGGGATGAACGCATTCCGACCAAATGACGGCGAGGATGACCAAATTGCGGCTGGGGAAAGGTTCACGGGTTCACCAGGGTCTACGTACACGCTTTGGTTTGGGCAGAATATGAACCGAAGAGCGGGTCGACGGTGAGGGTGTCACGGCGGCGTTCTACTGAGCAGGCGCGTGTTCCGGTGAAAGGCTTCGGCCGAACTTCAATTGGCCGGTTCTGAGAGCAATAAGAGACCATAATCGTGCTAAAACAAGGCGCAATTGGGGGAATTACTAACCCGAGGGTGCTGATCACGGTAGAGTTCCTTGCGGCGGAGCAAGAACAGGGAGGAGGGAGTTTACGAATTGTGGGAGTTCTCTGGTGAGATCGAGTTAATTACTCGAGCACTTGTGCGTGCGATGCTGCGAAGAAGCAGCGTCCGGACTCCATTTATAGGCTATCGGCCGGAACTGGATGAGGATCATGGATTTCTTGATCGCGCTGGCGAGCATACCGCGCGACAGAGCCACGGTGAAAGCATGGTGGCCACTGATTAACTGGAGAACACCACCTCGGTGAATCACCACCACGTCGCTGAGAACCTTTACCGCGGCCGCCGACGACCATCCCGATCTGCGGTGGCATCCTTATCGCCGGTGAGGCCACTTCTGTAATTTCGATGAACAGTGCCAGGTTCAGTAAAACTACGTGTGACAGCCCAAATTTGACTCTGATTTACTCCTGATTTCATGTAACAATCGGTTCATCTTCCTATATCAAAGTTGTAGCTTAATAAGGTAGCTACGACTTTGCTATATTGTGCATCCACAAAAAATCACAGAATCATGATTAGAATTGGACTCTAAGTTTATGCAATCCTACTGTTTGACTGAATTCAGATCATAAGTAGTCTGACAGCACGACTTTGGGCTTAATTATCTCCAATTTCTTCTCAACAACTATGCTTACACCCTTAAGCAAAGTTGTTCTCCTTTGATAGGTCTATAAGTTTGATGTGGTGACCTAGGGCAAAAACTCTAGAATTTGAAAGATATAAAGCTCCGAAGTTGAGCTTATAACCTGAAATTCAGACTTAGTATAGAACTCAATTGAGGTCTATTTTGCAATTAAGTCCAAAATCCAGGATTTGGCTTACAAGTCCACGCATTTGTGAACCAATGACTTTATATGCTTTAACATTGTAGTTTTTACACTTTAGTCCAAATGTGCACTGTTTTTGCACATAGGCCCCTAGGGTTTAGATTTAGGGTTTTTCAGGGTTTCAATTAGGGTTTTTAGTATTCCAAGGGTACAAATGTAATTCAAGTTCATTCTTGGGAGCATTTTATGACCATTCCACTAAAGCTTTTGGGTTTTCTCAATTTGGGTCATGTTTTACCCCCTTAATCCCTATTTAGGGTTAAGTATCCTATTCCAGGGTTCTATTTGCAAAACACCAAAACAATACAACTTGTTTGAAATTTTTACCTAGTGAATGCACTCTAGGTGTGTCAAACATATGCAATGCTAATGTTTATGATATCATGCTCAAGTTTTAGTAGTAGTAACACCAGGGGTGTTACATCCTTTCCCCCATAAAAGAATCTCGTCCCGAGATTAAAAGTCCTAGGGTAGGTAATGGAAAAGGAAATGTTTCACATTTTTATTTCCTTATTTTTGGTACAAGGCAGGGGTGGGTTTGGGGCTCACTCCTTTATTACAATAATGCTGTATACTTTATAAATTACAAGAGGCTAAAAAGCGTGGGAAATTCTTATCTAAAAAGTCTTGAGTTTCCCATGTAGCCTCATCTTCGGAATGTTGGTTCCACTGTATCTTGTAAAACTTGAGAGTTTTTCTCCGGGTAATTCTGTCCTTTTGATCCAAGATTCGAATAGGATGTTCAGAATATGTCAAGTCTGGCTTAAGGACAACATCTGTCACTTCGATAGTCCGATCTGGAACCCGAAGACACTTCTTTAGTTGAGACACGTGGAACACATTATGCAAAGCAGACAAAGTTTCGGGTAATTGGAGTCGGTATGCCACTGGTCCACATTGCTCAAGTATAGGGAATGGACCAGTGTACCGGGGTGCAAGCTTTCCTTCAACCCCGAAACGCGATACGCCCTTCATTGGAGAAACCTTCAAGTAGACATAATCTCCTACGAGAAAGTATAAGGGTTGTCGTTGCCGGTCTGCATAACTCTTTTGATGGGTTTGAGCTTTCTTCAAGTTATGTATTATTCTCTGAACTTTCTCTTCAGTTTCCTTTACCAGGTTAGGCCTAAAGAAGTACCTTTCACCTGGTTCAGACCAATTTAGCGGAGTACGACATCGTCGTCCATATAAAGCTTCGAAGGGTGCCATCTTGATGCTTTCTTGATAGCTACTATTATATGAGAATTCCGCTAACGGCAAACATTCATCCTATTTCTGTGGGAATTCCAGCACACATGCCCGCAGCATATCTTCTAGTATTTGATTGACCCTCTCAGTTTGTCCACTCGTTTGAGAATGATAGGCCGAACTGTGGAGCAATTTAGTACCCAGGGATTTATGAAGTTCTTCCCAAAATTTGGATACGAATTGAGGTCCACGATACGACACTATAGTCTTCAGAATACCGTGCAAACTGAGAATGCGAGCAATGTTTAATTCCGCATAGGTAAGAACCGGGTAATATGTTTTAACTGGCAGAAAGTGAGCAATTTTCGTGAGCCGATCAACAATAACCCAGATAGAGTCATACCCCTTTGCGGTCCTGGGCAATCCCACAATAAAGTCCATACTTATATCTTCCCATTTCCATGTTGGTATTAGTAGAGACTGTAATGGACCGGCAGCTTTTAGCTGTATGGCCTTGACATGCTTGCAAGTGTCACATCTAGCCACATAGCGTGCAATCTCGATCTTCATCTTCGTCCACCAATAATGATGTTTCAGATCTTGATACATCTTAGTGCTTCCGGGATGAATAGAATAGCGACTAAGATGTGCTTCATCTAAAATTTGCTGGCGGAGCTCTTCATTCTTTGGCACCACTATGCGGTTATTAAACCATACCACACCTTGATTATCTTCTTGGAAGCAATTGGCTTTTCCAGCCTTCATCTTTTCACGTATGTGTTTCATACCCTCATCATTTTTCTGTGCGTCAATTATCCTTTGTAAGATGACTGACTCACGCTTCAAGTGATTTGAAGTCCCATGTTGAATCATACCCAGGTTTAGATTCTCCATCTCCTGGCATATCATAATGTCAGAAGTCCCCATAGTTAGACAATGGCAGGAAGCCTTGCGACTGAGTGCATCTGCCACTACATTTGCTTTGCCCGGGTGATAATGGATCTCCAATTCATAATCCTTGATTAGCTCGAGCCATCTTCTTTGTCTCATATTGAGTTCAGACTGGGTAAAGATGTATTTCAAGCTTTTATGATCTGTATAAATGTGACAGATATTACCCAGCAGATAATGACGCCAGATCTTCAGAGCATGAACCACTGCAGCTAGCTCCAGATCATGAGTAGGATAATGTTCCTCATGCCGGCGTAACTGCCTTGAAGCATACGCAATTACTCGGCCTTCTTGCATTAATACACAACCGAGACCACTGCCAGATGCGTCATAATACACATCAAATGGCTTGTTAATATCCGGTTGAGCCAATACCGGAGCAGTGGTTAATAATGTCTTCAATTTCTCAAAAGCTTCATTACACTTTAAGGACCAATTGAATTTAGTCTCATTCTTCAATAGACTTGTGATTGGCTTCACAAGTTTAGAAAAATCTGGTATAAATCGGCGGTAATAACCAGCCAGTCCAAGGAAACTTCGGACTTGGTGAACAGTGGTTGGGGGTTTCCACTCCAAAATGTCCTTGACTTTGCTGGGATCCACTGCAATCCCCTTTGTAGATAACACATGTCCCAGAAATTGAATTTCTTCCAGCCAAAATGCGCACTTACTGAACTTGGCATATAATTGATGTTCTCTCAAGCGCGTTAATACGACCCGTAAATGTTGAGCATGCTCCTCTTCATTCTTTGAATATATCAAAATATCATCTATGAAGACCACCACAAATTTGTCCAACTCGGGCATGAATACCGAGTTCATCAGATAAGTGAAGTGGGCAGGAGCATTTGTCAGTCCAAAAGACATTACCAGATATTCAAATAATCTGTACCGCGTAGTGAATGCGGTTTTTGGTATATCCTCGGGCCGAATACGGATCTGATGATAGCCCGATCTGAGATCAATCTTGGAGAATACCCTCGCTCAAGTCAGTTGATCAAATAGAATGTCAATCCGTGGAAGAGGGTACTTGTTCTTGATAGTGACCTCATTCAGGGGTCGATAATCCACACACATCCGTAAAGTTTGATCCTTCTTCTTGACGAATATGGCTGGACAACCCCATGGTGACGAGCTTGGCCGGATGAATCCTTTCGATAGTAGATCTTGTAACTGAATCTTCAGTTCTGCCAACTCATTTGGAGGCATGCGGTACGATCTTCTAGAAATGGGAGCCGTACCGGGCTTCAATTCAATTACAAACTCTACGTCTCTCTCGGGTGGCAATCCAGGCAAATCCTCTAGAAAGACATCTGGGAACTCGCATACTACCAGAATATCCTTGACTTCCGGTATAATGGCTTCATAAACTCTGCCAGTAATTTTGGTTGGAATGGGGATAGACAAGAGAATTTCTTCTTAATTATGACTCAACCTGATAGTTCTCTGATCAGCGTTGAGGGTTGCTTTATGTTTGGCCAACCAATTCATGCCCAAAATCACATCTATGTCTTGGCCTTTCAGAACTATCATATTAGTAGGAAAGTCCCGTCCGGCCAATGTTATGGGCACTTGATAGGCCACTTCTCTAGTAAAGATTTGTCCCCCAGGTGACTGAATTTTAAACCCCTCTTTTGATTCATGGTATGAAATGCAATGTTGCTCCACAAATTTCTTGCTGATGAATGTATGGGAAGCACCAGAATCAAAGAGAATAATTGCGGGATGATTGGCCACAAGGAACGTACCCATCATGACCGGTTCACCGTCCGGTGTAGTGGCCACTTGTGTATAATATATGCGTCCCGTCTTCTTTGTATTTTTGCCCATAGTATTTCCCTTGCCTTGAGATGAATTCCCAGATCCTTGTGGATTGTTTGACTTGTTTTGCTTTGGATAAGGGCAATCCTTGATAAAATGCCCAGATTTTCCACAATTGAAACATCCTGTCGATGAACTAGGAAGAGCAGGGAATCGAGTGCCAGGGGCACCCGGCTGACTTGTTGTTGTAGGGGCAGTATTGGGACGGATGAATACTGGTTGCTTAAATGGAAAGGAGGGTGGGCGTGCTGATGGACGACCCTGATTAACAGGCCGGATAACAAACCGTTGCCTTTTCTTAGGGCCCTGAGTAGGACTATTTCCTCGACTCCTTTTGATCTTTCTAGAACTTGCATATTTAGATTCGACTGCCAACGCTGTGCTGACAGCCCTTCCGTAGGTGAGGTCGATGCAAGTAGCCATTTTCCTTTGCATCCTTTCATTCAGTCCTCGCATGAAACAATTCTTCTTCTTCTTCTTTAGATCGGTGTTAACTTGGTCGATTGCATACTGAGACAAATTATTAAATTTATTGAGATACTGATTAACAGTATCCCCTCCTTGCTTTAGCTTCATGAATTCTTCTTGTTTCATGTGAAGTACACCTTCCAGTATGTAATGTTCACGGAAGGCCAGCTTAAATTCTTCCCATGTTATCTGATGATTGGCCGGCTGAACGGCCACAAAGTTTCCCCACCAGGTGCTGGCAGGGCCACGCAGCTGCTGGGCTGCGAATAGGGCTTCTGGGTTTTAGAACACCAAAGAAGTCCAAACTTCTGCTCGATGACCTGGATCCATTCGTCTGCCTCTAAAGGGTCTTCGGCCTTGACAAACAGCGGTGGACGCGTTTCAGAGAAGTCTAAATAAGATGTCTCACGGGGCCCTTGCGGATAGCCCCGCCTGCCTTGTTGTTGGAACTGTTGACCCGCCATTTCCCGTAGGAAATGGGTATTATCCGCTGTCGCGTTTACCAAGGCGGCGATAGCCTCGGCAAGTGTGGGAGGGACTGGAGGTGGATTCGGTGTTGCCTCCCTCCCACGGGAGGTACTGGCACCATCCTGAGCACGAGTCCAGGAAGGCATCTGTGACAACAAACATTTGGAAACAATATAATATGCCAAAGAAAACCATCCATTTTACATTACTAAAAAGATTAATGTTAGAGACTCAAATTTTTTTTACAACAGGAGTACAGTACCCATTATACAATAACACTACTAACTCTACAACTATACTATTCCTACTTCCTATCACTCTTAGTAGCCTCACTGTCGGGCGTAGGAGACCACTCATCGACCAACTTCATGGAGGGAGGGGGCTTGAAAAGGTCCAATTCGCCACCAAAAGCTTCTCCCGCTTCATGAGAAAGTCCGGCTTCTGTCCCGACAGGATTTGCAGGTACTTGGGGGTGTAGTTGTGAATACAGTACATGAACTTCTCCATGTAGAGTATTATAGTAAGCCTGCAGGTTATCAATAGCTGAGGTAAGTTCTTCGACTCGGGCTCGAGCTTTTGCCTCCTTAGCCCAGGCAAGCGAACGAGACTTAACCGCCCAGTCGAGCACTAAATCTCGATCAGCGAGCTAATCTTGCAGGCGGCGGATGTGGCTTCTCAATTCATTGATTCTGTCGCCATCCGCGACCCATATGTTAGTCCTGCGTTGAAGTTCCGTTTGAAGCTGATTCACTTGCGCTTCAAGATCCCTGATCAGATCATTACTCCCACTACTGCTATCCTCATGTCTGGGAGCGAGTTGATGACATGGCACACCAATTGGGCCAGTTGACTTGTGTGCGGTTTTCCTTGTGCGCGGCGGCATTTTTCTAAGGGGGAAAATTTTATTAACATAGTTCTTAGCATGATGCATGTATAATTACAGAACCAACCTTAGTTGATTCACACCTTCTATACATTGCACTCTTCCTATCTGGTCTTCTAAGATAAACTCTTCAGAATTAATAGATAAGAAGGGAAGAAATTTTCCAGATAAGTCTTTAGAAAATCCCTTTGAAGATATCTCATAATATCTGTAGAGAAGGGCTTCGCTCCGATACCAGCTGTGACGGAACCTTCCAAGTCATTAGGCCCACCTACAGTTGTCCTTGTCCAACGGACCTCAGACAACCCTGTAGATGCCCCTGAATCACTTGACAAGTTCGGTATCTGCTTTTCTCATCTTTTTTCCAAGAGCGTTTCACCCGTCATGCAAACATTACAGAACATCGGAGATACTGAAATGCGGAAGCGCTTACATAAACTTACATTTATTTGAAAGTAAGATAAAGTTAGTTATTACAGACCAGCATATAAACACGAGTGCAGAGTACTTATTATTACAATACCAAGGGAGGTAAAAACTCCTCCCGATAAGTTCTTACATAAAAGTTTTTATGGAGGACTAGTTCCTCCCGCAGCTTCATTCTTGTTTTTCTTCATTTGACACCACCTTGGTACAAAACAACAAAAATTTGTTGATTCCTCACCTAAAAACAATAGGGAATAAAACCCTGAATATGGAATTACTCAGCAAGTCTTACCCAACTAAAGAAAAGACCCTCAAGGGTATGTTGGTTATAAGGGAGTCAAGGTAAGGTTCCTCAATGATCAAAGACTCTGTTTTGCATAAATGCTTACTAAAAGTGGATCCTTAAAATCCAATTTTATTGTCAAGTTAGGTAAAATTACCTGTATCTAGAATTCTTTCTAACCTAGTCAATCACTTAGCCTGCACTAGCCAATTTCTTAACAAGTCCTTCATCTTTACTGGAGTTCTACGTATAGTTCAGTGGCCAAGTCTCCATAACCATGGAGGTACGGCGATCCGAATCGATTATACTCAGCTGAGGATCTCCAATCACACGACATATGTAGCACTTAACCCTTGCATATGTCAACCTGCCACCAGGGTTCTTAAGACCAGATCAGGTTCACGCGAACCGAGAGCACAGATACACCACCATCCAGCCTCTTGCCACGGAGGGTACACGCTACTCTCGCCATCACTCCACGCCCATTCCGTGTTATCTTATTCTGGCCTTAGTCTGCCCGAGGCAAGGCTTACCCATGACGAGGCATGTGACCAGTTAAAGGGTCCTCGGTCATCAAGCCTACATCGACACGGTCCTTAATCGACTCAGACGGAGACACTACACCGAGACTCTCTTCTCGTGCAAGTCACCCGCCCGGTCTCAGCTTAATCATTTAAAACCCAAAGTTTGGTACCTGGCAGAGGTACATCTTTTCCGATGTTGAACCCATCACGGCCATGATGGATCCACCATCAAGTTTTATTTTCAAAAACATCCTTCCCACTTTTCCAATCATCTTTTGTAAAACAAAACCTTTTGTTTTGCTAGAGCAATACTAAGCATAGTAAAACCTTTTGTAAAAACAGGGTTTCAAGGAAGGTAACCAAGTTCAAGGAAGGTAATGCAGGAATTGTTTAAGCATTCAACTCCTACCACCTAATGCATTAATCAAGTGAGAAAGATTTTAAAAACATCAAGGAGGGTGGCAAATGCACCGGGGCTTGCCTTCGTTGATAGGTGAGTCAGGCTCGGACCCACAGATATCAAGGTAGAAACAGTTTCCTGCCTGAGATTCCGAAGGTGGTGGTGGTGTCTTCTCTTCGGTTATTTGGACTTCTTCTTCGTTTTCTAAACACCACCATATATATATGTATATAAGAATGGATGCTATGTAATGCTCATGAGAGTGCAAAGATAATAAGAATTTATTATCTAAGGTTCTTGAATACAATTTTCCTTCATGGTACTCCGAGAACTTAGGGTTTTCGGAGTTAGTAAAGGAATTCAAAGGGCAGGGGTGGGGTTTTTGGGTTCTAAGTATCAAACAAGGTCCAATTCAAACCAAACTCTACCCAAAGCTTCTAAATAATGTTTTGAGTTCATATAAAAAATTTGGGAATTTTTGGAATTATTGACTATTTTCTAAAAATCTAGAAACAATGCTTTAGGATATTTTAAATAACCCAAAATTCCCTATTTGTTCTAAAAATCAGTCAACAATTTTTATTAAATACTATGAAAATAAGGAATCTATGAAAATTGGTTTGACATTTTTAGGATTTTTCTACCATTTTCTAGAATTTATTTGCCTCTGGAAGAAAAAAAAAGAAAAACTTGCAACAGTATTGGACCCAATCTAACCCAGGACGGCCCAGTAACAGCAGAAACGTGCGCGCGCCCGCGCCCGCGGTGAAGATTTTGCATAAAGGCCCTTGCCTTTCTAAACAACTGGAAATGGGTTTCTTTACTGTTTCCCCAGGTCACTGACAACTCACAAAAAGACCCTCAAGTTTCTAATTCTTCGCAGGACGGGATCCCTGACGGCAAACAGTGCTCGGTCGATCTCCGATGAGCCTGTTCCGGCCAGATACTGCCATGGCAGGAGCTCCCAAGCGACAGAGATCGAATTAGACTCCTACCGAACATTTCCCCCCTATCAATTTCATCAAGGGGGCATTGGATCGATCAGTCCACGATGACCGGGCGGATGGTTATAGGGACGAACGCGTTCCGACAAAATGACGGCGAGGATGACCAAATTGCGGCTGGGGAAAGGTTCACGGGTTCACCAAGGTCTACGTACACGCTTTGGTTTGGGCAGAATATGAACCGAAGAGCGGGTCGGCGGTGAGGGTGTCACGGCGGCGTTCTACAGAGCAGGCGCGTGTTCCGGTGAAAGGCTTCGGCCAAACTTCAATTGGCCGGTTCCGAGAGCAATAAGAGACCATAATCGTGCTAAAACAAGGAGCAATTGGGGGAATTACTATCCCGAGGGTGCTGATCACGGTAGAGTTCCTTGCGGCGGAGCAAGAACAGGGAGGAGGGAGTTTACGAATTGTGGGAGTTCTCCGGTGAGATCGAGTTAATTACTCGAGCACTTGTGCGTGCGATGTTGCGAAGAAGCAGCGCCCGGACTCCATTTATAGGCTACCGGCCGGAACCGGATGTGGATCGTGGATTTCTTGATCGCGCTGGCGAGCATACTGCGCGGTAGAGCCACGGTGAAAGCACGGTGGCCGCCGATTAACCAGAGAACGCCACCTCAGTGAATCACCGCCACGTCGCCGAGAACCTTTACCGTGGCCACCGACGACCATCCCGATCCGCGGTGGCATCCTTATCGCCGGTGAGGCCACTTCTGTAATTTCGATGAACAGTGCCAGGTTCAGTAAAACTACGTCTGACAGTCCAAATTTGACTCTGATTTACTCCTGATTTCATGTAACAATCGGTTCATCTTCCTATATCAAAGTTGTAGCTTAATAAGCCAGCTACGACTTTGCTATATTGTGCATCCACAAAAAATCACAGAATCATGATTAGAATTGGACTCTAAGTTTATGCAATCCTACTATTTGACTGAATTCAGATCATAAGTAGTCTGACAGCACGACTTTGGGCTTAATTATCTCCAATTTCTTCTCAACAATTATGCTTACACTCTTAAGCAATGTTGTTCTCCTTTGATAGGTCTATAAGTTTGATGTGGTGACCTAGGGCAAAAACTCTATAATTTGAAAGATATAAAGCTCCGAAGTTGAGCTTATAACATGAAATTCAGACTTAGTATAGAACTCAATTGAGGTCTATTTTGCAATCAAGTCCAAAATCCAGGATTTGGCTTACAAGTCCACACATTTGTGAACCAATGACTTTATATGCTTTAACATTGTAGTTTTTACACTTTAGTCCAAATGTGCACTGTTTTTGCACATAGGCCCCTAGGGTTTAGATTTAGGGTTTTTCAGGGTTTCAATTAGGGTTTTTAGTATTCCAGGGGTACGAATGTAATTCAAGTTCATTCTTGGGAGCATTTTATGACCATTCCACTAAAGCTTTTGGGTTTTCTCAATTTGGGTCATGTTTTACCCCCTTAATCCCTATTTAGGTTTAAGTATTCTATTCCAGGGTTCTATTTGCAAAACACCAAAACAATACAACTTGTTTGAAATTTTTACCTAGTGAATGCACTCTAGGTGTGTCAAACATATGCAATGCTAATGTTTATGATGTCATGCTCAAGTTTTAGTAGTAGTAACACCAAGGGTGTTACAGATGCCTTGAAGTGTGGTGATTGGGGGGTATTTATAGCCCCAACCACCAAAGTGGCCGTTGGGGATGGCTGCTGTCGTATGGCGCACCGGGGACAGTCCGGTGCGCCAGCCACGTCACCCCAACCGTTAGGGTTCGACCGTTGGAGCTCTGACAAGTGGGGCCACTAGATAGTCACTGTTCACGGTCGGGCGCACCTTCTGATGCCTACTCTGACTTCTGCGCGCGCAGGCGAGCACTGTAGCGTTTCACTATTCGTTTGCAGACGACCGTTGGCGCAAGTAGCCGTTGTCTTTGCTGGCACACCGGACAGTTCGGTGTTACACCGGATAGTCCGGTGAATTATAGCGGAGCGGCTCCCCGAAAACCCGAAGCTGGCAAGTTCAGAGTGGATTCACCCTGGTGCACCGGACACTGTCCGGTGGCACACCGGACAGTCCGGTGCGCCAGACCAGGGCAGCCTTCGATTGTCTTTTGCTCTTTTTATTTGAACCCTTTCTTGGACTTTGTATTGGTTTGTGTTGAACCTTTGGCACCTGTAGAACTCATAATCTAGAGCAAACTAGTTAGTCCAATAATTTGTGTTGGGCAATTCAACCACCAAAACTCATATGGGAAAAAGGTTTGACCCTATTTCCCTATCAATCTCCCCCTTTTTGGTGATTGACGCCAACACAAACCATAGCAAATACAGAAGTGTAGAATTGAACTAGTTTGCATAAGGTAAGTGCAAAGGTTGCTTGGAATGAAACCAATAATTATTTCTACTAGATATGCATGGATGGCTTTCTTCTTATTTTAAAATTTTGGACCACATTTGCACCACGAGTTTTATTTTTGCAAATTCTTTTGTAAATTCTTTTCAAAAACATTTTGCAAATAGTCGAAGGTACATGAATAAGATTGAAAGAAGCATTTTCAAGATTTTGAAATTTTCTCCCCCTGTTTCAAATGCTTTTCCTTTAACTTAAACAAAACTCCCCCTGAATAAAATTCTCCTCTTAGTGTTCAAGAGGGTTTTACAAGTTTTGAAGATACTACTTTCTCCCCCTTTTTGAACACAACAAGATATCAATTTGAAAACTTCATTTTAAAATTCGGTGGTGGTGCGGTCCTTTTGCTTTGGGCTAATACTTTCTCCCCCTTTGGCATGAATCGCCAAAAACGGATACTTGTGAGTGAAATATAAGCCCTTTACTTTCTCCCAATGGTAAACAATTAAATATGAGTGAAGATTATACCAAAGTGGAGAAATATGTGGAATACCGGCAAATACCAATGGAGTTGAGTGGAAGCGCCTTCTTTGCCGAATACTCCATTTCCCTTTCAATTCTATGACTAAGCATGAGAATACACTTGAAGACACATTAGTCATAGTCATAAGAGATATGATCAAAGGTATATAAATGAGCTATGTGTGTAAAGTATCAATCAAAATTCCGAGAATCAAGAATGTTTAGCTCATTCCTAAGTTTGGTAAAGGTTTTCTCATCTAGTAGCTTGGTAAAGATATCGGCTAATTGATCTTTGGTGTTAATATAGGTTATCTCGATATCCCCCCGTTGTTGGTGATCTCTCAAAAAGTGATACCGAATGGCTATGTGCTTAGTGCAGCTGTGCTCAACGGGATTATCTGCCATGCGGATTGCACTCTCATTATCACATAGGAGAGGGACTTTGCTAAATTTGTAGCCATAGTCCCTAAGGGTTTGCCTCATCCAAAGCAATTGCGCGCAACAATGACCTGCGGCAATATACTCGGCTTCGGCGGTAGAAAGAGCTACTGAGTTTTGTTTCTTTGAAGCCCAAGACACTAGGGATCTCCCCAGAAACTGACAAGTCTCTGATGTGCTCTTCCTATCAATTTTACACCCTACCCAATCAGCATCGGAATATCCTAATAAATCAAAAGAGGATCCCTTGGGGTACCAAAGACCAAACTTAGGTGTATGAACTAAGTATCTCAAGATTCTCTTCACGGCCCTAAGGTGAAATTCCTTAGGATCGGCTTGAAATCTTGCACACATGCATACAGAAAGCATAATGTCTGGTCGAGATGCACATAAATAGAGTAAGGATCCTATCATCGACCGATATACCTTTTGATCTACGGATTTACCTCGCGTGTCGAAGTCGAGATGCCCATTGGTTCCCATGGGTGTCTTGATGGGCTTGGCATCCTTCATTCCAAACTTGGTGAGTATGTATTGAATGTACTTCGTTTGGCTGATGAAGGTGCCCTCTTGGAGTTGCTAAACTTGAAATCCTAGAAAATACTTCAACTCCCCCATCATAGACATCTCGAATTTTTGTATCATGATCCTACTAAACTCTTCACAAATAGATTTGTTAGTAGATCCAAATATGATATCATCAATATAAATTTGGCATACAAACAAATCATTTTCAATTGTTTTAGTAAAGAGTGTAGGATCGGCCTTGCCGACTTTGAAGCCATTAGTGATAAGGAAATCTTTTAGCCATTCATACCATGCTCTTGGGGCTTGCTTGAGCCCATAAAGCGCCTTAGAGAGTTTATATACATGGTTAGGATACTCACTATCTTCAAAGCCTGGAGGTTGCTCAACATAGACCTCTTCCTTGATTGGTCCATTGAGGAAGGCACTCTTCACGTCCATTTGATAAAGCTTAAAGCCATGGTAAGTAGCATAGGCAAGTAATATACGAATTGACTCAAGCCTAGCTACGGTGTAAAGCCCAAATTTTGTATTAGGAAAATAATAAAAATGATATAAACAAATAAATATAATTGTAGCGACTTGGGATTATGGAACCTTTGGAGATCATTTGATTTTATTTGTGCATATTCAGTTAATGGAATTATATTGGTTAAGCAATAAATAAATAACTATAGAAAAATGCATATCATGCTGGAATTCTGATTGTGCATTTAATTTAAAGTTCAAAACTCTATTTGAATTTATATTTTAAATGTAATATGAGTATATGATAGAATCGGAAAAAAAGGGGAGAAAGAAGATTACCGTGCATGGGGTTCGGTCTCTAGCACAAGAATCCACGCCATACGATCCATGTGTCTCCACGATATGTGTGTTATTTGTTTTCTATTTATTTATTCCTCTGGGCTCTGGCTAGGATATGCATCCTGCATGGTGTCGGCGGTGATTTCAATCATTCTTCTCCATGGTTCGCTGATTGTGGACCACAGAGAGCAGGTCTCGCTCACGCGTGGTACGTGATCGTCACAGAAGCATTTTTTTTGTCAGCCGCTGACTGGTAGGACCTGGCATCCAGAAGATCCTTTCCTCCCGTCAGTACCATCTCTCTCCCTCGCGTGCCGCAATAGAAGGGAGCGCGCGCTCAGGCCATGCTCCAGCCGTGGATTTTCCTCCACTGCCATGCAAGCCGCAGCTCTGGAGCACTAACCACCTTGGCTGGCATGTGGATCCTCGCCCGTATCGTCTCTATCGCGAAGCCGTGCGTAACTGATTCCGCGGTGTCCGGGCGCCTTCGTCTCAATGGATTAACGGATCGTGCGCGTATGGTGCCGTGGAAATCGAGTGCCGCTCCTTTTTGCTCGTAGACCCCAGGGAAGATTTAAAGCAGTAGCACACCTTTGTGCCCTATCCATTAGACCTCCGCCGCCGCCTATCCCCTTCCCTATGCCTTGGGAAATAACAACGCGCTGGGATCTCCTTCATTAGTAGCAGTCGGTAGGAGAGAGAGGGTCGAGGATAGAGTCACGGTGTGGGTTGCCGTTGGTGAACTGCTGAGCGCCGGAGCGCACTGCGCGGGCGACATCGTCCAGCCGAGTCATCCGGTGCTCGTCAAGACACTTGCGACTCCATCTCGGCGAAGTACCACAGCAGCATCGTGGGTTTCGTCTCCGCGGCGGCGGCGTCGACCTGTTCGCTTCGGGTGCGGTAAGATTTCCTCTCCGCGCTCTGTAATATTTCCTACATTTACACGCGCGGGATGGTGATCGGTTCGCCATCGAGGAGGGTGTCTGGCAGTCGGTGTGGCGCATAGGTCTGTGCGCGAGGTGGAAGAAGGTTGGGAGCCCTTGATCCAGCCTTGGACGGTGTTGATTAGAGGGTGTGTGGTGGAGGCCTAGGACCGTAAGATTATAAATGAGTGGATTAGATTAGGTCGCGAATACCCCTGCGCATCGTAGTGTCCTGACCGTCCGTTCTATGATGATCGGCCACGATTAGACGATTTCATAACCCTTCGCGCTTTGGATCTGGACCAATGGATCGCGATCCGGTGGCTCTGGTGCGTCCTCAGGCATACCCCTTCGGCCGTTGCATTTGTGCCCTCAGATCTTGATCGCGCGGCTCTAATTCACTCACACCCGTCGTTGCGTACTATTTGCACAAGAGCCTCTGGGTTTAATGAGAATCAACCCGCCGTCCTTAACTGGAGTGCCTCTGTGTCTTAGGCATTTTTGCGCTCTAAACCCCAGTTTTCCCTGTTATTGAGGCCCAGTCCAGTAAATAGAAAAAATCCAGGAAAAGAGAATAGAAAACTATTTTTAATATAAAAGTAATGGTTAGAATTTGTTTAATTCATAGAAAATTCGTAATAGCTCCAAATTGATTCATTCCAGAGACATTAATTTTGTGTTAATATTGTCTATCAACTAGTAACATTGTTTAGCCATGAAACTTGAATTAAAATTGTTCATTTGGATTAATCTATTATAAGTACCTAATACTTCGGAAATTCATAATTTCTCCATTTTAAATCCGATTTGACTCGTTCAAGTTGCGTTAGTCTCGCATAAATATTTACTATGCAATAACAACACTTATTATACCATATATCATTATTTTATAATTAGATATCTATTTAACTTATGATGGTCAGTCTTATTAATGTGCTCACCATTATCTATTAAAATATAATTTATGGTCAATTTATAATTTAGATTAAAGTTGAGATAATTATTTATAGAATAACCTTTTATATGATTTATATTAACCAATTTATAATGTAGATTAACATTTTAATCACATAAATCCTCTATAAAACCATAACCCCTTAATCATAACTTCGATCTTAGTAGTGCTCGATCCCGCGATCTCGTAGCAACGCTTAGAGTATTATTATTCAGTTTGTACTTATGTTTGGTGTGATGTTAATTTTGTTTATACCATGTTTGTTTGTATTGCTACGACTAGCGTGAGGACGCGTGTCATCTGAAAGGCAAGTTGGTACCTAGAATCTCAAGTGCCAGGCAAGTTGTGCCCTTGATTCACTTTTGTTACCCAATAATGTTCTTTATAATCATTTACCATGCATAGGTTTAATTTTGATGGGACCCGATAGGTCACCCTAGATTGTTTATCTCATTACCTTGTTTACCCCTAAATCATATGGGTAGTTTTTGCTATTGCTTTATATGGTTTTGGGATAATCATTTATTATATCCATGTTCCAGTTATTTTGTTATTCTATTTATGTTCATGTCAAGATCATTATATTATTGTTAATTGGAACATGGAGCTTAACTTGAGAAACACGTGCCACCACAAGGGAGGAATGGGACCCCTTGGCTAACTAATTAGGAAAGCTAGTGGAAGACTACCTTACCCGAAAGGGGCAAGGGTAGTAGGGGAGTTGCATGCAAGGAAGTTCTCGGGTTGACTTTGCTGCGATGGCGGTCAGACGGGGGATTCTTGCAAGTGCTCTTCCCATAAACTGTAGCGGGTTTTCGGAAGCTAGTGGAACTTTGTAAAGGCCTCGTAGTGGATCCCTAGCCATTCACCTTGGTAGTGTCCAAGGGCCTAGCTAACCCTGGCGACATGGGAAACACGGCTTGTGGGTAAAGGGTACAACCTCTGCAGAGTGTAAAACTGGTATACTAGCCGAGCTCACGGTCATGAGCGGCTCAGGACTCTCCGATGATTAAATTATAGAACCTAAGTTCAATTTGTCATTTGCATATGCATGGGATTATTTATTAATTTTGTTATATTACTTTTATTTAAGGTTTGGTATTTACTTACACTTAGTAACTGCTAATAAAAGTTTGACCAACTACTTAAAAGCAATGCTCAGCTTTAACCCCTATTGTTGATAAGCCTTACACTTCATGATCTCCCACCTTTGGTGAGTTCATGCCACATTATTCCCCACAACTTGTTGAGCTATGATCATGTGTGAGCTCACCCTTGCTGTCTCACACCCCCCACAGGAGAAGAGCAGGTGGTTCAGGAGGAGCCACAAGGCGAGGAGTTTGTTCTGATCTAGGTGGCGTTTCTCATTTGACATTGGCGCCGACGATCCTTAGTTCGTTTTACTTTTATCTTTTATTTTGTAATAAGTTTTCCGCTATGTAATAAATACTCTGATGTTTTATGACATTTATCTCTATACACTCTGTTATTATATATGTTGTCTTCTTGGCGCATGTATGAGATGCACCTGGCTTTGTTCCTTAAAGTCGGGTGTGACAGAAGTGGTATCAGAGGAAATGTTGACTGTAGGACGAAACCTAGATAGAAATGGACAAACCCTTACCTACTTATCTCAGTCTGATTCTTTCTATACTTATCTTGATCCTGTCTCACCTTCTACTGTTCTACTCTGATCATTCTTACCTTTTCTACTCTAAGACGAGATAGATTTCACATCTTGGAATCCTACATTTATGACCTTTTTAAGAGATAGAAGACCTAAGACAAAAAAAATTTAAAATTATTTTCTCTATTAAAAATGTTGGTTGATTGTTCTGATGATCAATGCCTGATTTGCTTCTTTGATTGATTGAAATAGTATAGACGGGCATCTTAGCATGTACCACCATAAGGTAATGTATTAGCTTTAGTGGATAACACACTAATCTACTTAGCTAATAAATCCCCCGCAGTAACATCCCTCGTAATTACTCGCCTTGTCTACAATTCTTCCTTTCTTACCCTGTATTTTTAACCCAGATGTACTACCCCTATAGTATTAGAAGAGAGCACTATAGACGTGATCCTTGGTATGTCATGGTTAAGAAAGGCAAAGGCAGTATATACACTGTGCTAAGGGAACCGTAGAACTCACCAGTTCCAAAGGACAAAGATTTGAAGTTGAAGTTGCAGTAACTACCACCATCAGATTAGTGGCATTCTTAGTAGATGAGAAGTTTGTGGGTGGCAACATCCATGCCGTTGGAGATTTTCCAGATGTCTTTCCAGAGGAGTTACCAGGGATGCCACCAGATATGGAAGTTGAGTTGGTCGTTGATATCTTACCTGGGACTGCTCCTATTTCTAAACGGCCATACAGGATGTCCGTAGAAGAACTAAAGGAACTTAAGAAGCAATTAATGGAATTACAAGAGGCAGGGTACATTCGTTCGGATTCTTCATCTTGGAGAGCACCGGTTCTGTTTGTACAGAAGAAGGATGGATCACAGCGGATGTGTGTGGATTATAGATCTCTTAATGATGTTACTGTGAAGAACAAGTGTCCATTACCCCGCATTGAGGATTTATTTGATTAGATGAGAGGTGCAAGGGTATTCTCGAAGATTGAACTCTGACTGGGGTACCATCAAATGAAGATTAGGTCATCGGATATTCCCGAGATGGATTTCTCGACTCGATATGGTTTATATGAGTTCACCGTTATGTCATTTGGACTAACTAATGCACCAACCTATTTTATGGATCTGAAGAATAAGGTGTGCATGATTTGGACAGATTCGTCGTGGTTTTCATCGACGATATTTTTATTATTTCCAAGAGTGATAGTTATCATGAGGAACATCTGAGATTGGTGCTACAGAAGATACGAGATAATCAACTCTATGCCAAGTATAGCAAATGCGAGTTTTGGATTGGCAAGGTGCCCTTTCTTGGACATATCATTTCTAATGGAGGAATATCAATGGATCCTGCTAAAGTCAAGGAGATAGTGGCGTGGAGCATACCCACTATAGTTACGAAGATTCAGAATTTCCTGGGAGTTGCAGGATATTATCGGAAATTTATTGAAGGATTCTCTAAGATTGCTAAGCCTATGACCTCACTTCTAGAGAAGGGAAGAGAATTTAAGTGGGACGAGAAGTGCCAAGATAGTTTTGAACACTTAAAGAAGAGATTGATGTCACCACCAGTGTTGGTTATGACAGATCTGCAGAAAGGATTTGATATTTATTGTGATGCATGTGGCCAAGGCTTAGGATGTGTGCTCATGCAAGAAGGACATGTGATCGCCTACGCGTCTCGCTAGTTGCGGAAACATGAGTTGAACTACCCCACGCATGACTTAGAAATGGCAGCCGTTGTGCATGCACTAAAGATATGGAGGCATTGTGTCATGGGAACTAAGTGCCAAGTGTACACGGATCATAAGAATTTGAAGTATATATTCACTCAGAAGGATCTCAACCTTAGGCAACGCCGTTGGTTGGAGCTTATTAAGGATTATGATTTGGAGATTCACTATCACCCAGGCAAGGCAATTTGGTTGCAGATGCCTTGAGTCGAAAGGAACATGTTCATTCAGCTGTTGTTGCCCAGCTACCCGATGAGATTGTTGAGGATTGCAGGAGACTTAACCTGGGGATAGTTGCTCACACTAAAGGAGTTACTATTGATGTGGAACCTACCTTGGAGCAAGAAATCCGCAAAGGACAAATTGGTGATGCTAAGATACAAGAGATTAAGGATCTGATTACTGAAGGTCGAGGTTCGGAATTCACGGAAGATGAGCAAGGCACCGTATGGTTCAAGGACAGGATATGTGTTCCTGATATTGAAAGCCTTCGTGTGACTATTTTAAAGGAGGCCCATGACTTGGATTATTCTATTCATCCTGGTAGTACGAGGATGTATCAGGATTTGAAGTAGAAGTTCTGGTGGTATGGATTGAAGAGAGATGTGGCTGCACATGTGGCTATGTGCGATGCGTGTCAAAGAGTTAAGGCTGAACACCAGAGACCAGCTGGACTACTATACCCATTAAAGATACCCGAATGGAAGTGGGAAGAGATTGATATGGATTTTATTACTGGATTGCCTCGCACCCCGAAAGGATGAGATTCTATATGAGTTATGGTGGATAGACTGACCAAAGTGGCTCATTTCATTCCGATCAAGACTACTTATAGTGATCTCAATTGGCTGAGTTAAATATGGCTTGGATTGTGTCTCTACATGGTGTACCGAAGAAGATCATTTTGGATAGAGGATCATAGTTTACCCCCAGATTTTGGAAAAGTTTTCATGAGAATATGGATGCAAAGTTGAATTTTAGTTCGGCCTACCTCAGACTGATGGACAAACTAAAAGGACTAATCAAGTATTAGAAGACATGTTGAGAGCTTGTGCCCTTCAGCATGGTAGTAGTTGGGACAAGAGTCTACCTTATGCTGAGTTCTCATATAATAATAGTTACCAGGCCAGTCTGAAGATGTTACCGTTTGAGACTTTATATGGCAGGAAGTGCAGGACCCTTCTATTTTGGACTAGACTCGAGGAAGGCAGTTCTTTGGGCCTAAACTTATTCAAGAAGCAGAAGAACAAGTCCGTATAATTCGAGAGAATTTGAGGGTAGCTCAAACCAGGCAAAAGAGCTATGCTGATAATAGAAGGAGACCACTGGAGTTTGAGGAAAGTGATTATGTGTACCTCAAGGTGTCACCACTTCGCGGATTAAGGGATTTAAAGTTAAGGGCAAATTGTCCCCTCGCTATATTGGACCATTTTGAGTTTTTTTAGGCGAGTTGGAGAGATGTCCTATCAACTCGAGCTACCTGCTAGTCTATCGGAGTGTCTCCGTGTCCCTAAGGAACAGTTACCAACGGAAGAGCTCAGTGTTCAGGGTGATTTTACCTACACGGATTATCCTATTAAGAGTATTGACACTTTGACTAGAGTTACAAGAAATAAGGTGATAAAGATGTGCAAAGTGCAATGGAGTCACCATGGAGAAGATGAAGCTACTTGGGAAAGAGGAGAAGAGCTTCGTATAGATTTTCCCCATCTCTTGTCTAGTTCTTCCTAAATCTCGAGGACGAGATTCTTGTTAAGGGGGTAGGATTTGTAAAGCCCAAATTTTGTATTAGGAAAATAATAAAAATGATATAAACAAATAAATATAATTGTAGCGACTTGGGATTATGGAACCTTTGGAGATCATTTGATTTTATTTGTGCATATTCAGTTAATGGAATTATATTGGTTAAGCAATAAATAAATAACTATAGAAAAATGCATATCATGCTGGAATTCTGATTGTGCATTTAATTTAAAGTTCAAAACTCTATTTGAATTTATATTTTAAATGTAATATGAGTATATGATAGAATCGGAAAAAAAGGGGAGAAAGAAGATTACCGTGCATGGGGTTCGGTCTCTAGCACAAGAATCCACACCATACGATCCATGTGTCTCCACGACATGTGTGTTATTTGTTTTCTATTTATTTATTCCTCTGGGCTCTGGCTAGGATATGCATCCTGCATGGTGTCGGCGGTGATTTCAATCATTCTTCTCCATGGTTCGCTGAGTGTGGACCACAGAGAGCAGGTCTCGCTCACGCGTGGTACGTGATCGTCACAGAAGCATTTTTTTTGTCAGCCGCTGACTGGTAGGACCTGGCATCCAGAAGCTCCTTTCCTCCCATCAGTACCATCTCTCTCCCTCGCGTGCCGCAACATAAGGGAGCGCGCGCTCAGGCCATGCTCCAGCCGTGGATTCCCCTCCACTGCCATGCAAGCCGCAGCTCTGGAGCACTAACCACCTTGGCTGGCATGTGGATCCTTGCCTGTATCGTCTCTATCGCGAAGCCGTGCGTAACTAATTCCGCGGTGTCCGGGCGCCTTCGTCTCAATGGATCAACGGATCGTGCGCGTATGGTGCCGTGGAAATCGAGTGCCGCTCCTTTTTGCTCGTAGACCCCAGGGAAGATTTAAAGCAGTAGCACACCTTTGTGCCCTATCCATTAGACCTCCGTCGCCGCCTATCCCCAGCCCTATGCCTTGGGAAATAACAACGCGCTGGGATCTCCTTCATTAGTAGCAGTCGGTAGGAGAGAGAGGGTCGAGGATAGAGTCACGGTGTGGGTTGCCGTTGGTGAACTGCTGAGCGCCGGAGCGCACTGCGCGGGCGACATCGTCCAGCCGAGTCATCCGGTGCTCGTCAAGACACTTGCGACTCCATCTCGGCGAAGTACTGCAGCAGCATCGTGGGTTTCGTCTCCGCGGCGGCGGCGTCAACCTGTTCGCTTCGGGTGCGGTAAGATTTCCTCTCCGCGCTCTGTAATATTTCCTACATTTACACGCGCGGGATGGTGATCGGTTCGTCGTCGAGGAGGTTGTCTGGCAGTCGGTGTGGCGCGTAGGTCTGTGCGCGAGGTGGAAGAAGGCTGGGAGCCCTTGATCCAGCCTTGGACGGTGTTGATTAGAGGGTGTGTGGTGGAGGCCTAGGACCGTGAGATTATAAATGAGTGGATTAGATCGGGTCGCGAATACCCCTGCGCATCGTAGTGTCCTGACCGTCCGTTCTATGATGATCGGCCACGATTAGACGATTTCATAACCCTTCGCGCTTTGGATCTGGACCAATGGATCGCGATCCGGTGGCTCTGGTGCGTCCTCAGGCATACCCCTTCGGCCGTTGCATTTGTGCCCTCAGATCTTGATCGCGCGGCTCTAATTCACTCACACCCGTCGTTGCGTACTATTTGCACAAGAGCCCCTGGGTTTAATGAGAATCAACCCGCCGTCCTTAACTGGAGCGCCTCTGTGTCTTAGGCATTTTTGCGCTCTAAACCCCAGTTTTCCCTGTTATTGAGGCCCAGTCCAGTAAATAGAAAAAATCCAGGAAAAGAGAATAGAAAACTATTTTTAATATAAAAGTAATGGTTAGAATTTGTTTAATTCGTAGAAAATTCGTAATAGCTCCAAATTGATTCATTCCAGAGACATTAATTTTGTGTTAATATTGTCTATCAACTAGTAACATTGTTTAGCCATGAAACTTGAATTAAAATTGTTCATTTGGATTAATCTATTATAAGTACCTAATACTTCGGAAATTCATAATTTCTCCATTTTAAATCCGATTTGACTCGTTCAAGTTGCGTTAGTCTCGCATAAATATTTACTATGCAATAACAACACTTATTATACCATATCTCATTATTTTATAATTAGATATCTATTTAACTTATGATGGTTAGTCTTATTAATGTGCTCACCATTATCTATTAAAATATAATTTATGGTCAATTTATAATTTAGATTAAAGTTGAGATATATATTTATAGAATAACCTTTTATATGATTTATATTAACCAATTTATAACGTAGATTAACATTTTAATCACATAAATCCTCTATAAAACCATAACCCCTGAATCATAACTCCGATCTTAGTAGTGCTCGATCCCGTGATCTCGTAGCAACGCTTAGAGTATTATTATTCAGTTTGTACTTATGTTTGGTGTGATGTTAATTTTGTTTATACCATGTTTGTTTGTATTGCTACAACTAGCGTGAGGACGCGTGTCATCTGAAAGGCAAGTTGGTACCTGGAATCTCAAGTGCCAGGCAAGTTGTGCCCTTGATTCACTTTTGTTACCCAATAATGTTCTTTATAATCATTTACCATGCATAGGTTTAATTTTGATGGGACCCGATAGGTCACCCTAGATTGTTTATCTCATTACCTTGTTTACCCCTGAATCACATGGGTAGTTTTTGCTATTGCTTTATATGGTTTTGGGATAATCATTTATTATATCCATGTTCCAGTTATTTTGTTATTCTATTTATGTTCATGTCAAGATCATTATATTATTGTTAATTGGAACATGGAGCTTAACTTGAGAAACACGTGCCACCACAAGGGAGGAATGGGACACCTTGGCTAACTAATTAGGAAAGCTAGTGGAAGACTACCTTACCCGAAAGGGGCAAGGGTAGTAGGGGAGTTGCATGCAAGGAGGTTCTCGGGTTGACTTTGCTGCGATGGCGGTCAGACGGGGGATTCTTGCAAGTGCTCTTCCCATAAACTGTAGCGGGTTTTCGGAAGCTAGTGGAACTTTGTAAAGGCCTCGTAGTGGATCCCTAGCCATTCACCTTGGTAGTGTCTAAGGGCCTAGCTAACCCTGGCGACATGGGAAACACGGCTTGTGGGTAAAGGGTACAACCTCTGCAGAGTGTAAAACTGGTATACTAGCCGAGCTCACGGTCATGAGCGGCTCAGGACTCTCCGATGATTAAATTATGGAACCTAAATTCAATTTGTCATTTGCATATGCATGGTATTATTTATTAATTTTGTTATATTACTTTTATTTAAGGTTTGGTATTTACTTACACTTAGTAACTGCTAATAAAAGTTTGACCAACTACTTAAAAGCAATGCTCAGCTTTAACCCCTATTGTTGATAAGCCTTACACTTCATGATCTCCCACCTTTGGTGAGTTCATGCCACATTATTCCCCACAACTTGTTGAGCTATGATCATGTGTGAGCTCACCCTTGCTGTCTCACACCCCCCCACAGGAGAAGAGCAGGTGGTTCAGGAGGAGCCACAAGGCGAGGAGTTTGTTCTGATCTAGGTGGCGTTTCTCAGTTGACATTGGCGCCGATGATCCTTAGTTCGTTTTACTTTTATCTTTTATTTTGTAATAAGTCTTCCGCTATGTAATAAATACTCTGATGTTTTATGACATTTATCTCTATACACTCTGTTATTATATATGTTGTCTTCTTGGCGCATGCATGAGATGCACCTGGCTTTGTTCCTTAAAGCCGGGTGTGACATACGGGTGCATAGGTTTCACCAAAATCCAAACCTTCAACTTGTGAATAACCCTTGGCCACAAGTCAGGCTTTGTTCCTTGTCACCACACCATGCTCATCTTGCTTGTTGTGGAAGACCCACTTGGTTCCTACAACATTTTGATTAGGACATGGAACTAAATGCCATACCTCATTCCATGTGAAGTTGTTGAGCTCCTCTTGCATCGCCAGCACCCAATACGAATCTTGAAGTGCTTCCTCCACCCTGTGTGGCTCAATAGAGGAAACAAAAGAGTAATGTTCACAAAAATGAGCAACACGAGATCGAGTAGTTACTCCCTTATGAATATCGCCGAGGATGGTGTTCACGGGGTGATCTCGTTGGATAGCTTGCTAGACTCTTGGGTGTGGCGGCCTTGGATCTTGCTCATCCTCCTTGTCTTGATCATTGGCATCTCCCCCTTGATCATTGTCCTCCTCTTGAGGTGGCTCATCTTCTTGATCTTCATTTTCATCATCTTGAGCTTGATCCTCATTTAGGTTGGTGGAGATGCTTGCATGGAGGAAGATGGTTGATCTTGTGCTTGTGGAGACTCTTCGGATTCCTTAGGACACACATCCCCAATGGACATGTTCCTTAGTGCGACGCATGGAGCCTCTTCATCATCTAGCTCATCAAGATCAACTTGCTCTACTTGAGAGCCGTTAGTCTCATCAAACACAATGTCACAAGAGACTTCAACTAGTCCAGTGGACTTGTTAAAGACTCTATATGCCCTTGTGTTTGAGTCATAACCAAGTAAAAAGCCTTCTACTGCCTTAGGAGCAAATTTAGATTTTCTACCTCTTTTAACAAGAATAAAGCATTTGCTACCAAAGACTCTAAAATATGAAACATTGGGCTTTTTACCGGTGAGGAGTTCATATGATGTCTTCTTGAGGATTCGATGTAGATATAACCGGTTGATGGCGTAGCAAGCGGTGTTGACCACCTCGGCCCAAAACTGATCGGAAGTCTTGTATTCATCAAGCATGGTCCTTACCATTTCCAATAGAGTTCTATTCTTCCTCTCCACTACACCATTTTGTTGTGGCATGTAGGGAGAAGAGAACTCATGCTTGATGCCCTCCTCCTCAAGAAAGCCTTTAATTTGAGAATTCTTGAACTTCGTTCCATTGTCGCTTCTTATCTTCTTGATCCTTAAGCCAAACTCATTTTGAGCCTGTCTCAAGAATCCTTTCAAAGTCTCTTGGGTTTGAGATTTTTCCTGCAAAAAGAATACCCAAGTGAAGCGAGAATAATCATCCACAATAACTAGACAGTACTTACTCCCGCCGATGCTTATGTAAGCTATCGGGCCGAATAGGTCCATGTGAAGTAGCTCTAGTGGCCTGTCAGTCGTCATGATGTTCTTGTGTGGATGATGAACACCAACTTGCTTTCCTGCTTGACATGCGCTACAAATCCTGTCTTTCTCAAAATGAACATTGGTTAGTCCCAAAATGTGCTCTCCCTTTAGAAGCTTGTGAAGATTCTTCATCCCAACGTGGGCTAGTCGGCGGTGCCAGAGCCAACCCATGTTAGTCTTAGCAATTAAGCAAGTGTCAAGTTCAGCTCTATTAAAATCAACTAAGTATAGCTGACCCTCTAACACTCCCTTAAAAGCTACTGAATCATCACTTCTTCTAAAGACAGTAACACCTACATCCGTAAAAAGACAGTTGTAACCCATTTTACACAATTGCGAAACTGAAAGCAAATTGTAATCTAATGAATCTACAAGAAAAACATTGGAAATAGAATGGTCAAGAGATATAGAAATTTTACCCAATCCTTTGATCAAACCTTGATTTACATCCCCGAATGTGATAGCTCTTTGGGGATCTTGGTTTTTCTCGTAGGAGGAGAACATCCTTTTCTACCCAGTCATGTGGTTTGTGCACCCGCTGTCAATGATCCAACTTGAGCCCCCGGATGCAAAAACCTACAAAACAAATTTAGGCCTTGTTCTTAGGTACCCAAACGGTCTTGGGTCCTTTTACATTAGAAACAAGCACCTTGGGTACCCAAACACAAGTCTTTGACCCCTTGTGTTTGCCCCCAACATATTTGGCAACTATTTTGCCTGATTTGTTAGTGAGCACATATGAAGCATCAAAAGTCTTAAATGAAATGTTATGATCATTTGATGCGATAGGAGTTTTCTTCTTAGGCATTTTAACATGTGTATAACGCCTAGAGCTAGAAGCCTCATTCTTATAAATAAAAGCATGGTGAGAAACAGAATGAGTCCTCTTTGCATGAATTCTCCTAATCTTATCCTCAGGATAACCAGCAGGATATAAAATATAGCCCTCGTTATCCTGAGGCATGGGAGCCTTGCCCTTAACAAAATTAGACAATCTTTTAGGAGGGGCATTAAGCTTGACATTGTCTCCTGTTGGAAGCCAATGCCATCCTTAATGCCAGGGCATCTCCCACTATAAAGCATGCTACGAGCAAATTTAAATTTCTCATTTTCAAGTTCATGCTCGGCAATTTTAGCATCTAGTTTAGCTATATGATCATTTTGTTGTTTAATCATAGCAAGGTGATCATGAATAGCATCAATATTAATATCTCTACATCTAGTACAAATAGAAGCATGCTCAACGGTAGATGTAGAGGGTTTGCAATCATTTAATTCAACAATCTTAGCATGTAAAATAGCATTCTCATCTCTAAGATTGGTAATAGCATCATTGCAAACATTTAAATCTTTAGTCTTAGCAATTAATTTTTCATTGTCAATCTTAAGGCTAGAAAGAGAGGCATTCAATTTTTCAATCTTAGCAATTAAACTAGCATTATCATTTCTAAGATTGGCAATTGAATCATCACATACATTTGATTTCTCAACCTTAGCAATCAAATTAGCATTTTCAATTCTAAGGTTAGAAATGGTGTCATGGCAAGCTCTTAGCTCACTAGTTAGTTTTTCACATTTTTCTACCTCTAGAGCATAAGCATTTCTAACCTTAACATGCTTTTTGTTTTCTTTAATAAGGAAGTCCTCTTGGCTATCCAAAGTTCATCCTTCTCATGAATAGCACTAATCAATTCATTCAATTTCTCTTTTTGTTGCATGTTAAGATTGGCAAAAAGGGTAAGCAAGTTATCCTCATCATCACTAGAATTATCCTCATCACAAGAAGTTGCATACTTAGTGGAGGATCTTGATTTTACCTTCTTCTTCTTGCCGTCCTTTGCCAGGAGGCACTTGTGGCCGACATTGGGGAAGAGGAGGCCTTTGTTGATGGCGATGTTGGCGGCGTCCTCGTCGGAGGAGGAGTCAGTGGAGCTCTCGTCAGAGTCCCACTCCCGGCAAACATGGGCATCGCCACCCTTCTTTTTGTAGTACCTCTTCTTTTCTCTCCTCGTTCCCTTCTTGTCGTTATCCCTGTCACTATCACTAGACAAAGGACATTTAGCGATAAAATGACCGGGCTTACCACACTTGTAGCAAACCTTCTTGGAACGGGGCTTGTAATGCTTCCCCTTCCTTTGCTTGAGGATTTGCCAAAAACACTTGATGATGAGCGCCATTTCCTCGTTGTCGAGCTTGGAGGAGTCAATGGGAAGTCTACTTGATGTAGACTCTTCTTTCTTCTCCTCCGTTGCCTTGAATGCGATGGGTTGTACATCGGGTGTGGAGGAGGCACCTTGCTCGATGATTTTATTGGAGCCTTTGATCATCAATTCAAAGCTCACAAATTTTCCTATCACTTCCTCGGGAGACATTAGTTTGTATCTAGGATCACCACGAATTAATTGCACTTGAGTAGGATTAAGAAAACTAGTGATCTTAGAATAACCTTGACCATTTCATGGTCATCCCACTTGGTGCTCCCGAGGTTGCGCACTTGGTTTACCAAGGTCTTTAGCCGGTTGTACATGGCTTGCGGGTCTTCTCCTTGGTTGAGCATAAACCGACCGAGCTCCCCCTCGATCGTCTCCCGCTTGGTGATCTTTGTCACCTCATCTCCTTCGTGCGCGGTCTTGAGCACATCCCAAATTTCCTTGGCGCTCTTGAACCCTTGCACCTTATTATACTCCTCTCGACTTAGAGAGGCGAGGAGTATAGTGGTAGCTTGGGAGTTGAAGTGCCAGATTTGGGCAACTTCGTCCGAATCATAGTCCTCATCCCCCGGCGATGGTACCTATACTCCAATCTCAACAACATCCCAAATGCTAGTGTGGAGTGAGGTTAGATGGTGCCTCATTTTGTCACTCCACATATTATAATCTTCACCATCAAACATGGGTGGTTTGCCTAATGGGACGGAAAGTAAAAGAGTATGTTTGGAAATGCAAGGATAGCGTAGGGGGATCTTACTAAACTTCTTGCGCTCATGGCGCTTAGAAGTTACGGACGGCGCGTCGGAGCCGGAGGTGGATGGCGATGAAGAATCGGTCTCGTAGTAAACCACCTTCTTCATTTTATTTTTCTTGTCGCCACTCCGATGCGACTTGTGAGGAGGTGATTCCTCCTTCTTCTTGTTTCAGGACTCTCCCGATGGGGCCTTCCCGTGGCTTGTGGCGGGCTTCTCGCCGGTCACCATCTCCTTCTTGGGGTGCTCTCCCGACATCACTTCGAGCGGTTAGGCTCTAATGAAGTACCAGGCTCTGATACCAATTGAAAGTCGCCTGAGGGGGGTGAATAGGCGGAATCTAAAATTTATAAACTTTAAGCACAACTACAAGCCGGGTTAGCGTTAGAAATATAATCGAGTCCGAAAGAGAGGGCGAAAACAAATCAACCAAAGAAATAGAGCGGATGACACGGTGATTTGTTTTACCGAGGTTCGGTTCTTGCAAACCTACTCCCCATTGAGGTGGTCACAAAGACCGGGTCTCTTTCAACCCTTTTCCTCTCTCAAATGGTCACCTAGACCGAGTGAGTTTTCTCCTTATCTCACGGGTCACTTAGACCCTGCAAGGACCACCACACACTTGGTGTCTCTTGCCTTGGTTACAAACTGTCGGCGTTCCGAGACCGGGGGGTCCCTGAGCCGACGAGTGAATGTCGCCGCGTGCCCCAGCCCAGATGGGTCGAGCGCGAGGGCGAGCGCGAAGGGGGGAGAGCGAGGCGGCCGGAGACCGGCGTGAGAGAGGTGGGAATCCCGCGGCCTTCGTGTTCGTCCCGCGCCCAGGTCGGGTGCGCTTGCAGTAGGGGGGTTACAAGCGTCCACGCGGGAGAGGGAGCGAGCGGCTCCAAGCGAGCGCGTGTCTCGTCCTCGTCCCCGCGTGGCCAACCCTCTCTAAGAGGGCCCTGGTCCTCCCTTTTATAGGCGCAAGGAGAGGATCTAGGTGTACAATGGGGGGTGTAGCAGAGTGCTACGTGTCTAGCGGAGGAGAGCTAGCACCCTGAGTACATGCCGTTGTGGCAGCCGGATAGATTTTGGCACCCAGCTGGTGTGATGTCGTGGCCGTCGGAGGAGCGATGGAGCCTGGCGGAGGGACAGCTGTTGGAGCGGTTGAATCCTTGCTGACGTCCTCTTGCTTCCGTAAGGGGGCTAAGAGCAGCCGTCGTCACAGAGTATGCAGGGCGCCATCATTGCCTATCTGGCGGGGCGAGCCAGATGGGACGCCGGTCTTGTTCCCTATGGTCCGAGTCAGCTTGGGGTAGGGTGATGATGGTGCCTCCTGTTGACGTGGCTGGTCTACGCCCTAGGTTGGGCGATGTGGAAGCTCCTCTGAAGCCAAGCTCGAGTCTGTCTTCCGTGGCCGAGGTCGGGTCCGAGCCCCAGGTTCGGGCGAGGCGGAGATCGCCGGCTGGCGCCGGGGCGGAGTCCGAGCCCTGGGGTCGGGCGAAGCGGAGTTCGTCGCCTTCTGGGGCCGAGCCCAAGTCCGAGCCCTGGGTCGGGCGAGGCGGAGATCGTCGTCTTCTGGGACTTAGCCCGAGTCTGAGCCCTGGGTCGGGCGGAGTTCGCCGTCTTCCGGGACTTAGCTCGAGTCCGAGCCCTGGGTCGGGCGGAGTTCGCCGTCTTCCGGGACTTAGCCCGAGTTCGAGCCCTGGGTCGGGCGGAGTTTGCCGTCTTCCGGGACTTAGCCCGAGTCCGAGCCCTGGGTCGGGCGGAGCGGAGCTTCCTATGGTGCCTTTGGCCGGGCTTGACTGCCTGTCAGTCTCACTCTATCAAGTGTCACCGCAGTCGGAGTGGCGCAGGCGGCGCTGTCCTTCTGTCAGGCCGGTCAGTGGAGCGGCGAAGTGACGGCGGTCACTTCGGCTCTGCCGGCTGGGGGGCGTGCGTCAGGATAAAGGTGTCAGACCACCTTTGCATTAAATGCTCCTGCGATTTGGTCGGTCGGTGCGGCGATTTGGTCGGTCGGTGCGGCGATTTGGTTAGGGTTGCTTCTTGGCGAAGGCAGGGCCTCGGGCGAGCCGGAAACATGTTCGCCGCTGAAGGGGGGCCTCGGGCGAGACGGAAATCCTCTGGGGTCGGCTGCCCTTGTCCGAGGCTAGGCTCGGGTGAGGCGTGATCGAGTCCCTTGAATCGACCGATCCCTGACTTAATCGCACCCATCAGGCCTTTGCAGCTTTGTGCTGATGGGGGTTACCAGCTGAGAATTAGGAGCCTTGAGGGTACCCCTAATTATGGTCCCCGACAGTAGCCCCCGAGCCTCGAAGGGAGTGTTTGCACTCGCTTGGAGGCTTTCGTCGCACTTTTTTGCAAGGGGACCAGCCTTTCTCGGTTGCGCTTTTGTTCCGGTGGGTGCGCGCGAGCGCACCCGCCGGGTGTAGCCCCCGAGGCCTCGGAGGAGTGGTTTCACTCCTTCGAGGTCTTACTGCCTCACGTAGTGCTTCGGCTGGTCTGGTCGTTCCCTCATGCGAGCTGGCCGTAGCCCAGGTGTACGGTCGGGTCCCAAGTTCTCGGGCTGGTATGTTGACGCTGTCAACGGTTCGGTCGGAGCCGGGTTTGCGAGAGCAGCCCCCGAGCCTCTGCACAGAGCGAGAGGGCAGTCAGGGGTAGACTCGGCCTTTTTACATACGCCCCTGCGTCGCCATTCCGCAAGGAGGAGGGGGGGAAAGCGCCATGTTGCCCTCGATGGGCGCCGAACATGGTGTCTCCGATGAGCTGCAAGCGGGTAATCCGAGTGGACGTCCGTGCCCCGTTCGTTAGGGGTCGGCTAGGGGCCCAGAGGCACGCCCAAAAGTAACTGCGGGTGATCTGCCAGACCCGGTCCCCTGGTGACGGGGTCCGAGGGCTCGATGCCTCCCTCTGATGGGACTCTGTTACAAGATCGTTCCCGCTGGTCTCGGAAATGTCCTAGGGTACCTCGGGAGCGCAGCCCGAGCCTTGGTTATGTATCGAACGTACCCATGGTCATCCCTCGCTCGGCGTCTGAGGTGGCTGTGAACCCTTCGGGGGCCAGCCTTCGAACCCCTGATCAGTAATGGGCACGGAGCCCGAGTAGCCTGAGGCGGCCGTGGAACCCTTTCGAGGGGCCGGCCTTCGAACCTCTGACCAGTAGTGGGTGTAGGGCCCACGCGATCTGAGGCGGCTGTCGAACCCTTCCGGGGGTCCAGCCTTCGAACCTCTGATCAATAGGGGGGCTCGGAGCCTGGTTCCTTCTCGGGGAAGGATCCTTTTCGGGGTATCCTCCTTTCCCGGTCCCTGTTGCAAGAGAGAGAAAGAGAAAAAACGGAAAAGGGTATGAAATCGAACGATGCGGCGTACCTTTTTTGACGCGGTCATTACGGCGAAGGCGAAGCGTCGCCCGCTTCTCCTGCCAGAGGCGCCGCCTGTCCCGCCGCGGAGTTAATGCGACGGGGCGAGTGGTTCGCGGGGCGGCCGTTGCGCGTGCGTGAGCCGTTCGAGGAACGGGTCATGGGCGCGTTGCCTTCATGCCGTGAGAGAGGGTTCTCTCGCTGCCCCCGGACGGGACGTGAGCTTGGCTGACGACGTGACCGCTGCGCCTGCCCGCCTGCCACCGCCATCACTGTCGGCCCATCTTCGGTCGTATTGACCGTCGTGCTAGGCTAGAGCCGCTGGGTCATGCGCTGGGTGGCCTCGAGTCGCGGTATTGGTTCCGCAGTCGAGGAGGCGCGGTAGTGGCGCAGGTGGCGGTGCAGTTACTCACACGTAGTAACCGGCGCACCGGTTGCATGACGCGTGGGCCTGGGCCTCCATGCCGGGTGTGCTGGGAGTCGGAGAAGTGCGCCCACCTGGCGCGGTTGCATGCCACCCGCACGGCTGCCCGCCCTTTTGCCCGCTGGTCTGGGCAAAAGTGGAGGGTCGCTTGTAACCGCTGGGCGGTTGAACGCACCGCGCGCGGCGGTTTGGCTTCTTCTGCTCTGAGTCGGCTTGCATGACGTGTGGGACCCAGCCCCCGCCGTAGGGACCTTGGAGTGTGTTGGAGAAGACTCAGCCCATGACGGCTGGGGACGCAAGTAGGGAGAACCGCCTTTAAAAGGAGGGTGACCCCCTTGGAAGGCGACCATGTCTTCGCGCTCCCTTATGCATCGTGTCTTTTCACCTTCCAAGCCCCCGGATGGGGGAGATCCGCCGTCTTTCCGCCTCGTCGTTGGGGGAACACAACTCCGTGGGAGTTGGCACCTTTCAGCCATCGCTCGGCTTCAAGGATTTTCATCACGCAGCCCGGCTCAACCCCTCCACTGGCAGTCACCCAAGATGGTGACCTCCAGTTTGATGGTGGGGGAAAGCGAGCTGGGCTGCGGCCTCTGCCCCTCCCTCAGCCTCAAGGATTTTCATCACTAGTGCTGGGGAGGGGAGTGTGCCGAGTTGGGGTCGGCCCCTACGTGGGTGGTGGCCCGCTCCTTCCCTCAGTGATCGGGGGGAAGGGCGGGAGTCGTCCGTGGCACTGACAGCTGCACCGTGCCTGGCTCTCTGAGCCGAGCGGCTTCGAAGCTGCTCCCGGTGCCGCCTCCCGCCACGGCAGCTGGAAGAGGTTCCGCCACCGACGAGTTTGCCGGCGCCACCCGCGGACCGACCTCCAACTCTACGGCCTTCTGCCCGTCCTTGCCTCTCGAGTTTGGGCATGGGCGGGGGCCTCCTGACAGCAGCATCCGCCCTGAGGTCATCGCTGCTGCTGTTCGGACCCCCGGAGCAGAAGTCGTCGTCGTCGCCGCTGCTGGGGCGGGCGACGACAAGCCGTTCGTCGGTCTTCTGTTGCTCCGCAGGCCTCTCCCCCGTCGAGTGGGGTTGTTCGTACCTGCGGAGGTGGAACCGGAGTTCCGTTTGTAATGGCACTTTGAATGCCAGTGTTTCTGTCGGGGCCTGAACATGTATGTATTTTTGGCATGGAGTCATGTTTTTTCCTCATTTCCAAGCACTAAGACTCGCCCGTTGGTTGTCTGAACCGCTTCACCAAGCGTGAGTCGCCCCGTGTAAAGGTGTCGAGTGAGGTATCCGTATCCCGGAGGTGTAGGAGTCCCTCGGCTCGGTCAACCTTATTGTCCGAGGCTTCTCTAGCTTAATTAAAGGAACCCCTCGGCCGCTTTTCGACGAGCCGAGGCCAGGGGTAGCGGCGTCAACATGAACAGAGGCAGAGTTGGCTTCGAAAAGAAAAACCTGGTTGGCCGGAGCCTGGCCGGGTCGTCCGTTAGCGGGACCGACGCCGGAATTGACCAGCCGAGGCCTCGGATCGGGCTGACGTCCTTGGAGGACAGCTGGCCGAGGCCCCGGTGTGACCGGCCGAGCCGCCTGCTCGGGCCGGATTCCCGAGAAGACCCTGGTAGCGATGGCCCGGGCGTGGCGATGACGTCGTCCTTCAGAGTGGAGATCTTTGGACCGCGTCGCCGTCCGAGGCTAGGTCGGACCTCGCCGAAGGTGTCGTCGATGCAGAGGGTGCTGCTGCTCCCTTCAGCCGTCAAGATCCGAGCCTGCAGGATCGGATTGTCTTGTAGCGTGTGTTCCCTGCGGCCGCCGAGGCCAAAACACACCCTCGCCGTGTTGTAAAGCCGTGTCTCCTTTCCTCTTGTTTCGAGTATCTGGACCTTCTTGTTGGTAACAGAAATGTTTGTGCGAGCAAGAGTTGCTTCTCGCGGAAGGTGACGAGTGAGGTATTTGTATCCCGGAGGTGTAGGAGTCCCTCGGCTCGGTCAGCCTTGCCGCTTACGCGCACTCTTACCCATCCATGGGGCTCTGTTCCCGACGCAGTCGAGAAAGCTCGAGGAATCGCTTCGGCAGAAGAACTTCCGAACGTGAAGTCTTGTTCGGTCCGTGGGATCACTTATCCGAACGTGAGTCACTTATCGCAGAAGGTGATGAGTGAGGTATCCGTATCCCGGAGGCGTAGGAGTCCCTCGGCTCGGTCAGCCTTGGTTGCTTACGTGTACTCCGTCGTTTTCAGGATCCACTTTCGAAGTAGTCAAACAGCCCGAAAGACCTTCTGGCAGAAAAGATCTTTTTTCGAGGAAAATTCCGACGCAGAGGGGGTTCCCCCCCTTTTAGCCCCCGAGGGAGGGTTGGGCTTTGCTGAGGCGAGGCCGACCCTTCCTTGACGACTAAACTTTTGCTGGGCGCGAGATATATGAACAACTTGAAAACATCTTAAGGGTAGAAGCGACGTAGCTGTTGGATGTTCCAAGCGTTGCCGTAGACCTCGCCTTGACTGTTGGCCAGCTTGTACGTTCCGGGCTTCAGAACTTTGGCGATGACGAACGGCCCCTCCCAGGGGGGCGTGAGCTTGTGCCGCCCTCGGGCGTCTTGTCGCAGCCGAAGCACCAGGTCGCCCACCTGGAGGTCTCGGGACCGGACCCCTCGGGCGTGGTAGCGTCGCAGGGACTGCTGGTATCGCGCCGAGTGCAGTAAGGCCTTGTCCCGAGCCTCCTCCAGCTGGTCCAGCGAGTCTTCTCATCTAGCTTGGTTGCTTTGGTCGGAGTAGGCCCTCGCCCTCGGGGAGCTGTATTCCAGGTCTGTGGGCAAGACAGCCTGGGCCCCGTAGACTAGGAAGAACGGCGTGAAGCCCGTGGCTCATCTTGGCGTTGTCCTCAGACTCCAGACCACCGAGGGGAGTTCCTTCATCCATCGCTTGCCGAACTTATTGAGGTCGTTGTAGATTCGAGGCTTGAGCCCTTGTAGAATCATGCCGTTGGCACGCTCTACTTGCCCATTTGACATGGGGTGGGCCACGGCGGCCCAGTCCACCCGGATGTGATGATCCTCGCAGAAGTCCAGGAACTTTCGGCCGGTGAACTGGGTGTCGTTGTCGGTGATGACGGAGTTCGGGACCCCGAAGCGATGGATGATGTTGGTGAAGAACACCACCGCCTGCTCGGACCTGATGCTGTTCAGGGGTCGGACCTCGATCCACTTGGAGAATTTGTCGATGGCGACCAGCAGGTGCGTGTAGCCCCCGGGTGCCTTCTGCAATGGGCCGACGAGGTCCAGACCCCACACAGCAAAAGGCCAGGTGATGGGTATCGTCTGCAGAGCCTGAGCGGGCAGGTGGGTCTGCCTTGCGTAGAACTGGCACCCTTCGCAGGTGCGGACAATTCTAGTGGTGTCGGCCACCGCCGTCGGCCAGTAGAAGCCTTGCCGGAAAGCATTCCCGACAAGGGTTCGAGGCGCTGCGTGATGGCCGCAAGCCCCCGAGTGTATCTCTCGCAGGAGTTCCTGACCTTCGGCGATGGAGATACATCGCTGGAGGATGCCGGAGGGGCTGCGGTGGTAGAGCTCCTTCTCATCACCCAGCAAGACGAACGACTTCGCGCGCCGCGCCACCCGCCGAGCCTCGGCTCGGTCGGAGGGTAGCTCTCCTTGGTGAAGATATTGCAGGTACGGGGTCTGCCAGTTCTGATCAGGCGTGACCCCGCTTTGCTCCCCCTCGACGTGTAGCGCCTCGCCCTCGGGGTCCGAGGGTACCTCGGGTTGAGTCGAGGATGCCTCGGACCGAGCCGAGGGTGCCTCGGGATGGTCCGAGGGTGCCTCAGGCTGATCCGAGGGTGCCTCGGGCTGGGCCGAGGGTGCCTCGGGCTCGGGCGTGTCGTCGATCTTGACGGAGGGTTGATGCAGATCCCGGGAGAAGACGTCCGGGGGAACCGTCGTTCGCCCTGAGGCTATTTTAGCCAGCTCGTCCACAGTCTCGTTGTAGCGCCGAGCGATGTGGTTGAGCTCGAGCCCGTAGAACTTGTCTTCCAGGCGCCGAACTTCATCTCAGTAGGCCTCCATCTTCGGGTCGCGGCAGTGGGAGTTCCTCATGACTTGGTCGATGATGACTGTGAGTCACCGCGAGCGTCGAGGCGTTGGACCCCTAGCTCGATGGCGATCCGCAACCCGTTGACTAGAGCTTCGTACTCAGCCACATTGTTGGATGCCGGGAAATGGAGGCGTAGTACGTAGCATAGGTGCTTCCCGAGGGGCGAGATGAAGAGTAGGCCTGCGCCGGCTCCAGTCTTCATCAGCGACCCGTCGAAGAACATGGTCCAGAGCTCCGGTTGGATCGGAGCTGTCGGTAACTGAGTGTCGACCCATTCAGCTACAAAGTCCGCCAAGACCTAGGACTTGATGGCCTTCCGAGGGGCGAACGAGATCATCTCGCCCATGATTTCCACCGCCCACTTTGCAATCCTACCCGAGGCCTCTCGGCACTGGATGATCTCCCCCAGGGGGAAGGATGACACCACAGTTATCGGATGAGACTCGAAGTAGTGTCGCAGCTTCCGCCGCGTCAGGATCACCGCGTACAGCAGCTTCTGAACTTGTGGGTAGCGGATCTTGGTTTCGGACAGTACCTTGCTGACGAAGTAGACTGGCCTCTGAACGGGCAACGCATGCCCCTCTTCTTGCCTCTCGACCACAATCGCGGCGCTAACCACCTGAGTGGTCGCGGGGACGTAGACTAGGAGGGCTTCTCCGGCAGCTGGGGGCACCAAGATAGGCGCCTTTGTGAGGAGCGCCTTCAGGTTCCCGAGGGCTTCCTCGGCCTCAGGGGTCCAAGTGAAGCACTCGGCCTTCCTTAAGAGGCGGTACAGAGGTAGACCTCTTTCGCCGAGGCGAGAGATGAAGCGGCTCAGAGCCACGAGGCATCCCATGACCCTCTGTACGCCTTTCAAGTCCTTGATGGGCCCCATGCTGGTGATAGCTGCGATCTTCTCTGGGTTGGCTTCGATGCCCCACTCAGAGACGATGAACCCCAAGAGCATGCCTCGGGGTACTCCGAAAACACACTTTTCGGGATTGAGCTTGACGCCTTTCGCCTTGAGACATCGGAACGTCGCTTCAAGGTCGGAAAGGAGGTCGGAGGCTTTCCTCGTCTTGACTACGATGTCATCGACGTAGGCCTCGACCGTGCGGCCAATGTGTTCGCCGAACACATGGTTCATGCACCGCTGGTACATCGCACCCGCGTTCCTCAAGCCGAACGGCATGGTGACATAGCAGTACATGCCGAAGGGTGTGATGAAAGATGTCGCGAGCTGGTCGGACTCTTTCATCCTGATTTGATGATACCCTGAGTAGGCATCGAGGAAAGACAGGGTTTCGCACCCAGCAGTGGAATCCACGATTTGGTCGATGCGAGGCAGAGGGTAGGGAACTTTCGGACATGCTTTGTTGAGACCAGTGTAGTCTACACACATCCGCCATTTCCCCCCTTTCTTTCTCACAAGCACAGGGTTGGTGTGACACCCTAGTGTCACCTAGGGTTTCTCTCAAAGTGCCAACCCAAGAACCATCATTTTATGTGAACCAAGTAAGCATGAGCATCAAAATAACTAAAGTAAGAAGAAATTCACCAAGCATATGCTTAAAAGTATCATGATCAAACAATTAAGACCTTTAAGAAGGCAAGAATGTGTAACCCTAATAAAAACCCTAAGTAAGCCCCATGAGCAAAGTTCAAGAAAATAAGGAAAAGGGTATGAAAAATTTAAAATTATGACTTGAGCCAATTATGAAAATTAAAGTATATTTAATAAGCAACAAGAAAGGTTGAGAAAGCTTACCCAAAATAACTCAAATAAATCCCCAAATCAGCCCTTGAACTATGAACCCTTAGAGAAATTCAGATTTCTGAATTTCTGAATTTCAGACCTCTTCTCAAAGATCATCTGCGTTTCTGTTTTTCGAAACTCAAAGCCAGGAGATCCAAATATCAAAGTTGTGCCAAATTCCCTTGAACACATCCTGGAAAAGTTTGAACTCAAACCAAATTCATTTGACACGGTTTTGGCGCAGTTTGACCTCGGGACCAGACATTCTGACACTGGCACCTTGGTGACGCTACAACTCCCTGTCCCTAGCCTAAAACCGCGCGATGTCCATACACAAAAGACAAAGCTTGGTCAGGTGAACAAATCCTTCACAGCGATCTTGCCCAAATTCGTGAAGATTTGCTCCCAATCGGCGCTTGAACAGGGGCAGAGGCAACGGGAACACGTGTTCGACCGTGGCTGACACCCTCGGTTCACGCCCGTTCGCGCACCGCGCCTCCCAGTGCACGCCCGCGCGCACTCGCCGGTCCACGACCGCCCGTGCACCGCGCCGTGCCTATAAAGCCTCCCCAGGCGCACCTCACTTCGCCCCGCACTCACCCTCACCGGCCAGCCGCTTTCCCTTAGCTCCGGCGAGCTCATTTCCGCCCGCCATTGCCGCCAGAGCTTCGGCCATCGTGGCCAGCCCACCCCAGCCATCCTCTGGGCAAGCCAGTGCTTCGGCTAGCTCCGCCAGTAGCCCGTGAAGCTTGCCAAGCCCTCGGACCCGGCCGGACTTCACCGGAGGCCCGAGATCGACCTCACCGGACTTTGGTCTTCCGCCGCCGCGCGAGGACCGAGCTATCCAGTGAGTCTCCGACCAATTCCTTGCACCCATATCTCCTCTGGCATCCTGTGAACCTCCCAGACCCATCCAATTGACCTATCTCGCCGTGATCAGGCCGGACTCCTCGCCGCCGACGAGCATCCCCGCCTGCGCGCGTGGACCGACCGACTCCGGCCATCCCCGACGGCGACCCGCACCTCGTTGTGATCCCCGAGACCTCCCCTACGACCTCGACCACTTCACCGGAGCAATCTCGCCGCCGGTAAGCCCCTCCGCCCTTTCTTCCGCCGCGGTTACTGTTTGAGGTAGACGAAGGACCTCGGGTTAGGATCCTTAGAACCCGAGGGGTTTTCTGTAACGTCAGCGACTCATGTGAATAGTAGCCTAAGGACTGATTCGCGAGGAAAACTTAAAAACCCGCCAGGGACCCCAGTGCAAAGTGGATTTCCATTAAACCATTTCTGTTAATCTTTTTAAAATGACCAGAGAACTTAGAAAATCCATAACTTGCTGAATTCTTCATAAAAAGTTGTCAAACCAATTTTGCTAGCTCCTGAATATCATGAACTGTCATTTAAAAATGATAAACCCTATGCTTTCTGTTCTAAATTTTAGAGTTTAAAATTTAAAATAAAAACCCACCAAACCTTGTTTAATTAAGAAAAATTAGTTTTTCTCCTGTGCTGAACTTAAGAAAATTTGTAGATGTTTAAACCTCATTTAGACACTGTTTAAAAATAGTAGGAACCCCAGCATTAGAAATTATGATGTAGTTATTCATTTCAAGCTAATTTGTCCAAAACTTAGAGAAAATCAGAAAGGCATTAGAAATTAATGAACAATGATTAAGATTATTTTTCCTAGTTTACTTATGAAACAAAGAACCTAGGAAAAATACAGAAACCATTAATTTGGACCAGCTCTAAATTAAGATGATTTATTTAGCCTTATATAGACTGAAAATCAATTATTAGAATGGCAAAACTATAACCAAAATGATTAATAAAAATCCAGTGGACTTACAACCCCCAGAGCCCCACAACAAAAATAAAGGCCACCTCAGTTCAACTTTTTAAGTAAGGAGAATAAATACAAAAGGATAATGAGGCATTTTGAAAATAAATCATAAACAACCCCTAATGATGCAATAATGGGCAACCAAAAATTAGCTAAGTCCATTCTGAGATGAACTACCAGAGAAAAATGCAAACCCCTGAAAAAGAAGCAAATTCCTACCTATGCTAAAGATTTATGAGAAAGGCCACTTAATTCAAATAATGCATACCACCCCTTTCCTTAAGCAAAATGATGCCAAACTTTAGAATGATTGCTCTTGCACAAAACAATAACTAAGAAAAATAAGAACTCTGTTGTTTGATATTTTTCAAATATAGTGATAGTAGAAAGCACCTATTTGGCTAGAATCTTGAGAAAACCATAGAAAAATAATTAAAAGGTATTAATGACTAAAAATTTGTCTCAAGTCATGTTATAACACCTAAAAGCCAGCAAAAATAAGTTTTAGAGAATTACCCACTGTTAGATAACAGCTGTAGTTCAAAGCACCCCTTCTGCCCTAGGATTTGATAATTTTGTCCAGAGAAAACTATTCACTTCCTGATCCCCAAATTTTGAGACAAAGAAGCATACACCAGTACCAAGCCACTGTAATTTTTGCAGAATTTTTAGAATTTTATAAATGCAACTTGTAGTTCAAACCCACTCCAAAACATTAAAAAGAATAAAAGAAAAGGGAAGAAGAAATAAACTTCACCCCAATAAGTCTAACTTGAGAACTTATCCATTCTCCCTAAGACTTAAAAGGAATTCAGTGAAACCCCAAAAATAAACCTACCACTTGCCTTAGCTAAGTTTAACTTAATTTACCAAGTATACCACCAAAGGGTCTTACTCCAGTAAAGTTAACTTGTTTTACTCAAGTAGATCATACACCCTTAAAGTTGTAATTTCTAAAAGCACATATCATATCATGCATATATCTTACGCATTGCATTCATTAGATTGTAATCTTGCCGATGGAGAGTACGTGCTCATCCCCGAGCAAGGACCTGTCCAAGAGGAAGACCAGGAGCAGGCTTCAGAGGCTGCTAGTGAGGATCTCCCTGCAGCCCCAGCAATTGAAGGCAAGCCCCGGTTTTATGCATAACCGTATTATTATATGCTACTTTACTACACTTAATGCTTGTAGGATTGCAATGTGCACTTAAGTGTAGGAGTTGCTTGAAACCTCTAGTTGCATGAACTTAGGACTCCTTTTTGAGATGAATACTAGTATGCTAGGTCGAGTAGCTGCTTGCTAATCAGGATCTCGGTAGAAGTCGAGTGATTTTTCTAGCACTCGCGCGAGGTCAGGAATTGATTGTATTCATCTTGATAACGGGAACTATGTTGGTCTATGGACTTGGATCCAGGGAGGATGTCTTGTCCATGAGACGGGAAAAAGAATTAAGGATTAATGTGTGGATACCTGAGTCAAGCTTTTGAACGTACTAAGCACATGCCGGAAAATATGGTAACCAGTAAACCTAGTACCTGAGTGAAGCCGGGCGCGGACTTTATCCCTCATGCGACCTGAGACTGGGTCTCCCATGCTAGCTATGGTGGGTACAAGTGCGGTCACTGCACGGCGGCAGCCGGGGTCAGTGGAGCATTGTATGCCAAGGCGGTGAGGCCTGGACGCGAACGGGGAATCGATGGGGACGGTTGTCATGTGCAGGGTCGGAGTGCCCTGACATGCCGTGTGTTTAGGTTTACCTTGCAAGGTTAAAACTCGATTCGAATCGTCTGCTTCTCGCAGCTAATGAGACTGCTTGATTCCTTGTACTGCATCGAGTAAGAAGTGAAATGTGGTTACATAAGATAACTTGTTGATTGAATAAATTGATTGTTACCATGTATGCTTAGAAGGAGCAACCTAGCTAAGTTAATGATGATAGAACCTGGAAAGCTAAAACTTTGCTTTTAGAAACAGCTAGTGCTTTTGGCAAACCAATCCCCTTAGCCAAACAGCTGTATAGTCTAGAGGTAGAGGAGTAGATTCCTCACACCGGGTAAGTCTAGCTGAGTATTAGTATACTCAGCCTTGCTTGTGGCACAATTTTTGCAGGTACCATTCAGGAAACGGTTGATGGTGTGACTTGGCCTACCACCCTGCCACCGGGTTGGACGGTCGAGTGGGATGTTGCTCCGGCAGGAGAGGAGCACGAGGAGTAGTGGGCTAGGCCTTGCCCATTTCCTCGATACCGACGACATCGATTATCCGCTGCACTTTATTTTGTGAACTCTTATTTGCTACTCAAAAACTCCGATTTATGTAATAACTCAGTACTTAATTTAAGGTTTCCTGTTTTATTGTATTTCTCCTGTGACTCACCTTCGAGTGAGATTGTGGAATTTGATCCTGGTTAAGTGGCTTCATCAGACTAGATCTGAGGGACTGACGGGTTATTCCGATTTAAGTGTATTACGGCCCCTAAGGCGTGACTAAGGCACTTAAGCTGGAATAATTCGGGTGGTTCCGCCACAGTTGGCAAGCCATTCGGGATGGAATACCTCTTTGATGAACCCTGCCGCCATTAGCTTGTGGATCTCCTCGCCTATGGCTCTGCGCTTCTCCTCGTCGAATCGGCGCAGCGGCTGCTTGACGGGTCGGGCTCCGTCTCGGATGTCCAGCGAGTGCTCGGCGACATCCCTCGGTATGCCAGGCATGTCCGAGGGACTCCACGCGAAGACATCGGCGTTCGCGCGGAGAAAGTCGACGAGCACTGCTTCCTATTTGGGATCGAGCCCGGAGCCGATCCGGATCTGCTTGGAGGTGTCGCCGCTGGGTCGAGGGGGACGGACTTAACCGTCTCCGCTGGCTCAAAGTTGCCGGCGTGACGCTTCACGTCTGGCACCTCCTTAGAGAGGCTCTCCAGGTCGGCGATGAGGGCCTCGGACTCGGCGAGGGCCTCGGCGTACTCCACGCACTCCACGTCGCATTCGAACGCGTGTTTGTACGTGGGGCCGACGGTGATGACCCCGTTGGGGCCTGGCATCTTGAGCTTCAGGTAGGTGTAGTTGGGGACGGCCATGAACTTCGCGTAGCATGGCCTCCCCAGTACCGCATGGTAGGTCCCTCGGAACCCGACCACCTCGAACGTCAGGGTCTCCCTTCGAAAGTTGGAGGGTGTTCCGAAGCAGACGGGAAGGTCGAGCTGTCCGAGGGGTTGGACGCGCTTCCCGGGAATGATCCCATGGAAGGGCACAGCGCCTGCCTGGACAGAGGATAGATTGACACGTAGGAGCCCGAGGGTCTCGGCGTAGATGATGTTGAGGCTGCTGCCTCCGTCCATGAGGACCTTGGTGAGCCTGACGTTGCCGATGACGGGGTCGACGATGAGCGGGTATTTCCCCGGGCTCGGCACATGGTCGGGGTGATCGTCTCGGTCGAAGGTGATGGGCTTGTCGGACCAGTCCAGATAGACTGGCGCCGCCACCTTGACCGAGCAGACCTCCCGGCGCTCTTGCTTGCGGTGCCGAGCCGAGGCGTTCGCCGCTTGCCCACCATAGATCATGAAGCAGTCGCGGACCTCGGGAAACTCTCCTGCCTGGTGATCTTCCTTCTTGTCGTCGTCGCGGGCCTTGCCACCCTCCGCGGGTGGCCCAGCCCTACGGAAGTGGCGCCGAAGCATGACGCACTCCTCAAGGGTGTGCCTGACGGGTCCCTGGTGATAGCGGCACGGCTCCTTGAGAATCTTGTCGAAGAGGTTGGCACCTCCGGGGGGCTTCCGAGGGTTCTTGTACTCAGCAGCGGCGACAAGGTCCACGTCGGCGGCGTCGCGTTTCGCTTGCGACTTCTTCTTGCCCTTCTTCTTGGCGCCGCACTGAGTTGACGCCTTGGGAGTATCTTCCGATGGGCGGCCCTGGGGCTGCTTGTCTTTTCGGAAGATAGCCTCGACCGCCTCCTGGCCGGAGGCGAACTTGGTGGCGATGTCCATCAGCTCGCTCGCCCTGGTGGGGGTCTTGCGACCCAGCTTGCTCACCAGGTCGTGGCAGGTGGTGCCAGCGAGGAACGCGCCGATGACATCCGAGTCGGTGATGTTGGGCAGCTCGGTGTGCTGCTTCGAGAATCGCCGGATGTAGTCTTGGAGAGACTCTCCCGGCTGCTGTCGGCAGCTTCGGAGGTCCCAGGAATTCCCGGGGCGCACATACGTGCCCTGGAAATTGCCGGCGAAAGCTTGGACTAGGTCGTCCCAGTTGGAGATCTGCCCCGGAGGCAGGTGCTCCAACCAAGCGCGAGAGGAGTCGGAGAGGAACAGGGGGAGGTTGCGGATGATGAGGTTGTCATCGTCCGTTCCACCCAGTTGGCAGGCCAGGCGGTAGTCCGCGAGCCACAGTTCCGGTCTCGTCTCCCCCGAGTACTTTTTGATAGTAGCCGGGGGTCGGAACCGGGTCGGGAACGGCGCCCGCCGGATGGCCCGGCTGAAGGCCTGTGGACCGGGCGGTTCGGGCGAGGGACTCCGATCCTCCCCGCTGTCGTAGCGTCCCCCACGCCTGGGGTGGTAGCCTCGGTGCACCCTCTCATCGAGGTGGGCCGTCGGTCGTGGTGATGGTGCTCGTTGCCGAGGCGACCCGGGGCCGCAGGCGCGGTATTGCGCGTGCGCCCGGTGTAGACCGAGGCTTCCCACATAAGTCGGGAAGTCGCGGCATGAGGTTCCGAGGGGTACCCCTGCCTTCGGGAGGCGGAGCTCTCGGCCCGTCGGACCGCGGCGCCTTCCAGGAGATTCTTGAGCTCTCCCTGGATTCGCCGCCCCTCGGTGGTTGATAGCTCCGGCATCACGCGAAGAAGCATTGCTGCTGTCGCCAGGTTCTGGCCGACCCCACTGGATGCGGGTGGTGGCCTGACCATGACGTCGTCGGTGATGCGGTGCTGGAAGCCCTGGGGTAGATGACGTATTTCTCCGGCCGGAGGTTGGCCCGCCCATGCCTGCCCGACGTCCCGACGGATCGGCTCAAGCGCTCCTGCTCCCTCGTCGAGCCTGGCCTGCACCCCGCGGATTTGCTCGAGCTGTGGGTCATGACCCCCCGCCTGAACGGGGACCACAGCTAGCTCCCATGGGATGTCAACGCGAGGCACCGGCCTAGGGAGGTCACCGTCCTCCGGCATGCTGAGATGGTTGCCTTCGGGGGGACCCCCTAGATCGACGTGGAAGCATTCGCGACTTGGGCCGCGGTCCTCGTCGCCGAGGCTACGGCTACCGCCGGAACAGTCAGAAAGGCAGTAGTCGCATGCGGTCATGAAGTCCCGCATGGCACTGGGGTTGCCAAGTCCAGAGAAATCCCAACGGATGCTGGGCTCGTCGTCTTCCTCGGACCTAGAGGGCCCGTAGGTCGAGACGTCCATCAGCCGATCCCAAGGTGACCGCATACGAAACCCTAGAGGGTTTGGACTTGCCTCTACGAGAGCGCCTGCCAAAGTGAAGTCGCTAGACGGGTTGAGGCTGAATCCGAAAGACGCGGGATGGGAATCGATCGGTACCTTTTGGTCGACGGGCGGCGATAAGGTCACGTCGGGGACTGACTGCGCCGTCGTCTCAGTACGAGGGTGACGTCCAGTAAGCTTTTCGCGAGCGTCCTGGCGTCGTCCGCTTGCTCGGGATTGACGCGTCGCAGGGAGACGGCGCTCGCCTTCGTCTCAAACGTGAGGTCGACGCCCGGTGCGCCCCCCGTTGGGGTGCTGGGGCCGTCGACTCGCTCGACAGCCGACGAGGTGCTGTCTCCTGCTTGGCCTTGGTTGCCCCGCCTCCTCCTCCGTCGGCGGGGGAGAGGACGGGGTGAGCTCGAAGACTGTTCTTCCACCATGCGGGGAAGACGTTGCCGATTCCGCCGCCGGCGGGCGGGTTGTCGGCCGCCACTGTTGTTGTCGCACGGCGGTGGAAGGAGTATCATGTCGTAGCTGCCGTCGAGGGACATGAACTCAAGACTCCCGAAACGGAACACCGTCCCGGGTTGGAGAGGTTGCTGGAGACTGCCCATCTGGAGCTTGACGGGAAGCTGTTCGTCAACACACAGCAGGCCCCTACCTGGCGCGCCAACTGTCGGCGTTCCGAGACCGAGGGGTCCCTGAGCCGACGAGTGAATGTCGCCGCGTGCCCCAGCCCAGATGGGTCGAGCGCGAGGGCGAGCGCGAAGGGGGGAGAGCGAGGCGGCCGGAGACCGGCGTGAGAGAGGTGGGAATCCCGCGGCCTTCGTTTTCGTCCCGCGCCCAGGTCGGGTGTGCTTGCAATAGGGGGGTTACAAGCGTCCACGCGGGAGAGGGAGCGAGCGGCTCCAAGCGAGCGCGTGTCTCATCCTCGTCCCCGCGCGGCCAACCCTCTCTAAGAGGGCCCTGGTCCTCCCTTTTATAGGCGCAAGGAGAGGATCCAGGTGTACAATGGCGGGTGTAGCAGAGTGCTACGTGTCTAGCGGAGGAGAGCTAGCGCCCTGAGTACATGCCGTTGTGGCAGCCGGAGAGATTTTGGCACCCAGCTGGTGTGATGTCGTGGCCGTCGGAGGAGCGATGGAGCCTGGCGGAGGGACAGCTGTCGGAGCGGTTGAATCCTTGTTGACGTCCTCTTGCTTCCATAAGGGGGCTGAGAGCCGCCGTCGTCATAGAGTATGCAGGGCGCCATCATTGCCTATCTGGCGGGGCGAGCCAGATGGGACGCCGGTCTTGTTCCCTGCGGCCCGAGTCAGCTCGAGGTAGGGTGATGATGGCGCCTCCTGTTGACGTGGCTGGTCTACGCCCTAGGTTGGGCGATGTGGAAGCTCCTCCGAAGCCGAGGTCGAGTCTGTCTTCCGTGGCCGAGGTCGGGTCCGAGCCCCAGGTTCGGGCGAGGTGGAGATCACCGGCTGGCGCCGGGGCGGAGTCCGAGCCCTGGGGTCGGGCGAAGCGGAGTTCGTAGCCTTCTGGGGCCGAGCCCAAGTCCGAGCCCTGGGTCGGGTGAGGCGGAGATCGTCGTCTTCTGGGACTTAGCCCGAGTCCGAGCCCTGGGTCGGGCGGAGTTCGCCGTCTTCCGGGACTTAGCCCGAGTCCGAGCCCTGGGTCGGGCGGAGTTCGCCGTCTTCCGGGACTTAGCCCGAGTCCGAGCCCTGGGTCGGGCGGAGTTCGCCATCTTCCGGGACTTAGCCCGAGTCCGAGCCCTGGGTCGGGCGGAGTTCGCCGTCTTCCGGGACTTAGCCCGAGTCCGAGCCCTGGGTCGGACGGAGCGGAGCTTCCTATGGTGCCTTTGGCCGGGCCTGACTGCCTGTCAGTCTCACTCTGTCAAGTGTCACCGCAGTCGGAGTGGCGCAGGCGGCGCTGTCCTTCTGTTAGGCCGGTCAGTGGAGCGGCAAAGTGACGGCGGTCACTTCGGCTCTGCCGGCTGGGGGGCGTGCGTCAGGATAAAGGTGTCAGGCCACCTTTGCATTAAATGCTCCTACGATTTGGTTGGTCGGTGCGGCGATTTGGTTAGGGTTGCTTCTTGGCGAAGGCAGGGCCTCGGGCGAGCCGGAAACATGTTCGCCGCTGAAGGGGGGCCTCGGGCGAGACGGAAATCCTCCAGGGTCGGCTGCCCTTGTCCGAGGCTAGGCTCGGGTGAGGCGTGATCGAGTCCCTTGAATGGACCGATCCCTGACTTAATCGCACCCATCAGGCCTTTGCAGCTTTGTGCTGATGGGGGTTACCAGCTGAGAATTAGGAGCCTTGAGGGTACCCCTAATTATGGTCCCCGACACAAACACTTGAGAATAAGAAATGAGGAAGGAAGAAAGTGATCCAAGCGCAAGAACTCAAAAGAACACAAATATCACTCTCTCACTAGTCACTATTTGATTGGAATGATCTTTGGACTTGGGAGAGGATTTGATCTCTTTGTTTGTGTCTTGGAGTGAAGTCTAGAGCTCTTGTATTGAATGCAATGGCTGAAAACTTGGATGCCTTGAAGTGTGGTGGTTGGGGGTATTTATAGCTATTGGGGACCATAATTAGGGGTACCCTCAAGGCTCCTAATTCTCAGCTGGTAACCCCCATCAGCACAAAGCTGCAAAGGCCTGATGGGTGCGATTAAGTCAGGGATCAGTCCATTCAAGGGACTCGATCACGCCTCACCCGAGCCTAGCCTCGGACAAGGGCAGCCGACCCCGAAGGATTTCCGTCTCGCCCGAGGCCCCCCTTCAGCGGCGAACTTGTTTCCGGCTCGCCCGAGGCCCTGCCTTCGCCAAGAAGCAACCCTGACCAAATCGCCGCACCGACCGACCAAATCGCAGGAGCATTTAATGCAAAGGTGGCCTGACACCTTTATCCTGACGCACACCCCCTAGCTGGCAGAGCCAAAGTGACCGCCTTCACTTCGCTGCTCCACTGACCGGCCTGACAGAAGGACAGCGCCGCCTGCGCCACTCCGACTGCAGTGCCACTTGACAGAGTGAGACTGACAGGCAGTCAGGCCCGACCAAAGGCACCATAGGAAGCTCCGCTCCGCCCGACCCAGGGCTCGGACTCGGGCTAAGTCCCGGAAGACGGCGAACTCTGCCCGACCCAGGGCTCGGACTCGGGCTAAGTCCCGGAAGACGGCGAACTCCGCCCGATCCAGGGCTCGGACTCGGGCCAAGTCCCGGAAGATGGCGAACTCCACTCCGCCCGACCCAGGGCTCGGACTCGGGCTAAGTCCTAGAAGACGACGATCTCCGCCTCGCCCGACCCAGGGCTCGGACTTGGGCTCGGCCCCAGAAGACGATGAACTCCGCTTCGCCCGACCCCAGGGCTCGGACTCCGCCCCGGCACCAGCCGGCGATCTCCGCCTCGCCCGAACCTGGGGCTCGGACCCGACCTCGGCCACGGAAGACAGACTCGACCTCGGCTTCGGAGGAGCTTCCACATCGCCCAACCTAGGGCGCAGACCAGCCACGTCAACAGGAGGCGCCATCATCACCCTACCCCGAGCTGACTCGGGCCGCAGGGAACAAGACCGGCGTCCCATCTGGCTCGCCCCGCCAGATAAGCAATGATGGCGCCCTGCATACTCTGTGACGACGGCGGCTCTCAGCCCCCTTACGGAAGCAAGAGGACGTCAGCAAGGACTCAACCGCTCCGACAGCTGTCCCTCCGCCAGGCTCCATCGCTCCTCCGACGGCCACGACATCACACCAGCTGGGTGCCAAAATCTCTCCGGCTGCCACAACGGCATGTACTTAGGGCGCTAGCTCTCCTCCGCTAGACACGTTGCACTCTGCTACACCCCCCATTGTACACCTGGATCCTCTCCTTGCGCCTATAAAAGGGAGGACCAGGGCCCTCTTAGAGGAGGTTGGCCGCGCGGGGACGAGGACGAGACACGCGCTCGCTTGAAGCCGCTCGCTCCCTCTCCCGCGTGGACGCTTGTAACCCCCTACTGCAAGCGCACCTGACCTGGGCGCGGGACGAACACGAAGGCCGCGGGATTCCCACCTCTCTCACGCCGGTCTCCGGCCGCCTCGCTCTCGCCCCTTCGCGCTCGGCCACGCGCTCGACCCAACTGGGCTGGGGCACGCGGCGACATTCACTCGTCGGCCTAGGGACCCCCCGGTCTCGAAACGCCGACAATAGCGCCAACCACCAAAGTGGCCGTTGGGGATGGCTGCTGTCGTATGGCGCACCGGACAGTCCGGTGCGCCATCGGACACTGTACGGTGCACCAGCCACGTCACCCAACCGTTAGGGTTCGACCATTGGAGCTCTGACAAGTGGGGCCACCGGACAGTCCGGTGGTGCACCGGACAGTCACTGTTCACTGTATGGTGCGCCTTCTGACGCCTGCTCTGACTTCTGCGCACGCAGGCGCGCACTGTAGCGTTTCACTGTTCCTTTGCAGACGACCGTTGGCGCAAGTAGCCGTTGTCTCCGCTAGCACACCGGACAGTCCGATGAATTATAGCGGAGCGACTCCCCGAAAACCCGAAGCTGGCAAGTTTAGAGTGGATTCACCCTGGTGCACCGGACACTGTTCGGTGGAGCACTGGACAGTCCGGTGCGCCAGACCAGGGCAGCCTTCGGTTGTCTTTTGCTCTTTTTATTTGAACCGTTTCTTGGACTTTGTATTGGTTTGTGTTGAACCTTTGGCACCTGTAGAACTCATAATCTAGATCAAACTAGTTAGTCCAATAATTTGTGTTGGGCAATTCAACCACCAAAATTCATATGGGTAAAAGGTTTGACCCTATTTCCCTTTCAGTTCCTCAATAGGAGGCGTGTGATCAAGGGGGAGCACAAGAAGACCCAGCTATGGAGGAAGAAGCACCACAGGCCCCTCCAACTCAAGTCCGAGCGACGGTTCAAAGGAATCATCCCGTCGACCAGATTCTAGGTGATATAAGCAAGGGAGTAACTACTCGCTCAAGACTAGCTAACTTTTGTGAGCATTACTCGTTTGTCTCTTCTATTGAGCCTTTCAGGGTAGAAGAGGCCTTGCAAGATCCGGACTAGGTGTTGGCCATGCAGGAAGAGCGCAACAACTTCAAGGGGAATGAAGTTTGGAGCCTGGTGCGACGTCTTAAGCAAAATGTTGTGGGAACCAAGTGGGTGTTCCACAACAAGCAAGACGAGCATGGGGTGGTGACACAAAACAAGGCTCGACTTGTGGCAAAAGGTTATGCCCAAGTCGCAGGTTTGGATTTCGAGGAGACTTTTGCTCCTGTGGCTAGGCTAGAGTCTATTCGCATTCTATTAGCCTATGCCGTTCACCACTCTTTCAGGTTGTTCCAAATGGATGTGAAGAGTGCTTTCCTCAACGGGCCAATCAAGGAGGAGGTGTACGTGGAGCAACCCCTGGCTTTGAGGTTGAACGGTACCCCGACCATGTGTGTAAGCTCTCTAAGGCGCTCTATGGACTTAAGCAAGCCCCAAGAGCATGGTATGAATGCCTTAGAGATTTCCTAATTGCTAATGCTTTCAAGGTTGGGAAAGCCGATCCAACTCTTTTCACTAAGACTTGTGATGGTGACCTATTTGTGTGCCAAATTTATGTCGATGACATAATATTTGGTTCTACTAACCCAAAGTCTTGTGAGGAGTTTAGCAGGGTGATGACACAGAAATTTGAGATGTTGATGATGGGCGAGTTGAACTACTTCCTTGGGTTCCAAGTGAAGCAACTCAAGGACGGCACCTTCATCTCCCAAATGAAGTACACGCAAGACCTGCTCAAGCGGTTTAGGATGAAGGACGCCAAGCCCACGAAGACACCAATGGGAACCGAAAGACATGTCGACCTCAACAAAGGAAGTAAGTCCATTGATCAAAAGGCATACTGGTCTATGATAGGTTCCTTGCTTTATTTATGTGCTAGTAGACCGGATATTGTGCTTAGCGTATGCATGTGTGCTAGATATCAATCCGACCTAAGGGAATGTCACCTTGTGGTCGTTAAGCGGATTCTTAGATATTTAGTTGCTACGCCTTGCTTCGGGATCTGGTATCCAAAGGGGTCTACCTTTGACTTGATTGGATATTCAGACTCCAATTATGCCGGGTGCAAGGTTGATAGGAAGAGTACATCAGGGACGTGTCAATTCCTAGGAAGGTCCCTGGTGTCTTGGAGTTCAAAGAAAGAAACTTCCGTTGCCCTATCCACCGCTGAGGCCGAGTATGTTGCCGTAGGACAGTGTTGCGCGCAACTACTTTGGATGAGGCAAACCCTCCGGGACTTTGGCTACAATATGAGCAAAGTCCCACTCCTATGTGACAATGAGAGTGCAATCCGCATGGCGGATAATCCTGTTGAACACAGTCGCACTAAGCACATAGACATCCGGCATCACTTCCTGAGAGACCACCAGCAAAAGGAGGATATCAAGGTGTACCATATTAACACCGTGAACTAGCTAGCCGATATCTTCACCAAGCCTTTAGATGAGAAAAGGTTTTACAAGTTGCATAGTGAGCTAAATGTCTTAGATTCGCGTAACTTGGATTGATCTATAACATACATGTGTTTTATGCCTTTGATCATGTTAATTTATGCATTTCAATCTATTTTTGTTCATTTGGTGTGCTCAAGTTGTACACATGATCCCCGGACCTCACAAGTCCATTTGCAAGCGATGCACTTATTTAGGGGGAGGCATGCTACAACTTGATCCTTTGAGACTAACCTTTGTGTTTGAGTTTACTTGATTTAGTCTCAAAAGTGAATTGAAAGGGAAAGGTGAACTTGGACCATGCAAAGACTTCCACTGCACTTCGGTAATAACTCCAAGTTCATATCTATGCTCTTATTGCCTTTTTGCTCTTAATTGACAATTTTGGTGCGGCAATGGGGTTAAAGGGCCAAGAATGATCCCGTTTTGGTGCTTAATGCTAAAGGGGGAGAAATTAAGGCCAAAGCAAATGGATCAGCTACCACTTGTGAAATTTCAAAAAGAGTAGAGTTAGAACTTTTGATTTGTCAAAATACTCTTATTGTCAAAATTTGGTCTCTTGTGGGGAGAATGTCTGATTATGGGAAAAAGGGGGAGTTTTTGGCTCTTAATCATTTTTACTCTTGGATTACCTCTCTTTGTGCCCAAACTAGTGAGTTTGTTGTAGAGATAGGAAAATGAATTTGATTTTCAAAAACAAACCAAGTGGTGGCAAAGTATGATCTAAATATGCCAAATTAGAGTCAAAACAATTTGGTTCTCTTTTGTATTGATATTGCACTTCTTTTGGTTGCTTTTGGATGTGTTGGCATAAATCACCAAAAAGGGGGAGATTGAAAGAGAAATGTGCCATTGGGCCATTTCTAAAGTGTTTTGGTGATTAAGTGCCCAACACATATTCTCTAAGTGTTAAATTGTGCTAAAGATTGAAGAAGTGCAAATCATGTAACAAGGTATGTTTCTAGACTTAGTACATTGATTTGGATACTAATGTATTGTGTCTAAGTGCTAGAAATAGGAAAAAAGAAATTGGAAAAGAGTTGGCTTTGTACAGCCAACTGCTGCTCGGTCTGGGTGCACCGGACTGTCCGGTGGTGCACCGGATAGTGTCCGGTGCGCCAGTCCAGTCTCGGTGAACAGGCCGCTCTCGGGACTCGACGGCGGCGTACGGCTATAATTCATCGGACTGTCCGGTGGTGCACCGGACTGTCCGGTGAGTCGTCCGCGGCGAACTCGTCGCTCTCGGAAAGAGAATCAGTGGCGTACGGATAAAATTCACCGGACTGTCCGGTGGTGCACCGGACTGTCCGGTGAGCTAACGGTCGACTGCGCCAACGGTCGGCCACGCAATCTTCACGCGACGTGTGGGCGCGCCAACGGTCGGCAGGGGGCACCGAACTATCCGGTGTGCACCGGACAGTGTCCGGTGCGCCAACTGCCACAAATCTGCAATGGTCGGATGCGCCAGAAAAGGAAGGAGATCGTGCACCGGACAGCTACAGTGACCGTCCGGTGGCGCACCGGACTGTCCGGTGCGCCACCCGACAGAAGGCAAGATTAGCCTTCCAAGATTGCCTCCAATGGCTCCTAGCTGCCTTGGGGCTATAAAAGGGACCCCTAGGCGCATGGAGGAGTCACCCAAGTATACTCTAAGCATTCTAAGTCTTCCACACTCCGTCTCCGCGCACTTGATCGATCGTGTTAGTGATTTGAGCTCCGTTCTAGTTGTGAACTCGTTGTGCTTCATTTTGAGCTCAAGTCTTGGCTTGTGTGCGTGTGTATTGCTACGGATTTGTGTGTGTTGCTTCCCACCCTTACTCTTGTGCTTTTCTCTGTGATCTTTGTTGTAAGGGCGAGAGACTCCAACTTGTAGAGATTCCTCGCAAACGGGAAAAAGAGATAAGCAAAGAAAAGTCGTGGTATTCAAGTTGATCATTGGATCACTTGAAAGGGGTTGAGTGCAACCCTCGTCCATTGGGACGCCACAATGTGGAGGTAGGCAAGTGTTATACTTGACCGAACCACGGGATAAAACACTGTATCTCTTGTGATTGCTTTTCTGTGATTACTTGTGTTTTCGCAAGAGCTCGCTACTTAGCCATACTAACACTTAACCAAGTTTTGTGGCTATTAGTTGTTGAATTTTTACAGGATCACCTATTCACCCCCCCCCCCCCTCTAGGTGCTCTCAAGTTTCATACCGAGTTAAGCACTTTTCGAGCTTCGTCTCCAGCAAAATCTCGTCCGCCTTTAGCCCAAATTTGAGTGATAAATCTATTTCCAATGCTTCGGGCCTCACCAGGAATATTGACTAAGTCTGATGGTGACAGGCTGAAGTTTGGCTTATTCACTATTTTAGCATGTGTGCATCCAGCCTTCAAAAATATAGTAGTCGTGCCACGAGAAGCTAACAGAGCACAGAAATCCTCGTGCCCAGTTATAACTTCATCGAGCGCATCAACTTCATTTTCAATATGCTCGAAGGCTTTCGAGATATCTTCAGCCAAAGGGGCAATTTCCTCAGAGCTAGCCCCAACCGAGTTGAATATTCCTTTTAATCGATGAGCACAGCGGGTGGCAAAATCCGATCACCTATTCCGAAGGTCTTTCAGTGTTTCCTGTAGCTTTGTACTCTTCTCAGCTTCGGCTTCGAATTTTGCTTGCAGTTCTTTTCTTTCTTATTCAAAGCGCTCTGATTTTTTCTTTAAAGTTGTTCGAGCATTGATAAGTTCCTCGCTTAATTTAGCATTTTTAGCTTGTGCTTCCGCAAGGGAACCTTCGACTGCTTGTAGCAGGAAATCTTTCTTTTCGAGAGAAGCTTCAAAATCTTTAATCTTGTTCTCCAAGCCTTCAATTAATATTTCATTCTTCTTATCTTCTAAATCCTGCTGCATTCTTAGCGCCTTACTTAGCAGCATGCTCTGTGAAAACAAGTTAAGGTTAGAACATTTTAATCCATCACAAAGATAACAAGAATCTAGACAAAGATTTCACCTTGAAATTGGAGTAAAATAGGCTGCCGACAATGAGTTGCCGTCGATAACCACGAATGTCAGACTCTAGCTTCGAGAAACCAACACTCTTAGACAGAGTGCCGATTATTTTCGCCCGGGCGCGGTCGCGAATACATCCCAAAAAAATTTTCGTCAACCCCGCCGAAGAGCATAGATCCCGGCTGATAGCTGCAATGTAATGCCCAAAATTTGTATTAGGAAAATAATAATAATGATATAAATAAAAATAATTATTATTATTATGTAGTGTTATGGGATTATGGAACCTTTGGAGGTCATTTGATTTTTGTTTTATTTTATGCAAATTCAGTTAATGGAATTATATTGGTTAAACAACAAGTAAATAAATATAGAAAAAAATGCATATCACGCTGGAATTCTTGTATGTTTGCATTTGTACTCAAATTTTTTAGACAAGCTAAGTTTGAAAAGTGGAATTCGATAATAGAAGGAGAAATATTAAAAGAGAAGGGAAATTGTATTAAAATCATTTACTATTTCTAGAATTGAATAATGGGATAGTAAACAAAACTAGATAGAATTAATATTCATAAGAGGATTTAGGATGAAATATTTTGTTCCCTTAAAATAGTGCTTTTTGTGTATATGAGATTTCATGTTAAGGGAACATTTGTGGAATAAATAAAACAAGATAATAAGTAAAAAATAACAATAATAAAACTCTGCAGTAGCATGCTGGATTTTTTCTTGGTTGTGCAATCTAAATTCAAACTTTATTTGAACTTGCTTTGAAAATTGGAAATAGAATTAGGGAAAGAAAATAGAATTTAAAAAAAATGAGGAACTCCTTCCTGTCTCCCGGGCCTAAAGTATTTACTGGCGGCCCATTTCTTCCCCTTCTCTCGTGCTCCCGCTCGGTCCTGGATGAAGCCGCACCCGTGCACGCTGACGACTGGGGCCCATCTATCATTGTCTCGCGGGCACTGCTCATCTTCTCCAACAACCGTCCGCAGCGTTGCTCCGGGATTGGCTCAATGAATCCCCATCGGATGCCGAAATCCGTGCGGCTGGTGTAACACCCTGAATTTGGGGGTGTAAAATTTCTTTTCTAATATCAACCAAATTCAGGTGTTACTCTCTCATTTCTTCAATTTCCTTTCTCTTTTTCCTAAAAATGGAGAATTATTTTGTTTTATATTAGCGTAAACCTAGTAGAATGAGCCCTAGAGACACTTTGGTTGTTGCATTCATGCCGTTGAATGGTGTTTCTAAGTGCAACATATGTTTGAAACATGTTAACATATCTTATAGAAGCGCTCGGTAAATTTTCATATTTTTTGGAATATTTTTCTATTTTCTGGAAACCAAAATCTATTTATTTGAGGAACTTAAAAATGTTTTTAGAAATTCTAATTATGTTTTTTGAGTTTATTAGGTGCCAAAACATTTATAGGAATTTTTCTGGAATTTTTGAAAGCATATATAATATTTTGAGCACAAAATATAGATTTCTAGGCTTTTCCGAATTTTAAAAATGGTAAAATCCGAATTTTAACCGAATTTTTATCTCGTCCGAACCCTAGATATATATGCATACCCGGCTTCATCTCGTTGAGCCCGTTCCAGAATACGAAACGGTTTCTTCAAATCCAATCCCTAGCTCCCGGTATTGCTCGCCGAAGTTTGGGGCGGTTCCAACTCCGGCGACAACTCCGACGAGCAATTAATCCCAATCCATGCATCGTCTGCCGAATCACCGCTGCGTTCGTCTCGTCGAGAGCTTCGTCGCAGTGCGTTCAGTTCGTCAATTGGATCACCGAATCTCCGGCAATCGACGGATTTCCTCTCGGCTCCGGCGAGGGTCTTCTTCCCCGGTGCGAACCTCCATTGTTGTACCTAGGGTTTTTTCGTGTTCTTCGTTTTCCCGTCCTTGCAGGGCCTCCCTCACTCTCCCCTCACCTTCCCCGGTGGCGGCGCCCCTTTCTCCCTCCCCGACGGCGGCACTCGCGCTCCCGTGCCCCGTGCCCGCGCGCTGCTCCCCGGTGGCGGCGGCGGCCGCGCCCCGTGCGCCCTATGCAGCCGCGCCCGCGCCCGGCTCGGCCTCCTCATGCGCAACCCCTCCCCTTCCCCTCCTCTCTCTCTCCCATGGATGGGAGGAAGAAGAAGATGAGGAGAGGAAGAAGACGATGGCAATTCTGTAAAATTAGTACGTGCGAAGTACAGTATGATTTAAAACATTCATAACTTTTGCGTTTTAAACCCGATTCGATCCATTCAAGTTGCGTTAAATTCGTATTAAAATTATCTTAATTTAGATATATTTATCCCCACTGTTGCACATTTTATTTAATTTATTTAAATTTTTGTTTAACCAATGGCTACTGGAACGACAATTCAATTTTAAAATCTAATTTAGAAATTCGATTTGCGCATTTATAATTAGTCACCAACATGATTAACCTTAACTAAAATGTTTCTCATTAATAATTGTTTAGTTTAATCACGTTGTTTATTTATTAGTTTCGCATGTCGGTCCGCGCGTACCGTGCGCGTGCCGCGGTACTGTTTCGCGCACGTCGTCGCGTGTCGTTCGCGAGTGTCGCGCGTGTTGTTCGCACGTGTTGTCGCGTGCCGTTCACGTGTGTCGCGCGCCTTGCCGCGTGCCGTTCGCGCGACGCGCGCTAAGTCGTTTGTGTCCGCGCGTTGCGCACATCATGTTTGCACGTCGTGTGTTGTTATTTCGTCTCGCTTAGAACCGCTCATACTCATTAAGTTACTTGCTTAACTGTCAACTATTAAAATAGTAAGTTAGTCAAAACTAAGTAGTAGTATTAATTTACATTTGATTAATATCAATTAATATAATTATGTTAAATTGGATGTTCTAATTAGTACTTGTTTAACGTAAACGTGCTAACCCCTCGACCATAGCTTCATCTATCGTGGTTCTTTTCCTCACGTAACCGTAGAGACGCTCTCTATTTTATATTGCTCGCTTTTATAACATTTTATCTTGTATGGTGCAATGTTCTTATGCATATGTATATGTTTGTTTGCTTGTACCTGTTCGTCTTCGCTTTGCGTCGCGAATAGATTGCGATCTGTTCCTGAGCTTCGAGGAATCGAAGATCAAGATTTGGTGAACCACTGGTCCCGAGATCAAGCTCTTCGAGTTCTACAAGGCTGAAGATCCTGAGCATCTGTTTGGTGAAGGCAAGTGTCCTCTGACCCATTATGTCTCATTTACTTTATAATTCACTGTCCCGCATACTATGAACAACATAAAGATTGACTAGCTTTCTATTTACCTTGTCCTTGATTACCTTTTGGGTTACTATGGTTAGCTTCATGCTAGCGCTTTACTTTAATCAATGAACATGATGAGATACAATGATGATACTATTGTTTTATTCTAGATATGATGATATACTTGTGGCATTTAAGGGGTCTTGAGCTATTTCTCGAGTGCCTCTCCGTAAGGACTGATTCATTAGATGACCGCCCGGGAGAACAGTGCAACCATGAGGGTGGAATGGGACGCCCTTAGCTGAATAATTAGAGGAACTGGGATGTAGTTCGCTTCGCCATCATGCTGTTAATGGGGCTCGGTGTATGCGGCTCGCTCTGCCAAGGTTGGTTTGCCCCTTGGGGAGGAGTGTGGTGCATTTAGGAAACCTAACGGGCGGCTACAGCCTCAGGGAATCTTTGTAAAGGCTTCATAGTGAATCCCTGCCATTCACCTTGGGAGTGAATAAGGGTCTTGCAAGCCCGGGCTAGAGAGGGAATCACGACTTGTGGGTAAAGTGTGCAACCTCTGCAGAGTGTTATGAAAATGATATATCCATCATGCTCGCGGTTATGAGCGGCCAAGGGAGCTCCATTGATTAGAGACACATTGATCAGAGATGCTTTGTTTACAAATGATGATGAGGATAATGCTGGTTTCTATTGTGATTATGATTATGATTATGGTTTCTAGTATTCTTTTCGTTTGGAAAGAATACTTTTGGATTAACAACTTGGGTTAATGTTAAAACCTGGCTCTCTACTAGTAATAATTACCTGACCAACTAAAAGAAACTGCTTGACTTTAACCCCACATAAAGCTAGTCCACTACAGCCAAACGGGACATTTTTTGAGTACGTTGATGTGTACTCACCCTTGCTTTCACAAAACACCAGGTTGCCTTTGGTGCAATCTATGCTCAGGTAAAGAAGAAGGTGTTGAGGCGGATCTCCAGGAGTTCCAGGACTTCGACGAGTTCAGGGATTAGGCTAGCGACCTCCCCCAGTCAGCTGCTTATGGTGGGTTGTTTACATTGGCTACGTTTCGATTCTGTGTACTTTGATTTATATTATGTAAATGGCTCTAGTCTGTAATATTATTTCTTACTCTTTATTGTAATTCGAAGCATTGTGCTATGATGAGTCATCTATGTAATCGTTGTATACGTGAATTACTGATCCTGGCACATACATAGTTCGCATTCGGTTTACCTTCCAAAACCGGGTGTGACATAAGTGGTATCAGAGTTGTGCTGACTGTAGGACCGCTAGCCTAGAGTAGCATTGGCCGGTTTAAGGACTAATTGACTATTACTTCACCTCATCCTTGATTCTGCTTCAAAATATTAGTCACCTCGACAAATTCTATGTTGTGCTCCTATATGCCTCCTTGCCAAAATTATTTTATTCTGGTATGGTTTATACTTCTCTCAATCTATTAGACCTGATCTAACTCTTATGCTTGCGATATCTTTGTAGATGCCCCTAACCATGACCTTCTAGTCTCTTGGCATTCTTTCCTCTTCCATCATTAAGTTGCTACCATTTGACAATCATTATTACCTTGGTATTGACATGTTGCATCTTTTGGATTCTTCCATACCCTTATCCCTTAATTCAAACACTTAACCCTAAAAACTCTATTGCCTATTTAAACATTTCAGTTTATATGTCCATGACCTTCCTGTCTTTTGAGATCCTTTCCTATTCTATTGTTAAGTCGCTATCTTTTGGCAATTTGTACTCTCTTCGTCTTGGTATGCTTGTACCATTGGAATCTTGCATACTCTTATTTTTATATGTGCTAACCTTTATATCTCAATATCTGTTTAAGGCATTTCAGTTAATGTGCCCTTGACCACCCTTGTTTCTTAATGATCCATGAGCGGTCATTTTATTTTGCATATCCTTGCTAATCTCGTTGTCTCCTTGTAACTCCACTTGGTAATTAATTTTCTTTACTTCAACCATTTTGTTGGAACCTTACCTATCTTACCCTTGCTTGTTTTCTCCACTTTGTCAGTCTTACCTTAACTCTATCCATGGTTATGCTTTTCATCATTACCACCTTTACCCTTATCACCTTTATATCTTACCTTGATGTTTATCTTATACCAGCCTTTAAAATATCCTCTTTTCCATCTCAATCTGAGCATTGTATTGTACCTATTTCTCCATTGGTCGTACCTCTTATTTGTCACCTGCAAGTTTTTTAACTCTATCCTTTGTTGTGTTTTGTTTGTCATCTCCTTTACCCTTCTCATCACTCTATCCTTCCTTGGTGATTACATTATGTCTGATATCTAAAATCTCCAATCTCTTATCCTAATTTGAGACCAGTGTTTTACCTATCTCACCCTTGGCAATATCCTCTTCTTCACCGCGTGTAAGCCTTGACATAACTCCATCCTTTGTTGTACTTATACCACTAGCTCTTCAATGCCTTCGTCTTTTCCCTCATACCCTTGTTTGTTATCACCTCTGACCCTTGTGATATTTATGTCTTCAACCTAAATTCTTACCTTGAACTTTTCCTTTAAAAGCCTTCCCTTTCTTTCAACTCAGTTTGAGACTTGCGGGTTACCTATCTCTCTCTTGATTTCTTTTCACTTCTTGTCACCTTACAAGTTTTGTCTTAATTCCATCCTTTGTTATGTGTTTTATTTACTATCACCATCTCCTTGTCGTCCATCGATCTTGCCTTGATACTCATCTTTATTTTGGCTCTTTAAAAATCTCATCTCTTCCACCTCAATTGGAGAGTGGCAGTTTACTTATCTGGCCCTTGGATGTACCCTATCCTTTTCCATTTATAGGTCCTATTTTAACTCCATCCTTTATGCTACTCATATCCTTTGTCTTATGTCTATTTACCTCCTCTCCTACATCCTTGTCCGTTATCACCTTCAGACCCTCGTGATATATATTCCCTTGCCTTCCTGCTTACATTGAACCTACCCTTTGAAGCCTCCTCATTTCCATCCCTGTTCGGGGATAATGCATCATCTATTTCATCATTGACTGCTCCCAATTCTTTGACACCTTGCAAGTTTTGTCTAAAATACATCCTTTGTTGTGTGTTTGCTCATTATCACCTTAATCCTTGTCATCCCTCGATCTTTACCTTGATGCTTATCATATACTTGCATTTTAATGCCTCCCCTCCCATTTTAGTTCAAGAATGTTGTCTTACCCATCCCGCTCTTGGTTGTTCCCTTTTCCTCTGCCACATTGCAGGTCTTAGCTTTTGTTTGATATCACCCTTACCTTTGTAATCACTAGGTCTTACTTTGATGCTTATCATAGGTCCGCTTTTTGGAATCTCTCCTTTTCCATCTCAACTTGAGAGTGGTGTTCTGGCCATTATGCCCTTGGTTGTATCCTTTTCCTGGTCGCTTACAATGCTTGCTTTAACTCCATCCTTTATTGTGCTCATGCCCCTATCCTGCACGTCTTGTTCTTCTCCTCATCCTTCGACAACCTTAGAGAGTAGTTATTCCCTTTTCAAGAAAGACCACCATCTAACTAACAATAATGTATAGCAACGAGATGTTTGTTGTTGTATGCTTGTGATGTTTGTCCTTGTGTGATTACTGATTTGCTTCCTTGTGATGAGTGTTGATGTGTTGTGGCCCTTGGTCCGCAATGACATCAGTTTACTAGATGAGTGCCATAGAGTTAGGTAGTTGGGTGCTCTCCCTTTTCGCTCTTTAATCCATCTATGATCACCTTGTCTATCTATACCCTTCCCTCTTGCACCTGTCCGATTGACATCCTCCTACCTCTCTTAATCAGTCAAGATCAGAGTTGGCAGCATCATCACCAAGTGCGTATCAATGCTCCTGTTAAGGGGGTTAGCCGCTAACCCCGATGAAGACAATACGATCAACATCAACCAACAAGATCAGAGTGGCGCAGCGAAAGCGTGTGTGGGTCCTAACCCATAGGTCCATGAGATCCTCAAGAATTGCATCAATTGGTCTCAAGCATCTGAAGGTCGAAGCAACCAGTCCACAAGTTAAAGTTGTCAGAGTCAAAGCTGGGTTAGAAGAAGCTATGAAAGACTAATGAATAGGGATGGCAATGGATGTGATTTATCTGCGTACCCGCGGATAAAAAACCCATTGGGCACGGATTTGGGTACGTGTTTGTACCCATGGATACGAATACGGGTAGCACTTGATATCCGTGGATATTTTTGAAACTGGTACGAAAAATCAGTATCCATACCCAAATACCCGAATATCCGTTAAAATATCTTGTACTCCTGTCCCACAAGTGGCAGGCTTTTAAGCGACCATCGTAGTCGTCTCACTCCTAAAATGGTGGAAGCTTTGATGTGCAGTCAAAGTTGGCTTCGTCACACTCTTAAAGGTGAACTTTTCTTCATTTTTCCAATATGTTATATTTGAAGTATATAGATACTAATGTGCATGCAACTTTATTTTAGATGTTGGTGATGGAAGATTCAATAGTTTTTGGTCTTGCCTTAAAGATAATGAAGAAGACATGAAAGAAGAATCTTGTGTGTTGGCTGCTAATTCTGAATAACCAGCTAGTCTTTGGTGTTGATTCTTATGGCTTGTGTGTTTGTAATTTTATCAATTCAGATTTGATTTTGCTAGACAATTTTATATTGCTCGCTGTATGCCTTAATATATGTATCAGATTTCATTTGCTGGACAAATTCTGTATGGCTGTATGTTTTTATCATATTTAAATTTGTTGGACAAATATGATATCATGTTTGAATTTGTTGGATTTAAATATGTTGTATGTGTAGTGGGCAAACGAATATATCCACGGATATCCGTTGCCCGCGGGTAACGGATGCGGATACTGTTTGTTATCCATAGCGGGTAACGGGGTACGGGTTCGGATATCGGATATAAGTCGCGGATATGGATGTCCAGAGATACTATCCACGGATAGTTTACCCGTTGACATCCCTACTAATGAACCAATCTCATTTTCTTGCTAGCCTCTTCTTGAATCTCGAGGACGAGATTCTGTTAAGGGGGTTAGATTTGTAACACCCTGAATTTGGGGGTGTAAAATTTCTTTTCTAATATCCACCAAATTCAGGTGTTAATCTCTCATTTCTTCGATTTCCTTTCTCTTTTTCCTAAAAATGGAGAATTATTTTGTTTTATATTAGCGTAAACCTAGTGGAATGAGCCCTAGAGGCACTTTGGTTGTTGCATTCATGCCGTTGGATGGTGTTTCTAAGTGCAAAATATGTTTGAAACATGTTAACATATCTTATAGAAGCGCTCGGTAAATTTTCATATTTTCAGAATATTTTTCTATTTTCTGGAAACCAAAATCTATTTATTTGAGGAACTTAAAAATGTTTTTAGAAATTCTAATTATGTTTTTTGAGTTCATTAGGTGCCAAAACATTTATAGGAATTTTTCAGGAATTTTTGAAAGCATATATAATATTTTAAGCACAAAATATAGATTTCTAGGCTTTTCCGAATTTTAAAAATGGTAAAATCCGAATTTTAACCGAATTTTCATCTCGTCCGAACCCTAGATATATATATAAATGCCCAGCTTCATCTCGTCGAGCCCGTTTCAGAACACAAAACGGTTTCTTCAAATCCAATCCCTAGCTCCTGGTATTGCTCGCCGAAGTTCAGGGCGGTTCCAACTCCGGCGACAACTCCGGCGAGCAATTAATCCCAATCCGTGCATCGTCTGCCGAATCCGAGGGTACCGCTGCGTTCGTCTCCTCGAGGGCTTCATCGCAGCGCGTTTGGTTCGTCGATTGGATCACCAAATCTCCGGCAATCAATGGATTTCCTCTCAGCTCCGGCGAGGGTCTTCTTCCCCGGTGAGAACCTCCATTGTTGTACCTAGGGTTTCTTCGTGTTCTTCGTTTTCCCGTCCGTGCAGGGCCTCCCTCACTCTCCCCTCACCTTCCCCGGCGGCGGCGTCCCTCCTCCCTCCGTTTCCCCTCCGCAGTGGTGCCCCTTTCTCCCTCCCCGGCGGCGGTGGCGCTCGTGCTCCCGCGCCCCGCGCCCGCGCGCACCACACCCCGGCGGCAGAGGCGGCGGCCGCGCCCCGTGCGCCCTGTGCAGCCGCGCCCACGCCTGACTCGGCCTCCCCATGCGCAGCCCCTCCCCTTCTCCTCCCCTCTCTCTTCTATGGATGGGAGGAAGAAGAAGAAGATGAGGAGAGAAAGAAGACGATGGCAATTCTGTAAAATTAGTATGCGCGAATTACAGTATGGTTTAAAACATTCATAACTTTTGCATTTTAAACCCGATTCGATCCATTCAAGTTGCGTTAGATTCGTATTAAAATTATCTTGATTTAGAAATATTTATCCCCACTGTTGCACATTTTATTTAATTTATTTAAATATTTGTTTAACCAATGGCTACTGGAACGACAATTCAATTTTAAAATCTAATTTAGAAATTTGATTTGCGCATTTATAATTAGTCACCAACATGATTAACCTTAACTAAAATGTTTCTCATTAATAATTGTTTAGTTTAATCACGTTGTTTATTTATTAGTTTCTCATGGCGGTCCGCGCGTACCGTGCGCGTGCCGCGGTGCTGTTTCGCGCACGTCGTCGCGTGTCGTTTGCGAGTATCACGCGTGTTGTTCGTATGCGTTGTCGTGTGCCGTTCGCGTGTGTCACACGCCTTGCCACGTGTCGTTCGCGCGTATCACGCGTTGTCTGCGCGCTAAGTCATTTGTGTCCGCGCGTTGCGCACATCGTGTTTGCACGTCGTGCGTCGTTATTTCGTCTCGCTTAGAATCGCCCATACTCATTAAGTTACTTGCTTAACTGTCAACTATTAAAATAGTAAATTAGTCAAAACTTAGTAGTAGTATTAATTTAAATTAGATTAATATTAATTAATATAATTATGTTGAATTGGATGTTCTAATTAGTACTTGTTTAACGTAAACGCGCTAACCCCTCGACCATAGCTTCATCTATCGTGGTTCTTTTCCTCACATAACCGTAGAGGCGCTCTCTATTTTATATTGCTCGCTTTTATAACATTTTATCTTGTATGGTGTAATATTCTTATGCATATGTATATATTTGTTTGCTTGTGCCTGTTCATCTTCGCTTCGCGTCGTGAATAGATTGCGATCTGTTCCTGAGCTTCGAGGAATCGATGATCAAGATTTGGTGAACCACTGGTCCTGAGATCAAGCTCTTTGAGTTCTACAAGGCTGAAGATCCTGAGCATCTGTTTGGTGAAGGCAAGTGTCCTCTGACCCATTATGTCTCATTTACTTTATAATTCACTGTCCCGCATACTATGAACAACATAAGGATTGACTAGCTTTCTATTTACCTTGTCCTTGATTACCTTTTGGGTTACTATGGTTAGCTTCATGCTAGCGCTTTACTTTAATCAATGAACATGATGAGATACAATGATGATACTATTGTTTTATTCTAGATATAATGATATACTTGTGGCATTTAAGGGGACTTGAGCTGTTTCTCGAGTGCCTCTCCGTAAGGACTGGTTCGTTGGATGACCGCCCGGGAAAACAATGCAACCATGAGGGTGGAATGGGACGCCCTTAGCTGAATAATTAGAGGAATTGGGGTGTAGTTCGCTTCGTCGTCGTGCCGTTAATGGGGCTCGGTGTATGCGGCTCGCTCTGCCAAGGTTGGTTCGCCCCTTGGGGAGGAGTGCGGTGCATTTAGGAAACCTAACGGGCGGCTACAGCCTTAGGGAATCTTTGTAAAGGCTTCGTAGTGAATCCCTGGCCATTCACCTTGGGAGTGACTAAGACTCTTGCAAGCCCGGGCTAGAGAGGGAATCACGACTTGTGGGTAAAGTGCGCAACCTCTGTAGAGTGTTATGAAACTGATATATCAGCCGTGCTCACGGTTATGAGGGGCCAAGGGAGGTCCATTGATTAGAGACACATTGATCAGAGATGCTTTGTTTACAGATGATGATGAGGATAATGTTGGTTTCTATTGTGATTATGATTATGATATGGTTTCTAGTATTCTTTCTGTTTGGAAAGAGTACTTTTGGATTAACAACTTGGGTTAATGCTAAAACCTGGCTCTCTACTAGTAATAATTACCTGACCAACTAAAAGCAACTGCTTGACTTTAACCCCACATAAAGCTAGTCCACTACAGCCAAACGGGACATTTGCTGAGTACGTTGATGTGTACTCACCCTTGCTTTCACAAAACACCAGGTTGCCTTTGGTGCAATCTATGCTCAGGTAAAGAAGAAGGTGTCGAGGCGGATCTCCGGGAGTTACAGGACTTCGACAAGTTCGAGGATTAGGCTAGCGACCTCCCCCAGTCAGCTGCCTATGGTGGGTTGTTTACGTTGGCTATATTTCGATTCTGTGTACTTTGATTTATATTATGTAAATGGCTCTAGTCTGTAAGATTATTTCTTACTCGTTATTGTAATTCAAAGCATTGTGCTATGATGAGTCATTTATGTAATCGCTGTGTATGTGAATTACTGATCCTGGCACGTTCATAGTTCGCATTCGGTTTACCTTCCAAAACCGAGTGTGATAGCTGGCACCTGGGTCCCAGACCATAAATTGTCGTGCCACTCCTTCCCCTCTCGTCCCAAGACGCCGAGCAGAAGCCAGTCGCCAAGAACAGATTTGAGACCGCAGTAATGCCGCCGCCGTTGTTCTCCTAGAATGGACATCACTGGATCATCGATGGGTGTCTCTGGTGATTCTCGATGGCGCAAGCATACTACCATAGCACCAATTTGGCGTGCGGACGATCGGAGCACGAGCAGCGAACCACCAGAGCTTGGTGGATGCTAGGCTCCCGCACTGTACCGTGTGCACGATTCTCCGCTGCTCAACCATCGGTAAATCCCCTCCCATGTCGTTCACCACCATCCTCTATGTGATTCGCATATCTCTGCCTCGCGCTAGGCGCACTAGAACACTGGGGCGCCGCTCTCTGGCGAGGTACCGCCGTGGAGCCGTCTCCCTCGCCACCGCGCTCTGTGACTCGTGGGAGAAGATGATGTGCGAACCCTCGATCTATGAATGGGCGGCTCTGATTTGGTCAGAGTAACCCCCCCTTTCGTGAGTACACCCTGGGATCGTAGATATGATTTGGATGGCCCAGATCTTGTTAAGTGTACCGGTTCGGCCTGATTCGTTGTGGGTCGTTTGATCATGATCGGACGCTTGCAGATCGATCTAGGCATTTTAAAATCCAAAGTGTCAGTTATTGATCTAGTGGCTCGGGTGAGTTGGCTGGTTTGGATCTAATCTCAGCCCCCGATATCGGATCATGCGGCCAGGATGCTCCTGTACCCCTTCATGTGGCATTCTTCCTTAAGAGCCCCTGCACTTGTGTTAAAACAACCCGCGGTCCATACAAGTTCAAAAACTCCTTCAGAAAGGTCCTGGAATTTATGCAGAACCCCCTAGACTTTGTTAAAATAGTGTCCGCAGTCCAGAATCCTGAGGAAATTCAGAATTTATTTTAGAAAATGATTTTTAATACAAAAACAATACTAGAAACTTGTATAATTCATAGAAAATTCATATTAAGTCCAAATTGATCCATTCCAGTTTCTATAATTTTGTAATATTATTGTTTATCAACTAGTGTCTCTGTTTTGACATGAAAACCATATTAAAATTAATCTCCTAATTAATCTTGTACCTAGCACCTAGAACTTTTGGAAATTCATAACTTAAAATTCATAACTCCAAAATTAATTATTCATGTTCCTATGATCTTATTTTAATGAGTAGATTATTAATATGTATTTTTGTTCTTATGTTTGGTGTGATGTTAAGTTTGCCTATACCATGTTTGTCTGTATTGTTATGTTTAGAGTGAGGACATGTGTCATCTAAAACGCAAGTTGGTACCTGGAATCTCAAGTCCCAGGCAAGTTGTGCCCTTGATCACTTCTTTTACCCAGTCATGTTCTGATTAATCATAATGATCTGCATAGGTTAATTTTGATGGGACCCAATAGGTTACCCTAGTTTGACTACTTTATACCTTGCTCACCACTGAATATTTGGGGTAGTACCTGCTATTGCTTTATGTGGATTTGGGTATAGAGATACACATTATTCATGATTACACTTCTATTATCAGTTGTTATTTACTATTCATGTTAAGATCATTATGTTAATTGAAACATGGAGCGACCACCCGGGAAAACAGTGCTACCACAAGGGAGGAATGGGACCCCCTTGGCTGATTAATTACGAAAGCTAGTAGATGACTACCTTACCCGAAAGGGGCAAGGGCAGTAGGGGAGTGGTCAGTGTAGGGAGGTCCTTGGGTTGATTTTGCTGCGATGGCGGTCAGGCGAGGGATCGCTGCATTGGAGCTTCCTATAAACTGTAGCGGGTTTTCTGAAGCTAGTGGAACTTTGTAAAGGCCTCGTAGTGTTACCCTGTCTTGCTTCCTTGGTAAAGGTGTATGGGGCCCGTACAACCCTGTGGCAGATGGGTAACATGACTTATGCGTAAAGATGCGCAACCTCTGCAAAGTGTAAAACTGGTATATCAGCCGTGCTCACGGGCATGAGTAGCTCGGACCCTCACATGATTAATTTATGGAACTAAATTCAATTTATCATGTGCATTGCATCGTAGGTGTTGTTATTACTTTTGTTCTACTACTTTATTGGGTTGGTATTTACTTATACTTAGTAATTGCTAATAAAATTTTGAACAACTTTAAAAGTGTCGGGGACCATAATTAGGGGTACCCTCAAGACCCCTAAATCTCAGCTGGTAACCCCCATCAGCACAAAGCTGCAAAGGCCTGATGGGTGCGATTAAGTCAAGGATCAGTCCATTCAAGGGACATGATCGTGCCTCGCCCGAGCCTAGCCTCGGGCAAGGGAAGCCGACCCCGGAGAACCTACGTCTCGCTCGAGGACCCCCCCTCCAGCAATGGGCACACTATCGGCTCGCCCGAGGCCCAGTCTTCACCAAGAAGCAACCTTGGCCACATCGCCACGCCAACCGACCAAATCGCAGGGGCGTTTAATGCAAAGGTGGCCTGACACCTTTATCCTGACGCACGCCCTCCAGTCGACAGAGCCGAAGTGACCGCAGTCACTTCGCCGCTCTACTGACCGGTCTGACAAGAGGACAGCGCCGCCTGCGCCGCTCCGACTGCTGAGCCACCCGATAGAGTGAGGCTGACAGCAGCCAAGGCTGGCTTCGGGCGTCATAGGAAACTCCGCCTCGCCCGACCCCAGGGCTCGGACTCGGGCTCACCCCCGGAAGACGGCGAACTCCGCTTCGCCCGACCCAGGGCTCGGACTCGGGCTCAGCCCCGGAAGACGGTGAACTCCGCTCCGCCCGACCCAGGGCTCAGACTCGAGCTCAGCCCTGGAAGACGGTGAACTCCGCTCCGCCCGACCCAGGGCTCGGACTCGGGCTCAGCCCCGGAAGACGGTGAACTCTGCTCCGCCCGACCCAGGGCTCGGACTCGGGCTCAGCCCCGGAAGACGGCGAACTCCGCTCCGCCCGACCCAGGGCTCGGACTCGGGCTCAGCTCGGGAAGATGGCGAACTCCACTCCGCCCGACCCAGGGCTTGGACTCCGGCTCAGCCCCGGAAGACGGCGAACTCCGCTCCGCCCGACCCAGGGCTCGAACTCGAGCTCAGCCCCGGAAGACGGCGAACTCCGCTCCGCCCGACCCAGGGCTCGGACATGGGCTCAACCCCGGAAGACGACAAACTCCGCCTCGCCCGACCCCAGAGCTTGGACATGGGCTCAGCCCCAGGAGACGACGGACTCCGCTTCGCCCGACCCCCGGGGCTCGGACTCAGCCCTGGCCTCAGCCGACGGTCTCCGCCTCGCCCGACCCAGGGGCTCGGACTCGACCACGGCCACGGAAGACAGACTCGACCTCGACCTCGGAGGAGCCTCCACCTCGCCCAGCCTAGGGCACGGACCGACCACGTCAACAGGAAGCGCCATCATTACCCTACCCCGAGCTGACTCAGGCTACGGGGAACAAGACCGGCGTCCCATCTGGCTCGCTCCGCCAGATAGGCAATGATGGCGCCCCGCACGCTCTGTGATGACGGCGGCTCTCGGCCCCCTTACGGAAGCAAGAGGACGTCAGCAAGGACTCGACAGCCCCGACAGTTGTCCTTCCGCCAGGCTCCAGCACTCCTCCGACGGCCACGACACCACACGAACCGGGTGCCAAAACCTCTCTGGCTGCCACGACGGCGTGTACTTAGGGCGCTAGCTCTCCTCCGCTAGACACGTAGCACTCTGCTACACTCCCCATTGTACACCTGGATCCTCTCCTTACGCCTATAAAAGGAAGGACCATGGCCCTCTTACAGAGGGTTGGCCCGCGCGGAGAAGGACGGGACGGCGCTCGTGCAAGGCCGCTCGCTCCCACTCCCGCGTGGACGCTTGTATCCCCCTACTGCAAGCGCACCCGACTCAGGCGCGGGGCTAACACGAATGCTGCGGGATCCACTCTCTCACGCCTGCCTCCCTCCGGCTGCTTCCTTTCCCCCCTTCATGTTCCGCCTTGCGTCGACCCATCTGGGCTGGGGCACATGGCGACAATTCACTCGTCGGTCCAGGGACCCCCCGGGTTTCGAAACACCGACAGTTGGCGTGCCAGGTAGGGGCCTGCTGCGTGTTGACGAACAGCTTCCCGTCAAGCTCCAGATGGGTAGTCTCCAGCAACCTTTCCAGCCCGGGACGGTGCTCCGTTTCGGGAATCTTGAGTTCATGTCCCTCGACGGCAGCTACGACATGATACTCCTTCTCCCGCCGTGCGACAGCGACAATGGCGGTCGACAACCCGCTCGCTGGTGGGAAAATCGACGACGCCTTCCCCACGTGGTGGAAGGACGACATTCAGGCTTGTCCCGTCCCCTCCCTTGCCGACGGAGGAGGAGGCGGGGCAACCAAGGCCAAGCGGGAAGCGGCACCTCGTTGGCTGTCGAGCGAGTCGACGGCACCGGCGCCCCCAACGGAGGGCGCATCGGGCATCGATCTCGCGTCTAAGACAAAGACGAGCGCCGCCTCCCCGCAACACGCCAATCTCAAGCAAATGCACGACGCCAGCATGCTCGCGAAGGACTTGCTGGGCGTCACCCTCGTACCTGAGACAACGGTGCAGTCAGTTCCAGACGCGACCTCGTCACCGACCGTCAACCGAAAGGTACCGACCGATTCCCGTCTCGTGTCTTTTGGATTCAGCCTCGACCCACCAAGCGACTCCGCTTCGGTGAGCACTCTCTTAGAGGTGAGTCCAAACCCTCTGGGGTATCGTGTGCGGTCACCCTGGGACCGACTGACGGCCGACTCGACCTACGAGCCCTCGGGGTCCGAGGAAGATGGCGAGCCCGACCTCTGTTGGGATTTCTCCGGACTTGGTAACCCCAGTGCCGTGCGGGACTTCATGACCGCATGTGACTACTGCCTTTCCGACTGTTCCGACGGCAGCTGTGGCCTCGACAATGAGGACCGCGGCCCAAGTCATGAATGTTTCCACGTCGATCTAGGGGGTCCCGGCGAAGGCAACCATCTTGGTATGCCAGAAAATGGTGATCCCCCTAGGCCCGCGCCTCGCGTTGACATCCTTCGGGAGCTAGCTGCGGTCCCCGTCCCGGCGGGGGGTCCTGACCCACAGCTCGAGCATATCCGCGAGAGGCAGGCCAGGCTCGACGAGGGAGCAGGAACGCTTGTGCCGATCCGCCGGGACATCGGGCAGGCATGGGCGGTCCAACCCCCGGCCGGAGAAGCGCGTCATCTCCCCCAGGACATCCAGCACCGCATCGCCGACGACGTCAGGGTGAGGCCGCCGCCGGATTCCAGCGGAGTCGGCCGGAACCTGGCTGCAGCGGCAATACTCCTCCGCGCGATGCCGAAGCCATCAACCACCGAGGGGCGGCGTATCCAGGGAGAGATCAAGAATCTCCTGGAGGACGCCGTGGTCCGACGGGCCAAAAGCTCTGCCTCCCGAAGGCAGGGGTTCCCCTCAGAACATCGCGCCGCGACTTCCCGATTCATGCGGGAAGCCTCGGTCCACTCCGGGCGCACGCGCAACACAGCGCCTGCAGTCCCGGGTCGCCTCGGCAACGAGCGTCATCATCACAGCCATCGGGCCCACCTCGACAACAAGGCGCGCCGAGGCTACCACCCCAGGCGTGGGGGACGCTACGACAGTGGGGAGGATCGGAGTCCTTCGCCCGAACCACCCGGTCCGCAGGCTTTCAGCCGCGCCATATGACGGGCACCGTTCCCGACCCGGTTCCGAACCCCGACTACTATCACAAAGTACTCGGGGGAGACGAGACCGGAACTGTGGCTCGCGGACTATCGGCTGGCCTGCCAACTGGGTGGAACGGACGATGACAACCTTATCATCCGCAACCTCCCCCTGTTCCTCTCCGACACCGCTCGAGCCTGGCTGGAGCACCTGCCCCCGGGGCAGATCTCCAACTGGGACGACCTGGTCCAAGCCTTCGCCGGCAATTTCCAGGGCACGTACGTGCGCCCTGGGAACTCCTGGGATCTCTGAAGCTGCCGCCAGCAGCCGGGAGAGTCTCTCCGGGACTACATCCGGCGATTCTCGAAGCAGCGCACAGAGCTGCCCAACGTCACCGATTCAGATGTCATCGGCGCGTTCCTCGCCGGCACCACCTGCCGCGACCTGGTGAGCAAGCTGGGTCACAAGACCCCCACCAGGGCGAGCGAGCCGATGGACATCACCACCAAGTTCGCCTCTGGCCAGGAGGCGGTTGAGGCCATTTTCCGGAAGGACAAGCAGCCCCAGGGCCGCCCACAGAAGATGCTCCCGAGGCGTCAACTCAGCGCGACGCCAAGAAGAAGGGCAAGAAGAAGTCGCAAGCGAAACGCGACACCGCCAACGCGGACCTTGTCGCCGCCGCCGAGCACAAGAACCCTCGAAAACCTCCCGGAGGTGCCAACCTCTTCGACAAGATGCTCAAGGAGCCGTGCCCCTATCATCAGGGGCCCGTCAAGCACACCCTTGAGGAGTGTGCCATGCTTCGACGACACTTCCACAAGGCCGAGCCACCCGCGGAGGGTGGCAAGGCCCTCGACGACGCAAAGGAGGAAGATCACAAGGCAGGAGGGTTCCCCGAGATCCGCGACTGCTTCATGATCTACGGTGGGCAAGTGGCGAATGCCTCGGCTCGGCACCGCAAGCAAGAGTGTCGGGAGGTCTGCTCGGTAAAGGTGGCGGCGCCAGTCTACCTAGACTGGTTCGACAAGCCCATCACCTTCGACCAGGCCGACCATCCAGACTACGTGCCGAGCCCGGGGAGATACCCACTCGTTGTCGACCCCATCATCGGCAACGTCAGGCTCACCAAGGTCCTCATGGACGGAGGCAGCAGCCTCGACATCATCTACGCCGAGACCCTCGGGCTCCTACGGATCGATCTGTCCTCGGTCCGGACGGGCGCTGCGCCTTTCCACGGGATCGTCCCCGGGAAGCGCGTTCGACCCCTCGGACAACTCGACCTTCCCGTCTGCTTCGGGACGCCCTCCAACTTTCGAAAGGAGACCCTCACGTTCGAAGTGGTCGGGTTTCAAGGAACCTACCACGAAATGCTGGGGAAGCCATGCTACGCCAAGTTCATGGTCGTCCCCAACTACACCTACCTCAAGCTCAAGATGTCGGGCCCCAACGGGGTCATCACCGTCGGGCCCACGTACCGACACGCATACGAATGCGATGTGGAGTGCGTGGAGTACGCCGAGGCCCTCGCCGAATCCGAGGCCCTCATCGCTGACCTGGAGAGCCTCTCTAGGGAGGCGCCCGATGTGAAGCGCCACGCCGGCAACTTCGAACCAGCAGAGACGGTCAAGTCCGTCCCTCTCGACCCCTGCAACGACGCCTCCAAGCAGATCCGGATCGGTTCCGAGCTCGACCCCAAATAGGAAGCAGTGCTCGTCGACTTTCTCCGTGCAAACGCTGACGTTTTCGCGTGGAGTCCCACGGACATGCCCGGCATACCGAGGGAAGTCGCCGAGCACTCTCTGGATATTCGAGCTGGGGCCTGACCCGTGAAGCAGCCTCTGCACCGATTCGACGAAGAAAAGCACAGAGCCATAGGCGAGGAGATCCACAAGCTACTGGCGGCATGGTTCATCAAAGAGGGTATCACCAGATCAGGATGAAGGAGTCTGACCAGTTCGCGACTTCATTCATCACACCCTTCGGCATGTACTGCTATGTTACAATGCCGTTTGGTTTGAGGAATGCGGGGACAACGTACCAGCGATGCATGAACCATGTGTTTGGCGAACACATCGGCCAAATGGTCGAGGCCTACGTCGATGACATCGTAGTCAAGACGAGGAAGGCCTCCGACCTTGAAGCGACATTCCGATGTCTCAAGGCGAAAGGCGTGAAGCTTAATCCCGAAAAGTGTGTCTTCGGGGTCCCCCGAGGCATGCTCTTAGGGTTCATCGTCTCCGAGCAGGGCATCGAAGCCAACCCGGAGAAGATCGCAGCCATCACCAGCATGGGGCCAATCAAGGACTTGAAAGGCGTACAGAGGGTCATGGGATGTCTCGCGGCTCTGAGCCGCTTCATCTCCCGCCTCGGCGAAAGAGGTCTGCCTCTGTACCGCCTCTTAAGGAAAGCTGAGTGCTTCGCTTGGACTCCCGAGGCCGAGGAAGCCCTCGGGAACCTGAAGGCGCTCCTCACGAACGCGCCCATCTTGGTACCCCCGCTGCCGGAGAAGCCCTCTTGATCTACGTCGTCGCAACAACCCAGGTGGTTAGCGCCGCGATCGTGGTTGAGAGACGAGAAGAAGGGCATGCATTGCTCGTCCAGAGGCCAGTCTACTTCATCAGTGAGGTACTGTCCGAGACCAAGATTCGCTACCCACAAATCCAGAAGCTGCTGTACGCGGTGATCCTGACACGGCGGAAGTTGCGACACTACTTCGAGTCTCATCCGGTGACTGTGGTGTCATCCTTCCCCCTAGGAGAGATCATCCAGTCCCGAGAGGCCTCGGGTAGAATTGCGAAGTGGGCAGTGGAGATCATGGGCGAGACGATCTCTTTCGCCCCTCGGAAGGCCATCAAGTCCCAGGTCTTGGCGGACTTCGTGGCTGAATGGGCCGACACCCAGCTCCCGACGGCTCCGATCCAACAAGAGCTCTGGACCATGTTTTTAGATGGGTCGCTGATGAAGACGGGGGCCAGCGCAGGCCTCCTCTTCGTCTCGCCCCTCGGAAAGCACCTACGCTATGTGCTACGCCTCCACTTCCCGGCGTCCAACAATGTGGCAGAGTACGAGGCTCTGGTAAACGGGTTGCAAATCGCCATCGAGCTAGGGGTCCGACGCTTCAACGCTCGCGGTGATCGCAGCTCGTCATCGACCAAGTCATGCAGAACTCTCACTGCCACGACCCGAAGATGGAAGCCTACTGCGATGAGGTTCGACGCCTGGAAGACAAGTTCTACGGGCTCGAGCTCAACCACATCGCCCGACGCTACAACGAGACTACGGACGAGCTGGCTAAAATAGCCTCGGGACGAACAACAGTTCCCCCAGATGTATTCTCCCGAGACCTGCATCAACCCTCCGTCAAGACCGAGGACACGCCCGAGCCCGAGGCACCTTCGGCTCTGCCCGAGGCACCTTCGGCTGAATCCGAGGTATCCTCGGCTCAGTCCGAGATACCCTCGGCCCAGTCCGAGGTACCCTCGGCACGGTCCGAGGTACCCTCGGCTCAGCCCGAGGTACCCTCGGCCCCCGAGGGTGAGGCACTGCGCGTCGAGGGGGAACCGAGTGAGGTCACGCCTAATCAAAGCTGGCAGACCCCGTACCTGCAATATCTCCACTGAGGGGAGCTGCCCCTCGACCAAGCCGAAGCTCGGCGGTTGGCGCGGCACGCTAAGTCTTTCGTCTTGCTGGGGGATGGGAAGGAGCTCTACCACCGCAGCCCCTCAGGCATCCTCCAGCGATGCATTTCCATCGCCGAAGGCCAGCAGCTCTTGCAAGAGATACACTCGGGGGCTTGCGGCCATCACGCAGCACCTCGAACCCTCGTTGGAAACGCCTTCCGACAAGGATTCTACTGGCCGACGGCCGTGGCTGACGCTACTAGAATTGTCCGCACCTACGAAGGGTGTCAGTTCTACGCGAGGCAGACCCACCTGCCCGCTCAGGCTCTGCAGACCATACCCGTCACTTGATCGTTTGCTGTGTGGGGTCTGGACCTCGTTGGCCCCTTGCAGAAGGCACCCGGGGGCTACACGCACCTGTTGGTTGCCATCGACAAATTCTCCAAGTGGATCGAGGTCCGACCCCTAAACAGCATCAGGTCCGAACAGGCGGTGGCGTTCTTCACCAACATCATCCATCGCTTTGGGGTCCCGAACTCCATCATCACCGACAACGGCACCCAGTTCACTGGCAGAAAGTTCCTGGACTTCTGCGAGGATCACCACATCCGGGTGGACTGGGCTGCCGTGGCTCACCCCATGACGAATGGGCAAGTAGAGTGTGCCAACGGCATGATTCTACAAGGACTCAAGCCTCGGATCTACAACGACCTCAACAAGTTCGGCAAGCGGTGGATGAAGGAACTCCCCTCGGTGGTCTGGAGTCTGAGGACAACACCAAGCCGAGCCACGGGCTTCACACCGTTCTTTCTGGTCTATGGGGCCGAGGCCATCTTGCCCACAGACCTAGAATACGGTTCCCCGAGGGCGAGGGCCTACACCGACCGAAGCAACCGAGCCAATCGAGAAGACTCACTGGACCAGCTGGAGGTGGCTTGGGACATGGCCTTACTACACTCGGCGCGGTACCAGCAGTCCCTGCAACGCTACCACGCCCGAGGGGTTCGGTCCCGAGACCTCCAGGTGAGCGACCTGGTGCTTCGGCTGCGACAAGACACCCGAGGGCGGCACAAACTCACGCCTCCCTGGGAAGGGCCGTTCGTCATCGCCAAGGTTCTGAAGCCCGGAACATACAAGCTGGCCAACAGTCAAGGCGAGGTCTACAGCAACGCTTGGAACATCCAACAGCTACGTCGCTTCTACCCTTAAGATGCTTTCAAGTTGCTCGTATACCTCGTTCACACACCAAGTCTGGTCGTCAAGGAAGGGTCAGCCTTGCCTCGGCAAAGCCCGACCCTCCCTCGGGGGCTAGAAGGGGGCAACCCCCTCTGCGTCAAAATTTTCCTCGAAAAAAGAAAAAAAAATCTTTTCTGCCAGAATGCCTTTCGTGCTCTTCGACTACTTCAAAAGTGGATCCTGAAAACGACGGAGTACACGTAAGCAGCCAAGGCTGACCGAGCCGAGGGACTCCTACGCCTCCGGGATACGGATACCTCACTCATCACCTTCTGCGATAAGTAACTCGCGCTCGGATAAGTGACTCTGCGGACCGAACAAGTCTTTATGCTCGAGAGCTCCTCTACCGAAATGATTTTTCGGGCCTTCTCGACTGCGTCGGTAACAGAACCCTATGGACAAGTAAGAGCGCGCGTAAGCGGCAAGGCCGACCGAGCCGAGGGATTCCTACGCCTCCGGGATACGGATACCTCACTCATCACCTTCCGTGAAAAGCAACTCTCACCTGCACAAACAATTCTGTTACCGACAAATGAGTCTGGATACTCGAAACAAGAGGAAAAGGAACACAACTTTACAACACGACGATGGTGTGTTTAGGCCTCGGCGGCCGCAGAAAACATACACACACTACAAGACAACCTGATCCTGCAGGCTCAGACGTCGACAGCCGAAGGGGGCAGCAGCACCCTCGACACCAACTACACCTTCGGCGGGGTCTGACCTAGCCTCGGACGGCGACGCGGTCGGAGGGCCCCCACTCTGAAGGACGACATCAGCACCACGCCCGGGCCATCGCCGCCAGGGTCTTCTTCGAGAATCCGGCCCGAGCAGGCGGCTCGGCCGGCCACCCCGAGGCCTCGGCCAGCTGACCCCCAAAGACATCAGCTCGGCTTGTGGCCTCGGCAGCTCAACTCCGGCGTCGGTTCCGCCAGTGGACGACCCGGCCAGGCTCTGGCCAACTACACCTCCTTTGCGAAGCCAACTCCGCCTCCGTCCGTGCTGACACCGCTACCTCTGGCTTCGGCTCATCGAAGGGTGGCCGAGGGGTTCCTTTAACTAAGCAAGAGGGGCCTCGAACAGCAAGGCCGACCGAGCCGAGGGACTCCTACGCCTCCGAGATATGGATACCTCACTCGTCTCCTTCGCACGAGGCGACTCACACTTGGTGAAGCGGTTCAGATAATCGACAAGGCGAGTCTCAGTGCTCGAAATGAAGAAAAAACACGGCTCTGTGCCGAAAATACGTACACGTTCAGGCCTCGACAGTCGCATTGAACAAAACATCGGCACTCAAAGTGCCATTACAAATGGAGCTCCGGTTCCGTCTCCGCGGGAACGAACAACCCCCCAAGATTGGGGGACCCGCGGAGCAATTGAGGGCCGACGGGTGGGCCGCCACCGCCCGATCCGGCAACAGCGACAACGACCTCTGCCCTGGGCGACGAAGCAGCTTCAGCAACAGCTTTGGGGCAGGTAGGGCTCTCGTTCACCGAGGACGAGAACCAGCCATTCAAGCCAGGAGACGGAGGCCTAGGGGTGCGGGCGGAGTTGGCAATCTCGTCGGTAGAGAAGCCTTCTCCGGCTGCCACCGCCTCAACACCGCGCCAGCGGGCGCCGGACGCCTCAAAGCGCACTGGCAGGTCCTCACCCTCGCCGGAGCCGCCCAGAACATGAGCGCCGCCCTCGCGGCACACGACGTGCTGGGCGACCCACTGACGTGGTTGTCGGCGCGAGGAAGGCCTGGACGTGGCCGGCCCGCACGCGGCGCGACCATCGTCCGGACGAAGGACGGAATGCTGCACCCTGGCTGAGCAGCGGCGGTCCGCCTACCCCGGCGTGGCTGAGGGAGGCCTCCGCGGAGCTAGAAGATGCCTTTCTCCCCCAGACGCCAGGGGAAGAAAAGGTTACCGACCCACACGGAGGCGGCCCCCTGACTCGCCTCACCCTCCGCCCCAGCAAGGATGATGAAGATCCTTGAAGCCGAGGGCGGGGCAGAGGCCACAGCCTGGTTTGCTCCTCCCCACCCAGAGGCTGGTGGTCACCGTCTTGGGTGACCACCGGCGAGGGGATGCAGCCAGGCTGCATGATGAAAATCCTTGAAGCCGAACGATGGCTGAAAGGTACCGACTTCCACGAAGTTGCGTTCCTCTGACGACAAGGCGGAAGGATTGCAGGCGTCCCCCATCCGGGGGCTCGGAAGGTGGAAAGACACGACGCATAAGGGAGCGCGAAGACATGGTCGCCTTTCAAAGGGGTCACCCTCCTTTTAAAGGTGACTCTCTCCACTTGCGTCCTCAACCGTTGCGGGTTGAGTCTTCTCCAACACGCTCCAAGATTCTCCCCCCCCCCCCCACGATGCGGGGGCTGGGTCCCACACGTCATGCAAGCCGGTCCAGGGGAGAAGAAGCCAAACCGCCACGTGCGCGCGGTGCATGCAACCACCCGGCGGTTACAAGCACTCCTCCACTTTCGCCCAGACCAGCGGGTGAAAGGGCGGACAGCCACGCCGGCGGCATGCAACTGTGCCAAGTAGGCGCGCCCCTTCGACTCCAACGAGCCTAGCATGGAGGTCCAGGCCCACGCGTCATGCAACCGGCGCGCCGGTTGCTACGTGTGAGCAACTGCACCGCCACTCACGCCACTACCGCGCCTCCTCGACTGCGGAGTTAATACCACGACTCGAGGCAACCCTGCAGTGCCAGCCAAGCGCGACGGTCAAATGCGGTCAAAATTGGGCCGGCAGTAATGGCGGTGACAGGCGGGCAGAAGCAGCGGTCACGTCGTCAGCCAAGCTCACGTCCCATCCAGGGGCAGCGGGGGAGCCCTCTCTCACGGCGTGAAGACGGCGCGCCCGTGATCCGTTCCTCGAACGGCGCGCGCATGCGCAACGACCGCCTCGCGAACCACTCGCCCCGTCGCATTAACTCCGCGGCAGGGCAGGCGGCGCCTCAGGCGGGAGAAGCAAGCGACGCTTCGCCTTCGCCATAATGACAGCGTCGAAAAAGGTACGCCACGTCAGTTGACTTCGCATCCTTTTCCTTTTCCTCTTTCTCTCTCTTACAACAGGGACCGGGAAAGAGGGATACCCCGAAAGGGACCCTTCTCCGTGAAGGAAACAGGCTCCGAGCCTCCCCACTGATCAGAGGTTCGAAGGCCGGCCCCTCGGAGGGGTTCAACAGCCGCCTCAGATCGATTGGGTTCTGCGCCCACTACTGGTCAGAGGTTCGATGGCCGGCCCCTCGAAGGGTTCAACGGCCGCCTCAGGCCACTCGGGCTCCACGCCCACTACTGATCAGGGGTTCGTAGGCTGGCCCTCGAAGGGTTCACAGTCGCCTCAGACACAGAGCGAGGGATGACCATGGGTACGTTCGATACATAACCAAGGCTCGGGCTACGCTCCCGAGGTACCCTAGGACATTTTCGAGACCAGCGGGAACGATCTTGTAACGGAATCCCATCAGAGGGAGGCATCGAGCCCTCGGACCCCGTCGACAGGGGACCGGGTCCGGCAGATCACCCGCAGGTACTTTTGGGCGCGCCTCTGGGCCTCTAGCCGACCCCTATCAAATGGGGCACGGACGTCCGCTCGGATTACCCGCCAGCAGCTCACCGGAAACACCATGTTCGGCGCCCTCCGAGAACAACATGGCGCTTTCCCCCCTCCTCCTTGCGGAAAGGCGGCGCAGGGGCATATGTAAAAAAGACGAGTCTGTATTTGACCGTCCTCTCGCCCTGTGTAGAGGCTCGGGGGCTGCTCTCGCAAACCTGGCTCCGGCCAAACCGTTGGCAGCGTCAACATACCAGCCCGAGAACTTGGGACCCGACCGTGCACTCGGGCTACGACCAGCTCGCATGAGGGAACAACTAGACCAGCCGAAGTGTTGCGAAACGCACTAAGACCTCGAAGGAGTAAAACTACTCCTCCGAGGCCTCGGGGGCTACACACGGCGGGTGCGCTCGTGCGCACCCACCGGAACAGAATGCAACCGAAAAATGCTGGTCCCCTTGCAAAAAAGTGCGACAAAAGCCTCCAAGCGAGTATTAGTACTCCCTTGGAGGCTCGGGGGCTACTGTCGGGGACCATAATTAGTGGTACCCTCAACACCCCTAAATCTCAGCTGGTAACCCCCATCAGCACAAAGCTGCAAAGGCCTGATGGGTGCGATTAAGTCAAGGATCGGTCCATTCAAGGGACATGATCGTGCCTCGACCGAGCCTAGCCTCGGGCAATGGAAGCCGACCCCGGGGAACCTACGTCTCACCCGAGGACCCCCCTCCAGCAACGGGCACACTATCGGCTCGCCCGAGGCCCAGTCTTCACCAAGAAGCAACCTTGGCCACATCGCCATGCCAACCGACCAAATCGCAGGGGCGTTTAATGCAAAGGTGGCCTGACACCTTTATCCTGACGCACGCCCTCCAGTCGACAGAGCCGAAGTGACCGCAGTCACTTTGCCGCTCTACTGACCGGTCTGACAAGAGGACAGCGCCGCCTGCACCGCTCCGACTGCTGAGCCACCCGACAGAGTGAGGCTGACAGCAGCCAAGGCCGGCTTCGAGCGTCATAGGAAACTCCGCCTCGCCCGACCCCAGGGCTCGGACTCGGGCTCACCCCTGGAAGACGGCGAACTCCGCTTCGCCCGACCCAGGGCTCAGACTCGGGCTCAGCCCCGGAAGACGGCGAACTCCGCTCCGCCCGACCCAGGGCTCGGACTCGGGCTCAGCCCCAGAAGACGGCGAACTCCGCTCTGCCCGACCCAGGGCTCGGACTCGGGCTCAGCCCCGGAAGACGGCGAACTCCGCTCCGCCCGACCCAGGGCTCGGACTCGGGCTCAGCCCCGGAAGACGGCGAACTCCGCTCCGCCCGACCCAGGGCTCGGACTCGGGCTCAGCCCCGGAAGACGACGAACTCCGCTCCGCCCGACCCAGGGCTCGGACATGGGCTCAACCCCGGAAGACGACGAACTCCGCCTCGCCCGACCCCAGGGCTCGGACATGGGCTCAGCCCTAGGAGACAACGGACTCCGCTTCGCCCGACCCCCGGGGCTCGGAGTCAGCCCTGGCCTCAATCGACGGTCTCCGCCTCGCCCGACCCAGGGGCTCGGACTCGACCACGGCCACGGAAGACAGACTCGACCTCGACCTCGGAGGAGCCTCCACCTCGCCCAGCCTAGGGCACGGACCGACCACGTCAACAGGAAGCGCCATCATTACCCTACCCCGAGCTGACTCAGGCTACGGGGAACAAGACCGGCGTCCCATCTGGCTCGCTCCGCCAGATAGGCAATGATGGCGCCCCGCACGCTCTGTGACGACGGCGGCTCTCGGCCCCCTTACGGAAGCAAGAGGACGTCAGCAAGGACTCGACAGCCCCGACAGTTGTCCTTCCGCCAGGCTCCAGCACTCCTCCGACGGCCACGACACCACACGAACCGGGTGCCAAAACCTCTCCGGCTGCCACGATGGCGTGTACTTAGGGCGCTAGCTCTCCTCCGCTAGACACGTAGCACTCTGCTACACTCCCCATTGTACACCTGGATCCTCTCCTTATGCCTATAAAAGAAAGGACCAGGGCCCTCTTACAGAGGGTTGGCCCGCGCGGAGAAGGACGGGACGGCGCTCGCGCAAGGCCGCTCGCTCCCACTCCCGCGTGGACGCTTGTATCCCCCTACTGCAAGTGCACCCGACTCAGGCGCGTGGCTAACACGAAGGCTGCGAGATCCACTCTCTCACGCCTGCCTCCCTCCGGCTGCTTCCTTTCCCCCCTTCGCGTTCCGCCTTGCGTCGACCCATCTGGGCTGGGGCACGCGGCGACAATTCACTCGTCGGTCCAGGGACCCCCCGGGTTTCGAAACACCAACAAAAAGCAATGCTCAGCTTCAACCATATCCTTTGGTAAGCCTTACACTTCACGTGAGCTCCCACTTTTGACAAGTTCATGCACATTATTCCCCACAACTTGTTGAGCGATGAACGTATGTGAGCTCACTCTTGCTGTCTCACCTCCCACAGGTCAAGAATAGATACCGCATGATGAGGCGCATGGAGGATGATATGACGAGTTCGTGAGAGGTCTAGGCCGTCGTCTCCCAGTCAACTTTGGGTTGCTAGACCGTGTCTTCATATGATGTAATTATTTATTTATTTTGTACAGAAACCCTATTATATAGTAAAGATGTGACATTCATTTCTGTACCACTATTCATAATATGTGTGAGACTTGGTCCCAGCACACCTGGTGATTATTTCGCGCCCGAGTTTTAGACCCCTAAAACCTAGGTGTGACATGCAAGATATCTCATATTCTTTCAGCTCCTCCTTGTCTGCCTTGGACAGTTCCTGGCCACCCAGGTGCCGAAGGTAAAAATCTCTCTCCTGAAGAAGTATCAACAACTTTTTTCCCTTTATTAGGCACTGTGGCCATGCTTTCTTCTGCAGCCACAGCTATCACTTCTACAACCATATCTGATATAAGCTTGTCAATTCCTGACATTGTGGTTGCGAGTTTTGCAGCTTCGGCAGCAACTTCGGCTTCGGCACTTGCAGTAGTTATCATTTTGCCCGCTGAGGCTGAAGGCGGTGTTCGCTCAATGGCTTGCATCACGTTGACTATTCTTCATTTCTTTTGCCCTTCATCTTTATCCTTTGCAGCCGACGGTTGTTCTTTCTTCTGTAAAAATTTCATCAGTTCCGGCCTCAGGGGACTTAGCAGCTTGATGGGCAGGGAGTCAGTCATTACCTTTAAAATTTCTACTACTTTGGCAGCAGAGGGTGTTGAAGGAGCTTCGTCTGTTTCACTCACCTTTGGCTCAGCAGAGGAAGTTGTATCGAGCCTTCGTTTTTTAGGTGTCGCCTTTGTGGCTCGGGAGCTGTTTTCGCTTTCTTCGAAATTTTTTCATCTTTTATCAGCCGGGTAGCTTGCCTATTCAGGATGCTGACAACCCGTTTCATTTTTACCCCTTCACCCCCTTTATCAAGTTTTTCATAGTCGGGGTATTCGAAATTCAAGGCGTCCATTACCCGGTTCAATCTTTGTTTCGGCCGGGAACCGAAGGCTGCAATCATCAACTGATCTTCTTTCTTGGTATAATTCCCAAGTATTTTGTTGCACATGGTCTCGATCATATCTAGCCATTCTTTGCAGGGCTTTTTGAATTGTTTCTCGAACTTAAAATGATAAGGGAGCCGTACAAGCTCATGCTTATTCCCCACTTCTTTTTTCTTCAGCATTCCCTAGCCACTAGAATCCATATATGTTCTGTTTGATAAATACTCTTGCACTAAGTCTCTAGTACTGATGTGCTCGGCCACCACTCTAAATTCTACTTCAGCCAGCTGGCAGGGTAACCCCAATTGCATATTGCATAAGGATTGAGTCATGCCGAAGTTTAACTCTAACAGACTCATAACCATCCTCATTAGCTTCTCCCTCTTTTTCTCATCCGCTTTCATGTAGAACCATTCATTAGTCCATCTAGTCGGCCACTTGGTACGATAGCCAATAACCGGGGCCTTCGTTTCCTTTTGATACGCAAAATTGTAGCGGCCAAAGTTCCTGTGAAGGCCATCTGCTCTAGCCTTCATCTAGTAGTGAAGTTCGTGCACCCGGCAGAAAGCTTCGGCATTCGCATCCATTCCCTAGCTTCGGAGAGCCCATATGTACACACTAAGTTTAACAATGGCATTGGGGGTCAGCTGATGAAGGTATATTTCAAAGTTCTTTAGAACCTCCCCTATCATGTCATTTAGCGGGAACCGAAGCCCTGCTCTGAAGAAGCTCTTAAAGACGATAACTTCGTCATCCCTTGGCTCCGAAATTATCTCTTCCCTAGCAAATCGAACAAGCTTGCTCTCAGACTCTCCGAAGTAGCCCAGTTTTTTCATCATAGTCATGTAACCTTCTGATACAGTAGATTTTTCAAATTCAAGATGACTAGGCTTTATCGGGTTTAGAATGTTGTAGTCCTCCTCGCTCTCGTTATCACTATCACCCTCAACCATAGTTTGTCCAGCTTCAACATTAGAGGCACCTTCGTCAGTAACTGTGACGGAACCTCCCAAGTAATTAGGCCCACCTACAGTTGTCCTTGTCCAACGGACGTTAGACAACCCTGTAGGTGCCCCTGAACTACTTGGTAAGTTCGGTATCTTTCCTTACCTTACCAAGAACGATTCACCCGTCTTGCAGACATTACAGAACATCGGAGATAAAGAAATGCGGAAGCGAATTACATAAACTTACATTTATTTCAAAAGCAAGCTTGAGTTATTTTATTACAGACCAGACTAAAAGTGAGTGCAGAGTAGTAATATTATACAAACCAAGGGAGGCACAAACCTCTCCCGATAAGCTATAAGCAAAAGATCCTATGTGGAGGACCGAGTCCTCCCGCACTTCAGTCTTGTTTTTCTTCTTTGGGAACCACCTTGGCACAGAAGCAGCAAAAGTCTGCTACTTCCTCACCTAAAAACAACGAAGGGATAAACCCTGAGTATGGAATTACTCAGCAAGTCTTACCCGACTAAAGAGAAGACTCTCAAGGGTATGCTGGTTATATGGGAGTCAAGATAAGGCTTTTAATAATCAAAGACTCTGTTTTGCAGAAATGCTTACTAAAGTGGATCCTTAAAAATCCAATTTTATTTGTCAAGTTAAGTAAAATTACCTGCACTAGAGTTCTTTCTACCCTAGTTCAATCACTGGTCCTGCACTAGCCAATTTCTTAACAAAAGTCCCTCATCTTTAGTGGAATGCTACGTGTAAGTCAGTGGCCAAGTCTCCATAACCGCGGAGGTACGGCGATCCGAATCGATTGTACTCAGCTGAGGATCTCCAATCACACGACATATGTAGCACTTAACCCTTGCATATGTCAACCCGCCACCGGGGTTTCTTAAGACTGGATCAGGTTCACGCAAACCGAGAGCACAGATACACCATCGTCCAGCCTCTTGCCATGGAGGGTACACGCTACTCTCGCCACCGCTCCACGTCCATTTCGTGTTATCTTATTCCGGCCTTAGTCTGCCCGAGGCAAGGCTTACCCATGATGAGGCATGTGACCAGTTAAAGGGTCCTCGGTCAGCAGGCCTACATCGACAAGGTCCTTAATCGACTCAGACGGAGACACTACTCCGAGACTCTCTTCTCGTGCAAGTCACTCGCCCGGTCTCAGCTTAATCATTTAGCCCAAAACTTGGTACCTGGCAGAGGTACATCTTTTCCGATGTTGAATCCATCACGGCCATGATGGATCCACCATCAAGTTTTATTTTTGAAAACATCCCACCCACTTTTGCCACAACATCTTTTGTAAAAACAAAACCTTTTGTTTTTCTAAAGCAAAGCTAAGCATCAAAAAGCTTTTGTAAAATAGGTGATCAAGGAAGGTAATCAAATTCAAGGAAGGTAATGCAGGAATTGTTTTAGCAATCAACTCCTATCACCTAATGCATCAAGCAAGTGAGAAAGATTTAAAAATATCAAGGGAGGTGGCAAATGCACCGGGGCTTGCCTTTGTTATCAGGTGAGTCCTGCTCGGATCCACAAATATCGAAATAAAAGCAGTTGCCTGCTTGAGGATCTGAGGTTGGTGGAGTCCCTTCTTCAGTGACTTCTTCTTCTTCTTCGTGTTCTAACATAACCATATATATGCATAAGAATGGATGCCATGGGATGCTCATGAGGATGCGAAGATAATATAAACTTATTATCTAAGTCATGAGTACAACTTTCCTTCACGGTACTCCGAGAACCTAGGGTTTCCGGAGTCAGTAAAGGAGTTCATAGGGCAGGGGGGTTAGTTTTGGGTTTAATGATCAAACAAGGTCCAAATCAACCCAAATTCTACCCAAGGCTTCTAAATATTGGTTTAAGTGCCCATAAAAAGTTTGGATATTTTTGGACTTACCATTTATTTTCTAAAAATCCATAACTAATACTTTTAACTACTTTAAATACCCTAAAATTTCTTATTTCCACTAAAAATCACAAAACTATTTTTACTAAATATTAGAGAAAATAACAAGCCTAGGAAAATTAGTTTCACAATTTTAGCATTTTTCTACATTTTTCTATAATTATTTTGGCTCTGCTGGAAAAAGAAAAAGGACTAAATAGAACTGGGCCGATTCTGGCCCAGACGGCCCAGGTCCAGGGCAAAACGCGCCCGCGTGCGCCCGCGCCCTGGCAGTTTTGCAGAACGACCCCCGCGTTTCTGGCTAACTGAGAACAGGTTATTTCACTGTTTAACCAAGTCACTGATCATTACAAAAAGGCCCCTGCGTTTCTACCTATTCACGACTAGAAGTCCACGACGCCGTTCATGCGCGGCCGTGCTCCGGCGAGCCAGCAGACCGGCCGAACGGGGCCATGACCGGCGCTCCCGAGCGGTGGACACCAAATTGGAGCTAGCCTGAGCATTTCCCCTAACCTAATTGCACGAACGACCAACTAGTGAGCTCTGGCCACGGTGACCAAGAGCATGGCGGACGGATGAGTGCGTTCCCGTCGATTTATGGTGGTCTAATTCGATTTAACGGGTCGGTGAGCATCAAGAGCAAGCAAGGATGTTGAAACAAGGAAACCGAGGGTGAGATTGGACCTGAATCGGGCTGACCACGGCGAGGTGTTCTTCGCGGTGTTCTTCAACGGTTTTGGGGAAAACTTGGAATTGGAGCTCACGGTGGCAGGACTGGGGGTGATACTGGATGATGAGGTACGTGATGAAGTTGCGGAGCTAACAGTGGGCTCAATTTAAAGACTCCGAGAGCGGTGGCTCTCAATTTGACCGCGACGAGCTAGCGGCCAGAGGTGAAGAAGAAGCCTGGCGCGCGCGGTTACGTGTCCTAAAGCGTGGCAACCTCCCCAACGATGATGGGATGGCCCAAGGAAATCACGGCGACACGGTAGAAAAGCTAGGCCACGCGGCGGAGGACCGTCGACCGGAGTTGGAGAAGAAACGCGAGCTGCGGATGCGCTGGCAAGCCTTCCGCGCGGCGGTTTCCGGTGAGGGCACGGGGTTGCCGCTTAACCTGAGTTCGCCACCTCGGTAACTTTTGCCACGATACCCAGGAGCTTTACCGCGACCACCGACGACCGGTCACGCCGCGGTGGCGTTCTTATCGCCGGCGGGGGTGATCCTGATCCACAGCGCGATAGCTCTGATGACGATGAACAGTGCTCTGAATTCAAGAAAGAACTTGACTGACAGAGCACATTGGAGCGCCATTTACTCCCGATTTTGTGTGAAACCTAAACCATCCTTCTGCAGCAAAGTTATAGAGCTATAATCCATCTATCATTTTGCTACAATGTGTACACACAAAAGGTCATTGGATCCCCTTCAAAATCGAGCTCAAAGTTCATGTCCTAACACTGTTAATCTGTATTTCAGGCTTCAGGTAGTCTGACAGTCCAACTTCAGGCTCATTTATCTCTAAATTTTTCTTAACAACTGAGCTCACACGCTTTAGCAAAGTTGTTCTCCTATAATTGGTCTTCAACTTTGATGTGGTGACCTAGGGCAAAAACCCTATACTTTGAAAGTTACAAAGCCCCAAAGTTGAGCCAATTCTCTGATTTTCAGACTTAGAATAGAACTCAAATGAGGTCCATTTTGCATTTTAGTCCAAAACTCAATATTTGGCTTACAAGTCCACACATCTGTGAATCAAAGGACTTAAGAAACCTATTTGACTTGGTTTTTGCACTTTAGCCCAAAAGTGGACTAATTTTGCACATAAGCCCCTAGGGTTTGGTTTTAGGGTTTTCCAGGGTTCCAATTAGGGTTTCTGGTATCCCAGGGGTATAAATGTGACTCAACTTTGTTTTTGGGGACATTTATAACTCTTTCCCCTAAAGTATTTAGATTTTCTCAACTTGGGTTAAGTTTTACCTTTTTAATACCTATTTAGGGTTAAAGCTTCCTATCCAGGGTCCTATTTGCAAAACATTAAAACAATACAACTTGTTTGAAATTTTTGCCTAGTGAATGCACTCTAAGTGTATCAAACATATGCAATACCAATACTATGATGTCATGCTCAAGTTTTAGTTATAGTAACACCAGGAGTGTTACAGTAACTTCCCCTGGCACAACTAGACCTAATCGCTTCATTACTTCTGAGATGGGCGCTGTTTCAGCAACTTCGGCCTCGTCTCCCTCATGAGACATCCTAGCGGTGGATCAAACTCTGGCCATTTGTGTTTATGCTTTTTATAAGACGAAGCTAATCACTAATGACGAAGCGTTTGCTCGAAAGTGCAATACAGAGAGCTTCGGCTATGGTTAAAAAATTTTAACAGCTCAACAGTGCAATGGCAATGAATGCTGTGGTAACTCCTCACCAACCCATTTGTTTATATAGTGCTACAGGGGGAGAAGGCGAACCGCCACACTGCTCGCACTGGATGAGCGGTGGACCATCCAACGTCTGGAATATTATAATCATTTCTCGGCAACGAGCTCAAGGAAGGTGTTTTTTGGACCTTCAGCATTCTGAAGCCTTCATGTTTTTCGCGGATCGAGCTTGTTATGAAAAACGATCTAGCACTGCGAAGGGGCTACTGTTGGGGGTCTTCTCCTCCGCCGAAGGTCCTCAAGGCAAAAAACACCTTTGGCTAGACAGGACAAAGGCAGGCGAGACATGAAGATATAAGCCGAAGATGATGCAAACAAAAGCCAAAGCTATAGCTGAAAGAGCTTCGACTTGGTGTAATGATAAATGCGAAGGACGATACCGAATTAAAGAGGAAAAGACTATATAGTCCTTAATAGTTTGCATTATGATTATAATTAGTTAACAGGGACATAGATGTAATTTTGTCTAGGCTGCGTCCCATGCCTATAAATAGATGAACAGTACCCCCGTACTGTTCACGCTGAATTGTAATCACCCTCGCATCACTCTCACGTTTCCACTTTCTAGCAAGTAGAAGGTATTAATGTAATATAAATGTCATTGATGTTTATCCATGCTACAAAATGAGAATATAAATAATCTAACGACTCTTAATGATTATTCATATTCTTTGGTGTTTCATATGTTTTTATTTATATTCGTTCGTTAAAATGATGAAGGTATGATCTTCATAACCTTCGTCTGAAGATCATTATATCCTAAGGGAGATAATGCTTCGAAGGACGAAGGCCTCTAATCGTTAACAATTGTGTTGCTTTGTTCTTGATGTATAACATCCAAGAACAAGGACCAACACTAACCATGTTTATAAGCTCTCGAAGGTGCTTTATGGGCTCAAGCAAGCCCCAAGAGCATGGTATGAAAGCTTGAGAGACTTTCTTATCACAAATGGCTTCAAAGTTGGAAAAGCTGACCCTACTCTCTTTACTAAAACAATTGCTAAAGACTTGTTTATATGCCAAATTTATGTTGATAATATTATATTCGGGTCTACTAACAAGTCACCTTGTGAAGAGTTTAGTAGGATCTTGATACATAATTCGAGATGTCAATGATGGGGGAGTTAAAGTGAAAGTCGCCTAGAGGGGGGTGTGAATAGGGCGAAACTGAAATTCTCAAAAATAATCACAACTACAAGCCGGGTTAGCGTTAGAAATATAATCGAGTCCGCAAGAGAGGGCGCAAAACAAATCGCAAGCGAATAATGAAGTGAGACACGCGGATTTGTTTTACCGAGGTTCGGTTCTCTCAAACCTACTCCCCGTTGAGGAGGCCACAAAGGCCGGGTCTCTTTCAACCCTTCCCTCTCTCAAACGGTCCCTCGGACCGAGTGAGCTTTCCTTCTCAATCACTTGGAACACAAAGTTCCCACAAGGACCACCACAAGATTGGTGTCTCTTGCCTCAATTACAAGTGAGTATGATCGCAATGAAAGAATCAAGAAAGAAGAAAGCAATCCAAGCGCAAGAGCTCGAAAGAACACAAGCAAATCTCTCTCTCTAATCACTAGGGCGTTGTGTGGAATTTGGAGAGGATTTGATCTCTTTGGTGTGTCTAGATTTGAATGCTAGAGCTCTTGTAAGTAGTTGGGAAGTGGAAAACTTGGATGCAATGAATGGTGGGTGGTTGGGGTATTTATAGCCCCAACCACCAAACTAGCCGTTTGGTGAGGCTGTCTGTTCGATGGCGCACCGGACAGTCCGGTGCATACCGGACATGTCCGGTGCGACAGCCACGTCACCAAAAAGCCGTTGGGTCGACCGTTGAAGCACTGTCTTCTGGGCCCGCCTGGATGTCCGGTGGCGCACCGGACATGCACTGTAGATTGTCTGGTGCGCCAGCATGGGCGTGCCTGACCTCTGCGTGCGCAGCGCGCGCATTTAATGCGTCGCAGGTAGCCGTTAGCGCCGAAATAGTCGTTGCCTCGCTGTTACACCGGACAGTCCGGTGCACACCGGACAGTCCGGTGAATTTTAGCGGAGCAGCTGAAGTGAAAACCCAAGGCTGGCGAGTTCCGGAGGCCGCTCTTCCTTGGAGCACCGGACATGTCCGGTGTACACCGGACAGTCCGGTGAATTATAGCGGAGTCGCCTCTGGAATTTCCCGAAGGTGAAGAGTTTGAAGTCGGAGTCCTCTGGTGCACCGGACATGTCCGGTGGCACACCGGACAGTCCGGTGCGCCAGACCAGAAATGCCTTCGGTTGTCCCTTTGCTCTTTGGTTGAACCCAATACTTTGTCTTTTTATTGGCTAAGTGTGAACCTTTGGCACCTGTATAACTTATACACTAGAGCAAACTAGTTAGTCCAATTATTTGTGTTGGGCAATTCAACCACCAAAATTATTTAGGAACTAGGTGTAAGCCTAATTCCCTTTCAATCTCCCCCTTTTTGGTGATTGATGCCAACACAAACCAAAGCAAATGTAAAAGTGCATAATTGAACTAGTTTGCATAATGTAAGTGCAAAGGTTGCTTGGAATTGAGCCAATATAAATACTCACAAGATATGCATGGATTGTTTCTTTATTTTTTGACATATTGGACCACATTTGCACCACATGTTTTGTTTTTGCAAATTCTTTTGTAAATTCTTTTCAAAGTCCTTTTGCAAGATAGTCAAAGGTAAATGAATAAGAATTTTGCGAAGCATTTTCAAGTTTGAAATTTTCTCCCTTTGTTTCAAATGCTTTTCCTTTGACTAAACAAAACTCCCCCTCGAATAAATTCTCCTCTTAGTGTTGAAGAGGGTTTTAATATATCTATTTTGAAAGTACTACTTTCTCCCCCTATAGAACACAATGAAATACCAATTTGAAATATACCAATTAAAAATCACTAATTTGAAAATAAGTTTGGTGGTGCGGTCCTTTTGCTTTGGGCCAATACTTTCTCCCCCTTTGGCATGAATCGCCAAAAACGGATACTTGGAATGAAATATAGGCCCTTTACTAACTATTTTCCCCCTTTTGGCAAATAAAACATATGAGTGAAGATTATACCAAAGACGGAGAGTGAGGCGGAGCGACAGCGAAGGATGAGTAGTAGAGTGGAGTGGAAGCCTTTGTCTTCGCCGAATACTCCAATTCCCTTTCAATATACCTATGACTTGGTTTGAAAGACACTTGAAAACACATTAGTCATAGCATATATCAAAGAGACATGATCAAAGGTATACTCAAGAGCTATGTGTGCAAGTTAGCAAAAGAAATTCCTAGAATCAAGAATATTGAGCTCATGCCTAAGTTTGGTAAAAGTATGTTCATCAAGAGGCTTGGTAAAGATATCGGCTAATTGATCTTTAGTGTTAATGTATGCAATCTTGATATCCCCCTTTTGTTGGTGATCCCTAAGAAAATGATACTGAATGGCTATGTGTTTAGTGCGGCTATGCTCAACGGGATTATCCGCCATGCGGATTGCACTCTCATTATCACATAGAAGAGGAACTTTGGTTAATTTGTAACCATAGTCCCGCAGGGTTTGCCTCATCCAAAGTAATTGCGCGCAACAATGGCCTGCGGCAATGTACTCGGCTTCGGTGGTAGAAAGAGCGACCGAATTTTGCTTCTTTGAAGCCCAAGACACCAAGGATCTTCCCAAGAACTGGCAAGTCCCCGATGTGCTCTTTCTATTGATTTTGCACCCCGCCCAATCGGCATCCGAATAACCAATCAAATCAAATGTGGATCCCCGAGGGTACCAAAGCCCAAACTTAGGAGTATAAGCCAAATATCTCAAGATTTGTTTTACGGCCGTATGGTGTGATTCCTTAGGGTCGGCTTGGAATCTTGCACACATGCAAACGGAAAGCATAATGTCCGGTCGAGATGCACATAAATAAAGCAATGAACCAATCATCGACCGGTATACCTTTTGATCCACGGACTTACCTCCCGTGTCGAGGTCGAGATGCCCATTGGTTCCCATAGGTGTCTTGATGGGCTTGGCATCCTTCATTCCAAACTTGGTTAGAATGTCTTGAGTGTACTTCGTTTGGCAAATGAAGGTGCCCTCTTGGAGTTGTTTGACTTGGAATCCGAGAAAATACTTCAACTCCCCCATCATAGACATCTCGAATTTTTGTGTCATGATCCTACTAAATTCTTCACATGTAGATTCGTTAGTAGACCCAAATATGATATCATCAACATAAATTTGGCATACAAACAAATCATTGTCAAGAGTTTTAGTGAATAAGGTAGGATCGGCCTTGCCGACTTTGAAGCCATTAACAATAAGGAAATCTCTAAGGCATTCATACCATGCTCTTGGGGCTTGCTTGAGCCCATAAAGCGCCTTAGAGAGCCTATAGACATGGTTAGGGTACTCACTATCTTCAAAGCCGAGAGGTTGCTCAACATAGACCTCCTCCTTGATTGGTCCATTGAGGAAGGCACTCTTCACGTCCATTTGATAAAGCTTGAAGCCATGGTAAGTAGCATAGGCCAATAATATACGAATTGACTCAAGCCTAGCTACGGGTGCATAGGTTTCACCAAAATCCAAACCTTCGACTTGTGAATACCCCTTGGCCACGAGTCGAGCTTTGTTCCTAGTCACCACACCATGCTCATCTTGCTTGTTGCGGAAGACCCACTTGGTTCCTACAACATTTTGGTTAGGACGTGGAACTAAATGCCATACCTCGTTCCTTGTGAAATTGTTGAGCTCCTCTTGCATCACCATCACCCAATCCGAATCTTGTAGCGCTTCCTCTACCCTGTGTGGCTCAATAGAGGAAACAAAAGAGTAATGCTCACAAAAATGTGCAACACGAGATCGAGTGGTTACCCCCTTATGAATGTCGCCGAGGATGGTGTCGACGGGGTGATCTTGTTGGATTGCTTGGTGGACTCTTGGGTGTGGCGGCCTTGGTTGTTCATCCTCCTTGTCTTGATCATTTGCATCTCCCCCTTGATCAATGCCGTCATCTTGAGGTGGCTCATCTCTTTGATCTTCTCCTTCATCAACTTGAGCCTCGTCCTCATTTTGGGTTGGTTGAGATGCTTGCGTGGAGGAGGATGGTTGATCTTGTGCATGTGGAGGCTCTTCGGATTCCTTAGGGCACACATCCCCAATGGACATGTTCCTTAGCGCGATGCACGGAGCCTGTTCTTCACTTATCGCATCAAGATCAACTTGCTCTACTTGAGAGTCGTTAGTCTCATCAAACACAACGTCACAAGAAACTTCAACAAGTCCTGAGGACTTGTTAAAGACTCTATATGCCCTTGTGTTTGAGTCATATCCTAGTAAAAAGCCTTCTACAGTTTTAGGAGCAAATTTAGATTTTCTACCTCTCTTGACAAGAATAAAGCATTTGCTACCAAAAACTCTAAAATATGAAATATTTGGCTTTTTACCGGTTAGGAGTTCATAGGATGTCTTCTTGAGGATTCGGTGTAGATATAACCGGTTGATGGCGTAGCAGGCGGTGTTGACCGCCTCGGCCCAAAACCGATCCGGTGTCTTGTACTCATCAAGCATGGTTCTTGCCATGTCCAATAGAGTTCGATTCTTCCTCTCCACTACACCATTTTGTTGTGGGGTGTAGGGAGAAGAGAACTCATGCTTGATGCCCTCCTCCTCAAGGAAGCCTTCAATCTGAGAGTTCTTGAACTCCGTCCCATTGTCGCTTCTAATTTTCTTGATCCTTAAGCCGAACTCATTTTGAGCCCGTCTCAAGAATCCCTTTAAGGTCTCTTGGGTATGAGATTTTTCCTGCAAAAAGAACACCCAAGTGAAGCGAGAATAATCATCCATAATAACTAGACAGTACTTACTCCCGCCGATGCTTATGTAAGCGATCGGGCCGAATAGGTCCATGTGTAGGAGCTCCAGTGGCCTGTCACTAGTCATGATGTTCTTGTCTGGATGATGAGTGCCAATTTGCTTCCCGGCTTGGCATGCGCTACAAATCCTGTCTTTCTCAAAATGAACATTTGTTAGTCCTAAAATGTGTTCTCCCTTTAGAAGCTTATGAAGATTCTTCATTCCAACATGGGCTAGTCGGCGATGCCAGAGCCAACCCAAGTTAGTCTTAGCAACTAAGCAAGTGTCGAGTTCAGCTCTATCAAAATCTACCAAGTATAGCTGACCCTCTAACACTCCCTTAAATGCTATTGAATCATCACTTCTTCTAAAGACAGTGACACCTACATCAGTAAATAGACAGTTGTAACCCATTTGACACAATTGAGATACGGAAAGCAAATTGTAATCTAAAGAATCTACAAGAAAAACATTGGAAATAGTATGGTCAGGTGATATAGCAATTTTACCCAATCCTTTGACCAAACCTTGATTTCCATCCCCGAATGTGATAGCTCGTTGGGGATCTTGGTTTTTCTCATATGAGGAGAACATCTTCTTCTCCCCTGTCATGTGGTTTGTGCACCCGCTGTCGAGTATCCAACTTGAGCCCCCGGATGCATAAACCTACAAAACAATTTTAGTTCTTGATTTTAGGTACCCACACGGTTTTGGGTCCTTTGGCATTAGAAACAAGAACTTTGGGTACCCAAACACACGTCTTGGAGCCCTTGTGTTTGCCCCCAACAATCTTGGCAACTACCTTGCCGGATTTGTTAGTAAGCACATAAGAAGCATCAAAAGTTTTAAATGAAATAGCATGATCATTTGATGCATTAGGAGTTTTCTTTCTAGGCAACTTGGCATGGGTTGGTTGCCTAGAGCTAGATGTCTCACCCTTATACATAAAAGCATAGTTAGGGCCAGAGTGAGACTTCCTAGAATGAGTTCTCCTAATTTTGCTCTCGGGATAACCGGCAGGGTACAAAATGTAACCCTCGTTATCCTGAGGCATGGGAGCCTTGCCCTTAACAAAGTTAGATAAATTCTTTGGAGGGGCATTAAGTTTGACATTGTCTCCCCTTTGGAAGCCAATGCCATCCTTGATGCCAGGGCGTCTCCCATTGTAGAGCATACTTCTAGCAAATTTAAACTTTTCATTCTCTAAGTTATGCTCGGCAATTTTGGCATCTAATAATGCTATATGATCATTTTGTTGTTTAATTAAAGCCATGTGATCATGAATAGCATTGATATCAATATCTCTACATCTTGTACAAATAGAAGTGTGCTCAACGGTAGATGTAGAGGGTTTGCAAGATTTTAATTCTACAACCTTAGCATGCAACATATCATTCTTAGTTCTAAGGTCGGAAATAATAGTATTGCAAACATCAAAATCTTTAGTCTTAGCAATCAAATTTTCATTTTCTACTCTAAGGCTAGCAAGAGAATCATTCAATTCCTTAATCTTAGCTAGCAAATCATCATTATCATTTCTAAGATTGGGAATTGAAGCATCACAAACATGAGAATCAACCTTAGCAATTAATCTAGTATTTTCATTTCTAAGGTTGTCTATAGTCTCATGGCAAGCGCTTAGCTCACTAGACAATTTTTCACATTTTTCAACTTGTTGAGCATAAGCATTTTTAACCTTAACATGTTTTTTATTTTCCTTGATTAGGAAGTCCTCTTGGGAGTCCAAGAGATCATCCTTCTCATGGATGGCACTAATTAATTCATTTAATTTTTCTTTTTGTTGCATGTTTAGGTCGGTAAAAAGGGTTCGCAAATTATTTTCCTCATCACTATCATTATCATCACTAGAGGATTCATATTTAGTGGAGGATTTAGATTTAACCTTCTTCCTTTTGCCGTCCTTTGCCATGAGGCACTTGTGGCCGACGTTGGGGAAGAGGAGTCCCTTGGTGACAGTGATGTTGGCGGCGTCCTCGTCGGAGGAGGACTCGGTGGAGCTCTCGTCGGAGTCCCACTCCCGGCAAACATGGGCATCGCCGCCCTTCTTCTTGTAGTACTTCTTCTTTTCTCTCCTCTTTCCCTTCTTGTCGTCGCCCCTGTCACTGTCACTAGACATAGGACATTTTGCAATAAAATGACCGGGCTTACCACATTTGTAGCACACTTTCTTGGAGCGGGGTTTGTAGTCCTTCCCCCTCCGTTGCTTGAGGATTTGGCGAAAGCTTTTGATGATTAAAGCCATCTCCTCATTGTCGAGCTTGGAGGCGTCAATTGGTTGTCTACTCGGTGTAGACTCCTCCTTCTTCTCCTTCGTCGCCTTGAAGGCCACCGGTTGTGCCTCGGACGTGGAGGGTTCATCAAGCTCGTTGATCTTCTTTGAGCCTTTAATCATACATTCAAAGCTCACAAAATTCCCGATAACTTCCTCGGGGGTCATTAGTGGGTATCTAGGATTACCACGAATTAATTGAACTTGAGTGGGGTTAAGGAAAATGAGAGATCTTAGAATAACCTTAACCACCTCGTGGTCATCCCATTTCTTGCTCCCGAGGTTGCTGTCGGTGTTTTGGGTCCGACCGCACACCCGGGGTTGCCCCTCAAGGTGTTTTAGGAGTAGGAAGGTGTCAACAACTGTAGCAAAATGGTTCGTGCCGATCGCACGAAAGACGGCGGACAAGGTTTACAGGTTCGGGCCGCTTAGTGATGCGTAACACCCTACGTCCTGATGAGTATGCTTGGTGGATATGATTACAAGAGGGTTCTCCGGATCGAGAATACAGAGAGTTTGTGTAAGTGGCTACGTGATGGGTCGATCGTTCTGAAGGGGTGCCCCCTAGGCCTTATATACTCGACCGTGGGGCAGTACACATGGATAAGATAACAACAGGTGGCTAAAAGATAGTGAACCTCTTGAGATTATCCTTTACGTAACCCTCGCCTACTTATCCTCACGTGGCTTCGTTGCATGGAGGCTCCAGCGCGGGAAAGTCGGATCTCCGTTGCAGCCACTCGCTCGACGCTATGGGCCGTCCGGGTTTGCACCAATCCGGCCTCACGTCGCTCTGCTTTGCTGGTTTTTTCCCCCCAGGCCCACGAAAGAATAACCTTACGATTTATTGGGCCCTCGGGCCTTTCGTGAGGTCCTTTACTCTTTCAGTGGACCCGGGGGATATCTATCCCCCACAAGCCCCCGATCTTTGGGTTAATTTAGAGGTAATCAACCCGAAGATCTCAGGTCCAGCTTGCAGGTGATTTGGAGAAAGATGGCTTCCTGTTATTCTCTCCTGCTTCGATCACTTGTTGACCAAAACCTAGTTTCGTGCCTGTGCCTTAGAGATCGGCATTCCTATTTGTAGGATTCTGAACTTCATTGGGTGCACCGGAGGTGCACCCAATGGGTGTAGCCCCCGAGCTTCGAGTAGATTTTAGAAAATAATCTACTCGAAGGTCTTCAGTAGAGATTATTTCCATTTGTGTTCCTTCATTTCGGTTGAGGATTGGCTTTTTAATCTTGTCCCATGCTCTTAGAAATTGGCACTATCTCGGCTTAGAATGATAATCCATGGGGTGCACCGAAGGTGCACCCAATGGGTGTAGCCCCCGACCTTCAAGTGGATTTTTTGAGGATAATTCGCTTGAAGGTCTTCTTTTTATGTCCTTTTGCTGAAGATTACTCTTTCTGCTTATAAAAAAGTCGGCATGATGTCATCCGTGCTATGTCATCAATATTATGCTTCAGAGGTCAGCATGTATTTTGTCTTTTGCAGCCGAGTTTGCAATCCTTCCATATCTTGCTAGGTAGCGTAATTTATTTGCTCTGTGACTGATTGGACATTCGATGGATGTTCTCTGTCTAGTCTTCAAGTCGTGTCTGTCGACCATATTTTGCACTCTGCTGGCTATACTTGGCTTCCCTCTAACTCTTGTTGATATCTCATTTTTGTCTTGAGGCATTCACTGCATGCTCTGCACAGATGTGACCATTTTGAAAAATATACTGACAATTCCTGGGCGTCCCCCCCAATGGGTGTGGGCAAGGGACGGCTTGGTACGCTGAGTGTTTTAGCCGGCTGCTTCTGAGTTGTAATGTGATGGGACGGCGAGTGTAATCATACCCTTTGCGCTGTTGACTGGAGTCCCAATGGGTGTAGTGCTGCATGAAACGGCGTCAGCCGCCTGACGTGTCTTCGGATGGGTGGAAGTGCATATTGAATGCTTTGCGACTGTTCAGTGACCGCGGTTGGAGGTGAGCGGTTGCCTTTCTCTTCTATAAATAACGCTGTTGCCCCTCTGGTTTCTTCACATCTCTTCGCTATTCCTTACTGCTTCCTTCTCTTCTTTCCCGCTTGCTTCCACCATGGGCAAAAACAACAAGCGCAAGCGCGAGCCGACTCCTCCATCGGAGGATTTCGGTGACTCGGAATACTCGGAGGAGGAGTTCTCCTCCGAGTCCGAGGGGTCTCCGGCTCCCGTCTCTCCCCCGGCGTTGTCCGATGACTCGGACGACTCCCAGGGGATAGCCGTGGAGGTCTGGACGTACATCCGGGCCGTCGAGCGCTCCGGGCTCGAGGGCTCGGATGAGTCGGAGTACTCCTCGGATGAGGAGGACTCGGACGACGGCGGCGAGGACGAGGACGACGACGACGACGACGACGACGACGGTGGCGACGGCGACGGCAGCGGCAGTGGCAGGGGCGGCGGCAACGGCAGCAGCAAGGGCAGCACCAAGGGCGGCAGCAGCAGGGGCAGCACCAAGGGCGGCGGCAGCAGGGGCAGCACCAAGGGCGGCGGCGGCGGCAGGGGCAGGGCCAGTGGCTAGATGCCACTGGTCTTTTTAGATATTAGTATAGATTAGAAATAGTATAGTGAAATAATGTAGTAGTATTAGTAATGTAGAGTAGTATAGTGTAGCGTAGTAGTAGTAGTAGCAGTAGGGAAGTATCAACTCATAATGAGTTGATTTGTAAGTATTGCCACTTCCCTTAATGAAGAATGACTTTGGTTTCCTCTTGATGACTCGTTTTGTTTGATTATAAATCTGATTCTTTTGAGACAATAGACGAACAACTTGATCATCATACTGACGCTTCCAGAAGTAGCCGCCGAGCAATATTGCAGTCTGTATCGACGTTTTTAGAAGTAACGCCGAGTGACTGAGCGCTATACCAGCGTCTTAGAGGCAATGCCGAGCGATTGAAGGTCGACGTCGGCATTTTAGAAGTAATGCTGTGCGATTGAACATGATACCGGTGTTTTAGAAGCAACGCCGAGTGATTGAAGGTCACCGTCGGCATTTTAGAAGTAATGCCGAGCGATTGAGCTCGAGATCAGCGTTTTAGAGGCAACGCCGAGTGATTAAAGGTCGTCGGCGGCATTTTAGAAGTAATGCCGAGCGATTGAGCTCGAGATCGGCGTTTTAGAGGCAACGCCGAGTGATTAAAGGTCGCCGTCGGCATTTTAGAAGTAACGCCGAGCGATTGAGCTCGAGATCAGCGTTTTAGAAGCAACGCCGAGTGATTAAAGGTCGCTGTCGGCATTTTAGAAGTAATGCCGAGCGATTGAGCTCGAGATCAGCGTTTTAGAGGCAACGCCGAGTGATTAAAGGTCACCGTCGGCATTTTAGAAGTAATGCCGAGCGATTGAGCTCGAGATTAGCATTTTAGAGGCAACGCCGAGTGATTAAAGGTCGCCGTCGGCATTTTAGAAGTAATGCCGAGCGATTGAGCTCGAGATCGGCGTTTTAGAGGCAACGCCGAGTGACTGAGTGGTGACGTCGGCATTTTAGAGGCAATGCCGAGTTATTTTGAGGATAACACCCGAGTGATGAGATGGCCCACCAGTTTTTGGAAATAACTGCCGAATGACCACGTGGCATGCTGGGATTTTGGAAATAACTGCCGGGTGACCACGTGGCATGCTGGGATTTTGGAAATAACTGCCGGGTGATGACTGGGCACTTTTTGAAACGGTATCTGGTCCGAGAATATCCCATAAGAGCTGCACTTTTAGCCGCCTTTGCTTTCCGCGCCCTAGTTCTTGCATTCCCGCTTCCGATTCCTCTCTGCGCTCGCCTCCAATCTGCTCACTGGTAGAATCGAGATGGCTCCCAAGAGGAAAATCGCAAGCTCGTCCGCTGTGGTGATTCCTCCAATCGATCCCAACAGCCAGTTGCCTTTTGCAGGTAACCACATGTCTATCATCTCCGAAGCCGAACTCCTCCACCTCGTGTCCATCGGGGTTCTTCCTCCACGGGAACTCTGTTCTTGGCGGATTTGCCACGGGACTACGGTCCCGACAGAGGATACCCACGAGTCCGTGGTTTACGCTCCTTTTCTTCTCCGCGGCCTTGGCCTTCCTATTTCTCCCTTTTTCCGTGGTCTCCTTGATTTCTACCACATCAACCTAACCCATCTGAACCCTAACTCAATTCTGCAAATTTCCATCTTCGTCCACTTATGCGAAGCCTTTCTTGGCGTGCTGCCGCATTTTGGCTTGTGGAAACACCTGTATCATTGTCGCCCTGGGATGGCCGGGGGACAACATCAGTTGGTCGGAGGTGCCAGTTTGGAAATGCGCCGGGGACGGAAGACTGAATATCTTGAGATTCCCCTTAAAGACAGCATTAAGGGATGGCGTCTGGAGTGGTTTATAGTTGATAACTATGGAAATTCTCTCCCCCCCGGTCGGGAAGACAGCCAGACGTTCGCACCCCAAGCTGGACCGAGTCGCCCACAGACGAGGAGGTAGCCGAAGCCAGTGTGCTGCTAGCTGAAGTTGGACTATTGAAAGAGAGAGGTTTAACTGCTGAAGCTGTAGTTGCTGACTTCGTTTTCAAAAACATTCAACCACTGAAAGATAGGGTCCACCCGGCTTATCTGTATCAAGGGCTAGCCGACTCAACTCGAGTTATCAACAAGAGAATCCCTTCTGCAGATTTGGTGAGCCGACTGGAGATGATTCTCAGGGGCAAAGTATCCAATGTTGGTGCTCCGGTGGCGTACTCGGCCTGGAATCTGCCTCCTGCCAAAGCCTTCACTCTTTTCGTGTCAAATCCACCTGCGACTGATGGCAATTTGGGTCTTAGAACGCGGCCCTCTGATGAAGAAGTCAATGCTTTGGTTGCCTCACTTGGGAAAATTCCTGATGATGAACGACAAGTCCATTTCGAGGTGCCTTTGGATCCTAATGATGCAGAAATGAATGCCATGCTTGATATGTTGGCTGAAGATTCTTCTGACGCTACTCCTGCTGAGACATTGGCAGTGGCGCCTCTCCCAGAGGTCGGTATAACCTTGGATGTTCAGAGACCTGTCCGTGTTCGCTCGAGGCGTCCTTGCCGAACCAATCAAACTGATCTTTCTGTTGATGAGCAGAAAAAGAAAAAGAGACGTATTCGGCGAGTATCTAGTTTGGATCAGGGTGCTGGTCCCTCGGTTCCTGCTGCTGAGGAGGTTCCTGTGCCTGAATTTACTGATGCTGATCCCAATGGGTGTGGTATGTCTGTTGCTGATCCCAATGGGTGTACTCCATCCGTCGTTGATCCCAATGGGGGTGTTGCCTGTGTTGCTGATGAAGACGACAGAGAGGAAGAGAATGAGGTCCCTCTGACTCGGAAGAACAGTCGGCAATTCCTCGCCAGTGGGGAAAGTAGTGGAGTTCCTTCTCCTGCTTTATCTGCCCTCGTTGGTCTGCAAGAAATATCCCTGGCCGACTTTGATCAAACTCTTGAGGATATGGTCCCAGAGGACTTGTTATCAGGGCCAGTGGATGATGATGTAACGGAAGCTTGTGGTGCCGTGCCGGATGCTGGGTTGAGGTCATCTCGTGCCTCGTCAACCTTAGAGCGCGATCTCGAGGGTCGGGATGCTAACTTGGATTGTCCTGATTCTATGGAAATAGCCGAGGGCCCGTCAACCTTAGAGGTGGTTACTGCGGAGAGTCTGGACCTCAAGAATGGTGCTGACACATGCCCAGCCCTCGAGGGTATCGTCGGGGATGACTTAGCTCGGGCGAAGAGTGCGAGCCACTGCCCAGCCCCCGAGGGTGCTGCCGGGGATGATCCAGCTCAAGTGGGCAGTGCCAACTATGACCCAGCCCCCGAGGGTGCCCAGACAGGGTCTCCTTCCGGCACTTCCATGGACGTTCACGCGGGGTCACCTCCACACTCTGGCTGCATGGTGGTGGCCCAAACTTTGGACCAGGGTGTCGCTTTAGAGGGCAGCGTCCCCGCTGATCGGGTGTCCGGCTCTGTTGAAGGTGCTGAACTGATTCCCACCGTTCCGTTGCAAACTGCTTCGGGTGGTGACCTTGCGCCTGGTTATCAGCTGATTTCTCCTGATCTGGGGATCCCTTCATTCTTTTCCAACCTCCAGGTACTGTGCTATTTTTTGGCTTGATTTTTACATTGCATGAACTTTTGCCATTATGCTCATCTGTTCTTCTCATCAGGTTTTGGTGGATGGGATGACCAGCCAGCTGAGATTGCAGGGTGCTCCTGTCCCAGAAGTGGCTTCGTCTCTTTCGTGTTGGAATCCAGTGTCACTTCATCGTCGTGTATCCGAGTTGGAGGCAACTAACGCTGGTTAGTGCCCTTTTTCTTTTCTTCGCGTTTGTTGTGGACTGTTTTACCTTCTGACCTCGTTTTGTTTGGTTACCTCTTGCTAGGAATGACTCGACAGATTGCAATTCTTGAGGAAAAACATTCTCAAGATCAGGCTGAATTGGCTCAGCGACGCACTGATCTTGAGGAAAAGTACTCTCAAAGTCAAATTGAGCTGAGTCAGGTCTCTGCCGCCTTAGATGATGCCAATGCGTTGAGTTCTTCCCTGCATGCTCAGCTCGACTCTGAAAAGGTGATATACGAAACTGTGCTTTGCCTTACTGCGCTCCTATTACTTGCCTGGTTTTTGAAGGAACTGACTTGTGCTTGCAGGAAGAAAAACGTATCCTTGCCGCTTCTCGTGACAATCTTGACAGGTTGTATCGAGATTCTAGCAATTCGCTGACCATTTTGGAAAGAAGTCATCGCTTCACCATGGAAGAATTAGACCTTCATCGTCGTAAGCTGCAAGAATCCATGGAGGAGGTAACCCGGCTTAAGCAGTTGATATCAGCGAAGGATGCTACTATCAAAGGGCTCCGGGCTTCCAAAAAATCCATTGCCCAGGAGTTAGAGAGTGCTCGACTGGCTGTTAAAACTGCTGAAGAAACTTCTGTTACTCTCAAGGCCCAACGCGACAAAGCCCTGGACAAGGCTATTCGGGCGGGACGAATTTTGATGAGGAGACCCGGCGTGGTTGTTCCCGAAGATATAAGGGCTGACGTGAACGCTGCCCCTGATTCCTCGAGTCGCCCTTCTTCGTCGGTTGCTCCTGGAAAAGACATTGCAAAATAGAAAAAACATTTCGCGTGCTCCAAGCGCACGGTTCGCATGATCGAGTGTTTGTTAGAGGACACCAGTTTACCATTCGAATGACATAATTACTCTTTCACTGTATCAGAATTTATTAGTTAATGAGTTAGCAATAATGACACATGATGATTATGAAATTTGTTTGCGGGATATGGAAATCATCCCCTGAATTATATAGGCACGAGCATGTTGTACTGGTCTTAAGTTACCGCCAACTTAAGCCGATCGCTGCGTTCGTAGGGTATAGTGGTCACCCTGAGTTAAGTAAGCGCGAGCATGTTACATCGCCTTAAGTCGCTGCTGACTTAAGTCGATTGCTCCGTTAGCAGGGCATAGTGGTCACCCTGAGTTAAGTAAGCGTGAGCATGTTGCACCGCCTTAAGTCGTTGCCGACTTAAGTCGATTGCTCCGTTAGCAGGGCATAGTGGTCACCCTGAGTTAAGTAAGCGTGAGCATGTTGCACCGCCTCAAGTCGTTGCCGACTTAAGTCGATTGCTCCGTTAGCAGGGCATAGTGGTCACCCTGAGTTAAGTAAGCGTGAGCATGTTGCACCGCCTTAAGTCGTTGCCGACTTAAGTCGATTGCTCCGTTAGCAGGGCATAGTGGTCACCCTGAGTTAAGTAAGCGTGAGCATGTTGCACCGCCTCAAGTCGTTGCCGACTTAAGTCAATTGCTCCGTTAGCAGGGCATAGTGGTCACCCTGAGTTAAGTAAGAATGCAAGTCAGTCGTAAATAAATTGAGTATCCTTGAGACCTTTTCTTTATTGATGACATATTTCCACTTTACAGAGTACATCACCGTTATCCCAGCAGTTTTGAGGTACGGCTAGGGATAAAACTTTCTCAGGTGTTCTATGTTCCAGGAGTTCCCAACTTCTGTGCCATCCATCTGAGTGAGGCGATATGATCCGGGCCGAGTGACTTCTGCTACTACGAAGGGTCCTTCCCATAAGGGTGATAACTTGTGTCGTCCTTCTCCCGTTAGAATTCGGCGAAGGACGAGCTCCCCTACTGAGAAGAATCGTTGCCGCACAGCCTTGTCGTGATAGCGCCTTAGAGTCTGCTGGTATCTTGCTGATTGGATTACTGCGTTTAACCGTTCTTCCTCGAGTACGTCTATGTCCTCCAGCCTGGTGGCCTCAGCTTCTGCTATGCTTTCAAAGATCAGCCTTGGCGCCCCAAACTTGAGATCAGCGGGCAGCACTGCCTCCGACCCATAGACCATGAAGAAAGGAGTGTTTCCATGCAAGGCTCGGCTAGGTTGGGTTCTTAGGCTCCAAACAACATAGGGTAATTCCCTTATCCACTTTCCTGCGAATTTTTCATTCTTATCGAAAATCTTTTTCCTGAGTGCATCCAATATCATCCCGTTGGCTCGCTCAACTTGCCCGTTGGCTCTTGGATGGGCTACAGATGCATACTTGATCTGAATGCTCTTTTGCTCACAGAAGTCAAAGAATTCTGAACTCGTGAAGTTGGATCCTAAATCAGTTATGATGCTGTTTGGTATCCCGAATCTGAATATTATGTCTTGTATGAATTCCACGGCCTTAGCAGAGGTTAAGGAGGCAATGGGCTTGAATTCTATCCATTTAGTGAACTTGTCAATTGCTACCAATACATGAGTGTATCCCCCTTGAGCTTTCTTGAAAGGTCCAATCATATCCAGTCCCCAACATGCGAAAGGCCAAGCTACTGGTATGGTCTGCAGTTGCTGTGCTGGCATGTGTTGTTGCTTTGACAAGTACTGGCAGGCCTCGCACCTTCGAACTAACTCGGCCGCATCGTTCTTTGCTGTTGGCCAATAGAATCCTGACCTGAAGACCTTCCCGACCAGTGTTCTGGAGGCTGCATGTATTCCACATTGTCCAGCGTGGACCTCCTCCAGGAGTTGCCTTCCAGTAGATGGGAGGATGCATTTCATGAAGACACCTGATGCACCCCTTCTGTATAATGTCTCTCCAATAAGTGTATAGTGAGCCGACTGTCTTGCAATGCGCTCTGCCGAATTCTTGTCGTCTGGTTCTTCTTCATTCCTTATGTACTTAATGATTGGCCTTCTCCAGTCATCGGGATCTGACTCGGGTTGATCTATGAGGTTGCACTCTTCTATTTGATCCATTGAGATACTTGGCTGCAGAATTTCTTGCACAAAAACCCCGGGTGGGACCTGAGTTCGACTGGACCCTAGCTTGGACAGTACATCGGCTGCCGTGTTCCGATCTCTTTCCACATGATGAAATTCTAGACCCTCGAATTTATCCTCCAGCTTTCGGACGGCAGTGCAGTATCTTCCCATCGAATCGTTTGAGCAATCCCACTCCTTATTTATCTGGCTGATGACTACCAGAGAATCCCCGTATACCATTAATCTTTTGACGCCCAATGATATGGCAATGTTCAATCCATGGATCAAAGCTTCATACTCGGCTGCATTGTTGGAGGCTGGGAATAGCAACTAGAGGGCGTACTTGAGGTGTTCGCCTCCAGGCGCAGTGAAGAGAATCCCCGCTCCTGCTCCCTGCAGCTTTAGTGAGCCATCAAAATACATTCGCCATACTTCTGCAGTCTCCGGGTTGTCTGGTACTTGTTGTTCAGTCCACTCCGATACGAAATCAACCAGTGCTTGGGTTTTGATGGCAGTGCGGGGCCGGAACTCGATGTCATGAGATCCCAGCTCACAAGCCCACTTGGCTATTCGACCGATTGCTTCCTTGTTGTGAAGAATATCCCCTATTGGAAAACTTGTGACTACTGTGACTTTGTGATCGTCAAAGTAGTGACGCAGCTTGCGGGCAGTTAGAAGTACTGCATACAATAGCTTCTGAACTTGAGGGTATTTTTTCTTTGAGGGGCCTAGGACTTCACTAATGAAGTAGACAGGATGTTGTATTGGATAGGCATGTCCTTCTTCTACTTGCTCGACTACTAACGCGGTGCTCACCACGTGAGTCGTGCAAGAGATATATAGCAGCAAATCTTCGGCTGGTTGAGTTGACGTGGCTCGCCGAGGTGGTTTCAGTACTGGTGGTGTTGTCAAGAATTTTTTCAGAGCATCTAGAGCTTCTTGCGCTTCTGAAGTCCACTGGAATTTATCCACCTTCTTGAGTAACTTGTAAAATGGCAGACCTTTTTCTCCCAGCCTGGATATAAATCTGCTTAGAGCCGCCATGCATCCAGTAAGTCGCTGAACCTTCTTCTGCGATCGAGGTGCTTCCATCTTCATGATAGCTTCAATCTTATCTGGATTAGCTTCAATTCCCCGGTGGCTGACAATAAATCCGAGCAACTTTCCGGCTGGTACCCCAAAAACACATTTCTCGGGATTAAGCTTCCATCTATATCGCCTCAGGCTGTTGAAAACCAGTTGCAAGTCTTCGATGAAGTCTTTTGAGTCCTGTGTTTTGATCACCACATCATCCACATAAGCCTCCACACGCTTGCCCCAGTGATCGGCTAAGCATGTTTGAATGGCTCTCTGGTAAGTCGCTCCAGCGTTTTTGAGGCCAAACGGCATGGAGGTATAACAGAAAGCGCCGAACGGAGTAATGAATGCCGTTTTTTCTTCATCTTCCTTTGCCAGACTAATCTGATGGTATCCAGAATAGCAGTCCAGGAAAGATAGCATAGAACATCCGGCGGTGGAGTCCACCACCTGATCTATCCTTGGGAGCCCGAAAGGATCCTTTGGACAGTGTTTGTTGAGATCAGTATAATCAACACACATGCGCCAGTCCACTTTATTCTTTTTGAGTACAAGAACAGGATTGGCTAACCACTCGGGATGTAATACTTCTCTAATGAATCCAGCCGCGACCAAGCGAGCTAACTCGGCGCGAATGGCTTCCCTCTTATCAGGCGTGAAACGACGTAATTTTTGTCGAATCGGCCTCGCCTGGGGAAAAACCTTCAGTTTGTGCTCGGCCAGTTCTCTTGGGACTCCCGGCATATCCGCAGGTTGCCATGCGAATACATCTCGGTTATCTTGCAGAAACCAGACGAGTGCGCTTTCCTATTTGTCATCCAAACTGGAGCTGATGATGGCCGTCTTGCGCTCATCAGCGAACCCCAGGTTGATTCTCTTGGTTTCTTCAGTCGGCCGCATAGAGGTCGCGGTCTGAGTTTCACTCGCCGGTATTGCGAGGTCCTCCTCAGGCTTAGAGTTCGCCAAAGTAGAGGGAGCCGTCGATGGTTTGGCGGTGAGGGCTGCTTGAATAGCCACCCGGAAACACTCTGCGGCGCCTTGGAAGTCGGCGCGCACAGTTATGATCCCTTGCGGTCCTGGCACCTTCAGTATCATGTAGGTGTAATGCGGAATGGCCATGAACTTGGCCAATCCTGGCCTCCCAATGATGGCGTTGTACCCGCAGTCGAAGTTCGCCACTTCAAACCTCAGGAACTCGGTTCTGTAGTTCTCCGGAGTTCCAAAGGTGACTGGCATGTAGATGTGGCCCAGCGGGTATTCCCCTTCCGTCGGCACGATGCCGAAGAAAGGAGTGTCCGACTCGTGGAGCTCTTTGAGATGAACTCCCAAGCCTTGGAGTGTCCGGGGGAAGGTGACGTCGATGCTGCTCCCCCCGTCCACTAACACCTTCTTCACCCGGCTCTCTCGGATCACCGGATCGACGAGAAGCGGGTATTTGCCCGGGTGGTCGAAGTTGAGCCATTGATCTGCCCGAGTGAAGGTGATCGGGTGCTCCGACCACCGGTATGGAGCGGGAGGGCCGGTGGTCGCCACCAGTATTTGGCGATCATTGAGCTTTTGCTGTCTTCTGCTCTCCTGCGATCCATGTCCGCCGAAGATGACGTTGACCTCCCTGTCAACGCGTGGAAAAGCTCCTCCTCCTCCTCCCTCCTCCTGCCGATGGGGTTGTCGTGGTTCATCTGGTCCTCCCCTTGGCGGAGGAGGAGGTAGAGGTTGGAAGGGTCGGCCGTGTCCGACGGAGTGTTTGAAGTCTCGGTAGTTTCGAAGAGTGTGGCGCATGTCCTTGTGGTACGGGCACTGGGCGTCGAGGATGTCATCCAACGTACGTTCGCCTCCTCGAGGTCCTCCTCGAGCGCGAGAGGCAGGTGGTCCGGTAGCGTGCACTTCTTCGCGAGGCCTCTTCTCCCACCGCTTGTCAGGTTGCTGGTTCGTGTCGCGTCGTGGTGCTGCCGGTGCGGGCTTTGCTCCTCCGATGAGGTCCTGGGCTCGCTCGTCGGCGGTGATGTAGAGGTCGGCTTCCCGGAACAGCTCCTCGGAGGTAGTCGGCGCCTTCTGTAGTATGGCTCGGACGAAAGCCGAATCATTGGATCCTCGGTAGAAGTCCTCGATCACGGCCGCCTCCGTGACATCGGGGATACGATTTCTCATGGTTTGAAACCTCTTGAGGTACGACCGGAGAGTTTCGTCCCCCCGGCGCTTGATAGATTTGAGGTCCCACGGTTGTGCCGGCTTGTCGGAGAGGGACTGGAAGTTGGCGGTGAAGCATCGACTGAAGTCTCCCCAGACGTCGATGCAGTGTCGGGGTAGATGTCGCAGCCATTGCAGCGCGTCTTGCCCAAGGACAATGGGTAAGTACGCGGTCATCACGTCTTCGGACGCCCCGGCAGCTCGAGCAGCGGTGGTGTAGACGGCTAGCCAACCCCATGGATCCTGCTTAGGTTCATATTTGTCAACATTGGATACCTTGAAGTTGGGAGGCCATTGGATGGCCCTAAGGCGCGGAGTAAGGGCGGACACTCCGCACGTGTCCTCCTGTCGTCGGGGTCGATGTCTGTCCCGGGGAGGGGAGTTGTGATTGTGATTCCTCGACCGTCCCCGGGTGATTCCGCCAGTTGAAGCCGTTGCCGACTCAGTCCTGGTAGCTTGGCTCTGAGTCGGGATGCCATGATCCCTGTCATACTCCTCTCGACGACGAATCTCGTTCTCATGCCGCCGTTCTCGCGAAGCATTGATGGAGCTCCGCGCGTCTCGGCGACTGTTGATGGCGTGTCGTAGATCGTTTGGCGGGTGGGCAAGCGGTAGAAGATGGTTGGCCGCCTGGGTGAACAGTCGTCGGTAGCCGTCGGCGTCAGGAGTCCGAGGAAGTCCTTCAGCTATCTGAGCCAGCACCCCTCCGACTTCGCTCGGCGTGTTCATGGCTCGGGCGAAGTCGGGGTTCAGGTTGCGCCCGAAAAATGGATTCTCTCGACGTTGCCTTGCATCCTGCTCAACCTGTTCCTGAGCTCGTCGGCGATCACGTCGTCGGGAGTTCCTTCGCTCTCTGAAGACGCGTTCTTCCGGGGTTTCTCCTACCTCCGAGACCTCGTCTCGCGAGACAGGTTGTTCTGGATTCTGCTCTCCGGCTGCGTGATGTCGTCGAACGTTCCTGCGCCGGTTCCTCCGTCGACGGGACTCTCGCTGAGGCGGTTCCTCCCCAGGTACAGTCGGCTCGTCGTCGGAGATGACGGGCGATTCCGCTCTTCCGATGAAGAGGACGTCGGGGTAGAACGGTGCTGCCGTCGTAGTGATCTTCTTTCGGAGAGCCGGAGGTTGCGCTTCTCTGGTATTTTCGGAGTTTGTTGGGGAAGATTCCTTTTCCGGCGGATCCGCGATACGGTGCAGAATTCCTTCTTCGTCCGCTACGAATGAGATTGTTCCGAAGCAGAACACAGATCCGGGGCGTAGGGTGATCTTGCTGTAGAAGGAGATGGCCATTGAGCTAGCTTGGATTGTCGACACACCCCCTACCTGGCGCGCCAGCTGTCGGTGTTTTGGGTCCGACCGCACACCCGGGGTTGCCCCTCAAGGTGTTTTAGGAGTAGGAAGGTGTCAACAACTGTAGCAAAATGGTTCGTGCCGATCGCACGAAAGACGGTGGACAAGGTTTACAGGTTCGGGCCGCTTAGTGATGCGTAACACCCTACGTCCTGATGAGTATGCTTGGTGGATATGATTACAAGAGGGTTCTCCGGATCGAGAATACAGAGAGTTTGTGTAAGTGGCTACGTGATGGGTCGATCGTTCTGAAGGGGTGCCCCCTAGGCCTTATATACTCGACCGTGGGGCAGTACACATGGATAAGATAACAACAGGTGGCTAAAAGATAGTGAACCTCTTGAGATTATCCTTTACGTAACCCTCGCCTACTTATCCTCACGTGGCTTCGTTGCATGGAGGCTCCAGCGCGGGAAAGTCGGATCTCCGTTGCAGCCACTCGCTCGACGCTATGGGCCGTCCGGGTTTGCACCAATTCGGCCTCACGTCGCTCTGCTTTGCTGGTTGTTTCCCCCTAGGCCCACGAAAGAATAACCTTACGATTTATTGGGCCCTCGGGCCTTTCGTGAGGTCCTTTACTCTTTCAGTGGACCCGGGGGATATCTATCCCCCACAGTTGCGCACTTGGTTCACCAAGGTTTTGAGCCGGTTGTACATATCTTGTGGCTCCTCCCCTTGGCAAAGACGAAAACGACCGAGCTCCCCCTCGATCGTTTCCCGCTTGGTGATCTTGGTGAGTTCATCACCCTCGTGCGCGGTCTTGAGAAGGTCCCAAATCTCCTTTGCATTCTTCAATCCTTGCACTTTGTTGTATTCCTCCTTGCTTAGAGAGGCGAGGAGTATGGTTGTGGCTTGGGAGTTGAAGTGCTCGATTTGGGCCACTTCGTCCGTATCATAGTCTTCATCCCCTACGGATGGTACCTGTGCTCCAAACTCAACAACATTCCATATACTTTTGTGGAGTGAGGTTAGATGAAATTTCATTAAATCACTCCACCTAGCATAATCTTCACCATAAAAGGTTGGCGGTTTGCCTAATGGAACAGAAAGTAATGGAGTATGTCTAGATGTACGAGGATAGTGTAAGGGGATCTTACTAAACTTCTTGCGCTCTTGGCGCTTAGAAGTTACGGACGGCGCATCGGAGTCGGAGGTCGATGTTGATGAAGTGTCGGTCTCGTAGTAGACCACCTTCCTCATCCTCTTGTGCTTGTCGCCTTTCCGATGCGACTTGTGAGAAGAAGATTTTTCCTTCTTCTCTTTGTGGTGAGAAGAGGAAGATCTTTTCTCCTTCCGTTTGGAGGAGTCCTTCTTCTTCTCCTTCCTCTTGGTGCGGGACTCTTCCGATGAAGTGCTTCCTTGGCTCGTAGTGGGCTTGTCGCCGGTCTCCATCTCCCTCTTGGCGTGATCTCCCGACATCACTTCGAGCGGTTAGGCTCTAATGAAGCACCGGGCTCTGATACCAATTGAAAGTCGCCTAGAGGGGGGTGAATAGGGAGAAACTGAAATTCTCAAAAATAATCACAACTACAAGCCGAGTTAGCGTTAGAAATATAATCGAGTCCGCGAGAGAGGGCGCAAAACAAATCGCAAGCGAATAATGAAGTGAGACACGCGGATTTGTTTTACCGAGGTTCGGTTCTCTCAAACCTACTCCCCGTTGAGGAGGCCACAAAGGCCGGGTCTCTTTCAACCCTTCCCTCTCTCAAACGGTCCCTCGGACCGAGTGAGCTTTCCTTCTCAATCACTTGGAACACAAAGTTCCCACAAGGACCACCACAAGATTGGTGTCTCTTGCCTCAATTACAAGTGAGTATGATCGCAATGAAAGAATCAAGAAAGAAGAAAGCAATCCAAGCGCAAGAGCTCGAAAGAACACAAGCAAATCTCTCTCTCTAATCACTAGGGCGTTGTGTGGAATTTGGAGAGGATTTGATCTCTTTGGTGTGTCTAGATTTGAATGCTAGAGCTCTTGTAAGTAGTTGGGAAGTGGAAAACTTGGATGCAATGAATGGTGGGTGGTTGGGGGTATTTATAGCCCCAACCACCAAACTAGTCGTTTGGTGAGGCTGTCTGTTCGATGGCGCACCGGACAGTCCGGTGCATACCGGACATGTCCGGTGCGACAGCCACGTCACCAAAAAGCCGTTGGGTCGACCGTTGAAGCACTGTCTTCTGGGCCCGCCTGGATGTCCGGTGGCGCACCGGACATGCACTGTAGATTGTCCGGTGCGCCAGCATGGGCGTGCCTGACCTCTGCGCGCGCAGCGCGCGCATTTAATGCGTCGCAGGTAGCTGTTGGCGCCGAAATAGCCGTTGCCCCGCTGTTACACCGGACAGTCCGGTGAATTTTAGCGGAGCAGCTGAAGTGAAAACCCGAGGCTGGCGAGTTCTGGAGGCCGCTCTTCCTTGGAGCATCGGACATGTCCGGTGTACACCGGACAGTCCGATGAATTATAGCGGAGTCGCCTCTGGAATTTCCCGAAGGTGAAGAGTTTGAAGTCGGAGTCCTCTGGTGCACCGGACATGTCCGGTGGCACACCGGACAGTCCGGTGCGCCAGACCAGAAATGCCTTCGGTTGTCCCTTTGCTCTTTGGTTGAACCCAATACTTTGTCTTTTTATTGGCTAAGTGTGAACCTTTGGCACCTGTATAACTTATACACTAGAGCAAACTAGTTAGTCCAATTATTTGTGTTGGGCAATTCAACCACCAAAATTATTTAGGAACTAGGTGTAAGCCTAATTCCCTTTCATAAAGTATTTCCTTGGATTCCAAATCAAGCAAGTCCAAGAGGGCACCTTCATCAGCCAAATTAAGTACATTCAAGACATACTTAAGAAGTTTGGAATGAAGAATGCAAAACCCATCAAGACATCCATGTGAACAAATGGGCATCTCGACCTCGACACGGGAGGTAAATCCGTAGATCAAAAGGTATACCAGTCGATGATAGGTTCCTTACTCTATTTATATGCTTCACAACCCGATATTATGCTTTCAGTATGCATGTGTGCAAGGTTCTAGGCAAATCCTAAGGAAGTTCACCTTAGGGCCGTGAAAAGGATCATGAGATATTTAGTTTGCACTCCTAAGTTTGGGCTTTGGTACCTCAAGGGATCTACCTTTGATCTAATTAGGTATTCTGATGTCGATTATGCCGGATGTAAAATTGACAGGAAGAGCACATCAGGGACTTATCAGTTTCTGGGGAGATCCCTGGTGTCTTAGGCTTCAAAGAAACAAAACTTAGCAGCTCTATCCACCGCCGAAGCCGAGTATATTGCTGCAAGCCATTGTTGTGCACAATTACTTTGGATGAGGCAAACCCTTAGGGACTATGGCTATAAGTAGAGCAAAGTCCCTCTGCTATGTGATAATGAGAGTGCAATCTGCATGGCGGATAATCCCATTGAGCACAGTCGCACTAAACACATAGACATCCTGTATCACTTTTTGAGAAATCACCAACAAAGGGGGATATCGAAATTGCTTATGTTAGCATCCACAACCAACTAGCCGATATCTTTACCAAGCCCCTAGATGAAAAGACTTTTAGTAAGCTTAGGAATGAGCTAAACATCCTAGATTCTTAGAACTTTGATTGAGACATTGCACACATAGCTCATTTATATACCTTTGATCATGTCTCTTTCATTTGGTACAAATGCATATCTCCTATTTCTTCTTGTGCCAAGGCTAAGATTAATATGCTTCCATGAGTATTTCTCTGGTTAGTCTTAGATTGAAAGGGAAATGGAGTGTTCGGCAAAGGCAAGGCTTCCACTACAACTCTGTCAGTATCATTTATCCTTTGCCCTCCTCATAAACTTTCACTCATATCCTTTTTACCAAAGGGGGGAAATAGGCTCCCAAGGGGAGAATTAAAAGGCCTCTCAAGATTCTTTGTTTTTGGCGATCAATGCCAAAGGGGGAGAATTTATAGGCCCAAAGCAAAAGGACCGCATCACCACCGTTTTCAACATTTTCAAAAACTATTTCGCGAAAGGGAAGAAATCATTTCAATTGCAAAAACCCTCTTGACAGCTAAGGGGAGAACTTCTTCAGGGGGAGCTTTTATTTAGTCAAAGGAAAAGCATTTGAAACAGGGGAAGAATTTTCAAAATCTTGAAAGTGCTTTCTAGAAATCATATTCTTAAACCTTTGGCTATTTGCAAAAGAATCTGTAAAGACTTTTCCAAAAGATTTGCAAAACAAGTTAAGTGGTACAAATGTGGTCCAAAATGTTAAAATAGAAGAAAGCAATCATATATATAGAAGTATTTTCAATTGGTTTAACTCAAAGTAACTTATGCACATCTGTCAAAATAGCAAACTAGCTACATTTCTACTCTTTATATTTGCTTTGGTTTGTGTTGGCATCAATCACCAAAAAGGGGGAGATTGAAAGGGAAATGGGCTTAAAACATTTCCTATAATCGATTTTGGTGTTTGACGTCCATCACAAACCACGTGGACTAACTAGTTTGCCTAGTTGTCAATTATCTCAGGTGCATAAAGTTCAACATAAACCAACAAAGAAAATTGAGTTGGAGAACTCTACAAAGTTTGGAGCAAAGACAAGCATTGGTGCTGCCAGTAGCGCACCGGACACTGTCCGGTGTGTACCGGACAATGTCCAGTGCCTAGGCCGAGCACCTCGCGAGCTGGCCGCTCTCGGGTTTTTCTGGGAGACGCTCCGCTATAATTCACTGGACTGTCCGGTGTGCACCAGACATGTCCGGTGAGCCAACAAAGCAACAGTCAACTGCGCCCAATGATCGACTGCGATGAACAGTAAAAGCGCACAATGCAGAAGTAAGAAGTCAGAGCTGCGAAGTCAGAACGCACTGGAATGTCTGGTGCAGCAAGAGGACAAAGGACTTCAATGGTCAACCGCTCCAAACCCTAATGGTCTACCGACGTGGCAGGCACCAGACAGTGAACAGTGTCATGTCCGGTGCACCACTGGACTGTTCGGTGTGCCCATCAACAGCAACGGCTAGAATAGTGGTTGGGGCTATAAATACCCCCAACCACCACCATTCAAGCCATCCAAGCCTCCTACACTTCTCATTTAATACAAGAGCAAAGGAAAACACTCCAAAGACACAATCAAAGCATTCAATCCACTCCAAGCTCCAAAATCAACTCAATTGCTTAGAGACTTGAGAGAGGATCATTTGTGTTCTTTTGTTGCTCTTATTGCTTGGATTGCTTTTTCCTTCTCATTCTAATTCTTCTAAGTGCTTTGTAAAGCTAGCAAGAGACACCTAAGTGTGTGGTGATCCTTGCGGGGTCTTAGTGACCCAAGTGATTAAGGAGAAGCACTCGACCGATCTGTGTGACCGATTAAGAGAGGGAAAGGGTTGGAATAGACCCAACCATTGTGGCCTCCTTAATGGGGACTAGGTTCTTTGGAACCGAAGATCGGTAAACAAATCACCGTGTTCATTTGTGTTGATCTCCACTTGATTTGTTTCCCCTTCTTTCCTCTCTCTAAAGGTTCCCTTGCTCATATTAATTTGAGTTGGCTCCCAAAATTATCCGCATTGATTGAGCAACTCTTGATAAGGAGAACTATCTTCCGCACTCCGAATTATTTCTAACACTAACCCTGAGCATAGTGCGTATTTAAAATTTGTAAATTTCAGGTTTCGCCTATTCACCCCCCTCTAGGCGACTTTCAGGGAAACCCTCAGCTCATCCCTATGATGGTCAAGCTCTGACATAGTAAAGCGATGACTCATCTCCAAAGTAGTAAGGGAATTGCTGGCATTACGGTACAGTTTATCCAAACTGTCACGGGAATCAAGAAGTCTCCGGATCTCCTCCTACAGGCAAGAAGAGTACTAAACATCGAAGTAAAGGCGCAAAACAAAGGCATCAGGAATAGTCAGAAAAATCTACCTCATGGGCTCTCTTCTCTGAATCAAGCTGAATGTTCAAGGAAGAGTTCAGGGTTCGGGCAGCATCCAAGAAAGCAGAAACCTATTTCAAGTCGGCTTGACTCTGAGCATACCTTTCCTCAGCGTCGAAGCAGCGCGGAGTCAGAGCTGGAAAGGCAAAAAGGAAAGAGCACATGGGGTAAAACGAGGGAAGCAACGAGCAGCGAATAAAGCTATCAACCCACTAACCGATGTTCGAGATCATCTATTTGCTTCTGAAGCAGGACAGGATTCCACTGTAGCAAGGACAAAACCTGATCGGGAACAGAGCACCGCAAGATCTCAACTGAGCTGACATAGAGCTCAGAACGTTCTGCAAATACAAGAATTAGCAAAGGAATCTATTTGTCAATGCAAGTAAAGCAAGGCAAAAGTCAGCTCACCTGAAGGTTAGAAAGGAACAAAGGAAATCCCAAAGCCGGAGGCACCGACATGCTATCAGACGGTGGGGTACTAGTAGAAGCAATATTGAGAACAGACTCGAGCCCCCAAAGGAGGATTAGAGCTTGTGCCCAAGGCAACACTTAGTGAAACCTCAGCTCCGACAACGTGCAGCGAATTCCTAGTGTCTGGGTCACTGACCTCTAAAGTGATCAGACCAACAAGAGCTGTAGGAAGACTCATCAACACTAGCTCCTCAGACTAAACTGGTGGTGACCCGACATGAACATTCATAGAAGCAGCCAAGGAGGAGCTAAGCTCGACACCCTCGGGGGCTGGGTCATCCTCAGCAGCACCCTCGGGAGCTGAAGCACTCTCAATCGTACCCACAGGAGCTGGGTAATCCTTGCATGTAACATCAGGAACCGAGGTGTCCCCACGAATTAGGCCGCCCTCCAAGGTCGAAGAAGCATGGGAAACTGTCTGGGTTATTTCTTGCCCGACTGGATTACAAGTTGAGGGGGTGTCATCCGGTACCTCTGCATGGATGGCAGCACTCTCAGTTTCAGGAAGCTCTAATAAAAGATCTTCAGGGATAATCTCCTCCGGTGCATGATCAATAGCAGGCATTATCAACCTCTGGAGATTAACCAGCCCTGATAGAGCCTGAATTGGGACATCGTTGCTGTTTTTGCTACTGCAATTCTTGTGAACCAAAGGGGAAACTTCCTCTTCATCCTCGTCAAACACACGTCCACCGACTCTGGTGCCACCACAACTCTCAATATCACCCTCAAGGTTGGCGCTCGCCGGGCCACCAACGAGGACTAGGGCAGTAGAGTCAGCCCCCAGCTCCAAGCCAGATGAACGCCGAAGTCTTCTCTTTCTTTTCTTCCCCTCGGCAGACACGTCTGGGTGGCCCGTTTGACACAATCGGTTGCGACGAGCACCTCTAGGACTACAAGCTCCTTCATCCTCGCCAAAGACGCAACCAGCTGCAGCGCTCACCAATTCAGTTCGGGTAGATTCAGACGACTCACCCATTAGCATATTAAGAATAGTGTTCACTTCAGCATGCATCGGTAGTCGTTTGCATCTGGAGATGGGTCTGTCTCTCCTCTTCAGGGAGATTCTGGTACGTAGCCATGAAGGCTTCAATATCTTCTAAAGAGGGTCACACTCTATGGCCTAGACTGTCGTCTTGAATAGGCGGGTTGGATATGAACTCTGAAAAGGGTCTCTATGGGGGAAGATTCCAGGCAGAATATGAAAGGGGAGCACCAACATTCGAAATCTTGCCTCTCAGCATCAAATCAACTCGACTTAACACGTCCTCCTCAGATATTCGCTTATTGGTAATTCGAGTGGGGTCATTAACACCAGTGTATAGGTAAGTAGGGTAGACTCCATCTTTCAAAGGCTGAATATTCTTGAAAACAAAGTCAACAACAACTTCAGCAGTCAAGCCTCTGTCCTTCAATACACATATCTCTATAAGTAGCACCCTGGACTCAGCAAGCTCTGAATCTGTGGGGATCTCTGTCCAGCTAGGCGTTTGGACGTTAGGCTGTCTCCCTGATCGAGCAGGAAGTGACTTGTTATGATTTTCCATAGTGAACCACTTGAAGCGCCATCCTGAAAGGGAATTAGGGTTACACCTAGTTCCTAAATAATTTTGGTGGTTGAATTGCCCAACACAAATATTGGACTAACTAGTTTGCTCTAGTGAATAAGTTATACAGGTGCAAAAGGTTCATACTTAGCCAATAAAAAGATCAAGTTTTGGATTCAACTAAGGAGCACTGAGGCAACCGAGGGCACCTCTGGCTGGAGGCACCGGACTGTCCGGTGTACACCGGACAGTGTCCGGTGCGCCCAGAGGACTCCAACTCAAACTCTTCGCCCTCGGGAATTCTCGGAAGCCGGCGCGCTATAATTCACCGGACATGTCCGGTGCTCCAAGGAAGCGCGGTCTCCGGAACTCGCCAGCCTCGGGTTCGCGCGGCAGCCGCTCCGCTAAAATTCACCGGACTGTCCGGTGTGCCTGCAGAGCAACGGCTCTCTGCGGCGCCAACGGCTCCCTGCGGTGCATTTAATGCGCGCGCAGCGCGCGCAGACGTCAGGATCGCCCATACTGGTGCACCGGACATCAAACAGTACATGTCCGGTGTGCACCGGACACCCAGGAGGGCCCAGTAGTCAGAAGCTCCAACGGTCAGAATCCAACGGCAATGGTGACGTGGCAGGGGCACCGGACTGTCCGGTGTGCACCGGACTGTCCGGTGCGCCATCGAACAGACAGCTTCCAGCAACGGTCACTTTTGGTGGTTGGGGCTATAAATACCCCAACCACCCCACATTCATTGCCATCCAAGTTTTCTAACTCTCAACCACTTACAAGAGCTAGGCATTCAATTCTAGACACATACAAAAGAAATCAAATCCTCTCCAATTCCACTCAAGCCCTTAGTGACTAGCGAGAGAGATTTGCCGTGTTCTTTTGAGCTCTTGCGCTTGGATCGCTTTCTTTCTTTCTCACTTGTTCTTAAGATCAACACTCAATTGTAACCAAGGCAAGAGGCACCAATTGTGTGGTGGCCCTTGCGGGGAAGTTTTGTTCCCGTTTGATTGAGAAGAAGAGAAAGCTCACTCGATCCGTGGGATCGTTTGAGAGAGGGAAGGGTTGAAAGAGACCCGGCCTTTGTGGCCTCCTCAACGGGGAGTAGGTTTGCGAGAACCGAACCTCGGTAAAACAAATCCGCGTGTCACACTCTTATTTGCTTACGATTTGTTTTGCGCCCTCTCTCACGGACTTGTTTCTTTATTACTAACGCTAACCCGGCTTGTAGTTGTGTTTATTTTTGAGAATTTCAGTTTCGCCCTATTCACCCCCCCCCCCTCTAGGCGACTATCAATTGGTATCAGAACCCGGTGCTTCATTAGAGCCTAACCGCTCGAAGTGATGTCGGGAGATCACGCCAAGAAGGAGATGGAGACCGGCGACAAGCCCACTACAAGCCAAGGGAGCACTTCATCGGAAGAGTCCCGCACCAAGAAAAGGGAGAAGAAGAAGAACTCCTCCAAGCGGAAGGAGAAAAGATCTTCCTCTTCTCACCACAAGGAGAAGAAGGAAAAATCTTCTTCTCACAAGCCGCATCGGAGTGGGGACAAGCACAAAAGGATGAGGAAGGTGGTCTACTACGAGACCGACACTTCATCGACATCCACCTCCGGCTCCGACGCGGCGTCCGTCACTTCTAAACGCCAAGAGCGTAAGAAGTATAGTAAGATCCCCCTACGCTACCCTCGCACTCCTAAACATACACCTTTACTTTCCGTCCCATTAGGCAAACCACCAACTTTTAATGGTGAAGATTATGCTATGTGGAGCAATTTAATGCGATTTCATCTAACCTCTCTCCACAAGAGTATATGGGATGTTGTTGAGTATGGTGTACAGGTACCATCCGTAGGGGATGAGGACTATGACACGGACGAAGTAGCCCAAATCGAGCACTTCAACTCCCAAGCCGCAACCATTCTCCTTGCCTCTCTAAGCAAGGAGGAATACAACAAAGTGCAAGGGTTGAAGAACGCAAAGGAGATTTGGGACCTACTCAAGACGGTGCACGAGGGTGATGAACTCACCAAGATCACCAAGCGGGAAACGATCGAGGGGGAGCTCGGTCGCTTCCGTCTTCGCCAAGGGGAGGAGCCACAAGACATGTACAACCGGCTCAAGACCTTGGTGAACCAAGTGCGCAACCTCGGGAGCGCAAAATGGGATGACCACGAAGTGGTTAAGGTTATTCTAAGAGCCCTTATTTTCCTTAACCCCACACAAGTTCAATTAATTCGTGGTAATCCTAGATATCCGCTAATGACTCCCGAGGAAGTTATCGGGAATTTTGTAAGCTTTGAATGCATGATTAAGGGCTCGAAGAAGATCAACGAGCTTGACGAGCCTTCCACATCCGAGGCGCAACCGGTGGCCTTCAAGGCGACGGAGGAGAAGAAGGAAGAGTCTACACCAAGTAGACAACCAATTGACGCCTCCAAGCTCGACAACGAGGAGATGGCCCTAATCATCAAAAGCTTTCGGCAAATCCTCAAGCAACGGAAGGGGAAGGATTACAAGTCCCGTTCCAAGAAGGTTTGCTACAAGTGTGGTAAGCCCGGTCATTTTATTGCAAAATGTCCTATGTCTAGTGACAGTGACAGGGGCAACGACAAGAAGGGCAAGAGGAAAGAAAAGAAGAAGTACTACAAGAAGAAGGGCGGCGATGCCCATGTTTGTCGGGAGTGGGACTCCGACGAAAGCTCAAGCGACTCCTCCGACGACGAGGACGCCGCCAACATCGCCGTCACCAAGGGCCTCCTCTTCCCCAACGTCGGCCACAAGTGTCTCATGGCCAAGGACGGCAAAAAGAAGGTAAAATCAAGGTCCTCCACTAAATATGAAACATCTAGTGATGAGGATGATGATAAAAATGAGGAGGATAATTTGCGTATTCTTTTTGCCAACCTTAACATGGAACAAAAGGAAAAATTAAATGAGCTAATTAGTGCCATCCATGAAAAGGATGATCTCTTGGACTCCCAAGAGGACTTCCTAATCAAGGAAAACAAGAAACATGTTAAGGTTAAAAATGCTTATGCTCTAGAGGTAGAAAAATGTAACAAATTATCTAGTGAGCTAAGCACTTGCCATGACACTATTGCCAACCTTAGAAATGAAAATGCTAAACTAATTGCTAAGGTTGATTCTCATGTTTGCATTGATCCTAGAAATGATAATGTTGATTTACTTGCTAGGATTGATGAGTTGAATGTTTCTATCACTAGCCTTAGAAATGAGAATGAAAAACTAATTGCTAAGGCTAAGGATTTTGATGTTTGCAATACTACTATTTCCGACCTTAGAACTAAAAATGATATGTTGCATGCTAAGGTTGTTGAACTAAAATCTTGCAAACCCTCTACATCTAATGTTGAGCATATTTCCATTTGTACTAGATGTAGAGATATTAATGTTGATGCTATCCATGATCACCTAGCCCTAATTAAAAAACAAAATGATCACATAGCACAACTTAATGCTAAGATTAGAGAGCATGACTTAGAAAATGAAAAGTTTAAACTTGCTAGAAGCATGCTCTATAATGGGAGACGCCCTGGCATTAAGGACGGCATTGGCTTCCAAAAGGGAGACAATGTCAAAATTAATGCCCCTCCAAAGAACTTGTCTAACTTTGTTAAGGGCAAGGCTCCCATGCCTCAGGATAACGAGGGTTACATTTTATACCCTGCCGGTTATCCTGAGAGCAAGATTAGGAAAATTCATTCTAGGAAGTCTCACTCTGGCCCTAATCATGCTTTTATGTATAAGGGTGAGACATCTAGATCTAGGCAACCAACCCATGCCAAGTTGCCTAGAAAGAAAACTCCTAATGCATCAAATGATCATAGCATTTCATTTAAAACTTTTGATGCATCTTATGTTTTAACTAACAAATCCGGCAAGGTAGTTGCCAAGATTGTTGGGGGCAAACACAAGGGCTCCAAGACTTGTGTTTGGGTACCCAAAGTTCTTGTATCTAATGCTAAAGGACCCAAAACCGTTTGGGTACCTAAAATCAAGAACTAAAATTGTTTTGTAGGTTTATGCATCCGGGGGCTCAAGTTGGATACTCGACAGCGGGTGCACAAACCACATGACAGGGGAGAAAAAGATGTTCTCCTCATATGAGAAAAACCAAGATCCCCAACGAGCTATCACATTCGGGGATGGAAATCAAGGTTTGGTCAAAGGTTTGGGTAAAATTGCTATATCTCCTGACCATTCTATTTCCAATGTTTTTCTTGTAGATTCTTTAGATTACAATTTGCTTTCCGTATCCCAGTTATGTCAAATGGGCTACAACTGTCTTTTTACTGATATAGGTGTTACTGTCTTTAGAAGAAGTGATGATTCAGTAGCATTTAAGGGAGTGTTAGAGGGTCAGCTATACTTGGTAGACTTTGAAAGAGCTGAACTCGACACTTGCTTAGTTGCTAAGACTAACTTGGGTTGGCTCTGGCACCGCCGACTAGCCCATGTTGGAATGAAGAATCTTCACAAGATTCTAAAGGGAGAACACATTTTAGGACTAACCAATGTTCATTTTGAGAAAGACAGGATTTGTAGCGCATGCCAAGCCGGGAAGCAAGTTGGTGTCCATCATCCACACAAAAACATCATGACTACCGACAGGCCACTGGAGCTCCTACACATGGATTTATTCGGCCCGATCGCTTACATAAGCATCGGCGGTAGTAAGTATTGTCTTGTAATTGTGGATGATTATTCTCGCTTCACTTGGGTGTTCTTTTTGCAGGACAAATCTCATACCCAAGAAACCTTAAAGGGATTCTTGAGACGGGCTCAAAATGAGTTCGGCTTAAGGATCAAGAAAATTAGAAGCGACAATGGGACGGAGTTCAAGAACTCTCAAATCGAAGGCTTCCTTGAGGAGGAGGGCATCAAGCATGAGTTCTCTTCTCCCTACACTCCACAACAAAATGGTGTAGTGGAGAGGAAGAATCGAACTCTATTGGACACGGCAAGGACCATGCTTGATGAGTACAAGACACTGGATCGGTTTTGGGCCGAGGCGGTCAACACCGCCTGCTACGCCATCAACCGGTTATATCTTCACCGAATCCTCAAGAAGACATCTTATGAACTCCTAACCGGTAAAAAGCCCAATATTTCATATTTTAGAGTTTTTGGTAGCAAATGTTTTATTCTTGTCAAAAGAGGTAGAAAATCTAAATTTGCTCCTAAAACTGTAGAAGGCTTTTTACTAGGATATGACTCAAACACAAGGGCATATAGAGTCTTTAACAAGTCCTCAGGACTTGTTGAAGTTTCTTGTGACGTTGTGTTTGATGAGACTAACGGCTCTCAAGTAGAGCAAGTTGATCTTGATGAAACAGGTGAAGAACAGGCTCCATGCATAGCGCTAAGGAACATGTCCATTGGGGATGTGTGTCCTAAGGAATCCGAAGAGCCTTCAAATGCACAAGATCAACCATCCTCCTCCACGCAAGTATCTCCACCAACTCAAGTTGAGGATGAGGCTCAAGATGTTGAACAAGATGATGAGCCACCTCAAAACGACGGCAACGATCAAGGGGGAGATGCAAATGATGAAGACAAGGAGGATGAACAACCAAAGCCGCCACACCCAAGAGTCCACCAAGCAATACAACGAGATCACCCCGTCGACACCATCCTCGGCGACATTTATAAGGGGGTAACTACTCGATCTCGTGTTGCTCATTTTTGTGAACATTACTCGTTTGTTTCCTCTATTGAGCCAACCAGGGTAGAGGAAGCACTACAAGATTCGGATTGGGTAGTGGCGATGCAAGAGGAGCTCAACAATTTCACAAGGAATGAGGTATGGCACTTAGTTCCACGTCCAAATCAAAATGTTGTAGGAACCAAGTGGGTCTTCCGCAACAAGCAAGACGAGCATGGTGTGGTGACAAGGAACAAAGCTCGACTCGTGGCCAAGGGGTATTCACAAGTCGAAGGTTTGGATTTTGGTGAAACCTATGCACCCGTAGCTAGGCTTGAGTCAATTCGAATATTATTGGCCTATGCTACTTACCATGGCTTCAAGCTTTATCAAATGGACGTGAAGAGTGCCTTCCTCAATGGACCAATCAAGGAGGAGGTCTATGTTGAGCAACCTCCCGGCTTTGAAGACAGTGAGTATCCTAATCATGTTTATAAGCTCTCTAAGGCGCTTTATGGGCTCAAGCAAGCCCCAAGAGCATGGTATGAATGCCTTAGAGATTTCCTTATTGCAAATAGCTTCAAAGTCGGCAAAGCCGATCCTACTTTATTCACTAAAACTCTTGATAATGATTTGTTCGTATGCCAAATTTATGTTGATGATATAATATTTGGGTCTACTAACAAATCTACATGTGAAGAATTTAGTAGGATCATGACACAAAAATTCGAGATGTCTATGATGGGGGAGTTGAAGTATTTCCTAGGATTTCAAGTCAAGCAACTCCAAGAGGGCACTTTCATTAGCCAAACGAAGTATACTCAAGACATTCTAAACAAGTTTGGAATGAAGGATGCCAAGCCCATCAAGACACCCATGGGAACCAATGGGCATCTCGACCTCGACACGGGAGGTAAGTCCGTGGATCAAAAGGTATACCGGTCGATGATTGGTTCATTGCTTTATCTATGTGCATCTCGACCGGACATTATGCTTTCCGTATGCATGTGTGCAAGATTCCAAGCCGACCCTAAGGAATCACACCTTACGGCCGTAAAACGAATCTTGAGATATTTAGCTTATACTCCTAAGTTTGGGCTTTGGTACCCTCGGGGATCCACTTTTGATTTGATTGGATATTTGGATGCCGATTGGGCAGGGTGTAAGATTAACAGGAAGAGCACATCGGGGACTTGCCAGTTCTTGGGAAGATCCTTGGTGTCATGGGCTTCAAAGAAGCAAAATTCGGTCGCTCTTTCTACTGCCGAAGCCGAGTATATTGCCGCAGGCCATTGTTGCGCGTAGTTACTTTGGATGAGGCAAACCCTGCGGGACTACGGTTACAAATTAACCAAAGTCCCTTTGCTATGTGACAATGAGAGTGCAATCAAAATGGCCGACAATCCCGTCGAGCACAGCCGCACTAAGCACATAGCCATTCGGTATCATTTTCTTCGGGATCACCAACAAAAGGGGGATATCGAGATTTCATACATTAACACTAAAGATCAATTAGCCGATATCTTTACCAAGCCACTTGATGAACAATCTTTTACCAGACTTAGGCATGAGCTCAATATTCTTGATTCTAGGAATTTCTTTTGCTAGTCTTGCACACATAGCTCATAAAAGTACCTTTGATCATGTCTCTTTTATATATGCTATGACTAATGTGTTTTCAAGTGTATTCCAAACCAAGTCATAGGTATATTGAAAGGGAATTGGAGTCTTCGGCAAAGACAAGGCTTCCACTCCACTCTACTACTCATCCTTCGCCGTCGCTCCGCATCAACTCTCCAACCTTGGTATAATCTTCACTCATTTATTTTATGACCAAAGAAGGAGAAAGTACTTCAATGGGCTCTAATGATTCCGTTTTTGGCGATTCATGCCAAAGGGGGAGAAAATATGAGCCCAAAGCAAAAGGACCGCACCACCACCTAATTTTTTTTTAAATTTGATGATTTTAATTTGGTAAAATTCAAAATTGGTATCTCTTTATGGTCTAAAGGGGGAGCAACTAGTATTTTCAAAATTGATGTCTTAAAACCCTCTTGAACACTAAGAGGAGACCTTATTTTGAGGGGGAGTTTTGTTTAGTCAAAGGAAAAGCATTTGAACAAAGGAAGAAAATTTCAAATCTTGAAAATGCTTTGCAAATCTTATTCATTTACCTTTGACTATCTTGCAAAAAGACTTTGAAAAGAATTTACAAAAAAGTTTGCAAAAACAAAACTTTTGGTGCAAATATGGTCCAATATATCAAAAACAAAGAAACAATCCATGCGCATCATATGAGTATTTATATTGGCTCAATTCCAAGCAACCTTTGCACTTACTTTATGTAAACTAGTTCAATTATGCACTTCTATATTTGCTTTGGTTTGTGTTGGCATCAATCACCAAAAAGGGGGAGATTGAAAGGGAATTAGGGTTACACCTAGTTCCTAAATAATTTTGGTGGTTGAATTGCCCAACACAAATATTGGACTAACTAGTTTGCTCTAGTGAATAAGTTATACAGGTGCAAAAGGTTCATACTTAGCCAATAAAAAGATCAAGTTTTGGATTCAACTAAGGAGCACTGAGGCAACCGAGGGCACCTCTGGCTGGAGGCACCGGACTGTTCGGTGTACACCGGACAGTGTCCGGTGCGCCCAGAGGACTCCAACTCAAACTCTTCGCCCTCGGGAATTCTCGGAAGCCGGCGCGCTATAATTCACCGGACTGTCCGGTGTGCACCGGACATGTCCGGTGCTCCAAGGAAGCGCGGTCTCCGGAACTCGCCAGCCTCGGGTTCGCGCGGCAGCCGCTCCGCTAAAATTCACCGGACTGTCCGGTGTTCACCGGACTGTCCGGTGTGCCTGCAGAGCAACGGCTCTCTGCGGCGCCAACGGCTCCCTGCGGTGCATTTAATGCGCGCGCAGCGCGCGCAGACGTCAGGATCGCCCATACCGGTGCACCGGACATCAAACAGTACATGTCCGGTGTGCACCGGACACCCAGGAGGGCCCAGTAGTCAGAAGCTCCAACGGTCAGAATCCAACGGCAATGGTGACGTGGCAGGGGCACCGGACTGTCCGGTGTGCACCGGACTGTCCGGTGCGCCATCGAACAGACAGCTTCCAGCAACGGTCACTTTTGGTGGTTGGGGCTATAAATACCCCAACCACCCCACATTCATTGCCATCCAAGTTTTCTAACTCTCAACCACTTACAAGAGCTAGGCATTCAATTCTAGACACATACAAAAGAAATCAAATCCTCTCCAATTCCACTCAAGCCCTTAGTGACTAGCGAGAGAGATTTGCCGTGTTCTTTTGAGCTCTTGCGCTTGGATCGCTTTCTTTCTTTCTCACTTGTTCTTAAGATCAACACTCAATTGTAACCAAGGCAAGAGGCACCAATTGTGTGGTGGCCCTTGCGGGGAAGTTTTGTTCCCGTTTGATTGAGAAGAAGAGAAAGCTCACTCGATCCGTGGGATCGTTTGAGAGAGGGAAGGGTTGAAAGAGACCCGGCCTTTGTGGCCTCCTCAACGGGGAGTAGGTTTGCGAGAACCGAACCTCGGTAAAACAAATCCACGTGTCACACTCTTATTTGCTTACGATTTGTTTTGCGCCCTCTCTCGCGGACTCGTTTCTTTATTACTAACGCTAACCCGGCTTGTAGTTGTGTTTATTTTTGAGAATTTCAGTTTCGCCCTATTCACCCCACCCCCCCTCTAGGCGACTATCACATCCCTTAATGTTGTCTTTCAAAGGAATGTCGAGATACTCAACCTTCCTGCCTCGGTGAAGTTCTAAGCTAGCACCTCCAACAAGCTGATGCTGCCCTGCAGCCATCTTGGGCCGACAATGGTAAAGGTATTTCCAAAGCCCAAATTGTGGAAGAATTCCAAGGAAGGCTTCGCAAAGATGAACAAACACAACAATTTGAATCACAAAATTGGGATTCAGATGAGTGAGGTTTAGACAGTAAAAATCGAGAAGGCCACAAAAGAAGGGAGAAACTGGCAGGGCCAGTCCCCGGATGAGAAAGGGCACGAAGGTAACCACCTCGTGAGTATCCTCCGTCAGGACAGTGACTCCGCGCCAGATCCACCAGGAACATAGTTCTTTCGGTGGTAGAACACCAATCTCAACAAGATGTAGAAGGTCAGCCTCAGAAACGACAGAAACATGGTTACCAGCGAAAGGGAGTTGGCTGTTGGGATCGATTAGAGGGATGTTTGGGATGGTAGCACTTTGTTTTCTTTTCCTGGGCGCCATCACGATTTTTCAAACGACGCAAACGGATTCGGGAACTCAGAAAGCTAGAGAGCGGCGGAGAAAAAAACAAGAACTATGGTTCAGAGCTCAAGAGGACATCAGTAGAAGTATGGGTTGGCATACTAAGTTGGGCGCAAAGGGGCAGGCCGATAGCTCGGGAGAAGTTTTTGTTGCAGCAAAACAACATCACTCGAGCATTACCTCTAAATGCTAGTGAATCGTCAGACACAAGAGCGGAGTACGCAACAGCAGATTAGCACGAAAGGAGGTTTTTATTCACCAGGGGGAGATTATTACAAAATTGAGACCGACTCATTATGAGTCGTCCTCCCACCCCTCGATCACTACGTTACATTACATTACTACTTAGACTACACTACACTACTAGCTAAACTATATTATTCTACTACTAACTACTACTACTACTATTAAGCTATACTAATATTTAAGCCGGCAACATTATGCCACCGACCTTGCCGTCGCCACCGCCACCTTCGCCGTTGCCTTTGCCGTCGCCATCACCGCCTTTGCCGTCGTCGTCGCCGCCGCTGTCGCTGTCTTCGCCACCGTCGCCGTTGTCACTACCCTCGCCGCCATCATCGCCACTGCCCTCGCCATCGTCATCGCTGCTGCTGCTGCCGTCACCCTCACCGCCGCTCCCCTCCTCGGAGTCACAGGAGTCCACCACCTCCGAGTCATCCAACCCACTGAGCCCCGCGCGCTCGATGGATCGCCAGTACACCCGCGCCACGACGGATAACCCCATGGAGTCGTCCGAGTCCTCGGACGACGCCACGGGGGACGCCGGAGCAGGAAAGCGATCATACTCGGAGGAGACCTCCTCCGAGTACTCGTGATCAAATTACGAAATAGATATACGAGCAGCCGTAAAGGATCATTCGCTGGGATGGTAAAAGTGAATCTTTTATGGGACGAGATCGTGGAATCAACTAAGTATGCAATCAATTGCCCCTTTTCTTCGTTCAATGCAACAAGTAGACCCAGCACTTGGAGCAGGAGTCATTTTACGCTTTTGGGTGAACTTGATCGTATAGTGTAAGATCGAAACCAGTGTTATTAGCTTCTGATTGCTTTTCTGTATAGGCTATACCTGGTTAAAAAGTTAGATAAAGACAAAGCTTATAAACTCTCGCACTCACATGCTTTTCAATGAAATTTAGAATCCTCTGTAAAATTTGATAAATCTTGAATATTTCAAATGGTATCTATTTTAGATATACTTTTAGCATGATGAGTAACTGCTGTTTAGGGTAGTTCACCTTGTTACCTGTGACCGGTACTTAGTTGATTAACTCGCAAAGGAATCAAGCGTCATATACGTTCGGGAGAAGGGAACATGCGTACAAATGTACAATGGAATACAAATACTACTATGCCTTGTTTTTTTTGGATAAAGTTCAAAAATTTATGCGCCCTATTTTCTGGGATAGAGTAATATCCTATTAGATTTGTATCGAATTTAAAATACGATTTTGATAGTTTTTTTTTACTTGGTATAAAGCATACGAGAATATTTACGTGTCTATATAATAATTTTAATTCCACATTTCTTGAAGAGAAGAAAAAACATGAAGGCTTCAAAACTCTTATTATTAGTTTTACTATTTATTTTGATATTTGTGGAAAAAAGGAATTTAAGACGGGAAGGTGAAAAGACAAGAAGCCAACGCTGAACGTGGAAAGATAAATGGACTCGCAGAATCAGACCAAAAGGACTCGCGGAAGCAAACTAACACCGGACTCATCACGGATGCGGCATTCATATATACTAGGCTAAGCTCCGTGCCTGTGAAAGCATAAAGTTTATGAAACTTAAATTCAGAAAAGGGCCTTAATTATTCAACGGTTCATACATCTGTCTTCCATATTCCTTCAAGATGCGAAAATTATTTTCCTAACAACAAAACAATGGCACTAACTCTGTAATGCACACAGACTTATCGTCACATTCTTGACAGATTCTCCAAACTACTCTAAACAATAAGCACGAATGCGCACAAGAACACGCCAGCGAGCAGCGCCGATGATCGACGACCAGCGACGGCGACAGGAGCAGCTGAGCTTCCCGGAGCCGGCGCGGGAGCGGGGGAGGTGTAGTAGTAGCGCGAATCGGAAGCCGGGGGCTGCGCGAAACTACTCGGTTGGGGAGCCTCTTCACCAACGTGAGCGGGGGCGTCGGCTGGTGGCTTCCCTTGCGGCGGAATGTGGTCGCGGTGCTGCGCTGGGGCAACTGTCACCGGAGACGGAGTTGGAGCGTCTTGTCCTTGGAGAAGCGGGCTTGGAGCTATGGTCGGATGTTCGGCATGGACTGGCGCCGGCGCTGGAGCGTTGTTGCCGCCGTGGTTGTCTGGAGTCGGTGCGCTGGCCGGTCTGTTGTCATGAACCGGCGACGGCGCTGGAGAGCTTTGCTCGCCATGGCGGTACGGACTAGGAGCGCTGGCTGGCTGGTAGCCTTGAACTGGAGTTGGCGTTGGTGCTCGAGCGTTGTGGCCGCCATGTTGGTACGGGCTCGGGGCGCAGGACACCTGGCTTGCAGGAGCCGGAGCTGGAGCAGCGTGGACGCCACTGATGTACGGGCTCGGCGCGCTGGCAGGAGCAGGCACCGGAGCGTTGCCCGGATGGTCAGCATGAACTGGTACCGGTGCCGGAGAGTTGTGCCCGCCATGGTTGTCGGGACTAGGAGCTCCGGTCGGCTGGCCGTGGTGAATAGGAGCTGGCGCCGGGGCGTGATAGCGAGGTTGAGGGTGATGGCGGTGATGTCCGTGAGGACCTGGCGCCGGTGCCAGGGAGTAATGATCGTGGTGGTGATGAGGACCCGGCGCCGCTGCATGGTGGTGAGGGCCAGGTGCGTGATGGCCGTCAGCCGCGACCATCAGCAGGATCGCCATCATCATGGCCATCGGTGCGATCGGCGTGGCCATGGCGACAAACTAGAGTAGCGACGGCACCTGGTTCCTTAACGTAGCCAAGCGTGTATATATAAGAGCCGGCACCTCATCAATTGGAAACTTAAGCTTGGAAACATTTTAGTATGGTATTGAGAAACCAACGTTGCCGGCCTAATCGCGGCAAGTTTTGATGGGGCGGAAGCCAAATGGGGGATCTGATTGATTTGCTGACAACAAATCAATCAATGCATATTCTTAAAACAAGCATATTATCTTTCAAAGGCACTACGTAATTACTATCCAAATACAAGATGCAAGCGTTATGGATTCTTTTGATTTTTTAAGACTGATGCACCTGCAAGGCTGCAACTGCAATATTACGGCGACGACTAAGGGGTCTGTTTGGTAGAGATCTTGCTCGTCTAAAAATAGATGGTACTCTAATATTTTTTGAAAAAGCAGTCTTATCATAGAGTTAGAGTCATTTTTATGTATTAAACTGGGAGAGTCAAAGCTAGAGCCGATGAAACTACTATTTGTAGCTTCTTCTTCATTATACACAATGACTCTAACTTTTATGTGCTTTTCGCATTAAGCCATTTTAAAAAAAATGTTTCGTAGGGCTCTAACATTTTCAGAGAAAAGCCCCGTTAGATAATGATTTAACTGTAGATATAATCGTGGTTTGTTATGAGGGTTTTATAAAATTACACAAGCCGGTGATAAAAGAAATCTCTACTACTTATTAAGGCTGTAAGAGTAGTCTGTCATTCCGTGTTCTGCTCATTCCTGTTCTACCATCTGTCGGCGTTCCGAGACCGGGGGGTCCCCGAGCCGACGAGTGAGTGTGCCGCGTGCCCCAGCCCAGATGGGTCGAGCGCGTGGGCGAGCGCGAAGGGGGGAGAGAGAGCGAGAGCGAGGTGGCCGGAGCCGGGTCGTGAGGGAGTCGGAGGTTCCCGCGGCCTTCGTGTTCGTCCCGCGCCCAGGTCGGGTGCGCTTGCAGTAGGGGGTTACAAGCGTCCGCGCGGGTGAGGGGAGCGAGCGGCCCCGAGAGAGCGCCTGCCCCTGCCCTCGTTCCCGCGAGGCCAACCTTCTCTAAGAAGGCCCTGGTCCTTCCTTTTATAGGCGTAAGGAGAGGATCCAGGTGTACAAATGGGGGTGTAGCAAGGTGCTACGTGTCTAGCGGGGGAGAGCTAGTGCCCTAAGTACATGCCAAGGTGGCAGCCGGAGAGATCTTGGCACCCAGCTAGTGCGGCGTCGTGGCTGTCGGAGAAGCAATGGAGCCGGGCGGAGGGACAGCTGTCGGAGTGGTTGGGCCCTTGCTGACGTCCCCCTGCTTTCGTAAGGGAGCTGAGGACCGCCGTCGTCATGGGTCCAGTGGGGCGCCATCATTGCCTATCTGGCGGAGCTAGCCAGATGGGACGTCGGTCCTGTTCTCTGCGGCCCGAGTCGTCTCGAGGTAGGGTGATGATGGCGCTTTCTGTCGACGTGGCAGACTCGTGCCCTAGGTCGGGCGACGTGGGGGCTCCTCCGAAGCCGAGGTCGAGTCTGTCCTGCATGGCCGAGGCCGAGGCCGAGCCCGAGCCCCTGGGTCGGGCGAGGCGGAGGTCGCTCGGCAGAGGTCGGGGTGGCGTCCGAGCCCTGGGTCGGGCGAAGCGGAGTTCATCGTCTTCTGGGGCCTTAGCCCGAGTCCGAGCCCTGGGTCGGGCGGAGCGGAGTTCGCCGTCTTCCGGGGCCTTAGCTCGAGTCCGAGCCCTGGGTCGGGCGGAGCGGAGTTCGCCGTCTTCCGGGGCCTTAGCCCGAGTCCGAGCCCTGGGTCGGGCGGAGCGGAGTTCGCCGTCTTCCGGGGCCTTAGCCCGAGTCCGAGCCCTGGGTCGGGCGGAGCGGAGTTCGCTGTCTTCCGGGGCCTTAGCCCGAGTCCGAGCCCTGGGTCGGGTGGAGCGGAGTTTCCTCTGGCGCTTTTGGCCAAGCCTGGCTGCCCGTCAGTCTTACTCTTTGCGTTAAAGGCCCCAGTGACTTGGTCGGTCGGCGCGGTGATTTAGTCAGGGTTACTTCTTATCGAAGGCAAGGCCTCGGGCGAGCCGGAGATGCGTCTGCCGTGAAAGAGGAGGCCTCGGGCGAGACGGAAACATCTCAGGGTCGGCTGCCCTTGCCCGAGGCTAGGCTCGGGCGTGGCGTGATCGAGTCGCTCGTATGGACTGATCCCTGACTTAATCAAACCCATCAGGCCTCTGCAGCTTTATGCTGATGGGGGTTACCAGCTGAGAATTAGGCGTCTTGAGGGTACCCCTAATTATGGTCCCCGACAGTAGCCCCCGAGCCTCGAAGGGAGTGTTAACACTCGCTTGGAGGCTTTTGTCGCACTTTTTTGCAAGGGGACCAGCCTTTCTCGGTTGTACTTTGTTCCGGTGGGTGCGCGCGAGCGCACCCGCCGGGTGTAGCCCCCTAGGCCTCGGAGGAGTGGTTTCACTCCTTCGAGGTCTTAATGCCTTGCGTAATGCTTCGGCTGGTCTGGCGGTTCCCTCATGCGAACAGGCCGTAGCCCGGGTGCACTGTCGGGGCCCAAGTTCTCGGGCTGGTATGTTGACGCTGTCAACGGTTCGGCCGGAGCCGGGTTTGCGAGAGCAGCCCCCGAGCCTCCGCACAGAGCGAGAGGACGATCAGGGACAGACTCGGCTTTTTTACATACGCCCCTACGTCGCCTTTCCGCAAGGAGGAGGGGGGAGAGCGCCATGTTACCCTCGATGGGCACCGAACATGGTGTCTCCGGTGAGCTGCAATCGGGTAATCCGAGTGGACGTCCGTGCCCCGTTCGTTGGGGGTCGGCTAGGGGCCCGGAGGCACGCCCAAAAGTACCTGCGGGTGATCTGCCGGACCCGGTCCCCTGGCGACGGGGTCCGAGGGCTCGTTGCCTCCCTCCGATGGGATTCCGTTACAGAGTCGTTCCCGCTGGTCTCGGAAATGTCCTAGGGTACCTCGGGAGCGCAGCCCGAGCCTTGGTTATGTATCGAACGTACCCCTGGTCATCCCTCGCTCGGTGTCTGAGGCGACTGTGAACCCTTCGGGGGGCCAGCCTTCGAACCCCTGATCAGTAATGGGCGCGGAGCCCGAGTAGCCTGAGGCGGTCGTGGAACCTTTCGGGGGGCCGACCTTCGAACCTCTGACCAGTAGTGGGTGTCGGGCCCACGCGATCTGAGGCGGCTGTTGAACCCTTCGGGGGGCCAGCCTTCGAACCCCTGATCAGTAAGGAGGCTCGGAGCCTAGTTCCTTCACGGGGAAGGATCCCTTTGGGGGTATCCCCCTTCCCGGTCCCTGTTGCAAGAGATAGAGAAAGGGGAAAAAGGGAAAAAGGATACGAAATTGAACGACGTGGCGTACCTTTTTTGGTGTGGTCATTTTGGTGAAGGCGAAACGTCGCCAGCTGCTCCCGCCAGTAGCGCTGCCCGTCGAGCCGCGGAGTTAATGCGCCGGGGCGAGTAGTTGGCGAGGCTGCCGTTGCGCGTGCGCGAGCCGTTCGAGGAACGGGTCACGGGCGTGTCGTCTTCACACCGTGAGAGAGGGGGCTCTCTTGCTGCCTCCGGATGGGACGTGAGCCTGGCTGATGGCGTGATCGCTGCTCTTGCGCGCCTGCCACTGTCATTACTGCCGGCCCACTTTTGACCGTGTTTGACCGCTGCGTCAGGCTGGCGCAGCTGGGCCGCGCGCTGGGCCGCCTCGGGTCGTGGTATTGGTTCCGCAACCGAGGAGGTGTGGTGGTGGCGCAAGTGGCATAGTGGCTTACATGCAGCATCCGGCGCGCCGGTTGCGCGACGCGTGGGTTTGAGCCTCCGCGCTGGCCTGTCAGGAGTCGGAGAGGCGCGTCCACTTGGCGCGGCTGCATGCCGCCCGCATGGCTGCCCACCCCCTTCGCCCGTTGGTCTGGGCAAAAGTGGAGGGTCGCTTGTAACTGCTGGGTGGTTGCGCGCGCGCCGCGCGCGGCGGTTCGGCTTCTTCTGCTCGGAGCCGGTCTGCATGACAGGTGGGTCCCAGCCCCCGCGCCGCAGGGGAGGACTTTGGAGGCGTGTTGGAGAAGACTCAGCCCGTGACGGTTGGGGGCGCAAGCACGGAGAGTTGCCTTTAAAAGGAGGGCGACCCCTTTCGTAAGGCGACCATGTCTTCTTCCTCCCTTATGCATCGTGTCTTTCCGCCTTTCAAGCCCCCGGATGGGGGAAACCGCCGTCTCCGTGCCTCATCGTTGGGGGACACCACTCCGTGGGAGCGGGTACCTTTCAGCCATCGTTCGGCTTCAAGGATTTTCATCACACAGCCCAGCGGCTCCCCTCCGCTGGTGATCACCCAAGACGGTGGCCTCCAGCTCCCGAATGGGGAGGGGCAAACCGGGCTGTGGTCCCGGCCCCGCCCTCAGTGTTGAGGGTGTTCGTCACCCTCGCCGGGGCGGGGAGCGAGGCGAGCCGGGGCCCCACCTCCTACGCGGGTCGGCGGGCCACCTCATTTTCCAGCTTCTGGTGGTGGCAATCGCCTTTTAGCCCCACGGCGGAGACATCCTCCAGCCATGCCGGGGAAGGAGAACTGTTGCTGCCCAGCTAGGATGCAACATTCCGTCTTCCTCCTCGCATTCGCGGCGAGGACGGCTGCGAGGATCTGCCGGGGTGCTCAGGGGCGTCCCGCGTTTGCTGGTGATTCACCCAGAGCTTGTCGCTCCTCGGGCTTCCCTGGCGGGGAGGTTGTCCGTACCCGCGGGGGCGGAACCGGAGTTCTGTTTGTAATGGCACCTCGAGTGCCGGATTTTTTGTTCATTTTGGCTTTCGGGGCCTGAACATGTATGTAATTACGGCACGGAGCCGTGTTTTTTCCTCATTTCCGAGCACTAAGACTCGTCCGCTGATTGTCTGAACCGCTTCACTAAGCATGAGTCGCCCCGTGTCAAGGTGACGAGTGAGGTATCCGTATCCCGGAGGCGTAGGGGTCCCTCGGCTCGGTCGGCCCTGTTGTCCGAGGCTCCTCTAGCTTAGTTAAAGAGACCCCTCGGCCGCTCTTCGACGAGCTGAGGCCGGGGGTAGCGATATCAACATGAGCAGAGGCAGAGTTGGCTCGGAAATGAAACCTGGTTGGCCAGAGCCTAGCCGGGTTGTCCGTTGGCAGGATTGACACCGGAGTCGGTCAGCCGAGGCTTCGGACCGGGCTCGTGCCCTCGGAAGGTGGTTGGCCGAGGCCCCGGAGGTGGCTGGCCGAGCCGCCTGCTCGGGCCGGATTCCCGGAGAAGTCCCTGACAACGATCGCCCGGGCGTGGTGATGACGCCGTCCTTTGGAGCGGAGGCCCTCGGACCGCGTCGCCGTCCGAGGCTAGTTCGGGCCTTGCCGAAGTTGCTGTCGATGCCGAGGATGTCGCTGCCCCCTTCCAGCGCCAAGACCTGAGCCTGCAGGATCAGCTTGTCTTGTAGCGTGTGCTTTGTGCGGCCGTCGAGGCCAGAACACACACCCTTGCTGTGTTGTAAAGCTGCGTCCCTTTTCCTCTTGTTCCAAGCATCTGGACTTTTTGTCGGTAACAGGGATGTTTGTGCGAGCGAAAGTTGCTTCTCGCGGAAGGTGAGGAGTGAGGTATCCGTATCCCGGAGGCGTGGGAGTCCCTCGGCTCGGTCGGCCTTGCCGCTTACGCGCACTTTTACTCGTCCATGAGGCCCTATCACCGACTCAGTCGAGAAAACTTGAAGAATCGCTTCGACAGAAGAGCTTCCGAACGTAGAGACTTGTTCGATCCGCGGAGTCACCTTATCCGAACGCGAGTTACTTATCGCAGAAGGTGATGAGTGAGGTATCCGTATCCCGGAGGCGTAGGAGTCCCTCGGCTCGGTCAGCCTTGACTGCTTACGTGTACCCTGTCGTTTCCATGACCCACTTTTCGAAGTAGTCAAAAAGCACGAAAGATATTCTGGTAAAAGAGATTTTCTGTTCGAGGAAAATTTTGACGCAGAGGGGGTTTCCCCCCTTTTAGCCCCCGAGGGAGGGTCGGGCTTTGCCGAGGCGAGGCCGACCCTTCCTTGTTGACTAAACTTTGCGTGGGTGCGAGGTATATGAACAATTTGGAAACATCTCAAGGGTAGAAGCGACGTAGCTGTTGGATGTTCCAAGCGTTGCCGTAGACCTCGCCTTGACTGTTGGCCAGCTTGTACGTTCCGGGCTTCAGAACTTTGGCGATGACGAACGACCCCTCCCAGGGGGGCGTGAGCTTGTGCCTCCCTCGGGTGTCTTGCCGCAGCCGAAGCACCAGATCGCCCACCTGGAGATCTCGGGGTCGGACCCCTCGGGCGTGGTAGCGTCGCAGGGACTGCTGATACCGTGCCGAGTGTAGTAAGGCCCTGTCCCGAGCCTCATCCAGCTGGTCCAGCGAGTCTTCTCGGCTAGCTTGGTTGCTTTCTTCGTTGTAGGCCCTCGTCCTCGGGGAGCCGTATTCCAGGTCAGTGGGCAGGACGGCCTCGGCCCCGTAGACCAGGAAGAACGGCGTGAAACCTGTGGCTCGGCTTGGCGTCGTCCTCAGGCTCCAGACCACCGAGGGGAGTTCCTTCATCCATCGCTTGCCGAACTTGTTGAGATCATTGTAAATCCGGGGCTTGAGCCCTTGTAGAATCATGCCGTTGGCACGTTCCACTTGCCCATTCGACATGGGATGAGCTACGGCGGCCCAGTCTACCCGGATGTTGTGATCCTCGCAAAAATCCAAGAATTTTTTGCCGGTGAACTGGGTGCCGTTGTCGGTGATGATGGAGTTCGGGACCCCGAAGCGATGGATGATGTTGGTGAAGAATGCCACCGCCTGCTCGGATCTGATGCTGTTCAGGGGTCGGACCTCGATCCACTTGGAGAATTTGTCGACGGCGACCAGCAGGTGCGTGTAGCCCCCGGGCGCCTTCTGCAGAGGGCCGACGAGGTCCAGACCCCACACAGCGAAGGGCCAGGTGATGGGTATTGTCTGCAGAGCCTGAGCGGGCAGGTGGGTCTGCTTCGCATAGAATTGGCACCCTTCGCAGGCGCGGACAATTCTAGTGGCGTCAGCTACCGCCGTCGGCCAGTAGAAGCCTTGGCGGAAAGCGTTCCCGACGAGGGTTCGAGGTGCTGCATGATGGCCGCAAGCCCCCGAGTGTATTTCCTGCAGGAGTTCCTGACCCTCGGCGATGGAGATGCATCGCTGGAGGATGCCCGAGGGGCTACGGTGGTAGAGCTCCTGCTCATCGCCCAGCAAGACGAACGACTTGGCGCGTCGCGCTACCCGCCGAGCCTCGGCTCGGCCGAGGGGCAGCTCTCCTTGGCGGAGATATTGTAGGTACGGGGTCTGCCAATCTTGATCTGGCATGACCCCGCTCTGCTCCTCCTCGATGTGCAGTGCTTCGCCCTCGGGGGCCGAGGGCTCCTCGGGTTGGACCGAGGATGGCTCGGGCTGGGCCGAGGTCACTTCGGACGGGGCCGAGGGCACCTCGGGCTCGGGCGTGTCGCCTATCTTGACGGAGGGTTGGTGCAGATCCCAGGAGAAGACGTCCGGGGGAACCGTCGTTCGCCCCGAGGCTATCTTCGCCAGCTCGTCCGCAGTCTCGTTGTAGCGCCGGGCGATGTGGTTAAGCTCGAGCCCGTAGAACTTGTCTTCCAGGCGTCGAACCTCGTCACAGTAGGCCTCCATCTTCGGGTCGCGGCAGTGGGAGTTCTTCATGACTTGGTCGATGACGAGCTGCGAGTCGCCGCATGCATCGAGGCGTCGGACCCCTAGCTCGATGGCGATTCGCAATCCGTTGATCAGAGCCTCGTACTCAGCCACATTGTTGGACGCCGGGAAATGGAGGCGGAGCACGTAGCGCAGGTGTTTCCCGAGGGGCGAGACGAAGAGCAGGCCCGCACCGGCTCCCGTCTTCATCAGCGACCCGTCGAAAAACATGGTCCAGAGCTCCGGTTGGATCGGAGCCGTTGGCAACTGGGTGTCGACCCATTCGGCTACGAAGTCCGCCAGTATCTGGGACTTGATGGCCTTCCGAGGGGCGAACGAGATTGTCTCGCCCATGATTTCCACCGCCCACTTTGCGATCCGTCCCGAGGCTTCTCGGCACTGGATGATCTCCCCCAGGGGGAAGGATGACACCACAGTCACCGGATGAGACTCGAAGTAATGTCGCAGCTTTCGCCTCGTCAGGATCACTGCATACAGCAGCTTCTGGACTTGTGGGTAGCGGATCTTGGTCTCGGACAGCACCTCGCTGACGAAGTAAACTGGCCTCTGAATGGGCAAGGCATGCCCCTCTTCCCGCCTTTCGACCACGATCGCGGCGCTGACCACTTGAGTGGTAGCGGCGACGTAGACCAGGAGGGTTTCTCCATCAGCGGGGGGTACCAAGACGGGCGCCTGGGTGAGGAGCGCCTTCAGGTTCCCGAGAGCTTCCTCGGCCTCGGGAGTCCAAGTGAAGCACTCGGCCTTCCTTAAGAGACGGTACAGGGGCAGGCCTCTTTCGCCGAGGCGCGAGATGAAACGGCTCAAGGCCGCGAGGCATCCCATGACCCTCTGTACGCCTTTTAAGTCCTTGATGGGCCCCATGTTTGTGATGGCTGCGATCTTCTCCGGGTTGGCTTCGATGCCCCGCTCGGAGACGATGAATCCCAAGAGCATGCCTCGGGGCACCCCGAAGACGCACTTCTCGGGATTGAGCTTGACGCCCTTCGCCTTGAGACACCGGAATGTCAGTTCAAGGTCGGAGAGGAGGTCAGAGGCTTTCCTCGTCTTGACTACGATGTCATCGACGTAGGCCTCGACCGTGCGACCGATGTGTTCGCCGAACACATGGTTCATGCACCGCTGGTACGTTGCACCCGCGTTCCTCAAACCGAACGGCATGGTGACATAACAGTACATGCCGAAGGGCGTGATGAAAGAAGTCGCGAGCTGGTCGGACTCTTTCATCTTGATTTGATGATACCCTGAGTAGGCATCGAGGAAAGACAGGGTTTCGCACCCTGCAGTGGAGTCCACGATTTGATCGATGCGAGGTAGAGGGTAGGGGACTTTCGGACATGCTTTGTTGAGGCCGGTGTAGTCTACGCACATCCGCCATTTCCCCCCTTTCTTCCTCACAAGCACAGGGTTGGCAAGCCATTCGGGGTGGAATACCTCTTTGATGAACCCTGCTGCCATCAGCTTGTGGATCTCCTCGCCTATCACCCTGCGCCTTTCCTCGTCGAATCGGCGCAGAGGCTGTCTGACCGGTCGGGCTCCGGCCCGAATATCCAGCGAGTGCTTGGCGACATCCCTCGGTATGCCGGGCATGTCCGAGGGACTCCACGCAAAGACGTCGGCGTTTGCGCGGAGAAAGTCGACGAGCACTGCTTCCTATTTGGGGTCGAGCCCGGATCCGATCCGAATCTGCTTGGAGGTGTCGCCACTGGGGTCGAGAGGGACGGCCTTAACCGTCTCCGCTGGCTCGAAGTTGCCGGCATGTCGCTTCACGTCCGGCACCTCTCGGGAGAGGCTTTCCAGGTCGGTAATGAGGGCCTCGGACTCGGCGAGGGCCTCGGCGTACTCCACGCACTCCACATCGCATTCGAATGCGTGTTTGTACGTGGGGCCGACGGTGATGACCCCGTTGGGGCCTGGCATCTTGAGCTTCAGGTAGGTGTAGTTGGGGATGGCCATGAACTTCGCGTAGCATGGCCTTCCCAACACTGCGTGGTAGGTTCCGCGGAACCCGACCACCTCGAATGTCAAAGTCTCCCTTCGGAAGTTAGAGGGTGTTCCGAAGCAGACAGGAAGGTCGAGCTGTCCGAGGGGCTGGACGCGCTTCCCGGGAACGATCCCGTGGAAGGGCGCAGCGCCTGCTCGGACGGATGACAGATCGACGCGCAGGAGCCTGAGGGTCTCAGCGTAGATGATGTTGAGGCAGCTGCCCCCATCCATCAGGACCTTGGTGAGCCTGACGTCGCCGATGACGGGATCGACGACGAGCGGGTACTTCCCTGGGCTCGGCACGTGGTCGGGGTGGTCATCCTGGTCGAAGGTGATGGGCTTGTCGGACCAGTCTAGGTAGACTGGCGCCGCCACCTTCACCGAGCAGACCTCCCGACGCTCCTGCTTACGATGCCGAGCCGAGGCATTCGCCGCATGCCCTCCGTAGATCATGAAGCAGTCGCGGACCTCGGGGAACTCTCCTGCTTGGTGATCTTCCTTTTTGCCGTCGTCGCGGGCCCTGTCACCCTCTGCGGGTGGCCCGGCCCGGTGGAAGTGGCGCCGAAGCATGACGCACTCCTCGAGGGTGTGCTTGACGGGCCCCTGATGGTAGGGGCACGTCTCCTTGAGTGCCTTGTCAAAGAGGTTGGCGCCTCCGGGGGGCTTCCGAGGGTTCTTGTACTCGGCGGCGGCGACAAGGTCCGTGCTGGCGGCGTCGCGTTTCGCTTGCGACTTCCTCCTGCCTTTCTTCTTGGCGCCGAGCGGAGTAGACGCCTCGGGAGCATCTTCCGACGGGCGGCCCTGGGGCTGCTTGTCCTTTCGGAAGATGGCCTCGACCGCCTCCTGACCAGAGGCGAACTTGGTGGCGATGTCCATCAGCTCGCTCGCCCTGGTGGGGGTCTTGCGACCCAACTTGCTCACCAGGTCACGGCAGGTGGTGCCGGCAAGGAACGCGTCGATGACATCGGAGTCGGTGATGTTGGGCAGCTCGGTGCGCTGCTTCGAGAATCACCGGATGTAGTCCCGAAGGGACTCTCCCGGCTGTTGCCGGCAGCTTCGGAGGTCCCAGGAATTCCCGGGGCGCACATACGTGCCCTGGAAGTTGCCGGCGAAAGCCTGGACCAGATCCTCCCAGTTGGAAATCTGCCCCGGAGGCAGGTGCTCCAACCAAGCGCGAGCGGTGTCGGAGAGGAACAGGGGGAGGTTGCGGATGATGAGGTTGTCGTCGTCCGTCCCACCCAGTTGACAGGCCAGGCGGTAGTCCGCAAGCCACAATTCCGGTCTCGTTTCCCCCGAGTACTTTGTGATAGTAGTCGGGGGTCGGAATCGGGGCGGAAACGGCGCCCGCCGAATGGCTTGGCTGAAGACCTGCGGACCGGGTGGTTCGGGCGAGGGACTCCGATCCTCCCCGCTGTCGTAGCGTCCCCCACGCCTGGGGTGATAACCTCGGCGCACCCTTTCGTCGAGGCGGGCCCGACGGTCGCGGTGAGGGTGCTCGTCACCGAGGTGGCCCGGGGCCGCAGGCGCGGTATTGCGCGTGCGCCCGGTGTAGACCGAGGCTTCCCGCATGAGTCGGGAAGTCGCGGCACGAGGTTCCGAGGGGTACCCCTGCCTTCAGGAGGCAGAGCTCTCGGCCCGCCGGGCCGCAGCGCCTTCCAGGAGATGCTTGAGCTCTCCCTGGATTCGCCGACCCTCGGTGGTTGATGACTCCGGCATCGCGCGGAGGAGCATTGCTGCGGTGGCCAGGTCCTGACCGGTTCCGTCGGATGCGGGTGGCGGTCTGTCCCTGGCATCGTTGGCGATGCGGTGCTGGAGACCTTGGGGTAGGTGACGTATTCCTCCGACCGGGGGCTGGCTCGCCCATACCTGCCCGACGTTCCGGCGGATTGCCTCGAGCGCTCCTGCTCCCTCATCGAGCCCGGCCTGCGCCCCGCGGACTTGCTCGAGCTGTGGGTCGTGACCCCCCGCCGGAACGGGGACCACAGCTAGCTCCCGCGGGATGTCGGCGCGAGGCGCTGGCCTAGGGGGATCACCATCCTCCGGCATGCCGAGACAGCTGCCTCCGGAGGGATCCCCTAGCTCGACGTGGAAACATTCGCGGCTCGGGCCGCAGTCCTTGTCGTCAAGGCTGCGGCTGCCGTCGGAACAGTCGGAGAGGCAGTAGTTGCATGCGGTCATGAAGTCCCGCATGGCACTAGGGTTGCCAGATCCAGAGAAATCCCAGCAGATGCTGGGGTCGTCATCTTCCTCGGACCCAGAGGGTCCGTAGGTCGAGACACCCGTCAATCGGTCCCAAGGCGACCGCACACGAAACCCCAGAGAGGTTGCACTCGCCTCAACGTGAGCACCCGCCAAAGCGAGGCCGCCAGGCGGGTTGAGGCCGAGTCGAAATGACGAAGGATGGGAATCAGCCCGTACCTTTTGGTCGACGAGGATCGACGAAGTCGCATCGGGGGCTGATCGTGCTGTCGTCCTGGGTGCGAGGGCGACGTCCTGCAGGCCCTCCGTGAGCGTGCTGGCGTCGTCCACTTGCTCGGGATCGGCGTGTCGCGGGGGGACGGCGCTCGCCTTCGCCTCAAACGCGTGGGTGATGCCCGACGCGTCCTCCGTTGGGGCGCTGGGGATGTCGATTTGCTCGACAGTCGACTGAGCGCAGCCTCCCGCTCGGCCTTGGTTGCCCCGCCTCCTCCTCCGATGGCGAGGGAGAGGATGGGGTGAGCTCGAAAGTTGTCCTTCCCCCACGCGGGAAAGACGTCGTCGATTCCGCCGCCGGCGGGCGGGCTGTCCGCCACCGTGGTCGCTGTCGCGCGGCGGTGGAAGGAGTATCATGTCGTAGCTGCCGTCGAAAGACATGAACTCGAGACTCCCGAAACGGAGCACCGTCCCGGGTTGAAGAGGTCGTTGAGACTGCCCATCTGGAGCTTGACGGGAAACTACTCATCAACACGCAGCAGGCCCCTACCTGGCGCGCCAACTGTCGGCGTTCCGAGACCGGGGGGTCCCCGAGCCGACGAGTGAGTGTGCCGCGTGCCCCAGCCCAGATGGGTCGAGCGCGTGGGCGAGCGCGAAGGGGGGAGAGAGAGCGAGAGCGAGGTGGCCGGAGCCGGGTCGTGAGGGAGTCGGAGGTTCCCGCGGCCTTCGTGTTCGTCCCGCGCCCAGGTCGGGTGCGCTTGCAGTAGGGGGTTACAAGCGTCCGCGTGGGTGAGGGGAGCGAGCGGCCCCGAGAGAGCGCCTGCCCCTGCCCTCGTTCCCGCGAGGCCAACCTTCTCTAAGAAGGCCCTGGTCCTTCCTTTTATAGGCGTAAGGAGAGGATCCAGGTGTACAAATGGGGGTGTAGCAAGGTGCTACGTGTCTAGCGGGGGAGAGCTAGTGCCCTAAGTACATGCCAAGGTGGCAGCCGGAGAGATCTTGGCACCCAGCTAGTGCGGCGTCGTGGCTGTCGGAGAAGCAATGGAGCCGGGCGGAGGGACAGCTGTCGGAGTGGTTGGGCCCTTGCTGACGTCCCCCTGCTTTCGTAAGGGAGCTGAGGACCGCCGTCGTCATGGGTCCAGTGGGGCGCCATCATTGCCTATCTGGCGGAGCTAGCCAGATGGGACGTCGGTCCTGTTCTCTGCGGCCCGAGTCGTCTCGGGGTAGGGTGATGATGGCGCTTTCTGTCGACGTGGCGGACTCGTGCCCTAGGTCGGGCGACGTGGGGGCTCCTCCGAAGCCGAGGTCGAGTCTGTCCTGCATGGCCGAGGCCGAGGCCGAGCCCGAGCCCCTGGGTCGGGCGAGGCGGAGGTCGCTCGGCAGAGGTCGGGGTGGCGTCCGAGCCCTGGGTCGGGCGAAGCGGAGTTCATCGTCTTCTGGGGCCTTAGCCCGAGTCCGAGCCCTGGGTCGGGCGGAGCGGAGTTCGCCGTCTTCCGGGGCCTTAGCCCGAGTCCGAGCCCTGGGTCGGGCGGAGCGGAGTTCGCCGTCTTCCGGGGCCTTAGCCCGAGTCCGAGCCCTGGGTCGGGCGGAGCGGAGTTCGCCGTCTTCCGGGGCCTTAGCCCGAGTCCGAGCCCTGGGTCGGGCGGAGCGGAGTTCGCCGTCTTCCGGGGCCTTAGCCCGAGTCCGAGCCCTGGGTCGGGTGGAGCGGAGTTTCCTCTGGCGCTTTTGGCCAAGCCTGGCTGCCCGTCAGTCTTACTCTTTGCGTTAAAGGCCCCAGTGACTTGGTCGGTCGGCGCGGTGATTTAGTCAGGGTTACTTCTTATCGAAGGCAAGGCCTCGGGCGAGCCGGAGATGCGTCTGCCGTGAAAGAGGAGGCCTCGGGCGAGACGGAAACATCTCAGGGTCGGCTGCCCTTGCCCGAGGCTAGGCTCGGGCGTGGCGTGATCGAGTCGCTCGTATGGACTGATCCCTGACTTAATCAAACCCATCAGGCCTCTGCAGCTTTATGCTGATGGGGGTTACCAGCTGAGAATTTGGCGTCTTGAGGGTACCCCTAATTATGGTCCCCGACACCATCATTATATGTTCTCTCATTCTCATTCTTTGTTTTGTCTTTCCCATTTTCTCATTCTCATGTTCTGCCATCATTCTATGTTCTCTCATTCTCATTCTTTGATTTGTCTTTCTCATTCCCCCTCTCCGCAAAGCCCATTCTCATTCTCATTCCCCCGTACACAGCCCACGTCTAGAAAACACACATGTTCTCAAGGGGATTTGAACCCGTGACCTCTCAAGCAAAGGCCAAGAGTAGCTACCGCTACACCACATGTGTGTTTATGTCTACATCTATGACAAGAAACACATCTACTACATCTCTCACCAAGCTTACTTGCTACCCTTGCACAATGCGTAGTAGTAGATAAGTATCACCGAGATTCTTGAATTATATTTTTGAATGAAGGTAATATTATTTAAAGAAGAGCTTTGCATGCAATTTCTTTTGTTTGAATAATGTATTATACTTAAATTCTCTTTTTTGCATGCGTGATATTTTTTCTTCGTAATATTTTTTCAATAGATCAGACTTGTGAGTCATTTTTATAAATAAATGCCAAGCATGAATCCATGTTTCTTACTTAAAACCCCGAACAAACACCATGAGCAGGAGGCACTCGCGTTCGCGTCGCGCATCGATGACGAGAAGAAGCTTGGCGACTGTTAGTTCGACCTCTAGAAGTAGTCCTACGTTGTCGCATGCGCCGCTGTGTACGACAAGCTCCCGTGAAGCCGTTGCTTGGACATGGTCTAGAGCAGCTGCACCGCGTTGTCCATCGTTAAACAGGGGGGCCTCATGGTTGTCGCCATCGTCGACGACTCTCGGGTTGTTCTAGACACCGCATCCGACGACGACGCCATCATGCCGTCTAGCTCATCGTCCACCTGAAGCCCAACCTACCACGTAAGTCGCTACTGACTGGACATGAATTCTTGTGCGCTGGGATGATGGACATTGTTGACGTTGTGTGAGTGTCCTCGAACATGATGTATGTAGTGGAGTAGCGCATCCGGTGGTGCAACGGCCAGGGGTACTACCTCGCTGATGAGCCCGGGGTGCACTTCGTTTGGCATCCCAACCAAGAGTCATCGGTACTCATCATGTCGCGCGCGTTCGACGACTATTATATCGAGGATTGTGGCGTCATCTTGGCGCTGGAGGTGACGCAGAGGAGGATCGACAACAGTGACCAGTTCGTCATCCTCGTCACCGTCAGGGTAGCTTTTGTGCCGGCCTGCCTTCAATTCTCTTTGCAAACACACACACTTATCTTTTTGTTTAAGCAAGAGCATATGGTGGTGCGTGTCTGATGACTAACGATGTACGAGGAAATTTCTTCCAGCATATGTGGAACGTGCTCTCCAATGATGAGACTATACAAATCGAGGCATATATCGAAGTCTGCATGATACTGATGGTTGCAATGTAGTGGTAAAACAACTAGATTAAAATAACAAAATTTATGTATGGCTAGGATCATAAATTGATTATGAAACATTTTCTCATACCAGTATAACACACATTTTGTATATAAGTTATCGTAGTATATTGATATTATATATTCCTGTTGCAACGCATGAGCACTCAGCTAGTTAAATGTTAAATGTGATATGCAATTAGATCATAATTTAACAGATCAGAAGTTCTACTTGCACCGTTGCTCTCGCTTATATATAATATTCGATTATCCGATTGCACAGAAGTCGTTACCGCAACATTGCGTCTGCTGCAGCAGTTTTGACTGCACTTTTCTATAGGCCCTCTTTTAATGAAGGATAAAAAATGCAGGAATAGAAAAAATACCTGAATATAATAGGAATGCACGTGAAAACAACATAGAATAGGAATGTATATGAAGAACAGAGGGATTATGTTAGAATGATTGTTCGGTTGAGTGTAGAAAAAGCACGCGAGATCAAAAAAAATGATGTTTCACTGGATGTTTTTCCTTTGTTTTTCCTACAAGGGCTAGTTTGGAAACTTTATTTTTCTATTGGATTTCTATTTTCACAAGAGAAAATAAACTAATTTTACTTGGAAAAATGGAAATCTCTTGGGAAAATGTGGTTCCCAAATTAGTCCTAAATGTTGAATTATAGAAAAACGTGTGCTTATAAAAGTTGAATGTCAGGAAAACTTATTGAGTTTCTCATTCCATAGTTTCCTGTGAATCATATGCCTCTATAGTGCTTATTCCACAGGATTGCCAATTCATATTCCTACATTCTTTTTTTCTTCGGAAAGGCTTCCCCGTTCGATTTCTAGGAATGATCAACCGGAACGATTTATAACCGGATTACTTACCTAATTTATATAAAGTTTGATCTGAAACGATTTCTAGGTGAATGACACAAAGAAACATGCCTTAAAAGGTTATTAGAGGTATATGATGGAAGTTGAAATAATTGTGGGCTCATTTTCGAATTCCTTTCATATTGTAGGTAAAATAGAAATGAAATAGTACCTGCAAACATATAAACAATAATGAAAAAAAACAATAGAAATTAAAAGAAATATGGTTTTAGGATATTCTTCCGAGTTTCCCCTTGTTTGGCAAGTTATGATAACCTCTTGTTTCCCCTTTAAACACAACTACAATTATGATGTAATCACTGGCCCATCATTGTAAAGTATATTTTGTTTTAAAAATGTCAAACTAATTTTGGTTAGTAACCAACAAAATTATATATATGGTGAGTATGCAAAAATTGTATACCAATTTATTAATAAGTCAAATTACTAATAAGATGGTATTGAATCTGTAACGATTGACAAAAACGGTCATTTTATGATTGATTTCTTGTTCTGAAATGCCTTATATTCATATATAGAGGTCTGTTAAATATGTGGCTTTCGAAATAGTCCACCCAATTATATAGGGTCATTTTAGAATACGTGGAGGATCAAAATGTCTAATAGAAAGCAAATTGGGTTCTCTAAGTTTTCATGTACATATTAAATCATATACTCAAGACCAAATTTAGCCCTTGTGCTTAAAGATATGATAAATAGTTTTGCACCCTATGTTCCAATCCTAGACTAGCATGTTAATTCTAGAAATTCAAAATTTTAAAAGATTTGCTCAATAAATACGTAAAGTAAAAAAGGAATTAAAAATCTATGTTTTGCCTAGTTACCGAAGAGTTGGCACTCCCCACTACACCTCGTTGGAGCACCCGTGCAACAATGTCGCTCTCCTTGATCCGTGCAAGGAGAGTTGTTTCTTCACCACGTCGGTTTAGTGAACCGCTCACAATCATGTACAAGATTGAGTTGGATCACACACACGCTCTATTGATCACCATCTAGTCATCAAGGTGATGCAAATCGCCAAGAGTAATAAGCACTAAGTCTTTTTTGACCTAACCAAGTCAAATGAGGATGGTATGTGCATACAAGCTACTCTTAATGCACTAATAAGGCCACCAATCACATGATTATTAACTTTCTAGTCCCTCACTAGATAAAGGCTCTTCCTTACTCTCAAATGGCTCATTCAGCAATTGAAATGGGCAAGAGACCTCATTTGGGCTGAGTTTGGGGGTATAAATAGCCCTAAGCAAAGGAGCCCTTACAATCCAACTTAGCAGAGCCGAAGGCACTAAATATGTCTAGTGTGCACCAACTCCCTACATTAGACACGTTCGATGATTTTCCAATGACTAGTTTCTAAAATAGTTACTATATTGGTATTCTGTGATCACACTGCGGGGGATAGATATCCTTGGGTCCTCATGACTCAAGTTTGAAACGTGGATTATTGAAGGGCCCGATAAGCTGGGCAACTGATTTCATGGGTTAACTGATCATCTTAGACCCAAAGACGACGAAAAGACTTGAGGACCAAGACTAGGCGATGGATCTTTCTGTTGAGAAGGCGCCTGACTCAGAGCAAACTCAGGAATAGATTTTCGAGAACGTCGAATTGTTAGTTAATGAGAAAGAATTGTAGCTCGAATCGGTCGGCATATATAAGGCGAGTTAGGGACCCCAACGAGGCATCTGACCCTAGAGACTAGATCCCATATCATAGCTAGCCTTTTAGCTAGTCGCACATCATTGTAACATCAAACTCCAGCAATACAATCTTAGAAACACACAAGGCATAGGGTTTTATGCCTTTCGGTGGCCTGAACATATATAACTCTTGTGCCACGTCGCGTTCCACGTGAACCATCGAGCTATTGTTGGTCTCACCGACCACCAAAAGCACATTGTGACATATCTAAGAGAAAAATGGCCTTAAACAATTTCTATATCGATTTTGGTGCTTGATGACCATCACAACAATAAGGACTAACTAGTTTGCTAAGTCTTTAAATCACAGGTTCATAAGACCAACAATTTAGTTTCTAAGTCAGAAATAGCTCAAACCCAGCTAAAAGGGGTAAAACTTGCAATAGATGAACAAGCAATAGCTCTATACTTTAGATAAGTTATAAATACCCCTAGTAACCTATTTGATACATCTAAAGTGGTTGGTTAGCCCAATTTCGACAAATCACTCTTTTAGAGGTAGTTTGAGCCAAAATCGAAATATGAGTTAGAGAAATTAAAATATTCAAAATCCATGACTTAGACTAGTTGAAAAGTCTCTAGATATGATTGTCTAAGTCATAGGAACATCTTCAAGTGCAACTAAAAGGAATAGAAGAAGAAAAGACAAACTTAGCAACAATTCAGTTAAACTATCGAGCACTAGACCGGTCCGGTGCGCACCAGATCGCTTACACAAAGAGCTCTGCAACTAGACTTCTAGCTGCCTTGCTATCGGGACCAATCCAGTATTGCACCAGAACGTCTATGTAGAGAGGATGGGACAATCGAGCAGCGGAGGACCGGACCAGTTAGGATGCAACGACTACTTCAGGCTTCAACGGTTGTTTGCTGATGTGGCAGGGTCTGGTGGCCCACCGAACTAGTTATTGTGCCAACCACCCGTCAGAATGATAACCTACCAAGTCACACATTAGAAGGTCTGGTGGTGCACCGGATCGACATTATAGGGGGTCCGGCGCACCACCCAATAGCGCAAAATTTATCCCACTTCTACAACGGCTATTTGGGGTGGTTGGGGCTAGAAATACACCCTCAACCAGTACATTGAAGACACAAGAGAGCTACACCAAACATCCATACATTCATTGCAACATCACCCAAACATTCAAGTGCATTTGATCGATTTGAGTTAGAGAGACTTTGTGTCTTGTGTTCTTGAGTGTTACAAGTTCTTGTGCTCTTGTTTTGTGTTTTCGTTCTCTCTCTCACCCTCATTCTCGCACTTGTAAAGATAGCAAGAAACACCTAAGTGTGTGGTGATCCTTGTAGGGTCTAAGTGACCCTCGAGATTGAGAAGAACACTCAATCGGACTAAGTGACCATTTGAGAGAGGGAAAGAGTTGAAAGAGACCCGTCCTTAGTGGACTCCTCAACGGGGAGTAGGTTCATTGGAACCAAACCTCGGGAAACAAATTGTGGCAGAACCACCCAGATTATTCTAGCTTAAGTGTCTAAGTCCCGCCTTAGAGGCGATGACACTTAAATTGAAATAAACCATCAGTTCATCGGATCTAGTCTGATAAAACCACTTACACCAGATCGAGATTGAAAGGGAAATGGCATTAAAACCCATTTCTTATATTTTGCTGCTTGATGACCATCACAGCCATTTGGACTGACCAATTTGCCTAGTCTCTGATTCATAGGTTCATAAAATCAACAGTTCAGTTTCTAAGTCAGAATCAGCTCAGTTCCAACCAAATAGGGGTAATACATGGAATAGATGAACTACCAATAGTTATACTCTTTGGACAAATTCTAAATACCTTGAGGAACCTTTTCAACACGTCTAGAAAGGTTGGAAAGCTTGAAATCAATATATTACTATTGTGGAGCTAGTATTGGGCAAAAGAAGATATATGAGTGAAAGAATCAAAATGCAAAGAGGATTGGACTAAGGAAATAAGGATGCAACACCTCAATAGAAGACATAAAAAGAAGTAAAAAGGTCCAAGACTCAAGATCAAAAGAAGCCCAAAAGAGTCAGCAAAGAAATCCAACAATAGGGCAAGACAGGCTTGCTCCAGCCTGCGGCGCACCGGACTGTCCGGTGTGCACCGAACAGTGTCCGGTGCCCAAGCTGGCACGCCCCATGAACTGGCCGCTCTCGGGAAAACAAAGAGCTCCGTGGCTAAAATTCACCGAACTGTCTGGTGTGCACCGGACTGTCCGGTAAGCCTAGGGCCAAAGGTCATCTTCATCAACGGTCGATGCTACGCAGTCAGAAAGGACAGAAGGGCAAAAGTGGTCAGAGAAAGTCATAGTCGCACCAGACTGTCCGGTGTGCCACTGGACTATCCGGTGCGCCATAGGGCAGACGAATTCAACGGCCGACTCCAACGGGCAACTGATGTGGTAGGCACCGGACACTGAATAGTGCCGTGTCCGGTGCGCACCGAACTGTCCGGTGTGCCCGTCGACAAAAAGTTGTTGCTTTCTATCCAACGGCTATATGAGGGGTTGGGGTCTATAAATACCACCCCAACCGGCCATTTCAAGGCGTGGGAGCCCAAGCAACATATCAAGGCATATAGTTGACATATCTAAGCCCTCCCAACCACCTCCATTCATTGATCTATCTCATACACAAGATTTAGGCCACATCAAAACCTCACAAGTGCCACAAAAGAGATATCAAGCAAAAGAGAGCTACTCGTGTGTGTTTAGCGATAGTGCCTTGTGAGAATCATTGAGAGAAAATGTGTGCTACATCTTGTGATCATTTGAGCGTGGAGTTTTGACTCCCATTCATCTTCCTCCAAACTCTTTGGAGACTTGTAAAGCTAGCAAGAGACACCTAAGTGTGTGGTGGTCCTTGTGGGGTCTTAGTGATCCTTGAGATTAAGAAGAAGCACTCACCGGTCTTGGTGATCGGTGGAGACAGGGAAAGGATTGAAAAAGACCCGTTCTTAGTGGACTCCTCAACGGGGATTATGTTCTTAGTGAACCGAACCTCAGTAAAACAAATCACCCGTGTCACTTGTGTTTATTGCTTGTGATTTGTTTGTCTTCTCCATCTTTAAGTTCTCTTGCACTATTCTTTATTGATATTGCTTTGTGTTGCCTTAAGTTAAATTCTCATATATAGAAGCAACGACTTGCAAGAAAGAACTTCTGTTATTTCTCTTCTCATCCAAGCCCTCTTGCTTTATTCTCCATAGATATTTTAGTTGTGTTGATTTGTTAATTCCGCATTCTTTGAAAGCAATACTCTTTTCAAGCAAATGACTTAGTTTTATACTCCGATAATTGTTCATCTTGTTCTAATCGCTAATCAAGGGATCTAGTCTAGGTTCAAAGTCATAATTTTCAAGTCTCGCCTATTCACCCCCCTCTAGGCGACTATCAGAGATACCACTTGCTCACACGAAGGTGATACATAAAGAAATACAATAAAGCATAATACCACAATTTAAAAAACACCAATAGTGATTACATCATTTGGAGTTCAAAAGCAGTAACCATTGTTTTTGTTACAGTGGAAATAAACTAAACAAAATACTGAGTAACATGGCGAAGTCACTCTTCTTGGTCCTCTCCTGCTGAGGCAGCATCCCACTAGATCGTCTAGCCCGGTGGCAGGGTGGATGGCCAAGTCACACCGGCAACCATGTCATTTAAAGGAGTACTTGTAAAATTTATGCCACAAGCAAGGCTGGATGGCCAAGTCACACCAGCAATCAATCATTAAGTCAATCAACATCTTTTGTAGTGACCACACTTCCACTTATTACTCAATGCAGTACAATGGATCAAGCAGTCTCATTAGTTGCGAGAAGTAGATGATTCGAATCGAGTTTTAACCTTGTAAGGTAAACCTAAACACACGACATGTAGGGGCACTCCATCCCCACACACATCAACCGTCCCATCGAATCCCTATCAACGGAACTAGGCCCACTATCCCTGACTGCCGTCGTTAATCCTTATTGTAATTCTGTCTCATAGACAAGGCATCCCCCAGGGATCCATATCCACGAACAATCATGAAAACCCATTATCAAGCTGAATACAGTCAATTCCTGACCTTGCGTGAGTGTTAGAAAAATCATTTGACTTCTATCGAGATCCCTATTTAGCATAGCAGCTACTCCGTATAGCATATTAGTATTCATCTCAAAAAAGAACCCGAGTTCATGCATCTAGGGTTTCGAACAACTCCTACAGTTAATGCACAATACAAGCCTACAAACAATATTGTAGTAAAATAGTATATAACAGGTTATGCATAAACCGGGACTTGCCTTCTAGTGTTGGTGCAGCAATGAGATCCTTTGTGGCTGGCTCGGGAGCAGGTTCCTGGATTTCCTCTTGCTCAACTCCTTGCTACGGGATCAGCACATACTATCCGTCAGCGAGGTTGCAATCTAACGAATGCAATGTATAAGATATATGTATGCTATGATATGCAAAAGGTTTATTGATGTTTCATGGTGAAGTAACACTAAGTTATCAAGTAAAGTTAGGGTTTATACTTATTATAATAACCCTTTACATGAGTTTGCATTTAGGGATTCAGGTTAAGATTTGACCAAGGGACAAAGGGTCGATTAAGACTTAGACTACTCTCCTAAAAAGTTAGTTAAGGCTCAGATGGGTTTTGCTGAAGTTATTTAATTAACATTAGTTAACCCTTAATCCTCCTTTTCTTTTTCTATTAAGCTTTTAAAGGGTGATTTGAACTACAACCTTGTTTTACAAAATTCAAAAAATCTGCAAAAATTACAATGACTTCCTACTGGTTAAAATAGCTTGTCCTAGGAACTTGGTGTCCAAATTAGTTAGGGACTGGTCTAGACAAAAATAACAAAAACTAGGGTAAATGGGGCACATTACACTACACATCCTATCTAGAAGTGGATACCGCCCTAATGAGTATTTTTCCTTGCATCTAGGTGCAATAATAGAGATTTAAGCCAAATTTCACTAGGTGATACTTAGTGGTTCCTTTATTGTTGATTTTCTAAAGCTTTCTCCATTTCACTTAATTAATTAGTGGTTCTATATTTCTTCACTAGACTGGTGCCTAACATATTTTTATCTGGTGCTACATCATCTAGGCAATCTAGGAAAAATATAGTGCCTTTCTGTTTCTTGTGTTTATTACCCTTTTCCATTTTCCAAAGAGATGGGCAGAAACACATTTTAGTGGATAAACCCTACTTAAACTTTTGAACTAGGGTGCTCAATATGTTTAGATGATGTTACTGATAAACAAGTATCCACTTAATTGTTCTTAACCCTAACATGAGAGCTCTCCTATTTTCCCTCTTTTCTAAGGTTTAAGCAATTTATTTGATTAAATCAAAACCCTAGGAAAAAGTAATGTAAACATGTGGTTTATTATTTTTTGCTTGATAGTTCAAAGTATACAGAGTCTAACAAAATTGGTTTTACAAATTTTGGGTTAGAATTTTTCAAGTTTTGCATTTTCTAAGTTTGTGGCAGAATTAATAGCTTGTTTAATTAAAAAGGAAAAACGAAAACTGAATTTCGCCTGGGCCTCTGCTAAAGCTTTAACTCTTCCCTCACAAACAGGTCCTCAACGTACTATTCCTATGAGTCATGGTCTTTGCAGATAACCCCCTAGACATATGAACTATCTAACCCACAGTCCTTTAGTTCACTAGAATAGTAGCACGAGGCTCACTGTCAATAGTAGAGCTACGGTGAAGGGTCGGGCGAGGTCGAGGAGGTCACGGTGAATACGTTGATGGTTGGCTTGTCGCTGGTGGTGCTCGAAGGTGTCCTAGCCACGTGCGCAGGCGGAGAAACTCATCGACGGTGAGGATTCCAGCCTGACCACAACAGTAGAGTTCAATCATGTGGCACTGGAAACTTCACTAGATGTTGGAGAAGCTGTAGGCGCGAGTAATTTGACAATGCCGCACCTATTGGCTCTGGCCATGTTCACCTACAGGGCTCACGACTCCAAAGAGGGTGATCTCGCCGTTTCGGTGAGGTAGAGCTTCGGCTCTTGCTTCGGGAAGCTTCACTGGGCTCTAAGGAAGTTGACAGTGGGCTCAGGCTGGACTAGAGGCTATTGGGAATGGCTGGCCACGGTGGTCGGCTCTCGGAGATGGTGGCTGGCGGTGGAGCTATATGATCTCAGGCGATCGTCGGTGGGCAGAGCTTGGGCTCAATGCAAGAAAGCGCGGGGAACATCATTGGGGGTCGAGGCGGCTTTTATAACACAAGCGGATAGGGCGGTAGCCGACCGTGGGCGTGCTCGGGAGTGCCAGCTCATGTCGAACATGTGGTTGCGATTCATATGCCCGAGTTCTAAGTCGTGTAGTCACTTCCCGAGCCCGATCTCGGTGGGATTTCTATACATGGCGTCTTCACCACTCCCTAAGCTAGCTCTCTTGTATGGGCGTTAAGAGATTTGGTTCAGTGGTTTATAAGATATGAGAGGGAAAAGGTCGGTCTGTCTCATAGTCCAAATATGAGGCAAAAAGGATGTCAAGTCGTGTCAAACTTCCTGGTCTCGAGGCCACCTTTTGGCATGTGTTAGATTATGTAATTAGGCACAACTTTGGTAATTAGAGTCCACTAGTTTGGGGTTTGTAGCTTAGTGAACACTTAGGGTGTTTGTTGAAGGGCTGATTTTTGAGTTAACGAATTTTCTGATTTCTCCTCTCTTCTCACACACATTTGACATGATTAGGGATTTTGCTAAGCCTTTTTGGTGCTTAACCCTTAATAACTTTTGTTAGTTATTTAGTGAACTACAACTTTTATTGATGGGCCACTTTGTGATGAGGGGATTTAATTAGTTTTCTTAATCACTTGTTTTTGGTGCTCCCCTTGCTCCCAAGGGGTGAATGTAAGGTTTTGGGTTAATTCCCTCCCTTTGATTACTATGAGGTGGTTTAGTTAAATCCTTTAGGATGGTTAGCACCTAATTAGAGCCTTGTTCTTTAAGTGTGGTGGCTTTTGCTCTAAGTGATCCACATGAGATAATGGGTTAAGGACTGTGGGTTGGTTTGACCCCCCCCCTTTGCTAACACGTGAGGTGTTATACAAATTGCCCACGTTCTTTGTGTTTGTTCCTCAATTGTGATTTGTTTCTTCCTCTCCCCTCTCTAGTTCTCTTACTTGCGCTTGATTCCATATCAACTAAATTGGTCCCAAAGTAATTCCACAATCATTTGAGCAACTTGGGCAAGAACTGAGAGCACCTAGAGGGGGGTGAATAGGTGATCCTACAAAATTCAATACTAATAACACAAACTTGGTTTATAATATGTTAGTTAGATTAAACCAAGTGGTTATAAAGCGAGTTCTTGAGATGAAATCAATCACACAGAAAAGCAACACAAGAGACACACTGTTTTTATCTTGTGGTTCGGCCAAGTAACACTTGCCTACTTCCACGTTGTGGCGTCCCAATGGATGAGGGTTGCACTCAACCCCTTTCAAGTGATCCAATGATCAACTTGAATACCACAGTCTTTTCTTTTTCGAGTTCTCTTCCCATTTGCGAGGAATCTCCACAAGTTGGAGCCTCTCGCCCTTACAATGTTGATCACACAAGAAGCACAGAAGTAAGGGAGGGAAAGCAACACACGCAAGACTCAAATCACAGCAAACACACGCACAAAAGCCAAGACGTGAGCACGAGATGACGGCGCGGGGAGCTTACAACTCGAACGGTGCTCAAATCTCTAACACTATGAACTGATTGCGTGATTGCGGAGTCTAGGAGTCTTAGGATGTTTTGTGAATGCTTGGTGTACTGCTCCATGCGCCTACGAGTCCCTTTTATAGCCCCAAGGCAGCTAGGAGCCGTTGGAGATCAACTTGGAAGGCAATTCTTGCCTTCTGTCGTGTGGCGCACCGGACAGTCCGGTGTACCACCGGACATGAACAGTAGATGTTCGGTGCCTGATCTCCTTCCTTATCTAGCGAAGCCGACCGTTGGATCTTTGGATCCGTTGGCGCACCGGACACTGTCCGGTGCACACCGGACAGTCTGGTGTGACCATCCAACCGTTGGCTCGGCCACGTGTCGCCCGTTGATCGCGTAGACGACCGTTGGCCGCGGGCGCCGTTTGCTCATCGAACAGTCTGGTGCACCACCGGACAGTCCGGTGATTTTTAGCCGCGGCACCTTCTCCTTTTTCTCGAGAGCGACGAGTTCGTCGCCGAAGTCCTAGGCACGGGCACTGATGACTCACTGGACAGTCCGGTGCATCACCGGGCAGTCCGGTGATTTATAGCCACGTCGCTCCGCTGATTCCCGAGAGCAGCTACTTCGCCGTGGGGCCAGCCTGGGCACCGGACACTGTCCGATGCACCACCAGACAGTCCGGTGTGCCAGGCTTGTGCTGGTTTGGCTGATCACAGCCACTTCCTCTTCAACCCTTTTTCTCTTTTCTTGGCCATGTCTCTAGCACTTAGATAAACATGTTAGTACCCAAAAACAATTTACTAAGTCCGGAGACATACCTTGTTTCTTGATTTGTATCTTAGCACTTATAAACTTAAAACAATGTGTTGGGCATCTAATCACCAAAACAATTATAGAAATGGCCCAAGGGCACATTTCCCTTTCAATCTCCCCCTTTTTGGTGATTTATGCCAACCCATTAAAAATCAACTAAGAAGTGTAAATTTAAGGCCAAATTTTTCTTCACTTAGTATTTGGCATATTTGGATCACTTTTTGCCACCACTTGGTTTGTTTTTGCAAATCAAATTCTTTTTCCTATCTCTAAGTCAAACACACTTATTTGGGCAAATAGAGAGATATTCCAAGAGTAAAATTGACCAAGTGCCAAAAACTCCCCCTTTTCCCATAATCAAAATTCTCCCCCATAAGAGACCAAATTTTGCAATAGGAGGATTTTGAACAAAATACAAATTCTAACTCTACTATTTTTAAAATTCACATGTGGTTGGCTGATCCATTTGCTTTGGCCTTAATTTCTCCCCCTTTGGCATTAAGCACCAAAACGAGAAAACTTTTGGCCCTTTAACCCCATTGCCTCATCAAAATGTCAAATGGAAGCGAAAAGGCAATGAGAACACAAAATGAAACTTAGGACAAGATACATTTTACCGAAATGCAATGGAAGCTTTTTCCTTGTCCAAGTTCACTTTCCCTTTCAATTGTTCCTTCGAGACTACTTCAAGTGCACTCAAACAAATAGGTTAGTCTCAAAGGAGTCAAGTTGTAACTCATCCTCCCCCTAAATATATGCATCAATTGCATAGGGACTTGTTAGGTCTGGGGATGACTTGTACAACTTGAGCACCACATATAAGCAATTAAAGACATTAAAGCTTAAAGTAACATGATCAAAGGCATAGAACACATGTATGCTATAGATCAATCCAAGTTACACGAATCTAAGACATTTAGCTCACCATGCAACCTGCAAAACCTTTTCTCATCTAAAGGCTTGGTGAAGATATCGGCTAGCTAATTCTCGGTGCTAATATGGTAAATGTCGATATCTCCCTTTTGCTGGTGGTCTCTCAGGAAGTGATGTCGGATGTCTATGTGCTTAGTGTGGCTGTGTTCAACAGGATTATCCGCCAAGCGGATTGCACTCTCATTGTCACATAGGAGTGGGACTTTGCTCAAATTATAGCCAAAGTCCTGGAGGGGTTGCCTCATCCAAAGCAGTTGCGTGCAACACTATCCTGCGGCAACGTACTCGACCTCAGCGGTGGATAGGGCAACAGATGTTTGTTTCTTGGAGCTCCAGGACACCAGGGACTTTCCTAGAAACTGGCACATCCCTGATGTGCTCTTCCTATCAACCTTGCACCCAGCACAGTCGGAATCTGAGTATCCTATTAAGTCAAAGGTAGACCCCTTTGGATATCAGATCCCAAAGTAAGGCGTAGAAACTAAATACCTAAGAATTCGCTTAACGGCCACAAGATGACACTCCTTGGAGTCAGATTGAAATCTAGCACACATGCATACAGTAAGCATAATGTCCGGTCTACTAGCACAAAGATAAAGTAATGAACCTATCATTAACCGGTATGCCTTTTGATCAACGGACTTACCTCCTTTGTTGATGTCCAGGTGTCCGTCAGTTCCCATCGGTCTCTTCGCGGGCTTAGCATCCTTCATCCCAAACCTCTTGAGAAGATCTTGAGTGTACTTCGCTTGGGAGATGAAGGTGTCGTCCTTGAGTTGCTTCACTTGGAATCCAAGGAAGTAGGTCAACTCGCCCATCATCGACATCTCAAACTTTTGCATCATTACCCTGCTAAACTCCTCACAAGACTTTTGGTTAGTAGAACCAAATATTATGTCATCGACATAAATTTGGCAAACAAAAAGATCACCATTACAAGTCATTGTGAAAAGAGTGGGATTGGCTTCCCAACCTTGAAAGCATTAGAAATAAGAAAATCTTTAAGGCATTCATACCATGCTCTTGGGGCTTGCTAAGTCCATAAAGCGCCTTAGAGAGCTTATATACATGGTCGGGATACCTGTCATCCTCAAAGCTAGGGGGTTGTTCCACGTATACCTCCTCCTTGATTGGTCCATTTAGGAAAGCGCTCTTCACGTCCATTTGGAACAACTTAAAGGAATGGTGAGCGGCATAGGCTAATAAAATCCGAATTGATTCTAACCTAGCCACAGGAGCAAAAGTCTCCTCAAAATCCAAACCTACGACTTGGGCATAACATTTTGTCACAAGTCGAGCCTTGTTTCTTGTCACCACTCCATGCTCGTCTTGCTTGTTGCGGAACACCCACTTGGTTCCCACAACGTTTGCTTTGGACGTGGCACCAGGCTCCAGACTTCATTCCTTTTGAAGTTGTTGAGCTCTTCCTGCATGGCCAACACCCAGTCCGGATCCTGCAAGGCCTCTTCTATCCTGAAAGGCTCAATAGAAGAGACAAACGAGTAATGCTCACAAAAAAATAGCTAATCGTGAGCGAGTAGTTACTCCCTTGCTGATGTCACACAAAATCTGATCGATGGGGTGATGTCTTTGGATTGTCGCTCGGACTTGGGTTGGAGGGGCCCGTGGTGCTTCTTACTCCATAACCTGTTCTTCCTGTGCTCCCCCTTGATCTTGCCCCTCTTCTTGAGGAACCTGTACATCATCTTGAGTTGGGGGATGCACCGTTGTAGAGGAGGAGGGTTGATCTTGTTCTTGTAGTTCCTGTGGTTGCACATCACTTATCGCCATAGTTCGCATTGCAGCCGTCGGAACCTCATCCTCATCTACATCATCAAGATCAACTTGCTCTCTTGGAGAGCCATTAGTCTCATCAAATACAACGTCGCTAGAGACTTAAATTAATCCTGATGATTTGTTGAAGACCGTATACACCTTTGTATTTGAGTCATGTCCTAGTAAAAACCCTTCTACTGCCTTGGGAGCAAATTTCGAATGTCTACCTTTCTTCACTAGAATGTAGCATTTGCTCCCAAATACACGAAAATAAGAAATATTGGGTTTGTTACTAGTTAGGAGTTCGTAGGAGGTCTTCTTGAGGAGACGGTGCAGATAGAGCCGGTTTATGGCATGGCAAGTTGTGTTCATAGCTTCCGACCAAAACCGCTCAGGCGTCTTGTACTCTCCAAGCATCGTTCTCGCCATGTCAATTAGTGTCCAATTCTTCCTCTCTACCACACTATTTTGTTGTGGTGTGTAGGGAGCGGAGAACTTGTGCTTGATACCTTCCTCCTCAAGAAACTATTCAACTTGAAGATTCTTGAACTCGAACCCATTGTCGCTTCTTATCTTCTTCACCTTTAGCTCAAACTCATTTTGAGCTCTCCTTAAGAAGCTCTTTAGGGTTCCTTGGGTTTCGGATTTGTCCTGCAAAAAGAATACCCAAGTGAAGCGGGAAAAATCATCAACTATCACAAGATCATACTTACTTCCCCCGATGCTAAGATAGGCAACGAGACCGAAGAGATCCATGTGAAGAAATTCCAGTGGTTTTGATGTTGTCATCACATTCTTGCTATGATGAGTGCTTCCCACCTGTTTCCCTGCCTGGCATGCTACACAAGGTCTGTCTTTCTCAAAATAGACATCGGTTAGTCCTAACACATGATCTCCCTTTAGAAGCTTATGAAGGTTCTTCATCCCAACATGTGCTAGACAGTGATGCCAAAGCCAACCCATATTAGTCTTAGCTATTAAGCATGCATCTAGATCGATATTCTCTTTCGAAAAATCAACTAAATAGAGTTTGTCGTCTAATACACCCTTAAAGGATAATGAACCATCACTCCTAAAGATAGATACATCAATATTTGTAAATAAACAATTGTAGCCCATATGACACAATTGACTTACAGACAACAAGTTGTACCCGAGCGACTCTACTAAAAACACATTTAAAATCGAGTGCTCGTTCGTGATGGCAATCTTGCCCAATCCTTTAACCTTGCCTTGGTTCCCATCTCCAAAAATAATAGTATCCTGGGAATCCCTGTTCTTGACGTAGGAGGTGAACATTTTCTTCTCCCCCGTCATGTGGTTTGTGCATCCGCTGTCGATAATACAGCTTGAGCCCCCGGATGCATAAACCTGCAAGGAATTTAAGCTTGGGTTTTAGGTACCCAACTCTTGTTGGGTCCTACAAGGTTAGTCACAACAATTTTTGGAACACAAATGCAAGTCTTGTCTCCCTTGCATTTAGATCCCAATTTCCTAGCAACTACTTTGGTATTTTTACATGAAAGCACAAACGAAGTATTGCAGGCATGATAAATAGTAGTAGGACCATTGCTAACTTTCCTAGGTGCATGGGACACAGCATGATTACACCTAGGCCTATTTCTACCATAAGCATAAGTAGAGCTGGAAGCAACCATAGCATGAGAATTATGATAAACAGGTAAAACAGCATGATCATAACTCCTATCATGATGAGAAACTTTCTTAACATGAGTATAAATATAAGCATGGTTCTTTTGATCATGTGAAGAATATGAACTACTCCCCATAGGAGCCTTCCCTTTTCCCTTGCTGAGATCGGAAGTCCTTTGGCTTGTTAAGTTCTTGGTTTCCTTTCGAAAACCAAGTCCATCCTTAATTGAGGGGTGTCTACCAACGGTGTAGGCATCCCTAGCAAATTTTAGTTTCTCATAATCATTTTTGCAAGCCTTAAGTTGATCATTAAGACTTGCAACATCATTATTTAATTTGGCAATAGTGGCAGCATGTTCATCAAAATCAACATCTTTACACCTATTGCAAATAACTACATGTTCTACACATGAACTAGTTGCATTTACTTTCTCTAGCTTAGCATTCAAATCATCATTTAAATTCTTTAAACCAAAGATAGATTCATGACAAGTAGACAACTCAGAGGATAGCATTTTATTTCTCTTAATTTCTAGAGCAAGAGATTTTTGAATACTAATAAATTTATCATGCTCCTCATACAAAATATCTTCTTGCTTTTCTAGTAATCTATCCTTTTCATTAAGAGCATCAATTAATTCATTTATTTTGTCTACTTTAGTTCTATCTAATCCCTTAAACAAATCAGAATAGTCTACTTCATCATCAGATAATTCTTTATCACTAGAAGAAGTATACTTGGGAGTGTCCCGAATACATACCTTCTTCTCCTTAGCCATAAGGCACATATGGCGTTCGTTGGGGAAGAGCGAAGATTTGTCGAAGGCCGAGGCGGCCAGTTCTTCATCGTCGGAGTCGGATGAAGAACAGTCAGAGTCCCATTCCTTTCCAAGGTGCGCCTCATCCTTTGCCTTCCTGTAGTTCTTCATTTTCTCCTTCTTCCCATGCTTTTCTTGTGCCTGGTCATTCTCATTATCGGGACATTGAGCTATAAAATGACCAGTCTTACCGCATTTGAAGCAGGAGCGTTTTCCCCTTGACTTGTTCTTGTTGGGGTACTCCTTTCATCCTTTTAGTGTGGTCTTGAAGCGCTTGATGATTTGTGCCATTTCATCTTCATTGAGCCCGGCAGTCTCTACTTGTGCTACCTTGCTAGGTAGTGCCTCCCTGCTGTTGGTTGCTTTGAGAGCAATGGGCTATGGCTCGTAGACGGGAAGTGGATCGTTCAAGGCGTCATCCACGTATCGTGCCTCCTTCACCATCATGCGCCCGCTCACTAATTTTCTGAGGATTTCTGAAAGGGAAATAGGCTTACACCTTTTCCTAATTGATTTTGGTGGTTGAATTACCCAACACAAATAATTGGACTAATTAGTTTGCTCTAGATTATAAGTCTTACAGGTGCTAAAGGTTCACAATTGACCAATAAAATGACCAAGAAAGGGTTCAAACAAAGAGAGCAAAAGACAACCGAAGCGTGCCCTGGTCTGGCGCACCGGACTGTCCGGTGTGCCACCGGACAGTGTCCGGTGTACCAGGAAACTCAGCTCCAAACTCGTCACCTTCGGGAAAATCAGAGGACGCTCTGCTATAATTCACCAGACTGTCCGGTGAGGCACCAGACAGTGTCTGGTGGCGCACCGGACTGTCCGGTGTGCCAGCGAAGCAACGGCTACTTCAGCGCCAGCGGTTGACTGCAACCGCATTCAATGCGCTACAGTGCGTGCCAGAGTCAGAGCAGCGTCGGAAGGTGCACCGGACAGTCTACAGTACTTGTCCGGTGCACCACCAGACAGCCAGAAGACCCCACCTGTCAGAGCTCCAATGGTCGAACCCTAACGGCCGGGTGACGTGGCTGGCGCACCGGACAGTGTCCGGTGGCGCACCGGACTGTACGGTGCGCCTGTCGACAGTAGCCTCCACCAAACGGCTAGTTTGGTGGTTGGGGCTATAAATACCCCAACCACCCCACCATTCATTGCATCCAAATTTTTCACCTTCCAACACCTTACAAGAGCTATACCATTCAATTCTAGACACAACCAAAGGGATCAAATCCTCTTCCAAGTCCGGAATCACTCCATACCAAATAGTGACTAGAGAGAGTGACATTTGTGTTCATTTGAGCTCTTGCGCTTGGATTGCTTCTTTTCTTTCTCATTCCTTCTTGTGAACATCTCAATTGTAACCGAGGCAAGAGACACCAATTGTGTGGTGGTCCTTGCGGGGACTTAGTGTCCCGTGTGATTGAGAAGAGAAGCTCACTCGGTCTAAGTGACCGTTTGAGAGAAGGAAAGGGTTGAAAGAGACCCGGTCTTTGTGACCACCTCAACGGGGAGTAGGTTTGCAAGAACCGAACCTCGGTAAAACAAATCCTTGTGTCACACTCCATATTTGCTTGTGACTTGTTTTTTCACCCTCTCTCTCGGACTCGTTTATATTTCTAACGCTAACCCGGCTTGTAGTTGTGCTTAAGTTTATAAATTTCAGATTCGCCCTATTCACCCCCCCCCTCTAGGCGACTTTCAATTGGTATCAGAGCCCGGTGCTTCATTAGAGCCTAACCGCTCGAAGTGATGTTGGGAGATCACGCCAAGAAGGAGACAGTGACCGGCGACAAGCCCGTTACAAGCCACGGGAAGGCTCCATCGGGAGAGTCCCACAACAAGGGGAAGGATAAGGCATCCTCCTCACAAAAGTCACATCAGAGTGGCGACAAGAAAAAGAAGATGAGGAAGGTGGTCTACTACGAGACCGATTCTTCATCGCCATCCACCTCCGGCTCCGACGCGCCGTCCATAACTTCTAAACGCCATGAGCGCAAGAAGTATAGTAAGATTCCCCTACACTACCCTCGTATTTCAAAGCGTACTCCTTTACTTTCTGTTCCACTAGGCAAACTCCCGGTTTTTGACTGTGAAGATTATAATATGTGGAGTGACAAAATGAGGCATCATCTAACCTCACTCCACACTAGCATTTGGAACGTTGTTGAGTTTGGTGTACAGGTACCATCCGTAGGGGATGAGGACTATGATTCGGACAAAGTGGCCCAAATTCAACACTTCAACTCCCAAGCCACTACTATACTCCTCACCTCTCTAAGTCGAGAGGAGTATAATAAGGTGCAAGGGTTGAAGAGTGCAAAGGAAATTTTGTACATGCTCAAGACCACGCACGAAGGAGACAAGGTGACCAAGATCACCAAGCGGGAGACGATCAAGGGGGAGCTTGGTCGCTTCATGCTTCACCAAGGGGAGGATCCACAAGCCATGTACAATCGGTTGAAGACCTTGGTGAACCAAGTGCGCAACCTCGGGAGCACCAAATGGGATGACCATGAGATGGTCAAGGTTATTCTTAGATCCCTCGTTTTTCTTAACCCTACGCAAGTTCAATTAATTCGAGGTGATCCTAGATACACGCTAATGTCTCCCGAGGAGGTTATAGGGAAGTTTGTGAGCTTTGAGCTAATGATCAAAGGCTCAAAGAAAATCATCGAGCAAGGCGCCTCCTCCATGCCCGAGGCATAACCCGTCGCATTCAAGGCAACGGAGGAGAAGAAGGAAGAGTATACATCAAGTAGGCTCCCCATCGACGCCTTAAAGGTCGACAATGAGGAGAAGGCTTTAATCATCAAAAGCTTTCGACAAATCCTCAAGCAAAGGAGGGGGAAGGACTACAAGCCCCGCTCCAAGAAGGTTTGCTACAAGTGTGGTAAGACTGGTCACTTTATTGCAAAATGTCCTATTTCTAGTGACAGTGATAGGGGCGACGACAAGAAGGGGAGAAGAAAGGAAAAGAAGAGATACCACAAGAAGAAGGGCGGCGATGCCCATGTGTGCCGCGAGTGAGACTCCGACGAGAGCTCCACCGACTCCTCCTCCGACGAGGATGCCGCCAACATCGCCGTCAACAAGGGACTCCTCTTCCCCAACGTTGGCCACAAGTGCCTCATGGCAAAGGACGACAAAAGAAGAAGGTTAAATCTAAATCCTCCACTAAATATGCCACCTCTAGTGATGAGGCTAATTCTAGTGATGATGAGGATGATTTGTTTACTCTTTTTGCCAATCTTAACATGCAACAAAAAGAGAAGTTAAATGAATTGATTAGCACCATTCATGATATGGATGAACTCTTGGATAGCCAAGAGGACTTCCTAATTAAGGAAAATAAGAAGCATATTAAGGTTAAAAATGCTTATGCTCTAGAAGTAGAAAAATGTGAAAAATTATCTAGTGAGCTAAGCACTTGCCATGATTTGATTGCCAACCTTAGGAATGAGAATGCTAGATTAATTGCTAAGGTTGATTCAAATGTATGTGATGATTCATATGCCAATCTTAGAAATGATCATGCTATTTCTATTGCTAAGAATGAAAAATTAAATGTCTCTCTTGCTAGCCTTAGAAATGAAAATGAAAAATTAATTGCTAAGGCTAATGAATTAAATGTTTGCAATACTTACATTTCCAATCTTAGAGATGAAAATGCCATATTACATGCTAAGATTGTTGAATTAAATTCTTGCAAACCATCTACATCTACCATTGAGCATGTTTCTATTTGCACTAGATGTAGAGATGTTGACATTGATGCTATTCATGATCACATGGCTTTAATTAAACAACAAAATGATCATATAGCAAAATTATATGCTAAAATTGTCGAGCATGAGCTAGATAATGAAAAATTTAATTTGCTCGTAGTATGTGTCGGGGACCATAATTAGGGGTACCCCCAAGACTCCTAATCTCAGCTGGTAACCCCCATCAGCACAAAGCTGCAAAGGCCTAATGGGCGCGATTAAGGTCAAGGCTCAGTCCACTCAAGGGACACGATCTCGCCTCGCCCGAGCCCAGCCTCGGCCAAAGGCAGCCGACCCCGGAGGATTCACGTCTCGCCCGAGGGCCCCCTCAAGCAACGGACACACCTTCGGCTCGCCCGAGGCCCAGTCTTCGCAGAGAAGCAACCTGGGCCAGATCGCCACGCCAACTGACCGTATCGCAGGAGCATTTAATGCAAGGATCGCCTGACACCTTATCCTAACGCGCGCTCTTCAGTCGACAGAGCCGAAGTGACCGCAGTCACTTCGCCGCTCCACTGACCGACCTGACAAGAAAACAGCGCTACCTGCCCCGCTCCGACTGTCATGCCACTCGCCAGAGTGAGGTCAACAGCGGCTAAGTCCAGCCTCGGGCGACATAGGAAACTCCGCCTCGCCCGACCCTAGGGTTCAGCCCCCGTCTCGGCCTCGAAAGATGGACTTCGCCTCGCCCGACCCCAGGGCTCAGACTCAACCACGACTTAGAAGACGACGAACTCCGCCTCGCCCGACCCCAGGGCTCGGACTCAGCCTCGGCTCCGGAAGACGATGAACTCCGCCTCGCCCGACCCCAGGGCTCGGACTCAGCCTCGGCTCCGGAAGACGATGGACTCCGCCTCGCCCGACCCCCGGGCTCGGACTCAACCTCGACCTCGGAGGAATCGCCACCTCACCCAAACTCGGGTTCGGACCGGCCACGTCGCCAGGGGGGCCATCATTACCCTGCCCCTAGCTAGCTAAGGCTATGGGGAACAAGACCGGCGTCCCATCTGGCTCGCCCCAGTAAGCAAGTAATGATGACACCCCACACGCTCCATGACGACGGCAGCTCCCAGCCCCTTACGTCAGCAAGGAGACGTCAGCAAGGATCTGACAGCCCCGACAGCTGTACTTCCGTAGGGCTCCAGCGCTCCTCCGACGGCCACGACATCACATGAACAGGGTGCCAAAACCTCTCCGACTGCCACGACAGCATGTACTTAGGGCTCTAGCTCCTCTCTGCTAGACACGTTAGCACACTGCTACACCCCCCATTGTACACCTGGACTGTAACACCCAGATTTTAGGGGTCCAAAACCCGGGCGTAAACATAATCACCAGGTGTGCTGGGACCAAGTCTCACACATATGATGAATCATGGCACAGGATCGAATGTCACATCTTTACTACATAATAGGAGTTCTGTACAAAATAAATAAATAATTACATTATAAGGAGACAACGGTCCAGCAACCCAAAGTTGACTGGGAGACGACGGCCTAGATCTCTCACGAACACTTCACAGCATCCCCCGAGCGCATCATCCTGCGGTACCTGCTCTTGACCTGTGGGTGGGGTGTGAGACAGCAAGAGTGAGCTCACATACGTTCATAGCTCAACAAGTTGTGGGGAATAATGTGCATGAACTCGCCAAAGGTGGGAGCTCACGTGATGTGTAAGGCTTACCAAAGAGGATGGTTGAAGCTGAGCATTGCTTTTAAAGTTGGTCAAAATTTTATTAGCAATTACTAAGTATAAGTAAATACCAACCCAATTAAATAGTAGAACAAAAGTAACAACCTTCACCTGCGATGCAATGCATATGACAAATTGAGTTTAAGTTCCATAATTTAATCATGTGAGTGTCCGAGCTGCTCATGACCGTGAGCACGGCTAGTATACCAGTTTTACACTCTGCAGAGGTTGCGCATCTTTACCCACAAGTCGTGTTACCCATCTGCCAAGAGACGACCAATCCCATACACCTCTACCGAGGAGGCGAGGCAAGGTAACACTACGAGGCCTTTACAAAGTTCCACTAGCTTCAGAAAACCCGCTACAGTTTATAGGAAGTTCCAATGCAGGAATCCCTTGCAGGACCGCCATCGCAGCAAAATCCTCCCGAGGGCCTCCCTACACTGACCACTCCCCTACTGCCCTTGCCCCTTTCGGGTAAGGTAGTCTTCCACTAGCTTTCCTAATTAATCGGCCAAGGGCGTCCCATTCCACCCTTGTGGTAGCACTGTTTTCCCGGGTGGTTCTCCATGTTCCAATTAACATCATGATCTTAACATGAACAGTAAATAACAACTGACAATAAAAGTATAATCATGAATAGTAATGTGTATCTCTATACCCAAAACCACATAAAGCGATAGCAAGTACTACCCAAAGATTCAGTGGTGAACAAGGTATAAAGATAGTCAAACTAGGGTAACCTATTGGGTTCCATCAAAATTAACCTATGCAGATCATTATGATTAATTAGAACATGAGTAGGTGAAAAGAAGTGATCAAGGGCACAACTTGCCTGGGACTTGAGATTCCAGGTACCAGGATGATCTTCAGGTGACACGTGTCCTCACCGCTAAACTTAGCAATACATACAAACAGTGTATAGACAAAATTAACATTACACCAAACATATATGCAAAATACATATTAATAATCTACATGTTGAAATATGATCACAGGAACAAGAATTATTAATTTTGGAGTTATAGATTTTAAGTTATGAATTTCCAAAGATCCCATATGTTTAGTACAAGATTAATTAAGATAACAATTTTAATGTGACTTTTATGTAAAAACAGTGGCACTATTTGATAGAGAATAATATTACAAAATTATAGGAACTGGAATGGGTTAATTTGAACTTAGTATGAATTTTCTAGGATTTAAACAAGTTCTGCAATTATTTTATATTGAAAATCATTTCTAAAATGAATTTTATCTGCCTCTGGTCCGCGCACACTAATAAAAGTAAAATCAGGGGCCCAAGCGCAAATGTAGCTAAGACTCAGGCTAACAACATAAAGGGACCGCGGGTTGATTTCGATAAAGTTCAAGGGCTCTTTAGCAAAACCGATCGACCGACCAACCGCGGTGCAACCAGGGCCATCCATTCGCAGATTTGTGGCCCAGATTAGATCCATCATTAAGTGAACCGTTACGCGACATGGACCACACGATCTGAATCCAAGGGTCCGGAACCTGGATCTAATCCCAGCCGTCCAAATAGAATCGAGTGGCTACGGTTCGTCTTCCTCCTGGATCGAGCCACGGCGGTGCTAACACCCCGCACGACGGCGCTCGCCGATGAACCACGCGCATGACGCCGCAGAGGCCTAACCGCATCACTTAACGGCTCCACACGACAGGGGAAGCGGGGCGAGTACGATGGGTAAGAACTCACCAACGCAAAAGTTACGTCGAGGTCGGTCCACGGTGCCCAGCGGAGTCGCGGCGGCGGTGAAGTTCGGCGATGAATTCCGGTTGCACGGATCGATCCCTGGGCATGAATCTTTCACGCACACGATCGACGAACGTGGACGAACACCCACGACCCAATACCAGCCACCAATCGTCGGTGCAGGCACGAGGCTTCGGGGGCGCACCAACGATTCGCACGACGGCAGAGAAAAGCTCGATGATTGGCTTCGCGAGAGGAACGGGCAACGCTATTTAACGGGGAGCAGGGGGAGGGTATGGCGCCGGGTCAATTGCCGCGCCGCACGGAGAGTCCAGCCGCCCCCATAGCTCCCAGCAATTCCGGGATTCCGCTGCGCGCGCGTGGTTTCCGCGAGGAAGAAACACAGGACTTCGCCCATGGTCTCTGGCGCGAGGACCCCACACGGCAGTGGAATAGAAGATGACCAGCGCATGCGCGTGTGACCGACCTGCTGGCCCCGCTGGTCAGCGAGTGCCCGCGCGGGAAGGGGCCCTGGGCTGCGCGGGAGGGGAATCCCCAGTGGGCCGAAATGGGTAGCCACGGCCCAGTTAGCTATTTTTATTCTTTTCTTTTATCCTCCTTTTCCTTTTTGATTTATTTTCTTTTCATTTGAATCTCTAATTTGAATTTGAATCCTGCTATGAACTTCACCTTTGAGTCAAATGTACAAACTCAAATCTTGTACAAGAATAATATATATATTATAATTATTTTTATTCACATAGTAATTTCTTCCTTCTCTTTTCTCTTTTACATATTATTTCTAAAACCCTAAAGTGCAACTTTGGGTTAAATTCAAATCTCCATCTCATTATTGTATTTCTATTATTATTATTTTATTATCAATTGCACAAACAAGCAAAACTCCCACATGAGTGCCAAATATGGTTCTATTTATTATTTTATTCACTTAAGCAAATGCTTTTAAATAGGGATATGAGACTTCAAATATTATGGGAGTTCTAAAGAGAGAGAAAAAAAAATCTAATGCAAGATCTTTGAAAATTTTACTATATTCTCAAAATGAGATTTAGGGTGTTACATGGACCCTCTCCTTACGCCTATAAAAGGAAGGTCCAGGGCTCTCGTACAAAAAGGTTGGCCGCGCGGGAGAACGGGCCGACGCATAAGGCTCTCGCTCTCTCTCTCTCTCTCTCTCCCACGCGAACGCTTGTAACCCCCTACTGCAAGCGCATCCATCCGCCCTGGGCGTAGGACAACACGAAGGCTGCGGTTTCCCCTTACTGTTGTCCCCCCTTTGTGTCCCATCTCGCGCCGACCCATCTGGGCTGGGACACGCAGCGACAATTTACTCGTCGGTCCAGGGACCCCCAGGGTCGAAACGCCGACAGTTGGCGCGCCAGGTAAGAGCCTCCTGCGTGTTGACGAACAGCTTCCCGTCAAGCTCCAGATGGGTAGTCTCCAGCAACCTTTCCAACCCAGGACGATGCTCCGTTTCGGGAGTCTTGAGTTCATGTCCCTCGACGGCAGCTACGACATGATACTCCTTCCTCCGCCGCGCGACAGCGGCAATGGCGGCCGTCAGCCCGGTCGCCGGCGGTGGAATCAACGACGTCTTCCCCACATGGCGGAAGAACAACATCCGGTTTTGTCCCATCACCTCCCCCACCGACGGAGGAGGAGGCGGGGCAACCATGGCCAAGCAGGTGGCGGCACCTCGTCGCTGTCGAGCAAGTCGACGACGCCGGCGCCCCAGCGGGGGACACGTCGGGCTTCGACCTTGCGTCTGAGATGAAGACGAGCGTCGTTTCCCCGCAACACGCCAACCCCAAGCAGACGAACGACGCCAGCACGCTCGCGAAGGACTTGCTGGGCGTCGCCCTCGTACCTGAGACAACGGTGCAGTCCGCCCCTGACGCGACTTCGTCACCGCCCGTCGACCAAGAGGTACTGACCGATTCCCATCTCGTGCCTTTTGGATTCAGCTTCGACCCACCAAGCGACCTTGCTTTGGTGGAAGCCTTCATAGAGGCATGTACCAACCCTCCGGAGTACCATATGCGGTCGCCCTGGGACAGACTGACGGCCGTCTCGACCTACGGACCCTCGGGTTACGAGGAAGATGACGAACCCGACTTTTGTTGGGATTTCTCCGGGCTCGGTAATCCCAGTGCCATGCGGGACTTCATGACCGCATGCGACTACTGCCTCTCCGATTGTTCCGATGGTAGCCGCAGCTTCGGCGACAAGGACTGCGGCCCAAGTCATGAATGTTTCCACGTCGATCTAGGGGGTCCCGGCGAAGGCAACCATCTTGGTATGCCGGAAAACGGCGATCCCCCTAGGCCTGCGCCTCGCGTTGACATCCTTCGGGAGCTAGCTGTGGTCCCAGTCCCTGCGGTGGGTCAGCACGCACAGCTCGAGCAAATCCGCGAGATGCAGGCCAGGCTCGACGAGGGAGCAGGAACACTTGAGCAGTTCCGACGGAACATCGGGCAGGAATGGGCAGACCAAGCTCCGGCCGGAGAAGCGCGTCATCTACCCCAGGGCATCCAGCACCGCATTGCCGATGACGTCAGGGCAAGGCCGCCACCGGCTTCCAGTGGGGTCGGCCAGAACCTGGCTGCAGCAGCAATACTACTCCGCGCGATGCCGGAACCATCGACCACCAAAGGGCGGCGTATCCAGGGAGAGCTCAAGAATCTCCTGGAGGATGCCGCGGTCCGACGGGCCGAAAGCTCTACCTCCCGAAGGCAGGGGTATCCCTCGGAGCATCGTGCCGTGACTTCCCGATTCGTGCGGGAAGCCTCGGTCCACACCGGGCACACGCGCAACACGGCGCCTGCGGCCCCGGGTCGCCTCGGCAACGAGCACCACCACCGCAACCGTCGAGCCCACCTCGACGAGAGGGTGTGCCGAGGCTACCACCCCAGGCGTGGGGGACGCTACGACAGCGGGGAGGATCGGAGCCCCTCGCCCGAACCACCCGGTCCGCAGGCTTTCAGCCGGGCCATACGACGGGGGCCGTTCTCGACCCGGTTCCAAACCCCGACTACCATCACAAAGTACTCAGGGGAGACGAGGCCGGAACTGTGGCTCGTGGACTACCGATTGGCCTGCCAGTTGGGTGGAACGGACGATGACAACCTCATCATCCGCAACCTCCCCCTGTTCCTCTCCGACACCGCTCGAGCCTGGCTGGAGCATCTACCTCCGGGGCAGATCTCCAACTAGGACGACCTGGTCCAAGCCTTCGCCGGCAATTTCTAGGGCATGTACGTGCGCCCTGGGAACTCCTGGGATCTTCGAAGCTGCCGCCAGCAGCCGGGAGAGTCTCTCCGGGACTACATCCAGCGATTCTCGAAGCAGCGCACCGAGCTACCCAACGTCACTGACTCGGACGTCATTGGCGCGTTCCTCGTCGGCACCACCTGTCGCGACCTGGTGAGCAAGCTGGGTCGCAAGACCCCCACCAGGGCGAGCGAGCTGATGGACATCGCCACCAAGTTCGCCTCTGGCCAGGAGGCGATTGAGGCCATCTTCCAAAAGGACAAGCAGCCCCAGGGCCGCCAGCCGGAAGACGTCCCTGAGGCGTCCGCTCAGCGCGACACCAAGAAGAAGAACAAGAAGAAGTCGCAAGCGAAACGTGACGCCACCGACGCGGACCTTGTCGCTGCCGCTGAGTACAAGAACCCTCGGAAACCTCCTGGAGGTGCCAATCTCTTTGATAAGATGCTCAAGGAGCCGTGCCCCTATCATCAGGGGCCCGTTAAGCACACCCTTGAGGAGTGCGTCATGCTTCGGCGCCACTTTCACAAGGCCGGGCCACCTGTGGAAGGTGGCAGGGCCCACAACAACAACAAGAAGGAGGATCACAAGGCAGAGGAGTTTCCCGAGGTCCACGACTGCTTCATGATCTACGGTGGGCAAGTGGCGAACGCCTCGGCTTGGCACCGCAAGCAAGAGCGTCCGGAGGTCTGCTCGGTAAAGGTGGCGGCGCCAGTCTACCTAGACTGGTCCGACAAGCCCATCACCTTCGACTAGGGCGACCACCCCGACCGCGTGCCGAGCCCGGGGAAACATTCGCTCGTTGTCGACCCCGTCATCGGCAACGTCAGGCTCACCAACGTCCTCATGGACGGAGGCAGCAGCCTCAACATCATCTACGCCGAGACCCTCGGGCTCCTGTAGATCGATCTGTCCTCGATCCGGACAGGCACAACGCCTTTTCACGGGATCATCCCCGGGAAACGCGTCCAACCCCTCGGACAACTCGATCTGCCTGTCTGCTTTGGGGCTCCCTCCAACTTCCGAAGGGAAACCCTCATGTTCGAGGTGGTCGGGTTCCGAGGAACCTACCACGTAGTACTAGGGAGGCCATGCTACGCCAAGTTCATGGCCGTCCCCAACTACACCTACCTCAAGCTCAAAATGTCGGGCCCCAACGGGGTCATCACCGTCAGCCTCACGTACCGACACGCGTACGAATGCGACGTGGAGTGCGTGGAGTACGCCGAGGCCCTCGCCGAATCTGAGGCCCTCATCGCCGACCTGGAGAGCATCTCCAAGGAGGCGCCAGATGCGAAGCGCCACGCCGGCAACTTCAAGCCAGCAGAGATGGTTAAGTCCGTCCCTCTCGACCCCAGCAACGACGCCTCCAAGTTGATACGGATCGGCTCCGAGCTCGACCCCAAATAGGAACCAGTGCTTGTCGACTTTCTCCGTGCGAACGCCGAAGTCTTTGCATGGAGTCCCTCGGACATGCCTGGCATACCGAGGGATGTCGCCGAGCACTCGCTGGATATTCGAGCTGGAGCCCGACCCGTGAAGCAGCCTCTGCACCGATTCGACGAAGAAAAGCGCAGAGCCATAGGCGAGGAGATCCACAAGCTGATGGTCACAGGGTTCATCAAAGAGGTATTCCATCCCGAATGGCTTGCCAACCCTGTGCTTGTGAGAAAGAAAGGAGGGAAATGGCGGATGTGTGTAGACTGCACTGGTCTAAACAAAGCATGTCCGAAGGTTCCCTACCCTCTGCCTCGCATCGATCAAATTGTGGATTCCACTGCTGGGTGCGAAACTCTGTCATTCCTCGACGCCTACTCAGGGTATCACCAAATCAAGATGAAAGAGTCCGACCAGCTCGCAACTTCTTTCATCACACCTTTTGGCATGTACTGCTACGTTACTATGCCATTTGGTTTGAGGAATGCGGGTGCGACGTACCAAAGGTGCATGAACCACATGTTCGGAGAGCACATTGGTTGGACCGTCGAGGCTTACGTCGATGACATCGTAGTCAAGACGAGGAAAGCCTCCGACCACCTCTCCGACCTTGAAACGACATTCAAGTGTCTCAAGGCGAAAGGCGTAAAACTCAATCCTGAGAAGTGCGTCTTCGGAGTCCCCCGAGGCATGCTCTTGGGGTTCATCGTCTCTGAGCGGAGCATCGAGGCCAACCCGGAGAAAATCGCGGTCGTCACCAACATGGGGCCCATCAAGGACTTGAAAGGTGTACAGAGGGTCATGGGATGCCTTGCGGCTCTGAGCCGCTTCATCTCGCGCCTCGGCGAAAGAGGCCTACCTCTGTACCGCCTCTTAAGAAAGACCGAGTGCTTCACTTGGACCCCCGAGGCCGAAGAAGCCCTCGGGAACCTGAAGGCGCTCCTTACGAACGCACCCATCCTGGTGCCTCCCGCTGCCAGAGAAGCCCTATTAATCTACGTCGCCGCTACCACTCAGGTGGTCAGCGCCGCGATCGTGGTCGAAAGACGAGAAGAAGGGCATGCATTGCCCGTCCAGAGGCCGGTCTACTTCATCAGTGAGGTACTGTCCGAGACCAAGATCCGCTACCCACAAATTCAAAAGCTGCTGTATGCGGTGATTCTGACGCGGCGGAAGTTGCGACACTACTTCGAGTCTCATCCGGTGACTGTGGTGTCATCCTTCCCCCTAGGGGAGATCATCCAGTGCCGAGAGGCCTCGGGTAGGATTGCAAAGTGGGCGGTGGAAATCAAGGGCGAGACAATCTCGTTCGCCCCTCGAAAGGCTATCAAGTCCCAAGTCTTAGCAGACTTTGTGGCTGAATGGGTCAACACCCAGCTCCCGGCAGCTCCGATCCAACCGGAACTCTGGACCATGTTTTTCGACGGGTCGCTGATGAAAACAGGGGCAGGCACGGGCCTGCTCTTCATCTCACCCCTCGGGAAGCACCTCTGCTACGTGCTGCGCCTCCATTTCCCGACGTCCAACAATGTGACCGAGTATGAGGCTCTGGTTAACGGGTTGCGCATCGCCATCGAGCTAGGGGTCCGACGCCTCGACGCTCGCGGCGACTCGCAGCTTGTCATCGACCAAGTCATGAAGAACTCCCATTACCGCGACCCGAAGATGGAAGCCTACTGCGACGAGGTCCGGCGCCTGGAGGACAAGTTCTACGGGCTCGAGGTCAACCACGTCGCCCGGCGGTACAACGAGACTGCGGATGAGCTGGCGAAGATAGCTTCGGCGCGAACAACGGTTCCCCCGAACGTCTTCTCCTGGGACCTACATCAACCCTCAGTCAAGACCAACGACACGCCCGAGCCCGAGAAGGTCTCGGCCCTGCCCGAGGCGCCCTCGGCTCAGCCCGAGGCGCCCTCGGCTCAGCCCGAGGCACCCTCGGCCCCTGAGGGTGAGGCACTGCGCGTCGAGGGAGAGCGGAATGGGGTCCCGCCTGATCGAGACTGGCAGACCCCGTACCTGCAATATCTCCACCGAGGAGAGCTACCCCTCGACCGAGCCGAAGCTCGGCGACTGGCGTGGCGCGCCAAGTCATTCGTCTTGCTGGGTGACGGGAAGGAGCTCTACCACCACAGCCCCTCCGGCATCCTCCAGCGATGCATATCCATCGCCGAAGGCCAGGAGCTCTTACAAGAAATACACTCGGGGGGCTTGCGGTCATCACGCAGCGCCTCGAGCCCTTGTTGGAAACGCTTTCCGAGAAAGTTTCTACTGGCCGACCACGATGGCCGACGCCACTAGAATTGTCCGCACCTGCCAAGGGTGTCAATTCTACGCAAGGCAGACGCACCTACACGCTCAGGCTCTGCAAACAATACCCATCACCTGGCCGTTTTCTGTGTGGGGTCTGGACCTCGTCAGTCCCTTGCAGAAGGCACCCGGGGGCTACATGCACCTACTGGTTGCCATCGACAAATTCTTCAAGTGGATCGAGGTCCGACCCCTAAACAGCATCAGGTCCGAACAGGCGGTGGCATTCTTCACCAACATCATCCATCGCTTCGGGGTCCCAAACTCCATCATCACCGACAACGGCACCCAGTTCACTGGCAGAAAGTTCCTGGACTTCTGCGAAGACCACCACATCCGGGTGGACTGGGCCGCCGTGGCACACCCCATGACGAATGGGCAGGTAGAACGTGCCAACGGCATGATTCTGCAAGGACTCAAGCCGAGGATCTACAACGACCTCCACAAGTTCGGCAGGCGATGGATGAAGGAACTCCCCTTGGTGGTCTAGATCCTGAGGACAACACCGAGCCGAGCCACGGGCTTCACACTGTTCTTTCTAGTCTATGGGGCCGAGGCCATCTTGCCCACAGACTTAGAATACGGTTCCCCGAGGACGACGGCGTACGACGACCAACGCAACCAGACCAACCGAGAAGACTCACTGGACCAGCTGGAAGAGGCTCGGGACGTGGCCTTACTACACTCGGCGCGGTATCAGCAGTCCCTGCGACGCTACCACGCCCGAGGGGTTCGGTCCCGAGACCTCCGGGTGGGCAACTTGGTGCTTCGACTACGACAAGACGCTCGAGGGCGGCACAAGCTCACGCCTCCCTGGGAAGGGTCGTTCGTCATCGCCAAGGTTTTGAATCCCAGAACATACAAGCTGGCCAACAGTCAAGGCGAGGTCTACAGCAACGCTTGGAACATCCGACAGCTACGTCGCTTCTACCCTTAAGATGTTTTCAAGCCGTTCATATACCTCATTTACATATGAAGTCTAACCATCAAGGAAGGGTCAGCCTTGCCTCGACAAAGCCCGACCCTCCCTTGGGGGCTAGAAGGAGGGAACCCCCTCCGCGTTAAAATTTTCCTCGGAAAAAGTCTTTCTGCTAGAATATCTTTCGTGCTTTTCGACTACTTCGGTAGTGGGATCATGAAAACGACGGAGTACACGTAAGCAGGCAAGGCCGACCGAGCCGAGGGACTCTTACGCCTCTGGGATACGGATACCTCACTCATCGCCTTCTGCGAGAAGTAACTCGCGTTCGGATGAGCGATCCTGCTGACCGAACAAGCCTTAACGCTCAAAAGACTTTCTGCCGAAACGGTTTTTCAGGTTTTCTCGGCTACGTCTATAATAGAATCCCGCGGACATGCAAGAGTACACGTAAGCGGCAAGGCCGACCGAGCCGAGGGATTCCTACGCCTCCGGGATACGGATACCTCACTCATCACCTTCCGTGAGAAGTAACTCTAGCTCGGATAAACGATTCTGCTACCGACGAGCCCTGATACTCGAAACAAGAGGAAAAGAAACGCATCTTTACAACGCGACGATAGTATGTTTGGGCCTCGGCGGCTGCAAAAACCATATGCATACTACAGGCAAACCGATCCTGCAGGCTTAGACGTCGATGGAGGGGGAGCAGCAGCACCCTCGGCGTCAACTCCACCATCGGCGAAGTCCGACCGAGCCTCGGACGGCAACACGGGCGAAGGATCTCCGCTTCGAAGGACGACGTCAGCACCACGCCCGGGCCATCGCCGCCAGGGTCTCCTCCAGGAACCCGGCCCGAGCAGACGGCTCGGCCGGCCGCCCTGAAGCCTCAGCCAGCTGTCCCCCGAGGACACCAGCCCGGCTCATGGCCTCGACAACTCGACTCCGGCGTTTGTCCCACCAGTGGACGACCCGGTCAAGCCCCGGCCGACGAAGCTTCCTTTTTCGAGCCAACTCTACCTCTGTCTGTGCTGACACCGCTGCCTCCAGCTCCTGCTCATCGCAAAACGGCCGAGGGTTCCTTTAACTAAGCAAGAGAAGCCTCGGGCGGCAAGGCCGACTGAGCCGAGGGACTCCTATGCCTCCGGGATACGGATACCTCACTCGTCACCTTCCACACGAGGCAACTCCCGCTTGGTTAAGCGGTTTAGCTAGCCGACAGGCGAGTCCTAGTGCTCGAAATAAGGAAGAAACACGGCTTCATGCCAAAATACATACATGTTCAGGCCCCGACAGCCACAATGAACAAACACCGGCACTCAAGGTGCCATTACAAACGGAACTCCGGTTCCACTCCCGCGGGTATGAACAACCTCCACATCGGAGAGCCTACGGGACGACGAACTCCAGGCGACCCGCCAGCGACCTCTGCAGCAGCAGCGATGGTCCCAGGACGGACGCTGCCACCGGAAGGCTCCCGTTCGCGTCCCCACTCAAGGGACGAGAACCAGACATTAAAGCCAAAGAGCCGGAGGTCGGTCCGCAGGTGTCACTGACGGTCTCAACGGCGGAGAAGCTTTCTCCAGCTGCCACCACCTCAGCACCGACGGCGGTGTCCACCTGCCCACCAACACCGCACCAGCGAGCGCCGGCCGCCCCAAAGTGCACCGGCAGGTCCTCACTCCCGTCCTCGCCACGAAAGCGAGGACAGAGGACGGAATGTTGCATCCTAGCTGGGCAGCAACAGTTCGCCTTCCCTGGCATGGCTGGAGGGCGCCTCCTCCGCAGAGCTGGGGGATGGTTTCCACCCCTAGAAGCTGGAAGAGGCGGGACGCTAGCCCACGCGAAGGCAGGCCCCGACTCGCCTCGCTCTCCGCCCCAGCAAGGATGATGAAGATCCTTGAAGCTGAGGGCGGGACTGAGGTCGCAGCCCGGCTTGCTTCTCCCCACCATCGAACTGGTGGTCACCGTCTTGGGTGACCACCGGCGAGAGGATACAGCCGGGCTGCCTGATGAAAATCCTTGAAGCCGAACGATGGCTGAAAGGTACCAACTTCCGCGAAGTTGCGTTCCTCCGACAACGACGAGACAAAAGCAACGCGAGCGCTCCCCATCCGAGGGCTCGGAAGGTGGAAGGACGTGATACATGGAGTGCGAAGACATGGTTGCCATCCAAGGGGGTCACCCTCCTTTTAAGGGCGACTCTCCCCACTTGCGTCCTCAGCCGGCGCGGACTGAGTCTTCACCAACACGCTCCAAGGTCCTCCCCCTACGACACGGGGGCTGGGTCCCACGCGTCATGCAAGCTGGCCCAGGACAGAAGAAGTCAAACCGCCGCGTGCGGTATGCGTAACTGCCCAGCGGTTACAAGCGCTCCTCCACTTTTGCCCAGACCAGCGGGTGAAAGGACGGACCGCCATGCAGGCGACATGCAACTGCACCAAGGGGGCGCACCCTTTCGACTTCGACGCGTCCAGCATGGAGGCCCAGGCCCACACGTCATGTAACCGGCGCGCCGATTACTACGTGCGAGAAACTACACCACCACTCGCGCCAGTACCGCACCTTCTCGACTGCGGAACCGGTGTCACGACTCGAGGCGACCCTGCGCATGGCCCAACAGTGCCAACCGAGCACATCGGTCATGGGTCAGTCAACCGTGGGAGAAGGCGCGACGATCGATATGGCCAAAAGTGGGCCGGCAGTAATGGTGGCGGCAGGCGGGCGGAAGCAGCAGTCAAATCGCCTGCAGGCTCACGTCCCCTCCTGGGACAGCGAGAGAGCCCCCTCCCACGGCGTGAAGACGACACGCCCGTGTTCCGTTCCTCGAATGGCCCGCGCACGCACAACGGCTGCCCCGCCAACCACTCGTCCCGTCGCATTAACTCTGCGGCAGGGCAGGCGACACCTTTGGCAGGCGAAGCGGGCGACGCTTCACCTCTGCCATAATGACCGCGTCAAAAAAGGTGCGCCACGTCGCTCAATTTCGTATCCTTTTCCTCTTCCACTTTCTCTCTCTTGCTACAGGGACCGGGAAAGGGGATACTCCGAAAGGGATCCTTCTCCGCGAAGGAAGCGGGCCCCAAGCCCCCCTACTGATCAGAGGTTCGAAGGCTGGCCCCTCGGAAGGGTTCAACAGCCGCCTCAGAGCACTCGGGCTCCGCGCCCACTACTGGTCAGAGGTTCGAAGGCTGGCCCCTCGGAAGGGTTCAACGGCTGCCTCAGGCCACTGCGCCCACTACTGATCAGGGGTTCGTAGGCTGGCCCCCGAAGGGTTCGACAGCCGCCTCAGAGCACGCAGAGCGAGGGATGACCCTGGGTACGTTCGATACATAACCAAGGCTCGGGCTACGCTCCCGAGGTACCCTAGGACATTTCCGAGACCGACGGGAACGATTTTGTAACGGAATCCCACCAGAGGGAGGCATCGAGCCCTCGGACCCCGTCAAAAGGGGACCGGGTCCGGCGAATCACCCGCAGGTACTTTTAGAGCGCGCCTCCGGGCCACTAGCCGACCCCTAACGAATGGGGCACGGGCGTCCACTCGGATTACCCGCTAGCAACTCACTGGAGACACCATGTTCAGCGCCCTCCGAGGGCAACATGGCGCTTCCCTCCCTCCTCCTTGTGGAAAGGCGACGCAGGGGCGTATGAAAAAAGCCGAGTCTGTCCTTGACCGTCCTCTCGCTATGTGCGGAGGCTCGGGGGCTGCTCTCGCAAACCCGGCTCCAGCCAAACCGTTGACAGCGTCAACATACCAGCCCGAGAACTTGGGACTCGGCTATGCACCCGGGCTACGGCCAGTTCGCATGAGGGAACAACCAGACCGGCCGAAGCATCACGAAACGCGCTAAGACCTCGAAGGAGTCAGACCACTCCTCCGAGGCCTTGGGGGCTACACCCGGCGGGTGCGCTCGTGCGCACCCACCGGAACGAAACGCAACCGAGAAAGGCCGGTCCCCTTGCAAAAAAGTGCGACAAAAGCCTCCAAGCGAGTATCAACACTCCCTTCGAGGCTTGGGGGCTACTGTCGGGGACCATAATTAGGGGTACCCCCAAGACTCCTAATCTCAGCTGGTAACCCCCGTCAGTACAAAGCTGCAAAGGCCTGATGGGCGCGATTAAGGTCAAGGCTCAGTCCACTCAAGGGTCAAGGGACACGATCTCGCCTCGCCCGAGCCCAGCCTCGGGCAAAGGCAGCCGACCTCGGAGGATTCACGTCTCGCCCGAGGGCCCCCTCAAGCAACGGACACACCTTCGGCTCGCTCGAGGCCCAGTCTTCGCAGAGAAGCAACCTTGGCCAGATCGCCACGCCAACCGACCGTATCGCAGGAGCATTTAATGCAAGGATCGCCTGACACCTTATCCTGACACGCGCTCTTTAGTCGACAGAGCCAAAGTGATCGCAGTCACTTCGCCGCTCCACTGACCGACCTGACAAGAAAACAGCGCCGCCTGCCCCGCTCCGACTGCCGTGCCACTCGCCAGAGTGAGGTCAACAGCGGCTAAGTCCAGCCTCGGGCGACATAGGAAACTCCGCCACGCCCGGCCCCAGGGTTTGGCCCCCGTCTCGGCCTCGGAAGATGGACTTCGCCTCGCCCGACCCTAGGGCTCGGACTCAACCACGACTTAGAAGACGACGAACTCCGCCTCGCCCGACCCTAGGGCTCAGACTCAGCCTCGGCTCCGGAAGACGACGAACTCCGCCTCGCCCGACCCTAGGGCTCGGACTCAGCCTCGGCTCCGGAAGACGATGGACTCCGCCTCGCCCGACCCCCAGGCTCGGACTCAACCTCGACCTCGGAGGAATCGCCACCTCGCCCAAACTCGGGTCCAGACCGGCCACGTCGCCAGGGGGGCCATCATTACCCTGCCCCTAGCTAGCTCAGGCTACGGGGAACAAGACCGGCGTCCCATCTGGCTCGCCCCAGTAAGCAAGTAATGATGACACCCCGCACACTCCATGACGACGGCAGCTCCCAGCCCCTTACGTCAGCAAGGAGACGTCAGCAAGGATCCGACAGCCCCAACAGCTGTACTTCCGTAGGGCTCCAGCGCTCCTCCGACGGCCACGACATCACATGAACAGGGTGCCAAAACCTCTCCGACTGCCACGACGGCATGTACTTAGGGCTCTAGCTCCTCTCTGCTAGACACGTTAGCACACTGCTACACCCCCCATTGTACACCTGGACCCTCTCCTTACGCCTATAAAAGGAAGGTCCAGAGCTCTCGTACAAAAAGGTTGGCCGCGCGGGAGAACGGGCCGACGCATAAGGCTCTCGCTCTCTCTCTCTCCCACACGAACGCTTGTAACCCCCTACTGCAAGCGCATCCATCCGCCCTGGGCGTAGGACAACACGAAGGCCGCGGTTTCCCCTTACTGTTCTCCCCCTTTGTGTCATGTCTCGCGCCGACCCATCTGGGCTGGGACACGCAGCGACAATTTACTCGTCGGTCCAGGGACCCCCCGGGGTCGAAACGCCGATAGGATGCTTTATAGTGGGAGACGCCCTGGCATCAAGGATGGCATTGGCTTCCAAAGGGGAGACAATGTCAAACTTAATGCCCCTCCTAAAAGATTATCTAACTTTGTTAAGTGCAAGGCTCCCATGCCTCAGGATAACGAGGGTTACATTTTGTACCCTGCCGGTTATCCCGAGCATAAGATTAGGAAAATTCATTCTAGGAAGTCTCACTCTGGCCCTAATCATGCTTTTATGTATAAGGGTGAGACATCTAGTTCTAGGCAATCAACTCGTGCTAAATTGCCTAAGAAGAAAACTCCTAGTGCATCAAATGAACCTAGCATTTTATTTAAAACTTTTGATGCATCTTATGTTTTGACTAACAAATCCGGCAAAGTAGTTGCCAAGTATGTTGGGGACAAACACAAGGGATCAAAGACTTGTATTTGGGTACCCAAAGTTCTTGTATCTAATGTCAAAGGACCCAAAACTGTTTGGGTACCTAAAATCAAGAACTAAATTTGTTTTGTAGGTTTATGCATCCGGGGGCTCAAGTTGGATCATCGATAGCGGGTGCACAAACCACATGACAGGGGAGAAAAGGATGTTCTCCTCCTACGAGAAAAACCAAGATCCCCAACGAGCTATCACATTCGGGGATGGAAATCAAGGTTTGGTCAAAGGATTGGGTAAAATTGCTATATCACCTAACCATTCTATTTCCAATGTTTTTCTTGTAGACTCTTTAGATTACAACTTGCTTTCCGTTTCCCAATTATGTAAAATGGGTTACAACTGTCTTTTCACAGATACTGGTGTTACTGTCTTTAGAAGAAGTGATGATTCAGTAGCTTTTAAGGGAGTATTAGAGGGTCAGCTATACTTAGTTGATTTCAATAGAGCTGAACTCGATACTTGCTTAATTGCTAAGACTAACATGGGTTGGCTCTGGCATCGCCGACTAGCCCATGTTGGGATGAAGAATCTTCACAAGCTTCTAAAGGGAGAGCACATTTTGGGACTGACAAATGTGCATTTTGAGAAAGACAGGATTTGTAGCGCATGCCAAGCAGGGAAGCAAGTTGGCGTTCATCATCCACATAAGAACATCTTAACGACTGACAGGCCACTCGAGCTCCTCCACATGGACCTATTCGGCCCGATTGCTTACATAAGCATCGGCGGGAGTAAGTACTGTCTAGTTATTGTGGATGACTATTCTCGCTTCACTTGGGTATTCTTTTTACAGGAAAAATCTCAAACCCAAGAGACCTTAAAGGGATTCTTGAGATGAGCTCAAAATGAGTTTGGCTTGAGGATCAAGAAAATAAGAAGCGATAATGGAACGGAGTTCAAGTATTCACAAATTGAAGGCTTCCTTGAGGAGGAGGGCATCAAGCATGAGTTCTCTTCTCCCTACACGCCATAACAAAATGGTGTAGTGGAGAGGAAGAATAGAACTCTATTGGACATAGCAAGAACCATAATTGATGAGTACAAGACTTCGGATCAGTTTTGGGCCGAGGCGGTCAACACCGCTTGCTACGCCATCAACCGGTTGTATCTACACTGAATCCTCAAGAAGACATCTTACGAACTCCTCACCGGTAAAAAGCCAAATGTTTCATATTTTAGAGTCTTTGGTAGTAAATGTTTTATTCTTGTTAAAAGAGGTAGAAAGTCCAAATTTGCTCCTAAGGCTGTAGAAGGCTTTTTACTAGGATATGATTCAAACACAAGGGCATATAGAGTCTTTAACAAGTCCACTGGACTAGTTGAAGTTTCTTGTGATATTGTGTTTGATGAGACTAACGGCTCTCAAGTAGAGCAAGTTAATCTTGATGAATTAGATGATGAAGAGGCTCTGTGCGTCGCGCTAAGAAACATGTCCATTGGGGATGTGTGTCCTAAGGAATCCGAAGAGCCCATTCAAGCACAAGATCAACCATCCTCCTCCATGCAAGCATCTCCACCAACTCAAGATGAGGATGAGGCTCAAGATGATGAAGAGGAAGATCAAGAAGATGAGCCACCTTAAGACGACGACAATGATCAAGGGGGAGATGCAATTGATCAAGACAAGGAGGATGAGCAAGTTCCAAGGCCGCCACACCCAAGAGTCCACCAAGCAATCCAACGAGATCACCCCGTGAACACCATCCTCGGCGACATTCATAAGGGGGTAACCACTAGATCTCGTGTTGCACATTTTTGTGAGCATTACTCTTTTGTTTCCTCTATTGAGCCACATAGGGTAGAGGAAGCACTTCAAGATTCGGATTGGGTGATGGCGATGCAAGAGGAGCTCAACAACTTCACGAGGAATGAGGTATGGCATTTAGTTCCACGTCTTAACCAAAATGTTGTAGGAACCAAGTGGGTCTTCCGCAACAAACAAGACGAGCATGGTGTGGTGACAAGGAACAAAGCCGGACTTGTGGCCAAGGGATATTCACAAGTCGAAGGTTTGGATTTCGGTGAAACCTATGCACCCGTAGCTAGGCTTGAATCAATTCGCATTTTACTTGCCTATGCTACTTACCATGACTTTAAGCTTTATCAAATGGACATGAAAAATGCCTTCCTCAATGGACCAATCAAGGAAGAGGTCTATGTTGAGCAACCTCCCGGCTTTGAAGACAGTGAGTATCCTAACCATGTTTATAGACTCTCTAAGGCACTTTATGGGCTCAAGCAAGCCCTAAGAGCATGGTATGAATGCCTAAGAGATTTTCTTATTGCTAATGGCTTCAAAGTCGGAAAAGCCGATCCTACACTCTTTACTAAAACACTTGCAAATGATTTGTTTGTGTGACAAATTTATGTTGATGATATCATATTTGGGTCTACTAACGAATCTACATGTGAAGAGTTTAGTAGGATCATGACACAAAAATTTGAGATGTCGATGATGGGGGAGTTGAAGTATTTTCTAGGATTCCAAGTCAAGCAACTCCAAGAGGGCACTTTCATTAGCCAAACGAAGTACATTCAAGACATTCTAACCAAGTTTGGGATGAAGGACGCCAAACCCATCAAGACACCCATGGGAACTAATGGGCATCTCGACCTCGACACGGGAGGTAAATCTGTAGATCAAAAGTATACCGGTCGATGATAGGTTCTTTACTCTATTTATGTGCTTCACGACCGGATATTATGCTTTCCGTATGCATGTGTGCAAGATTCCAAGCCGATCCTAAGGAAGCTCACCTTAGGGCCGTAAAACGAATCTTGAGGTATTTAGTTTATACTCCTAAGTTTGGCCTTTGGTACCCCAGGGGATCCACATTTGATTTAATTGGTTATTCCGATGCCGATTGGGCAGGGTGTAAAATTAATAGAAAGAGCACATCGGGGACTTGCCAGTTCTTGGGAAGATCTCTGGTGTCTTGGGCTTCAAAGAAGCAAAATTCTGTGGCTCTTTCAACCGCCGAAGCCGAGTATATTGTCGCAGGCCATTGTTGCACGCAATTGCTTTAGATGAGGCAAACCCTTAGGGACTATGGTTACAAATTAACCAAAGTTCCTCTTCTATGTGATAATGAGAGTGCAATCCGCATGGCGGAAAATCCTGTTGAGCATAGCCGCACTAAACACATAGCCATTCGGTATCATTTTCTAAGGGATCACCAACAAAAGGGGGATATCGAAATTGCATATGTTAGCACCAAAGAACAATTAGCCGATATCTTTACCAAGCCATTGGATGAACAAACCTTTACCAAACTTAGGCATGAGCTAAATATTCTTGATTCTAGGAACTTTGAATGATATTTTGCATACATAGCTCATATATGTACCTTTGATCATCTCTTTCATGTGCTATGACTAATGTGTTCTTTCAAGTCCATTCATGTTAAGTCCTAGATTGAAAGGGAAAAGGAGTCTTCGACGAAGACAAGGCTTCCACTCCGCTCCATTGAATCATTCATCCTTCGCCGTTGCTCCGCACTAACTCTCCAACTTTGGTATAGTCTTCACTCCTTTACTTCCGTCCAAAGGGGGAGAGAGTAGTTTAAAAGGGCTTATATTTCACTCAAGCATCCGTTTTTGGCGATTCATGCCAAAGGGGGAGAGAGTATTAGCCCAAAGCAAAAGAATCGCACCACCACCAATTTCAAAAAATGTAGTCTTTTAATTGATGTTAAAATAAGTTTTTCAATTAGTATCTTATTTTGATATAATTTCAAATTGGTATACCCTCTTCAAAATTGATATCTAAAACCCTCTTGAACACTAAGAGGAGGATTTCATTAAGGGGGGAGTTTTGTTTAGTCAAAGGAAAAGCATTTGAAACAGGGGGAGAAAATTTCAAAAACTTGAAAATGCTTCTCAAAATCTTATTCATTTACCTTTGACTATTTGCAAAAGAACTTTGAAAAGAATTTCCAAAACATTTTGCAAAACAAAACATGTGGTGCAAGCGTGGTCTAAAATGTTAATAAGAAGAAAAGTCATCCATGCGCATCTAGTAAGTAATATTTATTGGTTTCATTCCAAGCAACCTTTGCACTTACATTATGCAAACTAGTTCAATTCTGCACTTCCATATTTGCTTTGGTTTGTGTTGGCATCAATCACCAAAAAGGGGGAGATTGAAAGGGAAATAGGCTTACACTTTTTCCTAATTGATTTTGGTGGTTGAATTGCCCAACACAAATAATTGGACTAATTAGTTTGCTCTAGATTATAAGTCTTACAGGTGCCAAAGGTTCACAATTGACCAATAAAATGACCAAGAAAGGGTTCAAACAAAGAGAGCAAAAGACAACCGAAGCGTGCCCTGTAGGAAACGGGTGACGCCTAAGAGGGGGGGTGAATTAGGACTTCTAAAACTTATACTAAACTAGGCCACAATTAAATCCCTAGAGCAAAACCTATGCAAATAATCAAAACTAGAATGTGCAAACTAGGTTTTGTCTAAGTGTTGCTATCTCTACCGCAAAGACTAAGTTTCAATCTACACTAAATAAGTATGACAACAAGATTGAAACTTAAATGCTTAATATAAATGCGGAATGTAAAGAGCTAAGTAGAGAAGCAAACTCTCGTGGATGACGCCGGTATTTTTACCGAGGTATCCGGAACCACGCAAGGTCCCGACTAATCCTCGTTGGTGCCCCTACGCAAAGGGAAGCCCACGCGAGGGCCAAGCACCACGGTCGAGTAACTCCGTAGAGAGCCGCGGGCCTTCTTCACGCGCAAGTGGTGCACCGCTTCCGGCTCCTCTCGGACGCTCCCCGCCGTCTCCACTATCGAGCTTCCGGCCGAAACGCCGCGGGCCTCGTTCCCTCCGGTACACGGTGGCGGCCGTGACACAAACGCGGTTGTCACGGTCTCGCAAGACTCTCGCCCCACTCGGTACAATTACAACGACTCACGCAAGAGCCGAGGGGTTGTGAGGTTTATCTAAACTCACTCAACTAACTAGGATTCACCTAGAGCAAGCGCTAAAGCGGTCTAACTAACCTAAGCACTTCGCAAAGCACCTACGCTAATCACCGAGTGTTTCTATTAAGCACTTGGGTGTTTGAGCTCTTGGAAATGTGGACTATATGCCTTGGTATGTTGCTTGGGCTCTCACACTTGAGAATGGCCGGTTGGGGTGGTATTTATAGCCTCCACACCCCAAGCTAGCCGTTGGACAGAAAGCAGCAGCTTTCTGTCGTCGGGTGCACCGGACAGTCCGGTGCACCACCGGACACTGCACAGTAGATGTCCGGTGCACGCCACGTCAGCCGACCGTTGGCGCCTGTAGCAGTCGACCGTTGGATCCGACCGTTGCCGTCTGCCCGTTGGCACACCGGACAGTCCGGTGCTACAGCCAGACTGCGCCTATCTGTGGCCTCTCTGCGCAGACTGTCCGGTGCCTCACCGGACAGTCCGGTGCACACCGGACACTGATGTCCGGTGCGCCACCAGGCGCTGGCTGACAGCCCTCGTCTTCGATTTCTTCGCTGATTTCTTCGGGCTTCTTTGTTCTTGAGTATTGGACTCCTACGCATCTTTTTATGTCTTCTTTTGAGGTGTTGCATCCTCATTGCCTTGGTCCAATTCTCTTCGCATCCTGTGAACTACAAACACAAACACTAGAAAACTTATTAGTTCACGGATTGTGTTGTTCATCAAACACCAAAACTCAATTAGCCAAATGGCCCGGGGTCCATTTTCCTTACAATCTCCCCCTTTTTGGTGATTGATGACAACACAACCAATGCAAGCAAATAATACAAGTATTTGAATGAAAATATGCAATTTACTTGCTAAGATGCATGATTGTCCCCACAATGTGATATTATGGACTTAAGCCTCCCCCTAACTCCATAATTCACTTACTTCCTATTTTTGGACCAAATAACCAAAACCACTTGAAAAGCCATTTGTAGATATAAAATTTTAAATTGGTGGTGTTTGGTTTGATATAGTTTTCATTGCTTTGGTCCCTAAACTTCTCCCCCTTTGGCATCAACCACCGAAAAGGAAGACATTAAAAGCATGTAGGAAGTAAATAAAAGCTTGCCCTCATCAAGAATTGTATCAAATGATATCACTAGAAGGATATTAAATTAAATTATGTGAATGATACCACTTGAAGGAGTCCTCAAAAGATTACTCCCCCTAAATGAGTATTCTCCTTTAGAAAGAGTTTTTCTCCCCCTTTAGAGATGAAGAAATACTCCCCCTGACAGAGATCCTCTACTTAGGAAAAAGCATGTGAAAATTAGAGGTGCAAGACATGATTTGAAAAGACTAACTTCCCTTATGCATAGGTAACAGAATATGAGTTAACTACTTATGCATTTTTGCAACATGGAAGCATATGATATGAAATATAGTCTAATCAAATATTGGAGAAGACATGTAAATGATACTGAATGTAGTCTCAAAAGATACCAATTGAAAGTCAATGGTGAGCTTGAGAGACATAAGAGTTCTTGGAGATTTTGCAGTGGAAGATTGTTGTCTTTCTCCGGGGACTTCATTTTCCTTACAATGAGACTATCACATGAAATAGACTTGAAAAGGTGTTAGTCTCAAAGTGTTAGATTATAGAGTAACCTCCCCCTAAAAGTGTGCATACAAGTTTTGAATACTTGTAGGAGACATGCACTTTGATTTGATATCAAGAGGGGCAAATTATCCATAATCCAAACTTTGGCACATATAAGTTAAATGATACACTTTGTAGAAATCAAAATTTTCAATTGATGCATCATTTACTATGGAGTGATATAAAAGCTATGTGCCGTGCTTTAGCTAAACATTTTAAGCCATGTAGGTTTGCTTAAGTATATGGATTTAAAAACTAGCAATCCTACCATATGATTTACCTAGTATGCATGATTTTGAACAAAAGTACATAACAAATGTAATACTAGGCAAGAAAGGTAAACTAGATAAAAAATAAATAGATACGCATATCTAAAAACGAGAAATACAATAAAACTAGTTACCTTAGTCATGGGTGGGAAATTTGGGTCCAAAATTTTCACTAACCCACTTGGCAATAAACTTGATCCAATATGATGTATCCCATGATATACATCACAATTTAGCCAAGTCTCCAAATTTCCCGATGACCTTTGGTCCACTCACTTCCCTTTCGGGATCCAAACCTTCTTGGTGCTTTTCATGGTTGAAATTATTTCCTTTGGCACCCAGATGCGTTTGGCCCCTTTTCCTTTGTTGGCTTGTTTGTTGGCCTTGATTGCTATCACCTTTCCATTCTTTTTCTTCTTGATTAAGTATGGTGTAGCATCCTTTTTGTTCACCTTTTTGATGTAGGTGTTGGAGATTTTGCTTGATGGCTTTTGCTTGAGCTTTTGCCTTTGTTTATCCCCGGTCATCGCCTTGCATTGGAAAGACTTGTGGCCTTCCTTGTGGCATAGCCTACAAATCACAGTTTCTCCCTCTACAGGCTTGTTCACTCCCGCAGTGGTGTTATCCTGTGGAGGTCGGATTTGTTTGGCTTTGCCTTTCTTGTCATACAAAGCCTTGCCAAGGCGAGCCACTTCTTGCTTTAATTGTTCATTTTCCTTTGCAACCTCATCCGTACATGTCTCTACAACAATATTCTCAACAACGACTTGGTTGCAGGGGTTAGAATCATCAATTAAATCAAAGCAGGAAGTAGAAGCATCTTTCTTAATTATTTCAGGTATTTCAACTAAAGATGCTGCTGGGTTGCTACCAATGTTTTCTAGCTTAGTAGTTAGCTCATTATTGTGTATGCTAAGAATTTCCATTTTCTCTAGCAAACCTTCAATAGCTTCTTGGGAGCTAGCTAACTTAGCCTTAAGTTTTTCATTCTTTTTAATAAGGCTATCATCGGTAGCAGTGGATGGAGCACTAGATTCTAATAGCTCAATTTTAGTTGATAGCTCACTATTTAAGTTTGCAAAAGTTTCAAATTTTTCTAGCAAACCTTTGTAATCATTTTGAGAGCTAACCAACTTATTTTTCAAAGTTTTAAGTTGAGCTTTTTGCTTAGTGCAAACATCCTGGAAAAATTTTACGGCTTCCGCAAGCTCTTCTAGAGAGGCCTTTCCCTCACCTTCATCATCACTTCTACTTTCATCACTAGAGGATGGAATGCTTTTGTTACCTCTTGCCATAAGGCATTTGTGTGATGACCGTGATGATCGAGACGAGGACCGGTGGCTGCGCGTCCTTGGAGGTTCATCTTCACTTGAAGAATCATCCCAAGTTCTAACACTTGTTAGCGCCTTGCCTTTGCTCCTCTCCTTTTTGGGTTTGGCCATATTTGGACAGTTGTCCCTGAAGTGGCCCTTCTCCCCACATGCGAAGCATCCTCTCTTCCTTTGCTTTTTCCTGTCAATGTTAAAGAGAAGATCCTCGACCTGCAGGGGCACACCCATTAGATTAATCTTGCGGATCATCCTCATTACCTTTCCGACGCGTCAGATTGTTTCTTCGTCCTCGGAGGATGATGTGCATGGTTGATTATCTTCATCATCACTTTCTTCTTCTTCTTCCTCTTCTTCACTTGAGGAACTTGGAGTGGGAGCCTTCTTTTTGCCCTTCCTTTCATCACATGCAAAAGCATATGGCCTTGAGGAAGTTGGCTCCTCTCCCCGACTCATTTTTCGCGACATCTCAAAGGCCGCGATTTTTCCAATCACAATGGTCGGGGTCATGTTGCTCAAATCCTCCATGTTGTGAAGGATGGTGATGATGCTCCCATATCTTTGTTGTGGTAGCAGGGAGATAATCTTCCTCACAATGTCCGCATCACCTAGCTTATTAATGCCAATAGAATTGAGCTCATTGATAATTAGATTCAAACGAGAATACATGTCTCTAACAAGCTCATCATCTTTCATGGCAAAAGAATTATACTCATTTAAGACTAGGCAATGTTTTTGCTCACGGACATTGGATGTGCCGTCATGGAGCTCATGCAATTTTAGCCAAATCTCATTAGCAGTTTTCAAGGTAAATACTTGATTAAAAATATCCATGCTAAGAGATTCATACAAGCAATTTTTGGCTCTAGCATTTAAATGAATTTCTTTTTCCTCACTCGTGGTGGGTTTCTCGGGATTCTTGAGGGGTTTCATCCCGTCACGAGTGACTCTCCAAACACCTAGATCAACGGCCTCTAGGTAACAAGCCATTCTAGCACTATAATATGGGAAGTTAGTGCCGTCGAAGTGTGGTGGCCTATGGGTATCCATCCCTTCCTCTAAAAAGTGTCGGCTCTTTTAGCGGTGAAGCTAAAGCGTTTCAAATGAGCCAAACCGGGTTCTGATACCACTTGTAGGAAACGGGTGACGCCTAAGAGGGGGGTGAATTAGGACTTCTAAAACTTATACTAAACTAGGCCACAATTAAATCCCTAGAGCAAAACCTATGCAAATAATCAAAACTAGAATGTGCAAACTAGGTTTTGTCTAAGTGTTGCTATCTCTACCGCAAAGACTAAGTTTCAATCTACACTAAATAAGTATGACAACAAGATTGAAACTTAAATGCTTAATATAAATGCGGAATGTAAAGAGCTAAGTAGAGAAGCAAACTCTCGTGGATGACGCCGGTATTTTTACCGAGGTATCCGGAACCACGCAAGGTCCCGACTAATCCTCGTTGGTGCCCCTACGCAAAGGGAAGCCCACGCGAGGGCCAAGCACCACGGTCGAGTAACTCCGTAGAGAGCCGCGGGCCTTCTTCACGCGCAAGTGGTGCACCGCTTCCGGCTCCTCTCGGACGCTCCCCGCCGTCTCCACTATCGAGCTTCCGGCCGAAACGCCGCGGGCCTCGTTCCCTCCGGTACACGGTGGCGGCCGTGACACAAACGCGGTTGTCACGGTCTCGCAAGACTCTCGCCCCACTCGGTACAATTACAACGACTCACGCAAGAGCCGAGGGGTTGTGAGGTTTATCTAAACTCACTCAACTAACTAGGATTCACCTAGAGCAAGCGCTAAAGCGGTCTAACTAACCTAAGCACTTCGCAAAGCACCTACGCTAATCACCGAGTGTTTCTATTAAGCACTTGGGTGTTTGAGCTCTTGGAAATGTGGACTATATGCCTTGGTATGTTGCTTGGGCTCTCACACTTGAGAATGGCCGGTTGGGGTGGTATTTATAGCCTCCACACCCCAAGCTAGCCGTTGGACAGAAAGCAGCAGCTTTCTGTCGTCGGGTGCACCGGACAGTCCGGTGCACCACCGGACACTGCACAGTAGATGTCCGGTGCACGCCACGTCAGCCGACCGTTGGCGCCTGTAGCAGTCGACCGTTGGATCCGACCGTTGCCGTCTGCCCGTTGGCACACCGGACAGTCCGGTGCTACAGCCAGACTGCGCCTATCTGTGGCCTCTCTGCGCAGACTGTCCGGTGCCTCACCGGACAGTCCGGTGCACACCGGACACTGATGTCCGGTGCGCCACCAGGCGCTGGCTGACAGCCCTCGTCTTCGATTTCTTCGCTGATTTCTTCGGGCTTCTTTGTTCTTGAGTATTGGACTCCTACGCATCTTTTTATGTCTTCTTTTGAGGTGTTGCATCCTCATTGCCTTGGTCCAATTCTCTTCGCATCCTGTGAACTACAAACACAAACACTAGAAAACTTATTAGTTCACGGATTGTGTTGTTCATCAAACACCAAAACTCAATTAGCCAAATGGCCCGGGGTCCATTTTCCTTACAATCTCCCCCTTTTTGGTGATTGATGACAACACAACCAATGCAAGCAAATAATACAAGTATTTGAATGAAAATATGCAATTTACTTGCTAAGATGCATGATTGTCCCCACAATGTGATATTATGGACTTAAGCCTCCCCCTAACTCCATAATTCACTTACTTCCTATTTTTGGACCAAATAACCAAAACCACTTGAAAAGCCATTTGTAGATATAAAATTTTAAATTGGTGGTGTTTGGTTTGATATAGTTTTCATTGCTTTGGTCCCTAAACTTCTCCCCCTTTGGCATCAACCACCGAAAAGGAAGACATTAAAAGCATGTAGGAAGTAAATAAAAGCTTGCCCTCATCAAGAATTGTATCAAATGATATCACTAGAAGGATATTAAATTAAATTATGTGAATGATACCACTTGAAGGAGTCCTCAAAAGATTACTCCCCCTAAATGAGTATTCTCCTTTAGAAAGAGTTTTTCTCCCCCTTTAGAGATGAAGAAATACTCCCCCTGACAGAGATCCTCTACTTAGGAAAAAGCATGTGAAAATTAGAGGTGCAAGACATGATTTGAAAAGACTAACTTCCCTTATGCATAGGTAACAGAATATGAGTTAACTACTTATGCATTTTTGCAACATGGAAGCATATGATATGAAATATAGTCTAATCAAATATTGGAGAAGACATGTAAATGATACTGAATGTAGTCTCAAAAGATACCAATTGAAAGTCAATGGTGAGCTTGAGAGACATAAGAGTTCTTGGAGATTTTGCAGTGGAAGATTGTTGTCTTTCTCCGGGGACTTCATTTTCCTTACAATGAGACTATCACATGAAATAGACTTGAAAAGGTGTTAGTCTCAAAGTGTTAGATTATAGAGTAACCTCCCCCTAAAAGTGTGCATACAAGTTTTGAATACTTGTAGGAGACATGCACTTTGATTTGATATCAAGAGGGGCAAATTATCCATAATCCAAACTTTGGCACATATAAGTTAAATGATACACTTTGTAGAAATCAAAATTTTCAATTGATGCATCATTTACTATGGAGTGATATAAAAGCTATGTGCCGTGCTTTAGCTAAACATTTTAAGCCATGTAGGTTTGCTTAAGTATATGGATTTAAAAACTAGCAATCCTACCATATGATTTACCTAGTATGCATGATTTTGAACAAAAGTACATAACAAATGTAATACTAGGCAAGAAAGGTAAACTAGATAAAAAAATAAATAGATACGCATATCTAAAAACGAGAAATACAATAAAACTAGTTACCTTAGTCATGGGTGGGAAATTTGGGTCCAAAATTTTCACTAACCCACTTGGCAATAAACTTGATCCAATATGATGTATCCCATGATATACATCACAATTTAGCCAAGTCTCTAAATTTCCCGATGACCTTTGGTCCACTCACTTCCCTTTCGGGATCCAAACCTTCTTGGTGCTTTTCATGGTTGAAATTATTTCCTTTGGCACCCAGATGCGTTTGGCCCCTTTTCCTTTGTTGGCTTGTTTGTTGGCCTTGATTGCTATCACCTTTCCATTCTTTTTCTTCTTGATTAAGTATGGTGTAGCATCCTTTTTGTTCACCTTTTTGATGTAGGTGTTGGAGATTTTGCTTGATGGCTTTTGCTTGAGCTTTTGCCTTTGTTTATCCCCGGTCATCGCCTTGCATTGGAAAGACTTGTGGCCTTCCTTGTGGCATAGCCTACAAATCACAGTTTCTCCCTCTACAGGCTTGTTCACTCCCGCAGTGGTGTTATCCTGTGGAGGTCGGATTTGTTTGGCTTTGCCTTTCTTGTCATACAAAGCCTTGCCAAGGCGAGCCACTTCTTGCTTTAATTGTTCATTTTCCTTTGCAACCTCATCCGTACATGTCTCTACAACAATATTCTCAACAACGACTTGGTTGCAGGGGTTAGAATCATCAATTAAATCAAAGCAGGAAGTAGAAGCATCTTTCTTAATTATTTCAGGTATTTCAACTAAAGATGCTGCTGGGTTGCTACCAATGTTTTCTAGCTTAGTAGTTAGCTCATTATTGTGTATGCTAAGAATTTCCATTTTCTCTAGCAAACCTTCAATAGCTTCTTGGGAGCTAGCTAACTTAGCCTTAAGTTTTTCATTCTTTTTAATAAGGCTATCATCGGTAGCAGTGGATGGAGCACTAGATTCTAATAGCTCAATTTTAGTTGATAGCTCACTATTTAAGTTTGCAAAAGTTTCAAATTTTTCTAGCAAACCTTTGTAATCATTTTGAGAGCTAACCAACTTATTTTTCAAAGTTTTAAGTTGAGCTTTTTGCTTAGTGCAAACATCCTGGAAAAATTTTACGGCTTCCGCAAGCTCTTCTAGAGAGGCCTTTCCCTCACCTTCATCATCACTTCTACTTTCATCACTAGAGGATGGAATGCTTTTGTTACCTCTTGCCATAAGGCATTTGTGTGATGACCGTGATGATCGAGACGAGGACCGGTGGCTGCGCGTCCTTGGAGGTTCATCTTCACTTGAAGAATCATCCCAAGTTCTAACACTTGTTAGCGCCTTGCCTTTGCTCCTCTCCTTTTTGGGTTTGGCCATATTTGGACAGTTGTCCCTGAAGTGGCCCTTCTCCCCACATGCGAAGCATCCTCTCTTCCTTTGCTTTTTCCTGTCAATGTTAAAGAGAAGATCCTCGACCTGCAGGGGCACACCCATTAGATTAATCTTGCGGATCATCCTCATTACCTTTCCGACGCGTCAGATTGTTTCTTCGTCCTCGGAGGATGATGTGCATGGTTGATTATCTTCATCATCACTTTCTTCTTCTTCTTCCTCTTCTTCACTTGAGGAACTTGGAGTGGGAGCCTTCTTTTTGCCCTTCCTTTCATCACATGCAAAAGCATATGGCCTTGAGGAAGTTGGCTCCTCTCCCCGACTCATTTTTCGCGACATCTCAAAGGCCGCGATTTTCCCAATCACAATGGTCGGGGTCATGTTGCTCAAATCCTCCATGTTGTGAAGGATGGTGATGATGCTCCCATATCTTTGTTGTGGTAGCAGGGAGATAATCTTCCTCACAATGTCCGCATCACCTAGCTTATTAATGCCAATAGAATTGAGCTCATTGATAATTAGATTCAAACGAGAATACATGTCTCTAACAAGCTCATCATCTTTCATGGCAAAAGAATTATACTCATTTAAGACTAGGCAATGTTTTTGCTCACGGACATTGGATGTGCCGTCATGGAGCTCATGCAATTTTAGCCAAATCTCATTAGCAGTTTTCAAGGTAAATACTTGATTAAAAATATCCATGCTAAGAGATTCATACAAGCAATTTTTGGCTCTAGCATTTAAATGAATTTCTTTTTCCTCACTCGTGGTGGGTTTCTCGGGATTCTTGAGGGGTTTCATCCCGTCACGAGTGACTCTCCAAACACCTAGATCAACGGCCTCTAGGTAACAAGCCATTCTAGCACTATAATATGGGAAGTTAGTGCCGTCGAAGTGTGGTGGCCTATGGGTATCCATCCCTTCCTCTAAAAAGTGTCGGCTCTTTTAGCGGTGAAGCTAAAGCGTTTCAAATGAGCCAAACCGGGTTCTAATACCACTTGTAGGAAACGGGTGACGCCTAAGAGGGGGGTGAATTAGGACTTCTAAAACTTATACTAAACTAGGCCACAATTAAATCCCTAGAGCAAAACCTATGCAAATAATCAAAACTAGAATGTGCAAACTAGGTTTTGTCTAAGTGTTGCTATCTCTACCGCAAAGACTAAGTTTCAATCTACACTAAATAAGTATGACAACAAGATTGAAACTTAAATGCTTAATATAAATGCGGAATGTAAAGAGCTAAGTAGAGAAGCAAACTCTCGTGGATGACGCCGGTATTTTTACCGAGGTATCCGGAACCACGCAAGGTCCCGACTAATCCTCGTTGGTGCCCCTACGCAAAGGGAAGCCCACGCGAGGGCCAAGCACCACGGTCGAGTAACTCCGTAGAGAGCCGCGGGCCTTCTTCACGCGCAAGTGGTGCACCGCTTCCGGCTCCTCTCGGACGCTCCCCGCCGTCTCCACTATCGAGCTTCCGGCCGAAACGCCGCGGGCCTCGTTCCCTCCGGTACACGGTGGCGGCCGTGACACAAACGCGGTTGTCACGGTCTCGCAAGACTCTCGCCCCACTCGGTACAATTACAACGACTCACGCAAGAGCCGAGGGGTTGTGAGGTTTATCTAAACTCACTCAACTAACTAGGATTCACCTAGAGCAAGCGCTAAAGCGGTCTAACTAACCTAAGAACTTCGCAAAGCACCTACGCTAATCACCGAGTATTTCTATTAAGCACTTGGGTGTTTGAGCTCTTGGAAATGTGGACTATATGCCTTGGTATGTTGCTTGGGCTCTCACACTTGAGAATGGCCGGTTGGGGTGGTATTTATAGCCTCCACACCCCAAGCTAGCCGTTGGACAGAAAGCAGCAGCTTTCTGTCGTCGGGTGCACCGGACAGTCCGGTGCACCACCGGACACTGCACAGTAGATGTCCGGTGCACGCCACGTCAGCCGACCGTTGGCGCCTGTAGCAGTCGACCGTTGGATCCGACCGTTGTCGTCTGCCCGTTGGCACACCGGACAGTCCGGTGCTACAGCCAGAGAGCGCCTATCTGTGGCCTCTCTGCGCAGACTGTCCGGTGCCTCACCGGACAGTCCGGTGCACACCGGACACTGATGTCCGGTGCGCCACCAGGCGCTGGCTGACAGCCCTCGTCTTGGATTTCTTCGCTGATTTCTTCGGGCTTCTTTGTTCTTGAGTATTGGACTCCTACGCATCTTTTTATGTCTTCTTTTGAGGTGTTGCATCCTCATTGCCTTGGTCCAATTCTCTTCGCATCCTGTGAACTACAAACACAAACACTAGAAAACTTATTAGTTCACGGATTGTGTTGTTCATCAAACACCAAAACTCAATTAGCCAAATGGCCCGGGGTCCATTTTCCTTACATGCCCTGGTCTGGCGCACCGGACTGTCCGGTGTGCCACCAGACAGTGTCCGGTGTACCAGGAAACTCAGCTCCAAACTCATCACCTTCGGGAAAATCAGAGGACGCTCCGCTATAATTCACCGGACTGTCCGGTGAGGCACCGGACAGTGTCTGGTGGCGCACCGGACTGTCCGGTGTGCCAGCGGAGTAACGGCTACTTCAGCGCCAGCGGTCGACTGCAACCGCATTCAATGCGCTACAGTGCGCGCCAGAGTCAGAGCAGCGTCAGAAGGTGCACCGGACAGTCTACAGTACTTGTCCGGTGCACCACCGGACAACCAGAAGACCCCACCTGTCACAGCTCCAACGGTCGAACCCTAACGGCCGGGTGACGTGGCTGGCGCACCGGACTGTCCGGTGCGCCTGTCGACAGCAGCCTCCACCAAACGGCTAGTTTGGTGGTTGGGGCTATAAATACCCCAACCACCCCACCATTCATTGCATCCAAGTTTTCACCTTTCAACACCTTACAAGAGCTATACCATTCAATTCTAGACACAACCAAAGAGATCAAATCCTCTCCCAAGTCCGGAATCACTCTAAACCAAATAGTGACTAAAGAGAGTGACATTTGTGTTCATTTGAGCTCTTGCGCTTGGATTGCTTCTTTTCTTTCTCATTCCTTCTTGTGAACATCTCAATTGTAACCGAGGCAAGAGACACCAATTGTGTGGTGGTCCTTGCGGGGACTTAGTGTCCCATGTGATTGAGAAGAGAAGCTCACTCTGTCTAAGTGACCGTTTGAGAGAGGGAAAGGGTTGAAAGAGACCCGGTCTTTGTGACCACCTCAACGGGGAGTAGGTTTGCAAGAACCGAACCTCGGTAAAACAAATCCTTGTGTCACACTCTATATTTGCTTGTGACTTGTTTTTTCCACCCTCTCTCTCGGACTCGTTTATATTTCTAACGCTAACCCGGCTTGTAGTTGTGCTTAAGTTTATAAATTCAGATTTGCCCTATTCACCCCCCTCTAGACGACTTTCAATTTCCTTGGGCATCATCTTGGTGTACCTGGGGTTCTCACGAATAAGATTTACAAGATGGGGGTCAATAACTATAAATGACCTGAGCATGAGTCAGACGACATCATGATTCGTCCATCTTGTACTCCCGTAGCTTTGGATTTTGTTGACCATGGTCTTGAGCCTGTTGTAGGTCTGTGTTGGCTCCTCTCCCCTGATCATCGTGAACCTCCCCAGCTCGCCTTCCACCAGTTCCATCTTGGTAATCATGGTGGCGTCATTACCCTCATGTGATATCTTGAGAGTATCCTAGATTTGCTTAGCGTTGTCCAAGCCGCTCACTTTATTGTATTCATCCCTGCAAAGAGATGCTAACAAAACAGTAGTAGCTTGGGCATTTTTGTGTATTTGTTCATTAATGAATATAGGGTTATCAGTGCTATCAAAGTGCATTCCATTTTGTACAATCTCCCAGATACTAGGATAGAGGGAGAACAAATGACTACGCATTTTATGACTCCAAAAGAATAATCTTCTCCATCAAAGTGTGGAGGTTTTCCAAGTGGAATTGATAGTAAATGTGCATTTGAATTGTAAGGAATGCGAGAATAGTCAAAAGAGTAATTCTGATTAACCGTTTTCTTTTTCGACGAGGAGTCATCGTCATCCCATGGTGAAGAAGAGGAGGCATCACTGTCATAGTAGATGATCTTCTTGATGCGCCTATTCTTCTTCCTGTCCCTCTTCGTGTGACTCGAGCCTGAGTCGGTGGGCTTGTCGTCTCTTGGCTCGTTGAAGAGGGACTCCTCCTTGTCGTTGATCACCATCCCCTTGCCCTTAGGATCCATCTCCTTGAGCGGTCAGTCCCTAAGTACGGCTCCGAGACCAATTGAGAGCACCTAGAGAGGGGTGAATAGGTGATCCTGCAAAATTCAATACTAATAACACAAACTTGGTTTATAATATGTTAGTTAGATTAAACCAAGTGGTTATAAAGCGAGTTCTTGAGATGAAATCAATCACACAGAAAAGCAACACAAGAGACACGCTGTTTTTATCTCGTGGTTCGGCCAAGTAACATTGCCTACTTCCACGTTGTAGCGTCCTAATGGACGAGGATTGTACTCAACCCCTTTCAAGTGATCCAATGATCAACTTGAATACCACGGTCTTTTCTTTTTCGAGTTCTCTTCCCGTTCATGAGGAATCTCCACAAGTTAGAGCCTCTCGCCCTTACAATATTGATCACACAAGAACCACAGAAGTAAGGGAGGGAAAGCAACACACGCAAGACTCAAATCGCAGCAAACACACGCACAAAAGCCAAGACGTGAGCACGAGATCACGACGCGGGGAGTTTACAACTCAAACGATGCTCAAATCTCTAACACTATGAACCGATTGCGTGATTGCGGAGTCTAGGAGTCTTAGGATGTTTTGTGAATGCTTGGTGTACTGCTCCATGCGCCTAGGGGTCCCTTTTATAGCTCCAAGGCAGCTAGGAGCCGTTGGAGATCAACTTGGAAGGTAATTCTTGCCTTCTGTCGGGTAGCACACCGGACAGTCCAGTGCACCACCGGACATGAACAGTAGATGTCCGGTGCCTGATCTCCTTCCTTATCTGGCGAAGCCGACCGTTGGATCTTCGGATCCGTTGGCGCACCGGACATTGTCCGGTGCACACCGGACAGTCCGCTGTGATCATCCAACTGTTGGCTCGGCCACGTGTCGCCTGTTGATCGCGCAGACGTCCGTTGGCCACGGGCGCCGTTTGCTCACCGGACAGTCCGGTGATTTTTAGCCACGGTGCCTTCTCCTTTTCCCGAGAGCGACGAGTTCATCGCCGAAGTCCTAGACGCGAGCGCTGATGTCTCACCGGACAGTCCGGTGATTTATAGCCACGTCGCCCCGCTGATTCCCGAGAGTAGCTACTTCACCGCTGGGCCAGCCTGGGCACCGGACACTGTCCGGTGCACCACCGGACAGTCCGGTGTGCTAGGCTGGTGCTGGTTTGGCTGATCACAGCCACTTCCTCTTCAACACTTTTTCTCTTTTCTTGGCCATATCTCTAGCACTTAGATAAACATATTAGTACCCAAAAACAATTTACTAAGTCTGGAGACATACCTTGTTCCTTGATTTGCATCTTGGCACTTATAAACTTAAAACAATGTGTTGGGCATCTAATCACCAAAACAATTATAGAAATGGCCCAAGGGCACATTTCCCTCTCAAGAACTCTCTCTCCCTCACTCCGATTATTGTTATTCTCATTGTAACGCCTAACCAGGGGTTGAAGTTCGTGTTTAAAGTTATAAATTTTAGATTTCTCCTATTTCCCTCTCTAGGCGACTTTCAGTAGCATGTGGTTTGTTGGTATCAAACACCGACACACCGGTGCCACACTAGACATATCTGGTGAGTACAACCTCAAATACGTAGTTGCAGATCTCACAGAGTACCATGCTATGTGCTATGTTCGATGGTACACTAGACAAGTTTGGTGAGTACTTGACCTTTTAGACATAGTTTACATCCTCTCTCCATGCCCTATCTAGCACACCACGTTCGGTGGTATATCAGACATGTCCAATGGGTGCTAATGCATTGTATCTAGCGTTTACTATACACACTAGTGTTACACTTAAACATAATAGGGCACCCCTTTCTAGTGCCCCATATCTGTTGCACACCAGACATGTCTGATGCTATTGCAACACTAAAAACTTGTTTTTGAGTTAGGTTTTGTTTCAAAGTTCTTTTTTAGGACACTTAAAGTCTAAGAGGTGGGTGAATTAGACAATCTATTTATCTAAGGCCTTTATTCTTTGCCTAATCAAAACATATACAATAAATGAAGTATCTATATTCAACTATGAGTTTGTCTAATTATTTAAATGAAGCTTAATTCTAATTAAATAATTGTATAAATATAAATATGTTTCGAAAGAACCTAGATCTACTGGAAGCGCGAAATATTTCGAGGTAAAAAAATGATTCACATTTATTAATCCGTTGGAAGCGCGTTTGGAAGCGTCTCTTCATATTCTAACCAGAATAAGAACCGTTCCGGGCATCCAAACAGACATATTTTCACACTCAAGAACCGAGACAAACAGACAGAAAGTCGAGTGTGCGCAGTCGGGCTCTACTGGCCCAGCAGATGGCCACCTACACCGTTGTCTTCTCTGTAAACGCTGAAGGGCAGGAAATTGGCACAACCAGTCAACCACCACAATAACATGTAACAAGAGTTCTCTTGGAATTTCTGTAACAGGGTGACTAATTTTCTTTAAATTTGACCAATGCATCTTACATTACAACAGCACTACAACAGTTGACTTCCTTCGGCAGCAGACGCCTCCTAGCTCCGCTACTTCCATTGAACAAAACATTGTTACAGATATGGATATACTTATATACACAAATGGGAGTGGATGCTGAATTGAGGCTTCACATGCGCTGTCAGTCGACAAACAATCCAGGATACACGAAAACCTACCTGCACACAGCATTCCTCGTCACTACCCCCAGAGATCAGCTAATATTCAATTTTCATGTATGTTGTGTATCGCACGGCGCAACACCAGAAAATTCTCGACAAATGGGGTCCAAATCTCTAGCAATGACTGACATCGCTATCGATGCTGGCGATCACAAGCCTGGCAGGCTCTGGCAGATTTGGGGTTTGCATATGTGCACTGATCGCATGTCCAGATGTTACTATCATCCACACCTCGGGTTGAGCCGCCAGATTTGGAACTGCTGCTTGATGCCCTGTTCTTGCCACTCTTACTTTTACCACCGAGGCTCTTGGAAGTTGCGCTTTTGCTGCATGTGCCATGGCTAGTGGAAGGGCCTACATCATTTAATCCAGTTTCCAGAGCCCGGACGAGATTTTCAAAATAATTGCGAGTCACACTGTAAAATTAAAGATGTCAAATGGAAAAAAAAAGTCATGTTTTTGAATTTAGAGCCTTAGAGCTGGTCAAGTCCTCACGGGAAAAAAGGAAGCACAGTAAACATCCACAGGGATACAACATAGCAGTTATTTTGTAATTTTGTTCATGTCATCACCCATCAAAGCAAGCATAGATGGCATAGAAAGAAGTAACATGTACCTAGTTAATCCAGCCAACTTTGTACGGAAATCATTGAAGTCTTTCGATGGAGATTCTGCGTCAAGGTATATTTGAAGTTCTTTCTCTGCACATTGATGTAGCCGCTCCAAACCAGATTCTGCCTCACCTAGATAAACGACACCAAGAATAAGTCAGTTTAGTACATAGGTAGGACCGTAGGGGTGCAAGTCCTATTTCTTTTGGGTCACTGGGTTGACCCAAAACTCATTTGATTCAAAGCAAGAATACGATAAAAATAGGCCAGCCAACCGAGCCACTTTTACCCATTAGTGCCATCACTTGCATCCCTAAACAAAGTCTAATAGTCTATACATGTTTATTTATGAGATCAAAACTGCAAACCTTGCAGATATTCAAAGAACTGTCTTTTGGCATGCTCATGCTCTGGCAGGTAAAATCCATAGGCATAAGTCCACTTCAATACCCTTCTGCATTCAACAATCTGTACATTGACATTAAACTGGTCAGGATAAAGCAACAAGACTTGTCAAAAACTAAAGTTGGCTAGCGAACAATAATGAAGTAATACCTGTAACCATGCCTCTACAATGAACTTCAGCTGTGACTCAGGTTGACTTTGTATGTCACTTAACCTTTCAAGCTGAAGAAAGAAATGGACAAGTCGATGTTAGTATAAGTTCTGGATAGGTTACAGAGAGCTAAACTATAAGGTTGCTTGAAAAGGGAAACATTAAGCAAGCCGTTCGGCTGCTTGCTTCTGCAGCAGCAGCTGCCGCCGCCGCCAGGACACAGCTTCTGCAGCACATTTGTAGCCGCAGCTATTATCAAAACCGGCAGCCGAACAGCTTGAAGGTTCTTAATGTTCCAATCGTATATGATTTTATCAGGTTCATGTGAATGGGGGGATAAAGAAAGAAGATAAACAATGGAAAACATCATATACCTTGTCATTCTGTAGGCTTTGAAGGTCTCCCAGTGCCTTTTGCCTCGACTGCACCATGAACAAATCAGATGTTCAAGTAACTAAAAAAGGTGCTCTAGGCTTCTAGGGCAAAGTAGCTATATGAGAACTGCAATATCGACCAACAGTCCACCATTTTTTTTCATCCTACAGGGTTTAGGCAGACAAGAACCCAAATCTCAAAAAACCGCCTAAGGCCTTGTTCGTTTACACCAAACCAGCTCTAGATTAGCATGGATTGGAATTAAATCCATGTTATAATCTATGTCCCAAAATAATCCAAGCCATCTCAAAAAAAAAATTTATTCGGTTAAACCCATCATGGATTATAATCCAAGGGTTTGGGAATTTTTTTTTAACTATGGAAGGCATGGATTCTATCCATAGCTCATTAGGTATGGAACAAATCCATGAAGATAATGCACAAGTTTATATTAGAATCCATGGATCAAAAGAATAACTAACTTTGAGAGATGCATGAATTAAATGATGGATTTAATCCCACCATGGGATTGGGTGCGAGGTATGGATTCACCCAATCCAGACCTGGATTAAATCCATGGTGTGATTTCATCCCTTGTAACCGAACAAGGCCTAAATACGGAACTCAGCTGTCATTTCTGTACTGAAACTATTCAGCATTATTTTCTTGATTCTCAACCAACAACATGAACATCCAACAAAAAACTGGACAGTAGTAATTCCAGCCAATAGAACGGCTGGCATGCATCAATTGTCACTCTGAATGAACTCCATGCTAATGTAGATTTGAAGTTTCAGGTCACTTCAACCACATCCAATACTTACCGACTGATTGGCTGCCCATCGTTCATAATAATGTGTGTATCTCTCAAGGGAGTTCTTTGCCATTTCTCTTCTCCTTTCAGATTCATCATACTGTAGCCACAACAAACCAAAACATAAATAAATTGAGAAGATCTAGTACATGACCCAAACTTTGCAGGTCAGACAAAAGATATTAGATTGGAAGCGAAGAACTCCTACCGCTCCTTCTTGCCTTGCTGACTCATAGCGGTTACAAGCATAAAATCCACCAGTCCTCTCTCCATGCTCTGACCATGGACCAAGACATAGCCTGTAGTATGATAGCGCAGCTATCAATTTGTTTCATTTGCAAGCACTAATAAGAATAAAATGCATAAAGTAAGAATGCTTACCAGCAGAACTCAAATTTGCATGGTGGAGTGCATGTGATGTGCATGCATCCCTGATTTTTTTCAATAGGCCGTTTGCATTTGGGACAAGGCTTTGAATTAGCCAGTATCCTGAAACCATGAATAGACAGTAGCAAAGTCAACACTGGACACTTTTTTTCTCAAACACACAGGAGATCTGTGCATGGTTGCACTAAGAGAGAGAGGAAGGGCCACAATAGCCAAGTACAGTAACCTTACAGGATCTCAAACAACAACAGCAACCTCACGAACTCAATCACATTTTTTTTCTCGAACACGCAAGACAACTTATGCATCATTATATTGAAGCTTTGATTGAAAACAGATGGGTGAATGATATCATTGTAAGTCTGCCGGAACAAGTTCTATCCGAGTACTTAAGGTTTTACTTAAGATTTGGGATTTGATTTAGGGGGTACAGCTTCATCCATAGGTCCCTGATAACCTACATCCTCAGGGGAATACTCTGCAAAATCAGCATACAAATGGTTTCTAGCTGGGTCAACTTTGTTTGAGCTAACTGAAAGGATATGGAAAAGTTGGGCTCCTTCTCGATGTAAATTCTTTGTTTGGTTGGCCTCACTAAATAGATGTTGGACTGCTGATACACTAGCTCGTCGGGGCCTTGACCACCAGGAAAGTTGCCCTCTATGTGATCAGCAGGAAGAAACAGTCCAGCGCATTTTGGTATCCTGTGTTTTTGCTAGGGATATTTGGTTTCAAGTCCTAAGCAAGGCGGGGCTGCAGTTTCTATCTCCTGGGACTGCTGATGTTGTTTTCCAGGAATGGTGGAGGGAGGCTGAAAGCAAGGTGCCTAAAATCCAGAAAAAGGGCTTTAACTCCATTGTGATCCTAGTGGCATGGTGGCTGCGGAAACACAGGAATGCTTGTGTGTCTGATGGTGCCTCCCCAGACATCAACATTGTCCTACAACATATTCATGAAGATGCTCATTTGTGGGGCCTGGCTGGGGCAGTAGACATTAGAAGGTTTTGGCCTTAAGCCTGGGACTGGGAGTGCTTAGTTTGCTGCTGGTCGTAGTTTACTTGTTTACTCATGGATAAATATGTGTATGTCTGTGTCTGGCTGCCGTAAGGAGGCTGGCTGTTGTATTGTACTGGCCCTCTAGGGCCCCATATTTTCTTCTTAATATAATGATGTGCAGTTCTCATGCGCTTTCGAGAAAAAAAAATATTAAGAAGAAAGGAGTCTAGATGACTCGTACAACCCCTATAGGGGCAAAGAAGTTACAAAAAGGACTCGCCAACAGAACCTTAAAGCTTAAACACAACCAGCGGCCACAAGCGAACAAAATCTTGACCACACTTGAACTAACTGAGGTTGACAAAAAAGAAACTGTACTTCTCAGACCATGCAACCATATTTTTCACAGCACTAAGGGTCGGTTCGGATACACATGGCTAGTTACTAGCTGGGGCTAAAAAATATCCCAATTAGCTGTGGTTGGCTAGCTAGTTGGCTAACAACTAGTTGAGATGTGGCTAAAACATTAGCCATCTATTAGCTCTCCTGTTTGAATGCACTAGAGCTAATTTTGAGCTAGCTAGCAATTAGCCCTTGTATCAAATAGGCCCTAAATAAATGGTGAACTAATCATTATGCTAGTTAAAGAACATCAACTAAAGGAACATTTTTTATGCATCGATGTTGCACATGAACAGAAAAATAAATATAAGAAAAAAGCAAATATAATAGAAGAATCCAAAGTCTGCAGTTTAAAGACCCGCTGGCAAAAAACTATAAATTCTTCTATACCAATTCATATTCTCTGACTCTGCACTGTTCTTGAGGATCCACTTCGAAACAGTGGCACAGTCTACTGGACGATGAGCTTCCTCGGTGCACTGAAAAAAGAATAAAATATATGGTCTGCTGATTATGTAAAAATGAACTAATCAGTTTGAGCACTCACATTCCAACAAAACCCATATGAACAGTTGCAATTAACATCATAGCTGCCACTGCCCATGACGAATTCCACTGCGTATTCACATCCAGGCGCAGGACACCATTTTGTCTGTCCCAAACAATCCAATTCGATTAACATGGATTTAAAACATGTCAAGTGTCAAACTCAAACTCAATGTTGGTTAAATATGGTAGTCAAATGCAGTATCATATCTACCACTCAACATCATAAGACTTTGAATTGACCTAGTACAAAGAATCCGATTGCTGTGAGCAAAAGAGAATACAGTGGTCAATTATTCAAAATGCATGGAAACTGTTGACTTCCTTATTCTGAAAAAAAGGGAACATGGAGACAGCAATTCTCACAATTATAACTCCAAAAAAATGAACTCTATTGAATTGAGAAAATCTAATTATCAACTGCACAGCTTTTTAGTGTTCATGACACTGTCTACTGTGGTTGGTACTAACATCTATACAATTATACCAACACACCTTTCTATTATCTTCAATGTAAGATCTGCGAAGATATCGCCCATACTTTTCCTTATCATCATCAGCAGCCAGTGAATTTATCATATCTTGTCCAACAGCAGCAGCACAAGATGGATCAGGACACCTCAACATCAAGCATCCTGGACCATCACTTATAGCAGTGCTAATGTAACCTGTCAATACATTATTAAAATGTTACTTAGTGACATAGTAAAATTCGGTAGAGCCCTTTAAAGAAAGTTGCTTCCATGAAATGATGAAGTAACAAGAAAGATGTCCAAAAGTACAATAAAAACAAAAGAGTAACACCCCACCACCATAATGAGACTTGGAACTTGGATAATAAATTGGTGCATGCAAAGTCATTAATTATTAGTACCCGATTCTTTACCCAAGTAGTGTATGCCCAAACTGGATTACATCCACATGCACTATGGGCATGTAAGGGTAAAGTGCAGGCATGCAGCACATTAATATGCAATGAAATAAATCTAACACCAAGTTCAGACAGTAATATAATGGATTAGCCTCTCAACTAGACAGAAAACATATGACAGCAAAAATGGTCAAGTAGTGGAACCTAGTTATCTCAACAAATTTATTAAAACAACAGGTAATAACTTTGGGTGGTATAATGAAGATGTAACTGAAGAGTGAAGACAATAGCTTGATATCACTTTCTTGTTTGAGCAAGCTTTATAAGTAACTATGACATCAAGCACAAAGGTATTTGCAAAAGCGAAGCAGAAATGACAATGCCAACAAAAACTGTAGTAGCAGGACAAAATATATGAACTAAATATGGAATCACTAACTATAAATAGTACCAGCCTAAATACAAGGTTGAAGGAGTGGTTGCTGTGGATATATGGCTTCATAGAATATGAAGTGGAACTGATTTCACAAAATATAAGAATCCAAGGTTCCTTTGCATGTAGATAAATATTTCAAGCCCCAATTGACAAACCTCTCCAACATGTACTGCAGAAAGGATGACCACATGCAGCAGCACTCATCGACCCACGAGGGCAACTTTCGAAACATATTCCACATGTTACCTATTATAATATAAACAAATGCGTAAGCACCAAGGATTTAAGCATTGAGCTATTCAGGAGTATTAAGGTTCCCAATCAACGTTCAGTAGAAACCAGTGGCAATAAGCAAGTTAAAGGGCAGAAGCACACGATGCATAACATGCACAAAACTCTGTTAATACATGTGCTTCACAGACCTCCAACCACACAAGCATAGCAAACAATTTTTCCCAATAACAGGAGTTGGTAGTTATGCATACTGAAATAAATTGTTGCTAAAATTAATGTTTATCCATAAAAAATACACATGGATCAAACAATATGAATGACTACAAGTCTACAAATGCAATACATGTTTCTGTATTTTATGCACTACAGTACTAATGTACTATACATACACTGACACCTTTTTTCATCATCCAATAAGCATTCTACAAGCGGGGTGAGGATACTGAAAGAAACTTACAAGTTTGGGGATAATAATACTGTATTCATCTACAGAAGACCAACGCAGCTTTTATTTAGCACGAGGATTATAGATTCGATTAGGAGATGGGATTCTATCTATAGGACTAAATCTCTAACTATAATTTGATCTATCAGTAACTGCAGAAATATGAGAGCAAATAATCAACCAACATTTCATGGGTAAAAGGTTAAAAAATTACAAAACTGTTGATAATGAGCACTCCCTAAGACTTCCCATGAACACAATAAAAACAAGAACGCACACACAATACGAAGACTACATAGGGAGTACATCAGTACATAGTACACCAAGATAATCTGTATTCCCTTCTACTGTCAAGCTCTATGAAGAGAGAGAGCGCTATGACTATGAGCAAATAACCCTGCACCACTAGCTGCAAAGATATGAGAGATCATGTCGACGTGCGCGCACACACACACACACACAGCTCAAGCAGTTATTCAATGCCACGAAAGCCACCCAGAGGCCAAAGTGGTCCATTAATTCACCAGATATTTCGCTACATGCAAGCTATTAAACTAAATGTGCACTTCGACATGATGCCTCAGTCCTGTAGATACACTAGTGTGCACGCTTGCAAGAAGATTAAAACTAACAGTGCAGAATAACTATACTAATGAGAGAGAACAAACATGCTTAGGCAACTGGACGAACAGGCGAAACTAATGAAGCATGGGAATACTTCTCTGTCATTTGGCATTTCAATATGCTTCTCTGGTAAACCCACAACCTTCCGGACACGCTCTTCATCAGCAAACCATTCATCATGCACCTTACTAACACTCCTGTAGAGTGGACATTCGAACAAGACACTGAAATTAACAACACAAAAAATGACAGATAGGCACCATGTACCTTAAATCAACACACCAAGAAACAATGAAGTACACCTCTAGAAGAAGCAATAATTGATTTTATACAAGTAGATTGCACTAAAGTTAATGGGCTACAACAGTGTCACTAAAGCAAATGAACATGAGCCAATATCATAAGCTGTAGATAGAACACAAAACCTTAAGCTTTACTTGCAACAGCTCCAATTTTGATAGCCTATTGTCTAAAAATATTAGAAAGGCAGCAGAAGAAGCAAAATACAAGAGTAAGCTTACAATCTTCTTGCAGGTGAGGACTATACCAGTTATAGTTGCGGAGAAGAACACATGCTTCTGGTTTGGAAATTGAAAGAACAGTTGAAACCCTATTTATATCATCCTCTTGGCGCCGCTGTATATCAACTTCACTCAATATACTATAGTTTTGCTGTGGCACAAATAAACAAACGAGTGTAAGAACAACAGTTCATGAAGGTTTATAGTTATTTCAGTTCCAACATGTTTTATTTTCTTGAACACGCAGGAGAGCTGGGCATTCTTGTATGAACAAGAAAAGTACGGCAGTTTCAGCATGTCCCCATAATTGCTAAGACAGAGTAAACCATTAACGAATAGCAGTTTCTTGAACTATAATACTTTATTCCAAAGTGTCCTCCAAGTAGATTGAGATTGATAAGAAGTGATAGTGTTGGGAAGGAGACACAGAAAAAGTATAAGCCGTAGAAGCTAATCAAGTTTAGTCGTTTAGAAGACTGCCTGTTAAAAGAATTTTGGTGACGATGAAACCCTCATCCTAACACAAAGAAGTAATAACTAACTAACTAACTTGTCGTTGTGTGACAACACCAGGGTACCAGAAAGAGAGAGGCTTAGGAGGGAGCATGTCGCAGGTCGGTGGTCGTGTTGAACCTGGGCACGAGTGGAATCCAACACGTGGGCAGTTAGAGAGGTTCAGGCCGCAATGTGTGTAATACCCTACGTCCTCTTGCAACTCATCGATTAATGAAAACAAAGGAGGAAAAATTACAAGCTCAAACACCAATGGGCATCAAGGCCTTCTAGCTCCCCCCTCACCCTTTGGTTGTGGTGCGAGTTCTAGCCTAATGGCCCTAATTTACCTTTATGCCTACCTACTAAATGAAATCTATTGCAAGTGTGAAGTGTCTAGAGTGGAGTCTAGTCAGCGAATCTGAACTGACCCTGTTAAATGTTGCTCATCCCCTCCCTTTTATAGTGCAAGGGATGAAGAGGTTACCTGCACCTCGGACCACACCGGCTAAGTCCCAACTACCATGTTCTTATCTTGTTCTTAGAGTCGTACGGGGTGACAACATACTTGTCACGGATTTAATGTGTTGTACCTGAGACTTATACAAGCTATCACTATGGATTTATCCTCGGGTTCTTAGATGTGGGGTCCATTGCCCAGGGTCGTATTTGATAGGAAAGTAATCCTTGATTGGTGCTAGTTAACTTATTCGGTTTAGTAAATAGCTAATATGGTAGTGTTGCATCCTATATGGACAGGTCTGGTCGTGTATCAGGGCTGAGGGCTGATAGCAGTCTGGTTTATTTCCTTGTAATGGCCAATTTGTTTCCTTGTAATGGTCTATAAATATATGGCCTTAGAGGCTAAGAAAAGGCAGTCAATAGGGCGCCACCAAAATCTCCAGTGTTTTGTCTCAGTGTTCCCAGTTTTTCACGTGCGTGTGAGACTAAGTGAGGTTTCTCATACCTGAGAAACTTACCTGGGAGGTAGGAGCTCGCCGACAATCTGCAGAAGGTTGTCTCTCCGACGTGGTTTCTAACAAGTGGTGTCAGAGCCAAGGGGTGCCAAGATGTCATCAGGGAAGACTGTTGACAACAGTGCGACATCCAAGAAGTCCGGCGACGACACCTCCAAAGACAGAGCAATGGTCCAGCGAGTAATCCGTGAGGTGAGTGCACGGAGTGGATATCCCACACTCACCAAGACCAATTACTCGGACTGGGCGCTCCTGATGAAGGTGAAGCTGAGGGCAAGGATGTTGTGGGACGTCATCAAGCACAGAGGAGCAGATATTCATGAAGAGATGATGGCACCCAACGCTCTTTGTAGCGTGGTGCCACCAGAGATGGTGTCTTCGATCGCCGACAAGCTTACGACAAAGGAGGCGTGGAAGACCATTGCAGATCTGCGAGTCGGCGATGATCGCATGAAGACTGCTGACGTGCTGCTTCGGACAAAGTTCGACTTGGCGACGTTCAACGACGGTGAGTCCGTCGAAGATTTCGCGCTACGCCTGAATGGCATGGCAGCGGAACTCTCCACCCTCGGAGCTAGTGTTGAAGAGGAGAAGATCGTGGAGAAGATTGCTCGCAGCGTTCCGCTGCGGTTCAAGCAAATTATCCTCTCCATCACCACTCTCTTCGACCTGTCGACTCTCTGTGTCTGACATGGTGGGGAGACTGGGGGCAGTGGAGGACGCCTTCGAGGAGGCCCCAGGATCACTGCAACACAGTGGTCGACTCTACCTCACGGAGGAGTGGAATGCCCGACGCAAGGAGGTCGAGCACCACCCTGGAAGCAATTTCAGTGGAGGATCAAGGCGCCATGGTGGAGGATTTCGTGGCCATGGTCATGGCCGTGGAGGGTGCTCACCAGGTGGGCCACCATCTAGAAAGGCCACCGATGATGAGTGCAGAAGGTGTGGCAAAATGGGACACTGGGCGCGAGAGTGTCCATCAAAGCCCAAGGAGCAAGCACATGTTGTCCAAGAAGAGGAGGCTACACTTCTTGTCGCAAGAACGTTCCGGGTAAAATCCTCCTCAGAACTTCAAACATGTTGCAAGATGTTTGGTTCTCATCTAGAGATCAGGGAGGAGAAGGTGTTTCTGCAACGTCAAGAGGAGAAACTGGAGGAGGGAACCTGGATCCTCGACACAGGAGCCACAAACCATATGTCTGGATCCAGGGCTGTCTTCACTGATCTGCACACAGAAGTGTTGGGCACTGTCCGGTTTGGTGACAATTCGGTGGCTCGAATCAAGGGACGTGGAACCATCAAGTTCGTATGCAAGAATGGCGAGATCAGGTCATTTGTTGGGGCTTATTTCATTCCCCGACTGACGACAAACATTATTAGTATTGGGCAGCTTAATGAAGCAAAATACAAGATCCATGTTGATGATGGGGTAATGCGTATTCGGGAACCTGATGGAAGATTGCTGGCAAGAATAGTGCGGGCTGAAAACAGGCTGTATCTTCTCCATCTAAAGATTGCGCAGCCTGTGTGTCTAGCTGTATGTGAGCGTTAAGATGAAGTGGCCTGGCGGTGGCATGAGAGGTTCAACCATGTAAATATGGCTGCAGTGCGGAAGCTTGAGAAGGAAGAGTTAGTCCAAGGCTTGCCCAAGCTCGGACAGGTGGAAAGAGTGTGCGAGGCCTGCCAGACAGGCAAGCAGAAGCACACCTCCTTTCCGGCGCAAGCGGAGTGTTGGAACTCGCTAACTCACGGTCAGCCAAGCTCAAACAGTGGAAGAATAGGAAACAGTTTGATGTCGTTTAACACAGAGTATTAGGGCAACAGTGTTTTCCTCCATCCCCCGCAATGGTGTTGTACGGGAGTATTTATAGGTAACCGAGGGTCGGCCCTGCCCCGTCAAAGACGATTGTACCCTCGGTTACCTACATTATCCCTGGAATATTCCCCCTTGGGGGGTTACAACGGGTCATTACAGCGTAATTAATTACAAACACGGGCTGATCCGCTAACAGCCCTACCTGTGTAGCGGCCTGCGGGCTAGATCTCACAGCGTGGGCCGACTATACATGGCCCCCTATTACAATTGGCGGTAGATCACAGCACATGGTCTTCACAGTCCAGATCCTCTGCCAACGGAATTCTCAATGGTCTTCGCTTTGGCCCGTCCTGGTGAAAGGGGCGCCCGAGTCTTCGCCCGGACTCTTCTTGTTCTTCGAAGCGCGGTCGCTCTTCAGGCCTTCGCGCCCTCCGGTCCTTGACCCTTCGTCATTGTGGTTTCCCGAGCGAGGGGGCGTTGCGCCTTCGCCCCAATACGGAGTACCGGGCAAAGCAACGCTTGGAGTTGGTGCATGGTGACCTGTGCGGCCCCATTACACCAATGACACCAAGATGTAACAAATATTTCTTGCTGTTGGTGGATGATCTGAGCAGATACATGTGGATGGCTGCCATCTCGTCGAAGGACCAAGTTGTTGATGCTATGAAAAGAATTCAGATGCAAGCTGAAGGAGAGTCTAGACTCAAGCTGAAGACACTCTGAACTGATCGAGGTGGAGAGTTCACCTCGGGCGAGTTCGCGGAGTATTGTGCGGCTGGTGGTGTTCACCGACAACACACTGCGTCGTATAGTCCTCAACAGAACGGTGTGGAGCGTCAGAATGGGATTGTTGTCGCAGCAGCAAGGAGCATGCTCAAGGCTAAAAAACTCCCTGACTGGTCTTGGGGAGAGGCGGTAAAAACAGTTGGTATGTTTTGAAGAGGTGTCCAACCAAGAGTGTTGATGGGATGATTCCATTTGAGGCGTGGCACGACAAGAAGCCGGTTGTACACCACATCAAGACGTTCAGCCTCATTGTCTACGTCCGCAACACCGTACCTCATCTGAAGAAGTTGGAGGATCGAGGAAGGAAGATGATCTTCATCGGCTATGAAGAAGGCACAAAGGCGTACCGCGCCTACGACCCCATCACCGAGCGCATCCATGTTTTTGCTTATTGCATTTGCAGCACATGAGGGTTGGGAAGTGCATCATATGGACGTGAAATCAACATTCTTAAATGGTGATTTGGGTGAAGAAGTATATGTGCAGCACAAGCAAAGAGCACAAGGTGCTCAAACTGAGGAAGGCACTATATGGGCTACACCAAGCACCTCGAGCCTAGAATGAGAAGTTGGACAGGACAATGAAGTCTCTTGGCTTCAAGAAAAGCAGTTCAGAGCATGTTATATATCTCAGGAGAAACAGCAAGTCACAGTTGGTGGTTGGAGTGTATGTGGATGATTTGATAATCACTGGAATCAATTGTGAGGATATCAAGTTATCAAGCAAGCGATGGCGCCTGTTTTCAAGATGACAAACCTGGGGTTACTGCGGTACTATCTGGGCATTGAAGGCAAAGCAAGGAGGGAATATCTCTTAGCCAAGGAGCTTATGCAACACAAATTCTAGAGAAGAATGGTATGAAAGAATGCAACCCGTGTCAGACTCCCATGGAGACACGGTTGAAGCTGGGCAAAATGAGCACTGAACCCCTGGTAGATGCCACTATATACCGGAGCATATTAGGAAGTTTAAGGTACTTGGTCAACACTCGACCTGACCTTGCTTTTGCAGTAGGTTATGCCAGCCGGTTTCTGGAAGAACCACACAAAGATCGCATGATGGTTGTAAAGCACATCCTGAGGTATGTGAAAGGGACCAAGAATTGGGGTTTGTGGTTCGGTAGGAAGAAAGAAAAGGAGGCTAGGCTGATTGGGTACAGTGATAGTGATTATGCCGGGGACATTGATGGCAAGAGGAGCACGACTGAGTAGTTTTCTTCCTGAACAATAGTCCAGTTACTTGGACTTCGATGAAGCAAAAAGTGGTGGCTCAGCCAACCTGTGAAGCAGAGTACATAGGTGCTTCCAATGCAGCTTGTCAAGCATTATGGCTAGCACAGGTACTGGCCGAAGTGCAAGGAGTAGCAAGGAAGGCTCTAATGCTCAAGGTGGACAACAAATCAGCCATTGCTCTCACCAAGAACCTAGTGTTACATGGTCAGCGCAAGCATATAGAAGTGAAATATCATTTTGTCCGGTAGTGTGCTGATAATGGGCAGATCAAGGTGGACTTCATCAAGAGCGAAGGGCAGCTGGGGGATTTCCTGACAAAGCCACTTGGAAAGACCAAGTTCCAAGAGTTGCGCTCTAAGGTCGGATTGGTGGATGTCAACAGATTGCACCACAAGGCTTAGGAGGAGATTGATAAGAAAGTAATCCTTGATTGGTGCTAGTTTACTTATTCAGTTTTAGGAAATAGCTAATATGGTAGTGTTGCAGTCCTATATGGACAGGTCTGGCCGTGTATCAGGGCTGATAGCAGTCTGGTTTATTTCCTTGTAATGGTCTATAAATATATGGCCTTAGAGGCTAAGAAAAGGCAGTCAATAGGGCACCACCAAAATCTCTTGTGTTTTGTCTCAGTGTTCCCATTTCTTCGTGTGCGTGTGTGAGACTGAGTGAGGTTTCTCATACCTGAGAAACTTACCTGGGAGGTAGGAGCTCGCTAGCAACCTGCAGAAGGTTGTCTCTCCGGCGTGGTTTCTAACAGTATTGTCCCCGGTGGGCCCCGACACATCCTTTTGTCTTGTGACAGGTTTACACTTGGGCACGTCGACTGCCTTGTCCTCATGGTGCGTTGGGCCATGAAATGTTTGGGCCCGACCGCTTTTGCAGGACAACACCAGGGAGCTTAAGGACCTTGGGGCTAGCAGAGGGTTCCTAGCGCCTAAGTGTTGTTGTGTGTTTCAGGGCCTAGACTGCCCCCAAACACTTATACTTCATAATGCCCTAGAGCATGAGGGATCCTAGAGACTTAGACTTATTCTCAAGAGGGGCCCCAAGGCACAAGGGTCGAGGGCTTTTAAATTGCTAGTGCTAGCTAATGCCCGTGGGCACAAGGCTCCCCATGTACTTATATCATTCCTTCTCTGGGATTTCTCGGGCGCTATGTGCCCCGGGCCCATAGATCGCCCCGGGGTCTGGTGAGCCCTGGTCTCCCTATGACTTTATAAAAAAAACTCGGTCAGTAGGGGAAAGACTGCCACAACGGTATTATATTAAGAAGCTCAATTGGAGGACCGACCAAGAAAGGTAACGAAAGTTGGCCCCCCGTGCAACATGAGGGTCCGCCCCCTATAGGCCAGATCTTTACTCGTGCTTTGAGCCCTCCCAGCCCCTACACCGGGTCTGCCTCCTATAGGTCAATCCATCTCGTGTGCACACAACCAGGGGAACCAGCAAGTGGCCTTTTTAACCTCAGCCTAAAATTCGCTCCCACTGGGATTCGAACTCAGGACCTAAGGAGTGCTATTCAGACCACCTAACCAACTTAGCTAGAGGCTCTTTCGCGTGACTCTATAATGTTGTGTGTAGTTATCCGTTTCCAGTGCCCTGATGTCAAGTCTCAGGCGTCAAGTTCCTCCTCTGACTAGAGCCAAGGGAGGTCCTCAAAGCATGGAGCCTTGGGAGCGGTAGTTCCAGCATAGCGGGCCCTGCAATAGCTTTCTATATCGGGATCCTTGAATGTGTCTTAGCGGCTGTCGGGGGTATGCCCTTCCCCGGATGCTGACATAACTCAATGTTGATCTCAAGGACTCATGAATACATTGTCTATCATGTTTTTTGAGTTATTTATAGCTAAGTAAATGAAAGTTCAGAACAGGACACAAATATGCAAAAAACATGAACATTGTATATAAATGTAGCTGAACAAAATAAATAATTAGCTGCTGTGTCCACCCACATCCAGGTTAATTTGTAATTTACCATAAATGAACGTTGTCCAAAATGAAGTTGTAAAAAAACAAGGATGCTGGACCTGTGCTGCTTGGATGTGGACACGGGTGTCATAAATTCAGCTTATGCTTAAGATTTGTGTCTGATTCAACAAGTTTTTGGATACAACAATGGTACTTGGACATGGACACAGGATTAGAATACTGCTTGGATTCAAGGATCCAGGTATCCAACTTGGCATTTTTTGAGGGGCACTAGTCTACGAACAATCTTGAGATTGGACCCCCTGGTCCCAAATGCTATTCCATCTCGGCCCTGCCCCCTGCCCCCCCACCCACGCACTCAATCCAATTAATTATGTACCAACTACAAATAGCATGTACATGTACATATTAGGCAGAAAGAGATGCAACCCTAGAAATAATGAAAAAAAACGAAATAGATGAAGTGATATTTACTGTGCCATCGCCACTTTTGTCTGTCCATTCATTTCAAAACTAGAAGGAACTGCACCCAATTATGTTATTTCTGTTTTGACCGGAAAATTATGTTCTTTCTGTTACAGCTGGTGATTAAAAATTGTACTGCAATCTCCAGTTCCAAATGGTAGAAATTCGAACAAATTTGGGCCCCAAAGTATGGCAAAAATTTCTCTCGCTGTTCATATAGCATCCAAAAGTACAAACTTTCTCATGCACTACTTGTCACAGAGATGCAGATTGCATAGCATTGGCAGTTCACATACCCCACATTTTGGAATTCATCAAGCAGGATGGAACTTGACTTCTGTTATAGTGTCATGACTAACCGCATGCCAAAGGGTAAAGCTTAACATTACTACTCCCTCCAAATTGATATTGTGCAATAGCAAATGTGGCTACCATCATTTGATCTACATAATTTTCACGGGAAGTGTCTACCACAATGTGGCTGCCTAGGGCCTGACATGTACTGCATGCATCAACAGCATTACTCAGCGACGCATTTTGCAGTTGATTCGGGTATGCCTTACTAGCATGACCACCCTATATCTGTATCATATGAGGGTAAATCAAAGAGCATTCTCTCGAGCCGGCAAGTCACGTTCCGGTCTGCGCTAATAAACTACAGAGGCAATATTCTACACGTGCAACGCCTAATAAACGTCCAACCAACCAGCGCCTAGATTCACAATCCTCCATTTCCGCATTCACCGTACAGAAGCAGATCCACTCTCACACACGCCACGCACCACCCACGGCCGGGAGTCAGAGATCACCTGCTGTCTGTGGGAGATGAGCTCCGCGGAGTCGTCGGAGTCGTGGTCCGCAAAGTCGTAGTCGGCGTCTCCGTCGTCGCTGGCGGCGAGACCGGCCTCCCCGCCGCTGTAGAAATCGTCTTCAGCGGAGTCGTTCGCGTCGTGCATGTCGTCCTCGGATTCCATTACTACGCCGCCCCCGCCGCGCGCCAGAACTCCAGGAGCAGCGCGGATCGGGCGGATCGGAGCGGCGCCCACCACGAGGAGGTAGCAATCGGGTAGGATGGCGAGGCGCCGGCGCGGATTGGAGGGTGGCGCAGGCGGAGGCGGAGACGGAGGGAGGGTGGGGATGTGGAGAAATGGACGGGTTGGGTTGGATTCGCTAGCTTGGTTGCTAGGAACGAGAGCTTTCCTCTCTCTTTCTTACACTTTTCTTCTTACCTCTGTTTTTAGTTGTCTCGGTTACCTCTTACGTTTCTTACACTTTTGTTCCTGTTTTTAACTGTCTTCGCATTTGTTTTCCCCCTGTCCTAATTAAAATTCCGTTTTAATCTTTTTTAAATATTCATACAATAATAAATAATGTGTTATATATATATATATATATAGTTTATGTATTAGGAGCTATGGCTCTCTCTAACTAAAGAAAACCTTGACCCTCACCCGACCAGCCCACAAGATATTTCAGATGCACCGTCTGATCCATTCAATATGACGTCAACAGACTTTTATGCTTTGTTGTACACAAATTTACGCTTATTTTGTCATACTGTCTGAAACCGCCTCATGTACTATCATATAAAACCAACCGCGACGACTGCTTTGCACGAGAGGACTAGGGTTTCAGCGGTGGCGGCTGCACGAGACGTGAGCGAGTGCAGGGAAGCAGGCACGACGGCGGCAGACGGACGTGCTGTGAATCTCTGACCACTGGCTTGGTCGCGGACGCCTCCTCGTGAGGGCGCGGGCATGGCGATATGTGACCTTCCCACCGACCATCTCCTTAGGCTTCACCTCCACCGCCACCGCTGCCACTGCCGAGCCCCATTCCCCGATCCGAAGCACCTCAAACCACCGCTCTGCCCAGATCCACCTAGCACAGCGCGGCCGTGGCAACCAAATCTCACCGCAGAATAATGGCCTCCGTGGTTGCCGCGCCGCCGTCGTACTAGCCGGAGTTCACGCTCGCCGCGCCTCCGCCTCCTCGCCGCAGCCGCACTGTCTGTTTGCAGCAGGCGCACCACCTGACTGTCTGTTTGCAGCAGCAGCACCTGTGCCCCATCCGTCTCTGCGATGGTCGCCGCCGCCGCCGCTCCAGCGTCTGTGGCGCCGTCCCCTACGCCTAAGGCCAGCGACAGCAGGAAGGCGGTGGTGCCCGTGAACGCGTCGGAGCTAGAGAAGCACGTGCTGGCGGTGGACGATAGCTCCGTGGACCGCGCCGTGATCGCCAGGATCTTGCACGGCTCCAAGTACAGGGTGACCACCATGGAGTCGGCGACGCGCGCGCTGGAGCTGCTCGCGCTGGGCTTGCTCCCCGACGTCAGCATGATCATCACCGACTACTGGATGCCCGGGATGACCGGGTACGAGCTGCTCAAGCGCGTCAAGGAGTCGGTGGGGCTCAGGGGCATCCCCGTCGTCATCATGTCGGCGATGCTCAGGGGCATCCCCATCGTGATTTATACATTTTCAAACAAAATTTTACGATACCGCTTATTGCATTTTACACTTCCACTAAAAAGAAAGTGACACATTCGTCGTTACAAAACAGATCGTTGATTTATGTTAAAATTCGTATTCATTTACGCTGTTTCGGGTCACGTTTTACGCTTAAATCCACCTGAGCTAGAACCCGAGCACGATCGGAGCGCGCGATTTTCACGCCATAATTTAGACCCCATTCGTCGTTACGAAATAGATTGATGTTGTACGCTAAAATTTGTACCCATTTACGTTGTTTTGGTTCATGTTTTACGTTGGAATCTGACCGAGCCAGAATCCGTGCACGATCGAACGTGTGCAATTTTCACGCCGTAATTTTCGGGCCCATTCGCTGTTACGAAACAGGTCTATAATTTACGTAAATTTTATATTCATTTACGCTATTTCGATTCATGTTTTATGATTAAATCCACCCGAGCCAGAACCCTAGCACGATCAGAGCGCGTGTTTTTCGCGCCGTAATTTGGGTCTCATTCGTCATTACGAAACAGATTGACGATTTACGCGGTAATCGTCCCACATTTATCGCGAATTTATAGCACTACTTTCCTAATCTCAAACCAACCCAGATCTACGCACACACTGGTCACGTACTCACGTATATACAATAGCATAAATGGCACGACGTCGCAATATTGCATGTTTTATGCTGTTACGTTTCATGTCCTTATGTAGTCGTAAATACTGAACAAACTTGTAAAGTCATCCCACGTGATTTGCACGTCAGCAGATTTTTTTGCATGGTTTATGCACATTATTCAATCTATTTATCCCAGTATAAATGCTGACGCGTGCATAGGTGAACTGCCTTGCTAGATTCGTTGCATGATATATGCAAATTCTATAATTCGGTTATACCAGCATAAATGCTGACGCAATCACGCGGGTGGTGGCCTATCCGCGTCCTGGCTGGGGCTTCCCCTACTAATCGAAGCTCAGGGCTTTCGATAGCCTTGGAAAGCCCCAACTAGGGTAGTGGTCACACGCGTGGTCAGGTTGGGCCAGTGGGGCGCGTGCGTCCGCACGATTGTGGGGCACGTTTACGCATGTGTAAACATGTGTTATGTTTTGTGTAAACAGAAGGTGCGTACGTGGTGGGGTCGAGTTGGGATGGACGAAGGTTGGCCAGCGTCGTGTTCGCTGGTCGGGTAGTTGGTTCCTACTCGTGTTTATGCTAGCATATTTAATGGTTCAGACTTGCATAACAAGAGAGCGGCGATAAACCTTTCATTGGTCCGTTCAGGTGGGTCCACACACCACCGTGATTAGCGCCCACGAAGCTGGAAGTTACCGTAAATATCGGAACAGAAGATATGGAGCCAATCGTGCATGGGAGCTCAGACGGATTTTAGCGTAAAACGTGAACCAAAACAGCGTAAAATGAGTATGAATTTTAGTGTAAAACATCGATCTATTTCATAACGAAACGTGCATGGAAACAAAAAAATCTAATTTAAATGCTTTATTTTCTCCATAAATATAAGATCTCTCCAACATCCATGCATCAAGGCTCGTTAGAACCAGTTTATGATATATACTGATACTAATTATACTACACGATGAAGCTATTTATGCACTACTAGGAGTATATGCCCGTGCATTGCTACGGAATCAATATAATAAAAATATATTAATATGCAAAAACACTAATTGATATTCTATATTTTTGTTAATATAGAATGCATGTATATGTTTTGACTATAGAAATTCAGCGTAGTGGTCCTAAGCAATGCCTGTATTCTCACTCGAGCTCGCAGCTGGCTTAGTATGACACACGTTCTCACGAAACTGTCATCTACTCTATATGTTCCTATAGTCAAAACATCAAGGATAGGGAAAGTGTCATCTGCTCATTATTATGGGTTCTTCTAAACATTGTGTAAAACATGGACAATTATATGATATCATCTTGATAATAGCAAGGCTACCAGACTTCTACAACCAATTGAACTATAACTCCTATCAGTTTCTGCTAACCGAACGAAACAACTATCACACCACATAGGCACATGCACACTGGTCAGCACGTCCAACATCAAGGTTCATTGGTTCACAACCCACTTCACTCATCAGAGATTTTGGAATACCCAATACATAGTACATGTTCAGATATCCTAGAGTACACACGAGGGTGCTAACAAAAATAATCTGAAACATATATGGTTCAGCATAACAGCGACAAGATAGTCACACAGAGCCCTGAGATACCTCGCTCGCTAATAGAGAGAGACCCCTGCCTACGAGGAGACCTGCTAACAATGGGGCCTGCACTCCTTGATCTGTTGATGGTTGGGGAACGCGACAAAGATCTCTCCTGAGGTCGAGGAGCCAGGGACCTGTCAAGATGGTATGTGAGCCAATCAATTGGATTGGAACACTGCTCGCGCATGGAGTTTTCATCATCATATAAGAGGATGGCAGCAACTCGTACCTTGAATAGTGCTTTCGCTTAAGTGCTGGCGAGTAGCTTCGACTTTATGGCTGTGATCTACCCCTAGGAGAATCGTACAACCCAGGTGACCTTGAGCGCAACCTCCCATCATAAGAACGGCCTACATAAGTAAAAAATTGCACGAGTAAATTAGCTTTTGCCTCTTAAAATGCTATGGCAGAATGATAGTGTACACGGTTATACAATGGGTATCACAAAGGGAAAACAACTGTTACCTTATTTTTTCCCTGGCCCTCATGTCAGAAGGCTTCTTCCTGTTTTCCTCTGCAAAAACAACAACAATTTCTTTTCCAAGCAGCATCTTCCCATCCATATGGTACTTTGCATCAGAAGCATCCTTAGGATCAAAGTATTGGATGAACCCAAATCCTCTAGGTTCCCTGAAACAGAAAGCAGATTAGTATTTCACTAAAAGCAACAATGCTCTAGAACCATTAAGGAAAAGAGCCCTGCAGAGACAATCAAATCAAGATGTTGCGAACTCTTCCTTCCAAGAATGGTGATACAAACAAATCAATTTCAGTCGATACACAAATCAATCTCAAAGGTAAAGTAGGCACTAAGCTGCTGACCTTTCACTGTTAATCTCAGGGGGTGCGTAAAGCAACCTAGTGTAAACCATACGATACAGAGAATAATAATTAAAAACTTGTAAAGAACATGCTTATAATATGTTTAAAACAAACAACAACAATCATAATCTTGTTCTGGAGCAAATATACTTTAGTGTACTATAAAGTTCAGGGAGAGATCACCAAGTTGCACATAGGTGTCCATGGGCAAATACCCACTCACAATAATTAAGTCAAGGTACCTTACCGAGTGTAGTAATACTTTGGCAGATATATGTCTTTAACGGGGCCAAATTTTCCAAATGGTCTACAAAGGTCATCAGGCCTACAGTTGTGATAACAGCCAAGTTACAGTAGAGAAGTATCAAAGAATAATACATTCTCATTGCTATATTGAAAGCTCTCTTGTGAGTTTTGGTGTTTGGATGACAACTCAATTAAAGGACTAACAAGTGTACTAAGTGTTGAACAGGTGCTTAAGGTAAAGCCTATAGGGTTCAACACAAGTGAACAAATGTGATGGTCCAAGAACTGGATTATGGATACATAATGGACATCACAAGTAAGATGGACATTGCATAAAGTGAGACTCGGGTGCGTAGCTCGGAGACAACTGATCAAGCCAAGGACGGAGGCAAGAAGAGCTTCAAGGTACCAAGTGCACGGGAGAAGGTCAAGGAGGCTGAGGAACCCAAAGCCAAGGGTGAAGAAGAAGGCTTGCAAAGTCAAGGGTGATCGTGTTGAGAACAGCTACGGCACATCAAGGATCACTACATAAGGACGTGACTTACAACCAATGAGGAAATATCTATAGGTATGTGGTGTAAGTCATGAGGCTCAAGACCAAGCTCTAAGAAGGAGATCAATGTCACTAGAACGAGAACAAATGGCAAAATCAGAACTGGAAGCAGCCCAAAAGAGCTAAGTGCATCTTGACTTTTAGTTTGGGTTGTTCCTATGTTTGGAGATGTTCTATGTGACCTTTACAGGATGTTGGAGCTAAGAAATGTCAATCTAGATCAAGTCAAGCTGACTTGATGATTTATGAGTCCAACATCAAAGCTTAAGCATGTCAAATGCTATAGATATAATAATTAAGAAAAGGTATGTTTCTAGACTTAGTACATTGGTTTTTGTGTACTAATATACTTGTCTAAGTGTTAGAAACAGAAGGAAGAAGAAAAGGAAAGAAGTGCAAAAGGCTTGGCTGTGTACAGCCAAGACTCAGCTCGGTCTGGCACACCGGACTGTCCGGTGTGCACCGGACAGTGTCCGGTGCGCCAACGGCTCCAGGACTGCAACGGTCGACTGCTCCATTTATGGAAGGAAATCGGGCACCGGACAGTGTCCGGTGGTGCACCGGACTGTCCGGTGCGCCACCCGACAGAAGGCAAGATTTGCCTTCCTGGATTGCTTCCAACGGCTCCTAGGCCCCTTGTGCCTATAAAAGGGACCCCTAGGCGCCTCAAGCAAATAATAAGCACAGCCAACAAGTGTAGACATCACTCTGATCAATTCTCACTCTCCCTCTTGTGTGTATCTCTCTAGCTTGTGTAGAAGGCACAGCTATAAGCCTTTAGAGAGTGGAGAAAAGCTGCTAAGAGCTAGAGCAAGGTCTTGAGCGTATCGTTACTCTGTCGAGGTGCTGTCGAGAAGTTTGTAAGCAGCCACGGTTTTGTTGTAACTCAACTCAATAGTGAAAGGCTCTATCTGTCATACTGACAGATCTGAGCAAACGGAGGAAGGAGTTGAAATAGACTCCAAGCCCAGGTGTGGCTAACTCCAACGAGGACTAGGCAAGCATTTCAGGCTTGGCCGAACCTCGGGATAAATCCTTGCGTCTGTGTGCTCTGTTCTGTATTGTATCCTAATTCTCTGTCTTACTCGATTTTATATCTGCACTTCAACACTTATCCGTGGTATAAGCTTTATTTGAAGTGCAGGACATTTTGGAGACAGGATCTCTGATTCCGCTGCAACCTACTCGAAGGGTCTTCTCATTCCACTGCGTACTAAGTCTTCGAGTAGAGTAAGAATTTAAGTTTTAAAGTGATAAGTTTTATTCGCCTATTCACCCCCCTCTAGGCGACATCCAGATCCTGTTCCCGGGTCAAAGGGATCTTTCAATTGGTATCAGAGCTAGGCCTCTCCAGTGTGGGCTTAGCCGTCCGGAGATGACGATGTCGTCACAAGAGGTAACTGTAGAACTTCTTTTAGGCGATGGTTCTAATTACAAGTCTTGGTCTGTCTCTATTTATAATGCTTTCATGAGTGTTGATCCTGATTTGAGACAGGTCTTTAGTAGAAGTATTTTTCCCTCTAATGTTAGTAAAAATCCTTATAATGATGAACTAAGATGTCTATCTCTAAATCACCATGCTTGCAACATCTTAGTTGATTCTCTTTCTAGAGATGCCTATTTTGCCATCATGAGTAGTGATAATGATTTATTTGTTGATGCTCATGATTTATGGAATAGAATTAAAGTAAAATATTTTGTGGCAAATTGTACTGTTCCTACTCCCTATATTGCTTGTGATGCTAACCTTTCAAAGGGAGAAGAACAAGAACGATGGGCACCAAACGATGAATCCACCTCGTCAACAGGTTTTTTCTCCACTAGTAATAAATGTTTTATTGCTAACAATGACGGTGGAGACGAAAGCCATGATGAGGAGGAATATGAGGATGATAGCGAGGATGAATCTTCATCACCACAAGGTGCATTTTCCTGTATTGCTTCCACTAACATTGATGACAGGGAAAATGAGACCGACGATGTGGAAGAAGAGGAGATTCGCCGTTTCTACATCCGTCTCAACAAAGAGGACAAAGCGCTCTTGGTTAAACTGTTGAGAAGGAACAAGGAACAAGGCGAGACACTTCTCAGGCTAAAGGAGACACTCATCAAAACAAACAACAGCCTGGAGAAGATGACCAAAGAACATGAGGAGCTAAGGTGCTCTCATGATGTCTTGGTCCAACGATATGATTCAATTTTAATTGAGCAAAGAAATAATCATGATGTATTATCTAATGCTGCTCAACTTAAAACTGAAAATTTCATGCTTAGGAGTCAAGTTGAAAAGATAAACTTAGAAAAACTTGCTCCAGGAGAAAAGTATGATATGTTGTCATATTCTCATAATAAATTAGTTGATGACCATATCATGCTTAATGTTGCTCATGAGGTCGTAATTACGAACTTAAAGTCATGTGAACCTCATTCTTGCACAAGTGCACATCTGGATAAGTTATCGTCATGTGCTAACCCCTGTCGCTCAAGAGGAAGCGAATGTTTGAATGAACAAAAAGTTGCAGGGTCACAAAAGAAATTATGTGGGAACAAGAAGCAAAGACAGCTAAGGATAAGATGCATTGCTCGACCTTCTCAAGATATCCACGGGCGCGTGGTGAAGAAGCTTGAGAAAGGAAAAACTGCAGCAAGTGTTAAGCTCCACAAGAAGAATGTTCCTAAAGATGAAGAAATCAACATGAGCTTGGAAAAAGGTAAAAATTCAATTAATCATGTTGTTTGCACTGACCATTTCTCTATGTCATGCAAAAACAAAAAGAGAAAAGGGAAAAGGAGGTGTTTTAAGTGCAACAAGTCAGGACACCTCATTGTGTCGTGTCCATACACCAACAAGGGTGAAGGGATAAGGAGATGCTTCAGATGCAATGACAAGAACCACATGATCACTTCTTGTCCTCCATTGACGGATCAAGCATGTGCAGTCTCCAAGATGACTCTCACCAAGGAAAATGACAAACAACAAGCGTCATGTCAGGTTGAGCGACGCTTCTGCTACAAGTGTGGTGAGCAGGGTCATCTATCCAAGGTATGTTATAAAGGTGAGGTTCCTAAGCAAGTAAATTTGTCTCAATCTTATTCGCTTAGGAGACCCAACTCTTACACTTGTGCTAGATCTATAACGAGATCACCTAGAACTAGCACAAAGACTATTTGGGTACCAAAGGCATTTTTGGTTGAACGTCATGGACCCATCTCGAGGTGGGTACCAAATTGTGCTAACTAGACCATGCAGGTGCTTTGAGATGGACTGGAGACCATGGGAGAGCTTAAGACGGTTATCTAAAACTCTATGCTTAAGCTGTTAATTGTTTTGGTGTTTATTGACCCAAGGTTGAATTATTGTGAGACACTAATCCCATGTTCATCTCAAGTGAAATAAGGTGAATAGGTCCTTAATCATTATTGGTGAATAAAACAAAGGACCTTGATGAGATTCTTCAACTTGCTCTCCATAGGATGGTACCCTTGTATCTTAAGTACTTTGTTGATAATCAGTATTGCTCTTAAAACTGATTGTTGTGTTACCTGTCCTTGGAGTAGTTATGCCTCTTGATTGCCTGTGTTGAGTACCTTTCAATCAATGATTAGTGATTTCCAAGATCGTAACCATGCGTGCTTAATCATGATTGTGTGCTTTAAAGGTTATGTCTTTTGAATCATTTAATGGGTAGCTTTTCATTAGATATATTCACCACAATTAACTCTTTTTGTGTTCGTGAATAAACCTGCATCCCGTTGTGAGTTATGCTATATGGTTTTAATGATTAGCCTGTGTGCAAATATGACATATTGCTTAGTTTATATGATGACCCTATTTTGGCACTATGTGTTATGCCTCTAATGCATTCTCTCGAGCTATGAAGTGCATAAATAATAGGGAACCTTCAGTTGGTTTGTGGTAACAACTGGTGCTCTCATAGCAATTCAGGAAAAGGCAAAGGTATGGAGAATGGAACTATGCAATTTCATTGAAAATCTTGAAGTTCCATTAATTGTGATCACAGCTATGGTTTGTCTCTGAATTGGTAGTATCTTGGCTTAGGTGCTCCTTCTTTATAATGTTGATTCTTTTGGTGTATCTAAGGAACCTTCTTAATTATGATGTGCTTAGACTTTGCGCTTTATATGCATGATCGTGTTGTTTTTCAATTAGTATATGTGGTGCAATGATTGTCAAGTATGAAGCATGTCTAGGTTGCTCGTAAAATGTTATACTTCTTGAGGCATGCATTGTTAGATTAAGTCAATCTTTCATTTGATATTCAAATTGGTATCTTTGTGTGATGAAAGTGATAGAGTATGCCTTGACCAAGGTATGTTGTGATCCCCTCTAATTCTAAGGAAGCTAGAATGTGCAAAGTGCAAGTCATTCAAATACTTGATGCACAACTTGAGGGGGAGCGCACATAACTTGTGTCTTTTGAGACTAACTGTTTCTTGAGCAATCTTGTATAGTCTCTAGGTGGAAAAGAGAAGATGAGCAAGAAATGGAGCAATCAGGACTTGGGTACCTCTGTAAGTCAAGAAATTGGTATCTCAAGTCGTGAGTAAGTGCATATTTTTAGATTGCTCATGCTCTATAATATCTGGTGATAATAGATGCTTATTCTTAAATATCATGGAGCTATGATAATAAATGAACTTGCAATTGGTATCTTTCAATTGGTAGCCGTGATAGTTTGCTTCAATTGACATCTTTTGATAATCATTAGAATAGAAGTTTCTTCTTGTACCCAATACTATAACTTGTTCTAAGTTTGGTGTCTTAGCAACAAGAAAAAGTTAGGATAAAGAATCAGGCACAAGTGTGGAGAAGCTCTCAAGAGATTAAATACTTTCAAGATGGGAAGTACACTACAACATGGTAAAGGTACAAAAGGAAGTATTAATCTTTTTGCATATATGTATCTTACCTAAATGTTGATAGTGCATATGTTCAATAAGTAAGGGGGAGTTTTGATAGTCGTTTTTCCTCCTTAACACCCTGCTGTCCCTTGACATCATCCTATGTTCTTGCTTAAGTATGGTTTTTGGTGTTTGATGTCAAAGGGGGAGAATTTGTGTATTAAAGCTTATCTCAACCTGAGAGGAAAGCTTATCCTAAGAGGTGATGTGTTAGTTTAAGCTTTGCTAGTGTGTTATTCATATGCTTCTTGCAGTATTATATGTGTTGCATCATATGGACTAGTATTTCCGTTGCGATGAATTATTTGGCTTCTATAGTGTAATAGATAGTCATGTGGTTAATGGTGCTTCAAGATTATTAATTGGCTTCTATAGTGTAATAGATAGTCATGTGGTTAATGGTGCTTTAAGATTAAAGGTGCTTTAAGATTGCTTTAAATTGGTATCTTAGTTTAAATTGGTATCTTAATGATGAATAGTGGTAGGTTGATATTCCTGTGATATATCCACTAATTTGAATGGTGTTTAACTCTAATTATGTGCATTTGTGTGTTATAGCATCATGGTTTGATTCTTGACACAATGCATCCCAAAGTGCTAAGGTGTAGAAATGTTTCGAATTGCCTAAGTATGTGCAAAATTGGCGTCTGAGGCCAAAATTATGTTTTTGAAGTAAGCACATATTTAGGGGGAGCATTCTATAAACTTAGAATTCAAAATTTGTGCTTCAAATCTTATTCTTATGTATGCTTTAATTGTGTTGCCATCAATCACCAAAAAGGGGGAGATTGAAAGCTCTCTTGTGAGTTTTGGTGTTTGGATGACAACTCAATTAAAGGACTAACAAGTGTACTAAGTGTTGAACAGGTGCTTAAGGTAAAGCCTACAGGGTTCAACACAAGTGAACAAATGTGATGGTCCAAGAACTGGATTATGGATACATAATGGACATCACAAGTAAGATGGACATTGCATAAAGTGAGACTCGGGTGCGTAGCTCGGAGACAACTGATCAAGCCAAGGACGGAGGCAAGAAGAGCTTCGAGGTACCAAGTGCACGGGAGAAGGTCAAGGAGGCTGAGGAACCCAAAGCCAAGGGTGAAGAAGAAGGCTTGCAAAGTCAAGGGTGATCGTGTTGAGAACAGCTACGGCACATCAAGGATCACTACATAAGGACGTGACTTACAACCAATGAGGAAATATCTATAGGTATGTGGTGTAAGTCATGAGGCTCAAGACCAAGCTCTAAGAAGGAGATCAATGTCACTAGAACGAGAACAAATGGCAAAATCAGAACTGGAAGCAGCCCAAAAGAGCTAAGTGCATCTTGACTTTTAGTTTGGGTTGTTCCTATGTTTGGAGATGTTCTATGTGACCTTTACAGGATGTTGGAGCTAAGAAATGTCAATCTAGATCAAGTCAAGCTGACTTGATGATTTATGAGTTCAACATCAAAGCTCAAGCATGTCAAATGCTATAGATATAATAATTAAGAAAAGGTATGTTTCTAGACTTAGTACATTGGTTTTTGTGTACTAATATACTTGTCTAAGTGTTAGAAACAGAAGGAAGAAGAAAAGGAAAGAAGTGCAAAAGGCTTGGCTGTGTACAGCCAAGACTCAGCTCGGTCTGGCACACCGGACTGTCCGGTGGTGCACCGGACAGTGTCCGGTGCGCCAGGCTGAACTCTGGCGAACAGGCTGGTCTCGGGAGAAGTCGACGACGTACGACTATAAATCATCGGACTGTCCGGTGGTGCACTGGACAGTGTTCGGTGAGTCGGCTGCGGTGAATTTGCCGCTCTCGGGAGAAGTCTGGCGACGTTCGGCTATAATTCACCGTACTGTCCGGTGGTGCACCGGACTATCCGGTGAGCCAACGGTCGGCTGGGGCAACGGTCGGCCGCGCGATCCGCGCGTGACGCGTGGCCGAGCCAACGGTCAAATGGGGGCATCGGACTGTCCGGTGCGCCAACGGCTCCAGGACTGCAACGGTCCACTGCTCCATTTATGGAAGGAAATCGGGCACCGGACAGTGTCCGGTGGTGCACCGGACTGTCCGGTGCGCCACCCGACAGAAGGCAAGATTTGCCTTCCTGGATTGCTTCCAACGGCTCCTAGGCCCCTTGTGCCTATAAAAGGGACCCCTAGGCACCTCAAGCAAATAATAAGCGCAGCCAACAAGTGTAGACATCACTCTGATCAATTCTCACTCTCCCTCTTGTGTGTATCTCTCTAGCTTGTGTAGAAGGCACAACTATAAGCCTTTAGAGAGTGGAGAAAAGCTGCTAAGAGCTAGAGCAAGGTCTTGAGCGTATCGTTACTCTGCCGAGGTGCTGTCGAGAAGTTTGTAAGCAGCCACGGTTTTGTTGTAACTCAACTCAATAGTGAAAGGCTCTATCTGTCATACTGACAGATCTGAGCAAACGAAGGAAGGAGTTGAAATAGACTCCAAGCCCAGGTGTGGCTAACTCCAACGAGGACTAGGCAAGCATTTCAGGCTTGGCCGAACCTCGGGATAAATCCTTGCGTCTGTGTGCTCTGTTCTGTATTGTATCCTGACTCTCTGTCTTACTCGATTTTATATCTGCACTTCAACACTTATCCGTGGTATAAGCTTTATTTGAAGTGCAGGACATTTTGGAGACAGGATCTCCGATTCCGCTGCAACCTACTCGAAGGGTCTTCTCATTCCACTGCGTACTAAGTCTTCGAGTAGAGTAAGAATTTAAGTTTTAAAGTGATAAGTTTTATTCGCCTATTCACCCCCCTCTAGGCGACATCCAGATCCTGTTCCCGGGTCAAAGGGATCTTTCATATATGCAATAGGAAGCACCTCATAAACATGGAAAACAAAAAGGGATTTGCAACAAAAGAACCCAGTAAAATCAAGGAAGGGAGGGCTATGCTTCGTTAAGGCATAACTTACGAAGCAGAATGCATTACAAATTCGTCTGAATAGCTAGACATAACTACATATTTACAATTTCTATATGTTCTGAACAGGAGCAACATTACATGGGACCAGTTTAAAAAAACAAAGATCAACATGTTTTTTTCATTGCAATAAAAAATTGCTAGAAGTCTTAAGAAAAACTAAGAATTTACCAATTACAAGCCTGCTAATTATATTCCCTCTGAGAAGTTCCAATATTAGAATGAATTGCCTATTTTACCAATTCAATAAATATTGATAGCAGCACCAAAGAAAATTCATTCTACTACTGATCCAGGAGCAAGGGAAATCTTACCTACAATCCCGAGTAAGTGTAGATTAGAGCCGTAAGGACCAGAATGAATTGGTGGGACAACAGGGCTGAGTAGTTAATTTAAAAATTACATTTGTTCTTTCATAGTAAACATAAGTTGTTAATGGTTGTGTTGTAAGAAAAATAGTATTTCAGTACCGGCAACACAGTTCAGTATCTGCAGCATAGAATGATACTGAAAGGAAGTAGAGTAGTCAAGAACCATCCCTTCAGATCAATCTGCATAAGGTGCTGAACCTGAGTCCAGGGTCTTCCATTGCGACACTTAAGAGGACAAATCTTGAACCCTCCACCTAAAATTTTAGAAATTTCAGATAAAAAAATATAAGTTGACAATTTCGTTTAGATGGAGTGTCGAACAGTGTACTGATGATTCTTGAACTACGAGGATCATATCACATGGATCAGGGTTTGGCATCACATGACCATAAAAATCCTGAAGAGCCTTTTCAGCTAATGCATGAGAAAAGAACTCAACAAATCCATACCCCTCTGACTGTCATGTTTGCCTATTGCGGATAACTTTTATTGTAACCACCTACAAAAATATAAGATAGCAAAATATAATAAGATTACAAGTCAAAAAGTTTTGGAAGCACAAACACGCATAAACAGAAAGAAGAAATAGTAAGTGATGCTTGATTAGCATTAACCTCATATGTATCTGATAAACATACTTTCAACTATGTTTGAAGAAAGGTTCCTATTAGCTAATACTCCTAGCTAGTAAAACGGATACATACAAGTCGCTTTGTCCATATATTTTTGTGCGTGCTACTTCTCTTGATTTATCGCCACCTGTACCCCGCTTCTACATAGCAGGGTCAGTGGTGGCTCTAGCGTAGCATGGAAGCTCACTCACTACTCTACCAGTAAACTAAGCATGCTAAATTGTTAATGAAAAACAAACAACATGATATTCGCAGATAACATCAGCAATCATCAACGGATAAATGGAATGGTACAGTGTCAATACATATTGTAATTGTAGTAAAACAAAGACAAAGAAAGGAGCAAGGATCAATAAAACTTACATGCTAAAATAGCCCTGCCACTTGGTGTAACGCCCTGAATTTGGGGGTAGAATTTTTTTTCTTCTTTTCTCTCACCAAATTCAGGCGTTACTCTTTCCTTTTCCCTTTTCTTCTCGCTAAGCCTTGATCTTTTCCAAAAGTTATAGCGAGAATTAGCTCGACATCTTGTGTAAGCAAAACCTAGAACTATTTTTGGTTGTTGCATCATGCCGGATTATGCACTCTTTTGCTTGTGGTTGAGTGAATTGGAGAATTAGGCATATAAGAATTAGGCATATAAGAAAATATGGAAATTAGAAAAAGAAAAGCCTTTTCTTTTTCTCTCCCCCCTTCTCCCTTTTGGCCCAGCCGTGCCCCCTCCCCCCTTTGGGCCCAGCCGGCCCAGCCGCCCCTCCCCCTTTTTTCTTTTTCCAAAATTCCCTCCCCGCGGGCCCCGCCTGTCATACCCCTCCCCCTCCCCAACTCCCTCTCCCCTAACCCTAGCCGCCGCCGTCCCTTCCCCCTCGGCGCCGCCGCCGCGCCGCCCCCTCCGATGAGGCCCCCCTTCTCCTCCCTTCCCCCTCCCCCGCCCGCCGGCGCCGCTCCCCGGCGCGCCACCCCGGGCCTGCGCCTGCCCCTCGCCGCGGCAAGGCCGCCTCGCCCCGACCCCGCCCGGCCCCGGCATGCCGCCCTCCGGCGAGCCCGCGCCCCGGCCGCCCCGGCTCGGCCGCCCCCGGCCCCGCCGCGCCCGGCCCCGGCGAGCTCGGCCCCGCCCCCGCCGCGCCTTGGCTCGGCCGCCCCGCCTCGCCCCCCTCCCCCGGCGAACCCGCGCCGCCTCGCTCCGGCGAGCCCGCCCCACCCCTTCCCCGCGCTCGTCCGGCCTCGCTCCGGCGAGCCCGCCCCGTCCCCGCCCCGCCCTAGCTCGGCCGCCCGCCTCCGTGCCCGGCTCGGCCGCCTCCCGACGAGCTCGGCCGCCCCGCCCCGGCTCGGCCGCCCGCCCCGTGCCCCAGCTCGGTCGCCCCCGTCGTGCCCCAGCTCGGCCGCCCGCCCCCACGCCCGGCCTCGCCCGGCCGTGTCCTCGCCCGGCCGTGTCCTCGCCCGGCCGCGTCCTCGCTCGCCCGTGCTCGCTTGCCTTGGCGTGCTTGCCCGCTCGCCCTGCCGTGCCTTGCTCGCGTCGTGACGGCCCCAGCGTGGCCTCGAGTTCGGCCCAGCATGCCTATGGCGCGCGGCCTTGAGCTCGGCTAGCGCGCGGCCCCGACGTGCGCACGGCTAGTTCGTGGCGTGTGCGTGCGGCCTCACGCGCGTGCTCGCGTAGTGCGCGTGCCTTGGCACGACCCGTCGTGCCCCCATCTACCCCCAGACGCCCCGTCTACCCTCCGTGTCCTATGCGCGCTAATCACGTGTTTTTATTAATAAGATAGGAGTCTCAATTTGGAAATTGGTGAAATTGGTTACGTTAGTTAATTTGTATAGCTAATCGTCTATCTCATTCAATGTTAATCTACTAAAAGTGGTCACGTTTACATTAGTGCATGTAGCTAATTCTTTTGTTAGAACCAATTAGAACTAGAGCACGTAACATTTAGTTATTCGTTTACCCGTAGTGCGTCTCAGGCATAAGCTTTAACTCTCGCGAGACCTTTCCCCATTTCTTTCTAACCAAGGTAAATTCATTATCGTATGTGATATTCTATGCATATTTACTTTATTTGTTCCCTTGTATGGTGTACTGTTTGTTTCCTAATTTGAATGGATGGATGTATGTATGCTTGCAATCGCATAGAGAACGATCCGGTTGAAGAGCCCGAGGAACCCGCAGGAGAAGCCCCTGAGCAGCAGTCGGTTGGTGGAGGCAAGTGTCCCTTGACCTATCTCTGTCCTATTCATTCTTTAATTCACCTCCCGCATTACACATTTATACTTAAGGATTGACTAGCTTTTGTTATCCATGTCCTTGTTTACCTATTTGGGTCGGATTATTATTGTTTAGCTTTATGCTATTGCTCAACTCTAATCAATGAACATGATGAGATCATATATGATACGCTGTTTTCCCTTCTCTTATTATGATGTTGTACTTGTGGCCTTTAAGGGGGCTCGAGCGGTTTCTCGAGTGCCTCTCCGTAAGGACCTGTTCTATGGATGACCGCCCGGGAAAACAGTGCAACCATGAGGGTGGAATGGGGTGCCCTTAGCTGAATAATTAGAGGATCCGGGGTGTAGTTCGCTTCACCGTCGTGCCGTTAATGGGGCTCGGTGTATGCGGCTCGCTCTGCCAAGGTTGATTCGTCCCTTGGGGAGGAGTGCGGTACATTTAGGAAACCTAACGGGCGGCTACAGCCCCGGGGAATCTTTGTAAAGGCTACGTAGTGAGACCCTGCCTATTCACCTTGGTAGTGTTTAAGGGTTTGATCGGCCCGAGGCAAGAGGGAATCACGGCTTGTGGGTAAAGTGCACAACCTCTGCAGAGTGTTTGAAAACTGATATATCAGCCGTGCTCGCGGTTATGAGCGACCAAGGGAGCTCCAGTGATTAGAGATACTTGATCAGAGATGGTTTGTTTACAGACGACGATGAGGAGAATGGTTATGATTATGCTTATGGTAATGGTAAGTGGTATTCTTTCCTTTTGGAAAGGGTACATCGGGTTAATAACTTGGGCTAATGCTAAAACCTAGCTTTCTACTAGTAAATAATAACCTGACCAACTAAAAGCAACTGCTTGACTTACCCCCACATAAAGCTAGTCCACTACAGCCAAACAGGATACTTGCTGAGTATGTTGATGTGTACTCACTCTTGCTCTACACACCAAACCCCCCCCCATCCCCAGGTTGTCAGCATTGCAACCACTGCTCAGGAGAAGATGAAACTGTGGAAGGAGACTTCCAGGAGTTCCAAGACTACGACGAGTTCTAGGCGTGGGTTAGCGGCAACCCCCAGTCGGTTGCCTGTGAAGGCCGCGTTTATCTACATTTCTTTTCCGCACTTTGATTTATTGTAAATACTATGTGGATGTCTCAGACACATGATGTAATCGACTATTATTTCCCTTTTAATACTATTTGAGCACTGTGTGATGATGTCCATGTTATGTAACTGCTGTGTACGTGAATTGCTGATCCTGGCACATACATGGTTCGCATTCGGTTTGCCTTCTAAAACCGGGTGTGACACTTGGCATCCTGCACACAGGGACAAAAACGAAAAAAACATGTTAGAGTCAGTCTCCAATCAGGCACATGAACAGACGACTAATATATTAATATTCGTACAAGTTAAGGGATATAACTTTAAAATACAGCGTTGTAACTTCTAGTGTTATTTCTGATTCTCTCCCTAGATTCCAATTGAGTATCTCCATAATCATCACGACAATCTGCATACCAATACCGACATCTTTTTCTTGAGGAATGTCCCATTTAAATCTCAGATTTCTTGATGAATTACACTCATCGCAAAAGAATGAGCACTCACAGAAAACCTACCTAGCTGGAATCTTTCCCAATCCAGAAATGGAAGTAAAAAATATAAACACATCCTTTACATGTCATCTAAAAATGGGACATGTATAGTGCATTAATAAAAAAATCGTTTGTGTAGGGGAAAAGAGAGAATGTTGGTGCCTCTAGAAAAAAGGAAGGTTAAAATTATTTCAACATACTTGAATGATCATCTAAACAAAGACATTGAACTTAGTTCAATCAAACATGCTAAGATACACAGAAAACTACCAAAATTTAACAAAACTCTATCCAAATGTACTAAAATGTAAGCTCCCAAATTCAAAATATGTACTTCCAGCTTATGCAAGAGCTCTAGATCCATACATTTCTAGAGTCCAGACCAAGTCATCAAAACGAGAAGGAAGTCACACAGTTCACCTCGACCCCTAAAGCACTTCCCTGCAAGACTGTAGGATGGACTCAGCCATTGCGAAATCGAGCAATCACAGCCCGACAGTGGCCATGAGCCACACCTTGGTTTCCCCTAGCTCTCCCGCGACACATGGCGCTAGCAAACTCTAATAGCGGTGCCAGAGACAGCCCTGCGTCGTGTCCATCTTGGTGGGGGCAGCTACGGAGGAGCGAGAGCTAGGGTTTGTACCTTGGGCTCGCCGTGGGCATTACGACGGCGCATCGGGTTACAGGGAAATCTCCCCATAACCAAGGCCACCCCGAGATGTTCGCCCTTCTATTTTTGCTGACCATAATTACAATTATTGATTCAACAGAACAAATACATCTAAATCTAGAGGAAGTTTTTCTTTTTCAGAATAAATCATGAGTATGACAAAATGTATAGGCCTATGTAAACAAAACTACACAACAGATTCGATCAAGTCCTATTTAGATAATCCTCCAATATAGTTAACTTCTAGTTATCCAAGATCATGTGCTCTTTCACAAAAGCAAAATGGAAATAATGGCTAACCTTCGGAAGGATGCAAAGTTGATAAATACATCAGCTGTTGGGTGTGCATTGTAGACACCTTTAATACTACAAAAGATACACAAGTAAATATACCATGTTGTGCTAGCAATCAGATACCATGTTAGTGGCAGAGATAATACAATACAAAATCCTAATTAATATTTGGGTGATGGTGAGTGTATCATAAAGATCACAAAGCGTATCAATCTTCCACTCCTCTTTGTCAACAGCAACAAAGAATTGTTTGATGCTAAAACATGATATTATAAAACTTAGTAGCCAAAAAAGACATCAATATAGGTCCAAGCATAACTTTAAATGGTATTCTGAGCCTTTGAGTTCCATCATCAGATAGAGGTGCAGGTTGCCTTTCGCCGGCTTATTTGCGCAGTAAGTCTCTCAGTTTATCGGTGGCTGACCTCAGTTCGACTGCGATGCCAACTTCATTGGCTGAGTGCCCTGCATCTTCTACCACCTGCATCGAGTGGAGTCATAGGCGGTCAAGTTATCGATGCTCAGGCATAATTCTAAAAAAACAGGTGAATTTATCAAGATTCCTTTCTGAATATTTGCCTAAGTGTTTCATAAGTTGAACCATGAGTTTCATAGAAGAAAGATACCAGCTACTCAGTCTACCAAAAGGTGATTGTTTGCAACCATCTAAGCAAAATATCATGTGGCCTATATCTAGGTTCAACGATCAACCAACTGCATTCCTAATAGCATGTTGTCTCTTGTCAAAGGCAGCCAAGCATGTATTGTCATTGTTTGATGAAAGGAAAACAATTGATGACAGTATGACACCGATTTCCGACACTGGAAAAACTATTTTGGTGCTTCAATATAACAATCCTATTAAATCGCAGTTCCAGCATGAATATCATATATGGTAGTTGGAGAAATGACTGGAGGACCAATATTGTGATTGATGAGCAGTCATCTTTTTCAATAAACAAAAAGAAAGTCAGCACTGAGATTGTTTCATTCACATTTACCTCACCAGTTGATAAGTCACTACATGGCATCCACTTCCCTAATCATTCAGTGGAAAAACAGTTTTTGGGGAATCTGAACACTGTGTCAACTTCAAGCAATACATCAAACACTAAACTTGATGTCATTGATGGTGTTTTTTTGGGACTCCTGTTGGAGCAGAAATTGAGAGAGTTGACATCTGGTGTGAGATCGCCCTACACTAAGATAGCCAAAGGTGTTCAAGCGCACCACACTTCAACAACTTGGGAAGATATGGCATCAGCATGTGAAACATCTAGCATTTCTTCTACTGATTATGATAGGGAGTCGCTACAATCTTTCAATGATGGAAAAGCTACTCTCCCCCACACCGATCTTGCTTCTAGAAGTCTCCAGGTATGGCATCTCAGAGACCCTGGTGCACCTCTTTCAGTCAGATCCTTTTGTCAGCATCATCTCCTGCATATTAAATTGCTAGTTCTGAACATATGATGTTTGTTAGTTGTTACTATATGGATCAGAGAAAACTTGGAAGGGAGTTACTTTGTGTTAGTTTAGGCATGCAAATTTCTCTTCATATAGCTACACATTTTATAACACATGTGTTTAGACATATCGTATTGGAAGTTTGGAGAGACTTGTTTTTTGTGTGAACAAAGTTTGGAAAGGTTTTGACTGTACAGTAGGCAGTTGCTCATAATACATCAAAATTTACATATATTTTATTCCTGCACTAAAGAGAGGCACATCCCATGTATTGCCCATCAGAAAGAAGAGCTATGGAGTGATAGTTTGTTCCTGTTTTGTGCGCTGATATTGGCAAATGACTTTTGCTAATGGTTGTAAGCAGTTCACATGGTAATGTTAAAGTGTATGAGTGGATTGCGTACCTTCTCCAGATGGCTTAATCTTTTAGCTTCATGTGGTTAGCACATCCACTCTAACAAAGTATTAAAGCCAAATATTTCAAGTACGAATCCTAGCAGAGGCTTCATTTTATGCCTTCGCCCATTTATTTCCATCTTGAGCCCTATCTGTGTGTCGGTGTCAACCCACAGATTTTAGCAACAAAATAAGACTGTTCAACTTTTAATCCAGTATGATGAAGTTTGAGTGCCCTTCAAAATATATTGATCTCATTATCTGCATCCATAGTTAGGGTAGATGAAAAAAGGGATCTAATTCTAAGAAAAAGGGAGGCATGCATCTAATTATACTGAAATTAGAAGATACATAGTACAACACACCTAATTTTCCAGGCAATCATGCAAGATAATAACAAAGAAAACATGCTTGGCTAGAAGTTCAATGACAACTAAAGGTAGACATGCATGAAGAACTTGATTTGTAAAATATAGTATCTACTCCATCCGTTCCAAATTATAAGCCGTTTTGCGTTCTAGCAGACACACATGGACATTGTGAAAACAACAAAACTCATTGACAAGCATACCTGTACAATAAAACCTTTAATATGTCAGATCTTATCAACATTGTCCAATAGGAATGAGTCCGAGGGTAAAAATCCCTTATTCACAAAGCAGTGGTTTTCAATCCTTGCAAATGCCTAAAAAATCATAGAACCTTGCATCAGAAAATATAAGAGAAAATGTAATTTGACCACATAAATCATAAAAGTGGTACAGAGGTTTGAGGGATGGCCGTTGTCAAAGGTGAGCGCCTCCTGATGCTTGGATTTGATGGGTGGGAGGCACTCGACCCCAGGCAGACGGTTGCTCGTTGATGGAGGTGGACTTGAGCGTATCCGCATTGTGGCTCGCCGCCATCTCCGACACGGTCGCCGGAGCCCCTCTACTCCGCGCTCCTCCTCCTCGTCGGCGCTGGTTGCCTGCTGCTGGCGCTAGGGTTTACAGAAGTTGGAGGGACAGCATTAGGGCAGCGGCTGCGACCTGCAGAACGACAAATCAGGTAAGGATTCTAGGCACGAGAAGAGTCTCACTCGAGGAAGGGAGGAGAGGGGGGGGGGGCGAATGAGATACTGGCGTCGGCGGTGAGTGATCCGTGAGGGAGGTGGGTCATACTGGGCATAAAACCCGAGCTCGAAGCCCTATACCCGAAATACCCGAACCCGTACCCATATAGCCCAAAACCCGTTACCTAAATAGCTCCAACGGGTAACAGAACTAAATACCCGAATTAAGTATGGGCCTAATCGGGTATTAAACGACGGTACCCGATCTACCCATACTACCCGAAACTGTAGCTGCGCGGCCCAGGTGCTCAGTGCTCATGGGCATGGCCACGGATCACAGCCTAGTGGAGCACACGGCCCAGACTCCCAGTCTCCCAGAAGCCAAAGCAGTCAGCCAGAGCCGGCACCGCACGACGCCACAAGGCACGAGCCCACGACCGCACGAGACCATGAGTGCACAAACCAACAAACCCTAGCTATCACTATCAGCCTCTCCTGGAGGTGGCGGCTCGGCACTTCGACAACGGCAACTAGGCAAGCTGGCAAGGCAAGGCAGGCACGCAGCGGCGCAGCGCTAGAAAAGCTAGAGCCCTCGGTCAGGCGGCCAACGTGGCAGCGCGGCAGCGCCCTGCGCTAGTGCCAGCGCGGCAGCGCCCTCGGCTAGGCCAGCGCGGCAGCGCCCTCAACCAGGCCAGCGCGGCAGCGCCCTCGGCGGCTCGGCTAGCGCGGCCACAGCCCACATCGGCAGGCGACAGCGGCACTGCACCCTCCCCGGCATCTCAGTGGACAGCAGGCAGCAGCACCCTCCCCGGCGCCCTCGGTTAGCGGATAGCAGTACGCAACTACACACCGGAAGGTAGTTTATTATCCATAGAAGTTACTTTGGTAGTTTATTTGTGATTCCATTGTCAATTTGTCATATAGATGCCAGAAATTGAGGAACACACAGATATGGAGGTTGAATCAGTTGCACTTGGTACTGAAACATCACATATTCAGATTGTAGTTGCCCCAGCTTCTCAGTCACATGATGTAATAGCTAGACAAGAGGAACCTGAGTTGACTAAGGATAGTGGTAGGAAGGAAATAGCACCAAGGTTAGATGTATGACAACATTTTGTTAAGATAAAAGATGATAAAGACATTGTTAGGCATGCTAAGTGCAAATATTGCCATAGAAACATGAAGGCAGAGGCTGGACGCCATGGCACATCTTCATTGAAGAGGCATTTGGTTGCTTTCAAACGCAATCCAAATAAGTTTAACAAAGATCCATCTCAAGGTACTCTACAAGCAACTCAACATGAAGGTGTTAGCACGTGGAGGTTTGATCAAGACACACTAAGGGTTGCTTTTGCCGAGATGGTAATAGAGGATGAGTTGCCATTTTGCTTTGGTGAGAAACCTGGATTTAGAAAGTTTATGTCCAAAGCATGCCCTCGCTTTCTAGTGCCATCTAGAAGAACATGTACTAGAGATGTAGTACTTTGTTTCTTCCAAGAGAAAGCTAAGCTAAAGAAATTCTTCAAAGACTCCTGTCAACGGGTTTGTTTGACAACAGATGGTTGGACTTCTAAGCAACTAGATAGCTACATGACTGTGACTGCTAGCCTTATTGATGATAATTGGAAGTTCCATAAAAAAGTTATTGGTTTCTTCTTGGTAAAGGGACACAAGGGCGATGATATTGGAAAAAATGTGCTGAGATGCATGGTTGAATGGGGTTTGGAGAGAGTGATGACAATAACTGTTGATAATGCAAGTGCCAATGATACCGGTATTAGCTATTTGAGGAGGCAATTGAGTACCACTAATCTAGCTAGTGGCAAGTACTTGCACATGAGATGTGCAGCTCACATCGTGAATCTAATTGTGCATGATGGCCTAAAAGAAGTGGACCTATCAGTGAAGCGTGTTAGGGCAGCTGTGAAGTACATTAGAAATGGTGGTTCAAGAATGGTCAAATTTAAGGAAATTATAGAGGAAGAGAAGCTAACCAACAATCCATATCTAAAGGCTGATGTCCCAACTAGATGGAACTCCACGTATATTATGCTTAAATCTGCAATTGTGTATGAGAAGGTGTTCACAAAATTAGTAGACAAAGACATGAGTTATGTTATGGACCTATCTAAAGGAAGGGGTGGTTTTGGTCATCCTGATGAGATAGATTGGGAAAACACAAGGAAGATGGCAGAATTTTTAGAGCACTTTTATGATCTTATTGTTCGTGTCTCTACTACTCTCCAATTCACTGCACATACATTTTTCCATGAGATTGGAGAAGTGCATGCATTGATTCAATCATGGATGGAAAGTTCAGATGATTTACAAACACTGATGGGAATAAGAATGAAAGAAAAATTTGACAAATATTGGGGACTTTGGAACTCTACCAGTGAACATGACAACGAGATGCAGAAGGGGAGGGGGAAGGCAAAGGATAAGGAGAACCTGAATTTACTAATTTTTATTGCTGGTTGTCTTGATCCAAGATACAAGCTATCTTTGTATACCAAGATAACCGTTGAAGAGATATTTGGCGAGGAAAGGGGACAAATAGTTTTGGAAGCAATTAACACTTGTCTTCATGAGTTGTTCGAGGAGTATATGAAAATGTATGCTTCTGGTGAGGATACAACCAATGTAAGTGACCCAATAACATCAAATGAATGTAGAGGTAGAGGAGGGAAGCTGAAGGAAATTGTTGCTAAGAAAATGAGGCTAGGCAAAGGCATTGGTTCAAGCAACAACACTAAGTCTGAACTTGACAAATACCTTTCTGAAGAAACTGAGGACACAAAAATGAAGCTTGATCTCCTAGTATGGTGGAAGGCATCTGAGCAGAGATTTCCAATACTAGCTCGCATGGCCCGTGATGTGCTTGCTATACCAATATCAACTGTAGCATCAGAGTTAGCATTTAGCACAAGTGGGCGCATTTTAGATGACTTTCGTAGCTCCCTTACTCCATTCATGCTTGAAGCTCTAGTATGTGCACAAGATTGGTTGAGGTGGTCAATACCTATTGATATTGAAGAAAACCTTGAAGAATTAACCATGCTAGAAAAAGGTCTAACATTCCTTATTTTTTCATTATTATTGAATGGTTCATTGCATATCAACACATATTAACTAGACAGTGTTTTATCTCATTGCAGAACTAAAAGAAGAATTTGGTGGTAAAGGAAAAGGAAACCAAGAAGCAACAACGACAACAGGTACAGGAACAGGAAGCAACACCATCCATGGAACATCTACATCTTAGTTCATGGCTTGGCTTCATGCTGGTAATCTGGTATGAAACAGAATCACTTGTTATGTCGACCATGGTTTGAGTCTTTGAGATGTGTGTTTCTCTTTCGTTAGGGATTGCATTTAGATATTCCTAATTGAAATCACCTGGTCTTTTTGTTCTGCGCCAATTTGCTCACCATTCTGAATTTCTGGACTGAATTGGTGTTGTCTGCTGAAATCTCTGGACTAAATTGGCGTTGTCTGCCTTTTGCTGTTGAACAGGTACTATGGACTATGGTATGGAGACATGGAGATTGGAGAGTGGTCCTATGCGGTTTGTTTATTAGTAGCGCTTACATCTGCTGATCTGCCTATGCGGTTGTGAGTTGTCTGTTGTGCGGTGCTTACTGCCTTGTGCGCCTGTTGTCTGTTGTGCGGTGCCTTACAGTGCCCAGTGCCTTGTGCGCCTGTGACTGTGTGCTCGAGTGCTGGAGTCTGGAGAAGTGGAGAGGAAAGCGGATAATGTGTACTGTGTTCTCTAATTCTCTTGCTCTCTATTATGTGTGATAGCGAGAGTAATACTATTAGTGAATCTGTGACTGTGTTCTATGCTATATGACTATGTGTGACATCTCAACCGGAATATTGTTTCACTGCTTTAATTTTTAAATAATGTGTACTGTGTGCTCTATATGCTCTCTATTATTGTTTCACTGGAATATTGACTATGAGTATTTTGTTAATACCCGAACCCGTACCCGAAAGTATGGGTACCCAAAATTATGGGTACCCGACATTACGGGTACGAGTTCAGGTTTAGATGTTTAAAACCCGAAAAAACCCGACCCGAAATACCGGGTAAACCCGAACGCCCAGCCTGAGAGGTGGGGATGAGAAGGAGAGAATGGTTTAGACATGATGCACTGTCCTTCCAGATGCTTGAGTATGGCATCCGTGGACTACCCACGACGTTCGAGGACGTCGCCGACGCCGTGATTAGGGGAAGCGAGATGGGCATGATGTGGGCAGGGGGGCGACAGCTGCTGATCGACGGGACAGGGGGGCATGATTAGGAGGAGGCGGCAGCCGCAGATCGGCGAGACAGGGGGCGGCAGTCGCAGATCGGTGGGCAGGGGGGCGCATGATTAGGGGGATGGGGAGGCAGATCGGCGGGGGCCGCGGGCGAGATGCGGGGTGAGCGCAGCGGCAGAACATGCACCACTTTTGGCTGTGAACGCCTACCATAGGGACTTAAGTAGTAGTAGAGATATGGTGGACTGCGTAAAAAATCTGTTTTCTACTGCATGTGCGCAAATTTAGGATGACAAGAATGTGAGTTGAAAAGGAAATGGATCGACATAGACGAGATTTATGGAATCGTGGCAAATGACCTCATTTCTTAGAGCGGTTACCTTTTTCTAAATTTCTATTTTATTGTGTAAATGTGTGGGTCATAAATATATCTTATACATATTGTAACACCCGGATTTTAGGGGTCCAAAACCCGGGCGCTAACATAAACACCAGGTATGCTGGGACCAAGTCTCACACATATGATGTATAGTGGCACAAGATCGAATGTCACATCTTTATACATAATCAGGAGTTCTATACAAAATAAATAATTACATTATAAGGAGACAACGGTCCAGCAACCCAAAGTTGACTGGGAGACGACGACCTAGACCTCTCGCGAACTCGTCACAGCATCCTCCAAGTGCTTCATCCTGCGATACCTGTTCTTGACCTGTGGGGGGGGGGGGGGTGTGAGACAGCAAGAGTGAGCTCACATACGTTCATCGCTCAACAAGTTGTGGGGAATAATGTGCATGAACTCGCCAAAGGTGGGAGCTCACGTGAAGTGTAAGGCTTACCAAAGAAGATGGTTAGAGCTGAGCGTTGCTTTTAAAGTTGGTCAAAATTTTATTAGCAGTTACTAAGTATAAGTAAATACCAACCCAGTTAAATAGTAGAACAAAAGTAACAACTTCACCTGCGATGCGATGCAAATGACATATTGAATTTAGTTCCATAAATTAATCATGTGAGGGTCCGAGCTGCTCTTGACCGTGAGCACGGCTAGTATACCAGTTTTACACTCTGCAGAGGTTGCGCATCTTTACCCACAAGTCGTGTATCCCATGTCGCCAGGGTTTGCAAGGCCCTTAGACACTACCGAGGTGAATGGCTAGGGATCCACTACGAGGCCTTTACAAAGTTCCACTAGCTTCCGAAAACCCGCTACAGTTTATAGGAAGTTCCAATGCAGGAATCCCTTGCAGGACCGCCATCGCAGCAAAATCCTCCCGAGGGCCTCCCTACACTGACCACTCCCCTACTGCCCTTGCCCCTTTCGGGTAAGGTAGTCTTCCACTAGCTTTCCTAATTAATCAGCCAAGGGGTCCCATTCCTCCCTTGTGGTAGCACTGTTTTCCCGGGTGGTCGCTCCATGTTCCAATTAACATAATGATCTTAACATGAACAGTAAATAACAACTGACAATAAAAGTATAATCATGAATAGTAATGTGTATCTCTATACCCAAAACCACATAAAGCGATAGCAAGTACTACCCAAAGATTCAGTGGTGAACAAGGTATAAAGATAGTCAAACTAGGGCAACCTATTGGGTCCCATCAAAATTAACCTATGCAGATCATTATGATTAATTAGAACATGAGTGGGTAAAAAGAAGTGATCAAGGGCACAACTTGCCTGGGCCTTGAGATTCCAGGTACCAGGATGATCTTCAGATGACTCGTGACCTCACTGCTAGTCGTAGCAATACAACAAACATTGTATAGGCAAAATTAACATTACACCAAACATAAGTACAAACTGAATAATAATAATCTACGCGTTGCTACGAGATCGTAGAAACAAGAATCACTAAATTTGGAGTTATAAATTTCAAGTTATAAATTTCTGTAGCTTTTATGTATTTAATACAAGATTAAGTATTAGATAAATTTAAATGAGCCTTTCATGCCAAAACAGAGGCACAAAATGATGAAGAATATTATTACAAAATTTTAGAAACTGGAATGGTTCAATTTGGAGCTAAAATGAATTTTCTATGAATTATCTAAGTTCTAGCAATTATTTTCATATTAAAAATCTATTTATAAATTATTTTTTCTGGTTTTACACTGCTCTGGACTGAGCCTCATTTACTGAAAAGTGCAGGGGTCTCTGCGCAAATAAACCTAAGACTCAGAAAACTATTCCTTGGACTGTGGGTTGATTCACAGATATCCAAGGGGTTCTTATGCAAAACGGATGGCCGAAGGGGTATGGTTGTATCTGGGCCGTCCGATCCCAAATCTAGGGTCTGGATTAGATCGGCGTGATCTCGAAGCGGTACGCAATGCTATCCACTGGATCTGGGATCGACCGCTCGGATTTAAAACACCGAGACCCACTCCAAACCGTTCGATCAGAGATCAACGCACCAGATTTGGTTCCCACGAAGCGGTACCCTATAATCTAATCCAGACGTCGCTTGGTCATCCAACGGGCCACGATCTTCGCCCCAACAGGACTTGCAAGCACGGCGGCGCCGCCCAATTCACACGGTGGTGCACGCCGGTGAGGTGCCCAATTGACCCCACCCGACTGCCAAACCCCAAATTGGACCGAGCAACGCGATGCTACTAACACGGCGAATCAATGGAGGTAGTCCATACCAGAAAGGATGGCGAGGAGGGCTCAGTCCACGGTGAGGCGCGGATTCACAGCTCCGATGAGCAATCCGGTGTTCGAGGGACGAAGACAAGCCCGGGAGGTCCCTGCAACGGCTTCAAGGGATCACGGGGCGAACCCGTACGCTCAACGGAGGGCAAATCGACGGCGGGAGGCACTTAGCTCGCGGCGAACTGAGTTTCGTCACCGCGGCGGCAATGGGAGCTCACGGTCGACTTGGAGTGAGGGCAACGCCTCGACCGGTGCTTAAATAGGGGCAGGCAGGCAACGAGGATCTCGGCCGGTTGGTTAGAGGGTCGAATCGCGGATTCCGCGGCGAGTTCGGTAGGCATTCGTGCGGCGGAGCCCGGAGTTCACAGCGCGTCGAGCGGGAGTTGTTGTGAGGAGGAAGATCCTGACAAACCGGGACCACCTATCAGTGAAACGCGGGTGCGACGGGGTCTGGTGCGCGGGGCCCGCAGAGCCAGTGACCTGAGCAACAGACGGTCGTGCGGGTGTGTGGACGAGAGGCCGACGAGCCAGGCCCACCAGTCGGCGCACGGGCCAGTCAAGGCGCAAGCGCGTGAGAGACTGGTCTGTGGGCCCCACACGTCAGCGAGAAGATGACGGGGGCGCGCACGGGAGAGAAACCTGGGCCGCGCGGGTGTTAAGTTTGGCTGGGCCGAATTGTGTGATTGCGGCCCAACAGCAGGTTTTATTCTTTTTCCTTTTTCTTTCTATTTTTTTCCTTTTCTATTTTCCTTTCCAATTGAATTTCAAATCAACACAAGTTTAAAGTTCAAACCCTTAATTTGGATACACATATAGAACTTCAGCATAATGTGCAAAAACATATTTTATATATTTCTTTATTTATTTTAGTTCTTTTAGACAAGCTTTTAATCATATAGTAGAGAATAATCCATACCTTATTAATTCTAGGGAAATCAAATTTATATTGTAGACTATATATATTAAGAAATAGTTTAATCATAATTCTTCTGTATAACCTAATCCAAAGGCAATTTAGATTATCTAAGTATCTTTAATTATATATTTTTAACATATTCATTTCGGGACTAGAAACTTCTAAATTATGATTATCTTTAAGGAAAGGTGTTTTGATTTAAAATTTTTGAGAAATTTTCCTTGTCTTCACAAAATTGAACTTTAGGGTGTTACAAATCCTACCCCCCTTAACAGAAATCTCGTCCTCGAGATTTGTAAGGAAAGGGTGTATACTCATATTGTCTCAACACATATGCACAATCCAAAAATCTCAGCATGGTGCATAATTTATTGGCAACACATGGGGTCAAATAGACCTTATTATTCCTTCCAAAATAATATCATATCATTTACTAACTAAAGTAACATCTAAATCTTACAAATCATCATAATTTATATCTATGTAGCTTGGTGGAGTTGGTGGTGGTGGTGGAGGTTGTTGTTGTTGTTGTCTCTCCAACCGTGCTTGCCTTATTTCTTGGCGGACCTGACGTATTTCCTCGCGTTGTTGTCTTATCTGGTTTTGCATCTCGGTCACCAGGTCTGTTAATTGTTGTATTACCAGTCTTTGGGCAGCAACCACTTGTTCGGTTTCAATAGGTGGAGGATTTGAAGGATTCATTTCTATTTGCTGTTACGTGATAATCTTTCCTTTCCTGGTATTGACCATGAAAGTTAGAAGCATATGGTAATAGTTTTGCAAAGGAAATTATTCAATAAGCGGAATAAATAAGCTAATAGCTGGTTATAATCTGAAGATTCTTTAGTAGGGCTTAATCTTTGTTTTATGTCCAGATTGGGGTAACCAGTTGTATAAGGTGAATATCCAAGGGTAAGATGGAATCTGTCAAGATGGGGGATATATATGGGTGAGATAGACTACATGATGTAGATCAAAATTTGGTTTGATGTCAGGTGGTGGTTGATAGATTTTGCAATCCATCAAGACTCTATTGGTTGGGTTGGCGTCTCATTCTTTATTTAGTGTAGGGTGAACTAAGTTAAAACATGTGGAGAGGGTCTATTCTATTTCACAAGTATTATCTAACATGTTTAGTAAGTCACTTTAGATTAGATCAGATCTATGTTAGATTGGTGTGACTAGTTTTGACTAGATAAGACCATATTAGATTAGATAAAATCTAGATTAGGTTGAATTAGACCGATTAAGATCTAAGTAAATTTTGGATTATCTCATGGTTGTTATTCTAGAGTGGGATCAATATGCTAATTAGGGCAAGATAAATCCATAAGGATAAGGTAGAATCTTTTGAGGTCAGTTAGGTCTTGTTAGGATGACATAAGATCTTTTCAAGATAAGATGAATCTACAAAGGTAATAGAGTACCTTTTAAGATAAGATGGATCCATAAAGATAGGATATAATATTTTGAGATCAGTTAGATCTAGTAGGATAGGGTAGAATCTTTTTCGAGGTAAGATGGATCTATTAAGGTAAGAAAGAATCTTTTTTTTAATATAAGAGAGAATCTTTTTTTTAAAATAAAAGAGAATCTTTTTAAGATAAAATGGATCTATTAATATAAGAGAGTACCTTTTAAGATAAGAGAATCTATTAAGATAGGAAAGAATCTTTCAAGATAAGATTGATCTATTAAAATAGATACACTTTAATGGAGAGTAATCTAGGCTGTTTTATGTATGCCTATATGTATATGTAGATGTAATTGTGGACATTACTCCACAACCCATCACACTCAATCAAAAATCCAAATCAAACAAATATCATAAGAACAAGCATTCAAGCATATAAAAATAATAGTTTTGTTTTTGTCCCTAAGAGTAGGTCTCCTATTCCTAATGGTCACTTTAGGCACAGGATTTCAAAATGTGAAATCCACATTGGTCTTTAGAAAGAAAAGGTAAGAATAATCAGAGTAAAGCGGAAATAGATGAGAAAAGATTAAGATAAGTTTAGAAAGAATCAGAGTAAGGTAAGTAAAGAATGGTTGTCCAGTTCTATCTAGGTTTCGTCCTACAGTCAACATTCCTCTGATACCACTTCTGTAACACCCGGATTTTAGGGGTCCAAAACCCGGGCGCTAACATAAACACCAGGTATGCTGGGACCAAGTCTCACACATATGATGTATAGTGGCACAGGATCGAATGTCACATCTTTATACATAATCAGGAGTTCTATACAAAATAAATAATTACATTATAAGGAGACAACGGTCCAGCAACCCAAAGTTGACTGGGAGACGACGACCTAGACCTCTCGCGAACTCGTCACAGCATCCTCCAAGTGCTTCATCCTGCGATACCTGTTCTTGACCTGTGGGGGGGGGGTGTGAGACAGCAAGAGTGAGCTCACATACGTTCATCGCTCAACAAGTTGTGGGGAATAATGTGCATGAACTCGCCAAAGGTGGGAGCTCACGTGAAGTGTAAGGCTTACCAAAGAAGATGGTTAGAGCTGAGCGTTGCTTTTAAAGTTGGTCAAAATTTTATTAGCAGTTACTAAGTATAAGTAAATACCAACCCAGTTAAATAGTAGAACAAAAGTAACAACTTCACCTGCGATGCGATGCAAATGACATATTGAATTTAGTTCCATAAATTAATCATGTGAGGGTCCGAGCTGCTCTTGACCGTGAGCACGACTAGTATACCAGTTTTACACTCTGCAGAGGTTGCGCATCTTTACCCACAAGTCGTGTATCCCATGTCGCCAGGGTTTGCAAGGCCCTTAGACACTACCGAGGTGAATGGCTAGGGATCCACTACGAGGCCTTTACAAAGTTCCACTAGCTTCCGAAAACCCGCTACAGTTTATAGGAAGTTCCAATGCAGGAATCCCTTGCAGGACCGCCATCGCAGCAAAATCCTCCCGAGGGCCTCCCTACACTGACCACTCCCCTACTGCCCTTGCCCCTTTCGGGTAAGGTAGTCTTCCACTAGCTTTCCTAATTAATCAGCCAAGGGGTCCCATTCCTCCCTTGTGGTAGCACTGTTTTCCCGGGTGGTCGCTCCATGTTCCAATTAACATAATGATCTTAACATGAACAGTAAATAACAACTGACAATAAAAGTATAATCATGAATAGTAATGTGTATCTCTATACCCAAAACCACATAAAGCGATAGCAAGTACTACCCAAAGATTCAGTGGTGAACAAGGTATAAAGATAGTCAAACTAGGGCAACCTATTGGGTCCCATCAAAATTAACCTATGCAGATCATTATGATTAATTAGAACATGAGTGGGTAAAAAGAAGTGATCAAGGGCACAACTTGCCTGGGCCTTGAGATTCCAGGTACCAGGATGATCTTCAGATGACTCGTGACCTCACTGCTAGTCGTAGCAATACAACAAACATTGTATAGGCAAAATTAACATTACACCAAACATAAGTACAAACTGAATAATAATAATCTACGCGTTGCTACGAGATCGTAGAAACAAGAATCACTAAATTTGGAGTTATAAATTTCAAGTTATAAATTTCTGTAGCTTTTATGTATTTAATACAAGATTAAGTATTAGATAAATTTAAATGAGCCTTTCATGCCAAAACAGAGGCACAAAATGATGAAGAATATTATTACAAAATTTTAGAAACTGGAATGGTTCAATTTGGAGCTAAAATGAATTTTCTATGAATTATCTAAGTTCTAGCAATTATTTTCATATTAAAAATCTATTTATAAATTATTTTTTCTGGTTTTACACTGCTCTGGACTGAGCCTCATTTACTGAAAAGTACAGGGGTCTCTGCGCAAATAAACCTAAGACTCAGAAAACTATTCCCTGGACTGCGGGTTGATTCACAGATATCCAAGGGGTTCTTATGCAAAACGGATGGCCGAAGGGGTATGGTTGTATCTGGGCCGTCCGATCCCAAATCTAGGGTCTGGATTAGATCGGCGTGATCTCGAAGCGGTACGCAATGCTATCCACTGGATCTGGGATCGACCGCTCGGATTTAAAACACCGAGACCCACTCCAAACCGTTCGATCAGAGATCAACGCACCAGATTTGGTTCCCACGAAGCGGTACCCTATAATCTAATCCAGACGTCGCTTGGTCATCCAACGGGCCACGATCTTCGCCCCAACAGGACTTGCAAGCACGGCGGCGCCGCCCAATTCACACGGTGGTGCACGCCGGTGAGGTGCCCAATTGACCCCACCCGACTGCCAAACCCCAAATTGGACCGAGCAACGCGATGCTACTAACACGGCGAATCAATGGAGGTAGTCCATACCAGAAAGGATGGCGAGGAGGGCTCAGTCCACGGTGAGGCGCGGATTCACAGCTCCGATGAGCAATCCGGTGTTCGAGGGACGAAGACAAGCCCGGGAGGTCCCTGCAACGGCTTCAAGGGATCACGGGGCGAACCCGTACGCTCAACGGAGGGCAAATCGACGGCGGGAGGCACTTAGCTCGCGGCGAACTGAGTTTCGTCACCGCGGCGGCAATGGGAGCTCACGGTCGACTTGGAGTGAGGGCAACGCCTCGACCGGTGCTTAAATAGGGGCAGGCAGGCAACGAGGATCTCGGCCGGTTGGTTAGAGGGTCGAATCGCGGATTCCGCGGCGAGTTCGGTAGGCATTCGTGCGGCGGAGCCCGGAGTTCACAGCGCGTCGAGCGGGAGTTGTTGTGAGGAGGAAGATCCTGACAAACCGGGACCACCTATCAGTGAAACGCGGGTGCGGCGGGGTCTGGTGCGCGGGGCCCGCAGAGCCAGTGACCTGAGCAACAGACGGTCGTGCGGGTGTGTGGACGAGAGGCCGACGAGCCGGGCCCACTGGTCGGCGCACGGGCCAGTCAAGGCGCAAGCGCGTGAGAGACTGGTCTGTGGGCCCCACACGTCAGCGAGAAGATGACGGGGGCGCGCGCGGGAGAGAAACCTGGGCCGCGCGGGTGTTAAGTTTGGCTGGGCCGAATTGTGTGATTGCGGCCCAACAGCAGGTTTTATTCTTTTTCCTTTTTCTTTCTATTTTTTTCCTTTTCTATTTTCCTTTCCAATTGAATTTCAAATCAACACAAGTTTAAAGTTCAAACCCTTAATTTGGATACACATATAGAACTTCAGCATAATGTGCAAAAACATATTTTATATATTTCTTTATTTATTTTAGTTCTTTTAGACAAGCTTTTAATCATATAGTAGAGAATAATCCATACCTTATTAATTCTAGGGAAATCAAATTTATATTGTAGACTATATATATTAAGAAATAGTTTAATCATAATTCTTCTGTATAACCTAATCCAAAGGCAATTTAGATTATCTAAGTATCTTTAATTATATATTTTTAACATATTCATTTCGGGACTAGAAACTTCTAAATTATGATTATCTTTAAGGAAAGGTGTTTTGATTTAAAATTTTTGAGAAATTTTCCTTGTCTTCACAAAATTGAACTTTAGGGTGTTACACATATAGCATAAATGGTAGAAACCCAATACACACTGGACTAATTAAACGAGATAATGCATAAAATCAATAAACTGTTTGCGTAAAATGTGAATAGAAATATCATAAACAGACAAAATAGATGGAAGCGGAGCCATGAACTGAAATATAGGTCGTAAAAACCTATTGACATTAACATAAATATGTAAACAAAATAGCATAAAAATAGGACCGCCGTCCTGCGGAACCGCTGCCTCGCATCTGGGATGCGCCACCACTTCGTGCCTAGGGGAGGCTGTCGTCGTCGCTCGCTGAAAGGGAAATAGGATCAAACCTTTTCCTATATAATTTTGGTGGTTGAATTGCCCAACACAAACAATTGGACTAACTAGTTTGCTCTAGATTATATGTTCTACAGGTGCCATAGGTTCAACACAAACCAATAAAAAGTCCAAGATAGGGTTCAAAAAGAAAGGAGCAAAAGAAACCGAAGGCTGCCCTGGTCTGGCGCACCGGACGGTCCGGTGTGCCACCGAACAGTGTCCAGTGCACCAGGGTGGATCAACTCGAACTCGCTACCTTCGGGTTTTGGGAAAAGCCACTCCGCTATAATTCACCGAACTGTCCGGTGCGCCACTGGACTATCCGGTGTGCCAGCGGAGCAACGACTACTGCGCCAACGGTTGTCTGCAAAAGCAACCGTGAACAGTGAACAGTGCATGTCTGCGCGTGCAGAGTCAGAGCAGGCGCCAGAAGGCGCACCAGACAGTGAACAAGACCTGTCCGGTGCTCCACCGGACTGTCCGGTGGCCCAGCTGTCAGAAGCTCCAACGGTCGAACCCTAACGGTTGAGTGACATGGCTGGCGCACCGGACAGTGTCCGGTGGCGCACCGGACTGTCCGGTGCGCCCATCGATAGACAGCCTCCCCAACGACCATTTTGGTGGGTGGGGCTATAAATACCCCCAACCACCACACATTCAACGCATCCAAGTTTTCAGCCATTGCATTCAATACAAGAGCTCTAGACTTCACTCCAAGGCACAAACCAAAAGATCAAATCCTCTCCAAGTCCCAATCTCATTCCAAAGACTTAGTGGCTTGTGAGAGAGAGACATTTGTGTTCATTTGAGTTCTTGTCGCTTGGATCGCTTTTCTTCTTCCTCTTTCTTGTTCTCAAACAACTTGTAATCAACACAAGAGACACCAAGTTGTGGTGGTCCTTGTGAGGGGTCTAAGTGACCCATTAATTAAGGAGAAAAGCTCACTCGGTCTAGGTGACCGTTTGAGAGAGGGAAAGGGTTGAAAGAGACCCGGTCTTTGTGACCACCTCAACGGGGAGTAGGTTTGCAAGAACCGAACCTCGGTAAAACAAATCACCGCGTCACTCTCTTCATTTGCTTGTGATTTATTTTTTGCCCTCTCTTTCGAACTCGATTTTAATTCTAACGCTAACCCCAGCTTGTAGTGTGTGCTTAAGTTTATAATTTTTAGATTCCACCTATTCACCCCCCTCTAGGCGACTTTCAATTGGTATCGGAGCCCGGTACTTCATTAGAGCCTAACCGCTCGAAGTGATGTCGGGAGATCACGCCAAGAAGGAGGTTGTGACCGGCGAGAAGCCCACCACAAGCCACGGGAAGGCTCCATCAAGGGCGTCCGGCTCCAAAGGAAAGGGGGAATCTCCTCCCCACGTCAAGTCGCACCGGAGTGGCAACAAGAAGAAGAAAATGAAGAAAGTGGTCTACTACGAGACCGATTCTTCGTCGCCCTCCACCTCCGGCTCCGACGCGCCTTCCGTCACTTCTAAGCGCCATGAGCGCAAGAAGTTTAGTAAGATCCCCCTACACTACTCTCACATTTCCAAACACACTCCTTTACTTTTTGTCCCATTAGGCAAACCACCCATTTTTTATGGTGAAGATTATTGTATGTGGAGTGATAAAATGAGGCACCATCTAACCTCACTCCACACTAGCATTTAGGATGTTGTTGAGTTTGGAGCACAGGTACCATTCGTAGGGGATGAAGATTATGATTCGGACAAGGTTGCCCAAATCCGGCACTTCAACTCCCAAGCCACTACTATACTCCTCGCCTCTCTAAGTCGAGAGGAGTATAATAAGGTGCAAGGGTTGAAGAGTGCCAAAGAGATTTGGGACGTGCTCAAGACCGCGCACGAAGGAGATGAGGTGACCAAGATCACCAAGCGGGAAACGATCGAGGGGGAGCTCAGTCGATTCATGCTCAACCAAGGGGAGGAGCCACAAGCCATGTACAACCGGCTCAAGACCTTGGTGAATCAAGTGTGCAACCTCGAGAACACAAAATGGGATGACCATGAAATGGTCAAGGTTATTCTAAGATCACTCGTTTTTCTTAATCCTACACAAGTACAATTAATTTGTGGTGATCCTAGATACAAGCTAATGTCTCCCGAGGAGGTTATAGGAAAGTTTGTGAGCTTTGAATTAATGATCAAAGGCTTCAAACAAATCATCAAAGCGACGGAGGAGAAGAAAGAAGAGTCTACGTCAAGTAGGCTCCCCATCGACACCTCCAAGCTCGACAATGAGGAGATGGCACTCATCATTAAGAGTTTCCACCAAATCCTCAAGCAAAGGAGGGGGAACGATTACAAGCCCTGCTCCAAGAAAGTTTGCTACAAATGTGGTAAGCCCGGTCATTTTATTGCTAAATGTCCATTATCAAGTGATAGTGACATTGGCGACGACAAGAAGGGAAAGAGGAAGGAAAAGAAGAGGTACTACAAGAAGAAGGGAGGTGATGCCCACGTATGTCGGGAATGGGACTCCGATGAGAGCTCCACCGACTCCTCCTCCAATGAGGACGCCGCCAACATCGCCGTCAACAAGGGCCTCCTCTTCCCTAATGTCAGCCACAAGTGTCTCATGGCAAAGGACGGCAAAAAGAAGAAGGTAAAATCTAGAGCTTCCACTAAATACGCAACATCTAGTGATGAGGCTAGCTCTAGTGATGATGAGGATGACTTGCTCACTCTTTTTGCCAACCTCAACATGCAACAAAAATAAAAATTGAATGAATTGATTAGTGCTATTCATGAGAAGGATGAACTCTTGGATAGCCAAGAGGACTTCCTTATTAAGGAAAACAAGAAGCATGTTAAGGTTAAAAATGCTTATGCTCAGGAAGTAGAAAAATGTGAAAAATTAACTAGTGAGCTTAGCACTTGCCATGACACCATTTCCAACCTTAGAGCCGATAATTCTAATTTTATTGCTAAGATTGAGAAGTTAAATGCTTGTGATGATTCAATTACCAGTCTTAGAAATGATAATGCTAGTTTGATTGCTAAGATTGATAAACTGAATGTCTCACTTTCTAGCCTTAAGATTGAGAATGAAAAATTAATTGCTAAGGCTAAGGATTTAAATGTTTGCAATGATGCTATTTCCAATCTTAGAAATGAAAATGCCATGTTACATGCTAAGATTGATGAATTAAATGTTTGCAAACCCTCTACATCTACTATTGATCATGTTTCCATTTGTACTAGATGTAGAGACATTAATGTTGATGCTATTCATGATCACCTAGCTTTAATTAAACAACGAAATGATCACATAGCTCAACTTACTAAAATTAATGAGCATGACTTAGAAAATGAAAAATTTAAATTTGCTAGAAGCATGCTCTATAATGGGAGACGCCCTGGCATTAAGGATGGCATTGGCTTCCAACAGGGAGGCAATGTCAAGCTTAATGCCCCTAAGAAATTGTCTAACTTTGTTAAGGGCAAAGCTCCCATGGTTCAGGATAACGAGGGTTATATTTTATATCCTGCTGGTTATCCCAAACACAAAATTAGGAGAATTCATTCTAGGAAGTCTCACTCTGGCTCTCACCATGCTTTTATGTATAAGAGTGAGGCATCTAGTTCTAGGCAATCCACTCATGCTAAATTGTCTAAGAAGAAAACTCCTATTGCATCAAATAAGCCAATTATTTCATTTAAGACTTTTGATGCATCTTATGTTTTAACTAACAAATCAGGCAAAGTAGTTGCCAAATATGTTGGGGCCAAGCACAAGGGCTCAAAGACTTGTGTTTGGGTACCCAAGGTGCTTGTTTCTAATGTCAAAGGACCCAAGACCGTTTGGGTACCTAAGAACAAGGCCTAAACTTGTTTTGTAGGTTTATGCATCTGGGAGCTCAAGTTGGATCATTGATAGTGGGTGCACAAACCACATGACTGGGGAGAAAAAGATATTCTCCTCCTATGAGAAAAACCAAGATCCCCAATGAGCTATCACATTCGGGGATGGAAATCAAGGTTTGGTCAAAGGACTTGGTAAAATTGCTATATCACCTGACCATTCTATTTCCAATATTTTTCTTGTAGATTCATTAGATTACAATTTGTTTTCAGTTTCTCAATTATGCGAAATGGGTTACAACTGTCTTTTTACAGATTTAGGTGTTACTGTCTTTAGAAGAAGTGATGATTCAGTAGCATTTAAGGGAGTGTTTTAGAAGGTCAGCTATACTTAGTTGATTTCAATAGAGCTGAACTCGACACTTGCTTAATTGCTAAGACTAATATGAGTTGGCTCTGGCATCGCCGACTAGCCCATGTTGGGATGAAGAATCTTCACAAGCTTCTAAAGGGAGAGCACATTTTGGGACTAACCAATGTTCATTTTGAGAAAGACAGGATTTGTAGCGTATGTCAAGCAGGAAAGCAAGTTGGTACCACCATCCACACAAGAACATCATGACGACCGACAGGCCGCTTGAGCTACTCCACATGGATTTATTTGGCCCGATAGCTTACATAAGTATCGGCGGGAGTAAGTATTGTCTTGTAATTATGGATGACTATTCTCGCTTCACTTGGGTATTCTTTTTGCAGGAAAAATCTCAAACCCAAGAAACATTAAAGGGATTCTTGAGATGGGCTCAAAATGAGTTCGGATTGAGGATCAAGAAAATAAGAAGCGACAATGGGACGGAGTTCAAGAACTCTCAAATTGAAGGCTTCCTTGAGGAGGAGGGCATCAAGCATGAGTTCTCTTCTCCCTACACGCCACAACAAAATGGTGTAGTGGAGAGGAAGAATAGAACTCTACTAGACATGGCGAGGACCATGCTTGATGAGTACAAGACTTCGGATAGGTTTTGGGCGGAAGCAATCAACACCGCTTGCTACGCCATCAACCGGTTATATCTACACCGAATCCTCAAGAAGACATCATATGAACTCCTTACCGGTAAAGAGCCCAATGTTTCATATTTTAGAGTCTTTGGTAGCAAATGTTTTATTCTTGTTAAAAAAGGTAGAAAATCTAAATTTGCTCCTAAGGCTGTAGAAGGCTTTTTACTTGGTTATGATTCGAACACAAGGGCATATAGAGTCTTTAACAAGACCACTGGACTAGTTGAAGTTTCTTGTGACATTGTGTTTGATGAGACTAACGGCTCTCAAGGAGAGCAAGTTGATCTTGATGAGCTAGATGATGAAGAGGCTCCATGCGTCGCGCTAAGGAACATGTCCATTGGGGATGTGTGTCCTATGGAATCCGAAGAGCCTCCATAAGCACAAGATCAACCATCATCCTCCATACAAGCATCTCCACCAACTCAAGATGAGGAACAGGCTCAAGATGATGAAGAAGAAGATCAAGAAGATGAGCCACCTCAAGAGGAGGGCAATGATCAAGGGAGAGATGACAATGATCAAGATAAGGAAGATGAACAGGGTCAAAGACCGCCACACCCAAGAGTCCACCAAGCGATTCAAAGAGATCACCCCGTGAACACCATCCTCGGCGATATTCATAAGGGGGTAACCACTCGATCTCGAGTCACTCATTTTTGTGAACATTACTCTTTTGTTTCCTCTATTGAGCCACACAGGGTAGAGGATGCACTAAGAGATTCGAATTGGGTGCTGGCGATGCAAGAGGAGCTCAACAACTTCACGAGGAATGAGGTATGGCATTTGGTTCCACGTCCTAATCAAATATTGTAGGAACCAAGTGGGTATTCCGCAACAAGCAAGATGAGCATGGTGTGGTGACAAGGAACAAAGCCCGACTTGTGGCCAAGGGTTATTCACAAGTCGAAGGTTTGGATTTCGGTGAAACTTATGCACCCGTAGCTAGGCTTGAGTCAATTCGCATATTACTTGCCTATGCTACTAACCATGGCTTTAAGCTTTATCAAATGGACGTGAAAAGTGCCTTCCTCAATGGACCAATCAAGGAAGAGGTCTATGTTGAGAAACCTCCCGGCTTTGAAGATAGTGAGTACCCTAACCATGTCTATAAACTCTCAAAGGCGCTTTATGGGCTCAAGCAAGCCCCAAGAGCATGGTATGAATGCCTAAGAGATTTCCTTATCACTAATGGCTTCAAAGTCGAAAAAGCCGATCCTACTCTCTTCATTAAAACTATTGCAAATGATTTGTTCGTATGCCAAATTTATGTTGATGATATTATATTTGGGTCTACTAACAAATCTACTTGTGAAGAATTTAGTAGGATCATGATTCAAAAATTCGAGATGTCTATGATGGGGGAGTTGAAATATTTCCTAGGATTTCAAGTCAAGCAACTCCAAGAGGGCACCTTCATCAGCTAAACGAAGTACACTCAAGACATTCTTACCAAGTTTGGAATGAAGGATGCCAAACCCATCAAGACACCCATGGGAACTAATGGGCATCTCGACCTCGACACGGGAGGTAAATCCATAGATCAAAAGGTATACCGGTCGATGATAGGATCTTTACTCTATTTATGTGCATCTCGACCGAATATTATGCTTTCCGTATGCATGTGTGCAAGGTTCCAAGCCGACCCTAAAGAAGTTCATCTTAGGGCCGTGAAGCGAATCTTGAGATATTTAGCTCATACACCTAAGTTTGGTCTTTGGTACCCCAAGGGATCCTCTTTTGATTTATTAGGATATTCAGATGCTGATTGGGCAGGGTGTAAAATTGATAGGAAGAGCACATCAGGGACTTGTCAGTTTCTGGGGAGATCCCTGGTGTCTTGGGCTTCAAAGAAACAAAACTCAGTCGCTCTTTCTACCGTCGAAGCCAAGTATATTGCCGCAGGCCATTGTTGCGCACAATTGCTTTGGATGAGGCAAACCCTAAGGGACTCTGGCTACAAATTTAGCAAAGTCCCTCTCCTATGTGATAATGAGAGTGCAATCTGCATGGTGGATAATCTTGTTGAGCACAGCCGCACTAAGCACATAGCCATTTGGTGTCACTTTTTGAGAGATCACCAACAAAGGGGGGATATCGAGATAGCATATATTAACACCAAAGAACAATTAGCCGATATCTTTACCAAACCATTAGATGAGAAAACCTTTACCAAACTTAGGAATGAGCTAAACATTCTTGATTCTCGGAATTTTGATTGATACTTTGCACACATAGCTTATTTATATACCTTTGCTCATATCTCTTTTATGTCTATGACTAATGTGTTTTTCAAGTGTATTCTCATGCTTAGTCATAGAATTGAAAGGGAAATGGAGTATTCGGTAAAGACGACGCTTCCACTCAACTCCATCAGTATTATTTACTCTTTGTCGGTATTCCGCCATCTCTCCACATTGGTATAATATTTCACTCATATATTGTTTGCCAAAGGGGGAGAAAATTTTACTAAGGGCTCTAAAGACTCCATTTTGGCGATTAATGCCAAAGGGGGAGAGAGTATTAGCCCAAAGCAAAAGGACGGCACCACCACGCCAATTTCAAAATTTTTTTGAAACAAAGTTTAAGTTTTTAAATGTTTTTCAATTGGTATCTTTGAAACTAGTATTCCTCTAAAAATTCTATCTCAATTGGTAAAACCCTCTTGAACACTAAGAGGAGAATTTCATTAAGGGGGAGTTTTGTTTAGCCAAAGGAAAAGCATTTGAGATAGGGGGAGAAAATTTCAAAATCTTAAAAATGCTTCTCGAAATCTTATTCATATACCTTTGACTATTTGCAAAAGGATTTTGAAAAGAAATTTCCAAAGAATTTGCAAAAACAAAACTAGTGGTACAAGCGTTGTCCAAAATGTTAAAAGAAAGAAAGCAATCCATGCATATCTTATGAAAGTTTAAATTGGTTTAATTCCAAGCAACCTTTGCACTTAACTTATGCAAACTAGTTCAATTATGCACTTATATATTTGCTTTGATTTGTGTTGGCATCAATCACCAAAAAGGGGGAGATTGAAAGGGAAATAGGGTCAAACCTTTTCCTATATAATTTTGGTGGTTGAATTGCCCAACACAAACAATTGGACTAACTAGTTTGCTCTAGATTATATGTTCTACAGGTGCCATAGGTTCAACACAAACCAATAAAAGTCCAAGATAGGGTTCAAAAAGAAAGGAGCAAAAGAAACCGAAGACTGCCCTGGTCTGGCGCACCGGACGGTCCGGTGTGCCACCGGACAGTGTCCGGTGCACCAGGGTGGATCAACTTGAACTCGCTACCTTCGGGTTTTGGGAAATGCCACTCCGCTATAATTCACTGGACTGTTCGGTACGCCAGTGGAGCAACAGCTACTGCGCCAACGGTCGTCTGCAAAAGCAACAGTGAACAGTGCGTGTCTGTGCGCGCAGAGTCAGAGCAGGCGCCAGAAGGTGCACCGGACAGTGAACAAGACCTATCCGGTGCACCACAGAACTGTCCGGTGGCCCAGCTGTCAGAAGCTCCAACGGTCGAACCCTAACGGTTGGGTGACGTGGCTGGTGCACCGGACTGTCCGGTGCGCCCATCGACAGACAGCCTCCCCAACGGCCATTTTGGTGGGTGGGGCTATAAATACCCCCAACCACCACACATTCAACGCATCCAAGTTTTCAGGCATTGCATTCAATACAAGAGCTCTAGACTTCACTCCAAGACACAAACCAAAAGATCAAATCCTCTCCAAGTCCCAATCTCATTCCAAAGACTTAGTGGCTTGTGAGAGAGAGACATTTGTGTTCATTTGAGTTCTTGTCGCTTGGATCGCTTTTCTTCTTCCTCTTTCTTGTTCTCAAACAACTTGTAATCAACACAAGAGACACCAAGTTGTGGTGGTCCTTGTGAGGGGTCTAAGTGACCCATTGATTAAGGAGAAAAGCTCACTCGGTCTAGGTGACCGTTTGAGAGAGGGAAAGGGTTGAAAGAGACCCGGTCTTTGTGACCACCTCAACAGGGAGTAGGTTTGCAAGAACCGAACCTCGGTAAAACAAATCACCGCGTCACTCTCTTCATTTGCTTGTGATTTGTTTTTCACCCTCTCTTTCGGACTCGATTTTAATTCTAATGCTAACCCCTGCTTGTAGTGTGTGCTTAAGTTTATAATTTTCAGATTCCACCTATTCACCCCCCTCTAGGCGACTTTCACTCGTGCCTAGGGAAGTCCGCCATCGCCACTCCCACCTTGGATGGCATCACAGTCGTGCACGCTCATGGGTCGACCCTCACGCGTGTGCATCCCGAGACCCATCGCATCAGCCGCTCCCACCTCGTCGTCATGCACGCCTTAGGGGTGCCGTCGTTGCTCACGTGCCCCTGAGATCCGCTGTCGCGCTGCCGCAGCCGCTCCCACCTCAGCGTCATGCGCGACTCAAGGGGTCGCTCCGCGTGCACCTCAGGGAGATGCTATCGCGCTCGTGCCCCCCAGGATCAGCCGTCGCGACTGCTGCCACCTCGCTGTCCTCATGGGGTCGCCGCCACGTGCGTGCCCTCGGGATCCGATGCCGCAGCCGCTCCCACCGTACTGTCGTGCGCGCCTTAGGGGGGCCTTCGCCGCGTGCTGGCCTTAGGGATCCGCCATCGCGAGCGTGTCCCCCAAATCCGCCGTCGTGAGCGTGTCCCCTAGATCCGCCGTCGTGCGCTTGCTCCCAAGATCCACCGCCGCGCATGCCTCTCGGAGGTGGGGGCGTAACTATCGGTGTCGCTAAAACTGAACCCTAGCGATCTGAAGTTTCTTTTATAGACGCTTCAAACCTAGTGCGACTGAACCGGCTGGCAAGATCGGGCCAGGGCTTTCGTCGAGCTATTGGAAGCCCAGGGCTCCATATACATATACTAATATATATATATATATATATATATATTATACTATATTTCACCTAGTGTGAAGCTTCACTCGGACTGTACCCCATCGAGTCAAACCGTAGCGACCGATCCCAACGAAAACCCGACATACCATCGCACGGACCACAGGCGCACGGATCTCTACCACCGAACGAGCCCACCAAATCACCTTTCTACTTTCTACCTGCCTCCTCACACCCGTCGCAATCGCTAGGTGTTTCGCTCATTCGAAATTTCATTCCACCGTGCATGATCTCCTTTGTTAGTTTTCTAGGGTTTCCAAAAACCATCGGACGCAAATCGGTGTTCGCAGGCGAACTGGTCCCTTTTTGCTAGGGTTCTGAATTGTTCAAGGTAACAGATAGTGTTGGGGTCGTGCTTCGGTGCGCCGAAGGTCCCACACGAAGAAGCAACTTCGGCTGAAGTCGTCTCCAAAAGATGGCCGAAGGTTCCTTTTTATGGAGCTTCGGCGTTACAAACCGACATAGAAATAGAATGACCTTCTTATCCATAAGTGGTCTGAGTCAATGTTGTAAACTTTTGTAAGGGGCATAATTGTAATTTGTCACAGGCTGCGACCTGTGCCTATAAATAGATGAACAGTACCTCTGTACTGTTCACGCGAACCTGTCATTTGCCTTTGCATCACACCTGTACTCCTTCTTTCATCGAGACCGAAGGTACATCTGTCATTTGTGTTCGTTCGTATTAATAGAAATGGAAATGATTCTATGTTAATATTTGAATGTCTATTTAATACCTCATGATTTATATGAATGCTTCGTCCTACGTTATTATGTTTACGAAGGTGCATCCTTCGTAACCTTCGTCCGAAGTTCCTTATGTCCCGAAAGGATGTAATGAAGTGGAGGACGAAGGACCTTAATATTTAACATTTTCTGTGTTGCCTTGTTCTTAACTCTTAGCATTTGAGAACAAGCCCCCAACAGATAGTGCTATAGTTTGCACAATTCAATCGAGGAGAACAACTACAGCAGATTTAAGGTTTTCGATCGGCTTTTCGTCCTAGGTATGTTTTTCGATCATCCCTTTTTTGGCAAATCGTCTCTGGTTTGACATTTTTTCAAGCGCTTGGATGTTTTCCGAGCAAAAGGGCTTTCAATACGATCAGATTTTTTCAGAGCATTTGTTCGTTGCAGCAAAATCGCTGAGTTTGTTCGGCATATTTTTTACAGATTTTGGTTACTCATTATCATCTGTTAATGATTAACATCAGTAACAACAGCAAACCTGAGTAAGAACAAGTAAAAAATGTTCAGTAATAACCTTATCAAATCAGTAATAATGTTCAATAGTCAATAAGTAATGTGAACATGAGTAACAACAGCAAAAAAATCTCTATTATACTTAAAGCACCAGTTTCAATGGTCGTCTTACGTCATCTTTTTACAAAAAAGTCTCTACATTTCTTCCAAATCAACTCAGCATAAAATATTAAAAAGCAGTGTAGCAGGTAGGATATATTAAAAAGCGGTGCAGGAGGTGGGGTTTGAACCCACACCCTGATGGAAGAAGGGTGGTAGACATTGGGTGAAGCTGTCTAACCAATAGAACATCAGGTTCAGGTGTTTATAATATTGAATATAAATTATACATATGTATATATGATTTTTTGTAAAATAAAAAAAAAACGCGACGGGTCAGGCCAGCACTACGGGCTGAGGCTACGGTCCAAGCACCGCACGACGCTCGTGCCAGGTTGGCCCAGGCACTATTAAATGGGTCGTGCCTCGTGCTGGCTCGCCAGACACGACCCATTTGGCCATCTATACTTCCATACGATAATGATGGTCCTTGCCTCAATTGCCACTACCTTGTTCACCATTCTACTTCTTTTCTCTCTTCCCTCATGCCTCCACCTCCGCGCCACCCCATTCTCGGCAGAGGGCATATGAGCAGGCACCTCCTCCCCGTATTCGTCTGACACTAGCCCTGACACCGACTCACGTGGTGGCTATTGCACGTCCACGAGGATGTTTCACATCATGCGCGCACCATCTTTTTTACCGTCGTTGGACGTCCCGTTCGTCTTCCCTGCCTTCGCCCTGTTCTTCCACCCCAATCTGTTGCTCCCGCCCACGGTTGCAGCCGCGAGCCGACCGACGCACGTCGACGCAGGTACGGGGCAAGTCGATCATGCTCCTGGCCTTCCTCCATGCGTACCGTCGAGGAGGACATGGTGGCGCGTACCACGCTTAGGTTATCTTAGCAATGAGGAGTCCAGGTCTAAAATATTGGACAACTAAGGCCCATAGCGTGGCATCAATCGACATATGCTACAGAGTTGGTGATGGTGTTGTGTCACTTCGGCAGGTCTAGGGCTGGGAAGACACTTGCATTCTCTCGCCCTTCTCAGACTAACGCCTGGTGCGGGTGCCTCTTGGTTTGGAGCTGCTCCGGCTGAGCTTCTTTCTCCGCTTGCTTGCTCTCTCCCTAAATATCTAGCAGTATACTACCTATGTCGCCTCCAGATGCCTAGGTCTTCGTCGTGTCCTTCTCCAGCAACGAACAGGTATGCCCGCCTCTTCCCTTCCCCTCCTGCTCTACGAAACCTTGGAAGTGGGGGAGGCGAGGATGGGGGTCTCTGATTTGCTGCCTATGGTACCCGTGCGTTCATAAAAAATATTATGCGAAGAGTGGAGACAACCAATAAAAATATTGAGATCTTTTTGGTGGATAATTTACGTGGGTATTATTGTGAGCCGTCGCAATGCACGAGTAACTGACTAGTCAGTAATAATGTTCGGTAACAACATTATCAATCAGTATCTTAGTTTTTTTTGTTTTTATATAGTGATAGCAATAAATTCAGTATATTTTTTTTGTAATATGCTCAGTAATATATCCACTAAGTAATAAATGTGATCTTGCAATTAGCGCATATGATGAGTAATATATTTTTTTCAGTTACAATGGTGATGAGTCGGTTATTATTTTTTTGTTAGTAACTTTTTGATTTTATTGTTATATAGGAATGACTAATGTTCAATAATTAGTAGTTAATAAGCAACAGTCAGTAATACTTTCCTTTTTTGTTTTTTCACATTCCATAATTAGTAGTTGACTATATGGAGGAGAATAGACATTGTAATTATTTATTTTGATCAGTAATACCTATTTTTCAATTACAATGATGATTAGCTAGCAGTACCGTTTGATTTTGTTATTATATAGAATGATTAATGTCTAGTAATAATGTTAAGTTATTAGTATTGTAACCAGTAATAATGTTCAGTAGTCAATAAGCAACAATCATTAATAGTTTCCTTTTTTGTTTTTTCACATTCTATAATTAGTAGTTGCCTATACGGAGGAGAATAGGCACATGTAATTATTTATTTTGATTAGTAACATCTGTTTTTCAGTTATAATGGTGATCAATCAGTTATAAAATTTTGCTCATTAGTTTTTTATTTTATTATTATATAGGAATGACCAATAATTGTTGGTAGTTAGTAATGTACATATTTTATCAACAACTTTTTTATGTTATATGTTTGTAGATAAATGTCAACCTCCAACGAGCACACAAGGTCGGACATGGGGTGAACGTTGGTACACCAGACACAGGGGATGTCTCAAGCCGCTTGCAGGATCAAGTTCAAAATCCTACACCAAGGAGAGATTCATCAGATGATGATCTGGTGTTCCCTCCACACCTTGTTATGCGCTCTAGAAGGAACAAGGCACCAAAATGCCAATCGACTAGGCAAATATGTGAAGACCAGCCACCGAGGAAACACCAAGCAGCGAGGAAGAAGATAAAGACCACTGCGAGAAAACAACATGTTTTTTCCTGTCCATACAAAGTTATTTTGTTTTTATTGTTTTTATATGTATACAATGTCTAATTTATTTTTTGTAGCTGAATTGTATAACTGCCTGCGTGACGAAAAAAGGATGGACATGGATGCTATGTAACAATGAGGTGCTCTCCAGTTACTGTGAACAACGCAATGCTTACATTGCCGGACAGGGTAAAGGTAAGGTTAAAGGATTTGGTTTTGGTTCGTTGTTGATAATGAATATCGAATTGCTCGAGGATAGGGTGTTTGGGGCATTCTTGCTTTCAAGTGTACATGACAATCCTTTGCGCATTGAAGTTGGTGGGCGCTCATTGCCAATAACAGCTGAAGTTGTCCACCTCGTCACTGATTTGCCAATGGGTAATCAAAAATTCCCTGAGCTTGGCTACCACTATATGACCACTACCAGAAGTAGATTCAGGCAAGAAAGTAAAGAAAACACTTTTTTATATTTGCACATTTTTTGGTATATCATAATAATGCATCATTCAATATATTTGTTTATAAGGACAAAATGCAAGTCAAAAGGCATGACTGATATATTCAGAGCCGATCATCAAAAGGGCATGTCTGCTTTTAAGAGGTTGAGCACGAAGGAAGTCCCTCGGTTGGTTGTTTAACGGATGACCAATAACCATCAGAAATATGATGATGACTAAATTTTGCAGTGCTTTTTGGTGGTTGCAAACAACTCGCTACTTTTTCCTACAGCGAGTCTGAATATATATGGGGCAAATTATACCCCCGTCGAAGACATGAACATGGCAAAGGAATATGAATTGTGTCAGGCTATATGTGACGATCTGAAGACCAAGGCAGAAATGTTTAGGGCTGACCGATTAGGAAAATCGTCGACACCCACTACACAAGGATGCATCCTTTTCCAGATGGTCATATTTTTTCCTTTTTTTTCTCTACTATTGTTTTTTGTTTGGATTAAATTTTTTACTCATATGGTGTCAAACTATTTTTTCGACAACAATCATGAGTGGTCCAAATATTTCATCGCTGGTATACTATCTCGACAATTTGGAATATGGTATTGCACGACCAGATGGAACACCTTGCTGGAGCGTGTTTACGATGATTCTAATTAAAAGAATTGGAGATCTCGACAAAAAGTCGATTAGTGTCGGCAAATCAACCTACGTGAACCTTCCTGTAAGTGTAGTATGATTTTTATAGCCTTAGTAATAAGTAGTAGTGTCAGTAATACTCGCTACCTTGATCTAGTAATAGTTATTAGTAGTGGTATTTCTGTATATTTATGCATCAAGTTTCTATAGTATCAGTAATAGCTAGCACTATTAGTAATATTATCTACCTAGTCTCATTAATAGTATGTCAGTGTTTGAGACCCGACCACGCACTACGGGGTTACCCACGTGCTGCTTTTGGGTAGGACGATGTCGTTGATCGTGACTCGATGATTCTTGGAGGGGCACGTAGGAGTCACTCACAGAGTTATACAGGTTCAGACCGCTTAGAATCATGTAATACCCTACTTCCTGTTGTAGCTTGGTATTGATTTATGGGGTATCACGACTTATGGGTAAAGATGCGCAACCTCTGCAGAGTGTAAAACTAGTATATCAGCCATGCTTACGGTCAAGAGCGGCTCAGACACTCACATGAATAATTTATGGAATTAAACTTAATCTATGATTTGTGTTTAATTGTGAGATTTATTATTAATTGTGATCAATTATTTGATTGGGTCGATATACACTGATACTTAGTAATTGCTAATAAAAGTTTGATCAACTCTAAAAGCATTGCTAAGCCTTAACCATTCTCGTTGGTAAGCCTTGCGCTTCACATGAGCCTCCACCATAAGTAAGCTCATGCGCATTATTCCCCACAACTTGTTCAGCGATGATCGTATGTGAGCTCACTCTTACTAAACTCACACCAGGTCAAAAATAGGTACCGCAAAATGAGGAGCGTGAATGATCCTACGATGAGTTCGTGAGAGGTCTAGGTCGTCATCACCAGTCAACTATGGTTGCGGAGGATCATTTTCGTCATATGATGTATTTATTTAGCTATTTTTATAAAGCCCCTATTATATAATAAAGATGTGACATTCATTTATGTACCATAAGTCATCATATATGTGAGACTTGATCCTAGCACACACTTGATCCACGCCCGGGTTTTCCCTTAAATCCGGGTGTGACATAAGTGGTATCAGAGCAATGTTGACTGTAGGACGTAACCTAGATATATCTCGACAAACTCTAACCTACTTTCCTATGCTACTCTGAATCTTTCTAAACTTTGCTTGATCTTTTCTCATTTATTGCTACTTTACTCTGATTACTCTTACATTTTCTTTCTTGAAACCAAAATAGGATTTTACACCTTGGAATCCTATACCCAAAATTGCCCCAAAGTAATAGAAGTCCTGATCATAGGAAAAAAACTATTTTTGTAGGTATCTATACGCTTGAATGCTTGTTCTTATAATACATGTCAGATTTGGTTCTTTGATTGAGTGTGATGGTTTGTGGAGTAATATCCACAATTGCATCTGCATATACATATAGCCATAAAAATGTCTATAAGATAACTAGACAGCTTAGATTATCCCTATTAAAATGTATCAAACTTAATAGATCCATCTCATCTTAAAATATTCTAGGCATAAAGATGTCTATAAGATAACTAGATGGAAGTTGCCTAGAGGGGGGATGAATAAGCGAAACCTGAAATTTATAAACTTAAACACACACTAAGCCTGGGGTTAGCATTAGAATTAAATTCAAGGCGGAAGATTGTTTCTCTTGCTAAGAGTTGCTCAAATGATGCGGATAAAGTTTGGGAGAAAACTCAAATCAATACTAGCAAGGAAACGTTGAGAGAGGAAAGATGGCAAAAGAAATCAAACGGAAATCAACACAAGTGGACACGATGATTTGTTTTACCGAGGTTCGGTTCCAAAGAACCTAGTCCCCGTTGAGGGGACCACAAAGGCCGGGTCTATTCCAACGCTTTCCCTCTTGCAAACGGTCACTTAGACCGAGTGAGCCTTCTCTTAATCACACGGGTCACTAAGACCCTGCAAGGACCACCACACACTTAGGTGTCTCTTGCTTCACTTACAAGTCTCTTGAGAATAAAAAGGGAAAAAGAAAAGGCCAATCCAAGCAACAAGAGCAACAAAAGAACACAAAACACCCTCTCTCAAGTCTCTAATGGAATTGAGTTGATTTGGAGCCTTGGAGAGGATTTGATCTATTGGATGTGTCTTGGAGTGAAGTCTTTTGCTCTTGCAATGAATGGGATGTTCAGAAAACTTGGATTGCTTTGAATGAGGTGGTTGGGGGTATTTATAGCCCCCAACCACTTCCTAGCCGTTGGTGAAGTCTGCTGGCGATTGGCACACCAGACAGTCCGGTGGCGCACCAGACAACCATTGTTTACTGTCCAGTGCGCGCCACGTCAGTGCGTCCGTTAGGGTTTGGAGCAGTTGACCGTTGGAGCACCTTGTCGTCTTGTTGCACCGGACAGTCCGGTGCACCACCGGACAGTCCGGTGACCTCTGACTTCTGCGTTCTGACTTCTACGCGGCACTGTTCATCACTGTAGACTCTGCGCAGTCGACCGTTGGCGCGTAGGGAGCCGTTTCTTTGCTGGCTCATCGAACAGTCCGGTGCACACCGGACAGTCCGATGCACACCGGACAGTCCGGTGAATTATAGTGGAGCGCGCCTACTAAATTCCCGAGAGTGGCTGGTTTAAGTCTGTACGGGCCTGGTGCACCAGACAGTGTCCGGTGCACACCGAACACTGTCCGGTGCACCAAAAATCAGCACACTCTAAGTCTTGCTCCAATTTGATTGAGTCTGTAACTGGATTTATTTCTTGGTTTGTGTTGAACCTTATGCACCTATGATAAATGATATCTAGACAAACTAGTTAGTCCACGTGGTTTGTGATGGACGTCAACCACCAAAATCGATTATAAGAAATGGTTAAGCCCATTTCCCTTTAAATCTTCCCCTTTTTGGTGATTAATGCCAACACAAACCAAAGCAAATATAAAGTGCAGAAATGTAACTAGTTTGCATTTATGAAGAATGTGCATAGGTTACTTGGAGTTAAACCAATTGAAAGTATTACTAAGTGTATATAGATTGCTTTTCTTCTTTTTAACATTTTGGACCACATTCGCACCACTTGTTTGTTTTTGCAAATCTTTTGGAAAAATCTTTTCAAATTCGTTTGCAAATAGTCAAAGGTATATAAAAGTGATTGCAAAAAGCATTTTTAAGATTTGAAATTCTTCCCCATGTTTCAAATGCTATTACTTTGACTAAAGAAGAACTCCCCCTGAATGAATTCTCCTCTTAGCTTTCAAGAGAGTTTTCGAAATAGATACCAATTGAAAATTTGACTTTTTAAAGATAAACTTTTAAAGTGCCAATTGAAAATTCATTTTGAGGCTAACTCAAATACCAGTTGAAATAAACACTTTCTTTTTTGAAAAATCTTGATACAAATTTAAAAAATACACTAAAATTTTAAAATGGTGGTGCAGTCCTTTTGCTCTGGGCTTAATTCTGTCTCCCCCTTTGGCATTAATCGCCAAAAACAGAGAACTTGAGAGCCCTCTTTAAACTTTCCCCCCCTTTGGGGCCTAATACTTTCTCCCAAATGGTGAAATAATTATGAGTGAAGGGTCATACCATATGAGAGTTGCATGAGTAACGACAAAGAATAAATGATACCATTTAGAGTTGGAGTGGAAGGCTTGTCTTTGTTGAATACTCCATTTCCCTTTCAATCTAAGACTAATCATAGAGATATACTTGAAAACACATTAGTCTTAGTGTTGGTACAAGAAGAATAAGAAATATGTATTTGTACCAAATGAAAGAGACATGATCAAAGGTATATCAATTAGCTATGTGTGCAATGTTTCAATCAAAGTTCTGAGAATCAAGTATATTTAGCTCATTTCTAAGTTTGCTAAAGGCCTTCTCATCTAGTGGCTTGGTAAATATATCGGCTAATTGGTTGTGGGTATTAACATAAGCAATTTCAATACCCCCCTTTTGTTGGTGATCTCTCAGAAAGTGATACCGAATATCTATGTGCTTAGTGCGGCTGTGTTCAATGGGATTATCCGCCATGCGGATTGCACTCTCATTATCACATAGGAGAGGGACTTTGCTCAATTTGTAGCCATAGTCCCTAAGGGTTTGCCTCATCCAAAGTAATTGCGCACAACAATGCCCTACGACAATATACTCGGCTTCGGCGGTGGCAAGAGTTACTGAGTTTTGTTTCTTTGAAGCCCATAACACCAGGGATCTCTCCAGAAACTGACAAGTCCCTGATGTGCACTTCCTATCAATTTTACACCCTGCATAATCGGCATCGGAATATCCAATTAAATCAAATGTAGATCTATTGGGGTACCAAAGCCCAAACTTATGAGTGTAAACTAAATATCTCATGATTTGTTTCACGGCCCTAAGGTGAACATCCTTAGGATTTGCCTAAAACCTTGCACACATACATACAGAAAGCATAATGTCTGGTCGAGATGCACATAAGTAGAGTAAAGAACCTATCATCGACCGGTATACCTTTTGATCTGCGGATTTATCTCCCGTGTCGAGGTCAAGATGCCCATTAGTTCCCATGGGTGTCTTGATGGGTTTGCCATTCTTCATTCCAACCTTCTTAAGTATGTCTTGAATGTACTTAGTTTGGCTGATGAAGGTGCCCTCTTAGAGTTGCTTGATTTGAAATCCTAGGAAATACTTCAACTCCCCCATCATAGACATCTCAAATTTCTGTATCATTATCCTACTAAACTCTTCACAAGATGACTTGTTAGTAGACCTAAATATAATATCATCAACATAAATTTGGCATATAAACAAGTCTTTAGTAATTGTTTTAGTGAAGAGGGTAGGATCGGCTTTTCCGACTTTGAAGCCATTAGTGATAAGAAAGTCTCGTAGGCATTCATACATGCTCTAGGGGCTTGCTTGAGCCCATAAAGCGCCTTTGAAAGCTTATAGACATGGTTAGGATACTCATTATCTTTAAAGCCGGGAGGTTGCTCAACATAGACCTCTTCCTTGATAGGGCCATTGAAGAAGGCACTCTTCACGTCCATTTTATAAAGCTTGAAGCCATGGTAAGTAGCATAGGAAAGTAATATACGAATTGACTCAAGCCTAGCTATGAGTGCATAAGTTTCATCAAAGTCCAAACCTTCAACTTGTGAATAACCTTTGGCTATAAGTCAGGCTTTGTTCCTTGTCACCACACCATGCTCATCTTGCTTGTTGTGGAATACCCAGTTGGTACCTACAACATTTTGGTTAGGATGTGGAACTAAATGCCATACCTCAGTCCTCATGAAGTTGTTGAGCTCCTCTTGCATCGCAACCACCCAATCCGGATCTCTTAGTGCATCCTCTACCCTGTATGGCTCAATAGAGGAAACAAAAGAGTAATGTTCACAAAAATGTGCAACTCGAGATCTAGTGGTTACCCATTTGTGAATATCACCAAGAATGGAGTTGACGGGGTGATCTCTTTGAATTGCTTGGTGGACTCTTCGGTGTGGCGGTCGTTGATCCCTAATTTCTTGGACATCTTCCTTGTCTTCATTGTCTTCATCTCCCTCTTGATCAATGTCCTCTTCTTGAGGTGGCTCATCCTCTTGATCTTCATCATCATCATCTTGAGCCTGATCCTCATCTTGTGCTTATGGAGGCTCTTCGGATTCCTTAGGACACACATCCCCAATGGACATGTTCCTTAGCGCGATGCACGGAGCCTCTTCATCATCTAACTCATCAAGATCAACTTGCTCCACTTGGGAGCCATTAGTCTCGTCAAACACAATGTCACAAGAAACTTCAACTAATCCAGTGGATTTGTTGAAGACTCTATATGCCCTTGTGTTTGAGTCATAACCTAGTAAAAAACCTTCTACTGCTTTAGGAGCAAATTTAGAACTTCTACCTCTCTTAATAAGAATAAAGCATTTGCTCCCAAAAACTCTAAAATATGAAACATTGGGCTTTTTACCAGTGAGGAGTTCATACGATGTTTTCTTGAGGATTCGGTGAAGATATAACCGGTTGATGGAGTAGCAGGCGGTGTTAATTGCCTCTGCCCCAAACCGGTCCGGTGTCTTGTACTCATCAAGCATGGTCCTTGCCATATCCAGTAGAGTTCTATTCTTCCTCTCCACTACACCATTTTATTGAGGTGTTTAGGGAGAAGAGAACTCATGCTTGATGCCCTCCTCTAGAAATCCTTCGATTTGAGAGTTCTTGAACTCCGTCCCATTATCGCTTCTTATCTTTTTGATTCTCAATCCGAACTCATTTTGAGCCCGTCTTAAGAATCTCTTTAAGGTCTCTTGGGTTTGAGATTTTTCCTGCAAAAAGAACACCCAAGTAAAGCGAGAATAATCATCCACAATAACTAGACAGTACTTACTCCCACCGATGCTTATGTAAGCAATCGGGCCGAAAAGGTCCATGTGGAGTAGCTCGAGTGGCCTGTCAGTCATCATTATTTTCTTGTGTGGATGATGGACTCCAACCTGCTTTCCTTCTTGGCATGCGCTACAAATCCTGTCTTTCTCAAAATGAACATTTGTTAGTCCTAAAATATGCTCTCCCTTTAGAAGCTTATGAAGATTCTTCATCCCAACATGAGCAAGTCAGCGATGCCAGAGCCAACCTATGTTAGTCTTAGCAATTAAGCAAGTGTCTAGTTCAGCTTCGTTATCATTAAAATCAACTAAATATAGCTGACCATCTAACACTCCCTTAAATGCTACTGAATTATCACTTCTTCTAAAGATAGTAACACCTACATTAGTAAAAAGTCAGTTGTAGCCCATTTCGCATAATTGAGAAACAGATAGTAAATTGTAATCTAAAGAATATACAAGAAAAACATTAGAAATGGAATGGTCAAAAGATATAGCAATTTTACCCAAAACTTTGACCAAACCTTGATTTCCATCCCCGAAAGTGATAGCTCATTGGGGATCTTCATTTTTCTCATATGAGGAGAACATTCTTTTCTTCCCTGTCATGTGGTTTGTGCATCCGCTATCGATTATCCAACTTGATCCACCGGATGCATAAACCTACAAAACAAATTTAGGCCTTGTTCTTAGGTACCCAAATGGTCTTGGGTCCTTTGACATTAGAAACAAGCACCTTTGGTACCCAAACACAAGTCTTTGGACTCTTGTGTTTGCCCCCAACATATTTGGCAACTACCTTGCCTGATTTGTTAGTTAAAACATAAGAAGCACCAAAAGTCTTAAATGAAATATTATGCTCATTTGATGCATTAGGAATTTTCTTCTTAGACATTTTAACATGAGTGGAATGCTTAGAACTAGAAGCCTCATTTCTATACATAAAAGCATGATGAGAAGTAGTATGAGGTTTCCTAGCTAAATTTTCCTAATCTTATGCTCAAGATAGTTGGCAGGATATAAAATGTAGCCCTCTCTATCCTGAACCATGGGAGCCTTGCCCTTTACAAAATTAGACAATTTCTTAGGGGCATTAAGCTTGACATTGCTTTGGTTCCCTTGTTGGAACCCAATGCCATCCTTAATGCCAGACTGTCTCCCATTATAAAGCATGCTTCTAGCAAATTTAAACTTTTCATTTTCTAGCTCATGCTCAGCAATTTTAGCAGTTAAATTAGCTAAGTGATCATTTTGTTGTTTAATCATAGCAAGGTGATCATCAATAGCTTCAACATTAATATCTCTACATCTAGTGCAAATAGTAACATGCTCAACAGTAGATGTAGAGGCCGGGTTTGCAAACATTCAATTCTTCTATCTTAGCATTTAATTTAGCATTCTCATCTCTGAGACAGGAAATTTATTCATTGCAAGCATTCAATTTTTCAATCTTAGAATTTAACATGGCATTTTCATCTTTAAGACAGAAATTTGATTCATTGCAAATGCTAAGCTCCTTAGATAAATTTTCATTCTTTTCTACTTCTTGAGCATAAGCGTTTTTCAACTTAACAAATTTTTATTTTCCTTAATGAGCAAGTCTCTTGACATTCCAAGAGATCATCCTTCTCCTTAATGGTATCTATTAATTCATTCAATTTTTTTGGTCCATGTTAAGGTTGGCAAAGAGAGAAATTAAATCATCTTCATTATCACTAGAGCTACCCTCATCACTAGATGTGGTATATTTGGGGGTGGCTCTAGAGTGTACCTTCTTCTTTCTGCCGTCCTTAGCCATAAGACATTTGTGGCCGACGTTGAGGAAGAGAAGGCCTTTATTGATGGCGATGTTGGCGGCATCCTCGTCGGAGGAGGAGTCGGTGGAGCTCTCGTCGGAGTCCCATTCCCGCACCATGTGCGCCTCGCCACCCTTCTTCTTGTAGTATTTCTTCTTCTCCATCTTCTTCCCCTTCTTGTCTTCGTCCCTGTCACTTTCACTAGAATATGGACATTTAGCTATAAAGTGATCGGACTTACCACACCGGTAGCACACCCTTTTAGAGCGGGGCTTATAGTCCTTCCCCCTCTTTTGCTTGAGGATTTGGTGAAAGCTCTTGATGATGAGCGTCATCTCCTCGTTGTCGAGCTTGGAGGTGTCGATTGGAAGCCTACTTGGTGTAGACTCCTCCTTTTTTTTCTTCCGTTGCTTTGAATGCAACGGGTTGCACCTCGGGTGTAGAGGTGGCGCTTTGCTCCAAGTTGACAATGTGTTTGGAGTCTTTGATATAAGTTCAAAGCTCACAAACTTGCCAATTACCTCCTCGGGAGACATCTGTTTGTATCTAGGATCTCCACGTATTAATTGAACTTGAGTAGGATTACGAAATACGAGAGATATAATAATAACCTTTACCATTTCATGGTAATCCCATTTTGTGCTCCCGAGGTTGCGCACTTGATTAACCATCATCTTGAACCAGTTGTACATGGCTTGTGGCTCTTCTCCTTTGTTGAGGACGAATTGATTGAGCTCGCCCTCGATCGTCTCGCACGTGGTGATCTTGGTCACCTCACCCCCTTCGTGTGCCGTTTTGACGACGTCCCAAATTTCTTTGGCATTCTTTAACCCTTGCACCTTATTATACTCCTCTCGACATAAAGAGGCGAGGAGTATAGAAGTGGCTTGGGAGTTAAAGTGCCTAATTTGGGCGGCCTCATCCGAGTCATAGTCCTTGTCGCCCACTTGTGGTGCCTGCGCTCCAAACTCAACAATATCCCAAATACTTTCATAGAGTGAGGTTAGATGGTGCCTCATTTTATCACTCCACATGCAATAATCTTCACCATAAAAAATATGGTGGTTTGCCTTGGGGTACCGAAAGTAGAGGAGCGTGTTTAGGAATGCGGGGATAATGAAGTGGCATCTTACTATACTTCTTGCGCTCGTTGGTGCCCCTACGTAAAGGGAAGCCCACGCAAGGGCCAAGCACCTCGATCAAGTAACTCCATAGAGAGCCATGGGCCTTCTCCACATGCAAGTGGTGCTCCGCTTTCGGCTCCTCTCGGACACTCCCTGCCGTCTCCACTATCGAGCTTCCGACCGAAACGCCGCGGGTCTCGTTCCCTCTGGTACACGGTGGCGGCCGTGACACAAACGCGGTTGTCACGGTCTCGCAAGACTCTCGCCCCACTCGGTACAATTACAACAGCTCGCGCAAGAGCCGAGGGGTTGTGTGGTTTTACAAAACTCACTCAACTAACTAGGATTCACCTGGAGCAAGAGCTAAAGCGGTCTAACTAACCTAAGCACTTCGCAAAGCACCTACACTAATCACCGAGTGATTCTATTAAGAACTTGTGTGTTTGAGCTCTTGAAAATGTGCACTATATGCCTTGGTATGTTGCTTGGGCTCCCATACCTTGAAATGGCCGGTTGAGGGTGTATTTATAGCCCCCAACACAATTCTAGCCGTTGGAGAAAAGCTGCTGCTCTCTGCGGCACATCAGACAGTCCGGTGATGCACCGGACAGTGCATTGTTCACTGTCCGGTGCGTCTAGCCGTTGCTCTGACACCACAAACGACCGTTGGCGCGCAGGCTTTTCACACTGGACACTCTAGATGTCACACCGTATAGTCCGGTGGTCTTCTCTCCATAGTGCCACCTGGAACTAGCCATTAGGACTACTATTCCTAGTGCACCAGACAGTCCAGCATGTGGAACCAGACAGTCTGGCGTGCCACCGGACAGTCCAGTGCTCCTCGCATAGACAGTCCACAGGCAACACTTGATTCTTCTCTTGGACTTCACTTGATCTTCATAATGTCTTCTTTTGAGGTGTTGCTTTCCTCAATGTCTTGGTCCAAGTTACTTTAGCATCCTGTGAACTACAAACACAAATACTAGCAAACACATTAGTCCACAGGTTATGTTGATCATCAAACACCAAAATCTATTAAGCCAAATGGCCCGGGGTCCATTTTCCTTACAATCTCCCCCTTTTTGGTGATTGATGAAAACTCAACCAAAGCAAGCAAATATAACAAACATGTGAATGAAAATATGCAATCTACTAGCTAGGATGCATGTTTGTCCCCACAATGTGATATTATGGACTTAAGCCTCCCCCTAACTCCATAATTCACTTACTTCCTATTTTAGACCAAAGAGCCAAAACCACTTGAAGGATCAAAATTTTAAATTGGTGGTGTTTGGTGTTTGAAAACATTTTCATTGCTTTAGTCCCTATAACTTCTCCCCCTTTGGCATCAACCACCGAAAAGGAAGACATTAAAAGCATATAGGAAGCAAATAAGACTTGTCCTCTTAAAGATTAGTCAATTAATATCAATTGAAGCGCTAAAGGATTACTCCCCCTAAGCGAGTGTTTTCCCTTAGAGAGAATTTTCTCCCCCCTTAGAGACGAAGAAATACTCCCCATGACAGAGATCTTCTACTTAGGAAAAAGCATGTGAGAAATGGAGGTGCAAGGCATGATTTGAATAGACTAACTTCCCTTATGCATAGGTAACAAAATATGAGTCAACAATATATGCATTTTGAATATAGAGTAATCTCCCCCTGAAAGTGTGCATACAAGTTTTGAATACTTGTAGGAGACATGCACTTTGATTTGATATCAAGAGGAACAGATTATCCATAATCCGAGCTTTGGCACATATTAGTTAAATGATACTAATTGTAGGATATAAGATTTTAAAGCATTAGTGTCATTTATTTAGGGATGTTAAATAAGCTATTGTGCCGTATTTAATTTAAACATTTTAGACCATGTAGGTTTGCTCAAGATTATGAATTTAGAACGAGCAATCCTACCATGTGATTTACCTAGTATGCATGCATTTGTTAATCTAAAGTAAGTACCAAATGAAATACTAGGCATGGAAGGTAAAACTAGATACAAGAAAATTGATACGCATATCTAAAAATAAGGAATAAAATAAATCTAGTTACCTTAGTCATGGGTGGGGAAATTTGGGTCCAAAATTGTCGGGTACCATAATTAGGGGTACCCTCAACGATCCTAAACACGGCTCGAAAACACCTTCAGAACAAACCATGAAGACTGACAGTTCGGGTCAAAGTCAAGGCTTCGTCTACCAAGGGACGTGATCTCGCCTCGTCCGGGCCCGGCCTCGGGCGAGAACAGTGGTCCCGGACGAATTCATGTCTCGCCCGAGGGTCCCCTCAGGCAGCGAGCGCACCCCCGGCTTAGCCAAAGGCGAGCCTTGTCATGCAAGCGACCTTGGCCAAATCGCCTTACCAGCCGACCGTATTGCATGAGCATTTAATGCTGGGATCGCCTGACACCTTATCCTGACACGTGCGCCTCAGTCGGCAAGGTCGAAGTGACCGCAGTCACTTCGCCCTTTCACTGACCGATCTGACAGAAAAACAGCACCGCCCGCCCTGCTCTGGCTGCTGTGCCAACCACCCGGGCGAAATCGACAATGGTCAAGTTAAGCCTCGGGTGCAATAGGAAGCTCTGCCTCGCCCGACCCTAGAGCTCGGCCTCGGCCTCAGCCTCGGGAGGAGATCTCCGCCTCGCCCGACCCCAGGGCTCGGCCTCGGCCTCGGCCTCGGGAAGAGTCACATCCTCGCCCGACCCTGGGCTTCGGCCCCAGCCTCGACCTCGGAGGAGCCACCGCCTCGCTCGACCTCAGGCTCGGATCGACTGCTCCACAAGGGATACATCATTACCCTACTCCTAGCTAGATCAGGCTACGAAGGAACAAGACCGACGTCCCATCCAACTTACCCCGGTAACAGGCGATGATGGTTTCCTGCATGCGACCATGACGTCGGTGGTTCTCAAGCCCCCTACGGAAGCAAGGAGACGTCAGCAGGATCCATGCAGCGCCAACAGCTGTACTGCTACAGGGCTTAAGGAACTTCTTCGACGGCCATGATACTACCTCTACAGAACTCAAGACGTTCCCCCGACGGCCACGTTATCATCTGTACCGGGCTCAGGGCACTTCCCTGCCAGCCACGATAGCTCCCAGCTACACCCCATTGTACAGCTGGGCATCTCCTTATGTATATAAAAGGGGGTGTCCAGGGCCCCAGGGGGAGAGGGGAGAAAAAAAGAGAGAAAAAAGAACGAACATGCGAGCGTACGAATACACGAACACACGGCAGGAGAGACGAGTAGACGCACGACAAAGGTACGGGAGAAGACGAGCAGGGGCCGGACCCCCCTCTCTCTCGCTCTCGCTCTCTCCTACTCGCGCTCTCTCGCCCTCGCTCTCTCGCAATGCTTGTAACCCATACTACGAGCACCCTGGTGCAGGATAATACAAGGCTCATTCCCCTACTCGTGTTCCATCTCGCACCAACCCATCTGGGCAGGGACACGCAACGACAAATTTACTCGTCGGTCCAGGGACCCCCCGGGTCCGAAACGCCGATAGTTGGCGCGCCAGGTAGGGGCCTGCTGCGTGCTAACGAACACTTTCCCATTGAGTTACAGATGGGTAGACTTCAGCAACCTCTTTAGCCCAGGACGGTGCTCCGCTTTGGGAGTCTCAAGTTCATGTCCCTCGATGGCAGCTACGACATGGTACTCCTCCCTCCGCAGCACGACAACAACGGCAGTCAACGGTTCGCCCAGTGGAGGCGACCTCCACGATGGCACCTCCCCGCGGCGGAAGAGGAACACTCCAGTCGTCCCCGCCACCCTCCTCGCCGGAGGAGATGGAGACGGGGCAACCGTGGCCACGTAGGAGGCGGCACCTTATCGGCTGTCGAACCAGAGCGAGTCAACAATGCCGGCACTCCTCTGGGGGACATGTCGAGTGTTGTCCTCGCGCCTGAGACAACGACGAGCGCCGCTTCCCCGCAACGTGCCAGCCCTAAGCGGACTGACGACGCCAGCACCCTCGCAAAGGACCTACTGGGCGTCACCCTCGTACCTGAGATGACGGTGCGTTCCGTCCCCGACGCGACTTCACCACCGTCCATCGACCAAGAGGTACCGTCTGTATTCCACCCTGTTCCCTTTCGATTTAGTTTTGATCCACCTAGCGACCCCGCTACGGTGAGCGCTTTCGCAAGGGCATATCCAAACCTTCCGGGGTACCATATGTGGTCAACCTGGGACCGATTGACAGCCGTCTCAACCTCCGGACCGTCGGGTTCCGAGGAAGAGGACGACCCCAACTTCGGTTGGGATTTCTCTGGCCTCGGTGATCCCGGTGCCATGCGGGACTTCATGTCCGCATGTGACCACTGCCTCTCCGGTTGCTCTGACGATGGCCACGGACTTGACGACGAGGGTTATGGCCCAAGTCACGAATGTTTCCACATCGATCAGGGAGATCATGACGAAGGCAACCACCTCGGTATGCCGGAGGTTGACGATCCCCCTAGAGCCGCATCTCGTGTTGACATCCCGCGGGAGCTAGCTGTGGTCCCAGTCCCTGCGGGGGGTCGGGACACACAGCTCGAGCAAATCCGCGAGATGCAGGCCAAGGTCGACGAGGAAGCAGGGCGGCTTGTGCAGCTCCGACAGAACATCGAGCAGGAGTGGGTAGGCCGAACACTCGCTGAAGGAGCCCGTCATCGGGCCTAGGACGTCCAGCGCCGCATCGTCGACAATGCCAGGGCAGCGCTGCCCCCGGCCATCAGCGGGTCCGGCCAGGACCTAGCTGCAGCGGCAATGCTACTTCGAACCATGCCGGAGCCATCCACCACCGAGGGACGGCGTATCCAGGGCGAACTCAAGGATCTCCTGGAAGGTGCCGCAGTTCGACGAGCCGAGAGCTCTACCTCCCAAAGGCGAGCTGACCCCTCGGAGCATCACGCGGCGTCGTCCCGATGCATGTGGGAGGCCTCGGTCCATCCCGAGCGGACGCAGGACGAGGCACCTACCACCCGGGATCGCCTCGGCAACGGGCATCTCCATCGCGACCATCGAGCCTGCCTCGAGGAGAAGGTGCGCCGAGGCTACCATCCTAGGCACGGGGGACGCTGCGACAGCGAGGAGGATTGGAGTCCCTCGCCCGAGCCACCGGGTCCGTGAGTCTTCAGCCGGGCCATACGACGAGCGCCGTTCCTCGCCCGTTTCCGAGCCCCGACTACCATTGCCAAGTACTCGGGGGAGACGAGGCCGGAGTTGTGGCTCGCGGACTACCAACTAGCATGCCAGTTGGGAGGGGCAGACGACGACAACCTCATCATCCGCAATCTTCCCCTTTTCCTCTCCGACGCCGCCCGAGCCTGGCTGGAGCACCTGCCTCTTGCGCAGATCTCCGACTGGGACGACCTGGTCAAGGCTTTTGCGGGAAATTTCCAAGGCACGTACGTGCACCCTAGGAACTCATGGGATCTCCGAAGCTGCCGACAGCAGCCAGGGGAGTCCCTCCGAGAGTACATCCGGCAGTTTTCGAAGCAGCGCACCGAGTTGCCCAACATTACCGACTCGGACGTCATCGGAGCTTTCCTCGCCGGCACCACTTGCCGAGACCTGGTGAGCAAACTGGGGCGCAAGTCTCCCACCAAGGCGAGCGAATTGATGGACGTTGCCACCAAGTTCGCCTCGGGTCAGGAGGCGATCGAGGCCATCTTCCAGAAAGACAAGCAGCCTCAGGGGGAGCCGAAGGAAGACGCCCCCGAGGCGTCCGCCTAGCGTGGCGTGAAGAAGAAGGCCAAGAAGAAGGCGCAAGCAAAGCGCAACGCCGCCGATGCGAATCTCGTCGCTGCTGCTGAGCACAGGAACCCTCGGAAGCCTCCTAGAGGGGCCGGCGCGTTCGACAAGATGCTCAAGGACCCGTGCCCCTTTCACCAGGATCCCGTCAAGCACACCCTTGAAGAATGTGTCATGCTCCGGCGCTACTTCCATAAGGCCGGGCCCCCAACGAAATATGGCAAGGGCCAAGGCAACAACAAGAAGGAGGGCGACAAGGAAGAGGAGTTCCCGGAGATCCACAACTGCTTCATGATTTACGGCGGACAGGTGGTGAACGCCTCGGCTTGGCACCGCAAGCAGGAGCACTGGGAGGTCTGCTTGGTAAAGGAGGCAGCGCCAGTCTACTTAGACTGGTCCGACAAGCCTATCACCTTCGACCAAGGCGACCACCCCGACTTTGTGCCGAGCCCAAGGAGGTACCCGCTCGTCGTCGATCCGATCATCGGAAATGTTAGGCTCTCCAAGGTCCTCATGGACGGAGGCAACAGCCTCAACATCATCTACGCCGAGACCCTAGAATTCTTGGGGGTGGATCAGTCCGAGGTCCGGGCCGGTGCGGCACCTTTCCACGGGATTGCACCCGGAAAGTGTATCCTGCCCCTCGCGCGGATTGACTTGCCCGTCTGCTTCGGGACTCCCTCCAACTTCCGAAAGGAAACCCTCACCTTCGAGGTGGTTGGGTTCCGAGGGACCTACCATGCAGTGTTGGGAAGGCCATGCTACGCCAAGTTTATGGCCGTCCCCAACTACACCTACCTCCAGCTCAAGATGCCAGGCCCTAACGGGATCATCACCGTCGGGTCGACGTACCGCCACACATACGAATGCGACGTGGAATGTGTGGAGTACGCTGAGGCCCTCGCCGAGTACGAGGCCCTCATCGCCGACCTGGAACGCCTCTCCAAGGAGGCACCCGACACGAAGCGGCACGCCAGCAACTTCGAACCAGTCAAGGCGGTTAAGTCCGTCTCTCTCAACCCCAGCAACGACGCCAGCAAGAAAGTCCGGATCGGCTCCGAGCTCGACCCCAAATAGGAAGCAGTGCTTGTCGACTTTCTCCACGCAAACGCCGAAGTTTTTGCGTGGAGTCCCTCGGACATGCCAGGCATACCAAGGGATGTCGCCGAGCACTCACTAGACACCAGAGCTGGAGCCCGACCTGTGAAGCAGCCCCTGCGCCGTTTTGACGAAGAAAAACGCAGGGCCATAGGCGAGGAGATCCACAAGCTACTGGCTGCAGGGTTCATCAAAGAGGTATTCCATCCTAAATGGTTAGCTAACCCTGTTCTTGTAAGGAAAAAGGATGGGAAATGGAGGATGTGCGTAGACTACACTGGTCTAAACAAAGCATGCCCGAAGGTTCCCTACCCTTTGCCTCACATCGATCAAATTATGGACTCCACTGCTGGGTGCGAAACCCTGTCATTCCTCGATGCCTACTCAGGCTATCACCAAATCAAGATGAAAGAGTCTGACTAGCTCGTGACTTATTTTATCACACCTTTTGGCATGTATTGTTACACTACAATGCCATTTTGTTTGAAGAATGCAGGCGCCACCTACCAGAGGTGCATGAACCATGTGTTCGGAGAACACATCGGCAGAACGGTCGAGGCTTACGTCGATGACATCGTTGTCAAGGCGAAGAAAGCCTCCGACCTCCTCTCTGACCTTGAAACGACATTCAAGTGTCTGAGAGCGAAAGGCGTGAAACTCAACCCCGAGAAGTGTGTCTTCGGAGTCCCCCGAGGCATGCTCCTAGGGTTCATCGTCTCCGAGCGGGGCATAGAGGCCAACCCGGAGAAAATCGCGGCCATCACCAACATGGGACCAATAAAAGATTTGAAAGGAGTACAGAGGGTCATGGGATGCCTTGCGGCTCTGAGCCATTTCATCTCACGCCTTGGCAAAAAAGGATTGCCCCTGTACCGCCTCTTAAGGAAGGCCGAGCGCTTCACTTGGACCCCCGAGGCCAAGGAAGCCCTCGGAAACTTAAAGGCACTCCTTACAAATGCACCCATCTTGGTGCCCCCCCCGCTGCGGGAGAAGCCCTCTTGATCTACGTAGCCGCAACCACTCAGGTGGTCAGCGCCGCGGTCGTAGTCGAGAGACGAGAAGAAGGGCATGCACTGCTCGTCCAGAGGACACTCTACTTCATCAGCGAAGTGCTATCCGAGACCAAAGGCCGCTACCCGCAGATCCAGAAGCTGCTCTACGCAGTGATTCTGACGCGACGGAAGCTGCGACACTACTTCGAGTCTCATGCGGTTACTGTGGTATCATCCTTCCCCCTGGGAGAGATCATCCAGTCCCGAGAGGCCTCGGGTAGGATAGCAAAATGGGCAGTGGAACTCATGGGCGAAACACTCTCATTCGCCCCTCGGAAGGCCATAAAATTCCAAGTCTTGGCCGACTTCCTCGCTAAGTGGACTGACACCCAGTTACCGACGGCCCCAATCCAACCCGAGCTTTGGACCATGTACTTCGACGGGTCGCTGATGAAAACTGGAGCAGGCGCGGGCTTGCTCTTCGTCTCACCCCTCGGAGAACATGTATGTTATGTACTGCGCCTCCATTTCCCGGCATCAAACAACGTGGCCGAGTATGAAGCCTTGGTTAACGGCCTGCGCATCGCCGTCGAGCTAGGGGTTCGGCGCCTCGACGCTCGTGGTGACTCACAGCTCGTCATTGACCAGGTCATGAAGAACTCCCACTGCCGCGATCGAAAAATGGAGGCCTACTGCGACGAAGTTCGGCGCTTGGAAGACAAGTTCTATGGGCTGGAACTCAACCATGTTGCTCGACGATACAATGAAACCGCAGATGAGTTGGCAAAAATAGCCTCGGGGCGAACCATGTTTCCCCCGAACGTCTTTTCCAAGGATATATATCAGCCATCCGTCCAAGTCGATGACACGCCCGAGCCCGAGGAGGCCTCGGCCCAGCCCGAGGTACCCTCGACCGCCGAGGAGCAGAATGGGGTCACACCGGTCCCGAACTGGCAGACCCCATACCTGGAATATCTCCTCCGAGGAGAGCTGCCCCTCGACAAAGCCGAAGCTCGGCGACTGGCTCGGCGCGCCAAGTCTTTCGTTTTGCTGGGTGATGAAAAGGAGTTGTATCACCACAGCCCCTCGGGCATTCTCCAGCGATGCATATCCATTGCCCGAGGACAAGAGCTGTTACAAGAAATACACTCAGGGGCTTGTGGTCACCATGCAGCACCTTGAGCCCTCGTGGAAAACACTTTCCGACAAGGTTTCTACTGGCCAACTTCAGTGGCCGACACCACTAGGATTGTACGCTCCTGCCGGGGGTGTCAATTCTACGCGCGACAGACGCACCTGCCCGCTCAGGCACTACAGACGATACCTATCACTTGGCCGTTTGCTGTGTGGGGTTTGGACCTCGTTGGTCCCTTGCAGAAGGCACCCAAGGGCTTCATGGACCTGCTGGTCGCCATCGACAAATTCTCCAAGTGGATCGAGGTCCAACCATTAACCAGCATCAGGTCTGAGCAGGCGGTGGTGTTCTTCACCAATATCATCCATCGCTTTGGAGTCCCAAATTCCATCATCATCGATAATGGCACGCAGTTCACCGGGAAAAAGTTCCTGGACTTCTGCGAGGACCACCACATCCGTGTGGACTGGGCCGCCGTAGCTCACCCGATGACAAATGGGCAGGTGGAGCGCGCCAACGGTATGATTTTGCAGGGACTAAAACCGAGGATCTACAACGACCTCAACAAGTTTGGCAAGCGATGGATGAAGGAGCTACCCTCGGTGGTCTGGATTCTGAGGACGACGCCGAGCCGGGCCACAGGCTTCACGCTGTTTTTCCTAGTCTATGCGGCCGAGGCTATCTTACCCATGGACTTGGAATACGGTTCCCCGAGGACAAAGGCGTACGATGACCAAGGTGACTAGACCAGACGAGAAGATTCCTTGGACCAGCTGGAAGAGGCTCGGGACGTGGCCTTACTACACTCGGCGCGGTATCAGCAGTCTCTGCGACGCTACCACGCCTCAAGGGTTCAGCCCCGAGGCTTCCAAGTGGGAGATTTGGTGCTTCGGCTGTGACAAGACGCCCGAGAATGCCGAGAGTTCATCATCGCCAAAGTTCTGAAGCCCGGAACATACAAGCTGGCCAACGATCAAGGCGAGGTCTACAGCAACGCTTGGAACATCGAACAGCTACGTCGCTTCTTCCCTTAAAATGTTTCAAGTCGTTCATGTTCCTCATTTTTCTTTACATACATAAATAAAGTCTAACCGTCAAGGAAGGATCAGTCTTGCCTCGACAAAGCCCGACCCTCCCTCGGGGGCTAGAAGGGGGGAACCCCCTCTGCGTCAAAAATTTTTCTTCGGAAAAGTTTTCTACCAAAACGACTTTCATGCATTTTTCGACTATATCGAGCGAGAGAGCACGTAAATGGCAAGGCCGACCGAGCCGAGGGACTCCTACGCCTCTGGGATACGGATACCTCACTCATCACCTTCCGTGAAATGTAACTCTTGCTCGGATAATGCGATTCTGCTACCGACGAATAAGTCCTAAATGCTCGAAACAAGAGGAAAGAAAACGCAGCTTTATAATCCGAACGATAAATATGTTTAGGCCTCGGTGGCCGCAAAAAACATACACATGCTTCGGACAAACTGTTCCTACAGGAATCAGACATCAGCATGGGGAGGAGCGCCACCCTCGGCGACGTTTCCACCCTTGGCGGAATCTGGCCTGGCCTCAGACGGTGACTCGGGTGAGAGGATCTCCACCTCAAAGGAGGACGCCAGCACCGCACTTGGGCCTGCGACGGCCGCGTCAAGCCTCTGGACCTCGGCTAAGGCAGCCTCATCCTCATCGGGTAAGCAGCACCCCTCGCTGACCCGCTCCAGATCCACGTCATAGTGGGAAGCGAGCACGGCGAAGGCCCGCCTAACGCCGTGATGCAGCGCCCCGCGGAGTCTACCACGCACATGGCCGCCCAAGGCCCGCAGGTGACTCTGGGGGGAGCTACCCGAGGGGACGTCATCGAGGTCGAAGGCCCGGCAAAAGGCCGAGATAGCCCCGGACATGGCCACACGGTCGGCCTCCTTCTGCTCATCCGCCTAGGCAAGCGCCTTGCAATTCTTGATGGACTCGCTGAGAGCCGTCTCCAACCCTGCAGACAGCCAAACAAAATTCTTCAGACACGAGGTGAAGAATGAAGCTAAGTCAAAGATACAAAGCGGGCAACACACACCTTCAGCCCGAGCGGACACCTCGGCTAGCCGCCCTGTAGCCTCAGCCAGCTGACCCTTAAGGGCCTCAGCCCGGCTCGCGGCCTCGGCAGCTCGGCTCCGAGATTGGTCCAGCTCACCGAGGACCTAGCCGAGCTCCAGCCACCGTTGCTGCATCTCCTCGGCCTAGGAAGCCGCCTGCTTCCGGGCCGACGCCGCCTCTGCCGACGCCGCCGCTGCCACCGACTTTAGCTCATCGCAGAGCAGCCGAAGATCCGCCACCTCAGTGCTCTGTTGGGCGAGGCGCTCATTGGCCTCGGCAAGCACGGTCCTCTGGGACCGTAGCGAATCCCAGACGTCTCTCTCGCGGCGAAGGAACAACGACTTGGCGGTGCTCACGTTCACAAGTTCCTGAGGAAGGAAAATAGGGCATTACAAAGGGTGCCCTAGCCACGCAAGGTCTACACCTAAACCCTTACCTGGAAGACCCTGGGAACGTGCCTGGAAAGGGTCTCCACGGCCGACCGAAGTGACCTCATCATGGCCTCGATATACTCGCGGAAGTTATCCCGAGTCCTCTCCTCCAGCTCATCGTCAAGGGAGAGGAGGGGCTCCGGGTCCGTGGTGGCATGGCTCCAGAACCGGAGCGGCCGCCCACACCACTCATCGAGGTTGAGCTGCGCGTGGATAAGGCTGCTGCTCCCCAAGACGGGCCACGGTTCTGCGTGCACCTCGACCAAGGTGTCGGGTCCCCCTACGGCCAGCGCTTCGGGTACTGCCGCAACCAAAGTGTTGGGCCTCTCCTCGGCTAAGGAAGTGGGCCTCCAATCACCGACCTCGGTGACGACGGCTACCCCCTCCTCATGGCCGAGAATGGGGAGGTCAGGGACGACCACGGGCGGCGGCGCCTCAGCCATCCTGATGTCGGCGGCAACGGACGGCTCCACGGGTAAATCAGCAACGGCCCCGGCAGGGTCGGTGCCGGCACCAGCAACAAGTCAGTCGGGCTCGAGGCCGCAGCTACGTCAGTAGCCTCCCCTAGCATGATGACTGCCCCGGCAGAGGGGTCGGCCTGGGAGGCTAGCCCCATAGCAGCTCGTGCTGCCTGGGCCCCCCGCTCGAGGGCGTCTTGTGTGGAAGCCAGCCAACCGACATGGCACACTACAGCACCGGCTGTGGAGGCTAGCCCCGTCTTAAGGGCCTTCCTAGGGGCCAGACCAGCCGAGCCCTACCTCCGCTTGCTGAGAGAAAGAGGGAGAGAGCAAGATCAAGACACACAGGGAAAAAACCAAAACAAAGGTATTCTAAGATACTTACCCGCTCCGAACCAAGGCTAGCCGCGCCTGCGGGGAGGCGCCTCGAGCCCCAGCCCCCGCAGGCGCTACCGAGGGTTGCTCCAACGCCGGCTTCTGCGCCACTTCCACCTCGGACACCCGAGGCACCGAAAGGGCAGCCTGCCCAGGCGTTGTCGCAGCCAGGGGACCAACCTCCTGTATAGCCGGTGCGGGCACTTGCTCCAGGAGGACAGACAGATCAGCCTGACTCCCTGGAGTCGCCCCCCGTCACCTCGGCCAAGGGGTCAAGTACCCCCTCGGCCTGCCTCCACTCCTCGGACTGGGTCCTCGGTGTCCTGGCCCCGGGCTCTGATGGTGCCAGCCCACCAGGAGGCTGGCTCGGCAACCCCTGGCCCAGCCTTGGCTCTGGGCTGAGGCCAAGGCGGGCTGCCATGTCATCGTCCTCGTCACCATCATCATCATCGTCGTCATCATCGTCGTCAGGCGTCTCCGGTGACGGCTCCCTCGGGAGCCCTTCCCTCGCCTGCCTCCAACAAAGCTTCTCCAAGGCATCCCGAGCCCGCATCCGCTCGCGAGCCCGGGCCTTTTTTGCGTCCTTCCTCTCCTTTTCCTTCTCCGCGGCGATTCTCCGCGCGGCTCGGCCTACCGCGTCCTCCGGGACCGGTGGCCGGACAGGTTTATAAATCCTCAACCCTTGGGGACAAAAAATCCCAATAAGTAAGGATCGGAGGCGTGAAGAACTCGGCGCAAAATAGGAAGGATCGGACACTTACTAGGGACACATACCCATGGTCGGGGCGCATCGCGGGCTAGGTAAGGGCCCCAGCATCCTGCTTCCCTACCGTACTTGCTACCCGCTTGAGGAGGTCGTCGGCGGAGAGGGAGGTCGAGGACATCTGCGAGCCCTCCAAATCGACCCCCGGCTTCATCTCTGCGAGCCGCAACGGTCGCTCTGCCAAAGGGAGCACCCTCCGGCGATGGATAGCGGCGACGACCCCCGAAGCGGTAAGGCCCCCATCTCGTAACTTCTGCAAGGCCTGCAGAATAGGCTGGAGCTTCTCCTACTTCTCGCGCGTGTCCCCCCAGTGCCAGTTGACGTCGGCGGTCACCACTCGTTGAGAAAATGGCGGAAGCCTCCCGTCGTCGTTGCGAAGATAAAACCACTGGTTCTGCCACCCCTTGTTCGAAGACACAAGGGAGGCGGGGATGTACTGCTGCGCGTGCCCCGGCCTCAGCTGGAGGGTGCAGCCACCGGCCCGCACCGCCATACGGACCTTCTTTGCCTCCGTTGTCAAGGCAAAGAACTCCGCAGTGAAGAGATGGAGCCACAGATCCCAGTGGGGGTCAATCCCCAAAAAAACCCTCGCAAACCGCCGCGAAGATGGCCGCTTGCGCAATAGAGTTGGGGTTGAGGTTGTGCAGCTCCACCCCGTAGTAGTGCAGGAGCGCCCGCATGAAGCAGCTCGCTAGCACGCCAAACCCTCGCTCGTGGAAGGGGATAAAGCTGACCACGTACCCCATCGGCGGAGTCGGGGCGACCCCACTCCCGGGGGCCATCTACTCCGGCTGCGGGTCACCAGAGAGGGGACACAATAAACCATCGGCGACAAGGGCCTCTAGGTCCCCCACAAAAATAGTCGAGAATGGCCACGGGTCGCGCGGCAAAACAACAGACACCTTGTCAGCCATCGCCGGACAGAAGCGGTGGCGGCGGAAGGGATGAGGTGCGTGGTTTTCTCTCCTCTAGCTACTCTCTTAGGTTGCAGAAACCGAAGCAGAAGGCAAGCACAAACGGCAGGGTGAAGAACCACCGCCGGCCCCTCTTCCGGATATATAAAGGCCCGGACGAGGTTCATTCAAAACTTCACTTGAATCCGCCGCGAAATTCAAACTCAGAGGGGAAACGGTCTTTCTGTTCCTCGAATGGCCCGCGCACGTGCAACAGACGCCCCGCGAATCGCCCATCCCGTCGCATTAACTCCCTGGCAGAGCCAGCAACACTATTGGCAGGCGAAGCAGGCGACGTTTCACCTCTGTCATGATGACCGCGTCAAAAAAGGTGTGCCACGATTTTTAAATGCATATCCTTTTCCGTTTTCTCTCTCTCTCTCTCTTGCCACAGGGACCGAGAAAGGGGATATTTTGAAAGGGATCCTTCCCCGTGAAGGAAACGGGCCCCCGAGCCCTCCTACTGATCAGGGGTTCGAAGGTTGCGCCCTGCGGGGTCTAGCGACCGCCCTAGAGCACCCAGGCCCCCGAGCCCTCCTACTGATCAGGGGTTCAAAGGTTGCGCCCTGCGGGGTCCAACGACCGCCCCAGAGCACTCGGGCCCCCGAGCCCTCCTACTAACCAGGGGTTCGAAGGTAGCGCCCTGTGGGGTCCAGTAACCGCCCCAGAGCACTCGGGCCCCCGAGCCCTCCTACTAATCAGGGGTTCAAAGGTTGCGCCCTGCGGGGTCCAGCAACCGCCCCAGAGCACTCGGGCCCCCGAGCCCTCCTACTGATTAGGGGTTCGAAGGTTGCGCCCTGTGGGGTCCAGCAACCGCCCCAGAGCACTCGGGCTCCGTGCCCATTTCTGATCAGGGGTTCGAAGGCTGGCCCCTCGAAAGGGTTCGACAGCCGCCCCAGAACACGCAGAGTGAGGGATGACCCTGGGTACGTCCGATACATGGACGAGGCTCGGGCTACGCTCCTGAGGTACCCTAGGACATTTCCGAGACCAGCGGGAACGATTTGTAATGCAATCCCACCGGAGGGAGGCACCAAGCCCTCGGACCCTATCGAAATGGGTCCGAGTCCAGCAAATCCCCTGCAGGTACTTTTGGAGCGCACCTCTGGGCCACTAGTCGACCCCTAACGAACGGGGCACGGGCGTCCACTCGGATCACCCGTTAGCAACTCACTGGAAACGCCATGATCGGTGCCCTCCGAGGGTAACGTGGCGCTTTCCCCCCTTCCTCCTTGCGAAAAGGCGACGAAGGGGTGTATGGTAAAAGTCGAGACAGTCCTTGATCACCCTCTCGCTCCGTGCAGAGGCTCAGGGGCTGCCCTCGCACCCGGCTGCGGCCAAAACCGTTGATAGCGTCAACAAACTAGCTCAAAAACTCGGAGCCTGACCATGCACCCGGGCTACGGCCAGGCCGCATGAGGGAACAACCAGGCCGACCGAGGCATTACAGCACGAATTAAGACCTTAGAGGAGTCAAACCACTCCTCCGAGGCCTCGGGGGCTACACCCGATGGGTGCACTCGTGCGCACCCACCGAAACAAAACATAACCGAGAAAGGCTAGTCCCCTCGCAAAAATCCAGCAGAACCTCCAAGCGAGTGCCAACACTCCCTTCGAGGCTCGGGGGCTACTATCGGGTACCATAATTAGGGGTACCCTCAACGATCCTAAACACGGCTCGAAAACACCTTCAGAACAAACCGTGAAGACTGACAGTTTGGGTCAAAGTCAAGGCTTCGTCTACCAAGGGACGCGATCTCGCCTCGTCCGAGCCCGGCCTCGGGCGAGAACAGTGGTCCCGGATGAATTCACGTCTCACCCGAGGGTCCCCTCAGTCAGCGAGCGCACCCCTAGCTTAGCCAAAGGCGAGCCTTGTCATGCAAGCGACCTTGGCCAAATCGCCTTACCAGCCGACCGTATTGCATGAGCATTTAATGCTGGGATCGCCTGACACCTTATCCTGACACGCGTGCCTCGGTCGGCAAGGTCGAAGTGACCGCAGTCACTTCGCCCTTTCACTGAGCTATCTGACAGAAAAACAGCGCCGCCTGCCCTGCTCCGGCTGCTGTGCCAACCACCTGGGCGAAACCGACAATGGTCAAGTTAAGCCTCGGGTGCAACAGGAAGCTCCGCCTCGCCCGACCCTAGGGCTCGGCCTCGGCCTCGGCCTCGGGAGGAGATCTCCGCCTCGCCCGAGCCCAGGGCTCGGCCTTGGCCTCAGCCTCGGGAAGAGTCACATCCTCGCCCGACCCTGGGCCTCAGCCCCAGCCTCAGCCTCGGAGGAGCCGCCGCCTCGCCCGACCCTGGTCAGGATAATACAAGGCTCATTCCCCCACTTGTGTTCTATCTCGCACCAACCCATCTGGGCAGGGACACGTAGCGACAAATTTACTCGTCGGTCCAGGGACCCTCCGGGTCCGAAACGCCGACAAAAATATTTACTAACCCACTTGGCAATAAACTTGACCCAATATGATGTATCCCATGATATACATCCAAACTTTGCCAAGTCTCCAAAATCCTCGTAGTCCTTTAGACTACTTACTTCCCTTTCAGGATCCAAACCTTCTTGGTGCGTTTCATGGTTGAAATTATTTCCTTTGGCACCCAGATGCGTTTGGCCCCTTTCCTTTGTTGGCTTGCTTGCTGGCCTTGATTGCTATCACCTTTCCATTCTTTTTCTTCTTGATCAAATATGGTGTAGCAGCCTTTTTGTCCACCTTTTTGATATAGGTGTTGGAGATTTTGCTTGTTGGCTTTTGCTTGAGCTTTTGCTTTTGCTTATCCCCGGTCTTCGCCTTGCATTGGAAAGACTTGTGGCCTTCTTTGTGACATAGCCTACAAATCACGGTTTCACCCTCCATAGGCTTGTTCACTCCTGCAGTGGTGTTGTCCTGTGAAGGTTGGATTTGTTTGGATTTGCCTTTCTTTTCATACAAAGCCTTGCCAAGGCGAGCTACTTCTTGCATTAATTGCTCATTTTCCTTTGCAACCTCATTCGAACATGTTTCTACAACAATATTCTTAACAAGAACTTGGTTGTAGGGGTTAGAATCATTAATTAAATCAGAGAAAGAAGTAGAAGCATCCTTTTTAATAATTTCAGGAATTTCCACTAAAGATGCTCCTGGGGTGTTACCAATGTTCTCTAGCTTTGTAGTTAGCTTATTATTGTGTATGCTAAGAATTTCCATTTTTCCTAGCAAATTTTAAATAGCTCCTTGGGAGCTAGCTAACTTAGCCTTGAGTTTTTCATTCTTTTTAACAAGGCTATCATCGGTAGCAGTGGATGGAGCACTAGACTCTAATAGCTCAATTTTAGTTGATAGCTTACTATTTAAGTTTGTAAAAGTTTCAAATTTTTCTAGTAAACTTTTATAACCATTTTGAGAGCTAATCAACTTATTTTTCAAAGTTTTAAGTTGAGCTTTTTGTTTAGTGCAAACATCCTGGAAGAATTTAACGGCTTCCGCAAGCTCATCTACGGAGGGCTTTCCCTCACCTTCATCATCACTACTACTTTCATCACTAGTGGATGGAATGCTCATTTTACCTCTTGCCATAAGGCATTTGCATGATGATCGTGATGAGCGTGATGAGGACCGGTGGTTGCGCGTCCTTGGAGGTTCATCTTCGCTTGAAGAATCATCCCAAGTTTTGACACTTGTTAGCGCCTTGCCTTTGCTCCTCTCCTTTTTGGGTTCGGCCATAGTTGGACAATTGTCCCTGAAGTGGCCCTTCTCCTCGCATGCGAATCATCCTCTCTTTCTTTGCTTTTTCCTGTCAATGTTAAAGAGAAGATCCTCTACCTGTAGGGGCACACCCATTAGATTAATCTTGCGGATCATCCCCATTACCTTTCTGACGCGTCAGATTGTTTCTTCGTCCTCGAAGGATGATGTTGATGGTTGATTATCTCCTTCGTCATCACTTTCTTCTTCTTCGTCTTCTTCACTTGAGGAACTTGGAGTGGTAGCCTTCTTTTTACCCTTCCTTTCATCACATGCAAAAGCATATGGCCTTGAGGAAGTTGGCTCCTCTCCTCGACACATTTTTCACGACATTTCAAAGGCCGTGATTTTCCCAATCACAATGGTCAGGGTCATTGTACTCAAGTCCTCCATGTTGTGAAGAATCGTGATGATGCCCCCGTATCTTTGTTATGGTAGCAGGGAGATAATCTTCCTCACAATGTCCGCATCACCTAGCTTATTAATGCCAATAGAATTGAGCTCATTAATAATTAGATTCAAACGAGAATACATATCTCTAACAAGCTCATTTTCTTTCATAGCAAAAGAATTATACTCATTTAAGACTAGGCAATGTTTTTGCTCACGGACATTTGATGTGCCGTCATGGAGCTCATGCAATTTTAGCCAAATCTCATTAGTAGTTTTCAGTGTAAACACTTGATTAAAAATATCCAAGCTAAGAGATTCATGCAAGCAATTTTTGGCTCTAGCATTTAAGTGAATTTCTTTTTCCTCACTCGTGGAGGGTTTCTCGAGATTTTTGAGTGGTTTCATCCCGTCACGAGTGACTCTCCAAACACCTAGATCAACGACCTCTAGGTAACAAACCATTCTAGCACTATAATATAGGAAGTTAGTGCAGTCAAAGTGTGGTGGCCTATGGGTATCCATCCCTTCCTCTAAAAAACGTCGCCTCTTTTAGCGGTGAAGCTAAAGTGTTTCAAATGAGCCAATCTAGGCTCCGATACCACTTGTAGGAAATGGGTGATGCCTAAGAGAGGGGGGTGAATTAGGACTTCTAAAACTTTTACTAAACTAGGCCACAAATAAATCCCTAGAGCAAAACCTATGCAAATAATCAAACTAGAATGTGCAAACTAGGTTTTGTCTAAGTGTTGCTACATCTACCGCAATGGCTAAGTTTCAATCTACACTATATAAGTATAAAGACAAGATTGAAACTTAAATGCTTAATATAAATGCGGAAGCTTAAAGAGCAAGGTAGAGATACAAACTCTCGTGGATGACGTCGGTATTTTTACCGAGGTATCTGGAACCGCGCAAGGTCCCGACTAATCCTCGTTGGTGCCCCTACGCAAAGGGAAGCCCACGCGAGGGCCAAGCACCTCGATCGAGTAACTCCATAAAGAGCCGCAGGCCTTCTCCACGCGCAAGTGGTGCTCCGCTTTCGGCTCCTCTAGGACGCTCCCCGCTGTCTCCACTATCAGGCTTCTGGCCAAAACGTCACGGGTCTCGTTCCCTCCGGTACACGGTGGTGGCCGTGACACAAACGCGGTTGTCACAGTCTTGCAAGACTCTCGCCCCACTCGGTACAATTACAACAGCTCGCGCAAGAGCCGAGGGGTTGTGTGGTTTTACAAAACTCACTCAACTAACTAGGATTCACCTAGAGCAAGCGCTAAAGCAGTCTAACTAACCTAAGCACTTCGCAAAGCACCGCTAATCACCGAGTGATTCTATTAAGCACTTGGGTGTTTGAGCTCTTGGAAACGTGCACTATATGCCTTAGTATGTTGCTTGGGCTCCCACACCTTGAAATGGCCAGTTGGGGTGTATTTATAGCCCCCAACACAATTCTAGCTATTGGAGAAAAGCTGCTACTCTCTGCGGCACGCCGGACAGTCCGGTGGTGCACCGGACAGTGCGCTGTTCACTGTCCGGTGCGCCTAGCCGTTGCTCTAACACCGCAGACGACCGTTGGCGCGTAGGCTTTTCATACCAGACACTCCAGATGTCACACCGGACAGTCTAGTGGTCTTCTCTCCATGGTGCCACCTAGAACTAGCCGTTAGGGCTACTGTTCCTGGTGCACCGGACAGTCCAGCATGTGGCACCGGACAGTCCGGTGCTCCTCGCACAGACAGTCCACAGGCAACACTTGATTCTTCTCTTGGACTTCACTTGATCTTCATAATGTCTTCTTTTGAGGTGTTGCTTTCCTCAATGTCTTGGTCCAAGTTACTTTAGCATCCTATGAACTACAAACACAAACACTAGCAAACACATTAGTCCATAGGTTATGTTGATCATCAAACACCAAAATCTATTAAGCCAAATGGCCTAGGGTCCATTTTCCTTACAGGGCCCCGGCAGACGAGGTGCGGGGGGCCTGTACCCCGGAAGACGCCTGGGTACCGGTGGTGGCACTGTAGAGTGTCGAGGCCGGCGTGTGAGCCTCGTGCGCCATGGTGACCTCCTCGAGGAGAAGCTCATTCCGCACCACATAGAAGGTGGGGAAAGGCACGACCCTCTTGATGAGAGCCTTCAGGTGACCGTAGCGGGGGCTGAGGCCCCGCAGGAGGTTCAGCACCAAGGTGTGGTCCGCCACCGGCTCACCGAGATCACGGAGGGTGTCCGCTAGGCACTTCATCTGGCGGTAGTACTCCCCCACGTCGAGATCCCCTTGGGAGAACTGGTGGAACTGGGCGTAGAGGTGAAGAGCTCGAGCGTCCTAGTTCCCGAGGAACTGTTCCTCGAGGGCGAGCCACGCCTGACGGCCCATGTCCGCCTGGTCACGGATAGGGGTGGAAATTTGGCTCGGGCTCGACGAGCCGGCTCGGGCTCGACGAGCCGGCTCGGGCTCGGTGAGGCTCGGCTCGGCTCGAGCCGGCTCGCGAGCCAAAACGAGCCCGAGCCGAGCCTGATTTTGTAGCTCGCCAGAACTGCGAGCCGAGCCGAGCCGGCTCGGTCCAGCTCGTGAGCCGGCTCGCGAGCCGAGCTAACAACGTCAAGTATACTATTATACCATATTATTGTTATGTTTTGAACTATTTTATTGAATTTCTTGAACTTGATATGTGATACACTTATATTGTAGTCTAAAAATATATTATACATAATTTTTTTATCTTATATATAATAAAAATATATAATTTATACTCTAAACGTGATTTAGTGTGAGGCTCGCGAGCTGGCTCGAGCCGGCTCGCGAGCCGTTACCGAGCCGAGCCGAGCCTCTAGGTCGGGCTCGCAAAATGACCGAGCCGAGCCTGGCTCGGCTCGCAGCTGCACCGAGCCACGTCGAGCCGAGCCGAGCCGAGCTCGGCTCGGCTCGTTTCCAGCCCTAGTCACAGATGATGTCCTGGAGCTCGACGATGATAGTTTCGTGGAGCCAGGAGAGCACCACGGTGTCCATCAGGGACCAGGCCGAGGATGGCGGGGTGGCGATGTTGTCAAGGACATGGTTGTCAAGGGCGTAGCGCCGTAGGGTGAGGAGGACCTGCCCTCTCCAGAGAGGGTAGTGTGAGGATGCCGGGTCCAGGACGATGGACACAAGGGACCGAATGTTGTGAAGTCCAGCGGCCTGCGCATGGAGGGCGGCGATGTGGTCGGCGTCGAGTCCAGTGACAAGAGGTGCCTCAGGAGTCGGGGGGTTGCCGGGGTGTCCGTAGGGTGTGAAAGGGAAATTGGGCTAACTATTTCCTATAATTAATTTTGGTGGTTGATGACCAATGCAAACACGTGGACTAACTAGTTTGTCTAGAATTCATGTATTACAGGTGCATAAGGTTCAACACAAAACAAGAAAGAAATCAAGTTAGGGACACAATTTAAATGGAGCAAAAGAACTTGAGTGTGCTGAAGAATGGTGCACCGGACTGTCCGGTGCACCACTGGACAGTGTCCGGTGCACCAGGCCGAACAACTCTCAACCAAGCACTCTCGAGAATTCCAGGGCGCGCTCCGCTATAATTCACCGGACTGTCTGGTGAGCCAGCGGAGCAACGGCTACCTGCGCCAATGGTCGACTCTGCAAATTGCTACATTGGTGAACAGTGTCGCGTAGAAGACAGAGGGGCACCAGACTGTCCGGTGCCGCAAGAGGACAAAACCTCCAACGGTCAACCAGCTCCAGACCCTAACAGTTGGCCAACGTGGCGGTGCATCGGATAGCGCACAATACCTGTCCGGTGGCGCACCGGATTGTCTGGTGCGCCCATCGCCAGCAGCCTTGACCAAACGGCTACTTGGTGGTTGGGGCTATAAATACCCCCCAACCAACACATCCTTTGACATCCAAGCATTTTGAATATTGCATTCAATACAAGAGCAAAAGACTCCACTCCAAGACACAATCAAAGCGTTCGATCCACTCAAAGTCCCTGAATCAACTCTAGTGCATTAGGACTTGTGAGAGGATCTCTTGTGTTCTTTTGTTGCTCTTGTCGCTTGGTTTGGCCTTTTTCTTTTCCATTCTTATTCTCAAGTGCTTTGTAAGCGAGGCAAGAGACACCAAGTGTGTGGTGACCCTTGCGGGGTCTAAGTGACCCGTGAGATTAAGGAAGAAGGCTCACTCGGTCTAAGTGACCGTTTGAGAGAGGGAAAGGGTTGAAATAGACCCGGTCTTTGTGACGTCCTCAATGGGGACTAGGTTCTTTGGAACCAAACCTCGGTAAAACAAATCACCATGTCTACTCGCCTTATTTCTTGTTTGATTTGTTTTTCCCTCTCTTCGGACTTGAATTTAATTCTAACGCTAACCCCAACTTGTAGTGCGTGTTTAAAGTTATAAATTTTAGGTTTCGCCTATTCACCCCCTCTAGGCAACTTTCAATTGGTATCAGAGCCAATGCTTCATTAAGAGTCTAACCAACTCGAAGTGATGTCTAGAGATCACGCCAAGAGGGAGATGATGACCGGCGACAAGCCCGCAAGCTCGGGGAGGACTCTCTCAAGGGAGTTCGGCAACAAACACAAGGAGGAATCCTCTTCCTCCATCAAGTCCCATCAGAGAGGTGACAAGAAGAAGAAGATGAAGAAAGTGGTCTACTATGAGACCGACTCTTCGTCACCCTCCACCTCCAGCTCTGAGTCGTCGACTACTTCTAAGCGCCATGAGCACAAGAAGTATAGTAAGATGCCCCTATGCTATCCCCGTATTTCAAAGCGAATTCCATTACTTTCCGTTCCCCTAGGCAAACCACCATATTTTGATGGTGAGGACTATTGTATGTGGAGTGATAAAATGAGGCACCATCTAACCTCACTCCACGAAAGTATTTGGGACATTGTTGAGTATGGAGCGCAGTTACCAAAGGTGGGGGACAAAGACTACGACTCGGACGAGGTCACCCAAATATGACACTTTAACTCCCAAGCAACTTCTATACTCCTCTCCTCTTTATGTCGAGAGGAGTATAATAAGGTGCAAGGGTTAAAGAGTGTCAAAGAAATTTGGGACGTCCTAAAGACCGCGCACGAGGGAGACGAGGTGACCAAGATCACCAAGCGCGAAACAATCGAGGGCGAACTCGGTCGATTCGTCCTCAACAAAGGAGAAGAGCCAAAAGAAATGTACAACCGGCTAAAGACTATGGTGAACCAAGTGCGCAACCTCATGAGCACCAAATGGGATGGCCATGAAATGGTCAAGGTTATTCTAAGATCCCTTGTTTTTCGCAATCCTACTCAAGTACAATTAATTTGTGGGGATCCTAGATATAAACTAATGTCTCCCGAGGAAGTCATTGGCAAGTTTGTGAGCTTTGAACTTATGATCGAAGACTCCAAACACATTGTCAACTTGGAGCAAGGCGCCACCTCCACACCCGAGGTGCAACCCGTCGCATTCAAAGCGACAGAAGAAAAGAAGGAGGAGTCTACACCAAGTAGGCTTCCAATCGACGCCTCTAAGCTCGTCAATGAGGAAATGACGCTCATCATCAAGAGCTTCCGTCAAATCCTCAAGCAAAAGAGGGGGAAAGATTACAAACCCTGCTCCAAAAGGTATGCTACAAATGTGGTAAGCCCGGTCATTTCATAGCTAAATGTCCAATTTCTAGTGGAAGTGACAGGGATGAAGACAAGAAAGGGAAGAAGAAGAAATACTACAAGAAGAAGGATGGTAATGCCCACATATGCCGGGAATGGGACTCCGACGAGAGCTCCACCGGCTGCTCATCCGACGAGGACGTCGCCAACATCGCCGTAAACAAGGGCCTCCTCTTCCCCAACGTCGGCCACAAGTGTCTAATGGCTAAGGACGACAAAAAGAAGAAGGTACACTCTAGAGCCACCCCCAAATATACAATATCTAGTGATGAGGGTAGCTCTAGTGATGATGAAGATAATCTAATGTCTCTTTTTGCCAACCTTAGCATGGACCAAAAGAAAAAAATTAAATGAATTAATAGAAGCTATTAATGAGAAGGATGAACTCTTGGAAAACCAAGAGGACTTCCTCATTAAAGAAAACAAAAAAATATGTTAAATTAAAAAATGCTTATGCTTAGGAAGTAGAAAAATGTGGAAATTTGTCTAAGGAGCTTAGCATTTGTCATGATTCAATTTCTAGCCTTAGAACTGAAAATGCTAGTTTAGTTTCTAAGGTTAAAGAATTAAATGTTTGCAATGATACAATTTAATGTCTTAGAGATGAGAATGCCATTTTAAATGCTAAGATATAAGAATTAAATACTTGCAAACCCTCTACATCTACTGTCGAACATGTTGCTATTTGTACTAGATGTAGAGATGTTAATGTTGATGCTATAAATGATCACCTCGCCATGATTAATAAACAAAATGATCACATAGCTCAATTAAATGCTAAAATTAATGATCATGAACTTGAAAATGAAAAGTTTAAATTTGCTAGAAGCATGCTTTATAATGGGAGACGCCCTAGCATTAAGGATGGCATTGGTTTCCAATAGGGAGCAATGGCAAGCTTAATGCCCCTAAAAGATTATCTAATTTTGTTAAGGGTAAGGCTCCCATGGTTCAAGATATTCTAGATCCTGGGATTTCTTACCATCAAGTGAGAAAAAAGCCTCGATTTCTGGAATTCCTTATTTCTATCTCATGCAAAAGAAGAGGATCCAAGGCAAAGACGAGAACAATAAAAGGAACAAGTCCTTTTAGGAGGAATAGTGGGTCTTCTTAATCCTCTATTGGGCACAAGAAAAAAGGCTTTTTTGCCTTTTTCTTGTGTCGATTCTTCTTGTATCGAAGTAAGAATCATTTTTCTTCTTACTTCTTTTGTCAAAGATTACTATTTATTCTTTATTCGGGTCTGTCTTTTGGACTTCCTTTGCTTAGGTTCGGGCGCAGAACTGGACAAACAGAGGGAAAGAAAGTATGGCGGGGGACACATTTCTTGTGAGCAAATAGAATTGATTTACTTTTTTAATTAAGTTCAACTTTGAACTTACAGAAATTTTGTAAAAAAAATCTATACCCTCCCATGGAAGGGTGGTTTTGATTTTTAGGCTAGTTGAGTAGTTTTGATTAAGGTTTTATTAGTTTATTGCTCTAAACTAAATCAACGATTTGCAGGATATTTCCTTCATGGAATAAAATACTGGATCCTCTCCCCTCTTTCTTGTTGCTTCATAAGAGTGAATCCATTTTATGGGCGAAAGGCGAGGGCTTTAAATCGACTGATGGATTGCTTCACTCACTAACATCATTAACAAACAAAAGAATAAATAGAGGGATTCCAACCATCAGAGCAAAGGTTTTCTCTTTGTTATTTTTACAAATAGAAATAGGTAACCAATTTCTAGATCATGGAACAAAACCGTGTTATAACAATAAGAATTCCGCGGGCCCTTTCCGCTCTAATCAGATAAAGGGGAGTAAGGACCTGCTAAGTTCCTACTTTTTCGTGTTTACAATCTGGATCCTCCGATTACTATAGACTACATTTTATACCCTGCAAACTATCCTGAGCACAAAATTAGGAAGATTGATGCTAGAAAATCTCATAATGTTTCACATCATGCATTTATGTACAAAAATGAGGCTTCTAGCTCTAGGCATACCACACATGTTAAAATGCCTAGAAAGAAAATTCCAGTTGCATCAAATAAACATAATGTTTCATTTAAGACTTTTGATGCATCTTATGTGCTTACTAACAAATCAGGCAAAATAGTTGCCAAATATGTTAGGGGCAAACACAAGAGCTCCAAAACTTGTGTTTGGGTACCCAAGGTGCTTGTTTCTAACGTTAAAAGACCCAAGACTATTTGGGTACCTAAAAACAAGGCCTAAATCTGTTTTGTAGGTTTATGCATCCGATGGTTCAAGTTGGATAATCAATAGCGGGTCCACAAACCATATGACAGGGGAGAAGAGAATGTTCTCCTCCTATGAGAAAAATGAAGATCCCCAATGAGCTATCACATTCGGGGATGGAAATCAAGGATTGGTCAAAGATTTGGGTAAAATTGCTATATCACCTGACTATTCTATTTCCATTGTTTTTCTTGTAGACTCTTTAGATTACAATTTGCTTTCCATCTCTCAATTATGCAAAATAGGCTACAACTGTCTATTTACTGATGTAAGTGTTACTGTCTTTAGAAGGAGTGATGATTCAGTAGCATTTAAGGGAGTTGATTTTAATGATAACAAAGCTGAACTTGACACTTGTTTAATTGCTAAGACTAATATGGGCTGGCTCTAGCATCGCCGACTTGCCCATGTTGGAATGAAGAATCTTCACAAACTTCTAAAGGGAGAACACATTTTAGGACTAACAAATGTTCATTTTGAGAAAGATAGAGTTTGTAGCGCATGCCAAGCAGGAAAGCAAGTTGGCACTCACCATCCACACAAGAACATAATGACAACGGATAGGCCGCTCGAGCTACTTCACATGGATCTATTCGGCCCGATAGCTTACATAAGCATCGGTGGGAGTAAGTACTATCTAGTAATTGTGGACGATTATTCTCGCTTCACTTGGGTGTTCTTTTTGCAGGAAAAATCACAAACCCAAGAGAGTTTAAAAGGATTCTTGAGATGAGCTCAAAATGAGTTCAGATTAAGGATAAAAAAGATAAGAAGCGACAATAGGACGGAGTTCAAGAATTCACAAATAGAAGGATTTCTTGAGGATGAGGGAATCAAGCATGAGTTCTCTTCTCCCTACTGAAGCGTCCCGGTCCTCTGGGACTCAAATGTGATACAATTACTAGTCCCAGGAGGCTAGTAAACACATTTATACATCATATAGTTCCAGATCTGCTTAAACGAGACAAACCTATAAAGGTGGTGATCAACTTTAAGAGTTGGTCCACAACTCGGGACATATCATCAGAGTGGGGCTGAAGCAGCCCGATATACGCAGCGAAGCAAATCAGCGGTCCAACAGCCACAGGCAAGGTTGGGAACAGTCGTAACTCTTACCCGATCTCTTTTTCTAAAAAACAACAAATAAGCAAGGGTGAGTACAGACGTACTCAGCAGCCCACCTTCACCCGCGGAATGGGGAAATCAGATATAATGCATGGAATATGTGGAGCTCAGGATATTTTGTAGAAACAGCAATATTTTATACAGGGTTGTTTTGTAAAACATTTTGTATTTTTCAAAGCGCATCCTCTCCCAAAGGAGCAGGAAGTTTTTCAATATAGAATAAAATCCCCTGGACTAAACCATCCAGGTATCTCAGCAGTTTCCCATTGGTTTTCATTTTCAACAACAGCTACTGGACTTCCCGTCCACCATAGCTCACGACTCAACCACCGGACCTTTTAAAAACCACTTTTCTCAAACACACCTCTTTTTTGAAAAAAACACTAATTGCCATACCACACCAGACTCGTCCATTCCTGTGGACACAGACTATTCTAATAGGTTTGATCTCTGGCAAAGGTGTACACTTTACCCACTAGTCCGGCTCTGCGATCTCATAGCTAGTGAGATCCGAATCCGAATCTCTTTCTTTTCTCGCACGTCCTAACCTTAACGGTTATACCAGAAGGAGTCAGGCCACCGCCATGCCCAAACCGGACAAAACATTCCCCTCCTTATCCTCCCGGTGCTCCCCAGCCTTCATAACCCTAGGGTTGGACCGTACGGGTTCAGATTGAGTGACTGCCCATACAGTCTCGAGTGGTTGTACTTATCATGAGTACAGATAGTGAAAGATGACAAACCGGTCCTTATACGAGGGGACAATCCTTCTGCTCACGCCTAAACCAGCTGAGCCATCACCTTAGGCCCTCCCCCAAACCAGGGAGTCCATGATCATTCCTACTCAAAGGTGATAAGGGTGAAAACCCTTCATCATACACATTTTGAAAACATTTTCTTTTGAAAACTCACACCTTTCCTCAAATCATTTGTAACAAATATATCAGGGATTGATTGCGGCAAGCGGCTAGGTGGCCATAATAACTTGTCTCAAAATCATATCATGCATAAAATAACAGGCTGAGGGTTGTGGTTGAAAAATCATAGGTAATTTATGCATCAAAGGGATCCAGTGAGCTTGCCGTGCTTATCCGGCGAAGGGGGAAGAGGAGCTCGCGGAACTGGCTTCTAGCTCCACTGCCTGGCGTATACTTGCAGATCTAGCCTCCACGAGACGGCACGAACGCTCCGATAACTACGCAACATGAACAAGCAAACATACAAACCAACAAGTATACCAACAAATATTTAGTATAGTGGTCAGAATAGCGATATATGGATGGGTCGAGTCTTGAGTAGAATCTGAGTCATGTGGTGTGGTGATATTACTGGTGGTGGAGCGGAGGTGCTTACCAGGAGGGTGGACTGGAGGCGAAGCGACACTATGCGTGTAGCCGGTAGAGTAGAGTAACTGAGTGGGTGGGGTGTTTGCCTTGGCTGAGGGTGTTGAGTGTGTGGAGAGGGAGAGGGTAGCTAGGTGTATTTATAGCTAGGTGTATGTGGTGTAGCACAGTGAAGTTCACTGTTGGTGAGAATAGTGACGAATGAATCGTCTGACTTAGTATGAACAGGAGAGTTATAGGCAGAATATGGGACAAGAGTATTTTGGGAGTTTTCTGGAACATGAACCATGCTTAAGGGATGAAATGGTTGGATAGGGAATAATTCAATAAGAATTTAGAAACAAGAATTATTGGAATCTGAGTTTGGAAGCCTGGTTTGAAGGAATCTAAAAGTTAAGCATGCTCAACTTGGAGAAACTTAGGATGGGTGGCTAGATGGGAAGTTCCCTACTGGAAGGAAAATCACAGTCACCGGAGTTTGTATGACTGGAATATGGGTCTGGCTGGTCTTAAGTGGACTGGACAACATGATGGATGAGTAGTTGAAATTTGGGGGTGATCGGATGAATGATGAATAGTAACGATAAATAGTAACGATGAATAGTAATGGTGAATAGTAATGGTGAATAGTAATGGTGAATAGTGATGTGAATAGTTCATATGAACGAACGACGAACGATGAATAGTGGCTATGAACGAACGATGAACGATGAATAGGAACTATGAACGAACAGACGAACGATGAATATGAACTATGAACGAACGATGAACGATGAATAGGAACTATGAACGAACGATGAACGATCAAATGATCAAACGAACGATCGGAATTTCGGCAGCATAACGGCAGGACAAAGATTATCTGGAAGAACGATGAACAGGGGCTATGAACGAACGATGAACGATGAATAGGAACTATGAACGAACGGACGAACGATCGAATGATCGAACGAACGAACGATCGGAATTTTGGCAGCATAACAGCAGGACAAAGATGATTTGGACAAACGAAGGGACGAACGATCGAACGATCGGACGAACGAACCATGAACGATCGGACGAACGATCGAACGATCGGACGAACGAATGAACAAACTAAGAACAGGGGGACGAACGATCGAAGAACGACCGAACGATCCTTGTGCTAGTGTGTGCTTGTGTGGAACATGGAGTGGGTGTGTGTGGGGGGGGGGGGAAGAGAGTTGCCATGAAATGGCTTGGGGTGGGATGAGAGGAGGCCCTTGCCCCTCTATTTATAGCCATGGTGGGGGGATTAGGGGGAGGGATGAGAGGATTAGTGGGAGGATGAGAGGATTAGTGGGAGATTAGCATGAATTTGTCTTATATGAGTTTAATTAGCTTGTAGAGCTCACCGTATGACACCGGAGGCATACGTATACGTATGAGCATGAGAAAAGTTTTGAAGAAAATATTTGTACGGACTTGAAAAATGATTCTGAAGGTATTTCTGAGGAGGAAAATTTCTGGAGAATTATCGGTGGAATATTTGGGCAGTATTTCTGGAAAGAACTTGAAGGGGATTACTGGGGAAATATCTGGGCAGTATTTCTGGAAAGAATTCGAGGGGGATCACTGGGGAAATATTTGTAGGATATTTTGAGGAGGATTTTGGAGAGAATATAGACCACTATAATTTATTTGTTGATATCAACTCACAAACAAACATTTTGAAATGATATTTGAAATTCATTTTGAATTTAGAGCGAGTTTGAGAAAATATCAAGATTTGAATTTTTGGGATGCTACACCTACACACCTCAACAAAATGGTGTAGTGGAGAGGAAGAATAGAACTCTACTGGGCATGGCAAGAACCATGCTTGATGAGTACAAGACTCCGGACCGGTTTTGGGCGGAAGCAATCAACACTGCTTGCTACTCTATCAACCGGCTCTACCTTCATCGAATCCTCAAGAAGACATCATATGAACTCCTAACCGGTAAAAGCCCAATGTTTGATATTTTAGAGTCTTTGGGAGTAAATGCTTTATTCTTGTTAAGAGAGGTAGAAAATCTAAATTTGCTCCTAAAGCTGTAGAAGGCTTTTTACTTGGTTATGACTCAAACACAAGGGCATATAGAGTCTTTAACAAGTCCACTGGACTAGTTGAAGTTTCTTGTGACATTGTGCTTGATGAGACTAATGGCTCCCAAGTGGAGCAAGTTGATCTTGATGAGCTAGATGATGAAGAGGCTCCGTGCGTCATGCTAAGGAACATGTCCATAGGGGATGTGTGTCCTAAGGAACCCAAAGAGCCTACACAAGCACAAGATCAACCATCATCTTCCATGCAAGCATCTCCACCAACTCAAGATGAGGATCAGACTCAAGATGATGAAAATGAAGATCAAGAGGATGAGCCACCTCAAGAGGAGGACAATGATCAAGGGGGAGATGAAGATAATGAAGATAAGGAAGATGAGCAAGAAATACAGGATCAAAGACCGCCACACCTAAGAGTCCACCAAGCAATTCAACGAGATCACCCCGTCAACTCCATCCTTGGTGAAATTTGAAGGAAATGGGTGACGCCTAAGAGGGGGTGAATTAGGACTTCTAAAACTTCCACAAAACTAGGCCACAAATAAATCCCTAGAGCAAAACCTATGTAAATAATCAAACTAGAATGTGCAGACTAGGTTTTGTCTAAGTGTTGCTATCTCTACCGCAATGGCTAAGTTTCAATCTACACTATATAAGTATAAAGACAAGATTGAAACTTAAATGCTTAATATAAATGCCGAAGCTTAAAGAGCAAGGTAGAGATGCAAACTCTCGTGGATGACGCAGGTATTTTTATCGAGGTATCCGGGACCACGCAAGGTCCCGACTAATCCTCGTTGGTGCCCCTACGCAAAGGGAAACCCACGCGAGGGCCAAGCACCTCGGTCGAGTAACTCCATAGAGAGCTGCGGGCCTTCTCCACGCGCAAGTGGTGCTCCGCTTCCGGCTCCTCCCGGACGCTCCCCGCCGTCTCTACTATCGAGCTTCCGGCTGAAAATGCCACGGGCCTTGTTCCCTCAGGTACATGGTGGCGGCCGTGACACAAACACGATTGTCACGGTCTCGCAAGACTCTCGCCCCACTTGGTACAATTACAATGGCTCGCGCAAGAGCCGAGGGGTTGTGTGGTTTATCTAAACTCACTCAACTAACTAGGATTCACCTAGAGCAAGTGCTTGAGCAGTCTAACTAACCTAAGCACTTCACAAAGCATCTACGCTAATCACCGAGTGATTCTATTAAGCACTTGGGTGTATGAGCTCTTGGAAATGTGAACTATGTGCCTTGGTATGTCTCTTGGGCTCCCACACCTCCAAATGCCCGGTTGGGTGAAGTATATATAGGCCCCAACTCAAATATAGCCGTTGAAAAGCAGTTCTGTAGCTTTCTGCGGCACACCGGACAGGTGCACCGGACTGTCCGGTGGGGCACCGGACATACCACATGTACTAGCCGTTGAAGATAGCCATTGGAGCTTCCAAAGATGGCGCACCGGATGGTCCGGTGTGCACCGGACAACCCATGCTCGCTTGTTGTATTTTGGCCATAACTTTTAGCTCCGAACTCCGATTTTGATGATCTTGTACTTTTTGGAAAGCTTATAAAATTCTATACATCCCAGAGTTGAAGTCATATCAGTTTGAGCAAATTTGGCACACCGGATAGTCCGGTGTGCACCGGACATCCCATATGCTGCAGCAGTTTTTTCAGCAATTCCGACTTCATATTGTGGGCATAACTTTTAGCTCCGAACTCCGATTTTGATGATCTTGGACTTTTTGGAAAGCTTATAAAATTATCTGCATCTCACATTTGAAGCCATATCAGTTTGAGTAGATTTGATTTTGTGAAACACTTCCAATTCAGTCAGCACTTCCTCTCAACTTTGTCAACTTCACTTTTGTTTTGTAGCTTTGTATCTCACTTCTAGTTCTTGATGTGTTGGACTCTTAGCATGTATAAAGTGTCTTCAATATGACTTTGTAATGTCTTCTATGGGCCTTATAATGTCTTCTTTGTGGTGTTGCATCCTCAGAGCCTCAGTCTAATCCACTTCGCATCCTGTGAACTACAACACACAAATACTTGGGAAATACATTAGTCCACAGGTTATGTTGATCATCAAACACCAAAACCCATTGAGCTAAATGGCCCGGGGTCCATTTTCCTTACAACATTCATAAGGGGGTAACCACTAGATCTCGAATTGCTCATTTTTGTGAACATTACTCTTTTGTTTGCTCTATTGAGCCATACAAGGTAGAGGATGCATTAAGAGATTCGGATTGGGTAATGGCTATGCAAGAGGAGCTCAACAACTTCACGAGGAATGAGGTATGGCATTTAGTTCCACATCCTAATCAAAATGTTGTAGGTACCAAATGGGTATTCCGCAACAAGCAAGATGAGCATGGTGTGGTGACAAGGAATAAAGCCCGATTTGTGGCCAAAGGATATTCACAAGTCGAAGGTTTGGATTTCGATGAAACTTATGCACCCGTAGCTAGGCTTGAGTCAATTCGCATATTACTTGCCTATGCTACTTACCATGGCTTCAAGCTTTACCAAATGGACGTGAAAAGTGCCTTCCTCAATGGACCTATCAAGGAAGAGGTCTATGTTGAGCAACCTCTCGGCTTTGAAGATAGTGAGTATCCTAACCATGTGTATAAACTCTCAAAGGCGCTTTATGGGCTCAAGCAAGCCCTAAGAGCATGGTATGAATGTCTGCGAGATTTTCTTATCACTAATGGCTTCAAAGTCGGAAAAGCCGATCCTACTCTCTTCACTAAAACTATTGAAAAAGACTTGTTTATATGCCAAATTTATGTTGATGATATCATATTTGGGTCTACTAACATGTCAACTTGTGAAGAATTTAGTAGGATCATGATATAGAAATTCGAGATGTCTATGATAGGGGCGTTGAGATATTTCCTAGGATTTCAAATCAAGCAACTACAAGAGGGCACCTTCATCAGCCAAACAAAGTACATTCAAGACATACTTAAGAAGTTTGGAATGAAGGATGGCAAACCCATCAAGACACCCATAGGAACTAATGGGCATCTCGACCTCGACACGGGAGGTAAATCCGTAGATCAAAAGGTATAGCCGTCGATGATAGGATCTTTACTCTATTTATGTGCATCTCGACCGGATATTATGCTTTCCGTATGCATGTGTGCAAGGTTCTAGGCCAATCCTAAGGAAGTTCACCTTAGGGCCATGAAGAGAATCATGAGATACTTAGTTTACACTCCTAAGTTTGGGCTTTCGTATCCCAAGGGATCCACTTTTGATTTAACAGGATATTCCGATGCCGATTGGGCAGGGTGTAAAATTGATAGGAAGAGCACATCAGGGACTTGTCAGTTTCTAGGAAGATCCCTAGTGTCTTGGGCATCAAAGAAACAAAACTCCGTAGCTCTTTCTACCGTTGAAGCCGAGTACATTGCCGCAGGCCATTGTTGTGTGCAATTACTTTGGATGAGGCAAACCCTTAGGGACTATGGCTACAAATTAAGCAAAGTCCCTCTCCTATGTGATAATGAGAGTGAAATCCGCATGGCGGATAATCCCGTTGAACACAGCCGCACTAAGCACATAGATATTCGGTATCACTTTCTGAGGGATCACCAACAAAAGGGAGATATCGAAATTGCTTATGTTAATACCCAAAACCAATTAGCCGATATCTTTACCAAGCCACTAGATGAGAAAACTTTTAGAAAACTTAGGAATGAGCTAAATATACTTGATTCTCAGAATTTTGATTGAAACAATGCACACATAGTGTCGGAGAGGGAATTCTCCGGCCGGGTGGCGGAGTGCACTCGCCCTAAATCCTAAGATGAGGAGGGGCCTAAGCGTTTTGCTTGTTACGCGGATTGGTGGATGAACACACAAGAACACCAAGATTTAGAGTGGTTCGGGCCGCCGGAGCGTAATATCCTACTCCACTGTGTGTTGTATTGCTTGAGAGCTTGGGTGGATGTGAGGATCCCCGTGAGTCTATCCGTGTAACGTTATGTGCCCTCCCTTTTATAGTCCAAGGGGGCACGTACATGGCGCTGGGCCCCGACATGTGGGCCCAGGGACATAACGGATGTTATACTTGGATCGACTAATGCTTGCCCCTGGTGCAATCTTCCTTGCGCCCTGATATCCACAATCTATATAGCCTTGGCATGCAGGGGAAGCTTCCCTGGCAACGTACATGTGATGATGGATGGGCACAGTACACTTCACAGCACGAGAGTACTTTTTGGCATTGGAATGGACTGGCATGCCGCCTGCAGGATGGCCAGGACACCACCTGCCAGCTGAGTGGACAGGACACATTAAATGTTGAAGGGCCACATCACCTGTCAGCGGGATAGACAGGCGGCGCGCCTCCTCTGCAATAAATGCAGAGGCAGCGTGGCCCAGAGGCCTTACGTCAGGCTCCGCCCGCTGGCTTACGTCACGCGCGGTAGGCCACTTAGCAGCATCAGCTCTCCACCTGGGCGAGGAGCGGAAGCGTTATGCGGACAGGTCTGCACCAGGCTGGGCCTGGACACGTGTCGGCACCGGACCCCTGCCTGAGCAAGGCCTGGGTATTCTCTCCCCTAGAGTCCTAGGACCTGCTTGTGGGTAGTCTGGACCCCACATAGAGGGGTCTAGGACCCGACCCGGGGGTCTGGGTTGCACTCACGGGGGTCCTAGACCCTGTTCCGGAGGCCCAGTCTACATGCACAGGGGTCCGGTACTCTCCCATGGGAGTCCGGACCCACTGTTGGCATCTTGGAGCGTATCGTTTTCTCTGGTCACATGGCAACCCTAGAGCCATCCACGTGGTGGAGTCGGGTGCTGTTCACCATGTGACTAGAGATAGTCGCATGGGCACCGTGTCTTCATGCTGTAGTAAGGGGTACCCCTGATCCAGGGAACCGATAGTGGCCCCGGGCCCGCCTCAGGGGAGGATACGAGCCTGTAGGTGGGGCCAAAGCTTGTACCTTTGAGAGCACCTAGAGGGGGGGTGAATAGGTGATCCTATAAAAACTTTAAAACTTGAAGCCACAAACTTGATTAAGTGTTAGAGAAATAAAGCCTCGTGGCTAGAGAGGAATTCTTGCAAGACACAATAACCACAAAGATATCAACACAGAGAGGCACAGTGGTTTATCCCGTGGTTCGGCCAAGTCAAAACTTGCCTACTCCACGTTGTGGCGTCCCAATGGACGAGGGTTGCACTCAACCCCTCTCAAGTGATCCAAAGATCCACTTGAATACCACGGTGTTTCTTTTCCTTTCACTATATCCCGTTTGCGAGGAATCTCCACAACTTGGAGTCTCTCGCCCTTACAAAAGATGATCACAAATGAACACGGAAGTAAGGATGGGATGAGCAACACACACAAGTCCACAGCAAATACGAACACACACGGCCAAGACTTGAGCTCTAATGAATATCACAAAGTTCTCACTAGAACGGAGCTCAAATCACTAAGAATATCGAACAAGTGCGCAAAGACGAAGTGTGTATGATCAAGAATGCTCAAAGTGTGCTTGTTGTACTCCTCCATGCGCCTAGAGGTCCCTTTTATAGCCCCAAGGCAGCTAGGAGCCGTTGAGAGCAATCCAGGAAGGCAATTCTTGCCTTCTGTCGACTGGCGCACCGGACAGTCCGGTGCACCACCGGACACTGTCCGGTGCAGATTACTTTCCTATTCTGGCGCAACCGACCGTTGGAGACTCGGAGCCGTTGGCGCACCGGACACTGTCCGGTGCACACCGGATAGTCCGATGCTCCCATCCGACCGTTGGCTCGCCATGCGTCACGCACAGATTGCGCGGCCGACCGTTGACGCGCCCGACCGTTGGCTCACCGGACAGTACGGTGACTCACCGGACAGTCCGGTGAATTATAGCCGTACACTGTTGACTTGGTTCCCGAGAGCGGCGACTTCGCCGCAGCTGACTCACCGGACACTGTCCGGTGCACCACCGGACAGTCCGGTGATTTATAGCCGTACGCCGCCGTCGAGACCCGAGAGCAGCCTTTTCACCAGAGCCAGCCTGGCGCACCGGACACTGTCCGGTGCACCACCGGACAGTCCGGTGCACCCAGACGAGCAGAGTCTTAGCTGCTCGAGCCAAGACTTATCCAAATGTATTTTCCCTGATTCTAGCACTTAGACAAATATGTTAGAACACAAAAACCAATGTACTAAGTCTAGAATCATACCTTTGTATTGATTTGCACTTTGTCCACCATTTGGCATAGTTTAACACTTAAGCATTTGTGTTGAACACTAAATCACCAAAATACTTAGAAATGGCCCAAGGGCACATTTCCCTTTCAATCTCCCCCTTTTTGGTGATTTATGCCAACACAACATAAAGCAACTAAAATAAGTACAATATCAATGCAATTTCAAACAAGAAATGATTTTGATTCAGATTTGGCATATTTGGATCATTCTTTGCCACCACTTGGTTTGTTTTTGCAAATCAAACTCAATTTCCTATCTCTAAGTCAAATTCACTTGTAGAGACATAAAGAGAGGTATTCCGAGAGAAATTGATCAAAGATTCAAAAGCTCCCCCTTTTTCCCATAATCAAACATTCTCCCCATAAGAGACAAACTTTTAGCATTAAGAGACAATAAGAGTATTTTGACAAAACAAAACTCTACTCTACTATTTTCAAAATTCTCAAGTGGTAGCTGATCCATTTCTTGCTTTGGCCTTATTTTCTCCCCCTTTGGCATCAAGCACCAAAACAGGATCAATCTTGGCCCTTAAACCCCATTGCCTCACCAAAATCTTCAACTAAGAGTAAAAAGGCAATAAGCATATGAAGACGAACTTGGAGTGAGTTACCCTCTCATCTGAGTGCAGTGGAAGTCTTGCCTGGTCCAAGTTCACCTTTCCCTTTCAATCTACCTTTGAGACTAAATCAAGTAAACTCAAGCACACGGTTAGTCTCAAAGGGTCAAGTTGTAGCATGCCTCCCCCTACATAAGTGCATCACTTGCAATTGGACTTGTGAGGTCTGGGGATCATGAGTACAACTTGAGCACCATAAATAAACAACAAAATGCATAGGGAACATGATCAAAGGCATAAACACATGTATGCTACAAATCAATCCAAGTTCCACGAATCTAAGACATTTAGCTCATTACGCAGCCTGCAAAAGGTCTTCTCATCTAAAGGCTTGGTAAAGATATCGGCTAGCTGGTTCTCAGTGCTAATATAAAACACTTCGATATCTCCCTTTTGCTGGTGGTCTCTCAAAAAGTGATGCCGGATGTCAATGTGCTTTGTGCGGCTATGCTCAATAGGATTGTCCGCCATGCGGATAGCACTCTCATTGTCACATAGGAGTGGGACTTTGCTCAGATTGTAGCCAAAGTCCTGGAGGGTTTGCCTCATCCAAAGTAGTTGCGTGCAACACTGTCCTGCGGCAACATACTTGGCCTCAGCGATGGATAGGGCAACAGAGGTTTGTTTCTTAGAACTCCACGACACCAGGGACCTTCCTAGAAATGGGCACGTCCCTGATGTACTCTTCCTATCGACCTTACATCCAGCATAATCGGAGTCTGAGTATCCTATTAAGTCAAAGGTAGACCCCTTTGGATACCAGATCTCGAAGCAAGGCGTAGCGACTAAATATCTAAGAATTCGCTTCACAGCCACTAAGTGACACTCCCTTGGATCGGATTGAAATCTAGCACACATGCATACACTAAGCATAATATCAGGTCTACTAGCACATAAATAAAGCAAGGAACCTATCATGTACTGGTATGCTTTTTGATCAACGGACTTACCTCCTTTGTTGAGGTCGACGTGTCCGTCAGTTCCCATTGGAGTCTTTGCGGGCTTGGCGTCCTTCATCCCAAATCGCTTGAGCAAGTCTTGCGTATACTTTGTTTGGGAAATGAAAGTGTCATCCTTGAGTTGCTTCACTTGGAACCCAAGGAAGTAGTTCAACTCGCCCATCATCGACATCTCAAACTTTTGAGTCATCACCCTGCTAAACTCTTCACAAGACTGTTGGTTAGTAGAACCAAATATTATGTCATCGACATAAATTTGGCACACAAATAAGTCACCATCACATGTCTTAGTGAAAAGAGTTGGATCGGCTTTCCCAACCTTGAAAGCATTAGCAATTAAAAAGTCTCTAAGGCATTCATACCATGCTCTTGGGGCTTGCTTAAGTCCATAGAGCGCCTTAGAGAGCTTACACACATGGTCGGGGTACCGTTCATCCTCGAAGCCAGGGGTTGCTCCATGTACACCTCCTCCTTGATTGGCCTGTTGAGGAAAGCGCTCTTCACATCCATTTGGTACAACCTGAAAGAATGGTGAGCGGCATAGGCTAACAAAATACGAATCGACTCTAGCCTAGCCACAGGAGCAAAAGTCTCCTCAAAGTCCAAACCTGCGACTTGGGCATAACCTTTTGCCACAAGTCGAGCCTTGTTCCTCGTCACCACCCCGTGCTCGTCCTGTTTGTTGCGGAACACCCACTTGGTTCCAACAACATTTTGCTTGGGACGTGGCACCAGTGTCCAAACTTCATTACGCTTGAAGTTGTTGAGCTCTTCCTGCATGGCCAACACCCAGTCCGGATCTAGCAAGGCCTCTTCTACCCTAAAAGGCTCAATAGAAGAGACAAAAGAGTAATGCTCACAGAAATTAGCTAATCTAGAGCGAGTGGTTACTCCCTTGCTAATGTCACCCAAAATCTGGTCGACGGGATGGTTCCTTTGAATCATCGCTCGAACTTGAGTTGGAGGGACCTGTGGTGCTTCTTCCTCTTCAACTTGGACATCCTGTGCTCCCCCTTGATCACACGCCTCTTCTTGAGGAACCTGTTCATCATTTTTATTTGGGGGGTGCACCATCGTTGAGGAATAAGGTTGATCTTGCTCCTTGAGTTCCTGCGGTCGCACGTCTCCAATTGCCATGGTACGAATCGCGTCCGTTGGAACATCATCCTCATCTACATCATCAAGCTCAACTTGCTCTCTTGGAGAGCCATTAGTCTCATCAAATACAACGTTGCTAGAGACTTCAACCAAACCCGATGATTTGTTGAAGACTCTATACGCCTTTGCATTTGAGTCATAACCTAACAAAAACCCTTCTACAGCTTTGGGAGCAAATTTTGAATTTCTACCTTTCTTCACCAGAATGTAGCATTTACTCCCAAAAACTCGAAAATACGAAACGTTGGGTTTGTTACCGGTTAGAAGCTCGTATGATGTCTTCTTGAGGAGGCAATGGAGATAGACTCGGTTTATGGCGTGGCAAGCCGTGTCACAGCTTCCGACCAAAACCGCTCGGGCGTCTTGAATTCTCCAAGCATCGTCCTCGCCATGTCGATGAGCATCCTGTTCTTCCTCTCTACCACACCGTTTTGCTGTGGTGTGTAGGGAGCGGAGAACTCATGCTTAATTCCTTCCTCCTCAAGGTATTCCTCCACTTGAAGGTTCTTGAACTCGGACCCGTTGTCGCTCCTTATCTTCTTCACCTTGAGCTCAAACTCATTTTGGGCTCTCCTTAGGAAGCGCTTGAGGGTCCCTTGGGTTTCAGATTTATCCTGCAAAAAGAATACCCAAGTGAAGCGGGAAAAATCATCAACAATAACAAGACCATACTTACTTCCTCCTATGCTCAGATAGGCGACGGGTCCAAAGAGGTCCATATGAAGTAACTCCAAAGGTTTTGTCGTGGTCATCACATTCTTGATATGATGAAAGCTTCCCACCTGTTTACCTGCTTGACATGCTGCACAAGGTTTATCTTTTTCGAAATACACATTCGTTAGACCTAACACATGTTCTCCCTTTAGAAGTTTGTGAAGGTTCTTCATCCCCACATGTGCTAGACGGCGATGCCATAGTCAGCCCATGCTAGTCTTAGCAATTAAGCATGCATCTAGACTGGCCCCCTCCTTTGCAAAATCAACTAAATAGAGTTTGCCGTCTAGTACACCCTTAAAAGCTAATGAACCATCACTCCTTCTAAAGACAGACACATCTACATTTGTGATAAGCAATTATATCCCATATTACATAATTGACTAACCGATAGAAGATTATATCCTAGTGACTCTACTAAAAATACATTGGAGATAGAGTGCTCATTTGAGATGGCAATCTTGCCTAAGCCTGTAACCTTGCCTTGATTCCCGTCACCGAATATGATTGAATCTTGGGAATCTTTATTCTTGATGTAGGAGGTGAACATCTTCTTCTCCTCCGTCATATGGTTTGTGCATCCACTGTCGATAATCCAGCTTGATCCCCGGGATGCATAAACCTGCAAGGCAAATTAGGCTTGGGTCTTAGGTACCCAACTCTTGTTGGGTCCTACAAGGTTAGTGACAATAGTCTTAGGAACCCAAATGCAAGTTTTATCTCCCTTGCATTTTGCCCCTAATTTCCTAGCAACCACTTTCTTGTCCTTTCTACAAATAGCAAAGGAAGCATTGCAAGCATGGTAAATTGTAGAATGTTCATTACTTACTTTCCTAGGTACATGAACAACATTTCTTCTAGGCATATGATGAACAACATTTTTCCTAGCCAAATTTCTATCATGCATAATAGAAGAACTTGAGGCAATCATGGCATGAGAATCATAACTTCTATAAACATTCCTAGAATATCTCCTATCATGGTACATGAAAGCATGGTTCTTTTGAGCACTATTAGCCATAGGGGCCTTCCCTTTCTCCTTGGCGGAGATGGGAGCCTTATGACTTGTTAAGTTCTTGGCTTCCCTCTTAAAGCCAAGTCCATCCTTAATTGAGGGGTGTCTACCAATCGTGTAGGCATCCCTTGCAAATTTTAGTTTATCAAATTCACTTTTGCTAGTCTTAAGTTGAGCATTAAGACTAGCCACTTCATCCTTTAATTTAGAAATGGAAACTAGGTGTTCACTACAAGCATCAACATTAAAATCTTTACACCTATTGCAAATCACAACATGTTCTACACAAGAGGTTGATTTATTAGCTATTTCTAGTTTTGCATTCAAGTCATCATTGATACTCTTTAAGCTAGAGATAGATTCATGGCATGTAGACAATTCACATGAAAGCATTTCATTTCTTTTAACTTCTAATGTAAGAGAATTTTGTGCATTTACAAATTTATCATGCTCTTCATATAAAAGGTCTTCTTGCTTTTCTAAAAGATTATTTTTTTATTCAAAGCTTCAATCAATTCATTGATCTTATCAATTTTAGTTCTATCTAAGCCTTTGAATAAATATGCATAGTCTATTTCATCATCACTAGATTCATCCTCACTTCAAGAAGCATAAGTAGTATTGTTTCGAGTACATACCTTCTTCTCCTTTGCCATGAGGCATGTGTGATGCTCGTTGGGGAAGAGAGACGATTTGTTGAAGGCGGTGGCGGCGAGTCCTTCGTCGTCGGAGTCGGACGAAGAGCAATCCGAATCCCACTCCTTTCCAAGGTGTGCCTCGCCTTTAGCCTTCTTGTAAACCTTCTTGTTCTCTCTTTTCCCATTCTTTCCTTGTTCCTGGTCACTATCATTATCAGGACAGTTAGCAATAAAGTGACCAACCTTACCGCACTTGAAGCAGGAGCGCTTTCCCTTCGTCTTGTTCTTTTTGGGATGCTCCTTGCGGCCCTTTAGCGCCGTCTTGAAGCGCTTGATGATGACAGCCATTTCTTCCTCATTAAGCCCTGCCGCCTCAACTTGTGCCACCTTGCTAGGTAGCGCATCCTTGTTATTTGTTGCCTTGAGAGCAATGGCTTGATGCTCATGAATTGGACCATTCAACGCCTCATCGACGTATCTTGCCTCCTTGATCATCATCCGCCCACTTACGAACTTTCCAAGTATTTCTTCGGGCGACATCTTGGTGTACCTAGGATTTTCACGAATATTGTTTACAAGATGTGGATCAAGGACAGTGAAGGACCTTAGCATTAGGCGGACGACGTCGTGGTCCGTCCATCGCGTGCTTCCATAGCTCCTTATCTTGTTGATGAGGGTCTTGAGCCTATTGTATGTTTGGGTTGGCTCCTCTCCCCTGATCATTGCGAATCTCCCAAGTTCGCCCTCCACCAACTCCATCTTGGTGAGCATGGTGACGTCATTTCCCTCATGAGAGATCCTGAGGGTGTCCCAAATTTGCTTGGCGTTATCCAAGCCACTCACCTTATGATATTCATCCCTGCACAATGACGCTAAAAGAACAGTAGTAGCTTGTGCATTTTTATGAATTTGTTCATTGATGAATATGGGACTATCCGTACTATCAAATTGCATTCCATTTTCAACTATCTCCCATATACTTGGATGGAGAGAGAACAAGTGGCTATGCATTTTGTGACTCCAAAATCCGTAGTCCTCTCCATCAAAGTGAGGAGGTTTACCGAGTGGAATGGAAAGCAAATGAGTATTGGAGCTTTGCGGAATACGAGAATAATCAAAAGAAAAGTTTGAATTGACCGTTTTCTTTTTCTCGTAGTCGTCGTCGTCCTTTTGGGAAGAGGAAGATTCGTCGCTGTCGTAGTAGACTATCTCCTTGATGCGCCTTGTTTTCTTCTTCTTCCCGTCTTTTCTTTTGTGGCTCGAGCCCGAGTCAGTAGGCTTGTCATCTTTTGGATCATTGACGAAGGACTCCTTCTCCTTATCATTGACCACCATCCCCTTGCCCTTAGGATCCATCTCTTCGGGCGATTAGTCCCTTACGTGAATAGGTGATCCTGTAAAAACTTTAAAACTTGAAGCCACAAACTTGATTAAGTGTTAGAGCAATAAAGCCAAGTGGCTAGAGAGGAATTCTTACAAGACATAATAACCACAAAGATATCAACACAGAGAGGCACAGTGGTTTATCCCATGGTTCGGCCAAGTCAAAACTTGCCTACTCCACGTTGTGGCGTCCCAATGGACGAGGGTTGCACTCAACCCCTCTCAAGTGATCCAAAGATCCACTTGAATACCATGGTGTTTCTTTTCCTTTCACTATATCCCGTTTGCGAGGAATCTCCACAACTTGGAGTCTCTCGCCCTTACAAAAGATGATCACAAATGAACACGGAAGTAAGGATGGGATGAGCAACACACACAAGTCCACAGCAAATACGCACACACGGGGCCAAGACTTGAGCTCTAATGAATATCACAAAGTTCTCACTAGAACGGAGCTCAAATCACTAAGAATGTCGAACAAGTGCGCAAAGACGAAGTGTGAATGATCAAGAATGCTCAAAGTGTGCTTATTGTACTCCTCCATGCGCCTAGGGGTCCCTTTTATAGCCCCAAGGCAGCTAGGAGCCGTTGAGAGCAATCCAGGAAGGCAATTCTTGCCTTCTGTCGACTGGCGCACCGGACAGTCCGGTGCGGATTTCTTTCCTATTCTGGCGCAACCGACCGTTGGAGACTCGGAGCCGTTGGCGCACCGGACACTGTCCGGTGCACACCGGACAGTCCGGTGCTCCCATCCGACCGTTGGCTCGCCACGCGTCATGCACAGATTGCGCGGCCGACCGTTGGCGCGCCCGACCGTTGGCTCACCGGACAGTCCGGTGAATTATAGCCCTACGCTGTTGACTTGGTTCCCGAGAGCGGCGACTTCGCCGCAGCTGACTCACCGGACACTGTCCGGTGCACCACCGGACAGTCCGGTGATTTATAGCCGTACGCAACCGTCGAGACCCGAGAGCAGCCTTTTCACCAGAGCCAGCCTGGCGCACCGGACACTGTCCGGTGCACCACCGGACAGTCCGATGCACCCAGACGAGCAGAGTCTTAGCTGCTCGAGCCAAGACTTATCCAAATGTATTTTCCCTAATTCTAGCACTTAGACAAATATGTTAGAACACAAAAACCAATGTACTAAGTCTAGAATCATACCTTTGTATTGATTTGCACTTTGTCCACCATTTGGCATAGTTTAACACTTAAGCATTTGTGTTGAACACTAAATCACCAAAATACTTAGAAATGGCCCAAGGGCACATTTCCCTTTCAACCTTGTGTCAACTTGGCATGACTGGTGACTGGGGCGCCTCCTTTGCGCGTGCCGCATTAACTCGGCATGCTCGCACTGTCAGCCTGCCATCAGTCGCATCAACTGCCACGCCCATTCCCGTGGCTGACTGACACGTGGTCTCCGCACCTGATGGCTTTACTGGGCCATGCGCGGGGTGCCTCGATATTGCAGCATTTGGTTTTGAAAATTCACCTTCTCTGTCTTCTGGGGCGGTTCCGAGGAGGCATGGTACTGGTGCGAGCGGTGGTTCGACTTTTCTGCACCCAGGAACTGGCGCCCAAGGAGGATGACTCATGGGCCCGGGCCCCCGCGATAGAGACTGGGCTGTTGGTTTCGGCGGAGGTGAAGAGACGCACCACTGCAGGCGGTGGCGTGCTCCTCACGCGGCGGTTCGCCTTCGCCGCACATGGAGGCCGACGCCCAAGGAGTATGACTCATGGGCCCGGGCCCCCGTGCCAAAGACTGGGTCACCTTGGCGCGCACCGGGCAAGGTCTTCTGTGGCGCTTCAGGGCGTCAGTGGGGGAATCCTTCTTTAAAAAGGGACTTCCCCAAGCGTGGTAGCCATTCTCATCAGTGCCCTTTCGCCCTCGAGTTCTTCGCACCCTTATGTCGTCATAGCCGTCATGGCCTTGCTAGGCCCTCCCGAGCGCCTCCAGCCCGAGGTGGCACTCAACTTGGTGCGCAACCCGCTCGGATGGGGTATGCTAGCGTTTGCCGGAAGGATCTATGTCGGTGTCTCTCCTCACGGCGACCTCACTACCGGAGAGTTTGTGTTCTTCGTCTCCAAACTCCCCAACAGGTTGGTGCTGCCGATCCCGTCTTTTTTCGTGCTGCTGCTGGAGGGGCTTGGCCTCTAGCCTCTACACGTTACGCCCTGCTTCATCCTTCAGGCGGCCATCATCGCCTACCTCCATGGGATGTCCGTGGAGGCGATGCTCCTTCTCGCTTCTTCCTCCAGCATTCGGGGGGAAGGATGTTCACCAGCCTTGTGAAGGTGGACAGCGGGCTGAGCCACGGTTCCATCCCTCGCGCCCCCAACTCTTTGGGGTGGGAAGCGAGCCGTGCTGCGGCTCCATCTCTTTGGCTTTGATGGCTTCGGTGCCGCCCTCAACGCCGCCTCCCGTCGCCAAGCGGAGCGTGGCTGCCCGTCCACCGCACGGGCGACGGTCGCGCCGTGCGCAGGTCTGCCGCACCCGCACTGCCCCCTGCGCCGCCGGCCATCGCAGGCCACGCTGCCCCGACACCACCCGGGGGGTCGTACAAGACGTCATACGCCGTGGAGGTGGCGGCTGCGTGCTTGGATGGTCTTGTCCTCACCCCCGTAGGAGGACAGGGGCGAGGGCCTCCTCACCATGGCGCACGTGCTGAGGTGGTCGCCGCCGCTGGCAAGCCGCCCGGGAGGATTCCGCAAGGACGGTAGCCGTGAGCTTCCAGCGTGACCCTGCTGGTGTCGAGTAGTTTACACCTGTAGAGATGGAGCTAGGACTCCGCTTGAAGACGGATGTAATAATTTTTGCTTTTTATAAGGTACTTTTGAGTACTATGTATCAAGCAGTATTAGCACTTATCTGTGTACCACTTGTCCCTGTTGTGTGTGATGTTACCGACTCCTCCTTGGTGCCTGGCCCCCGTGGGATGTAGGCTCGACGTGTCGAGGCTGGATACCAACATATCTAAAAGAGTTGGCAACGGTCCCCAGGAGGCAGCCTCGACTAGGACCTGGACCTGAACACAGCTTCGACTAGGGAGCGTTAGTAGTACACCCATAGGACCTATCGTTTGACATTAGCCATCCTTTGATACATGCACAGGACCTGCAGATTTTAGTCTGGGAAGCCAAGTTGTGTGTCTGGACCGCGTGAAAGGTGGTTCCAGATACTAGGACACCCGTCGCAGAGTGGTGGAGTGTGCAGGCTCACGGTACGGGACCAGGCTGAGCGGCTACACGGCTCCGGACCACCCCAGGAGACAAGTGTCCTTTCTCTAGAGCCGGACCCCAGGTTGTCGGACCCACAGGACTATAGCTCCAAATACTATGGTGCCCGTCACAGAGTGGTGGAGTGTGCAGGCTTTTGGGTATGGAACCAGGCTAAGCGGCTACACTGCTCCGGACCACCCCATGGAACGGGCTCCCGTTCTTTAGAACTACCCCCCAGGCTGCCGGACCTCCCTGCTTTTGTAAAGGGTCCTAAGCTGCAAGCCTGGCAACTCAATTCGGGTGTCATCATGTCAGGACAGATGGGAACTGTACAGGTGGGTTAGGTAAAAAATAATATCTGGAAACTGCAGAATAAAACCATGGAGCAAGAGGATAAAGTTATCATAGAAGCACATCCGAAGGGGTAAATTTCCTCTTTATAACTTGGCATGCATGGGTGCCGACCAACAAGCCAGGCTTATGAGGGCGGACCTCACCGGGCTGGGGCACACGTGTGTACAACCTAGCTACAAAAAGGAAAGAACTCAACCCCTCAGACCTGCTCCTATGGATAGAACTTACAGAGATGCTCCAAGGGTTAGGAAGAGGTACTCCTTCAGTCGTAGCAAGGTGGTCACCCCCGGGTCAGCATATTTCCGTCACCTTGAAGGGTCCTTCCCAGCTGGGGGAGAGTTTGCGGAGCCCTTCTCGGTTCAGTACTCGCCTTAGGGTTAGGTCCCGACCCTAGGTTCCCATCTGCGTTTGATGATGGAGTCCACATCCTGACGCTGTAACCGTTCCTGCATGGACCCATCAGAAGACTGGACCCGTGGGGAGTCCAGTAGGATTTCTGGGGGAAGGCAGGCTTCGCCCCGTAGACCGAGGAGAACGGGGTCCCCCGGTGGCTCGTCTAGTTGTCGTCACCGGAGCCGAAGTCTCTGGTGAAAACATCCTTTAGGACCCCCTCGGGTGACTGATACCCAAGATCTGGTTCAGCCGTGGCCACCTCGTCGTCATCGACCCTTTCCTTGCCAAGTCGGCGATAAGGTGGGGAGTCATCCCCAGAAGACTGCTTGCGCCGTGCGCTAACGCGTTTCGCGAGGTCGATGATCTCGCGACACTCTACGGCGTTGTGGCAACCGTTGGGGTGCACAGGGCATGAGCCGCTGTTTCCCTTCTGTGGTCGTGGGCGTTTGTTGCGGTCGCCCCGGCCCCTAGTCGCAGCTGCAATGACCAGAGCGGCGGAATGCAGCTTCTCATGGCCGTGGTTCTTTTTCTTCTTCTTTTTACCGTCTTGAGCGACAGCACCCGAGCCACCCGTCTGGGCAGTCCCGGTCTGAGGCGCCGAGTGCCACGCACGACCCTCGACGGTCCTAGCGCACTTGTCGGCCAGAGCGAAGAGAGTGGAGACAGTTTCCACGTCATGCGTGGCCAACTTCTCCAACATCTTTTCATCACGCACTCCCTGACGGAAAGCTGTGATGATAGAAGCGTTGGAGATGCGAGGTATAGTACCTCGCACCATGGTGAAGCGGGAGATAAACGTCCGGAGGGTTTCCCCTGGCTCTTGCCTCACTGCATGAAGGTGGGCCTCCACGCCGTGTTGTTGGTAAGCGCTGGCGAAGTTCGCTGTGAACCACGCGCAGAGCTCTTCCCAAGAGTAGACTGATCCTGGGGCAAGGTTCATGAGCCAAGTTCGGGCGGGCCCAGACAAGGCGACATGAAAATATGTTGCCAACACAGCGGCGTTTCCACCTGCTGTTGTGATAGCGGTGACGTACACCTGCAGGAATTCTGGCGGATTTGACGTTCCGTCATACTTTTTCGGCAGGTGCGGCTGGAACTTGGGTGGCCAGGACGCCGCGCGGAGATGATCCGCGAGAGCGGCACAACCCACGCCAGCCAATGGGATACCTGCCTGGAACCGGGCGCCCACTAGGGTTTGCGGTGCTACCGCAACAAAGTCTTGATCGAGGTTGCGACCCTCGATGTTGTGCCGACGCTCTCACGCCCTTTCTAGAGAGACGCGGACATCCTCGCCCGCATGCCTATGGTTGAATTCTGCCCGCAGGTCATTAGACCTCTCCAGAGAAACTAGAGCGTCCTCTGTCGCGCGCCGGCGATTGAGCTCCGCCCGCAGGTCCTCAGTCGACGCTGCCCTTACCGAGGGTAAGCGCACAGATGCCGACACCTCACGTTGACATCGGGACGACCGAGGTCTGGGCCTGGTTGAGCCAGAGCGTGCCATGCCGAGTAGGCAGTCGACATCGTCCCGCCACTGCTTCATGGCCCCCGGAGAGGTCGTGGAGCTAGGAGGATGACGCAGCAATTCCCTAGCTGCTGACAGCGCCCCAAGCGCAGCCTTAGGCGCCCTGGATGTTTGCGTGGGAGTGTGCTGTCGTGCAGAGTGCACAGCAGCCGCTACACTAGGCGCCGGGAAGTTGGTGGCCCGCAGAGTGGAAGAGGCAGCCTCCTCCTCCAGCATGAAGTCCTCAGGCACGAAATCTTGGTGCTCGACGATGTGAACCATGGTGTCGAGCAGGAAAATAAGCAAAAACCTAAAGCTAAGGCCCCTACCTGGCGCGCCAAATGTCAGAGAGGGAATTCTCCGGATGGGTGGTGGAGTGCACCCGCCCTAGATCCTAAGATGAGGAGGGACCTAAGCGTTTTGCTTGTTACGCGGATTGGTGGATGAACACACAAGAACACCAAGATTTAGAGTGGTTCGGGCCACCGGACCGTAATACCCTACTCCATTGTGTGTTGTATTGCTTGAGAGCTTGGGTGGATGTGAGGATCCCCGTGAGTCTGTCCGTGTAACGTTATGTGCCCTCCCTTTTATAGTCCAAGGGGGCACGTACATGGCGCTGGACCCCAACATGTGGGCCCAGGGACATAACGGATGTTATACTTGGAGCGACTAATGCTCGCCCCTGGTGCAATCTTCCTTGCGCCCTGATATCCGCGATCTACGTAGCCTTGGCGTGCAGGGGAAGCTTCCCTGGCAACGTACATGTGATGATGGATGGGCACAGTACACTTCACAGCATGGGCGTACTGTTTGGCATTGGAATGGGCATGCACACCGCCTGCAGGATGGCCAGGACACCGCCTGCCAGCTGAGTGGATAGGACACATTAAATGCTGAAGGGCCACATCACCTATCAGTGGGATAGACAGGCGGCGCGCCTCCTCCGCAATAAATGCAGAGATAGCGTGGCCCAGAGGCCTTATGTCAGGCTCCGCCCACTGGCTTACATCACGCGTGGTAGGCCACGTGGCAGCATCGGCTCTCCGCCTGGGCGGGGAGCGGAAGCGTTATGCGGACATGTCCACACTAGGCTGGGCCTGGACACGTGTCGGCACCGGACACCTGCCTGAGCAAGGCCTAGGTATTCTCTCCCCCAGAGTCCTAGGACCCGCTTGTGGGTAGTCCGGACCCCACACAGAAGGGTCCGAGACCTGACCCGAGGGTCTGGGTTGCACTCACGGGGGTCCTGGACCCTATTCCGGAGGCCCGGTCTACATGCACAGGGGTCCGGTACTCTCCCATGGTGGTCTGAACCCATTGTTGGTATCTTGGAGCGTATCGTTTTCTCTGGTCACATGGCGACCCTGGAGCCATCCACGTGGTGGAGTCGGGTGCTGTTCACCACGTGATTAGATATAGTCGTGTGGGCACCATGTCTTCATGCTGTAGTAAGGGGTACCCCTTGATAGTAGAGGCGGCCCGATCTTCCGTGAGATATGATAACTTGATTGAGTGAAGATCTCGACGTTGATGATCCAAGGCTCCGAGCGAACGGTTCCTCGCAATCACTACACCACGGCTCCGTTGGTTATCACCCGTGACACACGAATGACCTCGCCACGAAGGCTTATCCCTGCCAGCACAATCAAGAACACAAGCAAGAATAGGAAAGAAACGCAACCAAAATTGTATTGATTACGGGATGGGGTCTCACAAACCGATGACGGCGATACTGTTCGATGACAGAATTGATCTAAGCAAAACCCAAACCTAAATGTGGCAGCGGCTGCTGAATAAATAGAGTATTAGGGCATGCGTGACCCCTGGACTCGCCCTTAATGGGCTTCGGCACGATACACGGCCCAACGGCCCTACAGATGGTGTCGCAGCACCAAAACAGAATCTGAACGCTGAGTTGTTTCGACGATTTCCGTTGACTCCGGATGAATTTTAGGGTGGAACCAGTTGGGTTGGTTAGATAATCTTGTTATCTTTCCAACCATATCTAGTCCGTCGCAATCGGAGTCCGGATGCATCTTGGGCGTCCATTTTAGTGCAGACTGGTCCTAGAACCCGAGATGGAGTCGCAGCCGACTCGGACTTGATCTCCTTCCTGTTGTGGATGCCCTTGCTGCTCCTCCTCAACACCTTGGCCTTTCCCAAGTCCTTGCTGGTCCTCTCCAAGGTACCTAATCATCAAAACATCCATGGCCCCAAACGTAAGCTCTGAAACACAATTGACTAGGGTAGAACGTACCTGGAGATTTAGATGTCGTGCACGAGATCGTGTTATCAGTCCATTCATTGTATGTATAGAAGTGATGTCCTCATCATCCTCCTCCTATTGAATTGGAGTCGTCCTCGACTCGATCTCATCTTCGTCACCCATATATGGCTTCAAATCTGAAATGTTAAAGGTGGAACTAACCCGAAAATCTGGAGGCAACTCAGGTGGTAATCCAGGGGGTATCTCAGAGGGAAACACATCCATATACTCTTGCAAAAGGTTAGCAATTGCCGGTGGCAAAGAAATAGATGTATCATCAATGGAATAGGAAACATTTTTGCACACTAAGGCATAGCAAAGTCCAACAGAGGCATGTAACTCATCAAGATCAGATTTAGTGGCTAGCAACGTAGGAGTTTTTAACTTAATAGGTTGCTGATTTTTAGAGTTCAAAACACCTTTTTGCTTAGCATTAATCTTTTTCTCATGTTCTAAATGGACCATTTCAGTGGGAGTCATAGGAAGCAACACAATTTTCTTTCCCTTATGCATGAAAGTATATTTATTAGATCTACCATGGTGAATAGCATCAGTATCAAACTCCCAAGGACGTCCCAGTAAAAGAGAGCAAGCATCCATACTCACCACATCGAAATCAGCAAAGTCATGGTAAGAGCCAATAGAAAAATGCACCCTTGCTATTTTTTTACCTTAAACTTACCGCTGTTGTTAAACCATTGAATGTGATAAGGGTGGGGATGCTCTCGTGTGGTCAAGCCAAGCTTCTTGACCACCTCAACGTTCACCAAGTTGTTGCAGCTACCACCGTCAATGATGGTATGTACACGGCAGTCCTTGACGATGAGGAACATGTTGAAAAGGTTGTGGCGCTGTCTGTTATCGTCGTCACTAGCCGTGGTACTCAAAGCTCGTTGCATAATCAAGGCCTTATAGGTCTCGGTCGCTGTTGTACCAAGAACCTCTTCATCACCATCATAAGTCTCTGCAATGTTAGCTCCAACAGTATATTCATCTTCAACATCAGAAGCACTAACATACCCACCATCACCAGTAGCAATGTATGCCCGTTTGCTGGGGCAATCTCGCTGAATATGACCAAGTCCCTGGCAGCGGTGGCACTTGATGTCGGAGGAGCGGCCTGTGGAAGAGGTGGTCGTAGCAGGTTTTGCAGCAACACCCGAAGGTACAGTGGAAGATGTGGATGTCCGTACGCCCAAAGATGATGATGTCTTGGCTGGCACCGGTGGTTGGCATGGAGCGAAAGTGCTGCTCCTCCGTTGTTGACGACCCTGCAATTCTTTTTCTGCCAACATAGAAAGATGGAACAAGCGTTGATAGAATGATATTCTTTATAATCAACAATATCCTGAATTTCCCGCCTTAATCCCCCATAAAACCTAACCATTTGATCCTCCGGATCCTCAACTACCCCACATCGTAGCATACCTTTCTGAAGCTCTTGGTAGTATTCCTGTACCGACATGTCTCCCTGATCTAAGCGTTGCAATTTTTTTCGAAGATCACGTCTATAAGAAGGGGGAACAAAGCGAGCTCGCATCTCCTCTTTTAACGCATTCCATGTTTGTGGTGCAGCACGTGTGTTAACTAGTTCATTCCACCAAATGATAGCAAAATCTCTAAATTCACTAGTGGCTTGTCTAACCCTATGCTGCTCAGGAACAAGATGGGAATTAAATTTTTGTTCTACCGTCATCTCCCAGTCTAAGTAAGCTTCAGCATCATAAGAACCCATGAACGGTGGAATAGAGAACTTAATCTTAGCAAATGGATCATGGTCTGGTTGAGGATTATGATGATGACGTCTACCATTACCTCCCATACCTTGTCGATTACGTGCGAAGCGTTGTGGCAGCGGTGCATAAACATCGTCGTCATTGCCGTCGTCCACAGGAGAGTGAGATGGGGCTGGAGTTGGTGGTGGGGGACGAGCCTCCAGTGCGTCCATGCGTGTAACAAGTTCATCAACTCGTCGATCAAGCTGCTCATAGGATGTCGAGGCAGAGTCCTGGTATTTTTTAAAAGCTTCAGTCATCGCGCGCATCATCTCCTTCAATTCCATCTGAGAGACACACTCATCGTCGTTAAGTTTAGGCCCCTTGTCCTTGTCCATTTGATTCTTTGGTCCTGTCATTGTTAGCACAAAACAGAGACAAAAAGGCAACAAATAATGTGAACCCTACAACTATCTCTCAGGGTGGTGGTGGAGGTGGTGGAATACAAATTATGAAGCGTCTTACCCCGCTCTTACAACGTTCTTACCAGCACTGCAGGTGGCAAACGGTGACCGGTGTGACTGTCCAACGAGCGTGGGTATGATTGCAAAGGAGTACCTGTTCTGCTCGAGAGAAAACTGGAGCTATGGGATGGCTGACTAAATATATATATGTGGCACACAAGTCAGTAACAGATAGCAATGCTGAATAAGTGTTCCAAGTACTCATCCTAGTTGCTGGCCTATAAAATGTAATAGAACAGTTGGACCAAGGCACAAGAAAGGAGGTACAAGTATCTAGGTGCAGCAAGAAATAGGCTTGGGGCAAAATAATCACAGAGGTGCACAGAACACTGGCGTTTCTGTTTATGTGCTACTCTTTTTTTTTGCGATTTTTTTTTAAATATTTTTTATATTTTTCTCATTTGCAGCAGCACATAAGAAGAAAACGCACCAAGTTTCAGATTTTTTTGTGCAATGACGCGTCCTCTAGAATTTCTGCAAGTTTGCTCTAAAATCGGAATAAATGTTTGGAAAATGAAAAGTCCTATTTCCATGCCGAATTTGAGAATTTTAAAAACAGCGAATCCGGCAAAGCCAGAAAGAATTGGATGCGAAATTTAATTCTGTGCGATTTGAAAAAAAATAGGCCCGATTCGAGTTCCGAGGCGAAAGTTACGGCTGTTTTAAGTTTAGACTCCGAATCAGGGTTTCTGGCGAGGTGTTGGAAGGGTGGGAGTTCGGTTTTGTGGATAGGGTCGGTTTTAGAGATAAGATCTATTTTGTGGATAGGGTAAGTTGTAGAGATAGGATCTATTTTGTGGATAGGGTTGGTTTTAGAGATATGATTTGTTTTGTGGATATGGTCGGTTTTAGAGATAGGATCTATTTTGTGGATAGGGTCGGTTTTAGAGATAAAATCTGTTTTGTGGATAGGGTCGGTTTTAGAGATAGGATCTGTTTTGTAGATAGCGTCAGTTTTGTAGGACGGAAGCGGATGGACACAATCAAACTGAACCAAAACAAATCTAATCCAGCAACCAAACTCAACTAGAACACGAACTCAGAACTGCGAACTCTAAAACCGAATTGTGCAAAGGCTAAGGCGATGGTTTTAGGCCGGAATAAACTGATCGTAATTTTTTTGGCTTTTTGTGGACTATGGGACAAAACAAAACTAATCTAAAGGTAGGATTATACCTCATGGGCAACCTGGAAATCTGATACCAATTGATAGTAGAGGCGGCCCGATCTTCCGTGAGATATGATAACTTGATTGAGTGGAGATCTCGACGTTGATGATCCAAGGCTCCGAGCGAACGGTTCCTCGCAATCACTACACCATGGCTCCGTTGGTTATCACCCGTGACACACGAATGACCTCGCCACGAAGGCTTATCCCTGCAAGCGCAATCAAGAACACAAGCAAGAACAGGAAAGAAACGCAACCAAAATTGTATTGATTACGGGATGGGGTCTCACAAACCGATGACGGCGATACTGTTCGATGACAGAATTGATCTAAGCAAAACCCAAACCTAAATGTGGCAGCAGCTGCTGAATAAATAGAGTATTAGGGCATGCGTGACCCCTGGACTCGCCCCTAATGGGCTTCGGCACGATACACGGCCCAACGGCCCAACAGACGGTGTCGCAGCACCAAAATAGAATCTGAATGCTGAGTTGTTTCGACGATTCCCATTGACTCCGGTTGAATTTCAGGGTGGAACCAGTTGGGTTGGTTAGATAATCTCGTTATCTTTCCAACCATATCTAGTCCGTCGCAATCGGAGTCCGGATGCATCTTGGGCGTCCATTTTAGTGCAGACTGGTCCTGGAACCCGAGATGGAGTCGCAGCCGACTCGGACTTGATCTCCTTCCTGTTGTGGATGCCCTTGCTGCTCCTCCTCAACACCTTGGCATTTCCCAAGTCCTTGCTGGTCCTCTCCAAGGTACCTAATCATCAAAACATCCATGGCCCCAAGCGTAAGCTCTGAAACACAATTGACTAGGGTAGAACGTACCTAGAGATTTAGATGTCGTGCACGAGATCGTGTTATCGGTCCATTCATTGTATGTATAGAAGTGATGTCCTCATCAACCCTGATCCGGGGTACCGACACATAGCTATTTTCATATACCTTTGATCATGGCTCTTTCATTTTGGTACAAATGCTTATTTATTATTCTTCTTGTGCCAAGACTAAGACTAATGTGTTATCAAGTGTATTTCTATACTTAGTCTTAGAATTGAAAGGGAAATGGAGTATTTAGCAAAGACAAAGCTTCCACTCCAACCCTGATGGTATCATTTAAACTTTGTCTTTACTCCGCAAACTCTCAATGGTATGACCTTCACTCATATTAATTTTACCATGTGGGATATAGTGTTAGGCCCCAAAGGGGGAGAAAATTCAAAAGGGCTCCAAAGTTCTTTGTTTTTGGCGATTAATGCCAAAGGGGGAGAAAATATTAAGCCCAAAGCAAAAGGACCGCACCACCATTTCAAAACAAAAATTTTCGAAATGAATTTTTCAAATCATGTATTTTCAATTAGTATCAATTGGTATCTATGTTTCACTTGATTTGTGAAAGTAAAATTTTAATTTGGTATCTTCAAAACTTCACATCAATACGCAAAAATTCCAATTGGTATAAAATTTCAAATTGATATCTATTCCACAAACCCTCTTGAAAGCTAAGAGGAGAATTTCATTCAAGGGGAGTTTTTATTTAGTCAAAGGAAAAGCATTTGAAACAGGGGGAGAAATTTCAAATTTTGAAAATGCTTCATGCAATCTTATTCATATACCCTTGACTATTTGCAAAAAGACTTTGAAAAGATTTTCCAAGAAGATTTGCAAAAACAAAACTTGTGGTGCAAATGTGGTCCAAAATGTTAAACAAAAGAAAGCAATCCATTAATACTTAGTAAGACTTTCAATTGGTTTAATTCCAAGTAACCTATGCACTGTCATCTCAATTGCAAACTAGTTACATTTCTGCACTATATATTTGCTTTGGTTTGGGTTGGCATCAATCACCAAAAAGGGGGAGATTGAAAGGAAATTAGGCTAACCATTTCCTATAATTAATTTTGGTGGTTGATGACCAACGCAAACACGTGGACTAACTAGTTTGTCTAGAATTAATGTATTATAGGTGCATGAGGTTCAACACAAACCAAGAAAGAAATTAAGTTAGGGACACAATTTAAATGGAGCAAAAGGACTTGAGTGTGCTGAAGAATGGCGCACCGGACTATCTGGTGCACCACCGGACAGTGTCCGGTGCACCAGGCCAAACAACTCTCAACCAGGCACTCTCAGGAATTCCAGGGCGTGCTCCGCTATAATTCACTGGACTATCCGGTGTGTCACCGGACTGTCCGGTGAGCCAGCGGAGCAACGACTACCTACGCTAATGGTCGACTCTGCAAAATGCTACAATGGTGAACAGTGTCGCGCAGAAGTCAGAGCAGCGAAGTCAGAGGGGCACCGGACTGTCCGGTGTGGCACCGGACTGTCCGGTGCCGCAAGAGGACAAAGCCTCCAACAGTCGACCAGCTTCAGACCCTAACAGTTGGCTGACGTGGCGGCGCACCGGACAGCACACAGTACCTGTCCGGTGGCGCAACGGACTGTCCGGTGCACCCATCGCCAGCAGCCTTGGCCAAACGGCTACTTGGTGGTTGGAGCTATAAATACCCCCAACCACCACATCCTTTGGCATCCAAGCATTCTGAATATTGCATTTAATACAAGAGCAAAAGACTCCACTCCAAGACACAATCAAAGCGATCGATCCACTCAAAGTCCTCGAATCAACTCTAGTGCACTAGGACTTGTGAGAGGATCTCTTGTGTTCTTTTGTTGCGCTTGTCGCTTGGTTTGGCCTTTTTCTTTTCCATTCTTATTCTCAAGTGCTTTGTAAGCGAGGCAACAGACACCAAGTGTGTGGTGATCCTTACGGGGTCTAAATGACCCGTGAGATTAAGGAAGAAGGCTCACTCGGTCTAAGTGACCGTTTGAGAGAGGGAAAGGGTTGAAATAGGCCCGATCTTGTGACCTCCTCAATGGGGACTAGGATCTTTGGAACTGAACCTCGGTAAAACAAATCACCGTGTCTACTCGCCCTATTTCTTGTTTGGTTTGTTTTTCCCTCTCTTCGGACTTGAATTTAATTCTAACGCTAACCTCGACTTGTAGTGTGTGTTTAAAGTTATAAATTTCAGGTTTCGCCTATTGACCCCCCTCTAGGCAACTTTCAGGGTGCTCGAGGAGGAGACGCTGAGCAGTTGCCATCTGGGCGGTGAGAGTGGCGTTCATGGCACGCTCTCGTTGTAGGACGAGGGTCGCAGCGCGCTCACGGTCGCGGGAAGCCTCCACGGCCACCTGTATGGTGGCGATGGCGGTGACCAGTGCCGACGAGGTTGGCGGGGGGGTGGTGTCGGTCCACATGCCGGTTGCATGGGCGGAGAAGCCCGGTGGGCACCCATGTTGCCGCTGCGGTAGGTGTGGCGTAGCGGGGGAGCTGGCGGGGTGGGGCCCGAGGCCGAAGATGTAGGGGGCCCCACCAACAGCGAGCTCGCTGCGGGGCCCAGGGGAACGATGCCAGCGAGGGGGTGCTGGTCGACCAGCAGCAGCGCAGAGGCCGGCAGCGGCATGCGCGCCTGGGCCGGCTGCTAGGCCGGCGGCAGCGCCCGCGAGCATGGCCGCGACGGCAGCTACGCCCTGGCCTGTAGCCAGTTCGACAGTGGCGTGGGTGGCGTCTGCGCCGGTTGGGAAGGGGAGGGCGGGTGCTAGAGCGGTGGCACACATGGGGAGGTCCGCGCCGGCGTCGGCGTCCGGGCCAGTGGCCTAGCCGCGACATCCGCGTCGCCAATGAGGGGAGGAATGGGCGGCGCCATGGTGATGCAGGAGGATGGGCCGGAGGTGCTAGGGGAAAGGGAGGGGGCGGCGGCCGGGCCTAGGAGGTGGCCGGCGGCGGCCTAGAGGGGAGGGGGAGGTGGCGGCCGACCAGGGGGATGGCGGCTAGTGAGAAGGGGAGGAGAGAGAGGAAGGCCGTGATACCATGAAAGATAGTGAAAACCCTAACCCTAGAATGGGTTGGGCAGTGTATTAATAGACCAGAGTGATTGGGCCAAGCCCATTACAAGGACGGGTATCTAACATGTATAGAACCCCTATATATAATAAAGATGTGATATTGATTTCTGTATCTTGAGTCATCATATGTGTGAGACTTGATTCTAGCAAATATTTGAGACGCGCCCGGGTTTGCCCTTAAATCTGGGTGTGATAGTTAGAGAGTCACTTAGGATTAACTCTACCCTGGTTAATATTTTTTCTCGAATGCGCACAAGCTGCGCATTATTATATCTCTACTATACTTAAAGCACCAGTTTCAACGGTCGTCCCGCATCAAAATTTTACAAATACCCTTAAAGTTCTATGAAACAAACCCGTTGTTTTTCTGTTTGTGTTCGATGGATTTTGTGATTATGGATACGTTGGTACATGTACGTGCTTTACGGCCGTTTGTTCGTTAAAAATAATTATAAACATTTTCGACGATCAATTAATAAAAAAAATAGGCTGGAAATAATACGTAACAACGTGTAGCGCTATGCTTATTTATCTACAAATATTAACTACATGCACTACATCCAGAATACCCGCATTAATATAAAAAGTGTAATGACACATGAATAGCTCAAGATTAAATGCAATACACTATATATCGTTTTTTGTTTAATAGGAACAATCAACAATTTGTTTATTTTGTTTTGTTGGCTGAGCTCCAACGATTGTAGTATTATGAGACGTGGTGCTAGATAATCTGAACAAGGCTTCATCCTGTACATGCATGTAGATAATCTCAACAAGGCGCTTCATCATGTACACACGCATGCAAGGGCGATCCGATTTTTGTTGAGGCCGCTACACGTACGTGCTCATCTAGTTCTACGAGGCTTATAAAAAGGAAAACCAGTCACAGCCACAGAGGGGAGAGAATTGCAGGAAGCCAGCTGCAACCACCAAGGGAGACGGAGAGCTCCACGCGTAGAAGCTACGCACACCGCCGCACAAGAGTAGGAGGCCAACGCCAGCCGCTAGGGAGCAGCCAAGGCAGAGCGCGAGCCGCCAGAGGTGAGAGGAAAAAAGCCACCCGCACTAGGCCATCGGAGGAGAGGCTCATGCAACGTAGTACGCCAGCCAACAGTCGCCAGGGGCCGATCAGAGAGGAGCAGGAAAGGGGAGCCGCAGAAGTCAGCAAGAGCAGGTCACAGCCGCCAGAGGCAACACACGCCAAGAGCAGTTCTCAGGAGCAAAAGAGAGAGACAAGCAGCAGCAAAAGTGAGAGGCAAGCGGCAGATCGTCGGCCATCAGAGAGGCCAATACAAGCATCCGCAGATCTATAACCAGATTCTATTAACAACCAGATGGTGTTTTGACCCCAAGGGATGTATGAGTAGTCTTCCCACTCAAGCCATTGAATTTTAGTTTTGCTTTCTTCAATTAGTGCTATAAAATTAGACCTAAAAGCACATATTTTTTTGGGCATGAATTTCTAGATTTCTTTTATTTCCATCGTGGATTATGCATATAACAACAATACCACACCATCCCATCTTCTCTTAATTTCTTTGTGATTGATGTGAGGATAATAATTTTGCATGTGTCATCTGCATTTGTTTGTTCACTTAGCTGCCATGGCAATATGTTATCACTATTTGAAGTTTTGTTGTTTCTGTCTACTTATCTATATATTTTTGACTTATCGTGCTTCAGGCTCTCCTCTTGTTTGGTTTACTCTTGTTTGATTTACTGAAGCATTTGGAGCTGCATTTTCTAGAACAACATTTTGTGTTCCGATCAGTGAGGTCAGTCATCCTCTATTGTTCTGCTAATAATTAGATATATTTGACTAGACTGTTCTGCTAATAAAGATTTAACATGCCTTGTTATGTCATGAATTAATATCACATCACAATTTGACATATGCTTCGATTAGTGGATGTTTAGGGTTTATGATAAAATGGTTGATAAGTAAGCACATGAATTATATTGAATTAGAATTAAAATTTATATATATATATATATATGCAAAAGATTAAGGAATATAATAATGCCAAACTGATGTGTGGTGGGGATATTGATTGGGGTATAAAGTTTATACGCATGCTGCTGGTATATAGAGGTCGATGCTTTTTTAGATAAAATGGTAGATGGAAGGCTGCTTTTCTGTACGGAGCACCTGCATCCATCCAGAATCTCTCTCACCCACTTCTCTTCATTCTTCTATTCTGAATCTACCAATCATGAGAAAGCTATTTATTGAACCTCATTTATCAAACAAGGACAAATCGCTATTTATTGGCCAATTCTATTGCCTTTTTGTTTCTTAGGTTACTTCAGTTTATATGTATTTAACATGAACACCAAAAGCATTTATATAATGGACTCCATGCATCTACCATCATGGTTTAAGGGTAACGATCCAAGCATGCATTATATTCACAAAATACATAGTATTGCCAATAATATGAATGCCGCCATAGAATTGGTCAATCCTACATGGAAGGCGATATTTATATGTGGCATCGTATAGTACCATCATGGGTTCCAAAAAATATTAAACTGGTAATTTCTTATACCTTGAAGACAACTAAATGATTTTGGCTATATATATATAAGAATGAGTTCTTTTAATTTGTAGGGATTTGTCAAGCTTGCTTGTTATCAACTTTATGCACTCGTAGAATGGTAAAGGGTTACCCTGCATTTCGACTGTGAGTAACTGTGTAGTTCTAATACTTGGTCAATATCATTTTTCTATAACTAATTGTCTTTACTAAATTTAATGTTGTCTTATACCGAATGTACAGACTTCAAGTGTACCGAGGACCAAATTCTTTGTAGAGTTGAAGAACAGGGAGAATGAATGTAATGACAATATTCCAGAAGAAATACAAAAGATTATTAAGCACGTCAGTGTTTAGTTGGTTTTAAAATATACAATATATGCAATTTTATTTACAAATACTAGAGTTTAGGATAAGAAACAAAGATTCAGAATTTTTGCTCTCACTTGTTATTCTCGTCCTTTTGGTATGAATTTTAATGTATATTCACTTCATTACCATTACAATCCTCGCAATGCACAACCATTGTACTCACTGCTTAGACTTTGCTTTTGTGATTTTCACATTATATTGTAAATTGATTTGTATTAGTTTAATTCTTCATTGGTTGTGCCAGAGAATTTATAAGATTGTGATCGATAATATGTGTTACTTGTTTTATGTAATCAGTGTGCACGAATAATTTGTGTGCCTGTGCAAGGCACAGGCACTTGACTAGTTAATAAGAAAAGGAGAGTCCAAAATAGACCAATACAAAATAAAAAACCACCTTACGATGGCCAAAAAAGACAATACAGAAAAAACATTCATAGAAAACAATCTACTAAAACAACTCTCACCACTATAGCCTAGGAATAGGAGCCCTTGGAGAGAAAGACCTTTGGCCCCTGTTATCTCCCACACCTCCCACGGTTCCTTTTCTTCCTCAGCTTTACTAATTGCTAAATCTACATTAGGTGTGAGCATTTCAAAACGCAACCATTTGTGTGGTTACAAAGTGTCTAGAATGCAGTGGCTACTGTTAATCGGCTTGTGTAGAAGACACGATGTTGACGCCTTTTCGGAGCGCCAAACACTCAACAAGAACCGTGGCGGTGCCCTCTGCACAGGGGCGGACGGTCCGTGCGCAGGGGCTGAATGGTCCGCGGCCTGGTGTGAGGTGCGGTGGTGCTCTCTGCGCAAGGGCGGACTGTCCGCGGCCTGGGGCGTGGCTAGGGCTCCTGCCTGACGGCCGGACGGTCCGCGCCCTGGGGCCGGACGGTCCGCGCGTACGCAGGGGCGGCGGAAGATCGCCGACGGCGCCTGGATCTCACTCCCGGGAGGGACCCCGTCGAGGAATAGAGATCCTAGGTGGTGTCTAGGCTCGGGCCGGCCGACCTAGACTCCTCTAATCGACGTAGAGTCGAGGAGAGGCGGAGAATTTGGGGATTGGAAGACTAAACCTAAACTAAACTAGAACTACTCCTAAGATAAAATGTAAATTGTATTGATTGAAGGTTCGATTCGTTGTCTCAAATCGGCCGTAGACCTCTCTATTTATAGAGGAGGAGGGCTGGACCCGTTACAAACAAATTTCCGAGTGAATCCCGCGAATTTAGCTAACAACCGTAGCACAAAACTCGGAACCCTAAACTGCTCTGCGTACGCGCGGACTGTCCGGCCCACAGGCGCAGACCGTCCGGCCTCAGGGCCAGACCGTCAGACCTGCTCAAAATGAGCTCCAACATATGCCCCCTGCCTTTTGGTGGAGCTGAGCGAACCAAAAGCATCTTAACACGATGTGATTACATCGGTTTTCTTAAGCATTTTGCCACATACTGGGATGATACTGCTTGAGGAAACGCCCATTTAAAGCCTTAGGCAAATCTTTGCCTTGTAATGTTTGTAGCAAATAGGCGTTACCAGACATCACCTGTTTCACTTTATAAGGACCCTCCCAGCTTGGCGACCATTTCCCGAACTTTCGGTCTTTATTCCTTAGAGGCAGAATGGTCTTCCACACCAAGTCTCCTACTTGAAATGATTTTGCTTTGACCCTCTTGTTGTAGGCCCTGGCTACTTTGATCTTGTCCTTTTCTATTGCTCCCAAAGCTATCATCCTCTTGTCAGTCACCTCATCAATATTATCCATCATTGAATTATAATAATCAGTAGTAGTTAAATCATTTTGTGTGGCAAACCTGACAGCATTCAAACTTATTTCCACAGGCAACACTGCTTCCTACCCATAGACAAGCTCAAAAGGAGATATTTTAGTAGCACTATGTTTAGATATTCTATGAGCCCATAAAGCTTCAGACAAAATCTTATGCCAATGTTTAGGATTATCAGATACCTTCTTTTTTATCAAATTAATCAATGTCCTATTACTAGACTCGGCCTGTCCATTGGCCTGAGCATAATATGGAGACGAATTAAGCAGCTTAATTCTGTATAATTCAGCAAATTCACGTACCTCTTTTGCCATAAAAGAAGTCCCTTGATCTGTAGTCAAGGTCTGGGGGATGCCGAATCTATGAATAATATGCTCAGTTATGAACTCAATTACCTCCTTGTGTGTCATGTTTTTCAGAGCAACGGCTTCAGTCCATTTGGTGAAATAGTCAGTGGCAACTAACACAAACCGATGCCCTTTTGATGATGAAGGATGAATTTCTCCAATAAAGTCTAATCCCCATCCTCTGAACGACCAAGGCTTGATGATAGGATGTAATTCGGCTGCAGGGACCAACTGTAGGTCGCCGAATTTTGACACAATTGGCAACCCTTGTAGTACTTGAAACAATCGGCTATCATGTTAGGCCAATAAAAACCAGACCTTCGCAAGAGCCATTTCATCTTTGGAGCCGATTGGTGGGTACCACAAATTCCTTCGTGCACTTCGGCCATGGCCAATATAGCATCATCTGGGCCCAAGCACTTAAGCAGAACGTCGTTAACTGTTCGGCAGTAGAGTTCATCACTCATCAAGACATACTTGAAAGCTGTTCGCCGAATGTTCTTATCTGTTCTGATATTGGGATTTCGCAAATAATTAAGTATAGGTGTCCTCCAATCACTTGCATCGGCTTCATTGTCAGCCGAATCAATTAAGAGAATATTTCTGGTAACTTCGGACGGTCCGGCGTCACCACGCGGACGGTCCGCGACCTAGGAATTTGGCTCTGCACTGGTTATCAGACTTTCAGTTTTGTGAAATCTCCCTCTCTTTATCCGATAACCTGATGCATCTTGTGCCAAATCGTTAGCTCTATGATTCTCAACTCTAGAGATATGCCGAATACTGAATTCGTCAAAAGAATGGATTATACTCCAGCATTTTTCAAGGTAACCATTTAGAGTACCATCAAAACATTGATATTCTTCTAACACTTGTTGGACAACCAGCTGAGAATCACCAAATGCCTTCACATATTTTACTCCCATACAATTTAAAAGTTCCAAGCCGAATAAGAGGGTCTCATATTCGGCTTGATTATTAGTGCAATAAGTTTCCAATCGGCTAGAGAAGTCGAAGGAGACATCACTTGGTGAAACAAGTACGATGCCAATTCCTTGCCCTTCATTGCAAACCGATCCATCAAAATATAAAGTCCAAGGGGTAATAGTGAGATATGACATGTCTAGTTTATGAATATCATTAATCCGATGTTCTACAATAAAATCTGCTACGACCTGGCCTTCATAGATTTCAATGGTTCATAGGCCAAATCATATTCTATAAGTGCATAAGCCCACTTACCAATCCTACCACTCATAATTGGGTTATGCAACATGTATTTGATTACATCGGCTTGACTAGAAACAGTGCAATGACTAGACAGTAAATAACATCTACATTTGGTGCATGCATAAAACAAGCATAAGCATAATTTCTCAATAAAAGTGTACCTTGTTTCAGCATCCACCAACCTCCTACTTAGGTATGTCACCACATGTTCCTTTCCCTCAGTTTCTTGTGTCAGAACAGCCCCAATGACCTTTTCTTCAGCTGCAATGTACAATCGGAATGGTACTTCTGCACGTGGTGCTTTTAATACAGGAGCCGAAGACAAGTATTTTTTAATGAGATCAAATGCTTCTTGCTGCTCTACCCCCCAAGTGAATTCGGCATCATTCTTAAGCCGAAGGATAGGGGTGAAGGCATCAATCTTCCCGGCTAGGTTAGAAATAAATCTTCGCAAATAATTCACCTTGCCGAGAAACTTCTGCACTTCGACCTTACAAGTCGGAGATCCCACATTCCGAATAGACTTGATTCGGTCAGGGTCTATTTCTATACCATGTTCATGTATGACAAATCCTAAAAACTTACCAGCCGACACCCCAAAAGCACATTTACGGATTCCTTTGGTTTAGTAAAGGCGGCTTCTTTAGGACCAAAATCGAATTGAGCAACAACAGGTTCATCGTTGCCGATAATAGTACAATCGGCGGAAAATGTAATAACATTCACATCCATACCTGGGCGTTCTGGAGAAGCTTCGTAGTCGACCAGGTCTTCTCCCAGCAGGTCGTCCTCTTCCATTGATGTTGTCGTGTCGTTGGAGGCTTTCTGGTGAACGGTGGACGGTCCGCACGCGGGGGCCGGACGGTCCGCGCCTGGTGCAGTTTGTCCAGAGACTTCCTGGTGAACGGCGGACGGTCCGTGCGCGGGGGCCGGACGGTCCGCGCCTGGTGCAGGTTGACTTTCTATTTCTGTGGCCATTTGTTTTTCTTCAACGACCTTTGGTCTCCATTTCTTTTGTGGTGGCGGGTATAGTGAATGTGTGTCATTAAATATCTTTTCCGCCTCCTTTTACTGGCTCTCTTTTGCTCTTAGGCGCTGTAATTTTCTCTTTTGGGACCGTGTCAGTCCCGCTGGGCACCATCGAGGCATGGAGTATTTTGGATCGGCTGTTTTGTTGGTAGCCGTATCTTTTTTGGTTGTGTTGGTCGATTTGCCAAAAATCATCGGCTCTTTATTATCTTCCTGTATGACAACATCTGCAGTGCCTATTTTGATGATGTCCTTTTTTGTTGTTTTTTGAGTTGTTGCAGGCATATGCCCCCCTACCGGATTGGTCGGCCTTGAAGGATGAGTAGTCCGGCAATCCTGTTGGGTTTGTGCCTGGTGACCGGATTGAGCAGTGCTCCATCGGTCTTCTACTGGTGGCGTCAACCTGTCAAAAACAGATGTTTGGGGTGCCCCCCAGGCGGGGTACTGTGGCATCCCAAATGGATATGGTGGCATGCCCCACATTTGATTTGGGACATATGGCAGAGGTAAATATGTGTATGGATATGGCATAGGTGGATATGGAGGTGGAGGTGTCCATGCAGGTATGTTAGGTCTCACTTGTATAGTATGACCTTTCATTTCTGCCGATTGGTGGGGTGGTCCAATCGGCCTAACCTGACGCTGCTCATGAATGAGTGAGCGGGGTCATTTTGCTGGCCGGTCACTGGGGCCGGCCTTCTTTTTTACGTATTTAGACAATAATTGATCAAAAGTTGGGCCGGCTTTAACCAACCGACCAGCTGCCTTGAATGTATTTGTTTTCCACGTACCTATCTCTGGTCGTCGTGGTTTGAAAGTACGTGGACGTTGTGAGTCCTGAGTACGGCCGGACCGTCCGGGATACGCAGCACGGGTTCCTGTATCTGTCTCCCTGTCTGCGCTTGCCCCCCAGTACTGGAGGTTGTGATGGTCACCTTTAGGGTCTCCCCTCTATCGGGAGTCTTCTCGGCTACCACTTTCCTGCAAGAAACTTTATGATCCTCATCGGCCTTTTTAGAATTGTCGATGATTGCCTCTTTGCCTTTGCCTTTATCGGCCGTGTTTGGCCGAACCAGGACTTTCTTGCCCTCGAAGTCGATCACGTTCATTGGAAAGGGCTCTGTATCCACCTGCATTTCCTGAAATTTCAATCGTCCCTCATTAATGGCCGATTGAATCTGTCGTCGGAATACATTACAATCATTAGTGGCATGAGAAAATGAGTTATGCCACTTGCAGTATGCACGACGTTTTAGCTCGTCGGCGGATGGAACAGTGTGATTTATTTTAATATTGCCATTTTTGAGTAATTCGTCAAATATTTTATCGCACTTACCAACATTAAACGTAAACTTAACCTCCTCTTGCCGTTTCTTTTGAACCGGCTGCAAGGAGGAACAAGCCGAAGATTTGGCCTGTTTTGGCCAAACCATTTCAGCAGCATACACTTCTGCTGATTCGTCATCTGAGCTACTTTGGTCGCATTCTACTATATGTACGTTGTGACGCATTGTTTTAGCAGTTTCTTTGCTCCGGCTTTCGCAAGCCAAAGCCCTCTGGTGTAACTGTGCTAATGTAAAAAATTGGATGCCTTCCAATCTCTCTTTTAAATAATATCGTAGACCATTAAAGGCTAATCCTACTAGCTGTTTTTCTGCTAAATGAATTTGAAAGCATCGGTTTCTTGTATCGCAGAATCTCCGGATGTAATCATTAACCGATTCGTCTTTTGTCTGTCGCAATGACACTAAATCTACCAAATCCAATTCATAATCACCGGAGAAAAAATGATCATGAAATTTTTGTTCTAGATCCCCCCATGATGAAATGGAATTAGGAGGTAAAGTGGCATACCATGCAAACGCAGTTCCCGTTAAAGATAATGAAAATAAACGTATGTGAAATGCCTCTGTGTCGGCCAACTCTCCTAATTGTGCTAAAAATTGGACTATGTGTTCACGTGTGTTCTTTCCCTGATCACCCGAAAATTTTGCGAATTCGGGTATCCTGGTTCCCTGTGGGTATGGGTGGTGATCAAATCGGCTGTCATAAGGTTTCCGATATGATTGCCCCCCAGGGACCATGCTTACTCTGAGCTTATCTCGGAATGCCCCGGCTATTTCTTCCCTTACTATATCAATGGCAGCCGGTGCGAGACCACCGGCTCTCTGGTCAAACATAGGTGGGGTTGGCTGGATATTAGCATATTGTCTTTCCCCCCATTGGTTTGAACTATGTGGTGCATTGCCACTTGCCCTATATGGTTCATATGTTTGATCGTTCCTTTCCGGCCTTCTCGGTGGGGCCGGAAAGTTTTCCTGGGCTCTAAATCTCGGATTAATGGGTTGATTCATTGTATAGTGCGATGGGAAGTGCTGCTGGAATGGGTGAGGATTCAGTTAACAATCTTCCTCAAAAAGGTCATGTGCGGACTGTCCGGACATTGGTCCGGACCGTCCGTGACTATGTGCGGACAGTCCGTCGTTGTACGCGGACGGTCCGACTGGGTAGTTTAGATTCTGTGTCGTGTGTGGTGGTTCGGGCGCATATCTAGGTAACTCATTAAAAATCGGCCCGACTGTTGTTGGTCCGGACGGTCCGCGCTCACGTGCGGACGGTCCGGGCATGTGCAGATCGGCTGATTTGCTGCCGATTTGCGGTTGCTTAGGGTATGTGTCCATCGGCATCCCATAAAGGGGTTGTGACTGGTCGTGACAACCTGTAGCTGATGTGTTACGCGTGTTACCTCCTAACTCAACCTCGTGCGAAGGAAAATTTGTGATACTAGATTTATCAAATGCACGTACTAGTCTCTTAAGATCGCTTTGCATACCCCCTATGATGTTCTGCATTTGTTCACGCTGATCTTCTACATAATTTCTAAGAGATTGCAGATCGTTGGTATTACTTACATTGGGGATATCTGGCGTGGGTTGGAGCGAAGCCAGATCCGTCGCCCGATGTCGGACGACCTTGTTGTTCCTGTCCACTTTGAAGTTAGCCAAGAACTTTGCTTTCGCCTCCTGGATCATCTGCTCCTTGTGTTCCTCAAACTGGAGCTGCTCGTCAGCCGGCAAAGTTTCCCAAGTCGGCTCTATGATGTTGCTTGGAGAAATATCAGAGCTATCCCTTGAACCAGCCATTGAGGGCCGATTTGATGAGCTTAGATGTGTCTTCCCCAGCAGAGTCGCCAAAAAGTATGTTGACGCCTTTTCGGAGCGCCAAACACTCAACAAGAACCATGGTGGTGCCCTCTGCACAGGGGCGGACGGTCCGCGCGCAGGGGCCGGACGGTCCGCGGCCTGGTGTGAGGCGCGGTGGTGCTCTCTGCGCAAGGGCGGACTGTCCGCGGCCTGGGGCCGGACGGTCCGTGGCCTGGTGCGCGGCTAGGGCTCCTGCCTGACGGCCGGACGGTCCGCGCCCTGGGGCCGAACGGTCCGCGCGTACGCAGGGGCGGCGGAAGATCGCCGACGGCGCCTGGATCTCACTCCCGGGAGGGACCCCGTCGGGGAATAGAGATCCTAGGTGGTGTCTAGGCTCGGGCCGACCGACCTAGACTCCTCTAATCGACGTAGAGTCGAGGAGAGGCGGAGAATTTGGGGATTGGAAGACTAAACCTAAACTAGACTAGAACTACTCCTAAGATAAAATGTAAATTGTATTGATTGAAGGTTCGATTCGTTGTCTCAAATCGGCCGTAGACCTCTCTATTTATAGAGGAGGAGGGCTGGACCCGTTACAAACAAATTTCCGAGTGAATCCCGCGAATTTAGCTAACAACCATAGCATAAAACTCGGAACCCTAAACTGCTCTGCGTACGCGCGGACCGTCCGGCCTCTGGGCCGGACCGTCCGCCCTGCTCAAAATGAGCTCCAACACACGGTAATAAGATATTGGTAATGACAATTGAACTAAAACTTTATTATCCGATTGCTTGTGCTGTGCCATCTGTCACAACTTGCATTCGCTTTCGTCCGCAATTAATTATTTACTAGGCTTCGTCTTTGAAAACAATTATGTTCTGGCCATCGATTGTTCCTTCTGTTGTACTATCGTATGCATTTATATCTTGCTTTCAGTCATCATGTTCTGTGCATAAGTATTAGTCGCTCAAAACAATCAGTAAATAAATAATTTATTTAATTACACGTTAAATATTTTGGCATGTGGAAAGCAATCTTTGCTATAAATTGGTACTCGCAGACCTCTCTCATTGTAAAATATTCCTGAGTTTTGTCCCTTGATGTTAACGAGTGCTTGTGGTTGTCCAAATTTCAGTCAGCAGGAAGCAGGTAAGAAATCAACTATAGCGATGGTAGTGGGCCGGGTACACTGGTGCTTGCTATAGCAATTGCATAAAATAGGCCAGGATCTTTTTTTTGAAACGAACCGGCAGGAGATCTGCCCGTTATATTAAAAAGAGAGGAGCCCAAAGTGGCGAGGATTAAAATACAAAGACACTCCATAAAAGCATGACCAAGCCGAAAAACACAAACACACAAGACTAATATGAAAGGAGACTAGAAGAAAAATCAAGCTCAAACACACAAAACAAAAGAGATGCTAGGAGATAGATTAGCCAGCTGGTTGGCTCCTGCACGTATCCAGGCTGATGCCTCAGATCTAATCTGAGCACATGTGGAGGATTTGTGGTCGAAAATCCTAGCATTTCTCTCACGCCAGACGGTCCAATTCACTAGAATTAAGAGGCTTCTCAAGCCCTTCCTGTTGCAATCTTGAGTTGTAGCTAGGGACGTCCACCATTGTAGGACAGACTCACTGTGGTCCCAGTTACTTGGACTAAGGCCCTCCACCGCTGCCCATACAGCCACCTCTCCCCAAATCCGCTTGGTTAAATGACACTCAACGAAGAGATGCAATCCTGACTCCAAAGTTTGCCCACACAATGCACAGGTAGCGTTGTGGGGCCAATCCCTCTTCGCAAGACGATCCGCTGTCCAAATTCTATTTTGGATGGCTAACCAACTGAAGAATTTACATTTCGGTGGTGTCCATACCTTCCAAATGATCGAATTCATATTTGTAAGCTCAGAGCCGATGAATTGGGCAAGGTATGCTGATTTCGCCGAATACTGTCGGTCTTCTGAGAGTTTCCAACTAATAGAGTCACAAATACCCGGCTGCAAGGATACTCTTTGCAAAATTGACCAAAGCCTACAGTACTCCACAATGTGTTGTTCTGTCACCTCAGCAGAAAACAGGTTGAGGTCCCTAATCCAAGTATGATTCCACAGCGCTTCACTCAAAGATCTGTTCTTTCTTCGGGACACATTGAAAATGAGAGGCACAATGTCCTTCGGTCTTAACCCTTGCACCCACGCATCATTCCAAAAGGACACCTTTGTCCCGTCTCCCACCGAAATCGATGTCGTTGCTGCGAAGAGCTGTCGATCTTTTGTCGTGCAAGGGAGTTCCAAGGCCGTCCAGAACCTAGTTGATGAAGCCCATTCTTGCCACGGCCAACGCATACGCAGGGTCCTTACAAATTTGGTTAAATGAAGGATACCCAAGCCTCCACACTCTTTTGGCCTTACGGAACGGATCCAATTTACCTTGCATTTACCTCCCGTAATTTGATCCTGTTTTTGGCTGTTGCTCCCATCTATTTAGGTTTGAAAGTTCATCTGCTTATTTATAGATCCATACCCTTCTTTTTTTGTGAGAGAAGCTATGCACTGGAAGTAATCAAGAGGAAAACTTCAGCAGTGTCATGTCAATTAGAGGCTCTGTGAATGGAGAGGAAAACCCATCTACAGAAATTTATGTGTTGGAGTTGGAGCAACATGGTCTATACTACAAATCTGTACGTTGTGTTCCTTGTTTGATCTATTTTTCCAGAATTATGTGATTAGTCATGGGAATAAGGACACCATACGTTACCAGCTACCACTATCAGAAACCTATATAATCTATATTTGAACTAACTCCCTTCTATTTCAGTGTTGGAAAAAGATTTGGTCAAGTTTATTTTCTGTGGGCAGAGGACTTCAGTAGCCAACAAACAAACGCTCTTGATTTCAGGACTTCCGTGCTCAGGTATGCTGATTGTTGCATTTTGACTTTTTTCCTTGTTACTGCTACTATCTTTCTGGCATATCTGGTAATTGTGCTTGTACCCGACTAATTATTTGTTATGTATCTATCCTCTAAAAGAATATCATATGGAGGACCATGGATTATCTTTATTTTATTAGATTTCTGATTCTGATGTACCGACTTTCAGATATAAGTTAAGCTGTACTGCTACACAGAGAAAGTTAGTTTGCAAAAGATCAATCATTGACATTTAAATTACAAATATCACACTCAGGATGATCGCATGCATATAGCAATGGATATTTTTTTTCTTCTATTTCTTACTTAGAGACATCTCCCATTTGTGCATGTCTCAGATTTTTTTTTTTGTTAGTTTTAGTCCCTAAATTTCAGTAGGCAAGTACAAGCAATGGAAGTCAACTTTAGTGTAGGTAGTTGGTACTATACAGTCTTGAGTAGCAATGGCATAAAATAGGCTAGAATCTCTGATTGATCACCCACTCCCTTTGAATTTTATAATATCCATGATGTGCTTACTTATACCATCTTGTTTGCAAGGAATGCAATGGGCAAACAATAATCAAGAGGGAGAAGAAAATTTTCAGTACCATGGCGAGTGGAGGTTTTGTGGACTGGAGAGGAAACCTCGTCAACAGACAGGTGCATGGAGGGGTTAAAGCAGCATGGTTTCTGCATTGTAAGTCTACACGCTAAGTTCCTTGTATGATCTGTCTTCCAGCTGAACCATGTTTAGAGTCAATTGCACATGGGTCCTGGATGAGATAATTCCTTATTTTCAAACTTCCTCTGCTCCATTTTTTCCCCTTTACAGTCCTGACATTTGTAACAAACATGGTGAATGTCCCAATTTTGCTGAATCTGGTCACCTACCTCCGAGGGACAATGCATATGGGAGTGTCGGACTCTGCAACTACAGTCACTAATTTTGTTGGTGCTACGTCCGGATTTACTTTGATAGGAGCTTTCCTCTCGGACTCTTACATCACTCGTTCCAGAACTATACTTCTCTTTGGTCCATTGGAGTTTCTGGTAATCTTTTCTCATGGTTTTTCCAACCAACTACAGCTTACAAAGATAACTTGCATGTTTTACTGTTGTTGCTAATGTGAACCTATCAATAGTAGTGTTTAAATAGTTTTATCAACTAGAGATGTATCCTAAGATTACGCTAAAGATTTATCAACTAGTGTTTAAAAAGTTTCAGAAAGTGACATCCAGCGCATTCATTTCTATGCCCAAATCATCAGCTAATCCTCGCAGGCACAGACCACCCTCAGCTTTTATAGAACACCCCAATTGATATGAATAGATTTCTGGATTTAGGAGATATAGTACCTAGCGGAGGCGTACTCGCCCTCAAGATGAGATTTTGAGCAACCTATTTTGTGGATTGGTTTAATTTCTTCCTGGATTACAAACTGATCTGCCATACTCTGTATGTAGATATGGCTCTAAGTCTCTACCTCCTAACAAACCTGCTACTTCTCTTATCCAGACACTGGTAAATAATCTGAAACAAACTCTTAAATGACCCAAACAAACTCAAACCAGGCACTTGTGGATGCCAGCTCCTTGTGACTCACACAGGTCTAGCAAGCGAAAGCATCCACAGCACCAATTGCAAATTGTCACATGGCAGCACAATACTCAATTTTGCTTGAGTTGCTCTTACTTTTGTACAATTATGCATGCTGGGATCTGATTATAGTAAACTGTGTGAAGCTAAAGTTGTTGAGGTACTTTTCCAAAGCCCAAATGGAGGTAGTTATACAGATATAAACTGATCTTGTGTTTACCAAATTTCAGGTTATCTGGTTAGGTGGGAATGGCCATTGCATTTACTTTACTTAAACAGTGATAGGCTTTTAGTATTTGGGAAACAGTTAATTATCAGAAAGAAAACTGTTACTATTTCCATCAACAACAACAAAAACAAACATTTTTGTTCCAAGGCAAGTTTGGATAGGCTAGAGGTGAAACCCAATACTAAAGCCACACAAGAAACAGTAGAAAAGAAAAAAAAAAAAAACCGGTGCTAGTTATCGTAGCAGTGGTATGTATATTATTTGTGATTAAACATGTTGTGCAGGGCTACGGATTGCTTGCATTGCAAGCGTACATTCCATCGCTCCATCCACCAATTTGCAACATTGAAGCCGAACCAAGTAACTGCAAAGAAGCACATGGTTGGAACGCTACACTGTTTTACGCAGCCCTGTATATCTGCGCATTTGGTGAAGGTTGCATCCGTGCTTGCTTGCCATCTCTCGGAGCAGACCAGTTTGACCACGAAGATCCCTCTGAATCCCACCAACAGTCCAGCTTCTTCAACTGGTTCACCTTTGGGATCTCCTTTGGAGGTTTTGTGGGGCTGATTTTCATTGTGTGGCTTGAGAACTACAAGGGGTGGGACATTGGACTCGGACTGTCTGCTATCCTAATTCTGCTTGGGTTGCTTGTGTTTGCGGCTGGCCTCCCTTTTTACCGCAACCAAGTACCTGAAGGAAGCCCTCTAACTCGAATCCTGCAGGTTGAAAATCTAATCCCATCTCAATAACCGGCAAGTGTGTTCTAAATGTTAATTAGCTGCAATCTTGCCTCTCTAGGTTCTTGTGGTTGCATTCAGAAACAGGAGGTTTGGGCTGCCTGAGGAGCTGGAAGAAGCACATGAAAGCAGTGCTGAGCGAGGCTCTACTAAAGTACTTCCCCAAGCAAATAGCCTCAAGTAAGATTAGGAGAAGCACGTAACAATTTTTCATTTGCACATTACTAGTTTTATTGGGAGCATATTGCCTTGTTGCTGGTATTTCCTATCAGCATAAACTATTATTCCGTGCGCTTCTCGCCAGATTCCTCGATAAGGCTTGCATTAACCATGGCAAAGAAGGAGCCTGGTCACTTTGCAATGTGACAAAGGTGGAGGAGACGAAGGCTGTGCTCCGTATGCTTCCTGTGTTTGTCAGCTCCATGATCGGATATATATCAAACCCTGTCATCTTCACATTCACTGTGCAGCAAGGTGGCATGACGAACACAAGGCTGGGCAAGATCCATGTTTCCCCCGCGACACTCTTCGTCATCCCCATCACCTTCCAAATGGTAATGCTTGCCATCTATGACCGGTTCATTGTGCCGTTCTTGCGCAGGCGCACAGGCTATGCCAGTGGCATCACTCACTTGCAGCGCATCGGCATGGGTTTCGCCTCCATGATACTTGCGTCGGTCATCGCAGCAGTAGTTGAGAGAAAGAGAAAAGAAGCCGCAGCGCAGATGTCCCTGTTCTGGCTTGCGCCTCAGTTCTTCCTGCTGGGCGTGTCGGACGTGACCTCGTTCCCTGGGCTCCTCGAGTTCTTCAACAGCGAGGCGCCACGGGGCATGAAGTCCATTGCCACAGCCTTGTTCTGGTGTGAGATAGGGCTTGCTTCATTGCTGGCCACCTTCCTGGTGCAAGCAGTGAACAGCATCACGAGGCATGGGCACCAAGGAGGGTGGCTCGAGGGTTCCAGCTTGGACAGCAGCCATCTTGACCTCTTCTACTGGGTTGTCACTGTTGTAGGTTTGATTGGTTTCCTTAACTACTTGTACTGGGCAAAAAAGTACGTCTACCGCCAGGATACACGCATCGTCGATGAGCCATCATCAGTCGATCAAGATTCACATTGATTGAACCTCGACAATCGAACCGTTCTTTACTTGAGAAATTAAAGGTGAAACTGGTTCTGGTTCACAGTGCCACTTATTATAGTCAACCTGCAAAGCATGTACACTGATGTCTGATAATTGTATTTGGATTGTTAGTTTAATTTAATTTCATCCATGATATGGTCACAATTGCGATACTGCATTCGAATGATTAATTAATGTGGCACTCTTACGTCTCTAAAAATCGTTAAAAACAAAAATAACCCATGATTGTTTTATATGATGAACTTTATACCAAAGTTATAGAGTTTGACGTGAGACGGTTTATATTTTTATTTAAAATTATTTAAAGCCCGATAATTTTATTTTATGTTATCAGATTTCCAATTTTAAAATTATCAAACGACCTTGCATGTTGACGTGGTCTATAACAAAATTATAGTTTTTAATGTGATCCACTACCAGTTTGAGTCCTAAATATGTAATTTAAATTATCATATTTTAAAATTTTCAAACAAACTTAAATATTGTCATATTGACACAATGAATACTGAAGTCGTAGTGGTCTTCGCTATCTATATTTTTTTAGCTCATTAGTTTTTTATTTTAAGTTATTTAAAGTCTTAAATATTTATTTTTAACTTTAAAACTTTTAATGTATATTTTTTGTTTTTTTAACATAAAGTTATAGTTCTCAATAAAATCTAAATTTTTAGTTGATGTTTTTCATTTATAGCCATTTCAGCGGTATTCGATATAAAATTATAAAATAGGACGATTAGGGACCTTGCAAATTGTGTAGTTGCACATTTGCACTCGACGATGTGTCCGGTTTGCATCACGTATGTGGCAACCAGGACACTCAGAGTGCTTGTAAACTATGTAGTTTCACGTTTACACTAACGACATGACTGATATTGCACCAGATTGATGCCGCACCAAGGCACCCAAAGAACATGTAAACTATGCATGAGAGCTGAACACTCACCTGATCCTGATATATCCGATGTGTCATGGGATGTGGCACAAGACAGTACTCAGAGATCATGTTTACTATGTCCAAAACCGATATAATCACTGGACTTGTCTGGTGTGACACTCGTGCTTGCAGGCATAGTAACGTCTAGTTTAGATATAGCCGCTAGAGAGGCATTGATGACATGTACAGTGCAGTAAGAAAAGTTGCACCAGACATGTTCGGTGCTTATGAATTTTTTGGGTGAGATTATAACTATGGATGAAAACGAACGGGAAAACCTCTATCCCGTATTTTATCACCGAAAACTAGACCAGGTTCGAAATAGTGGGGAACGTAAATATGAGTGGGATAAATGGGTGTACGAAAACGAACGAGAACGGAAATATTAAGTGGTAACTTGTAATTAATACAAACACACGTGATATTGATGGTTGAGTGGTGACTGGCTGGCAGGCAAGGTTCACCAAACCAGTTGATAAAATACGGCTAACCGACCGGTTTTTCCATTTGAATTTGGGATATTTTATAAATTTTGAACAAATTTGATACCAATTTTCCTATAAATACTATGGATTTTTTAAAGACTTTCTACTGAAACCAAATTTGAAAATACACTACGGATTTCAAACTAAAAATCAAACAAGTTTTGAAAAATAAAATCCATCGGTTTGCCAAATAACCGCCCCTGCTAGCCGATTAATCAGTCCCAGGTAGCGATAAACTGATGGCCTCTAGTAGCTAGGTTTTGAGGATTTTCTTCCTTTTACCTTCAAATCTTTTAACTTGTGATAACATATGTGCCATCTTTTGTTCAAATTTTGTGACCTCAATACACTTTATTGGACAAATGACAAGTGGTTCAATTTCTTCACATGTAATTCAATGACCGATAGTGTAACACCCGGATTTTAGGGGTCCAAAACCCGGGCGTAAACATAATCACCAGGTGTGCTGGGACCAAGTCTCACACATATGATGAATCATGGCACAGGATCGAATGTCACAACTTTATATATAACAGGAGTTCTATACAAAATAAATAATTACATTATAAGGAGACAACGGTCCAACAACCCAAAGTTGACTGGGAGACGACGACCTAGACCTCTCACGAACTCATCGCAGCATCCTCCAAGCGCCACATCCTGTGGTACCTGTTCTTGACCTGTGGGGTGTGTGAGACAGCAAGAGTGAGCTCACATACGTTCATCGCTCAACAAGTTGTGGGGAATAATGTGCATGAACTCGCCAAAGGTGGGAGCTCACGTGAAGTGTAAGGCTTACCAAAGAAGATGGTTAGAGCTGAGCATTGCTTTTAAAGTTGGTCAAAATTTTATTAGCAGTTACTAAGTATAAGTAAATACCAACCCAGTTAAATAGTAGAACAAAAGTAACAACTTCACCTGCAATGCAATGCATATGACAAATTGAGTTTAAGTTCCATAATTTAATCATCAGAGAGTCCTGAGCTGCTCATGACCGTGAGCTCGGCTAGTATACCAGTTTTACACTCTGCAGAGGTTGTACCCTTTACCCACAAGTCGTGTATCCCATGTCGCCAGGGTTTGCAAGGCCCTTAGACACTACCGAGGTGAATGGCTAGGGATCCACTACGAGGCCTTTACAAAGTTCCACTAGCTTCCGAAAACCCGCTACAGTTTATAGGAAGTTCCAATGCAGGAATCCCTTGCAGGACCGCCATCGCAGCAAAATCCTCCCGAGGGCCTCCCTACACTGACCACTCCCCTACTGCCCTTGCCCCCTTCGGGTAAGGTATTCTTCCACTAGCTTTCCTAATTAATCAGCCAAGGGGTCCCATTCCTCCCTTGTGGTGGCACGTGTTACTCAAGTTAAGCTCTATGTTCCAATTAACATTAATGGTATCAACATGAACATAAACAGAAATACAACAAGAATTGGAACATAGAGGTAATAAATGATTATCCCAAAACCATATAAAGCAATAGCAAACTACCCAAGTGATTCAGGGGTAAACAAGGTAGTGGGATAAACAAATCTAGGGTGACCTATTGGGTCCCATCAAAATTAACCTATGCATGGATAATTGATATTAAAGAACATTATTGGGTAAAAAGTGGTCAAGGGCACAACTTGCCTGGGCCTTGAGAATCCAGGTACCAACTTGCTCTTCAGATGACACGTGACCTCGCTCTAATCGTAGCAATACAAACAAACATGGGATAGGCAAAATTAACATTACACCAAACATATATGCAAAATACATATTAATAATCTACATATTTAAATAAGATCACAGGAACAGGAATTATTAATTTTGGAGTTATAGATTTTAAGTTATGCATTTTCAATGTTTTATGTGTTTAAAATGGGATTAAGTAAGGAATTAAATTTCTAATTGTTTTCATGACAAAACAGAGGTTCTAGGTGGTAGAGAATAAAATTACAAAATTTTAGAAAGTGGAATGGATTAATTTGGACTAAAAATGGATTTTCTATGATTTAAACAAGTTCTAGCATTTATTTTATCTATTAAAAATCCATTTATAAATTATTTCCTCTGTTTTATAATACTCTGGACAGGGCCTCAAATACAGAGAAAACCAGGGGCATTAGCGCAAAATAACCCAGACACAGGTTTCCCACGCATTGGACGGCGGGTTAAATAAGAAAAACAGCAGGGGCTCTTTATGAAGTTTGCCACGCGAAGGGGTATCGATAGATCTGAGACGTAGGATCTAAAACAGACGGCCCTGATTAAATCTGCCATTCCATGAACCACTGCGCATAGAGACCGTAGGATCAAGGGTGAACGCCCCGGATTTTAAATTGCCAGGCCCGCTCACAAGCGCCAGATCCCGATCGGACGGCCCCGAGTTAAAGAAGCGAAAGGATATGTTTGATCTAATCTCGACCGCAAAACGGGAGATCAACGGCTCTAGAGTTGTCTTCTACCCCGGACGGACGAACACGGCCGCGCCCACCTCGCACGACGGCGGTCCCGCCGGGGAAGAGCAACGCGCCAACGCCGAGCCCTAGGTCTTAAACCGAATAGTGATACGCATAGAGGAGAACGAGGCAAACGCGACGGTCGCCGACTTACCGGTGATGGCGACGCACAGGACGCTGCCCACGGTGAGGCTCGGTTCCGCGGCGGAGGATGGACTCCGACGAGCAATTCCGGGCTGACCGGAACGTAATGCGTCCAAACGAAGTCGGGGACGTGATCTGCGGGACTTGATGAATGCCCCAGAAGCCAAGCCGAGGCCGGAGCGACGGTCTGAGCGCTAGTCCGCGAGCTGCTCGGATTTTTGCGGCCAAGGCAAACGACGGCGAGGAATTGCAGGTACACCGGTCACCCACGTGCCCCGCAATCACCACCGGAACGAACCAGGGGCACGGGCGAAGCCCTCAGTCCGCACCCGAGGCCCCAATTTGGCGCCGAGCACAACCGACGACGGGGAGGACGACCTTCCGCCCGCTTGGTTACTACGGCCTTGGCTCCCTCTCTCGAATTTCCCCCCTGTGTGGATCACGGCGGCGCAAGGCTGTCGGTGCAAGCGGATAAGGAGGGAAGGAGGAGGTCGCGACACTCTATATAGGCGCGACATGGTCAGCTTCACCGAGAAAAAGGGCGAAGTCCGCCGTAGGACTCGCCGCGTCGGTCGCGCGATCCGTTGAAGACGCCGAGCGCGCGCACTGACGGCATGGACCCACGTGACAGCGATACGGATGAGACGGGCGCGGGGAAGAGAGACCGGCCAGTGGGGCCCCCCCGTCGGTGATGGCACGCGCGAGCAAGAGGCTGCCCGTGGGCCCCGGCTGTCGGCGCGCGATGGAGAAATAGCGGCATGGGCCGCGCGGTGATGAAGCTCCGTGGGCCGAATTGGATGGAGTCTGGCCCAGGTAAGTTTCTTTCTCTTTTCTTTTTTTTTAATTCCTTTTCTCTATTTTGGTTTTCAAATTCAAATTCAAATTTTGTTGCCTAATTCTTACTCAGATGAGATACCCAACTAAATGTGAAGAGCTTTATTTATTTAATCTATATTTTTCCTTGTATTGTATGGTATTATTTCTTCTCATTCTCCAAATTCTAGAATTTCCAAATTAGGTCTAACTCCCAAATTTGAACATTAATGGGTTTCTATAAGTTTTTATTATTATTATTATTATATGCACACCCAAATAAACTCCAGCTTGAAATGCACATTTACATATTTATTTATTTATTTATTTGTCATTTGACCTCTTTATTTCCTTTAGTTGATTATGCGCAAAGAAAACTAGATCAGGAAATCCTCAAAATTCTAGCATGGAAGTATATTTATTTATTTATCCTATTATATTGATCTTATACTAATTTTGGGTATTACAAATCCTACCCCCCTTAACAAAAATCTCGTCCTCGAGATTTGTAAGAAAAGGGATGTATACTCATATTGTTCTCGGAACATATGCACAAACAAAGAAATCTCGGCATGATGCATACTTTATTAGCAACACACGGGTCATTTAGACCTTATTATTCCTTCTAAAATAATATCATATCGTCTACTAACTAAAGTAACATCTAGATCTTACAAATCATCATAATTTATATCTATGTAGCTTGGTGGAGCTAGTGGTGGTGGTGGAGGTTGTTGTTGTTGTTGTCTCTCCAACCGTGCTTGCCTTATTTCTTGGCGGACCTAACGTATTTCCTCGCGTTGTTGTCTTATCTGGTTTTGCATCTCGGTCACCAGGTCTGTTAATTGTTGTATTACCAGTCTTTGGGCAGCAACCACTTGTTCGGTTTCAATAGGTGGAGGATTTGGAGAATTCATTTCTGTTTGCTGTTGCGTGATAATCTTTCCTTTCCTGGTATTGACCATGAAAGTTAGAAGCATATGGTAATAGTTTTGCAAAGGAAATTATTCAATAAGCGGAATAAATAAGCTAGTAGCTGGTTATAATCTGAAGATTCTTTAGTAGGGCTTAATCTTTGTTTTATGTTCAGATTAAGGTAACCAGTCGTATAAGGTGAATATCCCAAGGTAGGATAGAATTTTGTCACGATTAGATATATATGGGTGAGATAGACTACATGATGTAGGTCAAAATCTGGTTTGATGTCAGGTGGTGGTTGATAGATTATGCAATCCATTAAGACTCTATTGATTGGGTAAGTTATGTAACTTGTTATATAGGTCGAGTTGTTGTGTATGGCCAAGTTGATATAAGTCTCCAAATTAGGCTTAAGTGATTTAGGAGTATGGCCACATCTTGTGTACCAGCATTAAGTAACCTACTCTAGATTAGATCATAATAGATTAGATAAAATCTAGATTAGGTTGGATATGACTAGGTTAGACTAGTTTAGGTCAGATAGATCTACTAGGGTAGGATACATGTTAGAATCTTTTTGGGATAGGATGGATTATATGATGTAGGTAGGTTAGAATCTCTTCAAGATAAGGTGAATTTATTAAGGTAAGTAGAATCTTTTAAGATGAGGTGGATCTAGTAAGACAAGATAGAATCTTATAAGATACGATGAATCTATTAAGATATGGGAGAGTCTTTTAAGATTAGAGGGATTTCTATGAGATGAATACATTTTAATGGAGGATAATCTAAGTGGTTTAGTTTTCTTATGAATTCTATTTAAGCCTATGCAGATGTAATTGTGGACATTACTCCACAACCCATCACACTCAAACAAAGTTCCAAATCAGACAAGTATCATAAGAACAAGCATTCAAGCATACAAATATTTACAAAAATAGTTTTGATTTTGTCCCTAAGATGAAGTCTTCTGTTCCTAAAAGTTACTTTAAGCACAGGATTTCAAAGTGTGAAATCCAAGTTTGTCTTTAGAAGGAAAAAGGTAAGAATAATCAGAGTAAAGCGGAAATAGATGAGAAAAGATTAAGATAAGCTTAGAAAAGAATCAGAGTAGCAGAGGTAAGTAGACAAGGGTTGTCCAGTTCTATCTAGGTTTCGTCCTACAGTCAACATTCCTCTGATACCACTTCTGTAACACCCGGATTTTAGGGGTCCAAAACCCGGGCGTAAACATAATCACCAGGTGTGCTGGGACCAAGTCTCACACATATGATGAATCATGGCACAGGATCGAATGTCACAACTTTATATATAACAGGAGTTCTATACAAAATAAATAATTACATTATAAGGAGACAACGGTCCAGCAACCCAAAGTTGACAGGGAGACGATGACCTAGACCTCTCACGAACTCATCGCAGCATCCTCCAAGCGCCACATCCTGTGGTACCTGTTCTTGACCTGTGGGGTGTGTGAGACAGCAAGAGTGAGCTCACATACGTTCATCGCTCAACAAGTTGTGGGGAATAATGTGCATGAACTCACCAAAGGTGGGAGCTCACGTGAAGTGTAAGGCTTACCAAAGAAGATGGTTAGAGCTGAGCATTGCTTTTAAAGTTGGTCAAAATTTTTATTAGCAGTTACTAAGTATAAGTAAATACCAACCCAGTTAAATAGTAGAACAAAAGTAACAACTTCACCTGCAATGCAATGCATATGACAAATTGAGTTTAAGTTCCATAATTTAATCATCAGAGAGTCCTGAGCTGCTCATGACCGTGAGCTCGGCTAGTATACCAGTTTTACACTCTGCAGAGGTTGTACCCTTTACCCACAAGTCGTGTATCCCATGTCGCCAGGGTTTGCAAGGCCCTTAGACACTACCGAGGTGAATGGCTAGGGATCCACTACGAGGCCTTTACAAAGTTCCACTAGCTTCCGAAAACCCGCTACAGTTTATAGGAAGTTCCAATGCAGGAATCCCTTGCAGGACCGCCATCGCAGCAAAATCCTCCCGAGGGCCTCCCTACACTGACCACTCCCCTACTGCCCTTGCCCCCTTCGGGTAAGGTAGTCTTCCACTAGCTTTCCTAATTAATCAGCCAAGGGGTCCCATTCCTCCCTTGTGGTGGCACGTGTTACTCAAGTTAAGCTCTATGTTCCAATTAACATTAATGGTATCAACATGAACATAAACAGAAATACAACAAGAATTGGAACATAGAGGTAATAAATGATTATCCCAAAACCATATAAAGCAATAGCAAACTACCCAAGTGATTCAGGGGTAAACAAGGTAGTGGGATAAACAAATCTAGGGTGACCTATTGGGTCCCATCAAAATTAACCTATGCATGGATAATTGATATTAAAGAACATTATTGGGTAAAAAGTGGTCAAGGGCACAACTTGCCTGGGCCTTGAGAATCCAGGTACCAACTTGCTCTTCAGATGACACGTGACCTCGCTCTAGTCGTAGCAATACAAACAAACATGGGATAGGCAAAATTAACATTACACCAAACATATATGCAAAATACATATTAATAATCTACATATTTAAATAAGATCACAGGAACAGGAATTATTAATTTTGGAGTTATAGATTTTAAGTTATGCATTTTCAATGTTTTATGTGTTTAAAATGGGATTAAGTAAGGAATTAAATTTCTAATTGTTTTCATGACAAAACAGAGGTTCTAGGTGGTAGAGAATAAAATTACAAAATTTTAGAAAGTGGAATGGATTAATTTGGACTAAAAATGGATTTTCTATGATTTAAACAAGTTCTAGCATTTATTTTATCTATTAAAAATCCATTTATAAATTATTTCCTCTGTTTTATAATACTCTGGACGGGGCCTCAAATACAGAGAAAACCAGGGGCATTAGCGCAAAATAACCCAGACACAGGTTTCCCACGCATTGGACGGCGGGTTAAATAAGAAAAACAGCAGGGGCTCTTTATGAAGTTTGCCACGCGAAGGGGTATCGATAGATCTGAGACGTAGGATCTAAAACAGACGGCCCTGATTAAATCTGCCATTCCATGAACCACTGCGCATAGAGACCGCAGGATCAAGGGTGAACGCCCCGGATTTTAAATTGCCAGGCCCGCTCACAAGCGCCAGATCCCGATCGGACGGCCCCGAGTTAAAGAAGCGAAAGGATATGTTTGATCTAATCTCGACCGCAAAACGGGAGATCAACGGCTCTAGAGTTGTCTTCTACCCCGGACGGACGAACACGGCCGCGCCCACCTCGCACGACGGCGGTCCCGCCGGGGAAGAGCAACGCGCCAACGCCGAGCCCTAGGTCTTAAACCGAATAGTGATACGCATAGAGGAGAACGAGGCAAACGCGACGGTCGCCGACTTACCGGTGATGGCGACGCACAGGACGCTGCCCACGGTGAGGCTCGGTTCCGCGGCGGAGGATGGACTCCGACGAGCAATTCCGGGCTGACCGGAACGTAATGCGTCCAAACGAAGTCGGGGACATGATCTGCGGGACTTGATGAATGCCCCAGAAGCCAAGCCGAGGCCGGAGCGACGGTCTGAGCGCTAGTCCGCGAGCTGCTCGGATTTTTGCGGCCAAGGCAAACGACGGCGAGGAATTGCAGGTACACCGGTCACCCACGTGCCCCGCAATCACCACCGGAACGAACCAGGGGCACGGGCGAAGCCCTCTGTCCGCACCCGAGGCCCCAATTTGGCGCCGAGCACAACCGACGACGGGGAGGACGACCTTCCGCCCGCTTGGTTACTACGGCCTTGGCTCCCTCTCTCGAATTTCCCCCCTGTGTGGATCACGGCGGCGCAAGGCTGTCGGTGCAAGCGGATAAGGAGGGAAGGAGGAGGTCGCGGCACTCTATATAGGCGCGACATGGTCAGCTTCACCGAGAAAAAGGGCGAAGTCCGCCGTAGGACTCGCCGCGTCGGTCGCGCGATCCGTTGAAGACGCCGAGCGCGCGCACTGACGGCATGGACCCACGTGACAGCGATACGGATGAGACGGGCGCGGGGAAGAGAGACCGGCCAGTGGGGCCCCCCGTCGGTGATGGCGCGCGCGAGCAAGAGGCTGCCCGTGGGCCCCGGCTGTCGGCGCGCGATGGAGAAATAGCGGCATGGGCCGCGCGGTGATGAAGCTCCGTGGGCCGAATTGGATGGAGTCTGGCCCAGGTAAGTTTCTTTCTCTTTTCTTTTTTTTAATTCCTTTTCTCTATTTTGGTTTTCAAATTCAAATTCAAATTTTATTGCCTAATTCTTACTCAGATGAGATACCCAACTAAATGTGAAGAGCTTTATTTATTTAATCTATATTTTTCCTTGTATTGTATGGTATTATTTCTTCTCATTCTCCAAATTCTAGAATTTCCAAATTAGGTCTAACTCCCAAATTTGAACATTAATGGGTTTCTATAAGTTTTTATTATTATTATTATATGCACACCCAAATAAACTCCAGCTTGAAATGCACATTTACATATTTATTTATTTATTTATTTGTCATTTGACCTCTTTATTTCCTTTAGTTGATTATGCGCAAAGAAAACTAGATCAGGAAATCCTCAAAATTCTAGCATGGAAGTATATTTATTTATTTATCCTATTATATTGATCTTATACTAATTTTGGGTATTACAGATAGTGGCAAGCAATGATGTGACTGATAGTGGTGATAAAAGTCCACAATACTAAGAGTCTGCCGATAGCAGTTCAACGACATCTTCTGATGATGCCGGTGGTGGTGATGGCGGTAGCGGTGTTGGTCACCTCTACTTTCCTATGTGAATTATTCGATCGGTGAGGTGATACAACAACCAATGAGGTGGGTGTATCAATGGGAGGAGCCTGAGTACTACCAAATATGGGTGAAGTCGTGGAGTATGACTTCTACATGGACCGGTCAGACTTGGGCAGAGTACAATGCACAGTTGATCCATGAGTAATGTTGTTGGAACTCGCGTTCTCGGTCAGGTTGTTTCCAACAGGGGGTTGAGTGAGGTGGGAACACGGTTTGATTGGAGGCAACAATTGCTCTGTTAATGTAGCCCCTCAAGGGCACTGTATGGGGGTATTTATAGGCGCCTGAGCGCCCAGCGTCTCGGTTTAAGGACGCATGTGCCCTCAAGCGCCTAGGTCATTCCCGGAATATTCCCATAAAGCGGGGTTATAGACCGTCATTACATAAAAGCGTTTACAAATCGGGCCCGTAATACAACCGACCGCGCGGGGCCTATTACAATGGGCCAAATTCCACGTGGGCCTTCGTGTTCGACGAGGACGCGGGGCGGGGCGACCTCGTCGTGGGCCTTCGTCTTGCAACGTGTTCGACGAAGGGTGGGAGCTGCCAGTCATTTTGCCTCTGTTGAAGCAGTGAGACTGGCGAAGGCTTCGAGCGAGGGGTTGATGTAGCGAGACTGGCGAAGGCTTCGAGCGAGGGGTAGTGTCTTCGCCTTTGCCCCAACAAATGTATTATGTTGTTCTCATCGGAGGAGTACAATATATATCTCTACTACTTATTAAGTCTGCAATAGTAGTCTGCCATTCCCTGTTCTGCCTTTCCGATTCCCTCCTCACCGCACAGTCCATTCTCATGTTCTGCCACCATTCTATATCTATCATTCCCATTCCCCCCTCCCCGTAAAGCTCATTCTCATTCTCATTCTCATTCTACCGTACAACCGACGTCTAGCTAAAATTAAAAAAATATACATGGCCCCAAGGGGATTCGAACTCATGGCCTCTCAAGCAAATGCCAGTAGTAGTTACCACTACACCACATGCATGTTTATGTCTACATCTATAACAGGAAACACATCTACTACATCTCTCCCCAAGCTCACCTGCTACCCTTGCACAATGCGTAGCAGTAGATAAGTATCACCGAAATTCTTGAATTATATTTTTGGATGGAGGGAGTAGTATTTAAAGAGCCTTGCATGCAATTTCTTTTGTTTGAATAATGTTTTTAACTTAAATTCTTTTTTTGCATGCGTGACATTTATTCTTCGTAATATTTTTTCCCATAAATGTGACTTGTGAGTCATTTTTATAAACCAACGCCAAACATAAATCCATGTTTCTTACTTGAAAACCCCGAACAAACACCATTAGCAGGAGGTACTCGCGTTGGGGTCGCTCATCGACGACGAGAAGAAACTTGGCGACTGCTAGTTCGACCTCTAGAAACAGTCTTACGTGGCCGCATGTGCCGCTATGTACGACAAGCTCCGGCGCAGCCGCCGCTTGGACACGGTGCAGAGCGGTTGCTCCGCGCTGTCCATTGTCAAGCAGGGGGACCTCATGGTCGTCGCCAACGTCGGCGACTCTTGGGTTGTTTTGGGCATCGCATTCGACGATGACGTCAACAACGTCGGCAACTCACGTCGTCCAGCTCATCGTCCACCTGAAGCCCAACCTGCCACGTAAGTCGCTACTGACCGGCCATGAATTCTTGTGCGTTGGGACGATGGCCGTTGCTGACGTTGTGTGAGTGTCGTTGAACATGATGTATGTAGAGGAGTAGCGCATCTGGTGGTGCAACGGCCAGGGGTACTTTTAAGATTTATGGGCTAGGCCCAATTGAAAAATTCAAATAAGCCCATATGAGTGTATGGCTAGGGAATGGTGGAACCAATAGCACCATATTGCTAGTTCTAGTGGAGTAGAGCTAGCTTAAATATGGAAGCCACACTCACTCACCAAGTCATAGATGAGAGGAGAGAGTGTGGAGAGCCACACGCGCATGTGCGCTCGCTCGCCTCGCCTGGCCTGGCCTGGCCTGGCTGGGGCGGGGTGGAGGGTGCGGGCGCACGACATGCGCGTGAATGGTCCGCCAAAATCTGACCCCTCGCCTTGCGGGGGCGCGGCTCCCTTTTGCCAGTTTAATTTTTTGGTTGCTTGGTTGGTAAGAACAAAATCCTAACCGATCGCTATAAAATCTAAACTGAATGCGAGATTTTCGTGGGCGGATAAGATCGAAGATAGCTATCTGGTCGCGGACTCGGCCCTATAAAAGGCGCCTGGCAGCCAGCATCTAAATCATCCCACTTTTGCTTTCGCCTCTCTTCACAGCTGAGCCGCCTTCCAGTTCTCTTCATCCCGACCGCAGACGTGCATCTGCGATCAGGAGAGCAGGTCTCTGGAACCCTTCGCCTTCTAGATCCTGCACCGGGAGAGGGCAAATAAGGTTTTTGGGAAGCGTCCTCACATGACTGCTTGTGATCTTCTGACCTTGTCGACCCTGCTGATTTCGCTGCTTCAACATCGTCGACCCTGCTGATTCCGGCGTGCGCCATCTAACAGTATGTCTAATCAGTACGCATCATCTGATTTGACTTTTTACTTCAATTCTTCTGATTTGGTCATGATTTATATTCAGAATTTAATCTGGAATTTGTCTAATTATTCAACAATCCAAAAACCTTATTATAGACAATTTTCTAGTTTTTCTATGGCTGCTTTTTCCGATGCGCTGAAGCCAGAAAAATTCAATGGTATGCACTTTAAGAGATGGCAAGTCAAGGCCACGCTCTGGCTTACTGCTATGAATGTCTTCCATGTTAGTAAAGGCAAACCTAAGGGTCCACTGACTCCTGAACAGGAGAAAGAGTACGACCATGCCAATATTATCTTTACGGGAGCAGTTCTTAGCACCCTTCTTGACCGTCTGGTGGATGCGAATATTCAGCACACAGACGAGAAAGAGTTGTGGGATGCACTTACTACTAAGTATGGTGCATCAGATGCTGGCAGTGACCTGTATATCATGGAGAGCTTTCATGATTATAAGATGGTTGATAATCGCTCTATTGTATAGCAAGCTCATGAAATACAGTGTATAGCCAAGGAGCTCGACCACCTTAAGATAGTCCTTCTTGACCGATTTATGGTTGGGTGCATTATTGCAAAGTTGCCTTCTACATGGAGGAACTTCGCCACATCTCTGAAACATAAGAGACAGGAGATATCAGTTGAAAATCTAATAGCGTCTCTGGATGTTGAGGAGAAAGCTTGGGCTAAGGACACGGGATCTAAAGGAGGCAAGGGCCACTCCAGCGCCAACATGGTTCAGAAGAACCACAACAAGGGCAAAGGAAAGCCAAAATCTAACAAGCCTAACAAAACTACCAACTTCAAGAAGAAGAAGAACAAGGCTGAACTGACATGTTTCGCATGTGGCGAGGCGGGTCATTTTGCCAAGGATTGTCCTGATCGAGCGGATCGCCGTGGCAAAAAGGGCAATGTCAACACAATGATCGCTAGCAATGAGGAAGACAAAGGGTGTTGGGGGCCTTCGTCCTCCGAAGGTCCTCAAAAACATGATTTGACAATGTTTTCCAAGTGGATTATGTGAACAGGTATTTTCGGACTCAGAACTATGAATATGAAGCACGGCCAGGACGAAGCCTGGACCAGACGAAGGACGAGCGCAGCCGAAGCTGTGCGCAGGGAAGCTTCGTCACGATAACAGAGGGGGGAACCGACTTAAAGATGAAAAGACTGCGTGGGCCTTGACAAATTTCCATAAGCCATTAACAAATGTAATGGACATGGATGTAATTTTACGTGGGCTGCGTCCCGCGCCTATAAATAGATGAACAGTACTCCCGTACTGTTCACGCTGACTTGTCATTGGTTTTTGCGTCACGCTTGTACTTTTTACCTTCTCTCAGGACCGAAGGTACATTTGTAATTTGAAATCATTTCTATTTCTCCATGTTAATAAAATAGAAATGATTCTATGTTGATGTTTATATTTCACGCTTTATATGAATCCTTCGGCATTACTTATTATATTTACGAAGGTATGTCTCTCATGACCTTCGTCCTAAAACCATTATTTCCCGAAGGGGCATAATGTTTCGAAGGACGAAGGACCTTAATGTTTAACACTTTTTATGTTGCCTTGTTCTTAATTCTTAGCATTTGAGAACAAGTCCCCAACATTGGCGCCCACCTCCGGTGAACTCACTTCCACTTCGAGCTTTTTTGAACACCTTCGGAAGCTATAGACCTTCGCTATGGCGCCGAAGAAAGCTTCAGCGACTGGGGCTTCAGCACTGCAACCGCTGGACCACAACCAGGAGACCGTCTCTCTTCGGGAGGCCCGAAGCCAGAAGAGAAAGGCTGTCAGCCCGACGCTTCAAGAGGAAGAGCTAGACCAAGAAATCAGGGATATGGAGATCCTACATCAACAGGTGCAAAGGAAGAAGGAGAAGATGGCCCGGCTAGCTGAGTTGCAACGGCAGATAGACGAAGCCTCTGAGGAAGTCCGCCACCTCACCCATGATGAGCAAAACAGAAGGCCTCAGCAGAAAGACCTTCATCAGGAGGGCTTCGTCAACGAAGATGACTGGTATGACAATTTCCATCAGGGAAATTTTGTTTTCGATGATGCTTCTCCTTTGTCCGCTGAGCTGCAGGCTACACCTTGGCCTCCATCCTATAAGCCACCTCAGCTTCCCATGTTCGACGGCCATTCAGACCCGAAGCAGTTCCTGATGAGCTACGAAGCAACAGTGTCTTCGTATGGGGGCAATGCTGCAGTCATGGCGAAGTCTTTCGTCATGGCCGTCAGGAATGTTGCTCAGACCTGGTATTCCTCCCTTCGACCAGGGACAATCACCTCATGGCAGAAGCTGAAGGATATGTTGTTAACCAGCTTTCAAGGATTTCAGACGAAGCCGGTCACTGCACAAGCTTTGTTTCAGTGCACTCAGGATCATGAAGAATACCTTCAGGCATATGTCAGAAGGTTCTTGCGTTTGAGGGCACAGGCACCAACGGTGCCCAATGAAATTGTTATCGAAGCTATGATCAAGGGGCTTCGTCCTGGACCTGCAGCCCAATACTTTGCTAGGAAGCCTCCTCAGACTCTGGAGAAGCTACTCCAGAAGATGGACGAGTACATTCGTGCAGATAACGACTTTCGCCAAAGAAGGGAGGAGGCCCTCAGATTTTCTGAGATGACCAGGGGCTTCGGGGGACGATTCTATCCGAGGCATGTCAGGTCCATCCACAACGCTCAAAATGATGATAAGGGGAGTCAACAGAACAGGCCGCAGTGCTCCTCACAGGCTTCGGGGCAGCAGCAAACTTTCTTTCGGCCACCAGCTCCAAGAGGCAGAGGCGCCAGGGGCTTCGGCGGGAGATTTGGGGATCAACCAAGGAGGACATTTTGCTTATTCTGCGGTGAGAACAAGGGCCATACCACCAGGATGTGCCATGTTACCATCCAGAAACAAAAGGAGTTAGCAGAAGCTGCAGCGCAACAGGGACAGCCGAAGCAGGTCATGCATACCGCTTCGTACCATCAGCCTTACATCCCGGAGTACGTGGGCAACCACCCTGCAGCCTCCGTAGCTTCGGCAAGTCAACCTCAAGCTTCATGGCAACAGCCCCCGCCTCCACCTCCGCTGCAACAAGGCCAGCAGCCAGAAGGGAGCCAATATGTTCCGCACCAAAGGGATCTCAGAGAGCAATCCGAAGCTCGCACAGTCAACAGCACTGTGCCAGAGTCGAAGCACATTTATTGACACATATCCTACCTTTGATAGCAGTCTTTTCCATTCAGTTCTATTCTCTGTAGCAAAAAACATTGATAGTTTCCATGTAATAATTTCGCTGTTTCCCACGAGGAAAATCTATTTTCTCCACAGGTTTAAGTTGATGAAGTTTTTGTGTTAACAAGGAGGACCTTCGAAGTATTAAAAATCCTTCGGAGTAACAGAAAGTCGTTCTAAGGAACGCAGAGTAAGTTCATGAAGTCACAAAAAGCCGTTCCAAAGGGAGCGCAGTGTAAGTTTTCTGCTCAAAAGTCGTTCCTAAAGGAATGCAGAGCATACAGCGAAAAGTCAACGCTGATACCGCCTAAGTAAAAGGCGAAGAAGCTCCAAAGACGTTCCTAAGGGAATGCAGAGCTTATACCGCCTAAGTAAAAGGCGAAGAAGCTCCAAAGACGTTCCTAAGGGAATGCAGAGCTTATACCGTCTAAGAAAAAGGCGAAGAAGCTCCAAAGACGTTCCTAAGGGAATGCAGAGCTTACGAATGTATTTTGTGTGTATCTTCGGAACAGACGTCATTTGCATAACATAACATCATCACATCATTTCGCATAGCATGAGCATCATACATCATGTTGCATACGGCAAAAGAAGGGCACACAGTATTAACCTTCGAAAGAATGATTTGAGAAAGTGCAAATTGTGCAAAGTCACGAGGGAATATAATGATAATCTTCGGAAAATAGCTTCGGAGGCTGTTTTTACGAAGCATGGATGAGCTTCATCAGAGCAATATCAAAATTGTTTAGCTTCGGAGAATGCTTTCACGAAGCATGGATGTGTCTTATCAGAACAGTTTTAACGGAGAATATTTTCTTCACGAAGCATGAAAAGAAGGGAAGGTGTTTTTTCGCCGAAGGCTCAAAAATGGTATGTATGTAGAGTTTCATGCATCGTAAAGAATTGAATAATGAAAAGAAACTTGTACATTACATTCAAATGTGCAAAATGTTACATAGATTACAATTTAAATGTTTTTTCTAATAGCATCTAGTCTTCTCTTAAAACTGCTTCGGCGGCTTCATTTAGAAGTTGATCAACAACTTTGTCCATGATAGCTTCGGCCATTTGTTTAATTTCGTCATCCCCTTTTGTGTGGGGATCGACAGTCGATCCAGCAGCTTCTGAGGCAAGAGAACATTTCTTCATTATTATTACAAATCGCGAGCAAAGTTTAAAATGAAAATTACAACACAATAAGAGCGACTAATTAATACCTAATTGCCTTTCGGGCTCTGTACTTCTTTCGGCAGCTTCTGCCACTTTCCTAGCATCATGGATGCCTTTTTCGCTCCTTTGGATGATTTCTTGCGCCATTCCTCGGCCGCCGTCGTTCCAGATATCAGTAAAAAATTTGCCACCAACCACGCTTGCTTCGGCCGAGGGGTCCTTCATGTCTTCGGAAGATAAGGCAGCTTCGGACTGAGCTAAAAATTTTACATGCCCGCAACCTTTCTTCTCTAAGACAGAAGCAATTCCTCTGGCGCCCGAAAAAGCGCAGATGTCGCCACGACTGTTCAGGATCTCCTCGAAGGCCTCTGCTTCGTGGCTAATCCATTCCAGTGGACCTTCGGGATTGCCTCGAGAGAAATTCTCTTCGCTGGAAAAGGCGCCCACGCTGGCGAAGCTGGTTTTAATTTTATTCACGCATTCTATAGATTTAACATAACATTTCCTCTGAGATGCACGAAGCTCTTTAACTCTTAACTCCAATTTGTTGACCATATGATCACTGAGTTCTCGTTTTGTTTCCTCAAGCACGCGCTCCTCTCTAGCTCTAGCCAGCTGTTTCTGAAGATCTTTAATTTCACGCTTTTGGGCTTCGGCCTGGGTTTTTGAAGCAGCTTCGTCCTTCTTTACTTTGTCTACCAGCGTAAGCAGAATTTTATCCTTTTCCAGAGCTTCGTTTCTCAGTTTGATAACTTCGGAGCGCAAATTGTTGAACGCAATCTCATAGCTTTCATCTTCGGCGCTTTTTTGGGCTCTTAATGCGTTGCTTAGAATTAAGCCCTGTACGAAAAAGAATCCATATAAGAATATAGGAATGAATTACGTATTAAAAAAGTTTTTTCAAACGCTTAATTCCCAAACCTTTAGGCTATTGTATGCAAGACTGTCTGCGAGATCCTCTTTCGTCATGGCGCTTAATCCAGCTTCGAGCTTCGGGAAGCCTATACTCCTGGCCATCTCTCGGCAGACAGATAGTTCTTTATTATCAGGTAGGCAGTATAGGAAGTCATCTTCATTTGTCCCATTGAATATTACTGCCCCCTTCGGATATTTTAGCTCTTTCGCATAATGGTTGGCTTCATAAGTTTCTTCTGCAGATAGTTTTTTCCCCGAAGCGTGTCGTATAATGTAATCGCATGTGCTGGCAGGAGCTTCGGGGATGGCAGTGTCAATTTCTTCAACTAAAACTGGTTCTGATATTTTTATTGCTTCGGCTTCCAAAGGTTGCTCCTTGTAGGGCTCTGAAGGCCCAGCTTCAGCTTCAGCTTGTTGCGTCGAAGCTTCAGTAGAAGCTTCAGCAACATCAACACTCTTTTTTGGAGTTGTGCTTGAAGACTTAATTGTCTCCAAGACATCTAGTACGTTTACCATTCTTTTCCTTTTTGGGGTCACCGATGGCCCCTTTTGGTTTTTTATTGCTTCGACATTTACCGAAGGACTTAAGATTTCAGACATTTTTGGCTCGTCAACCTTCGGTTTCTCTGATTCTTCCGCTGAAGGCGCTTCAATCTTTTCTTCCATCTTCGGAACTGAAGCTGGTTCGGTAGCTTCAGATGCCAAAGAAATTTCACCAATAAATTCGGGCACTGTGGCCGGCTCAATAAAACGTGTCCGATGGGTAAGCACCTTCATCTTTTTTCTTTGAGGTGCTGGTTCACTAGTGGCACTTGTGGTAGCCTCTGTTGCAGGAGAAGCATTTTTCCTTTTGCGACCCAATACCGGATAATGATAGTCAGGGTAGATGAACCCGACCGCGTCAAACACACGGTTGAGCCTTTTCTTCTTTCGGCCTCCGAAGGCTGCTGATAATGCAGTGTTCTCAGCCTTCGAATATGTGCCAAGCAGTTCGTCACTTAATGTCTCAATACTTTTCAACCAGTCATCATCAGGTTCAACAAATTTATCTGCATACTTGAATGTGTATTTTAGTCTAACTAGTCCGCCTTCGTCGGACTCTTTAATGGTTTCCTTCGGCATTTCCCACTTTTCTGCAAGTGGCCATATCCTGAAGGCAATGTGCTCTTGGACCAAGTCCCTTGTTCCAATGAAGGAGCAGACTACGCCGAAGGCTCTTTGGCACTCCTCGGCTGCTTCGTCCATTTCAACCTTCGGCCTTCGTAGTCCGAAGCGTTGCCAGATGGGGCGCATAATAATACTTTTAACATTTTCTTGCGTTGTTAAGTCATTCTTCACCTAAAACCACTCTGTCATCCAGGCTCCGGGCCACCTCTTCCGAAAGGTCGGCACAGGGCAGCTTGACCCGGAGCGGGCACCAAAGCTGTAACACCCAAAATTGTTGTGATATTGTTCTTTTCCCCAGGGCTTTGTCTCGTATAATAATTCATGAATGTTGCAAAAACTCTTAGCATTTGGTTCTAAACCTTGGCTTCTTGCAGCCCAGACAAATATCCCCATCCTTATGATAGCTTCGGGAGTAAGTTGATGAAGGTAGACTTGAAATGTTTTCAGTACCTCAATAACAAAGTTGCTCAGGGGAAATCGAAGCCCAGCCTTGAGAAAGCTTCGGAAGATTACAACTTCATCTTCTTCGGGAGTGGGAGAAGTCTTTTCTCCAGCGTCAGCCCTCACAATAGATATATCTCGAAAATACCGCCCCCTCATATTATCAATATGGCTCTGCTTGATAGTGGTTTTCCCGAAAACCGTGTGACTTGGCCGCCATGGACGATCTTCGGCCTCTTCCCCCCCACTCTCTACATCATAGCTGTCGCTGTCACCAGTATCTTCGGACAAACCTTCGAGAATCTCCTTGGTGATTTTCTCTGTATTGGTCTCTGCCATCGCTATCAGGAACCCCAGATTCTTCTCCTCCTCGAGACTCAGCTTCGTCTCAGCAGGGATCTTCTTGCCTTCAGACATCTTTGGAAACGCTAAAAAAATTGTTCCCGAGGCCGAAGCTCCAAAATCAAAAAGACCAGCAAATCTTAGTGCACAAGAGCTAAAAATTTTAGTGGGTCGAAGCAGATGGCAAGTGTGCGTACCAAATGAGTTGGCGGTATGATCTTATTTATACGCCCGGGGCGTTGAAAATTGAAAGACCCCGCTTGTCAGTGAATGTTGCTATTCTAGCAAAGGGAAGGTGTTTTTTCGGACCTTCGGCTCAAGGCCTTCGTCCATATCGCAATCTGAATTTATTATTAACAAATTAACATTGCGAGGGGCTACTGTTGGGGGCCTTCGTCCTCCGAAGGTCCTCAAAAACATGATTTGACAATGTTTTCCAAGTGGATTATGTGAACAGGTATTTTCGGACTCAGAACTATGAATATGAAGCACGGCCAGGACGAAGCCTGGACCAGACGAAGGACGAGCGCAGCCGAAGCTGTGCGCAGGGAAGCTTCGTCACGATAACAGAGGGAGGAACCGACTTAAAGATGAAAAGACTGCGTGGGCCTTGACAAATTTCCATAAGCCATTAACAAATGTAATGGACATGGATGTAATTTTACGTGGGCTGCGTCCCGCGCCTATAAATAGATGAACAGTACTCCCGTACTGTTCACGCTGACTTGTCATTGGTTTTTGCGTCACGCTTGTACTTTTTACCTTCTCTCAGGACCGAAGGTACATTTGTAATTTGAAATAATTTCTATTTCTCCATGTTAATAAAATAGAAATGATTCTATGTTGATGTTTATATTTCACGCTTTATATGAATCCTTCGGCATTACTTATTATATTTACGAAGGTATGTCTCTCATGACCTTCGTCCTAAAACCATTATTTCCCGAAGGGGCATAATGTTTCGAAGGACGAAGGACCTTAATGTTTAACACTTTTTATGTTGCCTTGTTCTTAATTCTTAGCATTTGAGAACAAGTCCCCAACAAAGGGTATGGTAATTTACCTTTCATCTTCTCAGTATTTCAATCACCTAGTTGGTGGCTTGATACTGGTGCTAATGTTCATGTGTGTTCTGACATTAACTTGTTCTCTTCTTATCAGGGTACCCAGGATTCTTCCGTCCTAATGGGGAATGGGTCACATGCTTCTGTTCATGGCACTGGCACGGTGGATCTGAAGTTTACTTCGGGAAAGATCATGCAGCTGAAGAACGTGCATCATGTCCCTTCTATACACAAGAATCTCGTTAGCAGAACCCTTCTATATAGAGATGGGTTCAAGGTAGTTTTGGAGTCCAATAAATTAGTTGTGTCTAAGTCTAGACAATTTATTGGTAAAGGCTATGATTGCGGAGGCTTGTTCTGCTTTTCTCTGTTAGATTTCAATAATAAGTATGTGAACCATATTTGCGCTAATGTTGATGATCTTGCGAGTATTTGGCATTCTCGTTTATGTCATATTAATTTTGGCTCTATGTCTCGGCTTGCAACCATGAGTTTAATTTCGAATATCACCATAGTCAAAGGTTCTAAGTGCCATAGTTGTGTGCAGTCGAAGCAACCTCCAAAGCCTCACAAGGCTGCTGATGAGAGACATCTGGCACCTCTAGAACTCATACATTCTGATCTTTGTGAGATGAATGGTGTGTTGACAAAGGGTGGCAAGAGATACTTCATGACATTGATTGATGATGCGTCTAGATTTTGCTATGTATACTTGCTAAAAACTAAAGATGAGGCTTTAGACTACATTAAAATCTATAAGGCTGAAGTTGAGAACCAACTAGAGAGAAAGATCAAACGTCTTAGATCAGATCGTGGTGGCGAATTCTTTCCCAAAGTCTTTGATGATTTCTGTGCAGAACATGGCATTATTCATGAGAGGACTCCTCCCTATTCACCCAAATCAAACGGGATTGCTGAAAGGAAAAACCGTACGTTGACTGACCTGGTGAATGCCATGTTAGACACTTGTGGTTTATCTAAGGCATGGTGGGGGGAGGCAGTCCTGACTTCATGTCATGTTCTGAATAGAATTCCTATGGGCAAAGAAGAGAAAACCCCTTATGAGAAGTGGGTTGGGAGAAAACCATCACTTTCATACTTGCGTACTTGGGGGTGCATGGCAAAAGTCAATGTACCAATTAATAAAAAGTGCAAGCTTGGTCCAAGGACAGTGGATTGTGTCTTTCTTGGATATGCTTCGTGTAGCATAGCATATAGATTTTTAGTAGTTAAATCTGAAGTTCCTGATGTTTATGTTGATACTATTATGGAATCACGTGATGCTACTTTCTTTGAACATATATTTCCAATGAAAGACATTCATAGCAATTCTAGATACTCTTCTAAGTTAACTCCTGAACATAGTACACCTATTGAGAGTTTTGAACAGCCATATGAAATTGTCCTAGAGGAGGATGACAATGATGCTCCTAGAAGGAGCAAGAGACAAAGGGTTGAAAAATCCTTTGGTGATGATTTCATTGTGTACCTTATGGACGATACTCCTACTACCATTGCAGAAGCATTTGCATCTCCAGATGCAGATGATTGGAAAGAAGCAGTTCATAATGAGATGGACTCCATTCTTTCAAATGGTATGTGGGAAGTCACTGATCGACCCTGTGGATGTAAACCTATGGGTTGTAAGTGGGTGTTTAAAAAGAAGCTCAAGCCTGATGGTACAATTAAGAAGTACAAGGCTAGGCTTGTGGCTAAAGGCTATACTTAGAAAGAAGGAGAAGACTTCTTTGATACTTACTCACCTGTTGCTAGAATGACTACTATTCGAGTACTACTTTCCTTGGCTGCCTCGTATGGTCTCCTTGTTCATCAAATGGATGTAAAGACAGCTTTTCTTAATGGAGAGCTGGACGAGGAAATCTATGTGGAACAGCCTGATGGATTTGTAGTAAAGGGTCAAGAAAGCAAGGTGTGCAAGTTATTGAAATCTCTGTATGGTCTGAAGCAAGCACTAAAGCAATGGCATAAGAAGTTTGACACGACTCTAACGTCTGCAGGCTTTGCCATTAATGAGGCAGACAGGTGTGTATATTATCGCTGTGGTGGGGGCGAAGGAGTTATATTGTGCTTATATGTTGATGATATATTGATATTTGGCACAAACATTAATGTGATCAATGAAGTCAAGTCTTTTCTATCAAAGAGTTTTGATATGAAAGATCTAGGAGAAGCTGATGTGATTCTAAACATCAAGCTGATTAAGGCAGATGGTGGGATTACTCTCTCGCAATCTCACTATGTTGAAAAGGTTTTGAAGCGATTTGGCTTCTCTGAGTGCAAACCTTCTCCAACACCTTATGATCCCAGTGTGACACTACGAAAGAACAAGAGAATTGGTTTAGACCAATTGAGATACTCTCAGATCGTCGGTTCACTCATGTATCTTGCTGGTGCAACAAGGCCCGATATTTCTTTTATTGTGAGCAAATTAAGTAGGTTCATGTCAAACCCCGGGACTGATCATTGGCATACACTTGAGCGGGTTATGCGCTACCTGCAAGGTACAATGAGTTATGGAATTCACTATTCTGGTCAGCAAGCAGTACTTGAAGGATATAGTGATTCGAACTGGATATCTGATGCAGACGAGCTTTATGCCACCAGTGGTTATGTCTTTACTATTGGTGGAGGTGCGATATCATGGAGGTCATGCAAGCAGACCATTTTGACGAGGTCAACCATGGAAGCCGAGCTAGCTGCACTTTACACAGCAACCGTTGAGGCAGAATGGTTGCATGAACTCTTGATGGACTTGCCGGTGGTTGAGAAACCAATACCAGCTATCCTTATGAACTGTGACAATCAGACAGTGATTGCTAAAGTGACGAGTTCTAAGGATAATGGGAAGTCATCAAGACATGTCAAAAGACGATTGAAGTCTGTCAGAAAGTTGAGAAACTCTAGAGTTATAAGTGTGACTTATATTTCAATAGATAAAAATCTGGCAGATCCTTTTACTAAGGGACTACCACGTAATGTGATAGAAATCGCATCAAAAGAGATGGGTATGAGACCTGAATAAAGTTGCCATGGTGGAAACCCAGTCTATGTGATCGAAGATCCCGTGAATTAGATCCTGGGAAGAACAAGCCATTGGTTAACTGAGGAGAGTAATCTTTGACCCTCTCTAAGTAAAGATGCAATACTCTCAAATGCTGTAAGGCAGGTTGGCTTTGTGCCTTAATGTGTTCTGTTGGCTTGTATTAGCAAAGATGTTGTCCTGCAGAACATTCTTGAAAGAACACACCTATATGAGTTAGACTGTCTAACGTCGCAGTCTATGAGATATGGGTGATCTCTATAAACTCATGAAGAGACCTTGGAGTACGATGTATATGCTCCACCTGAGAAGGGGACTACTGGTAGCCAAGTACTGGTCATGACTTCAAGTGAAACCCATTCACGCAAATCTTGCAATTCAAGGCATAGTCCATTGTCCAAGTTGTGGGTTGGTGTAGCTTGGAGTTCTAGGCGAAAGTTCAACTTAACAGTCTCTACTGAAAAACTAGTATATTAAACAGTAGTGAATAGTGGCGAAAACTGCAGATGGGCATTTGAGATCTGGTGGGGGATTGTTAGGATTTATGGGCTAGGCACAATTGAGAAATTCAAATAAATCCCAGGAAAATCACAAAAGCCCATATGCGTGTATGGCTAGGGAATAGTGGAACCAATAGCACCATATTGCTAGTTCTAGTGGAGTAGAGCTAGCTTAAATATGGAAGCCACACTCACTCACCAAGTCATGGATGAGAGGAGAGAGTGTGGAGAGCCACACGCGCGCGTGCGCTCGCTCCCCTCGCCTGGCCTGGCCTGGCCTGGCCGGGGCGGGGCGCGAGCGCACGACATGCGCGTGAATGGTCCGCCAAAATTTGGCCCCTCGCCTTGCGGGGGTGCGGCTCCCTTTTGCCGGTTTAATTTTTTGGTTGCTTGGCTGGTAAGAACAGAATCCTAACCGATCGCTATAAAATCTAAGCTGAACGCGAGATTTTCGTGGGTGGATAAGATCGAAGATAGCTATCTGGTCACGGACTCGGCCCTATAAAAGGCGCCTGGCAGCCAACATCCAAATCATCCCAGTTTCGCTTTCGCCTCTTGTCAGGATTTCGACCCCGGGGGGTCCCTGGACCGACGAGTGAATTGTCGCTGCGTGTCCCTGCCCAGATGGGTTGGCGCGGGATGGAACACAAGATGTGGGGCAAGCCTTGTATTATCCTGCACCAGGGGTGCCGCTCGCAGTAGGGGTTACAAGCGCGTCGCGTGAGAGAGAGAGGGACACAGAGCTCGTCCGCCGCTTCCCTCGCGCGAACCCCCCTCAGGGTGGCCCTGGACCTCCCTTTTATAGAGGCAAGGAGAGAGTCCAGTCGTACAACCAGGGGCGTAGCTATGTGCTAACGTGTCCGGCAGTGGAGTGCCTAAGCCCTGTGTACATGCCAACGTGGCCGTTGGGGGAGAGCTTGGGCCCTGTACATGTGATGGCGTGGCCGCCAGAGGAGCGCCTGAGTCCTGTAGGAGCACAGCTGGCAGCGCGGCGAGGATCCTGCTGACGTCTCCTTGCTGTCGTAAGGGGCTGAGAGCCACCGGCGTCATGGCGCACGTGGGGCACCATCATTACCCGTTGTCGGGGTAAGCCAGATGGGACGCCGGTCTTGTTCTTCCTAGCCTGAGTAGGCTAGGAATAGGGAAATGATGTATCCCCTGTTAGCGCGGTCGGTCCGAGCCCAGGGTCGGTCGAGGCGGAGACTTCTCTTGAGGCCGAGGCCGGGGTCGAGCGAGGACGTGATTCCTCCCGAGACCGGGGTCGAGGCCGAGTCCGGGGGTCGGGCGAGGCGGAGATCTCCGCCCGAGGCCAGAGCGTGAGGTCGGGCGAGGCGGAGCTTCCTGTTGCGCCCGAGGCTTGAACTCGGTGGTTGATCGTGACTTGTTGTCAGTCGTTGCCGAGGTGGCTGACACGGCAGTCGGAGCGGAGCGAGCGGCGCTGTTTTCCTGTCATATCGGACAGTAAAGAAGAGAGGCGAAGTGACTGCGGTCACTTCGGCCTGGCCGACTGAGGCGCGTGTGTCAGGATACGGCGTCAGGCATCCCCTGCATTTAATGCACCTGCGAAGCGGTCGGTTGGTGAGGCGGTATGGCCAAGGTTGCTTCACAATGAAGCCTGCCCGAGCCGGGCCTCGGGAGAGCCGAGGGGGCGCCCGCTGTCTGAGGAGGCCCTCGTGCGAGGTGTGGACTTGTCTAGGACTACTGTTCCAACCCGAGGCTGGGCTCGGGTGAGATCGTGATCCTTGGGTATACGAAGTCTTGGCTTGAACCGCACCCGTCAGTTGGTCTAAGGGTGTTAACCAGCCATGATTAGGAGCGTTGGGGGTACCCCTAATTATGGTACTCGACAGTAGCCTCCGAGCCTCGAAGGGAGTGATGATACTCGCTTGGAGGCTTTTGCCGCGTTTTCGGTGAGGGGACCGGCCTTTCTCGGTTTTTGCCTTGTTCTGGTGGGTGCGCGCGAGCGCACCCGCCGGGTGTAGCCCTCGAGGCCTCGGAGGAGTGGTTTGACTCCTCTGAGGTCTGAATGCTTTTCGTGGTGCTTCGGCCGGTCTGATCGTTCCCTCATGCGGCCCGGCCGTAGCCCGGGTGCGTGGTCGGGTTCCAAGTTATCAAGCTGGTTTGTTGACGCTGTCAACAGTTTTGGTTGTAGCCGGGTGCGAGAGCAGCCCCCGAGCCTCTGCACGGAGCGAGAGGACGATCAAGGACTTTCCTGACTTTTATTATACACCCCTGCGTTGCCTTTCTGCAAGGAGGGGGGGAAAGCGCCATGTTGCCCTCGGAGGGTGCTGAACATGGTGTTTCCAGTGAGCTGCTAACGGGTGATCCGAGTGGACGCCCGTGCCCCGTTCGTTAGGGGTCGACTGGTGGCCCAGAGGCGCGCTCCAAAAGTACCTGCGGGTGATTCGCCAGACCCAGACCCCTCCGACAGGGTCCGAGGGCTCGATGCCTCCCTCCGGTGGGATTCCATTACAAATCGTTCCCGCTGGTCTCGGAAATGTCCTAGGGTACCTCAGGAGCGTAGCCCGAGCCTCGACTATGTATCGAACGTACCCAGAGTCATCCCTCACTCTGCGTGCTTTGGGGCGACTGTCGAACCCTTCTGAGGGGCCAGCCTATGAAACCCTGATCAGTAGTGGGCACAGAGCCCGAGCGCTCTGGGGCGGCTGTCGAACCCTTCCGAGGGGCTAGCCTTCGAACCCCTGATCAGTAATGGGCTTGAAGTCCGAGTGCTCTGGGGCGGCTGTCGAAACCTGTAACACCCCTGGTGTTACTATAACTAAAACTTGAGCATGGCATCATAAACATTAGTATTGCTTATGTTTGACACACCTAGAGTGCATTCACTAGGCAAAAATTTCAAACAAGTTGTATTGTTTTACTGTTTTTGCAAAAAGAACCTTGGTTAAAGGACTTAACCCTAAATAGTGGTTAAAGGGGTAAAACTTCACTTAAGATGATAAAACCTAAAGACTTTAGGGAGAGAGTCATAAAATGACCCCAACAACAAAGTTGAATCACATTTATACCCCTGGGATGCCAGAAACCCTAATTGGAACCCTGGAAAGCCCTAAACCAAACCCTAGGGGCCTATGTGCAAAAAGTGGGCACATTTGGACTAAAGTGTAAAAACTACAATGTCAAGACATATAAAGTCCCATGGTTCACATTTTGGGTGATTTGCAAGTCAAACCCTAAGTTTTGGGACCAATTTGCAAAAAGACCCTAAGTTGAAAATCAACTCTAAGTCTGAATTTCAGTGTCAGGAGCACAACTTTGAGCCTTTATAACTTTCAAAGTAGAGGGTTTTTGCCTTAGGGCATCACATCAAAATTGTAGCCCAATCAAAGGAGAACAATATTGCTTAAGAGTGCAAACCATGCTCTTGTGATAAATATGGAGATAATCAAGCCAGAAGTCTGGCTGTCAGGTTGTTTTGATCTGAAATTCAGAATAGCAGATGACTGACACCAACTTCCAGCTCAAATCCAAGCATGATCCAGTGCTCAACTCAGTTTGATCCCTATAGTCGACTTATAGCTGGTTAGTAACTCTACAACTTTACTATAGATCACTTGGTAAGTTGCCATTGGAAATTAAGAGCAAATGCGACCAAAACTTGCTCTGTCAGTCCATCAGAGTGGCCATAGCCATGGTACAGTGCCTGTTAACTGAAGAAGATCTCCCCCTTGCTCGTCGCCGATAGCCGTCGCCGTCGATCGTCGCTCGCCGAGATTCGTGCTCAGTGGTCACCAGATAAGTTTGGCAAGGTAAAGGTCCTCGCCGCCGGTGAGCTGGAGGCCACCCGGTCAGCCGCGGTACTCCTCCCCCTTACTCATCGGATGATCGGGATAAGAGCTCATCGCCATTGGACGATTACCACCGTGCGCCGCGTGGCTTAGCTTTTCCACCGTGCCGTCATGACTCCCCTGGGCCATCCCATCGTCGCCGGGGAGGTTGCCACGCCATTAGCCACGGATTCACCGCACCCGGGTTCTTCCCTATCTCCGGCCACCTCCGCTATCCGCTTAAATTAAGCGCCACCGCCTCGGGGCTCTATACATTGACCCCGCCGTGAGCTTCACCACATCCTCACGCATTCAGCCACCACCAATCGCTAACAGTCCTTCGCTAGAACTCGCGAATTTTGGATTCTCCCCAAATCCACTTTCCGCCGCCGTGAATCAAGCTCACCGTGGCCAGCTCGATTTAGGTAAGCTCTTGGCCCTCTGCTGCTTGTTCTAGCATCCCTCAGCTCCTCTCAAACTCCCTGACCCCTTTGATTGAGCTAAGTTGCCATAGTTCACCGGGAACACCTTCATCCATCCGCGACATTCTCGGTCACCGTGGCTAGAGCTCCATGGTTGGTCTTAGCTGCAATTAGGTTGGGGGAAATGGTCAGACTAGCCCCGATTTCATGTCCGCCGCTCGGAGAACCCAGCCGTAGCCCCAATCGGCCGGTCCAGAACCTCGCCGGAGCTCTACCGGGCGGAGCACCGTCGTGGACCTCGGTCTGCGAAGGAATAGAAGCTTGGGGACCTAACTGCAATCTGTCAGTGACTCTATGCAATAGTGAACGACCCCGCTTCGAGTTATTCGTCTGCTCAGGGTTTTTCTGTAAAGTTGCCAGGACGCGGGCGCGGGCGCTCTCGTTTGCTCTGATGGCTGGGCCGTATGGGCTACTTCTGGCCCAGCACTATTCATTCCTTTTTCCTTTTCTTTTTACTCCAGAGGAAAAACAATTTTAGAAAATTATAGAAAAATGATAAAATTGTGAAACCAATTTTCCTAGGCTTCTTATTTTCTCTAAAATTTAATAAAAATAGTTTCACGATTTTTAGTTTAAACTAGGAATTTTAGGGCATTTTAAGGAGCTCAAAGAAGTAATTCTGGATTTTTAAAAGATAAATGGTAATTCCAAAAATGCTTAAAATTTTTATATGAGTTCCTTATATTATTTAGAAGCCTTGGGTAGGGTTTGGATTGATTTGGACTTTGTTTGATCCTTAGAACCCAAAACCACCTCCCCCTGCCTTATGAACTCCTTTACCAACTCCGGAAACCCTAGGTTCTCGGAGTACCGTGAAGGAAAGTTGTACTCAAGACTTAGATAATAAGTTTATATTATCTTAGCATCCTCATGAGCATCCCATGGCATCCATTCTTATGCATATATATGGTTATGTTAGAACACGAAGAAGAAGAAGAAGTCACTGAAGAGGGAACTCCACCAACCTCAGATCCTCAAGCAGGCAACTGCTTTTATTTCGATATTTGTGGATCCGAGCAGGACTCACCTGATAACAAAGGCAAGCCCCAGTGCATGCAACCCTTCCTTGTGTTTTTAAATACTTTTCGCACACTTTAAGTCTAGTGAAATGTGCATTAGGTTATCGGAGTTGCTTGAAACCCTTTGATGCATTGCCTTCCTTGATATCCATACCTTTATAGATACTTCTGTGAAGTATCAAAATTATGATTTACAAAAAAATGCTTAGCCTTGCTTAGATCTTGTGGATAGAGGTTGCCCTTAATTTAACTCGAGAAAGGATGGCTTCTACCTGCAAGAATATTTTCATTTAGAGCAATGGTGGGATCTTACTGCAAAGTTCCCTGTGATGCTCTTTCATCCTAAGGAACAGACACAATCCTAAGGATGGAAATACGTAAATTGAGACTTGGGGTAAGAACAGGTGATGTTCTACCCAGGTTGGTTAAGGATTAACGCGTATGTAGGCGTGCTGACCGAGGACCCTTTAACTAATCACATGCCTCGTCATGGGTAAGCCTTGCCTCGGGCAGACTAAGGCCGGAATAAGATAACACGAAATGGGCGTGGAGCGGTGGCGAGAGTAGCGTGTACCCTCCGTGGCAAGAGGCTGGACGGTGGTGTATCTGTGCTCTCGGTTTGCGTGAACCTGATCCGGTCTTAAGAACCCCGATGGCGGGTTGACATATGCAAGGGTTAAGTGCTACATATGTCGTGTGATTGGAGATCCTCAGCTGAGTATAATCGATTCGGATCGCCATACCTTCGCGGTTATGAAGACTTGGTCACTTCCCTGCAACCTAAAGTCAGGACGTGACCACTATGGATAAAAATGATGTTGTGATGTGAAATTAGACTAGATGCAAATAGAGTCTATTAATACCTAATATGGCATTAAAAGATTGAAAGTAAGATCTCACTTTAGTAAGCTACTTCTGCAAAAGTATAAGTTGATTTTTGCTAAAGCCTCTCCTTGACTCCTATTTATCCAGCATACCCTTGAGAGTCTTTTCCTTAGTCGGGTAAGACTTGCTGAGTAATTCCATACTCAGGGTTTATCCCTTCGTTGTTTTTAGGTGAGGAAGTAGCAGACTTTTGCTGCTTCTGTGCCAAGGTGGTTCCCAAAGAAGAAAAACAAGACTGAAGTGCGGGAGGACTCGGTCCTCCACATAAGATCTTTTGTTTATAACTTATCGGGAGATGTTTGTGCCTCCTTTGGTTTGTATAATATTACTACTCTGCACTCACTTTTAGACTGGTCTGTAATAAAGTAACTCGAGCTTGCTTTTGAAATAAATGTAAGTTTATGTAATTCGCTTCCGCATTTCTTTATCTCCGATGTTCTGTAATGTCTGCAAGACGGGTGAAACGTTCCTGGTGAGGTCGGGAAAGATACCGAGCTTGTCAAGTGACTTAGGAACATCTACAGGGTGTCTGATGTCTATTAGACAAGGACAACTGTAGGTGGGCCTAATTACTTGGGAGGTTCCGTCACAGCTGGTATCGGAGCGTAGCCCTTCTTTGCAGATATTAAGAGGCATCTTCAAAAGGATTTTCGAAAATCTTACCTAAAAACTCTTTTCTCTTCTTACCTACGTACTCTGAAGAGTTTATCTTAAAGACCAGATAGGAAGAGTGCAATGTATAGAAGGTTGAATCGACTAAGGTTGATTCTGTACTTATTCATGCATCATGCTAAGAATTATGCTAATAAATTTTCCCCTTAGAAAGATGCCGCCACGCACAAGGCTAACGGCACGTAAGTCAACGGGACCAATTGGAGTACCCTGGCATCAACTAGCCCCTCGACAAGAAAGCAGTAGCAGCGGAAGTAATGATCCTATAGGAGGCTTGGAAGCCGAAGTGAGTCGACTTCAAGCAACGCTGCAACATAGGACCAATGCTTGGATTGCAGACGGAGATAGAATCAATGAACTAAGAAGGGATATCCGTCACCTGCAGGATCAGCTGGCTGATCGGGACTTAGCACTTGACTGGGCAGTACAGTCTCGTATGTTGGCATGTGCTAAGGAAGCGTGGGCTCAGGCCCGAATTAAAGAACTTAGCTCAGCTGTCGACAACCTGCAGGTCTACTGCAATACTTTGCATGAGGATGTCCATGTGTTATACTCACAATTACACCCTAGTGAGCCTGTACACTCTGCTGAGTCAGAAGCCGGACCCTCTCACGTTGCGGGACGCGCGCTGGGTGGGGAGCTAGACCTCTTTGAACCCCCTCCTTCTTTGAGGTTGGTTGACGTCTGGACTCCCACACCTGACGATGAGGCCGCCAAAAGTAACGGAAAGCAGGACTAAGGGTGTAATAAAAGTAGAGTAGTGTATTGTAGGGTGTACTGTTGCATAATAGGTTGAACTTTTGTAAAATGGATAATGTATCCTGTTATGTCATATCAAGTCTGTATCATTACTCTTTATAGTAATGTAAAATGGAAGGTTTTCTTTGGCACATTATGTTTATTCAAATGTTTTTGCCTCAGATGCCGACCAGGACTCGCGGACAGGACGCAGCCGGAACTTCTGGGGGTCGGGATGTCACCCCAAATCCACCTCCGGTTCCACCCACGCTAGCCGAGGCGATTGCTGCCTTGGTGAATGCCACCGCCGACAATACCCGCTTCCTTAGGGAAATGGCGGGTCAGCAGCAGTTCCAGCAGCAGGCAGGAAGAGGTTTTCAGCAAGGTCCCCGTGAAACTACTTATCTGGACTTCTCCGAAACTCGTCCACCCCTATTCATCAAAGCAGAAGACCCGCTAGAAGCCGACGAGTGGATACGGGTCATTGAACAGAAGTTTGGCCTTCTTCGTTGTTCTGAAACGCAGAAGCCATTGTTCGTGGCACAGCAACTACGTGGCCCTGCCAGTACTTGGTGGGGAAACTTTGTGGCTATCCAACCTGACAACCATCAAATCACATGGGACGAATTTAAAGCAGCCTTCCGCGAACACTACATACCAGAAGGAGTGCTGCATATGAAACAAGAGGAATTTATGAAACTGAAACAAGGAGGAGACACCATCAATCAGTATCTTAACAAGTTTAATCACCTGTCACAATATGCCATTGATCAGGTGAATACTGATTTGAAGAAAAAGAACTGTTTTATGAGAGGTCTAAATGACCGGTTGCAGCGAAAAATGGCCACATGTATTGATCTCACATATGGAAAGGCTGTCAGTACAGCCTTATTTGTGGAAGCAAAATACGCAAATTCTGGGAAGAATAAGGGATTCAGTGGTGAGAGGCCTAATCAGGGCCAGGCGAAGAGGCAACGGTTCGTCATCCGGCCTTCTAGCCAAAACCAAACTTTTTCTCGTCCACCAGCATTCCCTTTCAAACAACCCATTATTATCCGCCCCAACAATACCTCCACTTCCCCAAATCAGCCGGGTGCCCCAGGCACTCGATTCCCTGCCTTACCCAGCTCTTCAACTGGGTGTTTCAATTGCGGCAAGTCAGGACATTTTATCAAAGACTGCCCGTACCCCAAGCAAAATCAGTCCAATGCTCAGCAAGGAACTGGGAAGTCCACTCAGCCCAAGGGAAATGCTGTGGGGAGAAATACCAAGAAGACGGGGCGTGTATATTACACCCAAGTGGCCACTACACCGGAGGGAGAGCCGGTGATGATGGGTACGTTTCCCGTGGCCAGTCACCCTGCAATAATTCTTTTTGATTCTGGTGCTTCGCATACCTTCATTAGCAAGACATTTGTGGAGCAACATCACATTGCATGTCATGAATCAAAAGAAGGATTTAAAATTCATTCACCTGGGGGACACATTTTTACTAGAGAAGTGGCCTATGAAGTGCCAGTAACAATGGCCGGACGGAACTTTCCTGCTAACATGATTGTTCTGAAAGGCCAGGATATAGATGTAATTTTGGGTATGAACTGGTTAACCCAACACAAGGCAATTCTCAACACTGAACTCAGAACCGTCAGGTTGAGCTATAATCAAGAAGAAATTCTTTTGTCTCTCCCCAAAACCAATCCAGCCAAAGCTTCTGGTAGAATATTTGAAGCCATTGTACCGGAGATCAAGAACATTCCGGTAGTATGTGAGTTTCCAGATGTATTTCCGGAAGATTTGCCTGGACTACCCCCTGAAAGAGATGTAGAATTCGTAATTGAGCTAAAGCCCGGTACGGCTCCTATCTCCCGAAGATCGTACCGTATGCCCCCTAATGAGTTGGCGGAATTGAAGATTCAATTACAAGATCTACTGAATAAGGGATTTATCCGGCCAAGCTCGTCCCCATGGGGTTGTCCCGCCATTTTTGTTAAGAAGAAGGATCAAACCTTGCGCATGTGCGTGGATTATCGGCCCCTGAATGAGGTCACCATTAAGAATAAGTACCCTCTTCCAAGGATCGATATCTTATTTGATCAACTGACTGGGGCGAGGGTATTTTCCAAAATTGATCTCAGGTCGGGCTATCATCAAATCCGTATTCGGCCCGAGGATATACCGAAGACCGCATTTACTACGCGGTATGGATTGTTTGAATACCTGCTAATGTCTTTCGGGCTCACAAATGCTCCTGCCCACTTCACATATTTGATGAACTTGGTGTTTATGCCCGAGTTAGACAAGTTCGTGGTGGTCTTCATCGACGATATTTTGATATACTCTAAAAATGAAGAGGAGCATGCTCAGCATCTACGGATTGTTTTGACACGCCTGAGGGAACATCAGCTGTATGCCAAGTTCAGCAAGTGCGCGTTCTGGCTGGAGGAAATTCAATTTTTAGGGCACGTGTTATCAGCTAAAGGAATTGCGGTAGATCCTAGCAAGGTCAAGGATATTCTGGAGTGGAAACCCCCAACCACTGTGCACCAAGTCCGGAGTTTCCTTGGACTGGCTGGGTATTATCACAGATTCATACCCGATTTTTCTAAACTTGTGAAGCCAATCACAAGTTTGTTGAAGAATGACATTAGGTTCAATTGGTCTTCTAAGTGTAATGAAGCCTTTGAGCAATTGAAGACATTATTGACCACTGCTCCAGTATTGGCACAACCGGACATCACTAAGCCTTTTGATGTATATTGTGATGCATCTGGCAGTGGGCTCGGCTGTGTACTGATGCAAGAAGGCCGAGTAATTGCGTATGCTTCAAGGCAGCTGCGCCGACATGAGGAGCACTATCCAACTCATGATCTAGAGTTAGCTGCGGTGGTTCATGCCCTAAAAATATGGCGTCACTATCTGCTGGGAAATATCTGTCACATATATACAGATCATAAAAGTTTGAAGTACATCTTCACCCAGTCAGAGTTAAATATGAGGCAAAGACGATGGCTTGAGCTCATTAAAGACTATGAACTAGAGATCCATTATCACCCAGGCAAGGCCAACGTGGTGGCAGATGCACTGAGTCGTAAGACTTCCTGCCACTGTCTTATGGCAAAGACCTCCGAGAACACCTTATGTCAAGAAATGGAGAAGCTAAACCTGGGGATAATCCAACAAGGGACTCTGAATCAGTTAAGGCTTGAGTCAACCATTCTGCAGAAAATAATTGATGCTCAAAAGGATAATCTGGGCATGAAGCACATACGAGAGAAGATAAGGGCTGGTACAGCCAAATGTTTCAAGGAAGACGATCAAGGTGTGTTATGGTTTAATAACCGCATAGTAGTGCCAAAGAATGAAGAACTCCGCCAGCAAATCTTAGATGAAGCACATCTTAGTCGTTATTCTATTCATCCCGGAAGCACTAAGATGTACCAAGATTTAAAGCAACATTACTGGTGGACGAAGATGAAAATTGAAATTGCACGCTATGTGGCTAAGTGTGACACTTGCAGACGTGTCAAGGCCATACACATGAAAATTGCCGGTCCATTGCAGTCATTACCAATACCAACATGGAAATGGGAAGACATAAGCATGGACTTCATTGTGGGATTGCCCAGGACGGCCAAAGGGTATGATTCTATTTGGGTTATCGTTGATCGACTCACGAAAATTGCCCACTTCTTACCCGTCAGGGCCAAATATACGGTAGCCACTTATGCAGCATTATATATCAGCCGTATTCTCAGTTTGCATGGTATTCCAAAGACCATAGAGTCGGATCGTGGACCTCAATTCGTATCCAAGTTTTGGGAAGAACTTCATAAATCCTTGGGTACCAAATTGCTCCACAGTTCGGCCTATCATCCTCAAACCAGTGGACAGACTGAGAGAGTGAATCAAATACTCGAGGATATGCTGCGGGCATGTGTTCTGGACTTCTCGCAAAAATGGGATGAATGTTTGCCCCTAGCGGAGTTTTCATACAATAACAGTTATCAGGAAAGTATCAAGATGGCACCTTTTGAAGCTTTATATGGGCGACGGTGTCGAACTCCGCTAAACTGGTCTGAACCTGCTGAAAGGTATTTCTTTAGACCTGATATGGTAAAAGAAACCGAGGATAAGGTTCAGAAAGTTATTCAGAATCTAAAGAAAGCACAAGCTCGACAAAAGAGTTATGCAGACCAATGACGACAACCCTTATGTTTTCTGGTAGACGATTATGTCTACTTGAAAGTTTCACCAATGAAGGGTGTATCGCGTTTTGGGATTAAAGGGAAGCTTGCACCCAGATACGTTGGTCCATTCCTGGTGCTTGAACAATATGGACCAGTGGCGTACCGACTCCAACTACCCGAAACATTGTCTGCTGTGCATAATGTGTTCCACGTGTCACAATTGAAGAAGTGTCTTCGGGTTCCCGATCGAACCGTTGAAGTGACTGATGTTGTCCTGGAACCAGATTTAACATACTCGGAACATCCCATTCGAGTTCTGGATCAAAAGGACAGGGTTACTCAGAGAAAGACTCTCAAGTTTTATAAGATACAGTGGAACCAGCATTCTGAAGATGAGGCTACATGGGAAACCCAAGACTTCTTAGATAAGAATTTCCCAGGCTTTCTAGCCTCTTGTAAGTTGTAAAGTTTGTATAGCGGTGTAATAAAGGAATGAACCCCCACACCACCCCTGCCTTGTACCAGAAATAAGGAAATAAAAATATGACACATTTCCTTTTCCATTACTCACCCTAGGACTTTAAATCTCGGGGCGAGATTCTTTTTTGGGGGGAAGGATGTAACACCCCTGGTGTTACTATAACTAAAACTTGAGCATGGCATCATAAACATTAGTATTGCTTATGTTTGACACACCTAGAGTGCATTCACTAGGCAAAAATTTCAAACAAGTTGTATTGTTTTACTGTTTTTGCAAAAAGAACCTTGGTTAAAGGACTTAACCCTAAATAGTGGTTAAAGGGGTAAAACTTCACTTAAGATGAGAAAACCTAAAGACTTTAGGGAGAGAGTCATAAAATGACCCCAACAACAAAGTTGAATCACATTTATACCCCTGGGATGCCAGAAACCCTAATTGGAACCCTGGAAAGCCCTAAACCAAACCCTAGGGGCCTATGTGCAAAAAGTGGGCACATTTGGACTAAAGTGTAAAAACTACAATGTCAAGACATATAAAGTCCCATGGTTCACATTTTGGGTGATTTGCAAGTCAAACCCTAAGTTTTGGGACCAATTTGCAAAAAGACCCTAAGTTGAAAATCAACTCTAAGTCTGAATTTCAGTGTCAGGAGCACAACTTTGAGCCTTTATAACTTTCAAAGTAGAGGGTTTTTGCCTTAGAGCATCACATCAAAATTGTAGCCCAATCAAAGGAGAACAATATTGCTTAAGAGTGCAAACCATGCTCTTGTGAGAAATATGGAGATAATCAAGCCAGAAGTCTGGCTGTCAGGTTGTTTTGATCTGAAATTCAGAATAGCAGATGACTGACACCAACTTCCAGCTCAAATCCAAGCATGATCCAGTGCTCAACTCAGTTTGATCCCTATAGTCGACTTATAGCTGGTTAGTAACTCTACAACTTTACTATAGATCACTTGGTAAGTTGCCATTGGAAATTAAGAGCAAATGCGACCAAAACTTGCTCTGTCAGTCCATCAGAGTGGCCATAGCCATGGTACAGTGCCTGTTAACTGAAGAAGATCTCCCCCTTGCTCGTCGCCGATAGCCGTCGCCGTCGATCGTCGCTCGCCGAGATTCATGCTCAGTGGTCACCAGATAAGTTTGGCAAGGTAAAGGTCCTCGCCGCCGGTGAGCTGGAGGCCACCCGGTCAGCCGCGGTACTCCTCCCCCTTACTCATCGGATGATCGGGATAAGAGCTCGCCGCCGTTGGACGATTACCACCGTGCGCCGCGTGGCTTAGCTTTTCCACCGTGCCGTCATGACTCCCCTGGGCCATCCCATCGTCGCCGGGGAGGTTGCCACGCCATTAGCCACGGATTCACCGCACCCGGGTTCTTCCCTATCTCCGGCCACCTTCGCTATCCGCTTAAATTAAGCGCCACCGCCTCGGGGCTCTATAAATTGACCCCGCCGTGAGCTTCACCACATCCTCACGCATTCAGCCACCACCAATCGCTAACAGTCCTTCGCTAGAACTCGCGAATTTTGGATTCTCCCCAAATCCACTTTCCGCCGCCGTGAATCAAGCTCACCGTGGCCAGCTCGATTTAGGTAAGCTCTTGGCCCTCTGCTGCTTGTTCTAGCATCCCTCAGCTCCTCTCAAACTCCCTGACCCCTTTGATTGAGCTAAGTTGCCATAGTTCACCGGGAACACCTTCATCCATCCGCGACATTCTCGGTCACCGTGGCTAGAGCTCCATGGTTGGTCTTAGCTGCAATTAGGTTGGGGGAAATGGTCAGACTAGCCCCGATTTCATGTCCGCCGCTCGGAGAACCCAGCCGTAGCCCCAATCGGCCGGTCCAGAACCTCGCCGGAGCTCTACCGGGCGGAGCACCGTCGTGGACCTCGGTCTGCGAAGGAATAGAAGCTTGGGGACCTAACTGCAATCTGTCAGTGACTCTATGCAATAGTGAACGACCCCGCTTCGAGTTATTCGTCTGCTCAGGGTTTTTCTGTAAAGTTGCCAGGACGCGGGCGCGGGCGCTCTCGTTTGCTCTGATGGCTGGGCCGTATGGGCTACTTCTGGCCCAGCACTATTCATTCCTTTTTCCTTTTCTTTTTACTCCAGAGCAAAAACAATTTTAGAAAATTATAGAAAAATGATAAAATTGTGAAACCAATTTTCCTAGGCTTCTTATTTTCTCTAAAATTTAATAAAAATAGTTTCACGATTTTTAGTTTAAACTAGGAATTTTAGGGCATTTTAAGGAGCTCAAAGAAGTAATTCTGGATTTTTAAAAGATAAATGGTAATTCCAAAAATGCTTAAAATTTTTATATGAGTTCCTTATATTATTTAGAAGCCTTGGGTAGGGTTTGGATTGATTTGGACTTTGTTTGATCCTTAGAACCCAAAACCACCTCCCCCTGCCTTATGAACTCCTTTACCAACTCCGGAAACCCTAGGTTCTCGGAGTACCGTGAAGGAAAGTTGTACTCAAGACTTAGATAATAAGTTTATATTATCTTAGCATCCTCATGAGCATCCCATGGCATCCATTCTTATGCATATATATGGTTATGTTAGAACACGAAGAAGAAGAAGAAGTCACTGAAGAGGGAACTCCACCAACCTCAGATCCTCAAGCAGGCAACTGCTTTTATTTCGATATTTGTGGATCCGAGCAGGACTCACCTGATAACAAAGGCAAGCCCCGGTGCATGCAACCCTTCCTTGTGTTTTTAAATACTTTTCGCACACTTTAAGTCTAGTGAAATGTGCATTAGGTTATCGGAGTTGCTTGAAACCCTTTGATGCATTGCCTTCCTTGATATCCATACCTTTATAGATACTTCTGTGAAGTATCAAAATTATGATTTACAAAAAAATGCTTAGCCTTGCTTAGATCTTGTGGATAGAGGTTGCCCTTAATTTAACTCGAGAAAGGATGGCTTCTACCTGCAAGAATATTTTCATTTAGAGCAATGGTGGGATCTTACTGCAAAGTTCCCTGTGATGCTCTTTCATCCTAAGGAACAGACACAATCCTAAGGATGGAAATACGTAAATTGAGACTTGGGGTAAGAACAGGTGATGTTCTACCCAGGTTGGTTAAGGATTAACGCGTATGTAGGCGTGCTGACCGAGGACCCTTTAACTAATCACATGCCTCGTCATGGGTAAGCCTTGCCTCGGGCAGACTAAGGCCGGAATAAGATAACACGAAATGGGCGTGGAGCGGTGGCGAGAGTAGCGTGTACCCTCCGTGGCAAGAGGCTGGACGGTGGTGTATCTGTGCTCTCGGTTTGCGTGAACCTGATCTGGTCTTAAGAACCCCGGTGGCGGGTTGACATATGCAAGGGTTAAGTGCTACATATGTCGTGTGATTGGAGATCCTCAGCTGAGTATAATCGATTCGGATCGCCGTACCTTCGCGGTTATGAAGACTTGGTCACTTCCCTGCAACCTAAAGTCAGGACGTGAACACTATGGATAAAAATGATGTTGTGATGTGAAATTAGACTAGATGCAAATAGAGTCTATTAATACCTAATATGGCGTTAAAAGATTGAAAGTAAGGACTCACTTTAGTAAGCTACTTCTGCAAAAGTATAAGTTGATTTTTGCTAAAGCCTCTCCTTGACTCCTATTTATCCAGCATACCCTTGAGAGTCTTTTCCTTAGTCGGGTAAGACTTGCTGAGTAATTCCATACTCAGGGTTTATCCCTTCGTTGTTTTTAGGTGAGGAAGTAGCAGACTTTTGCTGCTTCTGTGCCAAGGTGGTTCCCAAAGAAGAAAAACAAGACTGAAGTGCGGGAGGACTCGGTCCTCCACATAAGATCTTTTGTTTATAACTTATCGGGAGATGTTTGTGCCTCCTTTGGTTTGTATAATATTACTACTCTGCACTCACTTTTAGACTGGTCTGTAATAAAGTAACTCGAGCTTGCTTTTGAAATAAATGTAAGTTTATGTAATTCGCTTCCGCATTTCTTTATCTCCGATGTTCTGTAATGTCTGCAAGACGGGTGAAACGTTCCTGGTGAGGTCGGGAAAGATACCGAGCTTGTCAAACTGCTTAGGAACATCTACAGGGTGTCTGATGTCTGTTAGACAAGGACAACTGTAGGTGGGCCTAATTACTTGGGAGGTTCCGTCACAAAACCCTTCCGAGGGGCCAGCCTTCGAACCCCTGATCAGTAGGAGGGTTCGGGGCCCGCTTCCTTCGCCGAGAAGGATCATGTCCACAATGTCCCCTTTCCCGGTCCCTGTGGCAAGAGAGAGAGAGAGGAGGAGGGGAAGGATATGAATTTAAATAAGGTGGCGCACCTTTTTTGACGCGGTCATTATGGCGAAGGCGAAGCAACGCTCGCCTCGCCTGCCAGAGGTGTCGCCTGCTCTTCGGGGAGTTAATGCGACGGGACGGGCGATTCGCGTGGCGCCCGTTGCGCGTGCGAGCCGTTCGAGGAACGGGGCACAGGCGCGTCATCTTCACGCCGTGGGAGAGGGCTCTCCCGTCGCTTCAGGAGGGGACACGAGCCTGTAGGCGATTTGACCGCTGCTTCCGCTTGTCGGCCGCTGCAGTTACTGCCGGCCCACTTTTGACCATGCCAACCGTCGTGCCTACCCCGCGGCTGACTGACCCGTGGCCGTCGCCTTTAATTGGCACTATTGGGTCATGCGTAGGGCTACCTCGAGTCGCGGTACTGGTTCCACAGTCGAGGAGGCGCAGCATTGGCGCGAGTGGCGGTGTAGCTTTTTGCACGTCATAACCGGCGCGCCGGTTACATGACATGCGGGCCCGCTTCCTTTGCGATGGTCCACCGGATGTGGATGGAGCCGAAGGGGCGCACGGTTGCGGTGCAGTTGGATGCTTGTCGCGTGGCAGTCCACCCTTTCGACCACCGGTTTCTGCAAAGATGGGAGAGCGCTTGTAACCGCGGGACGGTTACATGCCTCGCGTGCGGCGGTTCGCCTTCTTCGTGCTTCGGATCAGCTCGTATGACGTGTGGGTCCCAGCCTCCGTGTCGTGGGGGGAGAACCCTAGAGGATGTCAATGGGGATTTCGCCCGTGACGCTAAGGGGTGCAAGCGAGGAGATCTGCCTATAAAAGGGGGATCGATCCCCTGGGCAGTGGCCATGCCTTCGTCCTCTCCTCATGCCTTGCGCCCTTCCACCTTTTGAGCCCCCGGGTGGGGTGCTCCAGCGCCGCCTTGCTCTTGCTGTCGTTGGAGGAGCGCGGCCTTATGGAGATCAGCACCTTTCAGCCATTGCTCGGCTTCAAGGATTTTTGTCATGCAGCCCGGCTGCATTCCCTCACCAATGTGCAGTTTGGTGGGGAGAAGCAAGCCGGGCTGCGACCTCCGCCCCGCCCTCAGCTTCAAGGATCTTCGTCATCCGGGCTGAGGCGGAGGGAGAGCTGAGCTGGGGCCTGCCTCTACGTAGGCAGCGGCCCGCTCCTTCCCTCAGTGATCTAGGGAGAAGAGCGTTCGCCGCCTGTGGCACTTGGCTGCTGCCGCACGCTTGGCTCCTCGGCACGAGTGGCTCTGGCACTGCTTCTGGTGTCGCCCCCCACTACCGATCCTTGCTGCACCGCCGGCTGTTGGGGGGTCGCCCAACACGTCGTAAGTCGCAATGGCGGCGTTCGTGTTCTGGGATGGCCCCGTTCTCGTTCTTGTGGCAAGGACGGGAGCGAGGACCTGCCGGTGCGCTTTCGGAGCGGACGCCGTACGCCGGTGCGGCGTTGGTGGGCAGGTGGCCATCGGCGCTGAGGTGGTGGCAGCCGGAGGAGGTTGTCTCTGCCGACGAGACTGCCAGCACCGCCTGCACCCCGGACCTCCGTCTCTTTGGCTTGAATGGCTAGTTCTCGTCCTTCGTGGGCGAGGGCTTTTCCGCTGTAGCGTTCGCCCTGAAGCCGTTGTTGCAGCTGTCTAGCCGCCCCAGATGGAGGTCGTTGTCGCTGCTGCTGGAGCGGTTGCCGGTGAGCCGCTTGGAGTTCGTCATCCCGCGGGCCCCCTGGTATGGAGGTTGTTCATACCCACGGGAGCGGAACCGGAGTCCCGTTTGTAAGGAGATATACCGGGTTTTTGCCGGAGCAAAATGTAACCGCTTCAAGTACTTAGACATTTGTCGTAGGTCGGGAGAACCGCCGAGGGTTCTGCCGACGTCTAAGTCTGTGTAGCATAGTTACTGAGAGCACCTAGAGGGGGGGGGGGTGAATAGGTGATCCTGTAAAAACTTCAAACTTAAGCCACAAAAACTTGTTAAGCGTTAGCACGATTATTGCCAAGTGGCTAAGGTGAAGTCTCAACAAAACACAATACCACAAGAATCAAGCACAGAGGGACACGGTGGTTTATCCCGTGGTTCGGCCAAGCCAATGCTTGCCTACTTCCACGTTGTGGCGTCCCAACGGACGAGGGTTGCAATCAACCCCTCTCAAGCGGTCCAAAGACCCACTTGAATACCACAGTGTTTTGTTGTTCTTATCTCAATCCCGTTTGCGAGGAATCTCCACAACTTGGAGCCTCTCGCCCTTACAAAAGATGTTCACAAAGAATCACGGAGTAAGGGAGGGATTAGCAACTCACACACAACACAAAGATCACAGCGAATACGCACACACAAAACCCAGACTTGAGCTCAAGAGGCTAACACACTAGAACAGAGCTCAAATCACTAGAATTTCAAACAAGTGCGCAAGATTGATGTGTGAGTGATCAAGAGTGCTCAAGGAATGCTTGGGTGTCTTCTCCATGCGCCAAAGGGTCCCTTTTATAGCCCCAAGGCAGCTAGGAGCCGTTGGGAACAAATCTGGAAGGCCATCTTTGCCTTCTGTCTCGTGGCGCACCGGACAGTCCGGTGCGCACCGGACACTGTCCGGTGCCCGATTTGTTTCCAAAAACAGCACTTCTGACCGTTGCTGGCTGCTCCAGATCTGCGCTCAGTTGGCGCACCGGACATGTCCGGTGCACACCGGACAGTCCGGTGTTCCTTCCCGACCGTTGGCCCGGCCACGTGTCGCGCGCTGATCGCGCGGCCGACCGTTGGCCCTAGCCGACCGTTGGCTCACCGGACAGTCCGGTGCACACCGGACAGTCCGGTGAATTTTAGCCGTACGCCGTCGGCGAATTCCCGAGAGCGGCCAGTTCGAGCCGAGGCAGCCTGGCGCACCGGACACTGTCCGGTGCACACCGGACAGTCCGGTGCTCCAGGCCGAGCTGGGTCTTGGCTGCACACAGCCAAGACTTTCTCCTCTTTTCTTTTCATCTCCTTTTCTGTTTCTAACACTTAGACAAATATATTAGTACACAAAACCAATGTACTAAGGATTAGAAACATACCTTTTTTCCATGATTTGTACTTTGTCCCATTTTACAATTAAGCACATGTGTTGGGCACTAAATCACCAAAATACTTAGAAATGGCCCAAGGGCACATTTCCCTTTCAATCTCCCCCTTTTTGGTGATTTATGCCAACACAACATAAAGCAAGTTGAACAAGTACAAAAACACTTCAAATAATAACTCAAATTTATTTTGATTCATTTTTGACTTATATGGATCACTCTATGCCACCACTTGGTTTGTTTTTGCAAATCAAACTCAAATCTCTATCTCTAAGTTAAACACACATGTTAAAGCATAAAGAGAGTCATTACAAAGAGATTTATCAAGATTTCAAAAACTCCCCCTTTTTCCCATAATCAATACTTCTCCCCACAAGAAGCCAACTTTTGATAAGAGAGACAACATAAGAATTTTGACAAACCAAAAACTCTATTGCCCTATTTTCAAAATCTCTCAAGTGGTAGCTGATCCATTTATTGCTTTGGCCTTTATTTTCTCCCCCTTTGGCATCAAGCACCAAAACGGGATCAATTGTGGCCCTTTAACCCCATTGCCTCACCAAAATCTTTAATTAAGAGCAAATGGCAATAAGAGTTCATGAGATGGACTTGGAATAAGTTACCCCTCATCGGAGTGCAGTGGAAGTCTTTCATGGTCCAAGTCCACCTTTTCCCTTTCAATTCTCCTTTGTGACTAACACAAGCAAACTCAAACATATGGTTAGTCTCAAAGGGTCAAGTTGTAACACATCTCCCCCTAAACATGTGCATCACATTGCAACGGACTTGTGAGGTCCAGGGAGTGTTTGTACAACTTGAGCACCATAATAAGCAACAAAATGCAGAGAGAACATGATCAAAGGCATAAATACATGTATGCTATAATTCAATCCAAGTTCCGCGAATCCAAGACATTTAGCTCACTACGCAGCCTGCAAAAGGTCTTCTCATCTAAAGGCTTGGTAAAGATATCGGCTAGCTGGTTCTCGGTGCTAACATAAAACACTTCGATATCTCCCTTTTGCTGGTGGTCTCTCAAAAAGTGATGCCGGATGTCTATGTGCTTTGTGCGGCTGTGCTCAACAGGATTTTCCGCTATTCGGATAGCACTCTCATTATCACATAGGAGTGGGACTTTGCTCAGATTGTAGCCAAAGTCCCTGAGGGTTTGCCTCATCCAAAGTAGTTGCGCACAACACTGACCTGCGGCAACGTACTCGGCCTCAGCGGTGGATAGGGCAACGGAGGTTTGTTTCTTAGAATTCCATGACACCAGGGACCTTCCTAAGAATTGGCATGTCCCCGATGTACTCTTCCTATCGACCTTACATCCAGCATAGTCGGAATCTGAGTACCCAATCAAGTCAAAGTTAGACCCCTTTGGATACCAGATCCCGAAGCAAGGCGTAGCAACTAAATATCTAAGGATTCGCTTCACAGCCACTAAGTGACACTCCTTAGGATCGGATTGAAATCTAGCACACATGCATACGCTAAGCATAATATCCGGTCTACTAGCACATAAATAAAGTAAAGACCCTATCATTGACCGGTATGCTTTTTGATCAACGGACTTACCTCCTTTGTTGAGGACGGTGTGTCCGTCGGTTCCCATCGGAGTCTTTGCGGGCTTGGCGTCCTTCATCCCAAACCGCTTCAGCAGATCTTGCGTGTACTTCGTTTGGGAGATGAAGGTGCCGTCCTTGAGTTGCTTCACTTGGAACCCAAGGAAGTAGTTCAACTCGCCCATCATCGACATCTCGAATTTCTGCGTCATCACCCTGCTAAACTCTTCACAAGACTTTTGATTAGTAGAACCAAATATTATGTCATCGACATAAATTTGGCATATAAACAAATCACCATCACATGTCTTTGTGAAAAGAGTTGGATCAGCTTTCCCAACCTTGAAAGCGTTAGCAAGTAAAAAATCTCTAAGGCATTCATACCATGCTCTTGGGGCTTGCTTAAGTCCATAGAGCGCCTTAGAGAGCTTACACACGTGGTCGGGGTACCGCTCATCCTCGAAGCCAGGGGGTTGCTCCACGTACACCTCCTCCTTTATTGGCCCGTTGAGGAACGCGCTCTTCACATCCATTTGGTACAACCTGAAAGAATGGTGAGCGGCATATGCTAGCAAGATACGAATGGACTCTAGCCTAGCCACAGGAGCAAAAGTCTCCTCAAAGTCCAAACCTGCGACTTGGGCATAACCTTTTGCCACAAGTCGAGCCTTGTTCCTTGTCACCACTCCGTGCTCGTCTTGTTTGTTGCGGAACACCCACTTGGTTCCCACAACATTTTGCTTGGGACGAGGCACCAGCGTCCAAACTTCGTTGCGCTTGAAGTTATTAAGTTCCTCCTGCATGGCCAACACCCAGTCCGGATCTAGCAAGGCCTCCTCTACCCTGAAAGGCTCAATAGAGGAGACAAAAGAGTAATGTTCACAAAAATTAACTAATCGAGACCGAGTAGTTACTCCCTTGCTAATGTCACCCAGAATTTGGTCGACGGGATGATCCCTTTGAATCATCGCTCGAACTTGGGTTGGAGGTGCCGGTTGCGCTTCCTCCTCCATCACTTGATCGTGTTGTGCTCCCCCTTGATCACACGCCTCCTTTTGATGAACCTGTTCATCGTCTTGAGGTGGGGGATGCACCGTAGTTGAGGAAGAAGGTTGATCACGTTCATCCTGTTCCTGTGGCCGAATGTCTCCAATCGCCATGGTTCGTATAGCGGCTGCCGGAACATCTTCTTCATCTACATCATCACAATCAACAACTTGCTCTCTTGGAGAGCCATTAGTCTCATCAAATACAACGTCGCTAGAGACTTCAACCAAACCCGATGATTTGTTGAAGACCCTATACGCCTTTGTATTTGAATCATAACCTAATAAAAACCCTTCTACAGCTTTGGGAGCAAACTTAGAATTTCTACCCTTCTTCACTAGAATGTAGCACTTGCTCCCAAATACACGAAAGTACGATACATTGGGTTTGTTACCGGTTAGTAGCTCATACGAAGTCTTCTTGAGGAGTCGATGAAGGTAGACCCTGTTGATGGCGTGGCAAGCCGTGTTCACGGCTTCCGACCAAAAGCACTCGGGGGTCTTGAACTCTCCAAGCATCGTCCTCGCCATATCGATTAGCGTCCTGTTCTTCCTCTCTACCACACCATTTTGCTGTGGTGTGTAGGGAGCGGAGAACTCGTGCTTGATCCCTTCCTCCTCAAGAAACTCCTCCACTTGAAGGTTCTTGAACTCGGACCCGTTGTCGCTCCTTATCTTCTTCACTTTGAGCTCAAACTCGTTTTGAGCTCTCCTGAGGAAGCGCTTGAGGGTCCCTTGGGTTTCAGACTTATCCTGCAAAAAGAACACCCAAGTGAAGCGGGAAAAGTCATCAACAATAACTAAACCATACTTACTTCCTCCTATGCTCAGATAGGCGACGGGTCCGAAGAGGTCCATATGCAGCAGCTCCAGAGGTCTCGACGTGGTCATCACGTTCTTGCTGTGATGTGCTCCTCCCACTTGTTTACCTGCCTGACAAGCTGCACAAGGTCTATCTTTTTCGAAATAAACATTTGTTAGACCTATCACGTGTTCTCCCTTTAGAAGCTTGTGGAGGTTCTTCATCCCCACATGTGCTAAGCGGCGATGCCACAGCCAGCCCATGCAAGTCTTAGCCATTAAGCATGCATCTAGACCGGCCTCTTCTTTTGCAAAATCAACTAAATAAAGCTTGCCGTCTAGTACACCCTTAAAAGCTAGTGAACCATCATATCTTCTAAAGACAGACACATCTACATTTGTAAAAAGGCAATTGTATCCCATTTGACATAATTGACTAACAGATAGCAAATTATATCCAAGACTCTCTACTAGGAATACATTTGATATAGAATGCTCATTGGAAATTGCAATTTTACCTAACCCTTTTACCTTGCCTTGATTCCCGTCACCGAATATAATTGAATCTTGGGAGTCTTTACTTTTGACGTAGGAGGTGAACATCTTCTTCTCCCCCGTCATATGGTTTGTGCATCCGCTGTCGATAATCCAGCTTGAACCCCCGGATGCATAAACCTGCAAGGCAAATTTAGGCTTGGGTCTTAGGTACCCAACTCATGTTGGGTCCTGCAAGGTTAGCACAAATATTCTTAGGGACCCAGATGCAAGTTTTATCTCCCTTGCATCTAGCCCCTAATTTCCTAGCAACAACCTTCTTTCCCTTTCTACAAATAGCAAAGGGAGCATTACAAGCATAATAAATGGTAGAAGGTTCATTCACTAATTTTCTAGGAGCATGACTAACATTCTTCCTAGGTACATGAGCAATATTTCTCCTAGGCATATGCGCAACATTTCTCCTACTCATATTTCTATCATGTTTATGAGAGGAACTAGAGGCAAACATGGCATGAGAATCATAAACATGTGAATCAAAATCATTATGAACATTTCTAGCATGTCTCCTATCATGGTATAAGAAAGCATGGTTCTTTTTAGCACTATTTGCCATAGGGGCCTTCCCTTTCTCCTTGACGAAGACAGGAGCCTTATGGCTTGTTAAGTTCTTGGCTTCTCTCTTGAAGCCAAGCCCATCCTTAATTGAGGGGTGTCTACCAACCGTGTAGGCATCCCTTGCAAATTTTATTTTATCAACTTCATTCTTGCTAGTCTTAAGTTGGGCATTAAGACTAGCCACTTCATCATTTAATTTGGAAATTAGAACTAGGTGTTCACTACAAGCATTAACATCAAAATCCTTACACCTAGTACAAATTTCAACATGTTCAACAAAAGAATTTGATTTACTAGCTACTTCTAGTTTAGCACTTAAATCAATATTAACACTTCTTAAGGTAGAAATGGTTTCATGACAGGAAGATATTTCACTAGAAAGCATTTCATTTCTTTTCACTTCTAAAGCATATGATTTTTGTGCCTCTACAAATTTATCATGTTCATCATACAATAAATCTTCTTGCTTTTCTAAAAGCCTATCCTTTTCATTCAATGCATTAATCAATTCATTGATTTTCTCTATCTTAGATCTATCTAAGCCCTTGAACAAGCAAGAATAATCTATGTCATCATCACTAGACTCACTATCACTAGATGAAGCATAAGTGGAGTCTTGAATACTCACCTTCTTCTCCCTTGCCATAAGACAAGTGAGATGCTCGTTGGGGAAGAGAGCTGATTTGTTGAAGGCAGTGGCGGCGAGTCCTTCGTTGTCGGAGTCGGAGGAGGAGCAATCCGAGTCCCACTCCTTTCCTAGATGCGCCTCGCCTTTTGCCTTCTTGTATTGCTTCTTCTTCTCTCTTTTGTTCCCCTTTTCCTGGTCACTTTCATTATCGGGACAGTTAGCAATGAAATGACCAAGCTTACCGCATTTGAAGCATGAGCGCTTCCCCTTGGCTTTGGTCTTGCTTGGTTGTCCCTTGTGACCTTTAAGCACCGTCTTGAATCTCTTAATGATGAGAGCCATCTCTTCATCATTAAGGCCAGCCGCCTCAACTTGCGCCACCTTGCTAGGTAGCGACTCCTTGCTCCTCGTTGCCTTTAGAGCAATGGGTTGAGGCTCGTGGAGTGGTCCGTTCAACGCGTCGTCGACGTATCTTGCCTCCTTGATCATCATCCGCCCGCTCACGAATTTTCCAAGCACTTCCTCGGGCGTCATCATCGTGTACCTGGGATTCTCACGAATATTGTTTACGAGATGAGGATCAAGTACGGTAAAGGACCTGAGCATTAGGCGGACGACGTCGTGGTCAGTCCATCGCGTGCTCCCGTAGCTTCTTATCTTGTTGATAAGGGTCTTGAGCCGGTTGTACGTTTGCGTTGGCTCCTCGCCCCTTATCATCGCGAACCGTCCAAGCTCGCCCTCCACCAACTCCATCTTGGTGAGTAAGGTGACGTCGTTCCCCTCATGAGAAATCTTGAGGGTGTCCCAGATTTGCTTGGCGTTGTCCAAGCCGCTCACCTTATGGTATTCATCCCTGCACAAGGAAGCTAGAAGAACAGTAGTAGCTTGTGCATTTTTATGGATTTGTTCATTAATGAACATGGGACTATCCGAACTATCAAAGTGCATTCCACTCTCTACAATCTCCCATATACTAGGATGGAGAGAGAATAGGTGACTACGCATTTTGTGACTCCAAAATCCGTAGTCCTCTCCATCAAAGTGTGGGGGCTTGCCAAGTGGAATGGAGAGCAAATGAGAATGTGAACTTTGCGGAATACGAGAGTAATCAAAGGAAAAGTTCGAGTTAACCGGTTTTCTCCTCTCGTAGTCGTTGTGGTCCTCATCCTTTTGGGAAGAAGTAGACTCGTCGCTGTCGTAGTAGATTATCTCCTTGATGCGCCTGGTCTTCTTCTTCTTCCCTTCCTTCCGTCTTTGACCCGAGCCGGAGTCGGTAGGCTTGTCGTCCTTCGGCTCGTTGACGAAGGTCTCCTTCTCTTTGTCGTTGATCACTATACCCTTCCCCTTAGGATCCATCTATTCGGGCGGTTAGTCCCTTTGTGAATAGAACGGCTCCGATACCAATTGAGAGCACCTAGAGGGGGGGGGTGAATAGGTGATCCTGTAAAAACTTCAAACTTAAGCCACAAAAACTTGTTAAGCGTTAGCACGATTATTGCCAAGTGGCTAAGGTGAAGTCTCAACAAAACACAATACCACAAGAATCAAGCACAGAGGGACACGGTGGTTTATCCCGTGGTTCGGCCAAGCCAATGCTTGCCTACTTCCACGTTGTGGCGTCCCAACGGACGAGGGTTGCAATCAACCCCTCTCAAGCGGTCCAAAGACCCACTTGAATACCACAGTGTTTTGTTGTTCTTATCTCAATCCCGTTTGCGAGGAATCTCCACAACTTGGAGCCTCTCGCCCTTACAAAAGATGTTCACAAAGAATCACGGAGTAAGGGAGGGATTAGCAACTCACACACAACACAAAGATCACAGCGAATACGCACACACAAAACCCAGACTTGAGCTCAAGAGGCTAACACACTAGAACAGAGCTCAAATCACTAGAATTTCAAACAAGTGCGCAAGATTGATGTGTGAGTGATCAAGAGTGCTCAAGGAATGCTTGGGTGTCTTCTCCATGCGCCAAAGGGTCCCTTTTATAGCCCCAAGGCAGCTAGGAGCCGTTGGGAACAAATCTGGAAGGCCATCTTTGCCTTCTGTCTCGTGGCGCACCGGACAGTCCGGTGCGCACCGGACACTGTCCGGTGCCCGATTTGTTTCCAAAAACAGCACTTCTGACCGTTGCTGGCTGCTCCAGATCTGCGCTCAGTTGGCGCACCGGACATGTCCGGTGCACACCGGACAGTCCGGTGTTCCTTCCCGACCGTTGGCCCGGCCACGTGTCGCGCGCTGATCGCGCGGCCGACCGTTGGCCCTAGCCGACCGTTGGCTCACCGGACAGTCCGGTGCACACCGGACAGTCCGGTGAATTTTAGCCGTACGCCGTCGGCGAATTCCCGAGAGCGGCCAGTTCGAGCCGAGGCAGCCTGGCGCACCGGACACTGTCCGGTGCACACCGGACAGTCCGGTGCTCCAGGCCGAGCTGGGTCTTGGCTGCACACAGCCAAGACTTTCTCCTCTTTTCTTTTCATCTCCTTTTCTGTTTCTAACACTTAGACAAATATATTAGTACACAAAACCAATGTACTAAGGATTAGAAACATACCTTTTTTCCATGATTTGTACTTTGTCCCATTTTACAATTAAGCACATGTGTTGGGCACTAAATCACCAAAATACTTAGAAATGGCCCAAGGGCACATTTCCCTTTCAGTTACCCCAGGTATATATGTTTGTTCTTTGTGGCTGTCGAGGCCTGAACATTTGGGTATTCGAGAATGAACCTGTGTGTATTCCTCTTTCCGAGCGTTGGGACTTGTCTGTTGGCTAGCCGAACCACTTAACCGAGCGTCGGTTGCCTTTCACGGAAGGTGACGAGTGAGGTGTCCGTATCCCGGAGGCGTAGGAGTCCCTCGGCTCTATCGGCCTTGCCGCTCTAGGCTTTCCTTGCTCAGTTTTCGGAACCCTCGGCTGCTCTGCGATGAGCCAGAGCCGGAGGCAGCGGTGTTAGCGCGGACAGACGCAGAGTCGGCTCGGAAAGAGACTTCGTCGGCCCAGGAGATGACGGCTTCCCAGGCCGAGGAAGATGTGGTAGCAGCCGCTGGAGCTTGGCCAAGACACCTGCTGGTGCGGTGATGGCGTCCTCCCTTAGGTGGAGGTCCTTTTGCCTGGGTCGCCGTCCGAGGCCGGGGCTGGTTCCGCCGAGGGTGGAATCAACGCAGAGGGTGCTGCTGCTCCCCCTGCCGATGCCCGAACCTGCAGGAACAGTTTGTCTGTAGCATGCGCATGCTTTTTCGTGGCCGCCGAGGCCTAAACACTTTATCGTCGCGTTTAAAAAGCTGCGTCTTCTCTCCTCTTGTTTCGAGCATCACGACTTGTCTGTCAATAGCGGAATCGTTTATCCGAACGAGAGTTACTTTTCGCGGAAGGTGATGAGTGAGGTATCCGTATCCCAGAGGCGTAGGAGTCCCTCGGCTCGGTCAGCCTTGCCGCTTACGTGCGCTCTCATTTGGTCGAAGGATTCCATTATTGGGACAGTCGAGAAGGCGCGAAAGTCGTTTTCTACCCGAGTGTTAGGACTTGTTCGGTAGCAGGATCGCTTATCCAAGCGTGAGTTACTTCTCGCGGAAGGTGATGAGTGAGGTATCCGTATCCCGGAGGCGTAGGAGTTCCTCAGCTCGGTCGGCCTTGCCGCTTACGTGTACTCTCGTCGTTCTCAGGATCCCGCTATCAATACGGAAGTCGAAAGCACAAAGGTTGTTTTGGTAGAAAATTTTTCTGAGGAAAATTTTGACGCAGAGGGGGTTCCCCCCTTCTAGCCCCCGAGGGAGGGTCGGGCTTTGCTGAGGCAAGGCCGACCCTTCCTTGACGGTTAGACTTTGTGTATGTAAACGAGGTACATGAACGACTTAAAACATCTTAAGGGTAGAAGCGATGTAGCTGTTGGATGTTCCAAGCATTGCTGTAGACCTCGCCTTGGTCGTTGGCCAGCTTGTATGTTCCGGGCTTCAAGATCTTGGCGATGATTAAGGGCCCTTCCCAGGGAGGAGTGAGCTTGTGGCACCCTCGGGCGTCCTGTCGCAGGCGAAGCACCAAGTCTCCCACTTGGAAGCCTCGGGACCGAACGCTTCGGGCGTGGTAGCGCCGCAACGACTGCTGGTACCGTGCCGAATGTAGTAGGGCGACGTCTCGAGCCTCCTCGAGTTGGTCCAGCGAGTCTTCTCGGCTGGTCTGGTTGCTTCGGTCGTCGTACGCCTTGGTCCTCGGAGAGCCATATTCTAAGTCCGTGGGGAGGACGGCCTCGGCCCCATAGACTAGAAAGAACGGCGTAAAACCCGTGGCGCGGCTCGACGTCGTCCTTAGACTCCAGACTACCGCGGGTAGCTCTTTCATCCACCGCTTGCCGAACTTGTTGAGGTCGTTGTAGATCCTTGGTTTGAGCCCCTGCAGAATCATACCATTGGCACGCTCCACCTGCCCATTCGTCATGGGATGAGCTACGGCGACCCAGTCCACACGGATGTGGTGGTCGTCGCAGAAGTCCAAGAACTTTTCCCGGTGAACTGCGTGCCATTGTCGGTGATGATTGAGTTTGGGACCCCGAATCGATGGATGATGTTGGTGAAGAATGCCACCGCCTGCTCGGACCTGATGCTGTTTAGGGGTCGGACCTCGATCCACTTGGAGAATTTGTCGATAGCGACCAGCAGGTGCGTGAAGCCCCTGGGTGCCTTCTGCAAGGGACCGACGAGGTCCAGACCCCACACAGCAAATGGCCAGGTGATGGGTATCGTCTGCAAGGCCTGAGCGGGCAGGTGCGTCTGCTTTGCGTAGAATTGACACCCCCGGCAGGAGCGCACAATCCTAGTGGCGTCGGCCACCGCGGTTGGTCAGTAGAAACCTTGTCGGAAGGCATTCCCCACGTGGGCTCGAGGCGCTGCATGGTGGCTGCAAGCCCCCGAGTGTATTTCTTGCAACAGCTCTTGTCCTTGGGCGATAGATATGCATCGTTGAAGGATGCCCGAGGGGCTGCAGTGATAGAGCTCTTTTTCATCACCCAGCAAGACAAATGACTTGGCACGCCGAGCTAGCCACCGAGCTTCGGTCTTGTCGATGGGAAGCTCTCCTCGGAGGAGATATTCCAGGTACGGTGTCTGCCAGCTCGGATCTGGCGTGACCCCATTCTGTTCCTCTTCGACGGGCAAGGCCTCTTCCTCGATGGCCGAGGGTGCCTCGTGTGCAGCCGAGGGTACCTCGGGCTCGGCCGAGGGTACCTCAGGCTGGGCCGAGGCTTCCTTAGGCTCGGGCGCGTCGTCGATCTTGACGGATGGTTGATGTAGGTCTCTGGAGAAGACGTCCGGGGGAACCATCGTTCACCCCGAGGCTATTTTCGCCAGCTCCGCAGTCTCGTACCGTCAGGCGATGTGGTTGAGCTCCAGCCCGTAGAACTTGTTCTCCAGGCGCCGGACTTCGTCGTAGTAGGCTTCCATCCTCCGGTCATGGCAGTGGGAGTTCTTCATGACTTGGTCAATGACAAGCTGCGATTCGCCTCGAGCGTCGAGGCGTTGGACCCCTAGCTCGACGGTGATGCATAGCCCGTTAACCAGTGCTTCGTACTCGGCCACGTTGTTTAATGCCAGAAAATGGAGGCAAATGACGTAGCGGAGATGCTTTCCGAGGGGTGAAACGAAGAGCAGGCCAGCGCCCGCTCCTGTTTTCATGAGTGACCCATCGAAGTACATGGTCCAGAGCTCGGGCTGGATTGGAGTTGTTGGTAACTGGGTGTCAGTCCACTCAGCCAGGAAGTCTGCCAAGACCTGGGATTTTATGGCCTTCCGAGGAGCGAATGATAACGTTTCGCCCATAAGCTCCACCGCCCACTTTGCTATCCTACCCGAGGCCTCGCGGCACTGGATGATCTCCCCCAGGGGGAAGGATGACACCACAGTTATCGGATGAGACTCGAAGTAGTGTCGCAACTTTCGCCGTGTCAGGATCACTGCGTAGAGTAGCTTCTGGATCTATGGGTAGCGAGCTTTGGTCTCGGAAAGCACTTCACTGATGAAGTAGACTGGCCTCTGGACGGGGCAGTGCATGCCCTTCTTCTCGTCTCTCGACTATGATCGCGGCGCTGACCACCTAAGTAGTCGCGGCTACGTAGATCAAGAGGGCTTCTCCTGCAGCGGGGGGCACCAGGATGGGTGTGTTCGTAAGGAGCGCCTTAAGGTTTTCGAGGGCCTCCTTGGCCTCGGGGGTCCAAGTGAAGCACTCAGCCTTCCTTAAGAGGTGGTACAGAGGCAAGCCTTTCTTGCCAAGGCGTGAGATGAAGCGGCTCAGAGCCGCAAGGCATCCCATGACCCTCTGTACTCCTTTAAAATCTTTGATCGGTCCCATGTTGGTGATGGCCGCAATTTTCTCCAGGTTGGCCTCGATGCCCCGCTCGGAGACGATGAATCCAAGGAGCATGCCTCGAGGGACTCCGAAGACACACTTCTCAGGATTGAGTTTCACGCCTTTCGCTCTCAGACACTTGAATGTCGTTTCAAGGTCAGAGAGGAGGTCGGAGGCTCTCTTCGTCTTGACAACGATGTCGTCGACGTAAGCCTCGACCGTTCTGCCGATGTGTTCTCCGAACACGTGGTTCATGCACCTCTGGTAAGTGGCGCCTGCATTCCTCAACCCAAATGGCATTGTGGTGTAACAGTACATGCCAAAAAGTGTGATGAAAGAAGTCGCGAGCTGGTCGGACTCTTTCATCTTGATTTGGTGATAGTTTGAGTAGGCATCGAGGAATGATAGGGTTTTGCACCTAGCAGTGGAGTCCACGATTTGATCGATGCGAGATAGAGGGTAGGGAACTTTCGGACATGCTTTGTTTAGACCAGTGTAGTCTACACACATCCTCCATTTCCCATCCTTCTTCGTTACAAGAACATGGTTAGCTAACCATTCGGGATGGAATACCTCTTTGATGAACCCCGCCGCGAGTAGATTGTGGATCTCCTCGCCTATGGCCCTGTCCTTTTCTTCGTCGAAACGGCGCTGGGTTTGCTTCATGGGTCGAGCTCCAGCTCTGATGTCCAGTGAGTGCTCGGCGACATCCCTCGGTATGCCGGGCATGTCCGAGGGACTCCACGCAAAGACTTCGGCGTTTGCACGGAAAAAGTCGACGAGCACTGCTTCCTATTTGGGGTCGAGCTCGGAGCCGATCCGAACTTGCTTACTGGCGTCGTTGCTGGGGTCGAGAGAGACGGACTTGACCGCCTCAACTGGTTCGAAGTTGCCGGCGTGCCGCTTCGCGTCGGGCGCCTCCTTGGAGAGGCGTTCCAGGTCGGCAATGAGGGTCTCGGACTCGGCGAGAGCCTCGGCGTACTCCATGCACTCCACGTCGCATTCGTACGCGTGGCGGTACGTGGAGCCGACGGTGATGATCCCATTCGGGCCCGGCATCTTGAGCTTGAGGTAGGTGTAGTTGGGGACGACCATGAACTTGGCATAGCATGGTCTTCCCAACACCGCATGGTAGGTTCCTCGGAACCCGACGACCTCAAAGGTGAGAGATTCCTTTCAGAAGTTCGAGGGAGTTCCGAAGCAGACAGGTAAGTCGATCCGTCCGAGGGGTAGGACTCGCTTCCCGGGCGCGATCCCGTGGAAGGGTGCCGCACCCGCCCGGACTTCGGACCGATCAACCCCTAAGAGTTCCAGGGTCTCGGCGTAGATGATGTTAAGGCTGCTGCCTCTGTCCATGAGGACCTTGGAGAGCCTAACATTACCGATGATCAGATCGACGACGAGCGGGTACCTTCCCGGGCTTGGCACGAAGTTGGGGTGGTCGCCTTGGTCGAAGGTGATAGGCTTGTCAGACCAGTCTAGGTAGACTGGCGCCGCCACCTTCGCCAAGCAGACTTCCCGGCGCTCCTGCTTGCGGTGCCGAGCCGAGGCGTTCGCCGCCTGCCCGCCGTAGATCATGAAGCAGTTATGGACTTCCGGGAATCCCTCTTCCTTGCCACCCTCCTTCTTGTCGTTGTCATGGCCCTTGCCATCCTCCGCCGGGGGCCCGGTCTTATGGAAGTAGCGTCGGAGCATGACACATTCTTCGAGGGTGTGCTTGATGGGCCCCTGGTGCTACGGGCATGGCTCTTTGAGCATCTTATCGAACGCGCCGGCCCCTCCAGGAGGTTTCCGAGGGTTCCTGTGCTCGGCCGCAGCGACGAGATTCGCGTTTGCGGCGTCGCGCTTCGCTTGCGACTTGTTTTTAGCCTTCTTCTTCGTGCCCCACTGGGCGGACGCCTCAGGGGCGTCTGTCTTCGGCTCCCCTTGAGGTTGCTTGTCCTTCCGGAAGATGGCTTCGACCGCCTCTTGACCCGAGGCGAACTTGGTGGCAACGTCCATCAGTTCGCTCGCACGGGTGGGAGTCTTGCGCCCCAGTTTGCTCACCAGGTCTCGGCAAGTGGTGCCGGCAAGGAAAGCCCCGATGACATCCGAGTCGGTAACGTTGGGCAGCTCGGTGCGCTGCTTCGAAAACCGCCGGATGTACTCTCGAAGGGTCTCCCCTGGCTGCTGGCGGCAGCTTCGGAGGTCCCACGAGTTCCTAGGGCGCACGTACGTGCCTTGGAAGTTCCCCACGAAAGCTTTGACCAGATCGTCCCAGTCGGAGATCTGCGCCAGAGACAGATGCTCCAACCAGGCTCGGGCGGTGTCGGAGAGGAAAAGGGGTAGATTACGGATGATGAGGTTGTCATCATCCGCCCCTCCCAACTGGCATGCCAGTCGGTAGTTCGCGAGCCACAGCTCCGGCCTCGTCTCCCCTGAGTACTTGGTGATAGTAGTCGGGGCTCGGAAACGGGCATGAAACGGTGCTCGTCGTATGGCCCAGCTGAAGACTCGTGGATCGGGTGGTTCGGGCGAAGGACTGCGATCCTCCTCGCTGTTGCAGCGTCCGCCGCGCCTAGGATGGTAGCCTCGGCGCACCTTCTCATCGAGGCGGGCCCGATGGTCGAGGTGGTGGTGCTCGTTGCTGAGGCGTTCCCGGGCGGCGGGCGCCTGGTCCCGTGTACGCTCGGGATGGACCGAGGCTTCCCGAATGCGCCGGGAGGACACCGCGTGATGCTCCGAGGGGTCAGCTCGCCTGCGGGAGGCGGAGCTCTCGGCTCACCGAACCTTGGCACCTTCCAGGAGATTCTTGAGTTCGCCCTGGATACGCTGTCCCTCGGTGGTGGATGGCTCTAGCATGGCACGAAGCAGCATCGCCGCTGCAGCTAGGTCCTGGCCAGACCCGCTGACGGCCGGAGGCAGCGCTGCCCTGGCATTGTCGACGATGCGGCGCCGGATGTCTTGGGCCCGATGACAGGCTTCTCCGGTGAGTGATCAGCCTGCCCACTCCTGTTCGATGTTCTGTCGGAGCTGTACAAGCCGGCCTGCTTCCCCGTCGACCCGGGCCTGCATCTCACGGATTTGCTCGAGCTGTATGTCCTGACCCCCCGCAGGGACTGGGACCACAACTAGCTCCCGCGGGATGTCAACGCGAGATGCGGGCCCAGGGGGATCGTCAACCTCTGGCATACCGAGGTGGTTGCCTTCGTTGTGATCTCCCAGATCGACGTGGAAACATTCGCGACTTGGGCCGTAACCCTCGTCGTCAAGGTCATGGCCATCGTCAGAACAACCAAAGAGGCAGTGGTCACATGCGGACATGAAGCCTCGCATGGCACCGGGGTCATTGAGGGCAGAGAAATCCCAACCGAAGTCGGGGTCGTCCCCTTCCTCAGAACCCGCCGGTCCGAAGGTTGAGACGGCTGTCAGTCGATCCCAGGTCGACCACATGTGGTACCCCGGAAGGTTTGGATACGCCTTTACGAAGGCGCTCACCATAGCGGGGTCGCTAGGTGGATCGAAGCTGAACCGAAAAGGTATGGGATGGAAAGCGAACGGTACCTCTTGGTCGTAGGACGGTGGTGAAGTCGCATCGGGGGCGGAGCACACCGTCATCTCAGGTACGAGGGTAACGCCCAGTAGGTCCTTTGCGAGGGTGCTGGCGTCATCAGTCCGCTTGGGGCTGACACATCGCGAGGAAGTGACACCCGCCGTTGCCTCAGGTGCGAGGGCAATGTCCGACATGTCCCCCGGGGGAGCGACGGCGTCGTCGACTCGCTCTGGTGCGACAGCCGATAAGGTGCCGCCTCTTGCGTGGCCATGGTTGCCCCGTCTCCGCCTCCTCCGACGAGGAGGGTGGCGGGGACGACCGGAGTGCTCCTCTTCTGCCGCTGGGAGATGCTATCGTAGAGCTCGCCGCCGCCGGGCGAGTCGAAGACCGTCGTTGTCGTCACGCCGCGGGGGGAGGAGTACCATGTCATAGCTGCCGTCGAGGGACATGAACTCGAGACTCCCGAAGCGGAGCACCGTCCCGGGCTGGAGAGGTTGCTGAAGACTCCCCATCTGGATCTCAATGGGAAGGTGTTCGTTAACACGCAGCAGGCCCCTACCTGGCGCGCCAACTTTCGGCGTTTCGACCCCGGGGGGTCCCTGGACCGATGAGTGAATTATCGCTGCGTGTCCCTGCCCAGATGGGTTGGCGCGGGATGGAACAAAAGACGTGGGGCAAGCCTTATATTATCCTGCACCAGGGGTGCCGCTCGCAGTAGGGGTTACAAGCGCGTCGCGTGAGAGAGAGAGGGACACAGAGCTCATCCGTCGCTTCCCTCGCGTGAACCCCCCTCAGGGTGGCCCTGGACCTCCCTTTTATAGAGGCAATGAGAGAGTTCAGTCGTACAACGGGGGGCGTAGCTATGTGCTAACGTGTTCGGCAGTGGAGTGCCTAAGCCCTGTGTACATGCCAACGTGGCCGTTGGGGGAGAGCTTGGGCCCTGTACATGTGATGGTGTGGCCGCCGGAGGAGCGCCTGAGTCCTGTAGGAGCACAGCTGGCAGCGTGGCGAGGATCCTGCTGACGTCTCCTTGCTGTCGTAAGGGGCTGAGAGCCACCGGCGTCATGGCGCACGCGGGGCACCATCATTACCCGTCGTCGGGGTAAGCCAGATGGGACGCCGGTCTTGTTCTTCCTAGCCTGAGTAGGCTAGGAATAGGGAAATGATGTATCCCCTGTTAGCGCGGTCGGTCCGAGCCCAGGGTCGGTCGAGGCGGAGACTTCTCTTGAGGCCGAGGCCGGGGTCGGGCGAGGATGTGATTCCTCCCGAGACCGAGGTCGAGGCCGAGTCCGGGGGTCGGGCGAGGCGGAGATCTCCTCCCGAGGCCGGAGCGTGAGGTCGGGCGAGGCGGAGCTTCCTGTTGCGCCCGAGGCTTGAACTCGGTGGTTGATCGTGACTTGTTGTCAGTCGTTGCCGGGGTTGCTGACACGGTAGTCGGAGCAGAGCGAGCGGCGCTGTTTTCCTGTCATATCGGACAGTAAAGAAGAGAGGTGAAGTGACTGTGGTCACTTCGGCCTGGCCGACTGAGGCGCGTGTGTCAGGATACGACGTCAGGCATCCCCTGCATTTAATGTGCCTGCGAAGCGGTCGGTTGGTGAGGCGGTATGGCCAAGGTTGCTTCACAACGAAGTCTGCCCGAGCCGGGCCTCGGGAGAGCCGAGGGGGCGCCCGCTGTCTGAGGAGGCCCTCGGGCGAGGCGTGGACTTGTCTGGGACTACTGTTCCAACCCGAGGCTGGGCTCGGGTGAGATCGCGATCCTTGGGTAGACAAAGTCTTGGCTTGAACCGCACCCGTCAGTTGGTCTGAGAGTGTTAACCAGCCATGATTAGGAGCGTTGGGGGTATCCCTAATTATGGTACCCGACACCTCTCTTCACAGCTGAGCCGTCTTCCAGTTCTCTTCATCCCGACCGTAGACGTGCATCTGCGATCAGGAGAGCAGGTCTCCGGAACCCTTCGCCTTCTAGATCCTGCACCGGGAGAGGGCGAATAAGGTTTTTGGGAAGCGTCCTCACGCGACTGCTCGTGATCTTCTGACCTCGTCGACCCTGCTGATTTCGCTGCTTCGACGTCGTCGACCTTGCTGATTCTGGCGCGCGCCATCTATCAGTATGTCTAATCAGTACGCATCATCTGATTTGACTTTTTACTTCAGTTCTTCTGATTTGGTTATGATTTATATTCGGAATTTAATCTGGAATTTGTCTAATTATTCAACAGGTACTACCTTGCTGATGAGCCCAGAGTACACTTCGTTTTACAACCCAACCAAGAGTCATCAGTACTCGGTATGTCGCGCGCGTTCGACGACTACTATATCGAGGACCGTGGCGTTATCTTGACGCAGAGGAGGACCGACAATAATGACCAGTTCGTCATTCTCGCCACCGTTGGGGTAGCTTTTGTGCCGACTTGCCTTTAATTCTCTTCGCAAACACACACACTTGTCTTTTTGTTTAAGCAAAAGTGTATGGTGGTACGTGTCTGATGACTAACGATGTACGGGGGAATTTCTTCCTGCATGTGTGGAACGTGCTCTCCAATGATGAGACCATGCAAATCGTGACATATATCGAAGTCTCCAATGATGATTGCAGTGTAGTGGTGAAACATAATGATTAAAATAACAAAATTTATGTATGCCCAGAATCACAAATTGATTATAAAACATTTTCTCATAACGGTATAACACATATTTTGTATATAAGTTATCGTAGTATACTGGTATTATATATTCCCGTTGCAACGCACGGGCACTCAGTTAGTTAATGACACAATATCAGTGGAACGCACACCTGTGGGAATAATCTTCGACGGTGGGGGTGTATTTGCATCTTCGATGTTGTTTGTGAACTATGAAACAATTTCATGTAATGTATTTGAACTACTAAATATTGTTGTTGGACTTGTGATAATATTTGGGGTCATCCTTTATTCAAACTATGGGATCTCAGTGTTCTTTATTTGCAAAAAAAAAAGCATATGGCTCGGTTTCTATACCCGTGCCGCCAATTTATTTGGTCAGGAGCCGATTTATCGGCCTTATCGGCCAATGAATAATGCGGATCCAATCTCCAAAGCAAAGGAAGAATTTGCTTCGAAAATAAAACCGCTCAAATGCGTCATCTGTACGGACCTTGCTGGCATTAGTCGACTGTGTCCTCCCTTTAGAGCTTGTTATTGCCTTATTGGGATAGTTTAAGATGGATTTTAATTTATGATAGATTTAAACTAACTTAATATCATCCAATCCATATAGATTAATCGTGAAACGGAAAAATCCTTATTTATATGAAAAAGACGCTAATTTAAATTAGAGCACGGAACTTGGTTTTATTGAACGGATGCATGCGTGCAATGCAAACTTTTATCATATATCCATACTGTAAAATGCCCTTAATAATAAAGAAAGCAACTGATAGTAGCATACAGTTAAAGAAGAAATCGCGAGATAAATAAAATCAAATTGAGGAAGGCTCTTCTTTTTGGCTATATGCAAGAGCAAGGAAAGCTCCTTAAAGAAGTTCGACTTGCAAGCCAAAAGGTTCCAGCAGATTTGATTGAAGATCCCGTTATTCCTAGAGGTCCAAATTTGTCCAACTCACCGATATAATTTTATGAGTAAAATGCATCAACGGTTTTTGAACTTGACACGTTATGTCACTTGAGTCACAAAACTTAGAAAACCATGAAAACAGGACCTTGAACTTTGCTGACCAGTGTAAAATTGTTCAAAACTAGATTTGTTTAAACCAGATACCAACATGGCATGCCACACAGCGCACTAATAAAAAATTTAGAGATTCAAGTGACACAATATGCCAAGTTCGAGGACCTAAGTAAAACAACATGTCAAGTTCGGCGACTGCGCGTACCAGGTGGCGAACGACAGTTATGGAGAGGCTCCAACATGGTATGCCAAGTTGCCTATCCAGTCTGAGTAAATCCGATTCTGAATGATTTTGACTCCAACATGGCATGCCAAGTTGCCTATCCAGTCTGAGCAAATCTGATTCTGAACGATTTTGCACGGGTCCATAAATCTAAGGATTTGTTTTCCTGATTTTTAAGTTTAATGACCCAAGTGATACATCATGCCAAGCGTGTCAAGTTGGAAGACTATTGATGCATTTTACTCTAATTGTATTCATGAGAAAGACAGAGGGGGCAGGTGAATCTTGAAGTTATTTATGGCTTAAAAAAATACTAATGTTGATTGGCCATAACAAATTTAAAACTAGTCAACATCCTTTTAGCAAAGGGGTAGTGCAGGAGTAGGTGTTGAAGGATATCGTCAGTGTTTATTCGGGAGCATAAAGCGCATAATCTTCCAAATGCACACGTCTCCTCAAGATGTTTATGGTGCTAAGTCTGTGTCTGGGAAGAAGCTAGACAAAAAGACCTTGTGTTGTGATTAGCATAAGTTATTCTAAAACTATTTAAAGGAAACATTTACTTGACCATGTCCAACCAGGGACTTGTAAACTTTAGCAAAGGAGAAAGAACTAGGATCTGTTGGGTTCGCTACCTAACTCGTCACACTTTATCTATTTTTTTTTTGTCTAAGGTTAGTTTTTTAATTCGAATGACTAAACTTAAGTAACGTGTGGCACAGTTAGCCACGAACCAAACAATCTCTTAAAGTTCTAGGTGTAAGTCCAAATGCCTTGACATTCATCCGAACATAGATTTTCACACCTCAAGGAGAGCAATTGAAACTGAGCAAAAAAAAAAGCCGGTTTAGAGATAGACAAGTAGGGTTGGTACAATATAAAATTTAGTGTTGATTTAGTGACCAGGAATCACGGAGGATTGGAGGGGATTGAGGGGGAAATTAGTCTATTTTCTTCTCGATCCTCTCTAATCTCCCGCGATCTCATTGTCACTAAATCAACCTTTAAGATCAAATGCTCTATTTGTATTTATTTTAAACTAAAATTAGTTAAGAGATCAAACGACTCGTGAATAAACATTTATATAGCCATTACCAACCTATAGGCAAGTGGAAGAGTTGCAACAAATTTCCAGAGACAGTGTACATTGTTCCTTAATTTCAACGATTCTACAATTTAAGCCTTTTTTTAATCATGACTCCTATTAGAATCACGAGCCTAGACTTGTCATTTGTCATCTCTTTTGATGTGTGTTCGTACGTTGCTCATCGATTCTGAATTTTTGTCGCCTTCGTCTTATCCGCTGCCTTTCTTTGCCTCGTCTTCCTCTTTGGACTTTGCTGCCTCGGCCGCCGCCTCCACCTTCTTCTTTGCCTCTGCTTCCACCTTCGCCTTGGCCGCCTCCTCCTTGGCCTGCTTCAGAGCCTTCACAAGACTCTCCAAGCACGCGTTGGCGTCCCTCTTCTTCTTCTTGGACATGGACATCAGGTTCTCTGCCACATCTGCCGGCGACATGTCGGTCTCCTCGAGCAGCTGCCCTATCTGGTCGAATAGCTCGTGCTCCTCGACGTCCAGGTAGTTCTTGGCGAGCACCTTGAAGGCCGGGAAACGGCAGTAGGACATCTCGATGTGCCTGTCCATCCTGCCTCGCCGTATCAGCGCCGGTTCCAGCTTGTCCTTATGGTTGGTGGTGAAGATGATGATGCGCTCGCCGCCGCATGCCGACCACAGGCCGTCGATGAAGTTGAGCATCCCTGAAAGCGTAATCTTGCTGCCTTCGTCCTTGTCAGGCTCCATCGGCAGCTTGGGCTTGTCGTCGGCCTCGCGTTCGGATTTCTTGTCCTTGCGCTTGCCGGTGAGGTCGACGGAGCAGTCGATGTCCTCGACGACGATGATGGATTTCCCGGTGGTCTCGATGAATAGCTTCCGCAGGTCGGTGTTGTTGTTGACCGCCGTGAGTTCGAGGTCGTAGACGTCGTAGTCGAGCAAGTTAGCCATGGCCGCGATCATGGTGGACTTGCCAGTGCCCGGGGGACCATAGAGCAGGTACCCTCGCTTCCACGCCTTGCCGACCTTGGTGTAGTAGTCCTTGGCCTCCCGGAACGCCTCCAGGTCGTCGACGACAGCCTCCTTGTCGTCGGGATCCATGGCGAGCGTGTCGAACGTAGACGGGTGCTCGAACGGGACGTGGCTCCAGACGTCGCCCCTCCCACGGCCGCCGCCGCTGGGGTTGTTGGTGAAGAGGCGGCGCTGGCGGTTGCGGACGGTGACGGCGCGTCCTTCCTTGAGGACGTGGGGCAGGTACTTGCCGACGACGAGGTCGCGGTGGCGCCTGTGGAAGACGACCCGGTAGGTGCGCGGGTCGTCTTGGTTGGCGTACAAGCTGATGACGTTGGACCTGGGCACCTTCTTGACGACGTACCACCAGACCGTGGCTCCCTGGAAGGCGTCGGTGACCTCGTCGTTGTCGCCGACGGAGACCTGGAGGTTGCTGCTGTCCCTGCCGAGCTCGGCCTTGAGCTTGCGGGCGCGGGGCGCGCAGGCGTCGGACAGATAGGCCTCGGCGGCGAGGAAGAAGTCGCTGCGGCGGAAGCGCTCGGCGCCGTACTCGGAGATGGTGATCTCGACGTAGGGGTTGAAGTAGGAGACGAGCTTGTTGGCCCAGGTGGCGACGCGGTGGCTGATGGTGACGGGCACGTGTCTCTGCACCATGGACCAGAGGAAGAGGAAGCTCGCGAGCGCCGAACCCAGGCCCGCCCACCTGTCTACCACTGCCATGGCTGTTGTGTTGTGTGTTGTCTCGCAAGTCGCAAGCAAGCTTGGTTTACAGGCACTTGCTTAACTACTCACTTGTACTCTAGACAGTACGTACTGTTTGAGATTCAAGTGCCAATCGCTGCCAGTTTATATAGACGAGACGAGATAGGTAGCCCAGCTACTTGACTTGGAGTCAACTGCGGCTGATCGTTTCCTGGTGGTTACAATAGTTCGTTGTCTCCTTTTCTCCGAGTCGATCGCAAGGAAGAAGCAAGGCAGCAACTACCGGCAGCAAAGATAAAATTTGCTTTCAGAATGAAACCGCCCAAATGCGTCATCATCTAGATATTATTGGCCTCGGTTGCAAACGAATTAGGGCTTGTTGGGTTGTACCAGTTAATCAAAGTTTATAGTTGTTGGGGTCTTCTTCTCCACCGAAGGTCCACAAGACAAAGACATCATCGGAAAAGTGATTTTAAGGGCTCTCTTTGCCGAAGGTCCTCGAGACGAAGATCTTGTCTGGAAACAACGACGGCGATTACCGAAGCTGCTAACAAAAGACGACAGCTTCGGCTTAGCCCAAACCGAGGAGTAAAAGACTAGTTAGTTCCTAATGATTTATGTTACAATTATGAACAAATGTTAAGGTTATGAATGTAATTTTATCCGAGCTGTGTCCCGTGTCTATAAATAGTGTCGGGGACCATAATTAGGGGTACCCTCAAGACCCCTAAATCTCAGCTGGTAACCCCATCAGCACAAAGCTGCAAAGGCCTGATGGATGCGATTAAGTCAAGGATCGGTCCATTCAAGGGACATGATCGTGCCTCGCCCGAGCCTAGCCTCGGGCAAGGGAAGCCGACCCCGGAGAACCTACGTCTCGCTCGAGGACCCCCCTCCAGCAACGGGCACACTATCGGCTCGCCCGAGGCCCAGCCTTCACCGAGAAGCAACCTTGGCCACATCGCCACGCCGACCGACCAAATCACAGGGGCATTTAATGCAAAGGTGGCCTGACACCTTTATCCTGACGCACGCCCTCCAATCGACAGAGCCGAAGTGACCGCAGTCACTTCGCCGCTCTACTGACCGGTCTGACAAGAGGACAGCGCCGCCTGCGCCGCTCCGACTGCTGAGCCACCTGACAGAGTGAGGCTGACAGCAGCCAAGGTCGGCCTTGGGCGTCATAGGAAACTCCGCCTCGCCCGACCCCAGGGCTCGGACTCGGGCTCAGCCCCAGAAGACGGCGAACTCCGCTCCGCCCGACCCAGGGCTCGGACTCGGGCTCAGCCCCGGAAGACGGCGAACTCCGCTCCGCCCGACCCAGGGCTCGGACTCGGGCTCAACCCCGGAAGATGACGAACTCCGCTCCGCCCGACCCAGGGCTCGGACTCGGGCTCAGCCCCGGAAGACGACGAACTCCGCTCCGCCCGACCCAGGGCTCGGACTCGGGCTCAGCCCCGGAAGACGACGAACTCCGCTCCGCATGACCCAGGGCTCGGACTTGGGCTCAGCCTCAGAAGACGACGAACTCCGCTCCGCCTGACCCAGGGCTCGGGCTTGGGCTCAGCCCCAGGAGACGACGGACTCCGCTTCGCCCGACCCCAGGGCTCGGACTCAGCCCTGGCCTCAGCCGACGGTCTCCGCCTCGCCCGACCCAGGGGTTCGGACTCGACCACGGCCACGGAGGACAGACTCGACCTCGACCTCGGAGGAGCCTCCACATCGCCCAACCTAGGGCGCGGACCGACCACGTCGACATGAGGCGCCATCATTACCCTACCCCAAGCTGACTCAGGCTACGGGGAACAAGAACGGCGTCCCATCTGGCTCGCTCCGCCAGATAGGCAATGATGGTGCCCCGCACACTCTGTGACGACGGCGGCTCTCGGCCCCCTTACGGAAGCAAGAGGACGTCAGCAAGGACCCGACAGCCCCGACAGCTGTCCTTCCGCCAGGCTCCAGCGCTCCTCCGACGGACACGACACCACACGAACTGGGCGCCAAGACCTCTCCGGCTGCCACGATGGCATGTACTTAGGGCGCTAGCTCACCACCGCTAGACATGTTAGCACATTGCTACACTCCCCATTGTACACCTGGATCCTCTCCTTACGCCTATAAAAGGGAGGACCAGGGCCCTCTTACAAAGGGTTGGCCCGCGCGGAGAAGGACGAGATGGTGCTTGCGCAAGGCCGCTCGCTCCCACTCCCGCGTGGACGCTTGTATCCCCCTACTGCAAGCGCACCTGACTCAGGCGTGGGGCTAACACGAAGGCCACGGGATCCGCTCTCTCACGTCTGCGTCCCTTCGGCTGCTTCCTTTCCCCCCTTCGCGTTCCGCCTCGCGTCGACCCATCTGGGCTGGGGCACGCGGCGACAATTCACTCGTCGGTCCAGGGACCCCCGGGTTTCGAAACACCGACAGTTGGCGCGCCAGGTAGGGGCCTGCTGCGTGTTGACGAACAGCTTCCCATCAAGCTCCAGATGGGCAGTCTCCAGCAACCTTTCCAGCCCGGGACGGTGCTCCATTTCGGGAATCTTGAGTTCATGTCCCTCGACGGCAGCTACGACATGATACTCCTTCCCCCGCCGCACGACAGCGACAATGACGGTCGACAACCCGCTCGCCGGTGGGGAAATCGACGACGCCTTCCCCATGTGGTGGAAGGACGACATTCGGGCTTGTCCCGTCCCCTCCCCCGCCGACGGAGGAGGAGGCGGGGCAACCAAGGCCAAGCGGGAAGCGGCACCTCGTTGGCTGTCGAGCGAGTCGACGGCGCTAGCGCCCCAACGAAGGGCACGTCGGGCATCGATCTCGCGTCTGAGACGAAGACGAGCGCCGCCTCCCCGCAACACGCCAATCTCAAGCAAACGCACGACGCCAGCACGCTCGCGAGGGACTTGCTGGGCGTCACCCTCGTACCTGAGGCAACGGTGCAGTCAGTCCCAGACGCAACCTCGTCACCGACCGTCGACCGAAAGGTACCGACCGATTCCCATCTCGTGTCTTTTGGATTCGGCCTCGACCCACCAAGCGACCACACTTCGGTGAGCACTTTCATAGAGGCGAGTCCAAACCCTCTGGGGTATCGTGTGCGGTCACCCTAGGACCGACTGACGGCCGACTCGACCTACGAGCCCTCGGGGTCCGAGGAAGATGGCGAGCCCGACCTCTCTTGGGATTTCTCCGGACTTGGTAACCCCAGTGCCGTGCGGGACTTCATGACCGCATGTGACTACTGCCTTTCCGACTGTTCCGACGGCAGCCGCGGCCTCGACAACGAGGACCGCGGCCCAAGTCGTGAATGTTTCCACGTCGATCTAGGGGGTCCCAGCGAAGGCAACCATCTTGGTATGCCGGAAAACGGTGATCCCCCTAGGCCCGTGCCTCGCGTTGACATCCTTCGGGAGCTAGCTGTGGTCCCCGTCCCGGCGGGGGGTCCTGACCCACAGCTCGAGCAAATCCGCGAGAGGCAGGCCAGGCTCGACGAGGGAGCAGGAACGCTTGTGCCGATCCGCCGGGACATCGGGCAGGAATGGGCGGTCCAACCCCCGGCCGGAGAAGCGCGTCATCTCCCCCAGGACATCCAACACCGCATCGCCGACGACGTCAGGGTGAGGCCGCCGCCGGATTCCAGCGAAGTCGGCCAGAACCTGGCTGCAGCGGCAATACTCCTCCGCGCGATGCCGGAGCCATCAACCGCCGAGGGGCGGCGTATCCAGGGAGAGCTCAAGAATCTCCTGGAGGACACCGCGGTCCGACGGGCCGAAAGCTCTGCCTCCCGAAGGCAGGGGTTCCCCTCGGAACATCGCGCCGCGACTTCCCTATTCATGCAGGAAGCCTCGGTCCACTCCGGGCGCACGCGCAACACAGCGCCTGTGGCCCCGGGTCGCCTCGGCAACGAGCGCCATCATCACAGCCGTCGGGCCCACCTCGACGATAGGGCGCGCCGAGGCTACCACCCTAGGCGTGGGGGACGCTACGACAGTGGGGAGGATCGGAGTCCTTCGCCCGAACCACCCGGTCCGCAGGTTTTCAGCCGCACCATACGACGGGCACCGTTCCCGACCCGGTTTCGAACCCCGACTACTATCACAAAGTACTCGGGGGAGACGAGACCGGAACTGTGGCTCACGGACTATCAGCTGGCCTACCAACTGGGTGGAACGGACGATGACAACCTCATCATCCGCAACCTCCCCCTGTTCCTCTCCGATACCGCTCGAGCCTAGCTGGAGCACCTGCCCCCGGGGCAGATCTCCAACTGGGACGACCTGGTCCTAGCCTTCGCTGGCAATTTCCAGGGCACGTACGTGCGCCCTAGGAACTCCTGGGATCTCCGAAGCTGCCACCAGCAGCCGGGAGAGTCTCTCCGGGACTACATCCGGCGATTCTCGAAGCAGCGCACAGAGCTGCCCAACGTCACCGATTCAGATGTCATCGGCGTGTTCCTCGCAGGCACCACCTGTCGCGACCTGGTGAGCAAGCTGGGTCGCAAGACCCCCACCAGGGCGAGCGAGCTGATGGACATCGCCACCAAGTTCGCCTCTGGCCAGGAGGCGGTTGAGGCCATCTTCCAGAAGGACAAGCAGCCCCAGGGCCGCCCACCGGAAGATGCTCCCGAGGCGTCAACTCAGTGCGGTGCCAAGAAGAAGGGCAAGAAGAAGTCGCAAGCGAAACGCGACGCCGCCGACGTGGACCTTGTCGCCGCCGCCGAGTACAAGAACCCTCGGAAGCCTTCCGGAGGTGCCAACCTTTTCGACAAGATGCTCAAGGAGCCGTGCCCCTATCATCAGGGGCCCGTCAAGCACACCCTTGAGGAGTGTGCCATGCTTCGACGACACTTCCACAAGGCCGGGCCACCCGCGGAGGGTGGCAAGGCCCTCGACGACGCAAAGTGTCACACCCGGCTTTAAGGAACAAAGCCAGGTGCATCTCATACATGCGCCAAGAAGACAACATATATAATAACAGAGTGTATAGAGATAAATGTCATAAAACATCAGAGTATTTATTACATAGCGGAAGACTTATTACAAAATAAAATAATAAAGATAAAACGAACTAAGGATCGTCGGCGCCAATGTCGACTGGGAAACGCCACCTAGATCAGATCGAACTCCTCAGTGTTAGGCGGCTCCTCCTGAACCACCTGATCTTCTCCTGTGGGGGGGGGGTGTGAGATAGCAAGGGTGAGCTCACATATGATCATAGCTCAACAAGTTGTGGGGAACCAGTGGACATAAACTCACAATGGTGTGAGTTCATGTGATGTGTAAGGCTAATCAATGATAGGGGTTAAAGCTGAGCATTGCTTTTAAATAGTTGGTCAAAATTTTATTAGCAGTTACTAAGTGTAAGTAAATACCAAACCATAAATAAAGTAATAGAACAAAATTAATAACAAACCCATGCAATGCAAATGACAAAATTGAATTTAAGTTCCATAATTTAAACATCAGAGAGTCCTGAGCTGCTCGTGACCGTGAGCTCGGCTAGTATACCAGTTTTACACTCTGCAGAGGTTGTACCCTTTACCCACAAGTCATGTTACCCATCTGCCAAGGGGTCGCGAGTCCCATACACCTCTACCTAGGAAGCGCGACAGGGCAACACTACGAGGCCTTTACAAAGTTCCACTAGCTTCCGAAAACCCGCTACAGTTTATAGGAAGTCCCAATGCAGGGTTCCTGGCTGACTGCCATCGCAGCAAAATCAACCAGGGACCTCCCTACACTGACCACTCCCCTACTGCCCTTGCCCCTTTCGGGTAAGGTAGTCTTCCACTAGCTTTCCTAATTAGTCAGCCAAGGGGTCCCATTCCTCCCTTGTGGTGGCACGTGGTTCTCAAGTTAAGCTCTATGTTCCAATTAACATTAATGATCTCAACATGAACATAAACAGAATAACAGGAATAATTGGAACATAGATATAATAAATGATTATCCCAAAACCATGTAAAGCAATAGCAACCTACCCAAGTGATTCAGGGGTAAACAAGGTAATGAGATAAACAATCTAGGGTGACCTATTGGGTCCCATCAAAATTAACCTATGCATGAGTATGTGATATTAAAGAACATTATTGGGTAAAAAGTGGTCAAGGGCACAACTTGCCTTTAATGAGCTCCTGCTCAGCTACTTCAATCTGCTGCTCACCAGGATCCTCAGCAACGGGCTCTTCTACTCGCCACAATACAAACAAGCACAATATGCAGGGAAAAATTAACATTACACCAAGCATGTAAACAAAATACACAGATATATTCTTCATATTAAAATAAAAACCTAGGAACTGGAATCATAATTTTCTGAGTTATAGATTTCAAGTTATGCATTTTCAAAGGTTTTATGTGCTTTAAATAAGATTAAGTGTGAGATTAATTTTCCTACTGTTGTCATGATAAAACAGTGGCTCTAAGTGATAGACAATAAAATTATAAAAATTTAGGAAGTGGAATGGATTAATTTGGAGCAAGTATGAATTTTCTATGAATTATTGAAGATTTAGCACTTATTTTTGTATTAAAAATACATTTTCTAATTCATTTACTCATTTTAAAACAGCAGTGGACTGGGCCTCAAATCCAGATAAACCCAGGGGCTATTCTACAACTAATCCTGAGACTCAGAGCACTGCTTCCGTGGATGGCGGGTTGATTTCATTAAAACCCGAGGGCTCTTTAGAAAAATACCCAGGCCGAAGGGGTATGGAGCTCTGCTGGCCGCTGGATTAGACACCGAGCGCCCAGATTTAACCAGAAATAGTGCAAGCCGGTACTCATTGCAGACCCTAGGATCTGGATCCTACGGTCTAGATTAGATCCTAGCGCGACGAAGCGGTACACCATAACAGCCGTTCGATCCGAGTGCAACGCATCGGATTTAAAATAACTAAATCGAATCGCGATCGCGAGATCCAAAACGGACGCCGCAGATCGACTCGAACGAAACGGTAACCTGGATCTAATCCTGGCCACAGATTGTTCATCCAACGGCTCAAACGCATCTTCCCCAATTGAGACCGGCGGCCATGAGGCACGACCCACCCGCGGCGGCCCTCCACCGGCGAGCGGCAATTCCGGCCATCCCGAGCCCCATTTTCTAATTCCTTCGCTCCTCGCCCAATTGACGACGTTATAAACTCGTTTCTCCCACCAATTTCTACCATCCACGAGCACAGGGCTCGGCCCACGGCGCACGGCGGAAAGACAGCTCGGCACCACTCCGGCGACGAATTAGTCCATGGTCCGGCCCGCAATTCCTACACTGATCGGTCATATTCAATCCCTAAGGTGCGGCAGATGACTTGGGTGACTTACCCAAGGTGAAGACGACCGCAGGGATGATGTTCCACGGTGAGGGCGGTCCGCTGCTTCCACGGAGACCGGTGATGGCTGTGCGGCGGGCTTTGGGGCGAAATCACACCGCGCAGTCCGCCCACGCGCCACCAGCGAACCCGACAGGCCTAGGGAATAAGGTCGACAGCAACACCGTTGTTTAGCCGCGGCGGCGAGCCTTCACCCGCGCTCCCTCTCCACTATCTCTCTGTGGTTTCCGCGGTCAAGCCCGAGCGCCAATGGCGGAGTCCACGGGGCGGGCCGATACATATATCTGTACAGGGGTGGAGTTCCTCTCGGGCGGAGTCCGCACGAACGGCGAGATCCCCAGCGGTTCGCGAGCTATGCACGCGGCCGGTGAGCGAGTCGCGGCGTAAGAAGCGGACTCAGCTCAACAACCAGAGAGGTCGGCTGATCTGACTCGTGGGGCCCAGGCGACAGCGAGTAACTGGGCAGTGGCCGGCTTATCGCGCGCGCCCGCGGAGGCTGCAATCCGGGTCCACCCGTCGGCGCGCGAACGCGAGGGAGATGGCAGGTCTGGCGAAACGGGTCCACGTGCCAGCGGCAACGTGAGAAGGCGCGGCGTGCAGAGCTGGGCTAGGCGCGCTGAGGAAAGTAGAAGCGGGCCGAAATGGGTATTCACGGCCCAATTAGGTTTCTTCCCTTTTTCTTTTTATTTTCTGGTTCATTTCATTTTTAAATCTCTATTTTGAATTCAAACTTGTTTGTGAGCTTCATAACTGAGTTAAATACCTAAATTAAAATATTAGTAGGGGCAAAATGTATTCTTTCATATGTTTATTTTCCTCTATTTTGTATAATCTCTTCCTTCTCTCTTTTCTTAATTCCAAGATTATTTAGGATTTAAATCCCCATTTGGATATTCACCTATTTCTTTTTGCATTATTAAAATATTGTCACAAAAATGCACACACAAATAAAAGATTCAGCATGATGCAATGATTTAGTAGCATCTCTCTTTATTAATTGTTTTTGGACATGGTGTTCTCATATGATGATGCATAAAGATCCAACTCACCTAAAGAGAATTGTTCCTCTACTGGTATTATTACAAAGTGGGTGTTACAAATCCTACCCCCCTTAAAAATAATCTCGTCCTCGAGATTTAAGAAGAACTAGAGAAAAGGTGGGGAAAATCTATACGAAGCTCTTCTTCTCTTTTCCAAGTTGCTTCATCTTCTCCGTGGTGACTCCATTGTACTTTGCACATCTTTATCACCTTATTTCTTGTAACTCGAGTCAATATGTCAAGAATCTTGATCGGGTACTCCGTGTAAGTCAAATCACCCTGAACACTGAGCTCTTCCATTGGTAACTGTTCCTCAGGGACACGGAGACACTTCTTCAGTTGAGACACGTGGAACACATTATGCACATCCGATAGAGTGGCAGGTAACTCGAGTTGGTATGCCATCTCCCCAACTCGCCTAAAGATCAAGAATGGTCCAATATAGCGAGGGGATAGTTTTCCCTTGACTTTAAATCTCCTCATTCCACGAAGTGGTGACACTTGGAGGTACACATAATCTCCTTCTTCAAATTCCAGTGGCCTCCTTCTATTATCAGCATAACTCTTTTGCCTGGTTTGAGCCACTCTCAAATTCTCTCGAATTATACGAACTTGTTCTTCTGCTTCTTGAATCAATTCAGGCCCAAAGAATTGTCTCTCTCCAGTCTGATCCCAATACAAAGGAGTCCTGCACTTCCTCCCATATAAAGCTTCAAAAGGTGACATTTTCAGACTGGCCTGATAGCTATTATTATATGAGAATTCAGCATAAGGTAAACTTTTATCCCAACTTCCTCCATGCTGAAGGGCACAAGCTCTCAACATATCTTCCAATACTTGATTAGTCCTTTCAGTCTGTCCATCAGTCTGAGGGTGATAAGCCGTGCTAAAATTCAACTTTGTACTCATATTCTCATGAAAGCTTCTCCAAAATCTTGAGGTAAACTGTGAACCTCGATCAGACACGATCTTCTTTGGTACTCCATGTAAACACACAATCCGAGCCATATATAACTCTGCTAGCTGAGAACCTTTATAAGTAGTCTTCACAGGAATAAAGTGAGCCACTTTAGTCAATCTATCCACAATCACCCATATAGCATCATATCCTTTCTGGGTGCGAGGCAATCCAGTAATGAAATCCATACCAATCTCTTCCCATTTCCACTCGGGTATATTCAGTGGATGCAATAGTCCAGCTGGCCTCTGGTGTTCAGCCTTAACTCTTTGGCATATATCGCACATAGCCACATGTGCAGCCACATCTCTCTTCAATCCATACCACCAATACTTCCGTTTCAAATCCTGATACATCTTGGTACTACCAGGATGAATAGAATAATCCGAGTCATGGGCCTCCTTTAAAATAGTCTCCCGAAGACTTTTAATATCAGGGACACACATCCTGTCCTTGAACCATACAGTGCCCTGCTCATCTTCCGTAAATTCCGGAACTCGACCTTCAGTAATCAGATCCTTAATCTCTTTTATTTTAGCATCACCAATTTGTCCTTTGCGGATCTCTTGCTCCAAAGTAGGTTCCACATCAATAGTAACTCCCTCAGTATGAGCAACTATCCCCAGGTTAAGTCTCCTGAAATCCTCAACAATCTCTTCGGGTAGCTGGGCAACAATAGCTGAATGAACATGCTCTTTGCGACTCAAGGCATCTGCAACCAAATTTGCCTTGCCCGGGTGATAGTGAATCTGCAAATCATAATCCTTAATAAGCTCCAACCAACGGCGTTGCCTAAGGTTGAGATCCTTCTGAGTGAATATATACTTCAAACTCTTATGATCCGTGTACACTTGGCACTTGGTCCCCATGATATAATGTCTCCAAATCTTAAGCGCATGCACAACGGCTGCCAATTCCAAGTCATGTGTGGGGTAGTTTAACTCATGTTTGCGTAACTGACGAGAAGCATAGGCAATTACATGTCCTTCTTGCATGAGCACACATCCTAAGCCTTGGCCACATGCATCGCAATAGATATCAAATCCATTCTGCAGGTCTGGCATAACCAATACTGGGGGGCGACATCAATCTTTTCTTCAATTGATCAAAGCTGTCTTGACACTTCTCGTCCCACTTAAACTCTCTTCCTTTCTCCAAAAGTGAAGTCATAGGCTTAGCAATCTTAGAAAATCCTTCAATAAATCTTCGATAATATCCTGCTAATCCCAAGAAACTCCGAATCTCAGTAACTGTAGTGGGTACTCTCCACTCCATTATCTCCTTAACTTTAGCAGGATCCACTGCTATTCCTCCATTAGAAATAATATGACCAAGAAATGGCACTTCGCCAATCCAAAACTCGCACTTGCTGAACTTGGCATAGAGTTGATTATCTCGTAGCTTCTGTAGCACCAACCTCAGATGTTCCTCGTGATCACTATCACTCTGAGAATAAATAAGAATATCGTCGATGAATACCACGACGAATCTGTCCAAATACTCCATAAACACCTTATTCATCAAGTTCATAAAATAAGCTGGTGCATTGGTTAATCCAAATGACATAACAGTGAACTCATATAATCCATATCGAGTCGAGAAAGCCGTCTTGGGAATATCCGATGGTCTAATCCTCATCTGATGGTAACCCGATCGGAGATCAATCTTCGAGAATACTCTAGCACCTCTCATCTGATCAAATAAATCCTCAATACGGGGCAACGGATACTTGTTCTTCACCGTAACATCATTAAGAGATCTATAATCCACACACATCCGTTGCGATCCATCCTTCTTCTGCACAAATAACACCGGTGCTCCCCAAGGTGAGGAACTTGGACGAATGTAACCAGCCTCTTGTAACTCCGTCAACTGCTTCTTAAGTTCCTTCAACTCTTCTACGGACATTCTATATGGCCGTTTAGAAATAGGGGCGGTTCCGGGTAAGAGATCAATAACAAACTCAACTTCTCTATCAGGTGGCATCCCTGGTAACTCCTCTGGAAAGACATCCGGAAAATCTCTAACCACCTGGATGTTGTCACCAACAAACTCCTCAGGTATAAAGAACATTGCACGCATGGGTGAGGAGGTTACTGCAATATTAACTTGAAATCTTTCTCCTTTAGTGGTAGTGAGTTCTACGGTACCTCTACCACATGCTATAACGGCCTTTGCCTTTCTTAGCCATGACATACCAAGGATCAAGTATGTACTGCTCTCTTCTAACAGTATACGGGTGGCCCATTTGGGTTAGAACACAGGTTAAGAAAGAAAGAATTGTAGACAAGGGGAGTAATTACGAGGAATGTTACTGCGGGGGATTTATTAGCTAAGTAGATTAATATTTTACCTACTAAGGCTAATTCAATACCTTATGTTGGTACATGCTAAGATGTTCATCTATAATAATTCAATCAATCAAAGAAGCAAATCAGACATTTAGCATCAGCACAATCAAACAACATTTTTAAAGAAAATAGTTTTAAATTTTGTCTTGGGTTCCCTATCTCTTAAAAAGATCATAGTGGTAGGATTCCAAGGTGTGAAATCCATCTTGTCTTAGAGTAGAAAAGATAATATTAACCAGAGTAGAACAGTAGAAGGTGAGACAGGATCAAGATAAGTGTAGAAAGAATCAGAGTGAGATAAGTATAGAATGAGTCAGAGTAAGGTAAGTAGGAGAGGGTTTGTCCATTTCTATCTAGGTTTCGTCCTACAGTCAACATTTCCTCTGATACCACTTCTGTCACACCCGGCTTTAAGGAACAAAGCCAGGTGCATCTCATACATGCGCCAAGAAGACAACATATATAATAACAGAGTGTATAGAGATAAATGTCATAAAACATCAGAGTATTTATTACATAGCGGAAGACTTATTACAAAATAAAATAATAAAGATAAAACGAACTAAGGATCGTCGGCGCCAATGTCGACTGGGAAACGCCACCTAGATCAGATCGAACTCCTCAGTGTTAGGCGGCTCCTCCTGAACCACCTGGTCTTCTCCTGTGGGGGGGGGTGTGAGATAGCAAGGGTGAGCTCACATATGATCATAGCTCAACAAGTTGTGGGGAACCAGTGGACATAAACTCACAATGGTGTGAGTTCATGTGATGTGTAAGGCTAATCAATGATAGGGGTTAAAGCTGAGCATTGCTTTTAAATAGTTGGTCAAAATTTTATTAGCAGTTACTAAGTGTAAGTAAATACCAAACCATAAATAAAGTAATAGAACAAAATTAATAACAAACCCATGCAATGCAAATGACAAAATTGAATTTAAGTTCCATAATTTAAACATCAGAGAGTCCTGAGCTGCTCGTGACCGTGAGCTCGGCTAGTATACCAGTTTTACACTCTGCAGAGGTTGTACCCTTTACCCACAAGTCATGTTACCCATCTGCCAAGGGGTCGCGAGTCCCATACACCTCTACCTAGGAAGCGCGGCAGGGCAACACTACGAGGCCTTTACAAAGTTCCACTAGCTTCCGAAAACCCGCTACAGTTTATAGGAAGTCCCAATGCAGGGTTCCTGGCTGACTGCCATCGCAGCAAAATCAACCAGGGACCTCCCTACACTGACCACTCCCCTACTGCCCTTGCCCCTTTCGGGTAAGGTAGTCTTCCACTAGCTTTCCTAATTAGTCAGCCAAGGGGTCCCATTCCTCCCTTGTGGTGGCACGTGGTTCTCAAGTTAAGCTCTATGTTCCAATTAACATTAATGATCTCAACATGAACATAAACAGAATAACAGGAATAATTGGAACATAGATATAATAAATGATTATCCCAAAACCATGTAAAGCAATAGCAACCTACCCAAGTGATTCAGGGGTAAACAAGGTAATGAGATAAACAATCTAGGGTGACCTATTGGGTCCCATCAAAATTAACCTATGCATGAGTATGTGATATTAAAGAACATTATTGGGTAAAAAGTGGTCAAGGGCACAACTTGCCTTCAATGAGCTCCTGCTCAGCTACTTCAATCTGCTGCTCACCAGGATCCTCAGCAACGGGCTCTTCTACTCGCCACAATACAAACAAGCACAATATGCAGGGAAAAATTAACATTACACCAAGCATGTAAACAAAATACACAGATATATTCTTCATATTAAAATAAAAACCTAGGAACTGGAATCATAATTTTCTGAGTTATAGATTTCAAGTTATGCATTTTCAAAGGTTTTATGTGCTTTAAATAAGATTAAGTGTGAGATTAATTTTCCTACTGTTGTCATGATAAAACAGTGGCTCTAAGTGATAGACAATAAAATTATAAAAATTTAGGAAGTGGAATGGATTAATTTGGAGCAAGTATGAATTTTCTATGAATTATTGAAGATTTAGCACTTATTTTTGTATTAAAAATACATTTTCTAATTCATTTACTCATTTTAAAACAGCAGTGGACTGGGCCTCAAATCCAGATAAACCCAGGGGCTATTCTACAACTAATCCTGAGACTCAGAGCACTGCTTCCGTGGATGGCGGGTTGATTTCATTAAAACCCGAGGGCTCTTTAGAAAAATACCCAGGCCGAAGGGGTATGGAGCTCTGCTGGCCGCTGGATTAGACACCGAGCACCCAGATTTAACCAGAAATAGTGCAAGCCGGTACTCATTGCAGACCCTAGGATCTGGATCCTACGGTCTAGATTAGATCCTAGCGCGACGAAGCGGTACACCATAACAGCCGTTCGATCCGAGTGCAACGCATCGGATTTAAAATAACTAAATCGAATCGCGATCGCGAGATCCAAAACGGACGCCGCAGATCGACTCGAACGAAACGGTAACCTGGATCTAATCCTGGCCACAGATTGTTCATCCAACGGCTGAAACGCATCTTCCCCAATTGAGACCGGCGGCCATGAGGCACGACTCACCCGCGGCGGCCCTCCACCGGCGAGCGGCAATTCCGGCCATCCCGAGCCCCATTTTCTAATTCCTTCGCTCCTCGCCCAATTGACGACGTTATAAACTCGTTTCTCCCACCAATTTCTACCATCCACGAGCACAGGGCTCGGCCCACGGCGCACGGCGGAAAGACAGCTCGGCACCACTCCGGCGACGAATTAGTCCATGGTCCGGCCCGCAATTCCTACACTGATCGGTCGTATTCAATCCCTAAGGTACGGCAGATGACTTGGGTGACTTACCCAAGGTGAAGACGACCGCAGGGATGATGTTCCACGGTGAGGGCGGTCCGCTGCTTCCACGGAGACCGGTGATGGCTGTGCGGCGGGCTTTGGGGCGAAATCACACCGCGCAGTCCGCCCACGCGCCACCAGCGAACCCGACAGGCCTAGGGAATAAGGTCGACAGCAACACCGTTGTTTAGCCGCGGCGGCGAGCCTTCACCCGCGCTCCCTCTCCACTATCTCTCTGTGGTTTCCGCGGTCAAGCCCGAGCGCCAATGGCGGAGTCCACGGGGCGGGCCGATACATATATCTGTACAGGGGTGGAGTTCCTCTCGGGCGGAGTCCGCACGAACGGCGAGATCCCCGGCGGTTCGCGAGCTATGCACGCGGCCGGTGAGCGAGTCGCGGCGTAAGAAGCGGACTCAGCTCAACAACCAGAGAGGTCGGCTGATCTGACTCGTGGGGCCCAGGCGACAGCGAGTAACTGGGCAGTGGCCGGCTTATCGCGCGCGCCCGCGGAGGCTGCAATCCGGGTCCACCCGTCGGCGCGCGAACGCGAGGGAGATGGCAGGTCTGGCGAAACGGGTCCACGTGCCAGCGGCAAGGTGAGAAGGCGCGGCGTGCAGAGCTGGGCTGGGCGCGCTGAGGAAAGTAGAAGCGGGCCGAAATGGGTATTCACGGCCCAATTAGGTTTCTTCCCTTTTTCTTTTTATTTTCTGGTTCATTTCATTTTTAAATCTCTATTTTGAATTCAAACTTGTTTGTGAGCTTCATAACTGAGTTAAATACCTAAATTAAAATATTAGTAGGGGCAAAATGTATTCTTTCATATGTTTATTTTCCTCTATTTTGTATAATCTCTTCCTTCTCTCTTTTCTTAATTCCAAGATTATTTAGGATTTAAATCCCCATTTGGATATTCACCTATTTCTTTTTGCATTATTAAAATATTGTCACAAAAATGCACACACAAATAAAAGATTCAGCATGATGCAATGATTTAGTAGCATCTCTCTTTATTAATTGTTTTTGGACATGGTGTTCTCATATGATGATGCATAAAGATCAAACTCACCTAAAGAGAAATTGTTCCTCTACTGGTATTATTACAAAGTGGGTGTTACACAAAGGAGGAAGATCACAAGGCAGGAGGGTTCCCCGAGGTCCGCGACTGCTTCATGATCTACGGCGGGCAAGTGGTGAACACCTCGGCTCGGCACCGCAAGCAAGAGCGTCGGGAGGTCTGCTCGGTAAAGGTGGCGGCGCCAGTCTACCTAGACTGGTCCGATAAGCCCATCACCTTCGACCAGGCCGACCATCCAGACTACGTGCCGAGCCCGGGGAGATACCCACTCGTTGTTGACCCCATCATCAGCAACGTCAGGCTCACCAAGGTCCTCATGGACGGAGGCAGCAGCCTCAACATCATCTACGCCGAGACCCTCGGGCACCTGCGGATCGATCTGTCCTCGGTCCGGACGGGCGCCGAGCCTTTCCACGGGATCATCCCCGGGAAGCGCGTTCAACCCCTCGGACAACTCGACCTACCCGTCTGCTTCGGGACGCCCTCCAACATTCGAAAGGAGACCCTCACGTTCGAAGTGGTCGAGTTTCGAGGAACCTACCACGCAGTGCTGGGGAGGCCATGCTACGCCAAGTTCATGGCCGTCCCCAACTACACCTACCTCAAACTCAAGATGCCGGGCCCCAACGGGGTCATCATCGTCGGGCCCACGTACCGACACGCATACGAATGCGATGTGGAGTGCGTGGAGTACGCCGAGGCCCTCGCCGAATCCGAGGCCCTCATCGCTGACCTGGAGAGCCTCTCTAGGGAGGCGCCCGACGTGAAGCGCCATGCCGGCAACTTCGAACCAGCGGAGACGGTCAAGTCCGTCCCTCTCGACCCCTGCAACGACGCCTCCAAGCAGATCCGGATCGGTTCTGAGCTCGACCGCAAATAGGAAGCAGTGCTCGTCGACTTTCTCCGCGCAAACGCCGACGTTTTCGCGTGGAGTCCCTCGGACATGCCCAGTATACCGAGGGAAGTCGCCGAGCACTCTCTGGATATTCGAGCTGGGGCCTGACCCGTGAAGCAACCTCTGCGCCGATTCAACGAAGAAAAGCGCAGAGCCATAGGCGAGGAGATCCACAAGCTACTTGCGGCAGGGTTCATCAAAGAGGTATTCCATCCCGAATGGCTTGCCAACCCTGTGCTTGTGAGAAAGAAAGGGGGGAAATGGCGGATGTGTGTAGACTACACTGGTCTAAACAAAGCATGTCCGAAGGTTCCCTACCCTCTGCCTCGCATCGATCAGATCGTGGATTCCACTGCTGGGTGCGAAACCCTGTCTTTCCTTGATGCCTACTCAGGGTATCACCAGATCAGGATGAAAGAGTCCGACCAGCTCGCGACTTCATTCATCACGCCCTTTGGCATGTACTGCTATGTTACAATGCCGTTTGGTTTGAGGAATGCGGGGGCAACGTACCAGTGATGCATGAACCATGTGTTTGGCGAACACATCGGCCGAACGGTCGAGGCCTACGTCGATGACATCGTAGTCAAGACGAGGAAGGCCTCTGACCTCCTTTCCGACCTTGAAGCGACATTCCGATGTCTCAAGGCGAAAGGCGTGAAGCTTAATCCCGAAAAGTGTGTCTTCGGGGTCCCCCGAGGCATGCTCTTAGGGTTCATCGTCTCCGAGCGGGGCATCGAAGCCAACCCGGAGAAGATTGCAGCCATCACCAGCATGGGGCCAATCAAGGACTTGAAAGGCGTACAAAGGGTCATGGGATGTCTCGCGGCTCTGAGCCGCTTCATCTCGTGCCTCGGCGAGAGAGGTCTGCCTCTGTACCGCCTCTTAAGGAAAGCTAAGTGCTTTGCTTGGACTCCCGAGGCCGAGGAAGCCCTCGGGAACCTGAAGGCGCTCCTCACGAACGCGCCCATCTTGGTGCCCCCCGCTGCCGGAGAAGCCCTCTTGATCTACGTCGCCGCAACCACCCAGGTGGTTAGCGCCGCGATCGTGGTTGAGAGACGAGAAGAAGGGCACGCATTGCCCGTCCAGAGGCCAGTCTACTTCATCAATGAGGTACTGTCCGAGACCAAGATCTGCTACCCACAAATCCAGAAGCTGCTGTACGCGGTGATCCTGACACGGTGGAAGTTGCGACACTACTTCGAGTCTCATCCGGTGACTATGGTGTCATCCTTCCCCTTGAGAGAGATCATCCAGTCCCGAGAGGCCTCGGGTAGAATTGCGAAGTGGGCAGTGGAGATCATGGGCGAGACGATCTCGTTCGCCCCTCGGAAGGCCATCAAGTCCCAGGTCTTAGCGGACTTCGTGGCTGAATGGGCCGACACCCAGCTCCCGACGGCTCCGATCCAACCGGAGCTCTGGACCATGTTTTTCGATGGGTCGCTGATGAAGACGGGGGCCGGCGCAGGCCTCCTCTTCGTCTCGCCCCTCGGAAAGCACCTACGCTACGTGCTACGCCTCCACTTCCCGACGTCCAACAATGTGGCAGAGTACGAGGCTCTGGTAAACGGGTTGCGAATCGCCATCGAGCTAGGGGTCCGACGCCTTGACGCTCACGGTGACTCGCAGCTCGTCATCGACCAAGTCATGAAGAACTCCCACTGCCGCGACCCGAAGATGGAAGCCTACTACGATGAGGTTCGGCGCCTGGAAGACAAGTTCTATGGGCTCGAGCTCAACCACATCGCCCGACGCTACAACGAGACTGCGGACGAGCTGGCTAAAATAGCCTCGGGACGAACAACAGTTCCCCCGGACATATTCTCCAGAGACCTGCATCAACCCTCCATCAAGATCGAGGACACACCCGAGCCCGAGGCACCTTCGGCTCCGCCCAAGGCACCTTCGGCTGAGTCCGAGGTATCCTCGGCTCAGTCTGAGGTACCCTCGGCCCAGTCCGAGGTACCCTCGGCATGGTCCGAGGTACCCTCGGCTCAGCCCGAGGTACCCTCAGCCCCCGAGGGTGAGGCACTGCGCATCGAGGGGGAACCGAGCGAGGTCACGCCTAATCAAAGCTGGCAGACCCCGTACCTGCAATATCTCCACCGAGGAGAGCTGCCCCTCGACCAAGCCGAAGCTTGGCGGTTGGCGCGGCGTGCCAAGTCTTTCGTCTTGCTGGGAGATGGGAAGGAGCTCTATCACCGCAGCCCCTCAGGCATCCTCCAGCGATGCATTTCCATTGCCGAAGGCCAGGAGCTCTTGCAAGAGATACAGTCGGGGGCTTGCGGCCATCACGCAGCACCTCGAACCCTCATTGGAAACGCCTTCCGACAAGGATTCTACTGGCCGACGGCGGTGGCCGACGCTACTAGAATTGTTCGCACCTGCGAAGGGTGTCAGTTCTACGCGAGGCAGACCCATCTGCCCGCTCAGGCTCTGCAGACCATACCCATCACTTGGCCGTTTTCCGTGTGGGGTCTGGACCTCGTTGGCCCCTTGCAGAAGGCACCCGGGGGCTACACGCACCTGTTGGTCGCCATCGACAAATTCTCCAAGTGGATCGAGGTCCGACCCCTAAACAGCATCAGGTCCGAACAGGCGGTGGTGTTCTTCACCAACATCATCCATCGCCTTGGGGTCCCAAACTCCATCATCACCGACAACGGCACCCAGTTCACCGGCAGAAAGTTCCTGGACTTCTGCGAGGATCACCACAAACGGGTGGACTGGGCTGCCGTGGCTCACCCCATGACGAATGGGCAAGTGGAGCGAGCTAACGGTATGATCCTGCAAGGACTCAAGCCTCGGATCTACAACGACCTCAACAAGTTCGGCAAGCGGTGGATGAAGGAACTCCCCTCGGTGGTCTAGATTCTGAGAACAACGCCGAGCCGAGCCACGGGCTTCACACCGTTCTTTCTAGTCTATGGGGCCGAGGCCATCTTGCCCACAGACTTGGAATATGGTTCCTCGAGGGCGAGGGCCTACACCGACCAAAGAAACCGAGCCAACCGAGAAGACTCACTGGACCAGCTAGAGGAGGCTCGGGACGTGGCCTTACTACACTTGGCGCGGTACCAGTAGTCCCTGCGACGCTACCACGCCCGAGGGGTTCGGTTCCGAGACCTCCAGGTGGGCGACCTGGTGCTTCGGCTGTGACAAGACGCCCGAGGGTGGCACAAACTCACGCCTCCCTGGGAAGGGCCATTCGTCATCGCCAAGGTTCTGAAGCCCAGAACATACAAGCTGGCCAACAGCCAAGGCGAGGTCTACAGCAACGCCTGGAACATCCAACAGCTACGTCGCTTCTACCCTTAAGATGCTTTCAAGTTGCTCATATACCTCGTTCGCACACCAAGTCTAGTCGTCAAGGAAGGGTCAGCCTTGCCTCGACAAAGCCTGACCCTCCCTCGGGGGCTAGAAGGGGGCAACCCCCTCTGCGTCAAAATTTTCCTCGAAAAAAGAAAAAAAATCTTTTCTGCCAGAATGCCTTTCGTGCTCTTCGACTACTTCAAAAGTGGATCCTGAAAACGACGGAGTACACGTAAGCAGCCAAGGCTGACCGAGCCGAGGGACTCCTACGCCTCTGGGATACGGATACCTCACTCATCACCTTCTGCGATAAGTAACTCGCGTTCGGATAAGTGACTCCACGGACCGAACAAGTCTTCATGCTCGAGAGCTCCTCTGCCGAAATGATTTTTCGGGCCTTCTCGACTGCGTCGGTAACAGAACCCTATGGACGAGTAAGAGCGCGCGTAAGCGGCAAGGCCGGCTGAGCCGAGGGATTCCTACGCCTCCGGGATACGGATACCTCACTCATCGCCCTCCGTGAAAAGCAACTCTCGCCCGCACAAACAATTCTGTTACCGACAAATGAGTCCAGATACTCGAAACAAGAGGAAAAGAAACGCAGCTTTACAACACGACGACGATGTGTTTAGGCCTCGGCGGCCGCGGAAAACATACACACACTACAAGACAACCTGATCCTGCAGGCTCGGACGTCGACAGCCGAAGGGGGCAGCAGCACCCTCGGCATCAACTACACCTTCGGCGGGGTCTGACCTAGCCTCGGACGGCGACGTGGTCGGAGGGCCCCCACTCTGAAGGACGACATCAGCACCACACCTGGGCCATCGCCGCCAGGGTCTTCTTCGAGAATCCGGCCCGAGCAGGCGGCTCGGCCGGCCACCCCGAGGCCTCGGCCAGCTGTCCCCCAAAGACATCAGCTCGGCTTGTGGCCTCGGCAGCTCAACTCTGGCGTCGGTTCCGCCAGTGGATGACCCGGCTAGGCTCTGGCCAACCAAACCTCCTTTTCGAAGCCAACTCTGCCTCCGTCCGTGCTGACACCGCTACCTCCGGCTTCGGCTCATCGAAGGGCGGCCGAGGGGTTCCTTTAACTAAGCAAGAGGGGCCTCGGACTGCAAGGCCGACCGAGCCAAGGGACTCCTACTCCTCCGGGATACGGATACCTCACTCGTCACCTTTGCACGAGGCAACTCACGCTCGGTGGAGCGGTTCAGATAATCGACAAGGCGAGTCTCAGTGCTCGAAATGAAGAAAAAACACGGCTCCGTGCCGAAAATACACACACGTTCAGGCCTCGACAGCCGCATTGAACAAGACACTGGCATTCAAGGTGCCATTACAAATGGAACTCCGGTTCCGTCCCCATGGCAGCAGCGATGGCCTCAGGGCGGAAGTCGCTGCAACCTTGCCCTCGCCCGCGCCGACGCTCGAGGGGCGAGGACAAGTACAAAGAGCCGGAGGCCCGGAGCACGGATGGCAGCAGCGATCCCGTCGGTGACGGGGACTTCTCGGGCCGCATCCACCTCGGCACCTTCGAGTGGAGCATCAGCCCATCGGCAGATCCCCACTCGGATCCTCCCGGACGAGCGGAGCACCGACCTCCGCGTGGAGGCCCCGTACCGTTGCAAAGGCAGGACGGCCCCAGAACACGAACGCCGCTCTAGTGGCGCGCGATGTCTTGGGCGGTCCACCCGTGCGCACGGCGCGACAACTGCCCTCACGGCGGGAGGGGGCACCGGGAGCCAAGCCGGCGAGCCCAACGTGCTGGGGCTGGCGACACCCGCCATCGACTGGCCCCGCGTTGTCGAAGTCCGCCCCGCTCGCAGGGCCAGTGAGCGCCCTCTCCATTGGATGCTGAAGGGGAGGCTGACCCACGAACCCGCGCGGGAGGTAGAGCTCCGGCTTAGCCCGGCCTCCGCCCCAGCAAGGATGATGAACATCCTTGAAGCTGAGGGCGGAACCAAGATCGCAGCCCGGCTTGCTTCTCCCCGTCCAGAAGCTGGAGGTCACCGTCTTGGGTGACCACCGGCGAGGGGATGCGGCCGGGCTGCCTGATGAAAATCCTTGAAGCCGAACGATGGCTGAGAGGTACCAACTTCCACGAAGTTGCGTTCCTCCGACGACAAGGCGGAAGGACTGCGGGCGTCCCCCATCCCGGGGGCTCGGAAGATGGAAAGGCACGATGGATGAGGGGAGCGCGAAGGACATGGTTGCCCTCCAAGGGGGTCGCCCCCCTTTTAAAGGCGACTCTCCCCACTTGCGCCCTCAACCGTTGCGGGTTGAGTCTTCTCCGACACGCTCCAAGATTCTCCCCCCACGGCGCGGGGGCTGGGTCCCACACGTCATGCAAGCCGGTCCAGGGGAGAAGAAGCCAAACCGCCACACGCGCGCGGTGCATGCAACCACCTGGCGGTTACAAGCACTCCTCCACTTTCGCCCAGATCAGCGGGCGAAAGGGCGGACAACCATGCAGGCGGCATGCAACCGTGCCAAGTGGGCGCGCCCCTTCGACTCCAACGAGCCCAGCATGGAGGTCCAGGCCCACGCGTCATGCAACCGGCGCGCCGGTTGCTACGTGTGAGCAACTGCACCGCCACTCACGCCACTACCGCGCCTCCTCGACTGCGGAGTCAATACCGTGACTCGAGGCAACCCTGCAGTGCCAGCCAAGCGCGACGGTTAAATGCGGTCAAAATTGGGCCGGCAGTAATGGCGGTGACAGGCGGGCAGAAGCAGCGGTCACGTCGTCAGCCAAGCTCACGTCCCATCCAGGAAGACGGTGCGCCCATGATCCGTTCCTCGAACGGCTCGCACACGTGCAACGACCGCCTCGCGAACCGCTCGCCCCGTCGCATTAACTCCGTGGCAGGACAGGCGGCGCCTCGGGCGGGAGAAGCAAGCGACGCTTCGCCTTCGCCATAATAACCGCGTCGAAAAAGGTACGCCACGTCATTCGACTTCGTATCCTTTTCCTTTTCCTCTTTCTCTCTCTTACAGCAGGGACCGGGAAAGGGGGATACCCCAAAAAGGACCCTTCTCCGTGAAGGAAACAGGCTCCGAGCCTCCCTACTGATCAGAGGTTCGAAGGCCGGCCCCTCGGAGGGGTTCAACGGCCGCCTCAGATCGATTGGGTTCTGCGCCCACTACTGGTCAGAGGTTCGATGGCCGGCCCCTCGAAGGGTTCAACGGCCGCCTCAGGCCACTCGGGCTCCGCGCCCACTACTGATCAGGGGTTCGTAGGCTGGCCCTCGAAGGGTTCACAGCCGCCTCAGACACAGAGCGAGGGATGACCATGGGTACGTTCGATACATAACCAAGGCTCGGGCTGCGCTCCCGAGGTACCCTAGGACATTTCCGAGACCAGCGGGAACGATCTTGTAACGGAATCCCATCAGAGGGAGGCATCGAGCCCTCGGACCCCGTCGACAGGGGACCGGGTCCGGTAGATCACCCGTAGGTACTTTTGGGCGCGCCTCCGGGCCTCTAGCCGACCCCTAACAAATGGGGCACGGACGTCCGCTCGGATTACCCGCCAGCAGCTCACCGGAAACACCATGTTCGGCGCCCTCCGAGGACAACATGGCGCTTTCCCCCCCTCCTCCTTGCGGAAAGGCGACACAGGGGTGTATGTAAAAAAGACGAGTCTGTCCTTGACCGTCCTCTCGCCCTGTGCAGAGGCTCGGGGGCTGCTCTTGCAAACCCGGCTCTGGCCAAATCGTTGACAGCGTCAACATACCAGCCCGAGAACTTGGGACCCGACCGTGCACTCGGGCTACGGCCAGCTCGCATGAGGGAACCACTAAACCAGCCGAAGTGTTGCGAAACGCACTAAGACCTCGAAGGAGTAAAACTACTCCTCCGAGGCCTCGGGGGCTACACCCGGCGGGTGCGCTCGCGCGCACCCACCGGAACAGAATGCAACCGAAAAAGGCTGGTCCCCTTGCAAAAAAGTGCGGCAAAAGCCTCCAAGCGAGTATTAGTACTCCCTTGGAGGCTCGGGGGCTACTGTCGGGGACCATAATTAGGGGTACCCTCAAGACCCCTAAATCTCAGCTGGTAACCCCCATCAGCACGAAGCTGCAAAGGCCCGATGGGTGCGATTAAGTCAAGGATCGGTCCATTCAAGGGACATGATCGTGCCTCGCTCGAGCCTAGCCTCGAGCAAGGGAAGCCGACCCCGGAGAACCTACGTCTCGCCCGAGGACCCCCCTCCAGCAACGGGCACACTATCGGCTCGCCCGAGGCCCAGTCTTCACCGAGAAGCAACCTTGGCCACATCGCCACGCCGACCGACCAAATCGCAGGGGCATTTAATGCAAAGGTGGCTTGACACCTTTATCCTGCCGCACGCCCTCCAGTCGATAGAGCCGAAGTGACCGCAGTCACTTCGCCGCTCTACTGACCGGTCTGACAAGAGGACAGCGCCGCCTGCGCCGCTCCGACTGCTGAGCCGCCTGACAGAGTGAGGCTGACAGCAGCCAAGGCCGGCCTCGGGCGTCATAGGAAACTCCGCCTCGCCCGACCCCAGGGCTCGGACTCGGGCTCAGCCCCGGAAGACGGCGAACTCCGCTCCGCCCGACCCAGGGCTCGGACTCGGGCTCAGCCCCGGAAGACGGCGAACTCCGCTCCGCCCGACCCCAGGGCTCGGACTCGGGCTCAGCCCCGGAAGATGGCGAACTCCGCTCCACCCGACCCAGGGCTTGGACTCGGGCTCAGCCCCGGAAGACGACGAACTCCGCTCCACCCGACCCAGGGCTCGGACTCGGGCTCAGCCCCGGAAGACGACGAACTCCGCTCCACCCGACCCAGGGCTCGGACTTGGGCTCAGCCCCAGAAGACGACGAACTCCGCTCCGCCCGACCCAAGGCTCGGGCTTGGGCTCAGCCCCAGGAGACGACGGACTCCGCTTCGCCCGACCCCAGGGCTCGGACTCAGCCCTGGCCTCAGCCGATGGTCTCCGCCTCGCCCGACCCAGGGGTTCGGACTCGACCATGGCCACAGAGGATAGACTCGACCTCGACCTCGGAGGAGCCTCCACATCGCCCAACCTAGGGCGCGGACCGACCACGTCGACAGGAGGCGCCATCATTACCCTACCCCGAGCTGACTCAGGCTACGGGGAACAAGACCGGTGTCCCATCTGGCTCGCTCCGCCAGATAGGCAATGATGGCGCCCCGCACACTCTGTGACGACGGCGGCTCTCGGCCCCCTTACGGAAGCAAGAGGACGTCAGCAAGGACCCGACAGCCCCAACAGCTGTCCTTCCGCTAGGCTCCAGTGCTCCTCCGACGGACACGACACCACACGAACTGGGCGCCAAGACCTCTCCGGCTGCCACGATGGCATGTACTTAGGGCACTAGCTCACCACCGCTAGACACGTTAGCACATTGCTACACTCCCCATTGTACACCTGGATCCTCTCCTTACACCTATAAAAGGGAGGACCAGGGCCCTCTTACAGAGGGTTGGCCCGTGCGGAGAAGGACGGGACGGTGCTCGCGCAAGGCCGCTCGCTCCCACTCCCGCGTGGACGCTTGTATCCCCCTACTGCAAGCGCACCCGACTCAGGCGCGGGGCTAACACGAAGGCCATGGGATCCGCTCTCTCACGTCTGCCTCCCTTCGGCTGCTTCCTTTCCCCCCTTCGCGTTCCGCCTTGCGTCGACCCATCTGGGCTGGGGCACGCGGCGACAATTCACTCGTCGGTCCAGGGACCCCCGGGTTTTGAAACACCGACAAATAGATAAATAGTATCTCATACTGTTCACGCTGAATGGTAATTTATCTCACATCTACACCTTCGAACAAGCCAAAGGTATTAATGTAATATAAATTTGGTTAATGTTCATGTGCGTATTATGAAATGCATATGCGTTAGAACCAATAGATTATATTCATTGTCTTTATATAGATATTTATCCTCATAAATCATGAAGGCGTGTCCTTCATGACCTTCGTCTGAAGACCATTATATCCGAAAGGAGATAATACTTTAGAGGACGAAGGTCTTTAATCCTTAACAATTGTGTTGCCTTATTCTTGATTCACAATATTTGAGAACAAGTAACCAACATTGGCGCCCACCTCCAGTGAACTCACTTTCACGACCACGACAATGGCTTCGCAAGGTGACCAAGTTGTGGCACCTTCGGCTACAAAGCTAGTTCTCCCAATCACAGGCGGCTTAAGCCCTGAACCAGCCAATAAGAAGCAGAAGAAGGAAACACAGAGAAGGTTACAACATGTTGGAGTGCAGGGACCCTTCATCAAGTCCAAGTGGTCTCATATACCAATCACCTTCTCCTAGGAAAACCTTCAGCTTAAGGACTACCCTCACAATGATGCAATGGATATATCTTGTGTTATCAAGGGGTTTCTGGTTCACAATGTCCTTATAGACACAGGCAGTGCAGCTGATATCATCTTTGCAAAAGCCTTTAGGCAGATGCAGGAGCAGGATGACAAGATACATGACGCAACACACCCCCTATGTGGTTTCGGAGGAAGGCAGATAGTGACACTTGGGAAGATAACAATGTCAATCACCTTCGGATATGTTCACAACGCAAGAATAGAGCAAGTTGTATTCAAAATTGTTGATATGAATTATCCTTATAATGCAATCATTGGTCGAGGGACGTTGAACGCCTTCGAAGCAATACTTCACCCAGCATAACTGTGCATGAAGATACCTTCTGACCAAGGTCCTATTGTTGTGCATGGAAGTCAAGAGGCTGCCAGAAGAGCCGAAGGAGCTGGACAGATTCGAAGGCCATCCACAACATAGATGAAGCCGAAGCTCATCAATAATATAAGCATAAAAGAGAAAAGGCTTCCTCAGCAGATCAACCAAAGCCTATGCTTTTGTGCGAAGACATAGCCGAGCAGAAGGTGTTGTTGGGATCCTAATTGTCTGATGAAAAGGAGAAAACTTTGTTAAAGTTCCTGTTCAACAACAAGGATGTTTTTGCTTGGTCAGCCAATGAACTTTGTGGTGTCAACAGAGATGTCATTGAGCACTCACTCAACGTAGACCCGGCCATTAGACCAAGGAAGCAGAAGCTTCGGAAGATGTCCGATGACAAAGCCGAATGTGCAAGAAACAAAGTCAAAAGACTCCTAAGTGCCAGAGTAATTAGAGAAGTGACATATCCAGAGTGGCTAGCCAATACTGTGATGGTGAAGAAGGCCAATGAAAAGTGGAGGATGTGCATTGATTTTACAGATCTCAACAAGGCATGTCCAAAGGATGAGTTCCCTTTGCCAAGAATAGACTCCCTTGTGGATGCAGCAGCCACTTCAGAGCTCATGAGTTTATTAGACTGCTATTCAGGCTATCATCAAATATGGATGAAGAAGGAAGATGAGCCTAAAACAAGCTTCATATGCCCAAGGGGCTCAAGAATGACAGAGGAAGCTTCAACAGAATGACTATCAAAGTCCTCAGCTCTCAGATTGGTAGGAATGTTCTAACATATGTCGATGATATCATAGTAAAAAGCACGAAGCAAGAAAATCACATGGCTGATTTACAAGAAACAATTGCCAATTTTAGAATGGCTGGTCTCAAGCTCAACCTAGAGAAATGTGTCTTCAGGGTGAAGGGGAAATTTCTTGGGTACCTTGTGTCAACAAAAGGAATTGAAGCAAATCCAAACAAAATAGAAGCTATACTTCGGATGGAGTCACCAAGGACAAGAAAAGGTGCTCAGAGATTAACATGAAGACTAGCATCCCTCAACAGATTTATCTCAAGATCAGCAGAGAGGAACTTGTCATTCTTCGAGGTGCTAAAATCAGCCGAAGTCTTTCAATGGGGACCAACTCAACAAAAGGCTTTCGAAGAGCTGAAGCAGTATTTAATACAACTGACAATGTTGACTCCACCTTCGTCAGGAGCCCCATTGCTACTGGACTGCTTCTCACGCTGCAGACAGTGCAACGCTGGTGCAGGAAAAACAAGATGGCCAAGCGAAGAAGCAAGTGCCAGTATATTTCGTCTCTGAAGTACTTAGTCCATCAAAAAGAAATTACACAGAGCTGGAGAAGGTGCTATATGCTGTATTGATGGCCTCCAGAAAGCTTCAACATTATTTCCAGTCATACCACATTATAGTACCTTCGTCTCAGCCTCTCAAAGACATTATAGGAACAAAGAGACCACGAGAAGAGTTGGAAAGTGGGCCGCAGAACTGAATGAATTCACTATTGATTTTGTTCATAGGTCTTCAGTTCAATCTCAAGCATTAGCAGACTTCATTGCTGATTGGACGCCAGAGGCTCAGGACAAAGAAAGCACAACAGACAACGAAGCTTGGACTGTGTTTTGTGATGGGTCGTGGGGGACCTTCGGTGCAGGTGCAGCTGCTATCCTAATTTCACCATCCAAAATCAAACCATGCTATGCAGTCAGATTGGAGTTCAACTGCACAAATAATATTGCAGAGTACGAAGTCCTTCTCTTGGGGCTTCGAAAGCTTAAGGCGATGGGAATAAGAGGAGCAGTTCTCAAATCTGACTCACAGGTCATCACAGGCCATGTTGATAAAAGCAGTAGAGCAAGAGATCTGAAGCTTGAGAAGTATCTAGATATAGTTCAAAGAATGCAAGCCTCTTTCGAAGGCTTATCAGTGAAGAATATCCCAAGAGGAGAAAATGAGCATGCAGATTTATTAGCTAAATCAGCAGCGCAGAGGCTCCCACTCCCTTCGGAAGTATTCTTTCAAACTATAAAAGCACCTTCAGTCGAGTCCATGGAGCGAGCGGTGCTAACAATCTCACCAGTACATAGAGAAGATTGAAGGACTGAGATTGTATCTTTCTTGCAAGGCAACTATCCTTCGGACGACGAAGATTACATAAAAAGAATGCAAGCCAGGACAAGGCCTTACATGATCATAGAAGGAGAATTGTACAGATAAGGAGTTTGTTCTCCATTGCTGAAGTGTTTGTCTAGAGTTGAAGGTCAAGAACTAATTAAAGAGATACATGCAGGGGTATGTGGAGCTCATATTGGGTCCAGGCCTTTGCTTGAAAAAGTTTTCAGACAAGGATTTTATTGACCGAAGGTAGCTTCGGATGCAGTGGATCTAGTTCAAAAATGTGAAAGCTGCCAGAAGTGTGCCAGAGACCAAAAACAACCTTCATCTTTAACTCAGCTAATTCAGCCCACTTGGCCACTGCAAAGGTGGGGCATAGAATTATTAGGCCCCCTTCTACTAGCGCAAGGTAACTTGAAATATGTTGTGGTAGCGGTGGAGTATTTTTCAAAGTGGATCAAAGCTAAACCCTAGCCACAATCACTTCGTCCACGGTCCAGAAGTTCTTCTAGCAGAATATTGTTTGCCGGTTCAGTGTGCAGAAGACCATTACAGTTGATAACGGAACTCAGTTTGATGCTGAAACATTCAAAACTTTTTGTGACCAAATTGGTACAAAACTACATTTTACATTTGTGAGGCATCCAGAATCAAATGGACTGGTAGAACGAGCTAACGGAATCATCATAACAGGAATAATGAAGTCAATCTTCAATCTACCAAACGGAAAGTGGCCAGATGAATTGGTAAAAGTGGTATGGAACCATAACACTATTGTCTCGAGATCAATAGGGTTTACCCCATTCAAGCTTTTATACGGTCATGAAGCAATAACACCAGAAGAAGCAAAAACAGGTTCAATAAGGACCCAAGCTGTAATACCTACTTTGTAAAAAAAACAAAAAGGAGAAATGAAATCCATGTATATATGTATGTGCGTTATCTCTACTTATCATCTCATGTGGACACCTCACTTACACCAATAAATAATCAACAAAAGACACTCAACTAAATTATGCATCATGCTGGGATTTTGTTTTTGTGCGCATTTTGTGAAAATATAAAAAAATAATGAGACAAGAAATATAGTAATTCAAAAAGGGAATTTAGAATATAAAAGAAAATCTAGAATTTAGAAGTGGAGAAAGAAAAGAAATACCACATAAAACATAGGAAATAAATATATACATAACTATATACTCTTCATCCCAAATTTAATTTGACACATTTGATATATGTGCAAATCCATAACTGAAATTCACATTTGAATTTGAAATCTAAAAGGAGAAAGGGAAATTTAAATTTGAAAAAGAAAAGAGAAAAGAATAAAGAAAAGAAAAGGGAAAAGGTCTTCCACTCGGCTGGGTGGGCTGAAACCGGCCCACTTCCTAGCGCCACCGCGTGGCCCATCTGGCTGGGCTCTCACGCGCGCTCGGGCTGACATCGGGGGGCCCACTGGCAACTGCGTATCGCACGCTCAAGAGAAAAGTCGGACGCTGCCAGGCGGGCCCAGCAACTCGCCCTTCGCCCGTGGCGCGGTGACTGACTGCATTGTCATGTGGGCCGCGTCGGTCAGGTCGCCCTCCTCAACAACCGAGGCTGGGTCTTCGCGAGATCACCGGAGATCGCAGGCACGATGTGTGACCCAACTCGATGCGTAGGATGGGGTTCGGGTGAATAAATATCGTCGACCGCGACCCGTGGGGATTATCGGAGCGAGAAATAGGGGAGGTTTAGCCGCTGGTGAGAGAAGGGTGGAAGAAGGCATGCCACCGCCGCCCCATTGCACCGCTGGACATCGCTCTGCCCCGATTCTGCGTCTTGGAGTGCGGCCAAGGACTCGTGCTCGTGCGCATTGAGAATCAGGGCGGTTGGGCGCGCTGGGACTCGGCAATTGCTCGTCGGAACTCTTGGCTGACACGGCTGCCGCTCATCTTCGTGACCAGAGCTGCCCGCGCTACAACAACCGGTGAGACAACCCTTCCTAGCCTCGCGATCTTCTCCACTAGAGTTTGCACCTATCAGTTAGGGATCTTTGGGAAGAATCAGGGCCTTAGAAACAAGGCGACGAAGTCTCCGCCGTGTACCGGGGCGTTGCCTCCCTGACGTGTGTCGCGTTGGGGAAGATGGAGTTCTGGACGTTGGATCAGGCGCGTGCGGCTATGATTACCTTCACCGTAGCGATTCGGCTGGGTGCCGTTGGGGAGATGGGGTGTCTCTGTGTCCGTCAATTTGGAATCCGGCGGTCAAGAATGATGTCCGGTGCAATTTGGTGCGGAGCGTAGGATCGCGATCGGATGGATCTCGGCGTATCAAGGGCAGTAGTTGATCTGGGCCGTTGGATCCCGATCCCCCGATCGGGATTGTTTGCCATTGCGTAAAAAGCGTGGGTATAATCCTGGCGACCGAATTCTAATCGGACGGCTTGAAGTGATCCATACCCCTTCGGCTGCGCGATTTACAGTTGAACCCTTATGTTATTACAGAATAAAACCCGCCGTCCTGGTGGCTGAGATCTGAGTCTTAGGAAGAACTACACCGAGACCCCTGTGTTTTCCATTTATTGAGGCCCAGTCAGAGATCGTTTAAATTGAATAAATGAAATAGAAAATAGATTTTTAATAGGAAAATAATTGCTTGAACTTCAATAATTCATAGAAAATGCATATGAACTCCAAATTACTCCATTCCACTTTCTAAATTTTTGTAATTTTATTCTCTAGCACTTAGTGTCTCTGTTTTATCATGACAACAGTAAAAAAATTAATCCCACACTTAATCCTATTTTAAACACATAAAACCTTTGAAAATCCATAACTTAAAATCTATAACTCCAAAAATTATGATTCCTGTTCCTAGGATTTTATTTTAATGTGTAGAATATTTCTGTGTATTTTGTTTACATGTTTGGTGTGATGTTAATTTTCTTTATATACTGTGCTTGTTTGTATTGTGGTGAGTAGAAGAGCCCGTGACTGAGGATACTGGTGAGCAGCAGATAGAAGTAGCTGAGCAGGAGCTCATTGAAGGCAAGTTGTGCCCTTGACCACTTTTTACCCAATAATGTTCTTTAATACCATTTATTCATGCAAAGGTTAATTTTGATGGGACCCAATAGGTTACCCTAGATTGTTTATCTCATTACCTTGTTTACCCCTGAATCACTTGGGTAGTTTGCTATTGCTTTACATGGTTTTGGGATAATCATTTATTATATCTATGTTCCAATTATTCTTGTTATTCTATTTATGTTCATGTCGAGATCATTAATGTTAATTGGAACATAGAGCTTAACTTGAGAAACACGTGCCACCACAAGGGTTTAACGGGACGCCCTTGGCTGACTAATTAGGAAAGCTAGTGGAAGACTACCTTACCCGAAAGGGGCAAGGGCAGTAGGGGAGTTGCATGCAAGGAGGTTCTCGGGTTGATTTAGCTGCGATGGCGGTCAGACGGGGGATTCTTGCAAGTGCTCTTCCCATAAACTGTAGCGGGTTTTCGGAAGCTAGTGGAACTTTGTAAAGGCCTCGTAGTGTTGCCCTGCCACGCTTCCTAGGTAGAGGTGTATGGGAGTCGCGACCCCTTCGCAGATGGGTAACATGACTTGTGGGTAAAGGGTACAACCTCTGCAGAGTGTAGAACTGGTATACTAGCCGAGCTCACGGTCATGAGCGGCTCAGGACTCTCTGATGTTTAAATTATGGAACTTAACTTCAATTTTGTCATTTGCATTGCATGGGTTTATTATTAATTTTGTTCAATTACTTTATTTAAGGTTTGGTATTTACTTACACTTAGTAATTGCTAATAAAATTTTGACCAACTACTTAAAAGCAATGCTCAGCTTTAACCCCTCTCATTGGTTAGCCTTACACATCACATGAACTCCCACCTTTGTGAGTTCATGTCCACTGGTTCCCCACAACTTGTTGAGCTATGATCATGTGTGAGCTCACCCTTGCTATCTCACACCCCCCCACAGGAGAAGAACAGGTGGTTTAGGAGGAGCCACAAGGCGAGGAGTATGATCTGATCTAGGTAGCGTTTCTCAGTTGACATTGGCGCCAACGATCCTTAGTTCGTTTTATATTTATTCTTTTATTTTGTAATAAGTCTTCCGCTATGTAATAAATACTCTGATGTTTTGTGACATTTATCTCTATACACAATGTTATTATATATGTTGTCTTCTTGGCGCATGTATGAGATGCACCTGGCTTTGTTCCTTAAAGCTGGGTGTGACACTAGCTTCGGTAGAAGATGAAGAGGTTTACAAAATAACAAAATACACCATAGAAGGGACCAGGCTTCAGGCAATAGACCATATCAATAAATATCAAGCTGAAACAGTTAAATGGCGGGATAGGAAGGTAAGATTAAAAAATATCAAGCCAGGACACTTGGTGCTTCGAAGAGTGGCTGTAACACCCGAATTTTAGGGGTCCAAAACCCGGGCGTAAACATAATCACCAGGTGTGCTGGGACCAAGTCTCACACATATGATGAATCATGGCACAGGATCGAATGTCACATCTTTATATATAACAGGAGTTCTATACAAAATAAATAATTACATTATAAGGAGACAACGGTCCAGCAACCCAAAGTTGACTGGGAGACGACGACCTAGACCTCTCACGAACACATCGCAGCCTCCTCCATGAGCATCATCCTGTGGTACCTGTTCTTGACCTGTGGGGTGTGTGAGACAGCAAGAGTGAGCTCACATACGTTCATCGCTCAACAAGTTGTGGGGAATAATGTGCATGAACTCGCCAAAGGTGGGAGCTCACGTGAAGTGTAAGGCTTACCAAAGAAGATGGTTAGAGCTGAGCATTGCTTTTAAAGTTGGTCAAAATTTTATTAGCAGTTACTAAGTATAAGTAAATACCAACCCAGTTAAATAGTAGAACAAAAGTAACAACATCACCTGCGATGCAATGCATATGACAAATTGAATTTAGTTCCATCATTTAATCATGTGAGTGTCCGAGCTGCTCTTGACCGTGAGCACGGCTAGTATACCAGTTTTACACTCTGCAGAGGTTGCGCATCTTTACCCACAAGTCATGTTACCCATCTGCCAAGAGACGGCCAATCCCATACACCTCTACCGAGGAGGCGAGGCAGGGTAACACTACGAGGCCTTTACAAAGTTCCACTAGCTTCAGAAAACCCGCTACAGTTTATAGGAAGTTCCAGTGCAGGAATCCCTTGCAGGACCGCCATCGCAGCAAAATCCTCCCGAGGGCCTCCCTACACTGACCACTCCCCTACTGCCCTTGCCCCTTTCGGGTAAGGTAGTCTTCCACTAGCTTTCCTAATTAATCAGCCAAGGGCGTCCCATTCCACCCTTGTGGTAGCACTGTTTTCCCGGGTGGTTCTCCATGTTCCAATTAACATAATGATCTTAACATGAACCATAAATAACAACTGATAACAAAAGTATAATCATGAATGGTGTAATCTTCATACCCAAAACCACATATAGCACTAGCAAGTACTACCCAGAAAGTTCAGTGGTAAACAAGGTATAAAGATAGACAAACTAGGGTAACCTATTGGGTCCCATCAAAATTAACCTATGCAGATCATTATGATTAATTAGAACATGAGTAGGTGAAAAGAAGTGATCAAGGGCACAACTTGCCTGGGCCTTGAGATTCCAGGTACCAGGATGATCTTCAGATGACACGTGTCCTCAAGGCTAGTCGTAGCAATGCAAACAAACAGTGTATGGGCAAAATTAACATTACACCAAACATGTATGCCAAAATACATATTAATAATCTATATATTAAAATGAGATCACAGGAAAAAGAATTATTAATTTTGGAGTTGTAGATTTTAAGTTATGAATTTTCAAAGGTTTTATGTGTTAAAAATGGATTAAGTGAGAGATTGAATTTCTAATTGTTTTCATGACAAAACAGAGGCACTAAATGACGAAGAATATTATTACAAAATTTTAGAAACTGGAATGGTTCAATTTGGAGCTAAAATAAATTTTCTATGAATTAACTAAGTTCTAGCAATTATTTTCATATTAAAAATCTATTTTCTATTTAATTTATTCAATTTAAACGAGTTCTGGACTGGGCCTCAATTTTCAGAAAGCGCAGGGGGCTCGGCGCTAAAAATACCGAGACACAGGGAACAGTTAAACGGGGATGGCGGGTTTATTCCAAGAAAATGCAGGGTCTCTTTTAGAAAGTGGCCACGGCGAAGGGGTATCGGATAGATCTAGCCGTTCAGATTAGATCCTATGGCCCTGATTACATTACCCTATCATCGAAACGGTACTCGCTCAGAGTCGTCGATCAAACAATCAACGACCGGGATTTAAAATACTCAGATTGATTCCAGCGCGCACGATCTGGATCGAACGGCCGAGGGGGAATCAGGCCGAACCGGTCACAGGACCCCTAATTGCTACCGCCAGATGCAAATCCTACGATCACGAGCACTTCCCCCCATCTCCTTGCCGGACGATGGCAACAGCCGCACCTCCACGGCGGCACCATCGCCGGCGCCCAGCCAAACTACGAACCGCGCGCCCAAACATCGATTCTACCGGTTCCAAATGAAGCGGACAACTGTGCGGACATGGAGGGCGAATATTTACCTAAGATGGCGCACACAGGAGGGTTGGCCACGGAGGAGGTGCGGCCCGCGGCGGTCCAATCACGACGGTGAGCAATTCCCAGAATCCCAGGGCACCACTCCCCGATTGCACCCACGCACGCTTTCCTCATGAGCTCCCCAAGCCTCGGGCGCCAAGACTTGGGTTCGATTTGTGCTATTGGTGGCAATCCACGGTGGCGGCAATCTCTCTCTCTCACTGCGCAAGCTCCCGGTTCGCCCATGGCGACGAGCAATGCGCGGGTTCCAGGGGGCAAGGCCCAGCTTTTATAGCACGACGATGGATCGGATTCCGAAGTTAGCGCTGATTTGGGGGGATCGGTTGGAGGAATCCGTGCGGAATTTGCTCCCGGCTTGTTGAGCTCCGCCGCGCGCGCGAGGATGGAGACGCTGGTGACCCGACCCCACACGCCAATGTCGAGTTTGAGGAGGGGGGGGGGAAAGAGGACGCGCAGGGGATGGGAGTCCGCGCGGTGGCCGGCTTTGCTCGGAGGAGCCCCACGGTGAACGCGCATGCAGCCGGCGTCACGGTCTGGTGGAGAGGATGGATCCGAAGAACGGGGAAGACGGACTGACCGATGGGTCCCGCGAATCAGTGATTCAACGCCGCGCGTGAAAATGACAGGTGGGGCCGGATGTCAGGGCAGCAGCGCGCGCGGTTAGTGGGCTGCGCAGAGGGTTTCCTCTGATGGGCCAAAAATGCAGCCGTGGCCCAGGTCAGTGGTCCTTCTTCTTTTTTTTATTTTGTTTTTCTCTTTTAAATTTAGATTTTCCTTTCCCTTTTGAATTTCAAATTCAACTTTGAATTTCAGTTATAGGTTTGCATATGTATAAAATGTGTCAAATTTAAATGTTTGGGGATTAAGGAAATATTTTTATGTATATATTTATTTCCTATGTTTTTTTGTGGTATTTCTTTTCTTTCTCCACTTCTAAATCCTAGATTTCATTTTATATTCTAAATTCCACTTTGGGACTTTAATGTATTTCTTGTCTAATTATTTCCATGAGTGAATGCTCAAACATATAAACACCAGTATGATGCATGATTCTAGTGGCTTTTATGTTATTAACTTTTGTTTTTACCTAGGGTGTACACATGTGATGATGCACAAAGGTTAAACTGACATAAAGAGAAATTGTTTCTCTATTATTACAAAATGGGTGTTACAAATCCTACCCCCCTTAACAAAAATCTCGTCCTCGAGATTTGTAAGAAAGGAGATACAACATGTTAGGCTTGTTGTCTATGTTTCAGTTATTATTTGGTTTTAGTACCAAAAGATTTTTTTTTTCAGACTATATCTAAGTATCAGGTGATTAGGAAGGCATGTGTATATATGTATGGCCACATAATTATATCTAAGTATCAGATGATTAGGAAGGCATGTGTATATATGGGTATAGCCACTTTATTATGCAGGATAAAGGATACCTTTTAAAGCCTATATAGGTTTGGGCAAGAAAGAATGGGTTAAAGGAAGACTCCATCCAAGATTGTGGCTTTTGACTCATCTGGTGATCCCGCTTGATCCTTGAAGACTTGAGTTGGTGTTTATTCCTTTATTAATGAGGTTGATCATCTTCGGTCTCCAATCTTGGTGTCTTCATCTGAGCTAGGGAGATATAGTTAAAATAGTTGGGTCTATGAGTAGGACATTTTTTTAATCAATAGGTTCACATAAATGGATTGTGCATCTTATTGGGAGTGTATGGTTGAGTTGATTTATGACACTAACTTAGGCTTAAGTGACTTAAGAGTATGGCTTAATCCTTGTTTTACGTCCAGATTGGGGTAACCAGTTGTATAAGGTGAATATCCAAGGGTAAGATGGAATCTGTCAAGATGAGAGATATATATGGGTGAGATAGACTACAAGATGTAGGTTAAAAGTTTGTTTGTTATTAGGTGGGAATAGAAAGGTTATACCATTCATCATGGCTCTATTGGTTAGATCAGATCTTATGCATGTGGCTGAGTGGGTTTAAGGCACTAATTTATTTTTAAGTGCATGAGGGGTATGGCCCAACAAGGTTTAATTTGCTTTTGGGATAAATGGGTTGGGCAACCTATAACATAGGCTAGGTTGTGGGGGTTCCACAGACGAGTTGGTCTAGGACACCAATTTAGGTTTAGTACCCATTTATAGGGATATGATCTAATCTATGTTACCAATATTAACTAACTTGTTTAAGTAACTTACATTAGATTAGCTCAACTTTAAAGTTAGACTTCGTTAGGTTAGATTAACCTATCACATTAGCTCAAATCTAGGTATGACTAGCTTCTACTAGATAAGACATCATTATTTTGGATTAGATCCAGGTCGTTGTACTATAATGAGATATGCAAATTGGTTGGGGTAGGTATTAAGACAAGATGAATAGAATCTTTTGAGATTAGTTAGATCTATTAAGATAAGATAAAATCCTTTTAAGATAAGATGAATCTCTTAAGATAAATGAGGATCTTTTAAGATAAGACAGATCTCTTAAGCTAGATATATTTTAATTAGGATGAGTTAGGATCTTTTTGAGATAAGATGGATCTATGAGTGTAGGATAGAATCTTTTAAGATAAAATGGATCTATTAAAATATATTCTAGTGGGGATTATTCTTAGTTTGTATGGTCATTTTTATTTATTCATATTTATGCCTATATGCATATGCAGATGTAATTGTGGGCATTACTCCACAACCCATCACACTCAATCAAAGATCCAGATCAGACAAATATCATAAGAACAAACATTCAAATACATAGACACTTAAAAAAAAATAGTTTTGTTTTTTTGTTCCTAGGATTAGGTCTCCTATTCCTAAAGTCACTTTAGGCACAGGATTTCAAAGTGTGAAATCCACATTTGTCTTTAGAATGAAAAGGTAAGAGTAATCAGAGTAAAGCGGAAATAGATGAGAAAAGATTAAGAAGAGTTTAGAAAAGATCAGAGTAGCAAAGGTAAGTAGACAGGGGTTGTCCAGTTCTATCTAGGTTTCGTCCTACAGTCAACATTGCTCTGATACCACTTCTGTAACACCCGGATTTTAGGGGTCCAAAACCCGGGCGTAAACATAATCACCAGGTGTGCTGGGACCAAGTCTCACACATATGATGAATCATGGCACAGGATCGAATGTCACATCTTTATATATAACAGGAGTTCTATACAAAATAAATAATTACATTATAAGGAGACAACGGTCCAGCAACCCAAAGTTGACTGGGAGACGACGACCTAGACCTCTCACGAACACATCGCAGCCTCCTCCATGAGCATCATCCTGTGGTACCTGTTCTTGACCTGTGGGGTGTGTGAGACAGCAAGAGTGAGCTCACATACGTTCATCGCTCAACAAGTTGTGGGGAATAATGTGCATGAACTCGCCAAAGGTGGGAGCTCACGTGAAGTGTAAGGCTTACCAAAGAAGATGGTTAGAGCTGAGCATTGCTTTTAAAGTTGGTCAAAATTTTATTAGCAGTTACTATGTATAAGTAAATACCAACCCAGTTAAATAGTAGAACAAAAGTAACAACATCACCTGCGATGCAATGCATATGACAAATTGAATTTAGTTCCATCATTTAATCATGTGAGTGTCCGAGCTGCTCTTGACCGTGAGCACGGCTAGTATACCAGTTTTACACTCTGCAGAGGTTGCGCATCTTTACCCACAAGTCATGTTACCCATCTGCCAAGAGACGGCCAATCCCATACACCTCTACCGAGGAGGCGAGGCAGGGTAACACTACGAGGCCTTTACAAAGTTCCACTAGCTTCAGAAAACCCGCTACAGTTTATAGGAAGTTCCAGTGCAGGAATCCCTTGCAGGACCGCCATCGCAGCAAAATCCTCCCGAGGGCCTCCCTACACTGACCACTCTGTTGGAGCGAAGGCAGAAACGCCACCCTTCGCCCGAAGTCTCCACCGCTTAGCCCCCGCTCTGACAGGCAAAGCAGGCAGGGACACCCTTCGCTTGATCGACACCAGGGACAACATGGAGACCCTTCGCTCGATTCGGCACCAGACGAAGGCCTGCGGCAACGCCTCCCTACGGCGCGGCCTCGGTCGGCTCCGAGGCCCACATGAGGTCGGGCCCATTGTAACAGGCCCTGCGTGGCCGCGGCTGTGTTACGGGCCTAATTTGTAAAGGCGTACATGTAATTACAACTTGTAACCCCGCTTTATAGGAATATTCTGGGGATAAACTAGGTACCTGAGGGCACATGCGTCCTTAACGCAAGGCGCCGTGCACTCGGATACCTATAAATACCCCCGCACAGTGCCCGTGAGAGGCCAGATTAACAGAGCTTTTGCCATCACACGCGAGTGCCCTGTTGCCATCCCCATTCACCTGTGTTGGATCTCCTTGCTGTCGAGAGACAGCACCAACATTTGGCGCCCACCGTTCGTGCTACGAGACAACCACCCGCGATGGCACCCAAGAGAGCTAACCCGAAGGCTGACGAGGCTGCGAAGGCAGCACTGCTCGCCGCAAGAAAGGGCAAGGCCCTCGCCCTCACCCAATCCACCCACCAAGAGGCCACCGAAGACGACACCCACCGCACCTGCGACCCCGAGGGACAACCCTCAGGCTTCGCACCTCCCCCAGGCTTCGCACCTCCCTCAGGCTTCGCACCACCGGAGGGCGCGGACCTCGCCGAGGACGGTGAGGTCCTCGGCATCTCAGCAGAGGAACAACTACAGCTGCGCGCCCTGCGCCTCAAGAACCGCAACCTCCAGAGGCAGAAGGAGATACTGGAGGCCAAGCGCCAGCGTGTGTCCGCACTCGCCAAAGTGCGGCAGATGATCCGCGACGAAGAGCTCAAGGCCCAGGAACTCGAGCGGGAGATCGCGCTGATGCAGCGCGAAGGCCACCTCAGCCCGCGGCACGAATCATCCCTCCAGCAGCGCGCACAAAACGAAGACACGCGCGAGGGCCACCCCGGCCTGCAGCATGGGCCACCCCTGCAACACCGCGCACAACCGGAGGACCCGCGTTTCCCCCAGCGCGACTTCACTTTCCAGCACGCCGCGCCATTCCAAGGGGTCAACTATCTCGATGAGCGAAGCCCCCTGGCGCCTCACCTGCAAGTGACGCCGTGGCCAGCTAACTTCCGGGCTGGGACCTACCCCAAGTACAACGGCAGCACCGACCCGGCTCAATACATAATGAGTTACCAGGTCGCCGTCGCATCGTCCGGAGGGGACGACGCCACAATGGCGAAGTCCTTCATCATCGCCCTCGAGGGCCCCGCGCTCACCTGGTTCACCAGGTTGCCCCCGCTGTCCATCGATTCCTGGAGAAGTCTCCGGGACAAGTTCCTCCTCAACTTCCAGGGGTACCGCCCGGACACCGACGCCCTGGCCGAGCTCTCGCTCTGCAAGCAGCTAGAGAAGGAGACCCTGAGGGAATATTACCGCAAATTCCTGACTCTCAAGTCACAGCTACCCTCAGTCGATGACCAGATTGCCATCCACTATGCTATCAGTGGTCTTCGCGCTGGCGTCCTTTACAGCCATTGCATCAGGGACCCGCCCAAGAACCTCCAAGAGCTGTACCAGCTGTTTGAAAAGTACGCCAGGTCCGAGGAGCTCCACCAGCGCAAGATTGAGTCCCAGCGGAAGCCAAAAGATGCTCCGCAGTCCAGCCGCACGTGGACAAGGACTCCGCAGCCAGACTCCGGTCGGGACAGCCGCGGTCAGCAGCAAGTGCACAACATCGCCAACCAGCAGCCGGCCGCTGACCCCCTTCGTCGCCAAGAATATCCCCCCCAGGGCCGCGGAAGTGGAACTCGCGGCAGGGGCCGAGGGCGTGCGCAGCCACTCCCTCCGCCGCGCCGATTTTACTGCCTCTTCCACGGCGAAGACTGCGCCCACCAAACTAAAGACTGCCCCGAAGTAAAGGCCACCAGAGACAGAATGGCGAGGGCGCAGCCAGCCGACAACCCCAGAATTGTCGCGCATAATTACCAGCCACCCCCTCCACCATATATCCACGCTCCCGCCCCGCATCCACCGCACCACGCTTACCAACATCATCAGGAAGTACAAATCGTACATCCTCCGCCTCCACCACCACAAAACATCCCCCACGCCCCAAAACAGGAAGACTTCGCCGATCAACCTTATCGCGGAGTCATTCATATGATAACTGGGGGGTCCAGCACCGACTTCGACACCAAGCGGCAGAAGCGGGACCATTACCGCAGCGTAAACCATGTCGCTGTCACGGGCCCAGTTGTGCAGACGAAGTGGTCCCACATACCGCTTACCTTCGACGCACGAGACGTCGACTTGCGCAGTGCCCCCCACTGCGATGCCATGGTCATCAATTGCAGCGTGGCAGGCTGGGACCTGCGCAAGGTCCTCGTCGACAACGGCAGCCAGGCGGACATCATCTTCCTCCATGCCTTCGATCGCATGGGCATCAGCCACAGCCTGCTCAAGCCTTCGGACAACCCGTTGTATGGCTTCGGCGGCAAGGGCACCTTCCCCGTCGGCAAAATAGAATTGCCCCTCTCCTTCGGTGTAGCACCCAATGCCCGAAGCGAGCAAGTGACTTTTGACATCGTGGATATGGTATATCCATACAACGCCATCATGGGTCGGGGCTCCATCAATAAGTTTGAAGCTGCCATCCACGGACTGTATTTGTGCATGAAGATACCAGGCCCTCTAGGCGTAATCACGGTCCGCGGTAACCAGCAGGCTGCGCGCAACATAGAGCGGGACTTCGTGCCTGGTCAGAGGAACGTGCACTGTCTCACGACACAGTGCGAGGTCCCTGCGCCCGCCAGCCCCACTGACAAGCAGCACGCCAAGGCTCAGTTGCAGAGTCAGGATGGGACCAAGACTGTCCCCCTCGATCAGGCCACGCCCAAGCAGACAGTCACCATCAGCGAAGACCTTACCCCGCATGAAGAAGAGAAGCTTCTCTGCTGCCTGGCCAAAAATAAAGATGTCTTCGCCTGGTCCGCCCTCGACCTGGTCGGAGTCAGCCGATCCATAATCGAGCACGGTCTGGGGATCGACCCCTCGGTGCGACCAAGAAAGCAAAAGCTTCGCAAAATGTCCGATGAAAAGACAGAGGCCGCCAAGGCGGAGGTGCACCGCCTCCTAGAGGCTAAATTTATCGAGCCAGTGGCTTATCCCACATGGCTCTCCAATGTTGTAATGGTGCAGAAAAAAAGCGGGAAATGGCGGATGTGCATAGACTTCACCAGTCTCAATAAGGCCTGCCCAAAAGACAATTTCCCGTTGCCACGGATCGACAAAATAGTCGATAGCGCGGCCGGCTGCGAGGTCATGTCTCTCCTCGACTGCTTCTCCGGCTATCACCAGATATACATGAAGGAAGAAGACAAGGCCAGCACCAGTTTCATAACACCCTTCGGCACTTATTGCTTCATCAGAATGCCGGAGGGTCTCAAGAACGCCGGGTCCACATTCTCCAGACTCACCAAAACAGTACTGGAGGGCCAGGTCGGCAGAAATATATTTACATATGTGGATGACATCGTCGTCGCCAGCAAAAATAAGGAGGACCACCTCGCCGACCTGGCCGAGACATTCGCAAACATGCGAGACGCACGACTCCGCTTGAACCCGGAAAAGTGCGTTTTCGGTGTTCGCCAGGGCAAGATATTGGGCTACCTGGTGTCGCACCGCGGCATCGAGGCCAACCCAACCAAGATCCAGGCCATCATCGACATGTCGCCTCCGCAGTCCACCAGGGATGTCCAGCGTCTGACAGGCAGATTGGCTGCTCTCAACAGATTCATTTCCAGGTCGGCCGAGCGAAGTCTTCCTTTCCTCAAAACTCTCCGCGGCGCAAAAGACTTCGCTTGGGGGCCGGAGCAAGCAGCGGCCTTCGCATCATTAAAGCAGTACTTAACGGAGCTGGCCACCCTCACGAGCCCCGACTCCTCGCTCCCCTTATTGCTCTATGTCGCGGCTTCGCCGCACGCGGTCAGCGCGGCACTAGTGCAGGAGCAGACAGTCGAAGGCGCCATCAGACAGTGCCCTGTTTATTACGTCTCCGAGGTCCTGACTCCGTCCAAATGCAACATGACAGAGCTGGAGAAGATCGCCTACGCAGTCGTCATGTCCTCGCGCAAGCTGCGCCATTATTTTGAAGCATTCAAGGTCCGTGTCACCTCAGATAGGGGGCTCGGCGAACTGTTTAGAAACCCGGAGGCATCGGTAAGGATCGCCAAGTGGGCAGCCGAACTCTCCGGCTACCACATCAATTTCGAGCCCAGGACAGCCATCAAATCGCAAGTCCTGGCAGACTTCGTCGTCGACTGGACCGGGCCAGCAACACAGCCGGACCCGACCACAGAGAAGGTCTGGACGATCCATTGCGATGGCGCATGGTGCCATGCGGGGGCAGGCGTCGCTGCAATCATAACATCACCAGTCGGAGTCAAGCACAGATATGCAGCACGACTCAGCTTCAATCTGGAATCCGACAGGTGCACAAATAATATAGCAGAATACGAAGCAGTCATCCTCGGCCTCCGCAAGCTGAGGGCCCTCGGAGTCACCACTTGCATCATTAAAACAGACTCCAAGGTCGTTGCCGGCCAGGTCGACAAAGACTATGCAGCCAAGGACCCCGCGCTCATGCAGTACCTCGCGGCCATCCGAAGTCTTGAGAGACAGTTCAAGGGGTTCACCGTGCAGCATGTGGACCGGGCCAAGAATGAGGAGGCCGACGCATTGGCCAAGGCCGCGGCCAGGGGCGAAACTCTGCCCTCCGACGTGTTCTTCCACGTCATCGGCACGCCAGCAGTCCGGAGCCCCGAAGGGCTCCATATAACCAACGACATCGAGGGCCACCGTACAGTCAACCTCATCATGACCGAAGACTGGCGAGCACCCATTACCCTGTTCCTGCAGGGGTATTATCACCCAGCTGACATCAGTGAGGCCAAGCGCCTCAGACATCGAAGCCGGGACTTCGCTCTGATTGAAGGCCAGCTATACAAAAAAGGAGTCAGCCAACCAATGCTTAAGTGCGTCACCGAGGCCGAAGGCATGCAGGTCCTGCGTGAAGTCCACAGTGGCACGTGCGGCTCGCACGCGGGCCCAAGGGCCCTAGCTGCTAAGGTGATCCGCCAGGGTTTCTACTGGCCAGCAATGATTTGCGCCGCGAATCGTGTCACTCGGTCCTGCGAAGCCTGCCAGAAGTTCTCTCCTCGACCAGGCGGCCCTTCGCAGTACACAAAGCTGATCGCCCACACATGGCCTCTCCAGCGCTGGGGTCTCGACATTGTTGGACCCCTGCCCACCGCTCAGGGGAATCTCAAGTTCGCCTTCGTCGCGGTCGAGTACTTCACCAAGTGGATCGAGGCACGGGCTGTCTCCACAATAACATCAAAGACTGCCCAGAAATTCTTCTGGCAGAACATCGTTTGCCGTTTCGGAGTACCGTCCGAGTTAACGGTCGACAACGGCAAACAGTTTGATAACCAAGACTTCAAGGACTTCTGTTTCTCCATTGGCACCAAGCTTGCCTTCGCCTCAGTCTATCATCCGCAGTCCAACGGGGTCGTGGAGCGCGCCAACGGAAAAATCTTCACAGCTATCAAAAAAATGCTCCTCGATGAAAAAAAGGGCAAATGGAGCGATTTCTTACCTGAGGCAGTCTGGGCACTAAACACGACCGAGTGCAGGGCGACCGGGTTCACTCCTTTCCTTCTGTTATACGGATCGGAGGCCATGACCCCGCAGGAAATAAAGCACGGGTCCCCGCGAACGGTCCCGTCAGCCGTCCCAGATGTGGACGAGCCGACTTCAAAGGATCTCATCGACGGAGACCGTGTCTTCGCCCTACAAGCTCTGAACAAGTATCAAGCCCAGACCAAAGCATGGCGCGACCACTCAGTCACCCCGAGGGAGTTCAGCGAGGGGGACCTCGTGCTCATTCGGACAGCTCGGACGGAGTCAAGGGGCAAGCTGGAGCCCAGGTGGGAAGGCCCTTTCATCGTCAAGACGAAGGCCTCCCCCAGCGCATACAGGCTCACAACACAAACCGGCGAGGACCTGGAGCATTCCTGGAACATTGACAACCTCCGCAAATTTTTTGTTTGATTCTCCAGGGCTGTCTTCGCCCTTGTAATTTGCAAAAACAATCTTGCACCGGCCCGCACTCTTTTCCTCCCGGGGGGTGAGGTTTTTAACGAGGCGGAGCCAAGTAATATATGCGTAAAAAATCCCCCGCAAAAAGACATGCGTCGAAAAAGACCGCGTTGACGGTCTTCGACATTCGACCACCACGAGGTCACCGCGAGGCTAAGCGCTAGCTACCCTCGCGTGCGACAAATCCGCGCAGAAGTCGCCTAAGGGTGCAGCCGGATTAGCACAACAAGTGCGGAAAAAATCTAAGTCTATCGCGAAGACTATCCGTGCGGAAGTCGCCTACGGGTGCAGCCGGATTAGCACAACAAGTGCGGAAAAAATCTAAGTCTATCGCGAAGACTATCCGTGCCGAAGTCGCCTAAGGGTGCAGCCGGATTAGCACAACAAGTGCGGAAAAAATCTAAGTCTATCGCGAAGACTATCCGTGCGGAAGTCGCCTACGGGTGCAGCCGGATTAGCACAACAAGTGCGGAAAAAAACTAAGTCTATCGCGAAGACTATCCGTGCCGAAGTCGCCTAAGGGTGCAGCCGGATTAGCACAACAAGTGCGGGAAAAATCTAAGTCTATCGCGAAGACTATCCGTGCCGAAGTCGCCTAAGGGTGCAGCCGGATTAGCACAACAAGTGCGGAAAAAATCTAAGTCTATCGCGAAGACTATCCGTGCGGAAGTCGCCTACGGGTGCAGCCGGATTAGCACAACAAGTGCGAAAAAAATTTAAGTCTATCGCGAAGACTATCCGCGCCGAAGTCGCCTAAGGGCGCAACCGGTTTAACACAGCAACTGCGAAAAAACCGAAGACTATCCGTGCAGAAGACACTTAAGGGTACACCTGGACTAGCACAACAACGGCCGAAACGACAACATCGAACCATTCACGCCAAGACCAATTATAGTCAACCAAGTACAGCGCAGCCGAACGAATCAGTTAGTACAAAATGCCTTCACACACATGCACGCGAGGGCACACAACTTGTAAAGGCGTACATGTAATTACAACTTGTAACCCCGCTTTATAGGAATATTCTGGGGATAAACTAGGTACCTGAGGGCACATGCGTCCTTAACGCAAGGCGCCGTGCACTCGGATACCTATAAATACCCCCGCACAGTGCCCGTGAGAGGCCAGATTAACAGAGCTTTTGCCATCACACGCGAGTGCCCTGTTGCCATCCCCATTCACCTGTGTTGGATCTCCTTGCTGTCGAGAGACAGCACCAACACACTCCCCTACTGCCCTTGCCCCTTTCGGGTAAGGTAGTCTTCCACTAGCTTTCCTAATTAATCAGCCAAGGGCGTCCCATTCCACCCTTGTGGTAGCACTGTTTTCCCGGGTGGTTCTCCATGTTCCAATTAACATAATGATCTTAACATGAACCATAAATAACAACTGATAACAAAAGTATAATCATGAATGCTGTAATCTTCATACCCAAAACCACATATAGCACTAGCAAGTACTACCCAGAAAGTTCAGTGGTAAACAAGGTATAAAGATAGACAAACTAGGGTAACCTATTGGGTCCCATCAAAATTAACCTATGCAGATCATTATGATTAATTAGAACATGAGTAGGTGAAAAGAAGTGATCAAGGGCACAACTTGCCTGGGCCTTGAGATTCCAGGTACCAGGATGATCTTCAGATGACACGTGTCCTCAAGGCTAGTCGTAGCAATGCAAACAAACAGTGTATGGGCAAAATTAACATTACACCAAACATGTATGCCAAAATACATATTAATAATCTATATATTAAAATGAGATCACAGGAAAAAGAATTATTAATTTTGGAGTTGTAGATTTTAAGTTATGAATTTTCAAAGGTTTTATGTGTTAAAAATGGATTAAGTGAGAGATTGAATTTCTAATTGTTTTCATGACAAAACAGAGGCACTAAATGACGAAGAATATTATTACAAAATTTTAGAAACTGGAATGGTTCAATTTGGAGCTAAAATAAATTTTCTATGAATTAACTAAGTTCTAGCAATTATTTTCATATTAAAAATCTATTTTCTATTTAATTTATTCAATTTAAACGAGTTCTGGACTGGGCCTCAATTTTCAGAAAGCGCAGGGGGCTCGGCGCTAAAAATACCGAGACACAGGGAACAGTTAAACGGGGATGGCGGGTTTATTCCAAGAAAATGCAGGGTCTCTTTTAGAAAGTGGCCACGGCGAAGGGGTATCGGATAGATCTAGCCGTTCAGATTAGATCCTATGGCCCTGATTACATTACCCTATCATCGAAACGGTACTCGCTCAGAGTCGTCGATCAAACAATCAACGACCGGGATTTAAAATACTCAGATTGATTCCAGCGCGCACGATCTGGATCGAACGGCCGAGGGGGAATCAGGCCGAACCGGTCACAGGACCCCTAATTGCTACCGCCAGATGCAAATCCTACGATCACGAGCACTTCCCCCCATCTCCTTCCCGGACGATGGCAACAGCCGCACCTCCACGGCGGCACCATCGCCGGCGCCCAGCCAAACTACGAACCGCGCGCCCAAACATCGATTCTACCGGTTCCAAATGAAGCGGACAACTGCGCGGACATGGAGGGCGAATATTTACCTAAGATGGCGCACACAGGAGGGTTGGCCACGGAGGAGGTGCGGCCCGCGGCGGTCCAATCACGACGGTGAGCAATTCCCAGAATCCCAGGGCACCACTCCCCGATTGCACCCACGCACGCTTTCCTCATGAGCTCCCCAAGCCTCGGGCGCCAAGACTTGGGTTCGATTTGTGCTATTGGTGGCAATCCACGGTGGCGGCAATCTCTCTCTCTCACTGCGCAAGCTCCCGGTTCGCCCATGGCGACGAGCAATGCGCGGGTTCCAGGGGGCAAGGCCCAGCTTTTATAGCACGACGATGGATCGGATTCCGAAGTTAGCGCTGATTTGGGGGGATCGGTTGGAGGAATCCGTGCGGAATTTGCTCCCGGCTTGTTGAGCTCCGCCGCGCGCGCGAGGATGGAGACGCTGGTGACCCGACCCCACACGCCAATGTCGAGTTTGAGGAGGGGGGGAAAAGAGGACGCGCAGGGGATGGGAGTCCGCGCGGTGGCCGGCTTTGCTCGGAGGAGCCCCACGGTGAACGCGCATGCAGCCGGCGTCACGGTCTGGTGGAGAGGATGGATCCGAAGAACGGGGAAGACGGACTGACCGATGGGTCCCGCGAATCAGTGATTCAACGCCGCGCGTGAAAATGACAGGTGGGGCCGGATGTCAGGGCAGCAGCGCGCGCGGTTAGTGGGCTGCGCAGAGGGTTTCCTCTGATGGGCCAAAAATGCAGCCGTGGCCCAGGTCAGTGGTCCTTCTTCTTTTTTTTATTTTGTTTTTCTCTTTTAAATTTAGATTTTCCTTTCCCTTTTGAATTTCAAATTCAACTTTGAATTTCAGTTATAGGTTTGCATATGTATAAAATGTGTCAAATTTAAATGTTTGGGGATTAAGGAAATATTTTTATGTATATATTTATTTCCTATGTTTTTTTGTGGTATTTCTTTTCTTTCTCCACTTCTAAATCCTAGATTTCATTTTATATTCTAAATTCCACTTTGGGACTTTAATGTATTTCTTGTCTAATTATTTCCATGAGTGAATGCTCAAACATATAAACACCAGTATGATGCATGATTCTAGTGGCTTTTATGTTATTAACTTTTGTTTTTACCTAGGGTGTACACATGTGATGATGCACAAAGGTTAAACTGACATAAAGAGAAATTGTTTCTCTATTATTACAAAATGGGTGTTACAGTGGCCAACCCAGATATAGTGGGAAAGCTTCAGTTTAAGTGGGAAGGTCCTTTCTTGGTGGTGACTTCGTCAAGACCTGGATCATACACGTTGAAAGACATGGATGGTAATGACATTCCAAAATCTTGGAATGCAGATGAGCTTCGGAGATATTATGTGTAAACTTTGTAATTTTCTTACTTTTCCCTATGGCACCATTTTCCTTTCAAGAGGGGAAAAAGATTTTTAATGGGGGCATAGGTTCTAATTTTCATTTTTTCCTTGTAAAACCCTGTGTAATACAAGGGTCAGCTTCCCCCACATGTAAAATGGAAAGATTTGGGATTACACCATTGTCGGCGTTTCGAGACCGGGGGGTCCCTCGGGCCGACGAGTGAGTGTCGCCGCGTGCCCCAGCCCAGATGGGTCGAGCGCGTGGGCGAGCACGAAGGGGGGAAAGGAGCGAGGTGGCCGGAGACCGGCGTGAGAGAGGTGGGAATCCCGCGGCCTTCGTGTTTGTCCCGCGCCCAGGTCGGGTGCGCTTGCAGTAGGGGGTTACAAGCGTCCACGCGGGAGAGGGAAGCGAGCGGCCCCAAGAGAGCGCCTGTCCCGTCCTCGTCCCCGCGCGGCCAACCTTCTCTAAGAGGGCCCTGGTCCTTCCTTTTATAGGCGTAAGGAGAGGATCCAGGTGTACAATGGGGGTGTAGCAGAGTGCTACGTGTCTAGCAGGAGAGAGCTAGCGCCCTAAGTACATGCCGATGTGGCAGCCGGAGAGATTTTGGCACCCAGCTGGTGTGATGTCGTGGCCGTCGGAGGAGCGACGGAGCCTGGCGGAGGGACAGCTGTCGGAGCGGTTGAGTCCTTGCTGACGTCCTCCTGCTTCCGTAAGAGAGCTAAGAGCCGCCGTCGTCACAGAGCATGCGGGGCGCCATCATTGCCTATCTGGCAGAGCTAGCCAGATGGGACACCGGTCTTGTTCTCTGCGGCCCGAGTCAGCTCGGGGTAGGGTGATGATGGCGCTTCCTGTTGACGTGGCTGGCCTGCGCCCTAGGTTGGGCGACGTGGAGGCTCCTCCGAAGCCGAGGTCGAGTCTGTCTTCCATGGCCGAGGCCGAGTCCGAGCCCCTGGGTCGGGTGAGGCGGAGGTCGTTCGGCAGAGGCCAGGGTGGAGTCCGAGCCCTGGGGTCGGGCGAAGCGGAGTTCGTCGTCTTCTGGGGCTGAGCCCGAGTCCGAGCCCTGGGGTCGGGCGAAGCGGAGTTCGTCGTCTTCCGGGACTTAGCCCGAGTCCGAGCCCTGGGTCGGGCGGAGCGGAGTTCGCCGTCTTTCGGGACTTAGCCCGAGTCCGAGCCCTGGGTCGGGCGGAGCGGAGTTCGCCGTCTTCCGGGACTTAGCCCGAGTCCGAGCCCTGGGTCGGGCGGAGCGGAGTTCGCCGTCTTCCGGGACTTAGCCCGAGTCCGAGCCCTGGGTCGGGTGGAGCTTCCTATGGTGCCTTTGGCAGGGCCTGACTGCCTGTCAGTCTCACTCTGTCAAGTGGCACTGAGGTCGGAGTGGTGCAGGCGGCGCTGTCCTTCTGTCAGGCCGGTCAGTGGAGCGGTGAAGTGATGGCGGTCACTTCGGCTCTGCCGGGGAGCGCGCGTCAGGATAAAGGTGTCAGGTCACCTTTGCATTAAATGCTCCTGCGACTTGGTCGGTCGGTGCGGCGATTTAGTCAGGGTTGCTTCTTAGCGAAGGCAGTGCCTCGGGCGAGCCGGAGATATGTCCGCCGTTGGAGGGGGGCCTCGGGCGAGACGGAAATCCTCCGGGGTCGGCTGCCCTTGTCCGAGGCTAGGCTCGGGCGAGGCGTGATCGAGTCGCTCGAATGGACTGATCCCTGACTTAATCGCACCCATCAGGCCTTAGCAGCTTTATGCTGATGGGGGTTACCAGCTGAGAATTAGGAGTCTTGAGGGTACCCCTAATTATGGTCCCCGACAGTAGCCCCCGAGCCTCCAAGGGAGTACTAATACTCGCTTGGAGGCTTTTGCCGCACTTTTTTGCAAGGGGACCAGCCTTTTTCGGTTGCATTCTGTTCCGGTGGGTGCGCGCGAGCGCACCCGCCGGGTGTAGCCCCCGAGGCCTCGGAGGAGTGGTTTCACTCCTTCGAGGTCTTAATGCCTCGCGTAATGCTTCGGCTGGTCTGGTTGTTCCCTCATGCGAACTGGCCGTAGCCCGGGTGTACGGTCGGGGCCCAAGTTCTCGGGCTGGTATGTTGACGCTGTCAACGGTTTGGCCGGAGCCGGGTTTGCGAGAGCAGCCCCCGAGCCTCTGCACAGGGCGAGAGGGCGATAAGGGACAGACTCGGCTTTTTTACATACGCCCCTGCGTCGCCTTTCCGCAAGGAGGAGGGGGGAAAGCGCCATGTTACCCTCGATGGGCGCCGAACATGGTGTCTCCGGTGAGCTGCAAGCGGGTAATCCGAGTGGACGTCCGTGCCCCGTTCGTTAGGGGTCGGCTAGGGGCCCAGAGGCACACCCAAAAGTACCTGCGGGTGATCTGCCGGACCCGGTCCCCTGGCGATGGGGTCCGAGGGCTCGATGCCTCCCTCTGATGGGATTCCGTTACAAGATCGCTCCCGCTGGTCTCGGAAATTTCCTAGGGTACCTCGGGAGCACAGCCCGAGCCTTGGTTATGTATCGAACGTACCCCTGGTCATCCCTCGCTCGGCGTCTGAGGCGACTGTGAACCCTTCGGGGGCTAGCCTTCGAACCCCTGATCAGTAATGGGCGCAGAGCCCGAGTAGCCTGAGGCGGCCGTGGAACCCTTCGGGGGGCCGGCCTTCGAACCTCTGACCAGTAGTGGGTGTAGGGCCCACGCGATCTGAGGCGGTTGTTGAAACCCTTCGGGGGGCCAGCCTTCGAACCTCTGATCAGTAAGGAGGCTCGGAGCCTGGTTCCTTCACGGGGAAGGATCCTTTTCGGGGTATCCCCCTTTCCCGGTCCCTGCTGCAAGAGATAGGGAAAGAGGAAAAAAGGAAAAGGATACGAAATCGAACGACGTGGCATACCTTTTTTGTCGCAGTTATTACGGCGAAGGCGAAGCGTCGCCCACTGCTCCCGCCGGAAGCGCCGCCTGTCCTGCCGCGGAGTTAATGCGACGGGGCGAGCGGTTGGCAGGGCGGCCGTTGCGCGTGCGCGATCCGTTCGAGGAACGGATCACGGGCGCGTTGTCTTCACGCCGTGAGAGGGGGTTCTCTTGCTACCCCCGGATGGGACGTGAGCTTGGCTGACGACGTGACCGCTGCTCCCGCCCGTCTGCCACCGTCATTACTGCCGGCCCACTTTTGGCCGCGTTGACCGCCGCGTCAGGCTGGCACTGCTGGGTCGTGCGCCTGGTCGCCTCGAGTCGTGGTATTGGTTCCGCAATCGAGGAGGCACGGTGGTGGCGCAAGTGGCGGTGCAGTTGCTTGCATGCAGCATCCGGCGCGCCGGTTGCGTGACGCATGGGCCTGGGCCTCCATGCTGGCGTGTCGGGAGTCGGAGAAGCGCGTCCACTTGGCGCGGTTGCATGCCGCCTGCATGGCTGCCCGCCTCTTTCGCCCGTTGGTCTGGGCCAAAGTGGAGGGTCACTTGTAACCGCTGGGCGGTCGTGTGCACCACGCGCGGCGGTTTGGCTTCTTCTGCTCTGAGTCGGTTTGCATGACATGCGGGACCCAGCCCCCGCGCCGCAGGGAAGGGTCTTGGAGCGTGTTGGAGAAGACTCAGCCCGTGACAGTTGGGGGCGCAGGTAGGGAGAGTTGCCTTTAAAAGGAGGGTGACCCCCTTCGGAAGGCGACCATGTCCTCTCGCTCCCTTATGCGTTGCGTCTTTCCACCTTCCAAGCCCCCGGATGGGGGATACCCGCCGTCTTTTCGCCTTATCGTTGGAGGAACGCAACTCCGTGGGAGTTGGTACCTTTCAGCCATCGTTCGGCTTCAAGGATTTTCATCAGCCAGCCCGGCTGTACCCCCCCGCCGGCGGTCACCCGAGACGGTGACCACCAGCTCCTGGGTGGGGAGAAGCAAGCCGGGCTGCGATCTTGGTCCCACCCTCAGCTTCAAGGATGTTCATCATCCTCGCTGGGGTGGGTGCCGGGCTGAGCCGGAGCTCTACCTCCCGCGTGGGTTCGCGGGTCAGCCTCTCTTGCGGCGTTCGAGGGAGAGGGCGCTCGCTGGCCCCGCGGGCGGCCCGGACTTTGACAACGCGGGGCTGGTCGACGGCGAGCGTCGTCACCCCCAGCGTGTCGAGTTCGTCGGCCTGGCTCCCGGCGGCCCTTTCTGCTGGAAGGCGGCTGCCGCGCCGTGTGCACGGGGGGACTGCCCAAGATGCCGCCGTGTGACGAGTGGGGCACCGGCCTCCGCGTGAAGGCGCCGTCTCGGTGCAAAGGCACTGTCGCTATTGCCGAATCGGGCGGAGGCGGGCCGCCCGTCGGCCCGCGATCGCTCCGCGGGTTCCCCAATCTTGTGGGGTTGTTCATACCCGCGGGGACAGAACCGGAGTTCCGTTTGTAATGGCACTTCGAATGCCAGGGTTTTTTGTTCATTGCGGCTGTCGAGGCCTGAACATGTATGTAATTTTGGCACGGAGCCATGTTTTTTCCTCATTTTCGAGCACTAAGACTCGCCTGTTGATTGTCTGAACCGCTTCACCAAGCATGAGTCGCCCCGTGTCAAGGTGACGAGTGAGGTATCCGTATCCCGGAGGCGTAGGAGTCCCTCGGCTCGGTCGGCCTTGTTGTCTGAGGCTCCTCTAGCTCAGTTAAAGGGACCCCTTGGCCGCTCTTCGACGAGCCGAGGCCAGGGGTAGCGATATCAGCATGAACAGAGGCGGAGTTGGCTCGAAAATGAAACCTGGTTGGCCGGAGCCTAGCCGGGTTGTCCGTTAGCGGGACCGACGCCGGAGTCGATCAGCCGAGGCCTCGGGTCGGGCTGGCACCCTTGGAAGATGGTTGGCCGAGGCCCCAGGGGTAACCGGCCGAGCTGCCTGCTCGGGCCGGATTCCCGGAGAAGTCCCTGGCAGCGATTGTCCGGGCGTGACGATGACGTCGTCCTCCGGAGTGGGGATCCTTGGACCGCGTCGCCGTCCGAGGCTAGGTCGGACCTTGCTGAAGGTGTCGTCGATGCCGAGGGTGTTACTGCCCCCTTCCAGCGTCAAGACCCGAGCCTGCAGGACCAGAGTGTCTTGTAGCGTGTGCCTTCTGCGGCCGCTGAGGCCAGAATATACACACCCTCGCTGTGTTGTAAAGCTGCGTCTCCTTTCCTCTTGTTTCGAGTATCTGGACTTTTTTTGTCGGTAACAGGGATGTTTGTGCGAGCGAGAGTTGCTTCTCGCGGAAGGTGACGAGTGAGGTATCCGTATCCCGGAGGCGTGGGAGTCCCTCGGCTCGGTCGGCCTTGCCGCTTACGCGCACTTCCACCCGTCCATGAGGCCCTGTCACCGACTCAGTCGAGAAGGCTCGAAGGATCGCTTCGGCAGAAGAGCTTCCGAACGTGAAGACTTGTTCGGTCCGCGGAATCACTTTATTCGAACGCGAGTTACTTATCACAGAAGGTGATGAGTGAGGTATCCGTATCCCGGAGGCGTAGGAGTCCCTCGGCTCGGTCAGCCTTGGCTGCTTACGTGTACTCCGTCGTTTTCAGGATCCACTTTTCGAAGTAGTCAGAAAGCACGAAAGATATTCTGGCAGAAGAGATCTTTTTTCGAGGAAAATTTCAACGCAGAGGGGGTTCCCCCCCTTTTAGCCCCCGAGGGAGGGTCGGGCTTTGCCGAGGCGAGGCCGACCCTTCCTTGATGACTAAACTTTGCGCAGATGCGAGGTATATGAACAACTTGAAAACATCTTAAGGGTAGAAGCGACGTAGCTGTTGGATGTTCCAAGCGTTGCCGTAGACCTCGCCTTGACTGTTGGCCAGCTTGTACGTTCCGGGCTTCAGAACTTTGGCGATGACGAATGGCCCCTCCCAGGGGGGCGTGAGCTTGTGCCTCCCTCGGGCGTCTTGCCGCAGCCGAAGCACCAGGTCGCCCACCTGGAGGTCTCGGGGCCGGACCCCTCGGGCGTGGTAGCGTCGCAGGGACTGCTGGTACCGCGCCGAGTGTAGCAAGGCCTTGTCCCGAGCCTCTTCCAGCTGGTCCAGCGAGTCTTCTCGGCTAGCTTGGTTGCTTTGATCGCTGTAGGCCCTCGTCCTCGGGGAGCCGTATTCCAGGTCAGTGGGCAAGACGGCCTCGGCCCCGTAGACCAAGAAGAACGACGTGAAACCCGTGGCCCAGCTCGGCGTTGTCCTCAGGCTCCAGACCACCAAGGGGAGTTCCTTCATCCATCGCTTGCCGAACTTGTTGAGGTCGTTGTAAATCCGAGACTTGAGCCCTTGTAGAATCATGCCGTTGGCACGCTCTACTTGCCCATTCGACATGGGATGAGCCACGGCGGCCCAATCCACCCGGATGTGGTGATCCTCGCAGAAGTCCAAGAATTTTCTGCCGGTGAACTGGGTACCGTTGTCGGTGATGATGGAGTTCGGGACCCCGAAGCGATGGATGATGTTGGTGAAGAACGTCACCGCCTGCTCGGACCTGATGCAGTTCAGAGGTCGGACCTCGACCCACTTGGAGAATTTATCGATGGCGACCAGCAGGCGCGTGTAGCCCCCGGGCGCCTTCTGCAAGGGGCCGACGAGGTCCAGCCCCCACATAGCAAAGGGCCAGGTGATGGGCATCGTCTGCAGAGCCTGAGCGGGCAGGTGGGTTTGCTTCGCATAGAATTGACACCCTTCGCAGGCGCGGACAATTCTAGTGGCGTCAGCCACCGCCGTCGGCCAGTAGAAGCCTTGCCGGAAAGCATTCTCGACAAGGGCTCGAGGCGCTGCGTCATGGCCGCAAGCCCCCGAGTGTATCTCTTGCAGGAGTTCCTGACCTTCGGTGACGGAGATGCATCGCTGGAGGATGCCCGAGGGGCTGCGGTGGTAGAGCTCCTTCTCATCGCCCAGCAAGACGAACAACTTGGCGCGTCGCGCTACCCGCCGAGCCTCGGCTCGGTCGAGGGGTAGCTCTCCTTGGTGGAGATGTTGCAGGTACGGGGTCTGCTAATTTCGATCAGGCGTGGCCCCGCTCCGCTCCTCCTCGATGCGCAATGCCTCACCCTCGGAGGCTGAGGGTACCTCGGGTTGAACCGAGGCCGCCTCGGGCCGAGCTGAGGGTGCCTCGGGCTGTGCTGAGGGTGCCTCGGGCTGTGCCGAGGGTACCTCGGGCTGGACCGAGGGCGCCTCAGGCTCGGGCGAGTCGTCGATCTTGACGGAGGGTTGATGCAGATCCCTGGAGAAGACGTCCGGGGGAACCGATGTTCGCCCCGAGGCTATTTTTGCCAGCTCGTCCGCAGTCTCGTTGTAGCGCCGAGCGATGTGGTTGAGCTCGAGCCCGTAGAACTTGTCTTCCAGGCGCCGAACCTCATCGCAGTAGGCCTCCATCTTCGGGTCGCGGCAGTGGGAGTTCTTCATGACTTGGTCGATGACGAGCTGCGAGTCACCGTGGGCGTCGAGGCGCCTGACCCCTAGCTCGATGGCGATCCGCAACCCGTTGACCAGAGCCTCGTACTCAGCCACATTGTTGGACGCCGGGAAGTGGAGGCGTAGCACATAGCATAGGTGTTTCCCGAGGGGCGAGATGAAGAGGAGGCCCGCGCCGGCTCCCATCTTCATCAGCGACCCGTCGAAAAACATGGTCCAGAGCTCCGGTTGGATCGGAGCCGTCGGTAGCTGGGGGTCGACCCATTCAGCTACGAAGTCCGCCAAGACCTAGGACTTGATGGCCTTCCGAGGGGCGAACGAGATTGTCTCGCCCATGATTTCCACTGCCCACTTTGCAATCTTGCCCGAGGCCTCTCGGCACTGGATGATCTCCCCCAGGGGGAAGGATGACACCACAGTTACCGGATGAGACTCGAAGTAGTGTCGCAACTTCCGCCGCGTCAGGATCACTGCATACAGCAGCTTCTGAACTTGTGGGTAGTGGATCTTGGTTTCGAACAGTACCTCGCTGACGAAGTAAACTGGCCTCTGAACGGGCAATGCATGCCCCTCTTCTTGCCTCTCGACCACAATCGCGGCGCTAACCACCTGAGTGGTCGCGGCGACGTAGACCAAGAGGGCTTCTCCAGGAACTGGGGGCACCAAGATAGGCGCCTTTGTGAGGAGCGCCTTCAGGTTCCCGAGAGCTTCCTCGGCCTCAGGGGTCCAAGTGAAGCGCTCGGCCTTCCTTAAGAGGCGGTACAGAGGCAAGCCTCTTTCGCCGAGGCGTGAGATGAAGCGGCTCAGAGCCACGAGACATCCCATGACCCTTTGTACGCCCTTTAAGTCCTTGATGGGACCCATGCTGGTGATGGCTGCGATCTTCTCTGGGTTGGCTTCGATGCCCCGCTCGGAGATGATGAACCCCAAGAGCATGCCCCGGGGCACCCCGAAGACACACTTCTCGGGATTGAGCTTGACGCCTTTCGCCTTGAGACATCAGAATGTCACTTCAAGGTCGGAGAGGAGGTCGAAAGCTTTCCTCGTCTTGACTACGATGTCATCGATGTAGGCCTCGACCGTGCGACCGATGTGTTCGCCGAACACATGGTTCATGCACCGCTGGTACATCGCGCCCGCATTCCTCAAATCGAACGGCATGGTGACATAGCAGTACATGCCGAAGGGCGTGATGAAAGAAGTCGCGAGCTGGTCGGACTCTTTCATCCTGATTTGGTGATACCCTGAGTAGGCGTCGAGGAAAGACAGGGTTTCGCACCCAGCAGTGGAATCCACGATTTGATCGATGCGAGGCAGAGGGTAGGGAACCTTCGGACATGCTTTGTTGAGACCAGTGTAGTCTACACACATCCGCCATTTCCCCCCTTTCTTTCTCACAAGCACAGGGTTGGCAAGCCATTTGGGATGGAATACCTCTTTGATGAACCCGGCTGCCATTAGCTTGTGGATCTCCTCGCCTATCGCTCTGCGCTTCTCCTCGTCGAATCGGCGCAGAGGCTGCTTGACGGGTCGGGCTCCGGCCCGAATATCCAGCGAGTGCTCGGCGACATCCCTCGGTATGCCGGGCATGTCCGAGCGACTCCACGCGAAGACATCGGCGTTCGCGCGGAGAAAGTCGACGAGCACTGTTTCCTATTTGGGGTCGAGCCCGGAACCGATCCGGATCTGCTTGGAGGCGTCGCCACTGGGGTCGAGGGGGACGACCTTAACCGTCTCTACTGGCTCGAAGTTGCCGGTATGACGCTTCACGTCTGGCACCTCTTTGGAGAGGCTTTCCAGGTCGGCGATGAGGGCCTCGGACTCAGCGAGGGCCTCGGCGTACTCCACGCACTCCACGTCGCATTCCAACGCGTGTTTGTACGTGGGGTCGACGGTGATGACCCCGTTGGGGCCTGGCATCTTGAGCTTCAGGTAGGTGTAGTTAGGGACGGCCATGAACTTCGCGTAGCATGGCCTCCCCAGTACCGCGTGGTAGGTTCCTCGGAACCCGACCACCACGAACGTCAGAGTCTCCCTTCGGAAGTTGGAGGGCGTTCCGAAGCAGACGGGAAGGTCGAGTCGTCCGAGGGGCTGGACGCGCTTCCCGGGAATGATCCCGTGAAAGGGCGCAGCGCCTGCTCGGACGGAGGACAGATCGACGCGCAGGAGCCTGAGGGTCTCGGCGTAGATGATGTTGAGGCTGCTGCCCCCGTCCATAAGGACCTTGGTGAGCCTGACGTCGCCGATGACGGGGTCGACGACGAGCGGGTATTTCCCCAGACTCGGCACGTGGTCGGGGTGATCGTCTCGGTCGAAGGTGATGGGCTTGTCGGACCAGTCTAGATAGACCAGCGCCGCCACCTTGACCGAGCAGACCTCCCGGCGCTCTTGCTTGCGGTGCCGAGCTGAGGCATTCGCCGCTTGCCCACCGTAGATCATGAAGCAGTCGCGGACCTCGGGGAACCCTCCTGCTTGGTGATCTTCCTTCTTGTCGTCGTCGCGAGCCCTGCCACCCTCCGCGGGTGGCCCGGCCCTGTGGAAGTGGCGCCGAAGCATGACGCACTCCTCAAGGGTGTGCTTGACGGGCCCCTGATGATAGGGGCACGGCTCCTTGAGCATCTTGTCGAAGAGGTTGGGACCTCCGGGGGGCTTCCGAGGGTTCTTGTGCTCGGCGGCGGCGACAAGGTCCGCATCGGCGGCGTCGCGTTTCGCTTGCGACTTCTTCTTGCCTTTCTTCTTGGCGCCGCGCTGAGTAGACGCCTCGGGAGCATCTTCCGGTGGGCGGCCCTGGGGCTGCTTGTCCTTTCGGAAGATAGCCTCGACCGCCTCCTGGCCAGAGGCGAACTTGGTGGCGATGTCCATCAGCTCGCTCGCCCTGGTGGGGGTCTTGCGACCCAACTTGCTCACCAGGTCGCGGCAGGTAGTGCCGGCAAGGAACGCGCCGATGACATCTGAGTCGGTGATGTTGGGCAGCTCGGTGCGCTGCTTCGAGAATCGCCGGATGTAGTCCCGGAGAGACTCTCCCGGCTGCTGCCGGCAGCTTCGGAGGTCCCAGGAATTCCCGGGGCGCACATACGTGCCCTGGAAATTGCCGGCGAAGGCTTGGACCAGGTCATCCCAGTTGGAGATCTGCCCCGGAGGCAGGTGCTCCAACCAGGCGCGAGCGGTGTCGGAGAGGAACACGGGGAGGTTGCGGATGATGAGGTTGTCGTCGTCTGTTCCACCCAGCTGGCAGGCCAGGCGGTAGTCCGCGAGCCACAATTCCGGTCTCGTTTCCCCCGAGTACTTTGTGATGGTAGTCGGGGGTCGGAACCGGGTCGGGAACGTTGCCCGCCGGATGGCCCGGCTGAAGGCCTGCGGACCGGGTGGTTCGGGCGAGGGACTCCGATCCTCCCCGCTGTCGTAGCGTCCCCCACGCCTAGGGTGATAGCCTTGGCGCACCCTCTCGTCGAGGTGGGCCCGACGGTCGCGATGATGGTGCTCGTTGCCGAGGTGGCCCGGGGCCGCAGGCGCGGTGTTGCGCGTGCGCCCGGTGTAGACCGAGGCTTCCCGCATGAATCGGGAAGTCGCGGCATGAGGTTCCGAGGGGTATCCCTGCCTTCGGGAGGCAGAGCTCTCGGCCCGTCGGACCGCAGCGCCTTCCAGGAGATTCTTGAGCTCCCCCCGGATTTGCCGACCCACGGTGGTTGATGGCTCTGGCATCGCGCGGAGAAGCATCGCTGCTGCAGCCAGGTTCTGACCGACCCCACTAGATGCGGGTGGCGGCCTGACCCTGACGTCGTTGGCGACGCGGAGCTGGAGACCCTAGGGCAGGTGACGTATTTCTCCGGCCGGGGGTTGGCCCGCCCATGCCCGCCCGACGTCCCGGCGGATCGGCTCAAGCGCTCCTGCTCCCTCGTTGAGCCTGGCCTGCGCCCCGCGGACTTGCTCGAGCTGTGGGTCGTGACCCCCCGTCGGAACGGGGACCACAGCTAGCTCCCGCGGGATGTCAGCGTGGGGCACAGGCCTAGGGAGATCACCGTCCTCCGGCATGCCGAGATGATTGCCTTCGGAGGGACCCCCTAGATCGACGTGGAAACATTCGCGGCTTGGGTCGCAGTCCTCGTCGTCGAGGCTGCGGCTACCGTCGGAATAGTCGGAGAGGCAGTAGTCACATGCGGTCATGAAGTCCCGCATGGCACTAGGGTTGCCAAGTCCAGAGAAATCCCAACAGATGCTGGGGTCGTCGTCTTCCTCGGACCCGGAGGGCCCATAGGTCGAGACGTCCGTCAGCCGGTCCCAAGGCGACCGCGTGCGAAACCCCAGAGGGTTTGAACTCGCCTCTACGAGAGTGCCCGCCAAAGCAAGGTCGCTAGGCGGGTTGAGGCTGAATCTAAATGACGTAGGATGGGAATCGGTCGGTACCTTTTGGTCGACGAACGGCGATGAAGTCACGTCGGGGACTGACTGCACCGTCATCCCAGGTATGAGGGTGACGCCCAGCAAGCCTTCCGCGAGCGTGCTGGCGTCGTCCGCTTGCTCGGGATTGGCGTGTCGCGGGGAGACGGCGCTCGCCTTCGTCTCAAACGCGAGGTCGATGCCCGACGCGCCCCCCGTTGGGGCGCTAGGGACGTCGACTTGCTCGATAGCCGACGAGGCGCGGCCTCCCGCTTGGCCTTGGTTGCCCCGCCTCCTCCTCCGTTGGCGGGGGAGAGGACGGGGCGAGCTCGAATGTTGTTCTTCCACCACGCGGGGAAGACGTCGTCGATTCCGCCGCCGGCGGGCGGGCTGTCGGCCGCCATTGTCGTCGTCACGCGACGGTGGAAGGAGTATCATGTCGTAGCTGCCGTCGAAGGACATGAACTCAAGACTCCCGAAACGGAGCACCGTCCTGGGTCGGAGAGGTTGCTGGAGACTGCCCATCTGGAGCTTGACGGGAAGCTGTTCGTCAACACGCAGCAGGCCCCTACCTGGCGCGCCAACTGTCGGCGTTTCGAGACCGGGGGTCCCTCGGGCCGACGAGTGAGTGTCGCCGCGTGCCCCAGCCCAGATGGGTCGAGCGTGTGGGCGAGCGCGAAGGGGGGAAAGGAGCGAGGCGGCCAGAGACCAGCGTGAGAGAGGTGGGAATCCCGCGGCCTTCGTGTTCGTCCCGTGCCCAGGTCGGGTGCGCTTGCAGTAGGGGGTTACAAGCGTCCACGCGGGAGAGGGAAGCGAGCGGCCCCAAGAGAGCGCATGTCCCGTCCTCGTCCCCGCGCGGCCAACCTTCTCTAAGAGGGCCCTGGTCCTTCCTTTTATAGGCGTAAGGAGAGGATCCAGGTGTACAATGGGGGTGTAGCAGAGTGCTACGTGTCTAGCAGGGGAGAGCTAGCGCCCTAAGTACATGCCGATGTGGCAGCCGGAGAGATTTTGGCACCCAGCTGGTGTGATGTCGTGGTCGTCGGAGGAGCGACGGAGCCTGGCGGAGGGACAGCTGTCGGAGCGGTTGAGTCCTTGCTGACGTCCTCCTGCTTCCGTAAGAGAGCTGAGAGCCACCGTCGTCACAGAGCATGCGGGGCGCCATCATTGCCTATCTAGCGGAGCTAGCCAGATGGGACACCGGTCTTGTTCTCTGCGGCCCGAGTCAGCTCGGGGTAGGGTGATGATGGCGCTTCCTGTTGACGTGGCTGGCCTGCGCCCTAGGTTGGGCGACGTGCAGGCTCCTCCGAAGCCGAGGTCGAGTCTGTCTTCCATGGCCGAGGCCGAGTCCGAGCCCCTGGTCGGGCGAGGCAGAGGTCGTTCGGCAGAGGCCAGGGCGGAGTCCGAGCCCTGGGGTCGGGCGAAGCGGAGTTCATCGTCTTCTGGGGCTGATTCTGAGTCCGAGCCCTGGGGTCGGGCGAAGCAGAGTTCGTCGTCTTCCGGGACTTAGCCCGAGTCCGAGCCCTGGGTCGGGTGGAGCAGAGTTCTCCGTCTTCCGGGACTTAGCCCGAGTCCGAGCCCTGGGTCGGGCGGAGCGGAGTTCGCCGTCTTCCGGGACTTAGCCCGAGTCCGAGCCCTGGGTCGGGCGGAGCGGAGTTCGCCGTCTTCCGGGACTTAGCCCGAGTCCGAGCCCTGGGTCGGGCGGAGCTTCCTATGGTGCCTTTGGCAGGGCCTGACTGCCTGTCAGTCTCACTCTGTCAAGTGGCACTGCGGTCGGAGTGGTGCAGGCGGCGCTGTCCTTCTGTCAGGCCAGTCAGTGGAGCGGTGAAGTGACGGCGGTCACTTCGGCTCTGCCGGGGGGCGTGCGTCAGTATAAAGGTGTCAGGTCACCTTTGCATTAAATGCTCCTGCGACTTGGTCGGTCGGTGCAGCGATTTAGTCAGGGTTGCTTCTTAGCGAAGGCAGGGCCTCGGGCGAGCCGGAGATATGTCCGCTATTGGAGGGGGGCCTCGGGCGAGACGGAAATCCTCCGGGGTCGGCTGCCCTTGTCCGAGGCTAGGCTCGGGCGAGGCGTGATCGAGTCGCTCGAATGGACTGATCCCTGACTTAATCGCACCCATCAGGCCTTAGCAGCTTTATGCTGATGGGGGTTACCAGCTGAGAATTAGGAGTCTTGATGGTACCCCTAATTATGGTCCCCGACAACCATTGAGTGTAAAAAAGCATGATGAAGTTCTAAAGTCGTTCCTAAGGGAATGCAGAGCTAAAATATCACCTAAGTGAAAGGTGAAGAAGCACCAAAGTCGTTCCTAAGGGGATGCAGAGCTTAAATGCCACCTAAGTCAAAGGTGAAGAAGCTCTAAAGTCGTTCCTAAGGGGATGTAGAGCTTAGCTCCAAAGTCGTTACTAAGGAAATGTAGAGCTGAAGTACCACCTAAGTAAAAGGTGAAGAGACTCCAAAGTCATTCCTAAGGGGATGCAGAGTCTGAGTTATTCGCGTGAGTTTTTTTACCTTCGGCATATATTTGCATACTTCATCACATCATCTTTTGTATTCATACAAACATACATTAGGCATTTATAGATTCATCATCATGACATAAAGCATTAACAGGAAAGGCGACAATTTCTGCCTCCAATGAGAAAATGCTTCGTATATGCGAAGATGCTTCATCTCAAATGAAGTTTTGTTGTATATGAGAGAGCCAATCTTTGATTTTGCTCAAAAGGTGCTTTGATGTGAACGAAAAGAAGGGAAGGTGTTTTTTGCCTTCGGCTCAAAAATCTACAAGTATTGGTTTCGTCCACAACAAAGCAGACGACACACGAATGAAAGGTAAAATAACATTACAAAGCATTTACAAATATTTACAACTATCTGTTCACATTGAACTACAATTATTTGTCAAATAATACACTTTTCTTGCACAAAGAATTTCCAAAAGTGTTTCTACATATATTAACAAAAGGAGCTTCTAAAGTCTTCTTCAATGAAAGCAGACTTAGCTTCAGTTTACTAACTTTCGGCACCATCACCCTAAAGAATGACGAAGGCAAGGGCAATGAGAAATATGTGTCACACCCGGTTTTAGAAGGCAAACCGAATGCGAACCATGTACGTGCCAGGATCAGCAATTCACGTACACAGTAGTTATATAACTGGACATCATCACACAGTGCTCAAATCATAATATAAAAGGGGAATAATAGTCGATTACATCATATGTCTGAGACATCCACATAGTCTTTACAATAATCAAAGTGCGGAAAAGAAACGTAGATACACGCGGCCTTCACAGGCAGCCGACTGGGGGGTTGCCGCTAACCCACGCCTAGAACTCGTCGTAATCTTGGAACTCCTGGTGGTCTCCTTCCACGGCTTCATCTTCTCCTGAGCAATGGTTGCAATGCAGACAACCTGGGGGCAGGGGGTTGGTGTGTAGAGCAAGGGTGAGTACACATAAACATACTTAGCAAGTATCCTGTTTGGCTGTAGTGGACTAGCTTTATATGGGGGTAAATCAAGCGGTTGCTTTTAGTTAGTCAGATTATTATTACTAGTAGAGAAAGCCAAGTTTTAGAATTAACCCACGTTATTAACCCAAACGTACTCTTTCCAACGGAAAGAATACCACTTACCATTACCATAATCAATACCAAACCATCATTCTCATTGCCACCTGTAATCCGAACAATCTCTGATCAAGTATCACTAATCACTGGAGCTCCCTTGGCCGCTCATAACCGTGAGCACGGCTGATATATTAGTTTTCATACACTCTGCAGAGGTTGCGCACTTTACCCACAAGCCATGATTTCCCTTTCTGCCCGGAGATCATGACTCTCCATTGATCACTACCAAGGTGACCCAGCAGGGTATCACTATGTAGCCTTTACAAAGATTCCCCGGAGCTGTAGCCGCCCGTTAGGTTTCCTAAATGTACCGCACTCCTCCCCAAGGGATAAATCAACCTTGGCAGAGCAAGCCGCATACACCGAGCCCCATTAACGACACGACGGCTAAGCGAACTACACCCTGGTTCCTCTAATTATTCAGCTAAGGGCGTCCCACTCCACCCTCATGGTTGCACTGTTTTCCCGGGCGGTCATCCAACGAACAGGTCCTTACAGAGAGGCACTCGAGAAACCGCTCGAGTCCCCTTAAATGCCACAAGTATATCAATAATAAAGGAGGGAAAACAGCGTATCGTTGATAAATCTCATCATGTTCATTGATTAGTATTAAGCACTAGCAATAAGCTAAGCAATAATAATCCGACCCAAATAGGTAAACAAGGACATGGATAACAAAAGCTAGTCAATCCTTAAGTATAGCTGTGTAAATGCGGAAAGTGAATTATAGAATTGTATAGGACATAGATAGGTCAAGGGACACTTGCCTCCAGCAACCAGCTGCTGCTCAGGGGCTTCTCCTGTGAGTTCCTCGGGCTCTTCAACCAGATTGTTCTCTATACGAGCGCAAACATACATACATCCACACATTTAATAAGGAACAGTACACCATACAATAAAATGCAATAAATAAATAGACGTTCCACACGAGGCTCGCAATTACGGTTAAGAGAGAAAGAGGAAATAATAGTCGAGTCTACGGTCGAGAAGCGATCACGTTACACAATTATAAATTAAACTACTCGCTTAACAGAAGGGCATTAATTTGGACACTGCGTTTAGCATAAAATAAGGTCATGTTCTACGTTTAGTCGTTATAAATAAATAAAGATGAATGAAAGGGAGTGGTCACACGGCGAGACGTATGACACAGCATTTAAATTGAATTAAGAAATAAATGACTCGCCGCGCGACAGAGCGAGCAACGAGATTCTTGCATTAATTATAGATAAACGTTAAGCGTTGCGCCACGAAACGCACGACAGCTTACGTCCACAGAACTGCATTTAAAATGAATCGTCGCGCAACGAAGCGCGCAACGCAGCACTGTAATAAATATAAATTAAACAAATCGTCGCGCGACGAAGCGCGCAACACAACACATTGATAGATATAAATTTAAAAGGGACCGTCGTGCGACGAAGCACGCGACGCAGCACATTAATAAAGATGAAATGAGAATGAACCGTCGCGCGGCGAGGCGCGCGACACAGCACATCGACTAAACTAAACTTAAAATAGATTAGAACGAGGGTTAAACGCAACGCGACTACGGTCACACTCGTGAGAGCACGCTGCGCGTGCCGAAGCCACGCGAACCGTGCAGGCGCGCGGGACGCGAGTCGCCGGGGCACGGGCAGGGGCACGACCGAGGGCGTGGCAGGGCGCAGCCAGGGCATGAGCGCGGGGCGCGGGCGCAGGGCGTGGGGCCGGGGCACGGCCGGGCACGGGGCTGCTGGGGGCGCGGCTCGCCTTGGGCGGGGAGGGCTCGCCGGGCGTGCGGGGAGGCCACCGGGGTGGGGCTCACAAGGGCACGGCTCGCCGGGGGTGGGGAGGGCTCGCCGGGGGTGCGGCTCGCCGGGGCGGCGCGGGACGAGGGACCGGGAGGGCGCGCGAGCGCAGAGCCGAGAGGCGGCGCGGGACGCGGCCGAGGGGGCTCGCCGAGGGAGGGGGCGTGGGCCGCCGGGGAGGGGCTCGCTGAGGAGGGGAGAGCGCTCGCCGGGCGCGGGGAGGGCGCGCGGGGAGGGGGGCTCGCCGGGGAGGGGGGCGCTCACAGGGGATGAGGGCGAGGCCGGGCGCGGGTCGGGCCGAGTGGGGCGGCGCGCAGGGCGCGGGCTGAGGGCGGCGCGGGCGCGGCCACGGGACGGCGCGGGGGGCCGAGGCAGCGCGGGCAGGGAGGCCGCGGGTGCGGGCAGGGAGGCCGCGCGAGGGAGAAGGGGAGGGGGAGGAGAGAGAGAGAAGGGAAGGGGAGGGGAAAAACTCACCTCCAGGGATCCAAACTCCGGCGATCTCGACTCCAAACCCTAGGGCACCACGGGGAGAGAGAGAGGTGGAAGAGGGAGAGGGAGGTCACTGCGCGAGAGAAATCAAATGAGACAAATGGATCAGAGGAAGGGGCGCGCGCATGGGGAGGGTAGGGGCGCCAGGGGCGCGCGGGCCGGACCAGGCCAGGCTGGGCCACAACGCGGATCGAAACCCACAACACGCACGACCACTAAACGGAATCCAATTGCGGACCGAAATCTGAAATGGGGCGAGACGAACACGCGACATCAGACAAAGAAATGTGCTTCGGCATGATGCAACACCCATGACACTTAGGTTTTGTTTATACATGACACGGACACCTATCACTATACTGGTTTGAAATTGGGAAGAAGAAGCGAAACGGGAAAAGGAAAGAGAGTAACGCCTGAATTTGGTGAGTAAAAAGAAGAAAAAAATCTACCCCCCCCCCAATTCAGGGCGTTACAAACCTATCCCCCTTAAAAGAATCTTGCCCTCGAGATTCAAGGTTGGCTAGCAAAGAGCTCAGGGTATTTGGCCATCAGATCATCTTCACGCTCCCAGGTTGCTTCTTTCTCAGAGTGGTGACTCCATCTGACTTTGCACATTCTGATAGTCTTCCTCCGGGTGACTTTGTCTGCAGTCTCAAGAATCTGCGCTGGCTTCTCTATGTAGGTCAAGTCCTCCTGGACCTCCAGACCTTCCACTGGCAACTGCTCTTCTGGCACACGCAGACACTTCTTCAATTGAGACACATGAAAGACATCATGCACTGCGGACAAGCCTTCTGGCAAACTGAGCTGATAGGCCACTTCTCCATGCCTTGCGAGAATCTAATACGGACCAATGTAGCGGGGCGCTAGCTTGCCTTTGACTCCGAATCTTCTGACTCCTCTGATCGGTGACACTTTCAAATAGACAAAATCTCCAACTTCGAAACTCAGCTCTCTTCTTCTTGTGTCTGCATAACTTCGCTGCCTTGATTGCGCTATCTTCAAATTCTCCCGAACCATCTTGATGTTCTCTTCGGCTTCAAGTAGAACGTCTGGCCCGAACACTTGATTTTCTCCAGGCTGATCCCATTGCAACGGAGTTCGACAACTCCTTCCATAAAGCGCCTGAAATGGTGACATCTTCAAGCTGGCCTAGTAACTGTTGTTATAGGAGAACTCTGCATAAGGCAACCTCTTGCCCCATCCGGACTGATCTTGCAACGCATAGGCTCTCAACATATCTTCGAGGATTTGATTGGTTCTTTCGGTCTGACCATCTGTCTGCGGATGATAAGCTAAACTGAAATTCAGATGTGTACCCAAGGCTTCATGCAACTGCTACCAGAAATGAGAGGTGAACTGTGTTCCTCTATCTAACACTATCTTCTTTGGCACACCATGAAGACAAACGATCCGAGACATGTACATCTCTGCCAATACTTCACTGCTATAGTTGGTCTTGACAGGTATGAAGTGGGCTGACTTGGTTAAGCGGTCCACTGCTACCCAAATGGAATCGTAGCCGGCTCGAGTGCGAGGCAATCCGACTATAAAATCCATACCGATTTCATCCCATTTCCACTGAGGAATTTGCAATGGTTGCAATAATCCAGCGGGCCTCTGATGCTCTGCCTTGATCCGTCGACAACTATCACACATCACCACATGCTCTGTGATTTCCCTCTTCATTCCGTACCACCAGAATTTCTTCTTCAGATCTTGATACATCTTCTCACTTCCAGGGTGTATCGAGTAAGCTGTCTAATGAGCTCCCTTGAGGATCAACTCCCGAATAGACTGGACATTGGGAACACACAAGCGGTCCTTGAACCATATCACACCTTCTGCATCTTCCCGAAAATCTTTGCCTTTGCCTTCCAGAATCAGTTGCCGGATCTCACTGATCTTCTCATCATTCTTCTGCGCTTCTTTGATTTCCTACTCCAAGGTGGGTTCCAGCTCAACTGTTACTCCTCGCGTATTATTCAGAAATCCGAGGCTCAACCTGTTAAACTCTTTGGCCAACTCATAAGGCTTCGGATGAGCGACCATCAGATTGACCTGACTTCCTGCTCAAAGCGTCGGCCACTACGTTTGCTTTGCCTGGATGGTAATGAATCTCCAGTTCATAGTCTTTGATCAACTCTAACCATCTTCGTTGCCTCATATTCAACTCTGATTGAGTGAATATGTACTTCAGACTCTTGTGGTCTGTGTAAACATCACATTTCTGCCCATACAGATAGTGCCTCCATGTCTTTAGTGCGTGAACCACTGCTGCCAACTCTAGGTCATGGATTGGATAATTCTGCTCATGAACCTTCAGCTGTCGGGACGAGTAAGCCACAACTCTTCCCTCTTGCATCAACACGCATCCCAAACCAGTGTAACAAGCATTGCAATACACCGAGAAAGGCTTGTGCACATCAGGCAAGACTAAAACAGGCGCTGTAGTCAACTTCTCTTTCAGTGCTTCGAAGGCCTCTTGACATTTCTAGGTCCACTTGAACTCAACTTTGATGCCTAGCAAAGCTGTCATTGGTTTCGCAATCTTCGAGAACCCTTCAATGAATCATCGATAATATCCGGCCATTCCAACGAAGCTTTTGATTCCACGGGCATCTGTTGGCGCTTTCCAGTTCAGAATATCTGCCACTTTCTTCGGATCCACAACCAATCCTTCTTTGTTGATTACGTGACCCAAGAACAGGACTTCATCAATCCAGAACTCGCACTTGCTCAACTTTGCATACAGCTGGTGCTCTCGCAATCTCTGCAAAACCATCCTCAACTGATGTAGCGCCCCAATCCTTTGGGACTCAAATGTGATACAATTACTAGTCCCAGGAGGCTAGTAAACACATTTATACAATAAATGATTCCAGATCTGCCTACACGAGACAAACCTATAAAGGTGGCGATCAACTTTAAGAGTTGGTCCACAACTCGGGACATATCATCAGAGTGGGGCTGAAGCAGCCCGATATACGCAGCGAAGCAATTCAGCGGTCCAACAGCCACAGGCAAGGTTGGGAACAGGCGTAACTCTTACCCAATCTCCTTTTTCTGAAAAACAACAAATAAGCAAGGGTGAGTACAAACGTACTCAGCAGCCCACCTTCACCCACGGAATGGGGAAATCAGATATAATGCATGGAATATGTGGAGCTCAGGATATTTTTCAGAAACATCAATATTTTATACAGGGTTGTTTTGTAAAACATTTTGTATTTTTCAAAGCGCATGCTCTCCCAAAGGAGCAAGAAGTTTTTTCAATATAGAATAAAATCCCCTGGACTAAACCATCCAGGTATCTCAGCAGTTTCCCACTGGTTTTCATTTTCAAAAACAGCTACTGGACTTCCCGTCCACCATAGCTCACGGCTCAACCGCCGGACCTTTTAAAAACCACTTTTCTCAAATGCACCCTTTTTTGAAAACAAAACACTAATTGCCATACCACACCAGACTCGTCCATTCCTGTGGACACAGACTATTCGAATAGGTTTTCAAACTCTGCGCAGAGGGGTACACTTTACCCACTAGTCCGGTTTCTGCGATCTCACCGTCGTGAGGCCCAAATGCTGGATCTCTTTCTTTCCTCGCACGTCCTAACCTTAACGGTTATACCGGAAGGAGTCAGGCCACCGCCATGCCCAAACCGGACAAAACATTCCCCCTCCTTATCCTCCCGGTGCTCCCTAGCCTTCATAACCCTGGGGTTGGACCGTACGAGTTCAGATTGAGTGACTGCCCACACAGTCTCGAGTGGTTGTACTTATCATGAGTACAGGTAGTAAAGGATGACAAACCGGTCCTTATATGAGGGGACAATCCTTCTGCTCACGCCTAAACCAGCTGAGCCATCACCTTAGGCCCTCCCCTAAACCAGGGAGTCCCTGATCATCCCTACTCAAAGGTGATAAGGGTGAAAACCCTTCATCATACACATTGTGAAAAGCATTTTCTTTTGAAAACTCACACCTTTTCTCAAATCATTTGTAACCAATATATCAAGGATTGATTGCGGCAAGCGGCTGGGTGGACATAATAACTTGTCTCAAAATCATATCATGCATAAAATAACAGGCTGAGGGTTGTGGTTGAAAAATCATAGGTAATTTATGCATCAAAGGGATCCAGTGAGGTTGTCGTGCTTATCTGGTGAAGGGGGAAGGGGAGCTCGTGGAACTGGCTTCTAGCTCCACTGCCTGGCGTAGACTTGCAGATCTTGCCTCCATAAGACGGCACGAACGCTCCGATAACTATACAACATGAATAAGCAAACATACAAACCAGCAAGTATATCAACAGATATTTAGTATAGTGGTCAGAATAGCGATATATGGATGGGTAGAGTCTTGAGTAGAATCTGTGTCATGTGGTGTTGAGATACTACTAGTGGTGGAGCGGAGGTGCTTACCAGGAGGGTGGACTGGAGGCGAAGCGACACTATGCGCGTGTAGCCAGCGGAGCAGAGTATCTGAGTGGGTGGGGGTTTGCCTTGGCTGAGGGTGTTCAGTGTGTGGAGAGGGAGAGGGTAGCTGGGTGTATTTATAGCTGGGTGTATGTGGTGTAGTACAGTGAAGTTCACTGTTGGTGAGAATAGTGACGAATGAATCGTCTGACTTAGTATGAACAGGAGAGTTATAGGTAGAATATGGGACAAGAGTATTTTGGGAGTTTTCTGGAATATGGACCATGCTTAAGGGATGACATGGTGGATAGGAAATAGTTTGATAAGAATTTAGAAACAAGAATTATTGGAATCTGAGTTTGGAAGCCTGGTTCAAAGGAATCTCAAAGTTAAGCATGCTCAACTTGGAGAAACCTGGGATGGGTGACCAGATGGAAAGTTCCCTACTGGAAGGAAAATCACAGTCACCGGAGTTCGTATGATTGGAATATGGGTCTGGCTGGTCCTAGGTGGACTAGACAGCATGATGGATGAGTAGTTGAAATTTGGGGGTGATCGGATGAACGATGAATAGTAACGATAAATAGTAACGATGATGAATAGTAACGATGAATAGTAATGGTGAATAGTAATGGTAAATAGTGATCTGAATAGTTCATATGAATGAACGATGAACGATGAATAGTGGCTATGAACGAACGATGAACGATGAATAGGAACTATGAACGAACGAACGATCGAATGATCGGACGAACGAATGATCGGAATTTCGGCAGCATAACGACAGGACAAAGATTATCTTAACAATGAATAGAGACTATGAACGAACGATGAACGATATATAGGAACTATGAACGAACGATGAACGATTGAATGATCGAACGAACGAATGATCAAAATTTCGGCAGCATAACGGCAGGACAAAGATTATCTGGAAGAATGATGAATAGGGACTATGAACGAACGATGAATGATGAATAGGAACTATGAACGAACGGACGAACGATCGAATGATCGGACGAACGAACGATCGGAATTTCGGCAGCATAACAATAGGATAAAGATTATTTGGACGAACGAACGGACAAACGATCGAACGATCAGACGAACGGACGAAGGAACCATGAACGATCAGACGAACTATCGAACGATCGGACGAACGAACGAACTAAGAACAGGGGGACGAACGATCGAAGAACGACTGAACGATCCTTGTGCTAGTGTGTGCTTGTGTGGAACATGGAGTGGGTGTGTGTGGGGGGAGAAGAGTTGCCATGAAATGGCTTGGGGTGGGATGAGAGGAGGCCCTTGCCCCTCTATTTATAGCCATGGTGGGGGGATTAGGAGGAGGGATGAGAGGATTAGTGGGAGGATGAGAGGATTAGTGGGAGATTAGCATGGATTTGTCTTATATGAGTGAGATTAGCTTGTAGAGCTCACCGTATGACACCGGAGGCATACGTATACGTATGAGCATGAGGAAAGTTATGAAGAAAATATTTGTAGGGACTTGAAAAATGATTCTGAAGGTATTTCTCAAGACGAAAATACTTGAAGATATATCGGTGGAATATCTGGGCAATATTTCTGGAAAGAACTTGAGGGGGTTACTGGGGAAATATCTGGACAGTATTTCTAGAAAGAATTTGAGGGGGATCACTGGGGAAATATCTGGACAGTATTTCTGGAAAGAATTTGAGCGGGATCACTGGGGAAATATTTGTAGGATATTTTGAGGAGGATTTTGGAGAGAATATAGACCACTATATTTTATTTGTTGATATCAACTCGCAAACAAACATTTTGAAATGAAATATTGAAATTCATTTTGAATTTAGAGCAAGTTTGAGAAAATTTCAAGATTTGAATTTTTGGGATGCTACAGATCTACCCCACTTAAAATGAATCTCGTCCTCGAGATTCGGCTTAGAAGGGTTATGGGTATAGCTTTACTTCAGCTACATATCTTCACTTTGTAGACTCTTCGAGGAGATGGAACTTCAACAAAATCTGGCCTTTGAGGAGCATCCGGTTGCCGATTGCAAACGCTGATTCTGGCTACTCAAAGATCATCTTAAGGCTTCTAGGTTTCGCTTGGCAGCTAGCTTATTGAGGAAGCATCGATGCCAACACGCAAACCTTTCTCTTGCGTACTCCCACATGGATTCCTTCCTTGATTGGTCTTCTGGTGCTTCTTCAACGGAACTTGGGTGACCACTTCTCATCCAAAAACTTATATGCTTTGATGATCTGGTCTTCCACAAGCTTGCTACAGGCCTTCTTCTTTTTCTCCATAGCAGGAACCTTGCTGGAACACTACCCCACTTAAAAAGAATGAGGGTAGGGCTCTTGAATCTTGGGGATTTGAACTCCTTGAAGTACCTCATAACAAGGGTGTTACGGGGTCTTCTTCTGCTGTTGCTGCTTGAGCAAGCTGCAGAGAGATGACTGACACAAGGTTGATTCTGGGAGAACCTTCTTCTTATCTTCTCTTCACTATCTTCTTTTCACTGACCCTTTCTTTCTCTTTGCTCTTCCCACTGGAGGACTCTATCAAAGAGTATTACCATCATACAGAGGAGGAAACCAAAGACTATGAACCATGTACAACAGTCTTCAATCCAAGAATCACCAAGCATTGTGATCTCAGGGGCGAGGGAGTGGAAAATGGAGTTGCTTACGATTTGGCAGACGGGATTTATCTAGAGTGTGCTTTGCTTTGAGCGAGATGGGAGTTGAGGGAGCTGGTGGGGGTTTTATAGGTGAGTGGGGGTGCTCGAGTGCGGAGTGGTGATGATGGAGCAGGTGACATAGGGCAACAAGTGCGATGGAGGGGGGATGGTGTTGCTGGCGGTAATGGTGGTGTGGGTGCGCTGTAAAGGGGGTGTGGGCGGCGGTAGTGCACTACAAAAGGGGGCGAGGGGTGGTGGTAGTGTGCATGGAGGCGGGCACACGTGCGGGGGGCACGGGTGAGTGGTGGGGTCGATGACCCTGATGTTTGTGGTCTCTGGTTCCAAGAATCTTTGCCTCTCTGTATGGTAATAACTCCTTATGTCCTCTTTTTTTGTTTACTTTGACTCAGGGGAATTGCTTTGATTCTCACGATCAGTCCTTTTGACTGAGCGGTTGGATAGGTTTCTTCTGTAGCTTATTCCAGGCTTCAAGGGTAAGCTTCGCGGTATCTTCTTGGGTAAGGCACTTTTCTCTTGAGATGGGTTAAGATGGGTTAAGATGTTTTTAGAGAAAACCTTTCTTAAAAAGAAAGAAAACACACAAGCTCAGCAACGATAAGCACAAACAAATCAAATGTTTTGAATAAGGGAAGAATAGAGTTTTTCAAAAGCACAGACTACTCAGATTCGGGGGCTAAGCATAACTACTATTGCTCGGCTCCTGAATTGAGAACTATGCTAAATGCAACTTATGAGCACTAACATTAAAGCATCACATATGCACTCAAAAGGGGAGAAAACATCAAGCGAAATTCATTTTGAAATGCCCTAGGGGGCCACACAATTAGAGTTTTGCAAAACACGAGTCTACACGTTTACCTCTCATACATGCAGGGCTCTAGCCAAAGTGAAGAAAATCTTCACTACCCAATGCATGTAGAGGACTGGACATAACTAACTCAGATCTGGCAGCTTCTCTTCTGGCAAGGCTGGCACACAACTTCAATCTGAGATCTCCTGGATGGGTTAAGAGGGAGCTGATGTTGATGACTTCTTCTGGCGGCAACTGAGATGGAAGGATGGGGTCTGTTGGGGGCTTGTTCTCAAATGCTAAGAGTTAAGAACAAGGCAACACAGAAAATGTTAAATATTAAGGTCCTTCGTCCTCCACTACATTATATCCCTTCGGGATATAAGGAATTTCGGACGAAGGTTACGAAGGACATACCTTCGTAAACATAATAGCAAAGGATGAAGCATTCATATAAATCATGAGGTATAAAATAGACATCCAAATGTTAACATAGAATCATTTCCATTTCTACTAATATGAAAGAATACAAATGACTTCAAATTACAAATGTACCTTCGGTCCTGAGGAAGGCAAGAGAGCAAGTGTGATGCGGAGGCAAAAGACAGGTTCGCATGAACAGTACAGAGGTACTGTTCATCTATTTATAGGCACAGGTCGCAGCCTGTGACAAATTACAATTATGCCCCTTACAAAAGTTTACAACATTGACTCAGACCTATAAGTATAAAAAGGTCATTCTATCTCTATGTCGGTTTGAAACGCCGAAGCTCCATGAAAAGGAACCTTCGGCCATCTCCTGGAGACGACTTCAGCCGAAGCTGCTTCTTCGTGTGAGACCTTCGGCGCACCGAAGCACGACCCCAACAGTAGCCCCTTTCGCGGTGCTAGATCGTTTTTCGTAACGAGCTTGACCCGTGAAAAAAAACCTCTTCAGCTTCGGGAAGCCGAAGGTCCAAAAAACACCTTCCCTGAGCTCGTTGCGGAGAAACGATCCGGCTTCCGAGCGCGTGCCAGGCCCACCTTGCAGAGTTACTGTTTGAACTTTGCGGTCCACTGCACAGCGAGTACAAATGACTGCCCGCGTGGTGCAAAAATCCTGCCGCTTCGCCTTCTTACCTGCAGCACTATATAAACAAACGGGTAGGTGTGAAGTTACCACAGCATTCATTGCTATTTGCACTGTTTTGCTGCCAAAATTTTCCACCATAGCCGAAGCTTGAGTCTCAGAATCGAACGAAGGTCCATCTCGACGTCTGCTTCGTCAGAAGGAAGAGCTTCGGAGAAAAGAAAAAAGGAAAAAAGTTTCTGACTTCCCCAAACTCAGAATTAAATGGCGAGAGTGCGATCTACTGCCAAAGTTGTACGTGAGGGGGACGAAGCCGAAGGTTCGGACACTGTGCCCATCTCCGAAGCGATGCAGCGCTCCGGTCTAGTGACTGCGGAAGAAATGCCTGCTGCTGAAGCAAACCCGACAATAGCCGAAGGAGAAGAAGAAAACATTGAAGGGACTGACCCCGAAGATGACTACCACATTGCCATGCCCAGCAAACCCAGTCACCTTGATTTTGGGAAATCAACTGTTTCAAAAGCTGATCTTTCGAAGATGGTGAAAGCAGGTTACTTCAATGAAGATCAGAAGAAGCTACTCCGCTTCGGGGGAGAAGAAACCACCCCGAAGCCAGGGAAGGATGAAATTGTTATCTTCAAGAGCTTTTTAAAGGCTGGGCTGAGATTCCCTCTTCACAATATTATTGCGGAGATACTGAGGAGATTTGGTATCTACTTTCATCAATTGACTCCTAACGCCATCGTTAGGCTCAATGTCTATATCTGGGCCCTCCGAAGCCAAGCTGTGGAACCGTTTGCCGACAGCTTCTGCCGAGTTCACGAATTACATTACCAAACAAAGGCCAGAAAAGATGGGCTACATGATAATTTCGGTTGCTATAATTTTGCCTACCGGAAAACAACAAAGTGTCCTGTCATCAGCTACCGAAGCAAATGGCCAGCAGGCTGGAAATCTGAGTGGTTTTATGTAAAAGTTGACGAAGATAGAGAAAAACTGGTACAAAGCCCTCTGGAGTTAATCTTCGGAGAGACGAGGCCACGTTGCCGCATCGGCGATCTAAAAGGTCCTACCTGGGCTGCTCTGGGTGAATTTGAAATTATTTCAGAACATATTGGCACCAGGGATCTAGTTCAGGAATTTTTGGCATTCAGAGTTTTCCCTACTCTAAAAGAGTGGGAAATGCCGAAGCTGGAGGGAGAGAAGAAGAAGGGGGAGCTTGTCCGGCTGCCCTACCACTTCAAGTTTAAGAAGTACTTTAAAAAACCCTGCAAAGAATGGCTAGACACAGTTGAGGTGATGTGCAACGAAATCTTGGGGAATTACTCCAAAAAAGAGGATCAACTAATGACAGCGGCCTTCGGCGCCCGACCGAAGCGAAGGTTGAACCGAGTGCTTGATGCCCTGGGCTTCGAGTACCCAGACTATGAACAGTTGAACAAGGGTGCCGAGGGCCACAAAAGAAAAAGAATGGCTGAAACTCTGATCAAAGATGAAGAAAGACCAGCAAAGGAGAAGAAAATTTCCAAGAAAAGAAAAATATCCACTCCGAAGCGCAAATCACCCGAAGAAGAGGGGACCCCCACACCGCCTTCTGCCAGCGACGTGGAGGAAATTTTAAAGGTAATGACTGAACCCATGCCCACGAAGCTAAGTCCATTAGGGCTGCAACTGACGAAGCTTTTTCAAAAGGTGGACGAGCCGGATCAAACGAAGATAAGCAAACCCAAGCGGCAAAGAATTATTGCGGTAACTGAAGTTATCGACAAGACGCTGCCTAGGGCGTCAATTCAGAAAACGGCAGCTGCTGAAGGTACAGCAATCGCCGAAGGTGCACCTTCGGAGGTCGCGGCTACCGAAGCCGCTACAGCCGAAGACACAAACTTAGAAACTACCATCGAGGACATTAACAAGATTTTGGAAGACATTGCTGCAGAAGAAGCTGGTGCTACTACTGAAAAAACCATGGCCACAGTGCCTGAAAAAGGAAAAGAAGTAGCCGAAGATACTTCGGATGACGAAGCCTACTCCTTCCAGAATTTAGTTGGGCAAAAACTGACGAAGGACGAAATAGAAGAACTCAAGGACTATGCCAAATCTTGCGGCTACAAGCCAGGAGCCCTTCTATTCGGAGGCATTGATGACGAAAAATTGGGCTGCATTCGAGACCAGACTGGAGCTAAGGTAATCGGTACTCTATCAAAGAGTATCGGTTTTCCGAAGCTAGAGACAGACATCAGCCGCTACCGACGACAACACATCGTCGGCAGCTTATTTTACTCCAACTTCAAGGTAAACAACCTTTTCTCTGGTTTTCATTGCTGTTAATAATGAAAATGTTACCAACGTAAATTTTTCTGTGCAGAGCATGTTACTGAGCAAAGCTCTGAAGATGCAACAAGATCTGGAGGACAGAAAACACGAAGCTATAATTGAAAACTTAGAAAACAAGATAAAAGAACAATCTGCCATCATTGAAAAGAAAGACTTCGAGCTCCAATCGACCGAAGGCTTGCTGGCTGAGACTGAGGCTAAAATATCAGAGTTGAATTCGAAGCTTATCAGTCAATCAAAACAATTCGATCAAGAGAAGTTAGAGCTTAATTCGAAGCTTGAAGCCGAAGTCCAGACCAGCTCAGAGTTGAAGAAATCTTTAGCAAGCCTTCAAGACAAATGCTTAAAATTTAGCAACAATTGTATTGGTCGATTAAAAAAGATATTTTACTCTGTTGGAGCCAGCAGCGGGAAATTTAACCCCACAGCGGAAAATTTACCACAGGCCTTCGATCATATTGAAGCCGAAATTGAAGAACTTGACGAAGTTATAGCCGGGCACGGCGACTTCTGTGCCTGGGTAGCGTCTCGGGGTACCGCTGCTGCATTCCTGAAGGCCGGCTGCGAACATGGAAAATAGTCAACAGGCCCAACTTCACCCTATCTCCATCAATCCTGGATGATATACCTGACCTCGCCCGAAGCATCTCAAATAGATTTGTAAAAATGATATGGACAAAAGGCGGGTGGGAGAAGGCTGGAGACGAAGCCCGAAGTCATCTTGAACCAGTAAGAAATGACACTTCGTACCTACCTTTTCCTTTGCACTTGATTTGTACTCACGATTCCTTGATTTATGTAGGATGACGAAGGTGAAGATGATGCCTAAGATATGTCGCCGAAGCTGCCGCCGAAGCTGAAGCTTAATGAAGATCAGTAGAAGTATACTATAGAAAAACTCAGGATAGTTTTGTAACAATCCTTGTAAATACAATTAGATTGTTCCCAAGGAACTTTGTACATACCTTGTAACATATTCTTACCCTTCGATTGAAGCGCTTTGATGTGGACGAAATCAGTTGTTTGAGCCGAAGGCGAAAAAACACCTTCCCTTCTTTTCGTACACAACGAAGCATAAAAGCAATTTTTCCTTTTTGCCGAGCAACGAAGCTTTTCTCTTTTGTATACAACAAAGCATAACAGACCAATTCTTCTTTTTACCGAAGCTTCTCTTTTTTGTGTACATCATAGCATAACGAGTCATAAAAAACCACTTCTCCGAAACTTTTCTTTTACACAGTGATTCATAAAAAACCAATTCTCCCTTCTGCCGAAGCAACCACTTTGGTTCACGAATGCTATGAATGAATGCTTATGCATGCAAATGTTATGATGTAATGTAATGCGCGAATGAATGTCCGAAGCATATGTCCGAAGCCACATTGCCAGCCATTACTTAGAAACAACCACACATTAGCTCTGTATTCCCTTAGGAACGACCTTGGAGCCTCTTCGCCTTTTACTTAGGCAGTATCAGCGTTGACTTTTCGCTGTAAGCTCTGCATCCCCTTAGGGACGTCTTTGGAGCTTCTTCGCCTTTTACTTAGGCGGTATAAGCTCTGCATTCCCTTAGGAACGTCTTTGGAGCTTCTTCGCCTTTTACTTTCGGCGGAACCAGCGTTGACTTTTCGCTGTGAGCTCTGCATCCCCTTAGGGACGTCTTCGGAGCTTTTTCTCTTTTTCAGTTTCGGCACTCGATGGTGCGCTCTCAGCTTTTACATTTACATTCTTTGGGGGATTTTGCTCTTATAAAACTAAAAAGGAAAATTACATATGATGGCCCCATTAAAAACCTTTCTCCCCCTTTAGAAAGGAAAAGGGTGCCATGAAAAAGAAAAGAAAAAACATGCAAGATTACATCGAGTTATACATAAAATCGCCGAAGCTCATCCGCATTCCAAGATCTTGGAATTTCATTGCCATCCATGTCCTTCAGTCTGTACGAACCAGGCCTTGACGAAGATGCTACCAAGAAAGGCCCTTCCCATTTCAATTGCAACTTGCCCACTGTATCTGGGTTAGCCACTCTCCGAAGCACCAAGTGTCCCGGCTCAATATTTTTTAGCCGGACCTTTCGATCTCGCCATTTTACTGTTTCAGCCTGATATTTATTAATATTCTCCACGGCTTGAAGCCTGATCCCTTCTAAGGCATCTTTTTCCACGAGACAAGTATCTTCGGAACCTGATTCTGCCGAAGCTACCACTCTTATTGATCCAGCTTTGGCTTCTTCCGGGGTTATTGCTTCGTCACCAAATAGCAACTTAAATGGGGTAAAGCCTGTAGACCTTGATGTTGTTGTATTGTGGCTCCACACCACTTTGGTCAACTGATCTGGCCACTTTCCCCTTGGTTGATTAAAGATTAGCTTCATTATTCCTGTCATTATGATGCCGTTGGCCCTTTCAACATGCCCATTCGACTCCGGATGCCTAACTGATGCAAAATGAATCTTCGTGCCAATTTGATCGCAGAAATTTCTGAAATCTTCGGAGTCAAACTGTGTTCCATTATCTACAGTGATGGCCTTCGGCACTCCGAAGCGACAGACAATATTCTGCCAGAAAAATTTTTGGACAGTAGCCGAAGTTATTGTGGCTAATGGCTTCGCCTCAATCCACTTGGAAAAATACTCCACAGCCACTATAACATATTTCAGATTGCCTTGAGCCGGTGGTAATGGACCCAGCAAGTCGAGGCCCCACCTTTGCAATGGCCAGATGGGTTGTATCAGCTGTGTCAAAGACGAAGGTTGCTTTTGATCTCTTGCACATTTCTGACAACCTTCGCACTTTTGAACCAACTCTGCTGCATCCGAAGCTGCCTTCGGCCAATAAAACCCTTGGCGAAAAACTTTTCCAAGTAACGGCCTGGATCCGATGTGGGATCCACATAGGCCTGCATGTATCTCTTTCATCAATTCTATACCTTCGGCTCTAGATAAGCACTTGAGCAGCGGTGCACAAACTCCATGCTTGTATAATTCCCCTTCTATCATGATATATGGACGAGCTCTTGCCTCTATTCTTTTATTATAAGCTTCGTCATCTGATAAGAAGTTGCCCTGAAGGTAAGAAATTATTTCAGTTCTCCAATCTTCACTGTACACAGGAGAAATGTTAAGGACTGCTCTTTCAAGTAACTCCACTGAAGGTGCCTTTATTGTTTCGAAGAACACATCCGAAGGTAGCGGCAGCCCCTGTGCTGCAGATTTGGCCAACAAATCAGCATGCTCATTTTGTCCTCGAGGGATATTCTTAACAGAAAATCCTTCGAAGGAAGCTTCGATCCTTCGGACCGTGTCTAGGTATTTTTCAAGCTTCGGGTCTTTAGCCTTGCAACTTTTGTCAACATGACCCGAAACAACCTGGGAATCAGTTTTAAGGATCGCCCTTCTGATCCCCATTGCCTTTAGTTTCCGAAGACCCAGGAGCAAAGCTTCGTACTCAGCGATATTATTTGTGCAGCTGAAGTCAAATCTTGCTGCATAGCAAGTTTTAACCTTGGACGGTGAGACCAAAACAGCAGCTGCACCTGCTCCGAAGGTTCCCCAAGAGCCATCACAAAACACTGTCCATGCTTCGGTATCTTTATTCGCTTCTTCGTCCTGAGCCCCTGGCGTCCAGTCGGCAATGAAATCTGCCAATGCTTGAGACTGGATTGAGGATCTATGCACATAATCAATGTAAAATTCATTGAGCTCCGCAGCCCATTTTCCAATCCGGCCAGTAGCTTCTCTATTTCTCATGATATCCTTCAACGGCTGCGAAGAAGGAACAATAATATTGTATGCCTGAAAATAATGCCGAAGCTTCCTGGATGCCATTAAAACGGCATACAACACCTTCTCCAGCTCTGTATAATTTTTCTTTGAGATACTAAGGACCTCAGACACAAAATATACTGGGACCTGCTTCTTGACTTGTCCATCAAACTTCTCCTGGACAAGTGCCGCACTTACTGCTGAGTGCGAAGCTGCCACATACAACAACAGAGGAGCCCCTGGCGTTGGTGGAGTTAATGTTGTGAGATCTATTAAGTATTGCTTCAGCTCTTCGAAGGCTTTTTGTTGACTTGGGCCCCATTGAAAGACTTCAGCTGACTTCAACACCTCGAAGAATGGTAAGTTTCTTTCTGCTGATCTGGATATAAATCTGTTAAGAGATGCCAGCCTTCCTGTCAATCTTTGGGCCCCCTTTCTTGTGGTTGGTGGCTCCATTCGAAGTATAGCTTCGATTTTATTTGGATTAGCTTCAATTCCCTTTGTTGAAACCAAGCATCCAAGAAATTTGCCCTTCTTCACTCCGAAGACACATTTTTCTGGATTCAGCTTCAGACCAGCTTGTCTGAAGCTGGCGAAGGTCTCCTGCAGATCAGCAATATGATTTTCTTGCTTCGTGCTTTTTACAATGATGTCATCGACGTAAGTCAGCACATTTCTGCCTATCTGAGATTGGAGAACCTTCGCAGTCATTCTGCTGAAACTCCCTCCAGCATTCTTGAGCCCCTCGGGCATCCGAAGATAGCAATATGTACCACTTGGGGTGATGAAACTAGTCTTCGGCTCATCTTCCTTCTTCATCCAGATTTGATGATAGCCTGAGTAGCAGTCCAGGAGACTCATGAGCTCTGAAGAAGCTGCTGCATCAACTAAAGAGTCTATCCTTGGCAGCGGGAATTCATCCTTCGGACAAGCCTTGTTGAGATCTGTGAAATCAATACACATTCTCCACTTGCCATTGGCCTTCTTCACCATAACAGTGTTAGCTAGCCACTCTGGATACTTCACTTCTCTAATAACTCCTGCACTGAGGAGTCTTTTCACTTCATTGCGAGCCCCTTCGGCCTTGTCATCAGACATTTTCCGAAGCCTCTGCTTTCGGGGTCTGAAGGATGGGTCAACATTGAGCGAGTGTTCAATAACATCCCGATTTACTCCACAGAGATCATTAGCTGACCATGCAAAGACATCTTTGTTGTTGAATAAAAACCTTATCAAGGTTTTCTCCTGGTCTTCAGATAATTGCGAGCCCAACAACACCTTCTGCTCTGCTACATCTTCACACAATAACATAGGCTTCGGCTGATCCGCTGAAGCTGCCTTCTCCCTCCTGAATTTGTACTGTTCACAAGCTTCAGCTCCATCTATATTATGGATTGCCTTGGAGTCAGTCCAGCTTCCTTCGGCCCTTCTAGCAGCTTCCTGGCTTCCATGAATAGCAATAGGTCCTTGGTCCGAAGGTATCTCCATGCAGAGATAAGCTGGGTGAAGAATTGCTTCGAAGGCATTAAGAGTGCCACGGCCAATGATAGCATTGTAAGGATACTCCATGTCAACAATATCAAACACAATTTGCTCAGTCCTTGTGTTGTTAACAAATCCGAAGGTTACCGGCATGGTAATCTTCCCAAGTGCCACAATCTGCCGCCCTCCGAAGCCACAAAGAGGGTGCGTAGCATCATGAATCTTGTCTTCGGGCTCTTGCATTTGTCTGAAGGCTTTAGCAAATATAATGTCAGCTGCACTGCCTGTGTCAACTAGGACATTGTGGACCAGAAATCCTTTGATCACGCAAGAGATAACCATGGCATCATTGTGGGGATAATCCTTAAGCTGAAGGTCTTCCTGAGAGAAGGTAATTGGAATATGGGACCATTTTGACTTGATGAAGGGTCCCTGCACTCCAACATGCTGCACCCTTCTCTGAGCCTCCTTCTTCTGCTTCTTGTTAGCCGGCTCTGAGCAAGAACCGCCTGTTATCGGGAGCACCAGCTTCGAAGCCGAAGCAGCTCCAGCTTGGTTGTTGAACGAAGCCATCAGCTCAGAAAAGTGGAAGTGAGTTCACCGGAGGTGGGCGCCAATGTTGGGGGCTTGTTCTCAAATGCTAAGAGTTAAGAACAAGGCAACACAGAAAATGTTAAATATTAAGGTCCTTCGTCCTCCACTACATTATATCCCTTCGGGATATAAGGAATTTCGGACGAAGGTTACGAAGGACATACCTTCGTAAACATAATAGCAAAGGATGAAGCATTCATATAAATCATGAGGTATAAAATAGACATCCAAATGTTAACATAGAATCATTTCCATTTCTACTAATATGAAAGAATACAAATGACTTCAAATTACAAATGTACCTTCGGTCCTGAGGAAGGCAAGAGAGCAAGTGTGATGCGGAGGCAAAAGACAGGTTCGCATGAACAGTACAGAGGTACTGTTCATCTATTTATAGGCACAGGTCGCAGCCTGTGACAAATTACAATTATGCCCCTTACAAAAGTTTACAACATTGACTCAGACCTATAAGTATAAAAAGGTCATTCTATCTCTATGTCGGTTTGAAACGCCGAAGCTCCATGAAAAGGAACCTTCGGCCATCTCCTGGAGACGACTTCAGCCGAAGCTGCTTCTTCGTGTGAGACCTTCGGCGCACCGAAGCACGACCCCAACAGGGTCAAACTCTTCTTCCAGCTGGACTGGCTCTTGTAGCTCCTCAGAGGGCGGCGGTGCTGGTGGGGTGCTTGCAGCTTCTTCCTTGACCTCAAGGGATGGTGCTGGAATCTTCTTCAAGGTGAGGGGCTCATACAACTCTGGCGGGGGATCTTGGGGGGACTCGGGGTGCTCTTGCTTATTCATAGCCTGAGGGAAGACTGGACCATGAGATGGCACGAACGCTCCGATAACTATACAACATGAATAAGCAAACATACAAACCAGCAAGTATATCAACAGATATTTAGTATAGTGGTCAGAATAGCGATATATGGATGGTAGAGTCTTGAGTAGAATCTGTGTCATGTGGTGTTGAGATACTACTAGTGGTGGAGCGGAGGTGCTTACCAGGAGGGTGGACTGGAGGCGAAGCGACACTATGCGCGTGTAGCCAGCGGAGCGGAGTATCTGAGTGGGTGGGGGTTTGCCTTGGGTGAGGGTGTTGAGTGTGTGGAGAGGGAGAGGGTAGCTGGGTGTATTTATAGCTAGGGTGTATGTGGTGTAGCATAGTGAAGTTCACTGTTGGTGAGAATAGTGACGAATGAATCGTCTAACTTAGTATGAACAGGAGAGTTATAGGCAGAATATAGGACAAGAGTATTTTGGGAGTTTTCTGGAATATGGACCATGCTTAAGGGATGACATGGTGGATAGGGAATAGTTTGATAAGAATTTAGAAACAAGAATTATTAGAATCTGAGTTTGGAAGCCTGGTTCAAAGGAATCTCAAAGTTAAGCATGCTCAACTTGGAGAAACCTGGGATGGGTGACCAGATGGGAAGTTCCCTACTGGAAGGAAAATCACAGTCATCGGAGTTCGTATGACTGGAATATGGGTCTGGCTGGTCTTAGGTGGAAAATCACAGTCATCGGAGTTCGTATGACTGGAATATCGGATGAATGATGAATAGTAACGATAAATAGTAACAATGATGAATAGTAACGGTGAATAGTAACGACGAATATTGATGGTGAATAGTAATGGTAAATAGTGATGTGAATAGTTCAAATGAACGAACGATGAACGATGAATAGTGGCTATGAACGAACGATGAACGATGAATAGGAACTATGAACGAACGAACGAACGATCGAATGATCGGACGAACGAACGATCGGAATTTCGGCAGCATAACGGCAAGACAAAGATTATCTTAACAATGAATAGAGACTATGAACGAACGATGAACGATATATAAGAACTATGAGCAAACGATGAACGATCGAATGATCGAACGAATGAATGATCAAAATTTCGGCAGCATAACGGCAGGACAAAGATTATCTGGAATAACGATGAATAGGGACTATGAACGAACGATGAATAGGAACTATGAACGAACGGACGAACGATCGAATGATCGGACGAACGAACGATCGGAATTTCGGCAGCATAACGGTAGGATAAAGATTATTTGGACGAACGAACGGACGAACGATCGGACGAACGAACCATGAACGATCGGACGAACGATCGGACGAACGAACGAACAAACTAAGAACAGGGGGACGAACGATCGAAGAACGACCGAACGATCCTTGTGCTAGTGTGTGCTTGTGTGGAACATGGAGTGGGTGTGTGGGGGGGAGAAGAGTTGCCATGAAATGGCTTGGGGTGGGATGAGAGGAGGCCCTTGCCCCTCTATTTATAGCCATGGTGGGGGGATAGGGGGAGGGATGAGAGGATTAGTGGGAGGATGAGAGGATTAGTGGGAGATTAGCATGGATTTTGGAGAGAATATAGACCACTATATTTTATTTGTTGATATCAACTCGCAAACAAACATTTTGAAATGAAATTTTGAAATTCATTTTGAATTTAGAGCAAGTTTGAGAAAATTTCAAGATTTGAATTTTTGGGATGCTACAACTGATCTACATGCTCTGCTTCGCTTTGAGAAAATACCAGAATATCATCAATAAATACCACCACAAACTTGTCAAGATAATCCATGAATACACTGTTCATCAGATTCATGAAGAAGGCTGGTGCATTTGTTAGGCCAAAAGACATCACAGTGAACTCATACAACCCATACTTGATAATGAATGTCGTCTTCGGAATGTCTGAAGGTTGAATCCTGAGCTGATGCTGAGGATACTGCCTTTGAAACTGCTGCTGCTGAGGTGGACGCTGGTTCTGCCTGAACTGCTGAGGTGGATTGCCTGAGAAACGAGGGCAATTGCTGCTTCCAGGCTAGGGTCCACTGATCTTGCGCTTGCGATCCTCCATCTCTTTGCGCTTCCTCTCTGTCATGATTGCTCTATCAATCAGGTGCTGAAACGTGGGGAAGGTATGATTCATCAGCTGATACTGAAGAGGGTCGACCAAGCCTCTCAGGAAAAGATACTGTCGCTTGGCGTCGGTGTTGACATCTTCAGGAGCATAGCGAGACAACTGCAGAAACCTGTCCCGGTACTCACTAACAGACAATGACCCTTGCTTGAGGGATAGGAACTCCTCCTTTTTCACTGTCATCAGACCTGCAGGAACATGGTACTGACGAAAGCTACCTCTGAACTCTTCCCAGGTGATGGTGTCAGGGTTGGCATGGGTGGCGAGATAAGACTCCCACCAGGACTGAGCTGCTCCTCTCAACAGACGGGGACCATACAGAACTTCCTCCCTGTCATCACACTGAGCGGTATGCAACTCCCGCTCCACTGTGCGCAGCCAGTCTTCAGCATCCATGGGGTCAGAAGAATGAGCAAACGTCGGGAGATGACCTCTCATGAATTTAGCATGCTTGTCCCTGGGCATCTGAGGCATCTGGGGCTGAGGTGGTGGCTGCTGCTGCTGCTGAATGGCGGCCAAAGTCTGACCGATGGCTTGAACCGCCTGAGTCTGCATCATGAACATCTGCTTGATGGACATCGGGGCGGGGGTGGCAGCTGCTGTTGCTAGGGTGCCTCATCCTGCTGAGCTGCCTGCTCCTGCTGAGCACGCCTTCCTCCTCTACGCCTATTTTCTGACATCTGCAGAATACAACCACACATCAGAACTGATCTGGCAAATCTTGCAGCATAAGAAAAGGGTATAGAATTCTCCACAACATTGAACAGATGAACATCTTCACTGATCTCCAACACAGCTTCTCAGATAAAGAGGAAAGTAGAATAAAAAGGCTTCCCAACTAGACAGCTAACTTTACTAACATATAACAGATAAACCAAAATGCAGGGGATACCCACACTCTGGTGATGTTGGGGGCCTTCGTCCTCCGAAGGTCCTCAAAAACATGATTTGACAATGTTTTCCAAGTGGATTATGTGAACAGGTACCTTCGGACTCAGAACTATGAACATGAAGTACGGTCAGGACGAAGCCTGAACCAGACGAAGGGGGATTAAAATGGAGAGCGGACTGATTACCAAGCTTCGTGAAGGATAGTGCACAGCCGAAGCTGTGCGCAGGGAAGCTTCGTCGCGATAGCAGAGAGGGGAACTGACTTAAAGATGAAAAGACTACTTGGGCCTTGGCAGATTTCCATAAGTCATTGGCAAATGTAATGGACATGAATGTAATTTTACGTGGGCTGCGTCCCGCGTCTATAAATAGATGAACAGTACTCCCGTACTGTTCACGCTGACCTGGCATTCGCTTTTGCGTCACGCTTGTACTTTTTACCTTCTCTCAGGACCGAAGGTACATTTGTAATTTGAAATCATTTCTATATTTCCATGTTAATAAAATAGAAATAGAAATGATTCTATGATGATGTCTATATTATATTTCATGCTTTATATGAATCCTTCGTCATTACTTATACTTACGAAGGTATGTCTCTTATGACCTTCGTCCGAAACTCATTATTTCCCGAAGGGGCATAATGTTTCGAAGGACGAAGGACTTTAACACTTAACACTTTTTATGTTGCCTTGTTCTTAACTCTTAGCATTTGAGAACAAGTCCCCAACATTGGCGCCCACCTCCGGTGAACTCACTTCCACTTCGAGTTTTTTGAACACCTTCGGAAGCTACAGACCTTCGCTATGGCGCCGAAGAAAGTTTCAGCGACTGGGGCTGCAGCACTGCAACCGCTGGACCCCAACCAGGAGACCGTCTCTCTTCGGGAGGCCCGAAGCCAGAAGAGGAAGGCCGTCAGCCCGACGCCTCAGGAGGATGAACTAGACCAAGAGATCAGGGATATGGAGGAAGCTTCATCAACAGGTGCAGAGGAAAAAGGAAAAGATGGCCAGGCTAGCTGAGCTGCAAAGGCAGATAGACGAAGCTTCTGAAGAAGTTCGTCATCTTACCCACGATGAGCAGAACCGAAGGCCTCAACAAAAAGACCTTCATCAGGAGGGCTTCTTCAACGAAGATGACTGGTATGACAATTTCCATCATGGGAATTTTGTTTTCGATGATGCCTCTCCTCTGTCCGCTGAGCTGCAGGCTACACCCTGGCCTCCGTCCTATAAGCCACCCCAGCTTCCCATGTTCGATGGCCACTCAGACCCGAAGCAGTTCTTGATGAGCTACGAAGCAACAGTGTCTTCGTATGGTGGCAATGCTGCAGTCATGGCAAAGTCTTTCGTTATGGCCGTCAGGAGTGTTGCTCAGACCTGGTATTCCTCACTTCGACCAGGAACGATCACTTCATGGCAGAAGCTGAAGGATATGTTGTTAACCAGCTTTCAAGGATTTCAGACGAAGCCGGTCACTGCTCAAGCCTTGTTCCAGTGCACTCAGGATCATGAAGAGTACCTTCAGGCGTATGTCAGAAGGTTCTTGCGTTTGAGGGCGCAGGCACCAACGGTGCCCAATGAAATTGTCATCGAAGCCATGATCAAGGGGCTTCGTCCTGGACCTGCAGCTCAATACTTTGCTAGGAAGCCTCCTCAGACTCTGGAGAAGCTGCTCCAAAAGATGGACGAGTACATTCGTGCCGATAATGACTTTCGCCAAAGAAGGGAGGAGGCCTTCAGATTTTCTGAAATGACCAGGGGCTTCGGAGGAAGATTCTATCCGAGGCATGTCAGGTCCATCCACAACTCCACTCAAAATGATGATAAGGGGAGTCAGCAGAACAGACCGCAGTGCTCCTCACAGGCTTCGGGGCAACAGCAAACTTTCTTCCGGCCACCAGCTCCAAGAGGCAGAGGCGCCAGGGGCTTCGGCGGAAGATTTGGAGATCAACCAAGGAGGGTATTTTGTTTATTCTGTGGTGAAAACAAGGGCCATACCACCAGGATGTGCCATGTTACTATCCAGAAACAAAAGGAGCTAGCAGAAGCTGCAGCGCAACAGGGCCAGCCGAAGCAGGTCATGCATACTGCTTCGTACCATCAGCCTTACATCCCGGAATACGTGGGCAACCACCCTGCAGTTTCCGTAGCTTCGGCGAGTCAACCTCAAGCTTCATGGCAACAGCCCCCGCCTCCACCTCCGCTGCAACAAGGCCAACAGCCAGAAGGGAGCCAATATGTTCCGCACCAAAGGGATCTCAGAGAGCAATCTGAAGCTCGCACAGTCAATAGTACTGTGCCAGAGTCGAAGCACATTTATTGACAAATATCCTACTTTGATAACAGTCTTTTCCGTTTAGTTCTATTTTCTGTGTAATAAAGAACATTTCAGTTTTCATGTAATAGTTTCGTGATTGATTATGAGGAAAACCTATCTTCTCCACAGGCTTAAGTTGCTGAAGCTTAAAAATTTGCGGTAACAAGGAGGACCTTCGAATTATTAAAAATCCTTCGAAGCAACAAAAAGTCGTTCTAAGGAACGCAGAGTAAGTTGCCGAAGATACAAAAAGCCGTTCCAAAGGGAGCGCAGTGTAAGTTTTTTGCTCCAAAGACGTTCCTAAGGGAATGCAGAGCATACAGCGAAAAGTCAACGCTGATACCACCTAAAGTAAAAGGCGAAGAAGCTCCAAAGACGTTCCTAAGGGAATGCAGAGCTTACAGCGAAAAGTCAACGCTGATACCGCCTAAGTAAAAGGCGAAGAAGCTCCAAAGACGTTCCTAAGGGAATGCAGAGCTTACAAATATATTTTGTGTGTATCTTCGGAACAAACGTCATTTGCATAACATAACATCATCACATCATTTTGCATAGCATAAGCATCATACATCATGTTGCATATGGCAAAAGAAGGGGACACAGTATTAACCTTCGAAAGGACGATTTGAGAAAGTGAAAATTGTGTAAAGTCACGAGGGAATACAATGATAATCTTCAGAACACAGCTTCGGAGAATGTTTTCACGAAGCATGGACGTGCTTCATCAGAGTAATACCGAAGTTGCACAGCTTCGGAGAATGTTGTCACGAAGCGGGGACGTGATTCATCAGAATAGTTTTAACGAAGAATGTCTTCTTCACGAAGCATGAAAAGAAGGGAAGGTGTTTTTTTCGCCGAAGGCTCAAAAATGGTATGTATGTAGAATTTCATGCATCGTAAAGAATTGAATAATGAAAAGAGACTTGTATATTACATTCAAATGTACAAAATATTACATAGATCACACTTCAAATGTTTTTTCTAATAACACCTAGTCTTCTCTTAATACTACTTCGGCAGCCTCATTTAGAAGTTGTTCAACAACTTTATCCATGATAGCTTCGGCCATTTGTTTGATTTCGTCATCCTCTTTTGTGTGAGGGGCAACAGACGATCCAGCAGGTTCTGAGGGAAGAGAATATTTTTGCATTACTATTATGAACCGCGAGCAAAGTTTGAAATAAAAATTACAACACAATAAGAGCGACTAATTAATACCTATTTGCCCTTCGGCAACTTCTGTCACTTTCCTAGCATCATGGATGCCTTTTTCAATCCTTTGAATAATTTCTTGCGCCATTTCTCGGCCGCCGTTGTCCCAGACATCAGTAAAGAATTTGCCACCAACCATGCTTGCTTCGGCCGAGGGGTCTTTGATGTCTTCGGAGGATAAGGCAGCTTCGGACTGAGCTAAAGATTTTACATGTTCACAACCTTTCTTCTCCAAGACAGTAGCAATTCCCCTGACGCCCGAAAAAGCGCAGATGTCACCGCGGCTACTCAGGATTTCCTCGAAGGCCTCTGCTTCGTGACTGATCCATTCTATTGGACCTTCGGGATTGCCTCTTGAGAAATTCTCTTCACTGGAAAATGCGCCCACGCTGGCGAAGCTGGTTTTAATTTTCTTTACGCATTCCATGGATTTTTCGTAGCATTTTTTCTTAGAAGACCGAAGCTCTTCCACGGTTGCTTCCAAATGATCAGCCCATTGGTCGCTGCATTCCCGTCTTGTTTCTTCAAGTATGCGTTCTTCTTTCGCCCGGGCCAATTGCTTCTGAAGATCTTTAATTTCGCGTTTCTGAGCTTCGGCCTGAATCTTTGCAGCAGCTTCGTCCTTTTTTATTTTGTCTACTAATGTAACCAGAATTTTATCTTTTTCTACAGCTTCGTTTCTCAGTTTAATAACTTCTGATCGTAAATTGTTGAACGCAATTTCATAGCTTTCATCTTCGGCACTCTTTTGTGCTCTTAATGCGTTGCTCAGGATTAAACCCTATACAAAAAAGAATCCATATAAGAATAAAGGAATGAATTACGTATCGTAAAATTTTTTCAAATGTCTAATTCCCATACCTTCAGGCTATTATATGCAAGACTATCCGCGAGATCTTCCTTCGTCATAGCGCATAATCCAGCTTCGAGCTTCGGGAACCCCATACTTCTAGCCATCTCTCGGCAGACAGATAGTTCTTTATTATCAGGAAGGCAGTACAGGAAGTCATCTTCATTTGTCCCATTAAACACTACTGCCCCCTTCGGATATTTTAGCTCTCTGGCATAGTAGTTGGCTTCGTAAGTCTCTTCTTCAGATAATTTCTTCCCCGAAGCATGTCGTACGATGTAATCACATATGTCGGAAGGAGCTTCGGGGGCGTCAGTGTCAATTTCTTCAACCAAATTTGGTTCTGATATTTTTGTTTCCAAAGATTGTTCCTTGGTGGCCTTTGAAGGCCCAGCTTCAGCTTCAGGTTGTTGTTTCGAAGCTTCAGCAACTACAGCTTCGGTAGACACTTCAGCAACTTCAATAGTCTTCTTTGGAGTTGTGCTTGAAGACTTAATTGTCTCCAAAACATCTAGCACGTTCACCATTCTTTTTCTTTTCGGAGTCACCGACGGGCCCTTTTGATTTTTTATTGTTTCGACATTTGCTGAAGGACTTAAGATTTCCGATATTTTTGGCTCTTCAACCTTCGGTTTCTCTGCTTTTTCTGCTGAAGGCGCTTCAGTCTTTTCTTCCATCTTCGGCACTGGAGCTGGTTCTGTAGCTTCAGAGGCCAAAGAGACTTCACCAATAAATTCTGGCACTGTGGCCGGCTCAATAAAACGCGCTCGGTGGGTGAGCACCTTTATCTTTTTCCTTTGCGGCGCTGGCTCGCTAGTGGCACCCGTGGTAGTTTCTGTCGCAGGAGAAGTATTTTTTCTTTTGCTTTTGCGACCCGACACCGGATAGTGATAGTCAGGGTAGACAAACCCGACTGCGTCAAATACCCGGTTGAGCCTTTTCTTCTTTCGGCCTCCGAAGGCTGCTGATAACGCAGTGTTCTCGGCCTTCGAGTATGCCCCAAGCAGTTCGTCACTTAATGTTTCAATGCTTTTCAACCAGTCATCATCAGGTTCAACAAACTTATCCCCGTATTTGAATGTGTATTTCAGTCTGACTAGTCCGCCTTCGTCGGACTCCTTGATGGTTTCCTTTGGCATTTCCCACTTTCCTGCAAGTGGCCACACCCTGAAGGCAATATGTTCTTGAATCAAGTCCCTTGTCCCAATAAAAGAGCAGACTACGCCGAAGGCTCTTTGGCATTCCTCGGCTGCTTCATCCATTTCGACCTTCGGCCTTCGAAGTCCGAAGCGTTGCCAGATGGGGCGCATAATGATACTCTTGACATCTTCTTGCGCTGTTAAGTCATTCTTTACTTAGAACCATTCAGTCATCCAGGCTCCGGGCCACCTCTTCCGAAAGGTTGGCACAGGGCGGCTTGACCCGGAGCGGGCACCGAAGCTGTAACACCCAAAGTTGTTGTGATATTGTTCTTTCCCCCAGGGCTTCGTCTCATATAACAACTCATGAATGTTGCAAAAGCTTTTAGCATTTGGTTCTAAACCTTGGCTTTTTGCAGCCCAGACAAACATCCCCATTCTTATGATAGCTTCGGGAGTAATTTGATGAAGGTAGACTTGAAATGTTTTCAGTACTTCAACAACAAAGTTGCTTAGGGGGAATCGAAGCCCAGCCTTGAGAAAGCTTCGGAAGATTACGACTTCATCTTCTTCGGGGGTGGGAGAAGTCTTTTCTCCAGCATCAGCCCTCACAATAGATATATCTCGAAAATACCGCCCCCTCATATTATCAATATGATTCTGCTTAATAGTGGTTTTCCCGAAAACCGTGTGACTTGGCCGCCATGGTCGATCTTCGGACTCTTCCCCACCACTTTCTACATCATAACTGTCGCTGTCACCAGTATCTTCGGACAAACCTTCAAGAATCTCCTTGGTGATTTTCTCCGTATTGGTCTCCGCCATCGCTATAAGGAACCCCAAGTTCTTCTCTTCGTCGAGACTCAGCTTCGTCTCAGCAGGGATCTTCTTACCTTCAGACATCTTCGGAAACGCTAAAAAACTGTTTTCAAGGCCGAAGCTTCAAAATCAAAAAGATCAGCAAATCTTAGTGCACAAGAACTAAAAATTTAGTGGGCCGAAGCAGATGGCAAGTGTGCGTACCAAATAAGTTTGCGGTATGATCTTATTTATACCCCCAAGGCGTTGAAAATTGAAAGACCCCGCTTGTCAGTGAATGTTGCTATTCTAGCAAAGGGAAGGTGTTTTTTTGGACCTTCGGCTCAAGGCCTTCGTCCATATCGCAATCTGAATTTATCATTAACAAATTAATATTGCGAGGGGCTACTGTTGGGGGCCTTCGTCCTCCGAAGGTCCTCAAAAACATGATTTGACAATGTTTTCCAAGTGGATTATGTGAACAGGTACCTTCGGACTCAGAACTATGAACATGAAGTATGGTCAGGATGAAGCCTGAACCAGACGAAGGGGGATTAAAATGGAGAGCGGACTGATTACCAAGCTTCGTGAAGGATAGTGCACAGCCGAAGCTGTGCGCAGGGAAGCTTCGTCGCGATAGCAGAGAGGGGAACCGACTTAAAGATGAAAAGACTACTTGGGCCTTGGCAGATTTCCATAAGTCATTGGCAAATGTAATGGACATGAATGTAATTTTACGTGGGCTGCGTCCCGCGTCTATAAATAGATGAATAGTACTCCCGTACTGTTCACGCTGACCTGGCATTCGCTTTTGCGTCACGCTTGTACTTTTTACCTTCTCTTAGGACCGAAGGTACATTTGTAATTTGAAATCATTTCTATATTTCCATGTTAATAAAATAGAAATAGAAATGATTCTATGATGATGTCTATATTATATTTCATGCTTTATATGAATCCTTCGTCATTACTTATACTTACGAAGGTATGTCTCTTATGACCTTCGTCCGAAACTCATTATTTCCCGAAGGGGCATAATGTTTCGAAGGACGAAGGACTTTAACACTTAACACTTTTTATGTTGCCTTGTTCTTAACTCTTAGCATTTGAGAACAAGTCCCCAACAGGTGACAGTCATTACAAAGATCCAAATCCAGCATAGTTCACCATGACAAACATAAATGCACAGGATAAGCAAACTACCCTGTCTAACTAAGACTAACTAAAAGCAAGACTAACTGAAAGGGAATTAGGCTTCCACCTTTTTCCTAAATGATTTTGGTAGTTGAATTGCCCAACACAAATAATTGGACTAACTAGTTTGCTCTAGTCTATAAGTTATACAGGTGCCAAAGGTTCACAAACAACCAATAAAAAGACCAAGAAAAGGGGTTCAATCAAAAGAGCAAAGGGACAACCGTAGGCACCCTGGTCTGGCGCACCGGACTGTCCGGTGCCCCACCGGACAGTGTCCGGTGCACCAGGGGACTCCAAGCCAAACTCTTCACCTTCGGAAATTTTCAGAGGAGCTCTGCTATAATTCACCGGACTGTCCGGTGCACCACCGGACAGTGTCCGGTGCTCCAGAGGAGAGCGACTCTGAACTCGCCGGCTTCAGGAATCCGCTCCGCTATAATTCACCGGACATGTCCGGTGCACACCGGACTGTCCGGTGTGACAGTGGAGCAACGGCTACATCACGCCAACGGTCACCTGCAGAAGCATTTAATGCGTGCCTGCGCGCGCAGAGGAGCAGGGCACGCGTGGGTGGCACACCGGACAACCTACAGGGCCTGTCCGGTGCACCACCGGACATCCTGGCGGGCCCACAAGACAGAGCTCAACGGTCGAACCCCAACGGTCTGCTGACGTGGCTGGCGCACCGGACAGTGTCCGGTGGCGCACCAGACTGTCCGGTGCGCCATACGACTGCAGCCTTCCAACGGCCACTTTGTGGTGGTTGGGGCTATAAATACCCCCAACCACCCCACATTCAAGTCATCCAAGTTTTCACACTTCTACACCTTACAAGAGCTCTAGCATTCAATTCTAGACACACCAAAGTGATCAAATCCTCTCCAATTCCACACAAAGCTTTAGTGATTAGTGAGAGAGATTTGTTGTGTTCATTTGAGCTCTTGCGCTTGGATTGCTTCTTTTCTTTCTCATTTGTTCTTGTGATCAAAATTCAATTGTAACCAAGGCAAGAGACACCAATTGTGTGGTGGTCCTTGAGGGGAAGTTTTGTTCCCAGTTGATTTGAGAAGAGAAGCTCACTCGGTCCGAGGGACCGTTTGAGAGAGGGAAAGGGTTGAAATAGACCCGGCCTTTGTGGCCTCCTCAACGGGGAGTAGGTTTGCGAGAACCGAACCTCGGTAAAACAAATCCTTGCGTCTCACTTCTTCACTCACTCGCGATTTGTTTTTACGCCCTCTCTCGGACTCGTTTATATTTCTAACGCTAACCTGGCTTGTAGTTGTGATTAACTTTGTAAATTTCAGTTTCGCCCTATTCACCCCCCTCTAGGCGACTTTCAATTGGTATCAGAGCCCGGTGCTTCATTAGAGCCTAACCGCTTGAAGTGATGTCGGGAGATCACGCCAAGAGGGAGATGGAGGCCGTCGACAAGCCCACTACAAGCCACGGGAAGACTTCATCGGAAGAGTCCCGCAACAAGGGGAAGGGGAAGGAGAAGAAATCCTCTTCCCACAAGTCGCATCGGAGAGGCGACAAGCACAAGAAGATGAGGAAAGTGGTCTACTACGAGACCGACACTTCATCACCATCGACCTCCGGCTCCGACGCACCGTCCGTTACTTCTAAGCGCCATGAGCGCAAGAAGTATAGTAAGATTCCCCTACGCTATCCCCATATTTCAAAGCGTACTCCTTTGCTCTCCGTTCCATTAGGCAAACCACCGGTTTTTGACGGTGAAGATTATAATATGTGGAGTGACAAAATGAGGCATCATCTAACCTCACTCCACACAAGCATATGGAATGTTGTTGAGTTTGGTGTACAGGTACCATCCGTAGGGGATGAAGACTACGACTCGGACGAAGTGGCCCAAATTCACCACTTTAACTCCCAAGCCACCACTATACTCCTCGCCTCTCTAAGTCGAGAGGAGTATAATAAGGTGCAAGGGTTAAAGAGTGCGAAGGAAATTTGGGACGTACTCAAGACCGCGCACGAAGGAGATGAGGTGACAAAGATCACCAAGCGGGAGACGATCGAGGGGGAGCTCGGTCGGTTCATGCTTCACCAAGGGGAGGATCCACAAGCTATGTACAACCGCTTGAAGACCTTGGTGAACCAAGTGCGCAACCTCGGGAGCGAAAAATGGGATGACCATGAGATGGTCAAGGTTATTCTTAGATCCCTCGTCTTTCTTAACCCTACGCAAGTTCAATTAATTCGAGGTGATCCTAGATATAAGCTAATGTCTCCCGAGGAGGTTATAGGAAAATTTGTGAGCTTTGAGCTAATGATTAAAGGCTCAAAGAAGATCATCGAGCAAGGCATCTCCTCCACGCCCGAAGCACAACCGGTGGCATTCAAGGCGACGGAGGAGAAGAAGGAGGAGTCTACATCAAGTAGACAACCAATCGACGCCTCCAAACTCGACAACGAGGAAATGGCGCTTATCATCAAAAGCTTCTGCCAAATCCTCAAGCAAAGGAGGGGGAAAGATTACAAGCCCCGCTCCAAGAAAGTTTGCTACAAGTGTGGTAAGCCCGGTCACTTTATTGCCAAATGTCCTATTTCTAGTGACAGTGACAGGGGCGACGACAAGAAGGGCAGAAGAAAGGAAAAGAAGAGGTACCACAAGAAGAAGGGCGGCGATGCCCATGTGTGCCGCGAGTGGGACTCCGACGAGAGCTCCACCGACTCCTCCTCCGACGAGGACGCCGCCAACATCGCCGTCACCAAGGGACTTCTCTTCCCCAATGTCGGCCACAAGTGCCTCATGGCAAAGGACGGCAAAAAGAAGAAGGTTAAATCCAAATCCTTCACTAAATATGAGTCCTCTAGTGATGATAATGCTAGTGATGAGGAGGATAATTTGAGTACCCTTTTTGCCAACCTAAACATGCAACAAAAGGAAAAATTAAATGAATTAATTAGTGCCATCCTTGAGAAGGATGAACTCTTGGACTCCCAAGAGGACTTCCTAATCAAGGAAAACAAAAAGCATGTTAAGGTTAAAAATGCTTACGCTCTAGAAGTTGAAAAATGTGAAAAATTGTCTAGTGAGCTAAGCACTTGCCATGACACTATTGCCAACCTTAGAAATGAAAATGCTAAACTTATTGCTAAGGTTGATGCTAATGTTTGTAATGTTTCAATTCCCAATCTTAGAGATGATAATGTTGATTTACTTGCTAAGATTGAAGAATTGAATATCTCTCTTGCTAGCCTTAGGATTGAAAATGAAAATTTTTTTGCTAAGGCTAAAGAATTAGATGTTTGCAATATTACAATTTCTGATCTTAGAGATAAAAATGATATTTTGCGTGCTAAGATTGTTGAACTTAATTCCTGCAAACCCTCTACATCTACCGTTGAGCATATTTCCATTTGCACTAGATGTAGAGACATTGATGTTGATGCTATTCATGACCTCTAACCTTAATTAAGAAACAAAATGATCACATAGCTCAACTTAATGCTAAAATAAATGAGCATGACTTAGAAAATGAAAAGTTTAAATTTGCTAGAAGCATGCTCTATAATGGGAGGCGCCTTGGCATTAAGGATGGCATTGGCTTCCAACAGGGAGGCAATGTCAAACTTAATGCCCCTCCTAAGAAATTGTCCAACTTTGTTAAGGGTAAGGCTCCCATGCCTCAGGATAACGAGGGTTACATTTTGTACCATGTCGGTTATCCCGAGAGCAAAATTAGGAGAATTCATTCTAGGAAATCTCACTCTGGCCCTAATCATGCTTTTATGTATAAGGGTGAGACATCTAGCTCTAGGCAACCAACCCGTGCTTAGTTGCCTAAGAGGAAAACTCCTAATGCATCAAATGATCATGACATTTCATTTAAAACTTTTGATGCATCTTATGTGTTGACTAACAAATCCGGCAAGGTATTTGCCAAGTTTGTTGGGGGCAAACACAAGGGCTCCAAGACTTGTGTTTGGGTACCCAAAGTTCTTGTGTCTAATGCCAAAGGACCCAAAACCGTTTGAGTACCTAAAGTCAAGAACTAAATTTGTTTTGTAGGTTTATGCATCCGGGGGCACAAGTTGGATAATTGACAGCGGATGAACAAACCACATGACAGGGGAGAAGAAGATGTTCTCCTCTTATGAGAAAAACCAAGATCCCCAACGAGCTATCACATTCGGGGATGGAAACCAAGGTTTAGTCAAAGGTTTGGGTAAAATAGCTATATCTCCTGAACATTCCATTTCCAATGTTTTTTCTTGTTGATTCATTAGATTACAATTTGCTTTCCATATCTCAATTATGTCAAATGGGCTACAACTGTCTTTTTACTGATGTAGGTGTCACTGTCTTTAGAAGAAGTGGTGATTCAATAGCATTTAAGGGAGTGTTAGAGGGTCAGCTATACCTGGTAGATTTTGATAGAGCTGAACTCGACACTTGCTTAATAGCTAAGACTAACAGGGGTTGGCTCTGGCACCGCCGACTAGCCCATGTTGGAATGAAGAATCTTCATAAGCTTCTAAAGGGAGAGCACATTCTAGGATTAACAAATGTTCATTTTGAGAAAGACAGGATTTGTAGCGCATGCCAAGCCGGGAAGCAAGTTGGTGTTCACCATCCACACAAGAACATCATGACAACTGACAGACCACTGGAGCTCCTACACATGGACCTATTCGGCCCGATTGCTTACATAAGCATCGGCGGGAGTAAGTACTGTCTAGTTATTGTGGATGATTATTCTCGCTTCACTTGGGTATTCTTTTTGCAGGAAAAATCTCAAACCCAAGAGACCTTAAAGGGATTCTTGAGACGGGCTCAAAATGGGTTCGGCTTAAGGATCAAGAAAATAAGAAGCGACAACGGAACGGAGTTCAAGAATTCTCAAGTTGAAGGCTTCCTTGAGGAGGAGGGCATCAAGCATGAGTTCTCCTCTCCCTACACGCCATAACAAAATGGTGTAGTGGAGAGAAAGAATAGAACTCTATTAGACATGGCAAGAACCATGCTTGATGAGTACAAGACGCCGGATCGGTTTTGGGCCGAGGCGGTCAACACCGCCTGCTACGCCATCAACCGGTTGTATCTACACCGAATCCTCAAGAAGACATCATACGAACTCCTAACCGGTAAAAAGCCCAACATTTCATATTTTAGAGTCTTTGGTAGCAAATGCTTTATTCTTGTTAAAAGAGGTAGAAATTCTAAATTTGCTCCTAAGATAGTAGAAGGCTTTTTACTAGGTTATGATTCAAACACAAGGGCATATAGAGTCTTTAACAAGTCCTCAGGACTAGTTGAAGTTTCTTGTGACTTTGTGTTTGATGAAACTAACGGCTCTCAAGTAGAGCAAGTTGATCTTGATGAGATAGGTGATGAAGAGGCTCCGTGCATCGCGCTAAGGAACATGTCCATTGGGGATGTGTGTCCTAAGGAATCCGAAGAGCCCACTCAAGCACAAGATCAACCATCCTCCTCCATGCAAGCATCTCCAACAACTCCAAATGAGGATGAGGCTCAAGTTGATGAAGGAGAAGATCAAAGAGATGAGCCACCTCAAGATGACGGCAATGATCAAGGGGGAGATGCAAATGATCAAGACAAGGAGGATGAAGAACCAAGGCCTCCACACCCAAGAGTCCACCAAGCAATCCAACGAGATCACCCCATCGACACCATCCTCGGCGACATTCATAAGGGGGTAACCACTAGATCTCGTGTTGCACATTTTTGTGAGCATTACTCTTTTGTTTCCTCTATTGAGCCACATAGGGTAGAGGAAGCACTCCAAGATTCGGATTGGGTGATGGCGATGCAAGAGGAGCTCAACAATTTCACTACGAACGAGGTATGGCATTTAGTTCCACGTCCTAATCAAAATGTTGTAGGAACCAAATGGGTCTTCCGCAACAAGCAAGATGAGCATGGTGTGGTGACAAGGAACAAAGCTCAACTTGTTGCCAAGGGATACTCCCAAGTCGAAGGTTTGGATTTTGGTGAAACCTATGCACCCGTAGCTAGGGTTGAGTCAATTCGTATATTATTAGCCTATGCTACTTACCATGGCTTCAAGCTTTACCAAATGAACGTGAAGAGTGCCTTCCTCAATGGACCAATCAAGGAAGAGGTCTATGTTGAGCAACCTCCCGGCTTTGAAGACAGTGAGTTTCCTAACCATGTCTATAGGCTCTCTAAGGTGCTTTATGGGCTCAAGCAAGCCCCAAGAGCATGGTATGAATGCCTAAGAGATTTCCTTATAGCTAATGGCTTCAAAGTCGGAAAGGCCGATCCTACTTTATTTACTAAAACTCTTGATAATGATTTGTTTGTATGCCAAATTTATGTTGATGATATCATATTTGGGTCTACTAACGAATCTACATGTGAAGAATTTAGTAGGATCATGACACAGAAATTCAAGATGTCAATGATGGGGGAGTTGAAGTATTTCTTGGGATTTCAAGTAAAGCAACTCCAAGAGGGCACCTTCATCAGCCAAATAAAGTATACTCAAGACATTCTAAACAAGTTTGGAATGAAGGATGCCAAGCCCATCAAGACACCCATGGGAACCAATGGGCATCTCGACCTCGACACGGAAGGTAAATCCGTCGATCAAAAGGTATACCGGTCGATGATAGGTTCATTACTCTATTTATGTGCATCTCGACCGGACATTATGCTTTCCGTATGCATGTGTGCAAAATTCCAAGCCGACCCTAAGGAATCTTGAGATATTTGGCTTATACTCCTAAGTTTGGGCTTTGGTACCCTCGGGGATCCACATTTGATTTAATTGGTTATTCGGATGCCGATTGGGCGGGGTGTAAAATCAATAGAAAGAGCACATCGGGGACTTGCTAGTTCTTGGGAAGGTCCTTGGTGTCTTGGGCTTCAAAGAAGCAAAATTCAGTCGCTCTTTCTACCGCCGAGGCCGAGTACATTGCCGCAGGCCATTGTTGCGCACAGTTGCTTTGGATGAGGCAAACCCTGCGGGACTATGTTACAAATTAACCAAAGTTCCTCTTCTATGTGATAATGAGAGTGCAATCCGCATGGAGGATAATTCCGTTGAGCATAGCCGCACTAAACACATAGCCATTCGGTATCATTTTCTAAGGGATCACCAACAAAAGGGGGATATCGAGATTGCATATATTAACACTAAAGATCAATTAGCTGATATCTTTACCAAGCCATTAGATGAACAAACTTTTTCCAAACTTAGGCATGAGCTAAATATTCTTGATTCTAGGAATTTCTTTTGATGTCTTGCATACATAGCTCATATATATACCTTTGATCATGTCTCTTTTATATATGCTATGACTAATGTGTTTTCAAGTGTATTTCAAACCAAGTCATAGGTATATTGAAAGGGAATTGGAGTCTTCGGCGAAAACAAAGGCTTCCACTCCACTCCATAACTCATCCTTCGCCGTCGCTCCGAGCAATTCTTCGTCTTTGGTATAATCTTCACTCCTATGTTTTCTTTGCCAAAGGGGAGAAAATAGTTAGCCAAGGGCTTATATTTCACTCAAACATCCGTTTTTGGCGATTCATGCCAAAGGGGGAGAAAGTATTGTGGCCCATTTTCAAAATTAATAACTTAAAACCCTCTTGAACACTAAGAGGAGAATTTTATTGAGAGGGAGTTTTGTTTAGTCAAAGGAAAAACATTTGAAACAGGGGGAGAAAATTTCAAATCTTATAAATACTTCTCAAAAATCTTATTCATTTATCTTTGACTAGTTGCAAAATACCTTTGAAAAGATTTTACAAAAGAATTTGCAAAAACAAAACATGTGGTGCTAGCGTGGTCCAAAATGTTAAAAATGAAAGAAACAATCCATGCATATCTTATGAATTTCTATTGGCTCAATTCTAAGTAACCTTTGCACTTACATTTTGCAAACTAGTTCAATTATGCACTTCTATACTTGCTTTGGTTTGTGTTGGCATCAATCACCAAAAAGGGGGAGATTGAAAGGGAATTAGGCTTCCACCTTTTTCCTAAATGATTTTGGTGGTTGAATTGCCCAACACAAATAATTGGACTAACTAGTTTGCTCTAGTCTATAAGTTATACAGGTGCCAAAGGTTCACAAACAGCCAATAAAAAGACCAAGAAAAGGGGTTCAATCAAAAGAGCAAAGGGACAACCATAAGCACCCTGGTCTGGCGCACCGGACTGTCCGGTGCACCACCGGACAGTGTCCGTTGCACCAGGGGACTCCAAGCCAAACTCTTCACCTTCGGGAATTTTCAGAGGAGCTCCGCTATAATTCACCGGACTGTCCGGTGCACCACCGGACAGTGTCCGGTGCTCCAGAGGAGAGCGACTCTGAACTCGCCGGCTTCGGGAATCTGCTCCGCTATAATTCATCGGACATGTCCGGTGCACACCGGGCTGTCTGGTGTGACAGCGGAGCAACGGCTACATCGTGCCAACGGTCACCTGCAGAAGCATTTAATGCGCGCCGGCGCGCGCAGAGGAGCAGGGCACGTGCGGGTGGCACATCGGACAGCCTACAGGGCCTATCCGGTGCACCACCGGACATCCTGGCGGGCCCATAAGACAGAGCTCAACGGTCGAACCCCAACGGTCTGCTGACATGGCTGGCGCACCGGACAGTGTCCGGTGGCGCACCGGACTGTCCGGTGCGCCATACGACTGCAGCCTTCCAACGGCCACTTTGTGGTGGTTGGGGCTATAAATACCCCCAACCACCCCACATTCAAGTCATCCAAGTTTTCACACTTCTACACCTTACAAGAGCTCTAGCATTCAATTCTAGACACACCAAAGTGATCAAATCCTCTCCAATTCCACACAAAGCTTTAGTGATTAGTGAGAGAGATTTGTTGTGTTCATTTGAGCTCTTGCGCTTGGATTGCTTCTTTTCTTTGTCATTTGTTCTTGTGATCAAAATTCAATTGTAACCAAGGCAAGAGACACCAATTGTGTGGTGGTCCTTGCGGGGAAGTTTTGTTCCCTGTTGATTTGAGAAGAGAAGCTCACTCGGTCCGAGGGACCGTTTGAGAGAGGGAAAGGGTTGAAATAGACCCGGCCTTTGTGGCCTCCTCAACGGGGAGTAGGTTTGCGAGAACCGAACCTCGGTAAAACAAATCCTTGCGTCTCACTTCTTCACTCACCCGCGATTTGTTTTTACACCCTCTCTCGGACTCGTTTATATTTCTAACGCTAACCCGGCTTGTAGTTGTGATTAACTTTGTAAATTTCAGTTTCGCCCTATTCACCCCCCCCCCTCTAGGCGACTTTCACTAACGCTAAGACTATAGCTTCTATGTATATATTTTCGTATTAATCACAAGATCCGACGCTGACGATCTATGGTTCTAAATTTATCTTGGTCTTGCAGTCAGGGTTGCCATAGGACTGGCGTCCACGCTGAGGTGAGCGGTACGGGTGCTGAGTCCCGACGGGAGCGGGGGAGCCATCATCCAGGTGACGACGCTCCACGCGCTCAGCCCACAGCTGGGCGATCTCAGCACGAGCCCTACTCAGCTCGTCTAGCGCATGGTCCAGCTCCGTGTTTAGCACGGTGGCTAGGTTGACTGTGCTGCTTAACCTAGGATTGTCCTCACCAACAGGTGAGACAATCACGCCTCCTGTGCTGCCAGATGGACAGCGGGGGTAATACTTCAGGTTGAGACCATCGTCTACCCCGCCGAGCACTGAACAGTAGTGCGAAAGCGCACGCCGTGCGGCATCTTGCATGGCCGCCTCAGATGAGTCCCGCTCAGAGATAGAGTAGTGCTCTGAGCAGATCTCAGCACCCCGGAGACTATTCTCCGGACAGCGCACCAAGCAGGTCGCCTCCCAGCGGTCCGGGTAGACCCCGCGACGGTGCTGGAAGACCACACAACGATACTCGATGGACCAAGTACGTCGGTCAAGTGCCCGACGTAGCAGGGTGTCGAGCGCATCATGGAGGTGACTCCCGCGAGCAGCATCGTGAGTGATGGGTTGAGCAACCCATCCTTCCAACTCTTGGTCGGCGGAAAGGTCGGTGTCGTGGCTTGAGCTGTTGTCGCCACCTCCATCGTCTGGGTCTCCTCCAGCAGCTACTCTAGGGACTGGGGCGCTCAGCGGTGGTGCAGGGGGCGCCTCCAGCGGAAGCACGGGGGAGCAGCTCCTCACAGACTCTATCTTCTGCTGAAGCGAGAAAGAAGAGCCCTACTGCTCCTGCTCCTGTCGACGACGCTCCTTCTCCTCATGCAGGCGGTGGTGCAGCCTCTCCAAATGGCTGGACTGACTGGTCACTGGACGGCGAAGCAGACGCTCAGCGAGATGAGAGGGTAAGAAGGGGATGACGGACTTCCGTGTAGTGTCTAAGACGAGCAAGTAAACCATGAATAAATGAAGGATTAGAATAAAACACAATTTTCAGCAAGGTATAATATATAGTAGAACATAGGTTTGGTCGATATGACCAACTTTTGAAGGGATACCAAAGTCAAGGCAAGAATAGGGGTCTATAATCCTTAAAACGACCATTCTACTCTAGGTTAGCGGTCCAATAGTCAGTATGGCTTTGATACCACCTATGTCACACCCGGTTTTACAAGACAAACCGAATGCGAACCATGTACGTGCCAGGATTAGCAATTCATGTACACAGCAGTTACATAACTGGACATCATCACACAGTGCTCAAATCATAATATAAAAGGGGAATAATAGTCGATTACATCATATGTCTAACACATCCACATAGTCTTTACAATAATCAAAGTGCGGAAAAGAAACGTAGATACACGCGGCCTTCACAGGCAGCCGACTGGGGGTTGCCGCTAACCCACGCCTAGAACTCGTCGTAATCTTGGAACTCCTGGTGGTCTCCTTCCACGACTTCATCTTCTCCTGAGAAGTGGTTGCAATGCAGACAACCTGGGGGGGTTGGTGTGTAGAGCAAGGGTGAGTACACATCAACATACTCAGCAAGTATCCTGTTTGGCTGTAGTGGACTAGCTTTATGTGGGGGTCAGATTATTATTATTACTAGTAGAGAAAGCCAAGTTTTAGAATTAACCCAAGTTATTAACCCAAACGTACTCTTTCCAAACGGAAAGAATACCACTTACCATTACGATAATCAATACCAAACCATCATTCTCATTGCCACCTGTAATCCGAACAATCTCTGATCAAGTATCACTAATCACTGGAGCTCCCTTGGTCGCTCATAACCGTGAGCACGGCTGATATATCAGTTTTCATACACTCTGCAGAGGTTGCGCACTTTACCCACAAGCCGTGATTTCCCTTTCTGCCCGGAGATCATGACTCTCCATTGATCACTACCAAGGTGACCCAGCAGGGTATCACTACGTAGCCTTTACAAAGATTCCCCGGAATTGTAGCCGCCCGTTAGGTTTCCTAAATGTACCGCACTTCTCCCCAAGGAAAAAATCAACCTTATCAGAGCGAGCCGCATACACCGAGCTCCATTAACGGCACGACGGCTAAGCGAACTACACCCCGGTTCCTCTAATTATTCAGCTAAGGGCGTCCCACTCCACCCTCATGGTTGCATTGTTTTCCCGGGCGGTCATCCAACGAACAGGTCCTTACGGAGAGGCACTCGAGAAACCGCTCGAGTCCCCTTAAATGACACAAGTATATCAATAATAAAGGAGGGAAAACAGCGTATCGTTGATAAATCTCATCATGTTCATTGATTAGTGTTAAGCACTAGCAATAAGCTAAGCAATAATAATCCGATCCAAATAGGTAAACAAGGACATGGATAACAAAAGCTAGTCAATCCTTAAGTATATCTGTGTAAATGTGGAAAGTGAATTATAGAATTGTATAGGACATAGATAGGTCAAGGGACACTTGCCTCCACCAACCAGCTGCTGCTCAGGGGCTTGTCCTGTGAGTTCCTTGGGCTCTTCAACCAGATCGTTCTCTATACGAGCGTAAACATACATACATCCACACATTTAATACAAATGAATAGTACACCATACAATAGAATGAAATAAATAAACAGACGTTCCACGCGGGGCTCGCAATTACGGTTAAGAGAGAAAGAGGAAATGATAGTCGAGTCTACGGTCGAGAAGCGATCACGTTACACAATTATAAATTAAACTACTCGCTTAACAGAAGGGCATTAATTTGGACACTGTGTTTAGCATAAAGTAAGGTCATGTTCTACATTTAGTCGTTATAAATAAATAAAGATGAATGAAAGAGAGTGGTCGCACGGCGAGACATACGACACAACAATTAAATTGAGTTAAGAAATACATGACTCGCCGCACGACAGAGCGCGCAACGAGATTCTTGCATTAATTTTAGATAAACGTTAAGCATTGCGTGACAAAACGCACGACAACTTACGTCAACAGAACTGCATTTAAAACGAATCGTCGCGCGACGAGGCGCGCGACGCAGCACTGTAATAAATATAAATTAAACGAATCATCGCGCGACGCAACACATTGATAGATATAAATTTAAAAGGGACCGTCGTGCGACGAAGCGCGCGACGCATCACATTAATAAAGATGAAATTAGAATGAACCGTCGCGTGGCGAAGCGCGCGACGCAGCACATCGACTAAACTAAACTTAAAATAGATTAGAACGAGGGTTAAACACAGTGCGACTACGGTCGCACTCGCAAGAGCACGCTGCGCGTGCCGAAGGCACGGGAACCGTGCAGGCGCGCGGGACACGAGTCACCGGGGCACGGGCGCGGGCAGGGACACGCGAGGGTGCAGGCAGGGGCACGGCCGGGGGCGCGCGGCCGAGGGCGCGGCAGGGCACAGCCATGGCGCGAGCGCGGGGCCGGGGCGCGGCCGGGCACAGGGCTGCCGGGGGCGCGGCTCGCCAGGGGCGGGGAGGTCTCGCCGGGCGCGCGGGGAGGCTGCCGGGGTGGGGCTCGCAGAAGCGCGGCTCGCCGAGGGCGGGGAGGGCTCGCCGGGGCGACGCGGGGCGCGGGGCCGGGAGGCGGCGCGGGACACGGGTGAGGAGGCTCGCCGGGGGAGGGGGCGCGGGCCGCCGGGGAGGGGCTCGCTGGGGAGGGGAGAGCGCTCGCCGGGCGTGGGGAGGGCGCGCGGGGAGGGGGGCTCGCCGGGGAGGGGGTGCTCGCCGGGGATGAGGGCAAGGCCAGGCGCGGGGTCAGGCCGAGGGGGGCGGCGCGCAGGGCGCGGGGCGCGCGGGCAGGGAGACCGCGGGCGCGGGCTGGGAGGCCGCGCGAGGGGAGAAGAAGGGGAGGGGGAGGAGAGAGAGAGAAGGGAAGGGGAGGGGAAAAACTCACCTCCGGGGATCCAAACTCCGGCGATCTCGACTCCAAACCCTAGGGCACCACGGGGAGAGAGAGAGGTGGAAGAGGGAGAGGGAGGTTACTACGCGGGAGAAATCAAATGAGACAAATGGATCAGGGGGAGGGGTGCGCATGGGGAGGCCAGGGGCGCGCGGGCCGGACCGGGCCGGGCTGGGCCACAACGCGGATCGAAACCCACAACACGCACGACCACTAAACGGAATCCAATCGCGAACCAAAATCCAAAACGGGGCGAGACAAACACGCGACATCAGACAAAGAAATGTGCTTCGGCATGATGCAACACCCATGACACTTAGGTTTTGTTTATACATGACACGGACACCTGTCACTATACTGGTTTGAAATTGGGAAGAAGGAGCGAAACGAGAAAAGGAAAGAGAGTAACGCCTAAATTTGGTGAGTAAAAAGAAGAAAAAAATCTACCCCCTCAAATTCAGGGCGTTACAATATGGTAAGGAAAAACATAAAATAAAAGAATAGAGGTAAAGAGCTATACTTTGTTGAGCAGATTTCGAGCTTCGTTTCCAGCCAACTCTCGAGTGCCCTTTGCCCAGATTTGGGTGATAAACCTATTGCCTATGCTTCGAGCTTCAGCTGGAATATCAACAAGGTCCGATGGTGAAAGGCTGAAATTCGTCCTGTTGACGGCTCTTACATGATTACATTTGGTTTTCATGAAAGCAGCAGTCGTGCCACAAGAAGCCACTAGCGCACATAAATCACTATGGCCAGTTATGACCTCGTCGAGGACGTCAATTTCTTTTTCAACACATTTAAGAGCTCCAGGAATTTCATCGGCAGAAAGGGTAACTTCTTTAGATACGACTCCAACAGAATTGAATATCCCCTTCAGCTGAGCAATACATTGAGTAGTGAAACTGAAGCATTTATCCCGAAGAATTTTGACTGTTTCACCCATTTTAACATTCTTTTGAATTTCTGCTTCAATTCTCATGTTCAGCGCCTTGGACTCGCGGTTGAAGCGATCCGAGTTCTTTTCCAAAAGTGTTTGACCTTCTTCCAGCTCTTTGCTCAATTTTTCATATTGAGAATGCGCTTCGGTGAGTGAGCCTTTGGCTAAATGCAGCAGGCTGTCGTTTTCCTTCAAAAAAATTTCAAGTTTTTTAATCTTATCTTCAAAGCCTTCAATAACGATTTCATTTTTTTGTATTCGTCATCCTGCTGCATCTTCAAGGCCTTGCTCAGCAACAGACTCTGAAAGACAAATTAAAGTTAGAATACTTAAATTGACACGAAGATACCAATAACGTGCTGTAAATGAATCTTACTTTGAAGTTTGGGTAAAACAAGCTGCCAATAATGTGCTGTCGTCTGTAACAACTGATGTCCTTTTCTAGCTTTGGGAATCCAATGCTCTTCGATAAAGTGCTTATGATTTTATCCCCGACGCGGTCGCGAATGCATCCCAAAATCTATTCATCGACCCCGCCAAAGCGCATGGATCCGGGCTGGTAGCCGCAGGTGTAACACCCTGAATTTGGGGGTATAAAATTTCTTTCTTATGATCATCCAAATTTAGGTGTTACTCTTCTCTATCTCACTCTAGTTTCTCTCTCTCTCTAGTTTTCTCTCTCTCTTTTTATTTTAATCAGAGTCAGTTGTATTAGTGAAGGATTATTTAATTTATTTTGCCCAAAACATATGAGTCATGGAATGTTGCATCATATTGAGCCTAAATATTCTTTGAATTGTTGCACATATTTGATTTGGTTGGAATTTGAAACTTGATTTGAATTTGAATTGAAAACCTGAACGCCGGTGAGCTGAGGGGCTGGGCGTCGAGTGGGGGCAGAGTAGAGCGCGCGCCATGGGGGATAGCAGGGAGAGCTCGAGCAAAGCCGGCGGCGCGCGATGGGAGAGGAGGGCACGACCAGACGCTATGAGAAGGAGGTCGAGCTCGGCGTTGAGGACTGGGGCGAGCTCCATGGCGGCTGGAAAAATGACCTGAGGGAGCAGAGATGACCGACGACGTGAGGGAGCTGGCTTCCTATGCGCAGGGGATAAGGAGCAGAAACTGTGTACGAAGGGATAAGAAGACGAGTTAGACGGTGGAGGATAAGGATCCGAGCGACTTCAAGAAAATCCTAGGGAGATTATCCGGACAATGAGATAAGAAAAAAAATAATAAAACTAAAAAGGGATTTTTCTATGTTTCGGTCACACATTTTTTTAAAGACACAGATAGATTCAGGTTCTAAGATTTGGGTCTAAGCGAGATGCAAATAGGATGAATCAAAATAATATTAACTGTTGGGGACTTGTTCTCAAATGCTTCGGATTAAGAACAAGGCAACATAAAAAGTGTTAAATGATAAAGTCCTTCGTCCTTTGAAACATTATTTCCCTTCGGGATATAATGTGTTCCGGACGAAGGTCACAAACAACATATCTTCGTAAGCACAATAAACTATGACGAAGAACTTATATGCAACATAAAAAGTAATATGAACATTTGAATATTATCACAACGTCATTCCTATTTTATTATCATAGAAAAATAGAAATGATTTCAGATTACAAGTGTACCTTCGGATTGCAGGAAGGCAAAAGTACAAGGATGACGGAAAAGCAAATGCCAAGTCAGCGTGAACAGTACGGGAGTACTGTTCATATATTTATAGGCGTGGGACGTAGCCCATGCAAAATTACATTCATGCCCATCACATTTGCTAATGACTTATGGGAATCTATTAAGGCCTAAGTAGTCTTTTCATCTTTAAGTCGGTTCCTCTTTCTGCTATCGCGACGAAGCTTTCTGTGCGTAGCTTCGGCTGTGCACCATCCTTCGTGCAGCTCGGTAATCAGCCCGTCCCTCATCTCAATCCCCCTTCGTCTGGCTCGGGCTTCGTTCTGACCGTACTCCATGTTCATGATCTGAGTCCGAAGATACCTGTTCATATAATTCACTTGGAAAATATTGTCAAATTATGTTTTTGCGGACCTTCGGAGGACGAAGGCTCCCAACAGTAGCCCCTCACAATATTAATTTGTTAGTGATAAATTCAGATTGCGATATGGACGAAGGCCTTAAGCCGAAGGTCCGAAAAAACACCTTCCCTTTGCTAGAATAGCAAAAGTCACTGACACCTGGGACCACACAGTTTCCGTCATATCGAGTGTATAAATAGGAGCCCGCCACATTTGATTTGGCACGCTCTCTTTGCCATCTGTTTTGCCTGCTTATAAAGCTTTCTGCCCAAAAAATATTTGTTTTCTTTCCTAGTTTTAAGCTTCGGAAGCGAGAAGTAAGGTTTCCGAAGGGATGTCTGAGGAGAAGGCTGCTGTCGAAATGAAGCTAAGTCTCTCTGAGGAGAAGAACCTGGGGTTTCTTGAAGCAATGTCGAAGACCAATACAGAAAAGATCACCAAAGAGATTTTAGAAGGTTTATCTGAAGATACTGGTGACAGCGACAGTTATGATGTAGAAAGCGGCGGGGGAGAGTCCGAAGATCGACCATGGCGGCCAAGTCACTCGGAAGGAACCGTTGAAGAGCTTCGGTCTTCTAAGAAAAGGTGCTACGAAAAATCCATGGAATGTGTAAAGAAAATAAAGACCAGCTTCGCCAACGTTGGCGCATTTTCGAGTGAGGAAGATTTTGTGAGAGGTAACCCAGAAGGACCGATCGAATGGATCAGCCATGAGGCTGAAGCCTTCGAAGAAATTCTAAACAGTCGTGGAGACATTTGTGCCTTCTCGGGTGCCAGGGGGATTGCTACTATGCTGGAGAAAAAAGGCTGCGATCATGTTAAGGCTCTTGCACAATCCGAAGCCAGCTTGTCTCCTGAAGATATTAAAGATCCCTCGGCCGAAGCTAGCCAGGCTGGTGGAAAATTTTTCACCGACGTCTGGGACAATGGTGGCCGAGAAATGGCCCGAGAAATTATTCAGAAGAGTGAGAAGGGCATTCACGACGCTAGAGAAGTAGCTAAGACCGCTGACAAAAGCTCAGAGCCCGAAGGGCAAATAGGTATTAGCTAATGGTTTTTATTGTGTTGTAATTTTTGAGTTTAAACTTCGTTCGCAATTTGTAATAGCAATGTGGCCGTATCCTGTCCTCCTTCAAATCCTACTAAAGCGTCTCCGGGCCCTCACCCGAAAGGAGACGAAGAAATTAAAAAGATGGCTAAAGCTATCATGGATGAAGTTGTTAACCGACTCCTGAACGAAGCTGCCAAAGTTGTTTTGAGAGAAGATTAAGCACTATTGTAAAGACTTCTGAAATGAAATATGTGTGACATTTTGTAACCATGTGATATATTTGCTTTTAATGATTCGATTCTTTACGATGCATGAAACTTTACATACGTACCGTTTTTGAGCCTTCGGCGAAAAAACACCTTCCCTTCTTTTCATGCTTCGTGAAGATAGAAAAACTTTTATGCATCACGACTATGTCCATAGTGCTCTGATGAAGAATATCCAAGCTTCGTGAAAATATTCTCCGAAGCTATATTCCGAAGATCAATATTGTATCCCCTTGTGACTTAGCACGATTTTCACTTTCTCAAAGTATCCTTCCGAAGGTTGATACCGTGTCCCCTTCTTTTGCCATATGCAACATGATGTATGATGCTTATGCTATGCAAAATGATGTGATGATGTTATGTTATGTAGATGACATTTGTTCTGAAGATACACACATATCCCCGTAAAACACGAAATATTTTTGTATCAGCGCTGACTTTTCGCTGTAAGCTCTGCATTCCCTTAGGAACGTCTTTGGAGCTTCTTCGCCTTTTACTTAGGCGGTATCAGCGTTGACTTTTCGCTGTAAGCTCTGCATTCCCTTAGGAACGTCTTTGGAGCTTCTTCGCCTTTTACTTAGGCGGTATCAGCGTTGACTTTTCGCTGTATGCTCTGCATTCCCTTTGGAACGACTTTGGAGCAGAAAACTTACACTGCGTTCCCTTTGGAACGGCTTTTTGTGACTTCAGCAAACTTACTCTGCGTTCCTTAGAACGACTTTTTGTTGCTTCGAAGGATTTTCGATAATTCGAAGGTCCTCCTTATTATCGCAAATTTTTAAGCTTCAGCAACTTAAGCCTGAGAAAATACGTTTTCCTTGTAGCAAACAAAGAAACTTTTACATGAAAACTAAAAAATGTCCTTTATTACATAGAAAATAAAACTGAATGGAAAAAACTGATAGGATATTTGTCAATAGATGTGCTTCGACTCTGGCACAGTGCTATTGACTGTGCGAGCTTCGGATTGTTCTCTGAGATCCCTTTGATGTGGAGCATATTGGCTCCCTTCTGGCTGTTGGCCTTGTTGCAGTGGTGGTGGAGGCGGAGGCTGTTGCCAGGAAGCTTGAGGTTGACTTGCCGAAGCAACAGAAACTGCAGGGTGGTTGCCTATGTATTCTGGGATGTAAGGCGGATGGTATGAAGCAGTATGCATGACCTGCTTCGGCTGAGCTTGTTGTGCTGCAGCTTCGGCTATCTCCTTTTGCTTCTGGATGGTAACATGGCACATCCTGGTGGTATGGCCCTTGTTTTCACCACAGAACAAGCAAAATATTCTCCTTGGTTGATCTCCAAATCTTCCGCCGAAGCCCCTGGCGCCTCTGCCTCTTGGAGTTGGTGGCCGGAAGAAACTTTGCTGTTGCCCCGAAGCCTGTGAGGAGCACTGCGGCCTGTGCTGCTGACTCCCCTTATCATCATTTTGAGTAGAGTTGTGGATTGACCTGACATGCCTCGGATAGAATCTTCCTCCGAAGCCCCTGGTCATTTCAGAAAACCTGAAAGCCTCCTCCCTTCTTTGGCGAAAATCGTTGTCTGCACGAATATACTCGTCCATCTTCTGGAGCAGCTTCTCCAAAGTTTGAGGAGGCTTCCTAGCAAAGTACTGAGCTGAAGGTCCAGGCCGAAGTCCCTTGATCATGGCCTCAATGACAATTTCGTTGGGCACCGTTGGTGCCTGCGCCCTCAAACGCAAGAACCTTCTGACATACGCCTGAAGGTATTTTTCATGATCCTGAGTGCATTGGAACAGGGCCTGAGCAGTGACCGGCTTCGTCTGAAACCCTTGGAAGCTGGTTAACAACATGTCCTTCAGTTTTTGCCATGAAGTGATTGTTCCTGGTCGAAGGGAGGAATACCAGGTTTGAGCAACACTCCTGACAGCCATAACAAAAGACTTTGCCATGACTGCAGCATTGCCACCATACGAAGATACTGTTGCTTCGTAGCTCATCAAAAACTACTTCGGGTCTGAATGGCCATCGAATATGGGAAGCTGGGGCGGCTTGTAGGACGGAGGCCAAGGTGTAGCCTGCAGCTCAGCGGACAGAGGAGAAGCATCATCGAAAACAAAATTTCCATGATGGAAATTGTCATACCAGTCATCTTCGTTGAAGAAACCCTCCTGATGAAGGTCTTTTTGTTGAGGCCTTCGGTTCTGCTCATCGTGAGTAAGATGACGAACTTCTTCAGAAGCTTCGTCTATCTGCCTTTGCAGTTCAGCTAGCCTGGCCATCTTTTCCTTCTTCCTCTGCACCTGTTGATGAAGCATCTCCATATCTCTGATCTCTTGGTCTAACTCGTCCTCTTGGGGCGTCGGGCTGACAGCCTTCCTCTTCTGGCTTCGGGCATCCCGAAGAGAGACAGTCTCCTGATTGTGGTCCAGCGGTTGGAGAGCTGCAGTGCCAGTTGCTGAAGCTTTCTTCGGCGCCATAGCGAAGGTTGGTGATCGCCGAGGGCGTTCAAAAACTCAAAGAGTGGAAGTGAGTTCACCGGAGGTGGGCGCCAATGTTGGGGACTTGTTCTCAAATGCTTCGGATTAAGAACAAGGCAACATAAAAAGTGTTAAATGATAAAGTCCTTCGTCCTTTGAAACATTATTTCCCTTCGGGATATAATGTGTTCCGGACGAAGGTCACAAACAACATATCTTCGTAAGCACAATAAACTATGACGAAGAACTTATATGCAACAGAAAAAGTAATATGAACATTTGAATATTATCACAACGTCATTCCTATTTTATTATCATAGAAAAATAGAAATGATTTCAGATTACAAGTGTACCTTCGGATTGCAGGAAGGCAAAAGTACAAGGATGACGGAAAAGCAAATGCCAAGTCAGCGTGAACAGTACGGGAGTACTGTTCATCTATTTATAGGCGTGGGACGTAGCCCTTGCAAAATTACATTCATGCCCATCACATTTGCTAATGACTTATGGGAATCTATTAAGGCCTAAGTAGTCTTTTCATCTTTAAGTCGGTTCCCCTTTCTGCTATCGCGACGAAGCTTTCTGTGCGTAGCTTCGGCTGTGCACCATCCTTCGTGCAGCTCGGTAATCAACCCGTCCCTCATCTCAATCCCCCTTCGTCTGGCTCGGGCTTCATTCTGACCGTACTCCATGTTCATGATCTGAGTCCGAAGATACCTGTTCATATAATTCACTTGGAAAATATTGTCAAATTATGTTTTTGAGGACCTTCGGAGGACGAAGGCTCCCAACATTAACGTTGCCATTTTACGTTTGATTCAAATTATTTGAAATCAACTAATTTCATCCGCGTTAGAACAGGGAAACGAATTAACTATGAATACTGGGTCCTAACTGTGATTATCTCAGGCCGATTAAATTTTGCGGCACTCCTATCATCGAGTTCTAATAAATTTGTTTGAGATAAAATCGGAGGACTGGACTAAATTTCCAAATTCGTGTCCGCGCGAGCGATGAATTTTAAATAATCACCGGATGCGCCGATTTCTGGAACAACGATGTTCCGAACATCACGAAAATTCAGGACAAGCCTGGATAGATAAAAATGATGTCGAACTCGCGACCGATAAACAGATGCGATATTAAAATCGCGATAGACGAAGATAATTAGACCTTAGTGTCCGTCTTATTCACTGATATCACGTGCTTAAATTCGTACTCGTTGTCGAGCAGAATATAAACACCTGGGGTGTTACACACTTACAACCCTCCCCCCTTAAAAGAATCTCGTCCCGAGATTCGGAATGAAAGACTTCTAATAGTAGAGCAGCATATAACCCATGTTCATATCAGCGTAATCATAAGACAGTCTTGGGCGAAGGCGAGTGTCTCAGAATGTTGTTTCTCTATTGGACATAACATGTATCGCCTTAGGCTAATTTAGAAATATCCACCAATAGGGACGATGTCTACCAGAGGGACACATAAGGTTCCATGTGTATAGTTTGCTTTTTTTGATGACACTGTACTATCTAAGTCTGTTGGGTGAGCGGCAATTATGCGATTTTACCCAAATAGAATCAGCTGCAACCTCTTGGGTAAAACACACAAAAGGAGGTTTACCAACAAGTGGTCACGATAAGTTCATAGCACACGAGACGGGTGTGAATGTCGAATAACATCACAGTTGACCCGTGGCTGGCCAGAAAATCCAAGTCAAAGAAAATGATAGAGACTCGAAAAATCACCAACGAAAGGATCTGTAAGTGCTGACTTTGTGTCTAATCCATTTTATCGAGCTTTAAGCATGACTCGACCTGATCACACATGCTAGAAAAGCACACGTGAGGCGATCGATGCATGACTAGAGCGATAACTAGGTGGTTATTAGTCGATTTTAACTGGATCTTTGTAAGAACTTTCTTAGGATGGATTGAACCAAAGTGAGTTTAGACAACTCGATAAAACAATCTCTAAACTCAACCTTCGTTCATTGGGCAGTTACAAGTTAGTCAAAACCAACTTGTTGAACTACTTTTGACATTGAGCAAGTCCTCTCAGCACCATCGGTAAGCCAAGGGTTGAGAGTTCACTTTTGCTAGCAAAAGGTCATGCATTTGGGTAGAAATCCATTTGCTCATGTTGTTCATTCGTTTCTTCATGCGAGATGAATCATCCACTTGGTTAGGGAATACTTGGATTAAATAAGAGAGCGAATGAACAAACTCCTGCATCTGCAGCAGGGAAAGTCAATCTCCAATTTGAGAGCTAATCAGTTGTCGCTCAACACTAAAAAGCTCTGAGGCTTAACCTTTACACAAAGGATGTAAAGGGAACTTGTATGAGTAGTCACTACCAAGATCAAAAGAAATAAGACCACACATGAAAGTGGTATGCACTTTTGATCCAATGAAGATGACAGACGTTGCTTGATCACTTCACAAACAACATAGAAATTGTTTCAAGGAGGAGGTCTACGAAAGATAACATATTGATATAATCTCATAATGGATTATGACTACTAATTGTGATACTAACGTGTGCCGAGTAGCGCAACCATGTGCGCACACACAGAAGGCCCTCGGTTTCGTCACGACACCACTAGTTTTAGTCATAACACCATTATCAGACATAACTAATAAGAAATCTCACGCGACACAAATGAATTGGGCAAGGGTGACAATATGCAAAGAGATACTCCACCTGTAAGGATGGTTACAAGTGGAGAGCCAAATAGATCATGGCCCGATAAAATGAATAGGGCATGGCCATAACCTAAACTAGTTGGTGAGGGAGTATGATGGGAGACTGTTACTTCAGCCCCGAACATATTTCTATGCCCATCGCAGAGATCACAAGGTCAAGGATTAGTATCTGGTTAGATATGGAGGGAAAACAATCACAAGATGAAGTTGGTATGCCTTCAATAGCTATGAAGAAACCAAAGGCATCAAATTCCAGAAAAATGGTTGGACATGTCTTTCCTAGGTTGGGTTGATAAAGCAACATGGCGATCCTTAAGAATAGGCAAACTGGATAAGGGACATCAGCTTGTGCCAATCGAATAAGGGCATGGTCTAAGATGGACACAGGACCACTAAGGGAGTTACCAGTTAATTACCAAGAACACGGACTCAAGATCCTTATTTGAAGTCCGAGTATATCTTAGGTCCAATAAAGAGATTATCTAAACATTTATTTGCATGAGTTTGGTCATGGAGTGATAATGGAAAATTCAAACTTTGGGTCATGGTTCACTAAATAAGAACATGGCCTAGTTTTGGGTTTAGGCAATCAAATCGCCAACATTCTATCGGCACATTAAGCACAAGAGCAAACACAATTTGCACTAATGATCAAATTATGAAAAGCTAGAAGCCACCTAAACATGTATCTCTAAGACATCACATTATTTACAATCACTGATTACTAGAATAAAGATGAGAGAAGCATCTTGGGTGTATAGGTGACAAACATGATGCAACAATCAGGATGCATGCTCGTCCTATGCGTCCTCACGAGTTTTGCCAACATACTGTGGCAATAGCGTTCTATAGTGGTGGCATACTTACGATTCTCTCGATATTTTGCTAGTCGTGAGCTACACATACATTTTCGAGGTTAGTGTACCTGCAGAAAATTTCATCACAGCCCATTTCCCAATGATGCAGTTCACACATGACAGTTTATCACAGTTTATACTCCATATATTGCTATATGGAGGCCAGCTCATCATTAAGCGCCGAGCCACGCATAGGCGTCGTTGCCACACTTTAACCATAGGACAGCTCATTATGGTAACTTACCTTCTTACCTGAGCGTAGGTGCGTCGTTACAAGTACATTACACTTCTCAGTATTCCCATGTCTATATACCTGTACACATCCATGGGGTACCGAATTCCCAGAAAAGTAAATACTCCACATCGCAGCCTTCATATATACATATGTGTAACATGTATATAATCAACCGCTTCAATTAAGCACTCCCCGAGACCGACTTTTGTTCGGTAATGCTCTCACATCTCACCTTACCTTGGGCGTCGATCCATTCAAAACTGAATGGCCTCAAAAATAACAATACACATGTATGCAATACCCCCGGTTGTGGGTTACTGGTTTTCAAATAAGCCACCTGATAGTCCTTAACTTAGGGCTTAATAGAGGATGTCGCTGGCATTATAGTTTTTCAAAGCCAAACAATGTGTTTAGTTGAAAATAGGTTTTCTAAAACCAAAACTTTTGTTTTGAAAATACGTATGTGACTGTATATACTTAATCTTGCTCCGATACCAGCCTGTGGCAGAACCTCCCAAGTTATCGGGCCCACATGCACCTGTTCTTGTCTCAAAGACCTCAGACTGCTAAGTAGGTGCACCAGATAACTTAATAGGATCCGTCTGATTGCCCCAAGGACATTGGATAAACCACTTACAACCAAGATCGTGAGATTAAGTAACACAAATCACACACACCAATATTTTTGCAGCGGAAATCTTATTACCAAATTTTACAAGATATAAAAATTTTACATTATTTTATCGGAGTGATTACAAAAGTATAAGTTTGAAATATATGCTAGCTCAAGTGACCATCCTCAATAAGAAGTATAGAAGAGTTACTTAGACTTATAAGAAGGCCGAGCCCACCGGCACTTAACACCATCAACATCAGCACAAAGTTAAAACCTGAAAAACAATAGGGAATAAAACCCTGAGTACGGAATTACTTAGCAAGACTTACCCGACTAAAGAAAATACTCTCAAGGGTATGCTGGCTAGAGGGACTCAAGGTATGGCTGTTCAAGAATCAAAGACTCTGTTTTGCAGAAAAGCTTACTATGAGTGGATCCTTAAAAATCCATTTTTATTGTCAGGTTAAGTAAAGTTACCTGCGTCTAAAGTTCTTTCTATCCTAGTTCAAGCACTTGGCCTATACTAGCCGTCTTTTATCAACCCTTCAGTTCACTGGATTTCTACGTGTAAGTCAGTGACCAAGTCTTCATGTCCGTGAAGTTACGGCAATCCGAATCGATTATACTCAGCTGAGGATCTCCAATCACACGACTTATGTAGCACTTAACCCTTGCATATGTCAACTCACCACCGGGGTTATTAAGACCAGATCAGGTTCACGCCAACCGAGAGCATAGATACACCACCGTCCAGCCTCTTGCCACGGAGGGTACACGCTACTCTCGCCATCTCTCCACTCCCATTGCGTGTTATCTTATTCTGGTATTAGTCTGCCCGAGGCAAAGCTTACCCATGATGAGGCATGTGACCAGTTAAAGGGTCCTCGGTCAGTAGGCCTACATCGACAAGGTCCTTAATCGACTCAGACGGAGACACTACACCGAGACTCTCTTCTCGAGCAAGTCAACCGCCTGGTCTCAGCTTTATTATTTTCAACCCAAAGTTTGGTACCTGGCAGAGGTACATCTTTTCTGATGTTGAACCCATCAAGGCCTTGATGGATCCACCATCAAATTTTATTTTTGAAAACATCCCATCCACTTAAGCATCACTTTTGTTTTTAAAACAAAACATTTTGTTTTTCTAGAGCAAGGCTAAGCATCAAAAATCTTTTTTTGTAAAAGGGTGTCAAGGAAGGGTATTCAATTTTCCAAGGAAGGAAATGCATCAACGGTTTAGCACACAACTCCTATCACCTAATGCAGCAAACAAGGTGATAAAGATTTTAAAACAACAAGGAGGTGGCGAATGCACCAGGGCTTGCCTGAATAACACTAGGTTAGTGTTTGTTAGGTGATGACTTGGTAAGTATCCTTTGGCTTGGCACTCGTTAAGATTATCCATCTTCTGGTTTGTCCATTAGCATCATCCTACGGATTAGCTCGCGCTTGGGGTCGACTTGGCTTGTCTTCCGCATCACGCGATTATTTATCGTACCTCATGAGATGCATGATGCACATGTATGAGCACGAGTATAAATAGTACAAGATAGATAATCTACGCTAAAAAGGATGAAACACTTATAACCTATAACCAAGCATATTTTATACAATATACTAATTACAACTTTAGAACTAAAAGACCTAAAGTGTTTATACACATTACTGATCAGACAGACCCTAGATTTTGGTTGAAACAGATATATCGATGTCACTTGATCCTAAATATTCGAAGTAGCAATCAACATTCATTCAAATCATGAAATCGACCAACACATAGAATATCATACCTAGTTTAGAGAGCACACTAAACGACTTATAACTTTAACTTCAAAATTCTTAGACACCTAACACTTATAAAATTTGATAGAAGAACTTTCATTAACTTTCTAAACTAATTTACCGGTTAACCTGTGTATCATATATATTAATAAAACTTCCCATTTTTAACACCTACAGTCCCGCAAACACTGAGACCTATTGAGACCCCTTTCATCCTACGACATCGACCAATTTACCAAAGCGACTCAGGCAATCTAATAAATATTATACCTAGTCAAACCATCCACCAATCCACTAACACGAATAACAAATTTACTTAACCTGACTAATTCGACGCGATAGTCACAAACACGACGACGGTTTTCGGTTGACGTCATTGATCACACACGTTTGGCGAGCGAGGCATACAGTTTCCATTCTTGACCAAATAGTCGTGGGATTCCTTTTTGTCGAGCTAGTGACGCGTGGCCAGCACCAGAATGTCTTCACGGCTTGGGGCTTGGCGTAGATGAGATGACGATTGACGACATGTTCGAGCTTTTTGTTGTGCACTTGGTGAACACCACGCTGCTGGCTTCGTCTTCACCCGATTCTTGGGATTTCTTGAGGACGCGCGGAACGACGACGACCTTCGATTGAAGTCTTTGACCGAGCACTTGATAAGCGATGCACGCGGACCTCGCTTATTTTTGCCTAACGTCCGGGATTCGGGGTTCGACGAGGTTGGGCAGGGAAGAACGGGGTTCGACGGCACGCGAAGCTATCACTAGCGCCGACACGATGATGGCGACATGGGCGAGCGCGAATCAGCGCCAGAGAAGCTGAGCGCACGGTGTCAACAATCAACGGAGGTGGACGCGAGCTGGGCACCATGAGTGAGATGCTCGGCCACCAGCGAGGGAGTATGCCGAGCGGGGAAAATACATAGGGCGCGCACGAGCTGAACGACGGCAGGACAGACAGATCGATGCCATGGGCGAGATCCAAGTTAAACCAGTAGCACACCGGCAAGCTCGCGCGCACAGGGACTGAGCTAAAGGCTGGGCGCAGGGACGCGACAGCCACGGCAAGGGAGCTCGGCGGCCATCGCCATGGCGAGCAGCCACGCGGTGCGCAGGGATGAGCTCGGCACAAACAAAATCCGAGCAGGGAAGCAGGCGCGCGTGCAGGGGCAGAGGATCGCGCGCGCAAGCGAGCCAGGAAGCAGGCGCACCGCCATGGGAGCTCGGAGAGAGGGGCACCGAGCAAGCAGAGGGAAGGGGACGCGACGCTGGGAGCTTGGCATGGGCACAGGAGCGCGCGCAGGAGGAGCTCCGAGCGCAAGGGCAAGCAGGGAGCTTGGGGAATTGGAGAGGACGCCGGGAATCCGACCGGGAACTCGCGAGCAAGATCCCCAAGCCGGCCATGGGAAAGGAGAGGAAAGAGCTGAGCATGGCCGGTTGAGCTAGGAAGCAGGCCGAGCAGGGGCGCCATGGATGAGCGCCGGCAGGGAGCTTGGAGGAACCATGGCCATGGCAAGCGCAGGGCGAGCTGAAGGGAGCTGGAGGTGGCCGCGGGGTAGGGAGCAGGGAGAAGCAGAGGCACGGCGTAGGGGATGAACGCCGTCGAGCTGAGGGGCTGGACGCCGAGTGGGGGCAGAGCAGAGCGCACGCCATGGGGGATAGCAGGGAGAGCTCGAGCAGAGCCGGCGGCGCACGATGGGAGAGGAGGGCGCGACCAGACGCTATGAGAAGGAGGTCGAGCTCGGCGTTGAGGACTGGGGCGAGCTCCATGGCGGCTAGAAAAATGACCTGAGGGAGCAGGGATGACCGGCGACGTGAGGGAGCTGGCTTCCTATGCGCAGGGGATAAGGAGCAGAAAGTGTGTACAAAGGGATAAGAAGACGAGTTAGACGGTGGAGGATAAGGATCCGAGCGACTTCAAGAAAATCCTAGGGAGATTATCCGGACAATGAGATAAGAAAAATAATAATAAAACTGAAAAGAGATTTTTCTATGTTTTGGTCACACATTTTTTTAAAGACACAGATAGATTCAGGTTCTAAGATTTGGGTCTAAGCGAGATGCAAACAGGATGAATCAAAATAATATTAACGTTGCTATTTTACGTTTGATTCGAATTATTTGAAATCAACTAATTTCATCCGCGTTAGAACAGGGAAACGGATTAACTATGAATACTGGGTCCTGACTGTGATTATCTAAGGCCGATTAAATTTTGCGGCACTTCTATCGTCGAGTTCTAATAAATTTGTTTGAGATAAAATCGGAGGACTGGACTGAATTTCCAAATTCGTGTTCGTGCAAGCGATGAATTTTAAATAATCACCGGACGCACCGATTTTCGGAACAACGATGTTCCGAACATCACGAAAATTCAGGACAAGCCTGGATAGATAAAAATGATGTCGAACTCGCGACCGACGAAACAGATGCGATATTAAAATCGCGATAGACGAAGATAATTAGACCTTAGTGTTTGTCTTATTCACTGATATCACGTGCTTAAATTCGTACTCGTTGTCGAGCGGAATATAAACGCCTGAGGTGTTACATCGACAGCTGAGGGGAGCAGCACAGTCTTGGTGGGAGTCTTACCTCGTCACCTATGCCAACCCTGAAGCCATTACTTGGGAGGAGTTCAGGGACAACTTCCGTCGCTACCATGTGCCTGAGGGACTGATGATAGTAAGGAAGGAGGAGTTTCTCGCCCTGAAGCAAGGTCCCCTGTCTGTCAGTGAGTACAGGGATAAGTTTCTGCAGTTGTCACGCTACGCCCTAGAAGACGTTAACACGGATGCTAAGAGGCAGTACCGCTTTCTGAGAAGATTGGTTGATCCCCTCCATTATCAGCTCATGAATCACACTTTCCCCACCTTCCATCACTTGATAGACAGTAACCATGACTGAAAGGAAGCGTCGTGAGATGGAGGATAGGAAGCGCAAGATTGGTGGACCTCAGTCCGGGAGTAGTAGTCGTCCCCTCTACTCAGGCAACTCATCACAACAATTCAAGCAAGGTCACCAGCACCAGCATCAGCGTCAGCATCAACACCAGTACTAGAGGCAGTTTCCTCAGCAGCAGCAGCAGCAATACCGTCAGGACACCCAGCCTAGAGGAAATCAGTATTAGCGTCAGAACAACTAGGCAGCTCGTCTTCCTGCCCCAGCAACCAACCAGAATGGACAAGCAGCCCTAGCACAAGTAGGAGGTCATGCATGCTTCTACTGTGGAGAACAAAATCACTGGGCGAAGAACTGTCCAAAGAAAGCAGCCCAACAGCCGCTAGCAGTCAATGCCCCTGCCAGACAAGGAGCACCACGGCAAGCACCAGGAGTCCGTGGTTAGACCTACAACCGTGGAAAGGTGAACCACCTAGAGGCCGAAGCAATCCAGGATGCTCAGGACGTGGCAGTAGGTATGTTTCCAGTCGAATCCTACCCAGCAAAAGTACTATTTGATACTAGTGCCACGTATTCTTTTGTTTCTACATCTTGGGTAGAATCACATAACATCCCCATAGAACCAATGATCCCACCTTTAAGAGTTAATTCAGTTGGGGGAAAAGTTCAATCCGATAGGATTTGTCCGAATCTAAGGATTGAAATAAGGGGGTTAGATTTCTCCGCTAGCCTAGTAGTAATGAGAACTCAAGGGTTAGATGTCATCCTAGGGATGAATTGGCTACAAAGAAATCAAGCCACTGTTAGTTGTGATAAAAGAACGGTTAAGTTGGTGTCCCCAGCCAGAAAGGAAGTAGTAACCAAATTGTATTTGCCTGAACTAGAAGAAGGAGCCTGTCACCATTTATCAGTAGATGACAAGGAGTCCAATCCGATCGAGGCAATTAGGATTGTGTCGAAATTCCCTGATGTATTTCCTGAAGAGTTACCAGGCATGCCACCTGAAAGGAAAGTTGAATTTGCCATAGAGCTTATCCCAGGCACCGCCCCTATTTCCAAGAGAGCTTATCGAGTGTCCGGACCAGAGTTGGTGGAACTCAAGAAGCAAATTGATGAGTTATTAGAGAAGGGCTACATCAGACCAAGTACCTCACCTTGGGCAGCCCCAGTATTATTTGTGGAGAAGAAGGATGGCACGAAGAGGATGTGCATTGATTACAGAGCTTTGAATGAAGTCACTGTCAAGAACAAGTACCCCCTGCCTCGAATTGAAGACTTATTTGATCAGTTGAGAGGAGTCAGTGTGTTCTCAAAGATAGATCTGAGGTCAGGTTACCATCAGCTCAGAATCCGACCCGTAGATATACCAAAGACAGCATTTATCACCAAGTATGGACTATATGAGTTCATGGTTATGTCATTCGGATTGACGAACGCACCAACTTACTTCATGTATCTGATGAACAGTGTGTTCATGGACTAATATTCTTATATATTCCCAGAATGAGAAAGAGCATGAGGAACATTTGAGGAAAGTACTTTAGAGGCTACGAGATTGCCAGTTGTATGCCAAGCTTAGCAAGTGCGAGTTCTGGATCAGCGAAGTTCTATTCTTGGGTCATATTATAAACCGAGATGGACTAGATGTGGATCCAAAGAAGGTAGCAGTGATTCTGGACTGGAAAGCACCAAAAGATGTCCGAGGAATCAAGAGTTTCATTAGAATGGCTGGTTATTATCGGTGTTTCATTGAAGGTTTCTCCAAGGTTGCCAGGCCAATGACAGCCTTACTAGCAAAGAAGGTTGAGTTCAAGTGGACCCCAGCGTGCCAAGAATCATTTGAAATGTTTAAGCAGAAGTTGACAACAACACCTGTATTGGTTCTGCCAGATGTTCACAAGCCATTCTCAGTATATTGCGATGCTTCGTACACCGGAATGGGATGTGTGTTAATGCAGGAAGGGAAAGTAGTGGCATACTCGTCCCGACAATTGAAAGTTCATGAGAAGAATTACCCCACTCATGATCTGGAGCTAGCAGCAGTGGTTCATGCACTGAAGACCTGGAGACATTATCTTTATGGGCAGAAGTGTGATATCTACACGGACCACAAGAGCCTCAAGTACATATTCACTCAGTCAGAGTTAAACATGAGACAGTGAAGATGGCTAGAATTGATCAAAGACTATGATCTGGAGATTCATTATCACCCAAGCAAAGCAAATGTGGTTGCAGATGCTCTTAGCAGGAAGAGTCATGTCAATATGTTGGCCGCTCACCCGATGCCGTTCGAGCTAGCGAAGGAATTTGACAGGCTGAGTCTCGGATTTCTGAACAACACTCAATGAGTGGCAATTGAGCTAGAGCCCACTCTGGAGCAAGACATCAGGAAAGGTCAGAAGGATGATGAGAAGATCAACGAGATCCAGCAGCTAATCATAGATGGGAAAGGTCTAGATTTCCGTGAAGATGCAGAAGGAGTGGTATGGTTCAAGGATAGGCTATGCGTTCCCGACATCAAACCGATTCTGGAACTAATTCTCAAGGAAGCTCATGAGACAGCGTATTCTATACACCCTGGTAGCGAGAAAATGTACCAAGACTTGAAGAAGAGATTCTAGTGGTACGGTATGAAAAGAGAGATAGTAGAGTATGTGGCCAGATGCGACAGTTGTCAGAGGATCAAGGCCGAACATCAGAGACCCGTAGGTTTGTTGCAACCGTTGCAGATTCCGTAGTGGAAATGGGATGAGATTGGGATGGACTTTATAGTTGGTCTACCCCGCACTCCAGCTGGTTATGACTCCATCTAGGTAGTAGTGGACCGTTTAACAAAGACGACCCACTTCATACCAGTCAAGACCACCTATAACAGTGCGGTGTTGGCAGAATTATACATGTCTCGGATTGTGTGCTTGCATGGTATTCCAAAGAAGATAATATCAGATAGAGGCACCTAATTTACCTCTCACTTTTGGCAGCAGCTACATGAAGCTTTTGGTACACACTTGAAATTCAGTTTAGCTTATCACCCACAGACAGATGGTCAGACTGAGAGAACCAACTAGATTCTTGAGGATATGTTGAGAGCTTGTGCTTTGCAAGACAAGTCAGGTTGGGACAAGAGGCTACCGTATGCAGAATTCTCTTACAACAATAGTTATCAAGCCAGTCTAAAGATGTCACCATTCGAAGCACTTTATGGGAGAAATTGCATAACTCCATTGCATTGGGACCAACTCGGCGAAAGACAGGTGTTCGGTCCAGAGATTTTGCTTGAAGTCGAAGAGAATATCAGGATGGTCTGGGAAAATCTGAAGGCAGCACAGTCCAGACAGCAAAGCTATGCGAATACCAGAAGAAGGGAACTCATGTTTGAAGTGAGAGACTGTTTATTTAGAAGTGTCGCCCATCAGAGGAACCAAGAGGTTTGGAGTCAAGGGCAAGCTAGCACCTCGCTATATCGGACCGTATCAGATTCACGCAAGACGTGGAGAAGTGGCTTATCAACTTAGCTTACCAGAGAATCTATCCGCAGTGCATGATGTGTTTCACGTGTCTCAATTGAAGAAATGCTTGCGAATACCAGAAGAGCAGTTGCCAACGGAAGACCTTGAAGTTCAAGAGGATCTGACGTACGTTGAGAAGCCAACGCAGATTCTGGAGACAGCAGATCGGGTCACTCGGAGGAACACCATCAGGATGTGCAAAGTCAAATGGGGCCATCACTCAGAGGAAGAAGCAACCTGGGAAAGAGAAGATGATCTGAGAGCCAAGTACCCTGAACTCTTTGCTAGCCAGCCCTGAATCTCGAGGGCGAGATTCTTTTAAGGGGGATAGGTCTGTAACACCCTAAATTTGGGGGTATAAAATTTCTTCCTTATGATCATCCAAATTCAGGTGTTACTCTTCTCTATCTCACTCTAGTTTCTCTCTCTAATTTTCTCTCTCTCTATTTTTCTTTTAATCAGAGTTAGTTGTATTAGTGAAGGATTATTTAATTTATTTTGCCCAAAACATATGAGTCATGGAATGTTGCATCATATTGAGCCTAAATATTCTTTGAATTGTTGCACGTATTTGATTTGGTTGGAATTTGAAACTTGATTTGAATTTGAATTGAAAACCCTAGAGAAAATAAATAGAAAAGGCAATAGAAATTCTAGGAAAAAGGAAAAAACCATTTCGGCCCAAGCCAGCCCAATTAGCCCAACCCCCCCTCCCCCCCCCGCGCGTCCGCGCGCCCTCAGTGCCTGACAGGCGGGCCCCACCTGTCGGTGCCAACCAGCTCGCCCTCTCTCCCCCTCTCTCTCGTTGCCCTGTGGGCCAGGCCTGTCGGCGCTGTGTCCCTCGCGTGCGCACGCTCTCTCTCTCTCTCTGTCCCGCCGTCCCCACCTGTCAGCTCGTCCTCAACCTCCCGCCCACGATCTCCCCATCGTGGACGCGCCCACGTCCGCACGTTCTCCGGCCACGTCCGTGCCCCTTTTGAGCCCCGCGCCCTACTCACCCACCTCCCCTCTCTCATTCACGCCCTCTACCAAACCCTCTCGCCCTCTCTCTCGCTCTGCCCACGCGTGCAGAGAGCTCCGCCACCGCCTGCCATCGACCGCTGCCTAGTCTGCGGCCATCATCACGTCCGTGCCTCGTCTAGTGCCACGATGAGCTCTGCCTCACTGTCAGCTGCTCGGGACACCCTTCGGTGCCTTTCCCTCTCTACTACGTCCGATCCGTGCTCACCGGAGCAACCTTCATGCAGCCGGAGCCCCGCCGTCGTCGCCCCGTCGAGTCCTTGCACCTCCGTTGTTGCTTCACGACTCCAGCGCTTCCCCTCAAGGTGAGCAACTCGCTCGTACCCTTAATTTGGTCATTCCCGTTCTGTTGCTCGCGCGATTGCTCGCCGGAGCAATCCAGCGCCGCCGTTAGCCCGCCTTGCCGTGGTCTGCGCTCTCTGGTGCCCCTACGCCAGCGTAAGGGCCATGGTCGAGTCCGCTAGACCGCCCTAAATGCGTCTGAGCTAAACCCCAAGCCTCTAGTGCCTCGCCGTGGCCAGCCTTCTCGTCTCCAGCAAGCTCTCGCCGCGGGACCGAGCGGCGCCACCGCGCCCAAGTCCGCCCTTGACCGTTAGAACCCGACCGTTTGTCCGAGATCGGGCGGTTTAGACTTAACCCGAGCGGATCTAATCCCCAGCTAGTTAGCCCGTCTTGGCCCACTGACGCCCTGGCCCTGATGAGGTTCTTGTGATTACTTTAGGGGACTCAGGTTGTTTCCTGAGTACCTCTCTGTAAGGACCTATTTGGGGAGTGACTGAAAGGGAAATGTGCCCTTGGGCAATTTCTATAAGTATTTTGGTGATTAGATGTCCAACACATTATTTGAGTACTTATGTGCTAAATATGTGAAAGGTGCAAATCAAAGTAAAAAGGTACGTTTCTAGACTTAGTACATTATTTTTGAGAAATAACATTGTGTGTCTAAGTGCTAGAAACAGTGCCGAAAAGAGAGGAATCGAATTGCAAAAGACTTGGCTGTGAGCAGCCAAACTTCATGTCAGTCTGGCACACCGGACAGTGTCCGGTGCGCCAAGTTGGTCCGCGGTGAACTCGCCGCTCTCGGGATTCGACGGCGGTGTACGGCTATAATTCAACGGACTGTCCGGTGGTGCACCGGACTATCCAATGAGCCAACGGTCGCCAGCGCAACGGTCGGCCGCACAATCCACGGGCGACGCGTGGCCCGCAGCAACGGTCGGTTGGGCACATCGGACTGTCCGGTGTGCACCGGACAGTGTCCAGTGCGCCAATCGACCCTGAGGACCAACGGTCGGATGTGCCTGATTTGGAAGGCGATCGCGCACCGGACAGCTACAGTGACTATCCGGTGGTGCACCGGACTGTCCAGTGCACCACCCGACAGAAGGCAAGTTTGGCCTTCCAAGTTGGCCTCCAACGGCTCCTAGCTGCCTTGGGGCTATAAAAGGGACCCCTAGGCGCATGCAGGAGTGATCTAAGCATTCACTAAGCATTCTAATACTCCCACACTCCGTCTTCGCGCATTTGATCGATTGTGTTAGTGGTTTGAGCTCCGTTCTAGTTGTGAACTCTTTGTGCTACGTTTTGAGCTCAAGTCTTGGCTTGTGTGCGTGTGTGTGCTGCGGATTTGTGTGTGTTGCTCTCCAACCTTACTCTTGTGCATTCTTTGTGATCAATATTGTAAGGGCGAGAGGCTCCAACTTGTGGAGATTCCTCGCAAATGGGAAGAAAACTACAAGGAAGAAAGTCGTGGTATTCAAGTTGATCATTGGATCACTTGAAAGGGGTTGAGTGCAACCCTCGTCCATTGGGACGCCACAACATGGAAGTAGGCAAGTGTTACTTGGCCGAACCACGGGATAAAAATCGCGTGTCTCTTGTGTTACTTTCTCTATGATTGTTTTGTTCACAAGAACTCGCCTCAAAGCTACTTAGTCGTGCTAACTCTTTCAAAACTAAGTTTTGTGGCTATTTAGTGTTTGATTTTATAGGATCACCTAATCACCCCCCACTCTAGGTGCTCTCAATTGGTATCAGAGCCGTACTCTTCATCTAAGGGACTAATCGCCCGAAGAGATGGATCCTAAGGGAAAGGGGATGGTGGTCAACGACAAGGAGAAGGAGTCCCTCTTCAACGAGCCAAGGGACGACAAGCCCACTGACTCAGGATCGAGTCACAATAAAAGGGACGGGAAGAAGAAAAGGCGCATCAAGAAGATCATTTACTACGACAGTGATGCCTCCTCTTCTTCACCAAGAGACGACGATGACTCTTTGTCAAAAAAGAAAACGGTTAATTAGAACTACTCTTTTGACTATTCTCGCATGCCGTACAATTCAAATGCACATCTACTTTCAATTACCCTTGGAAAACCTCCACACTTTGATGGAGAGGACTATTCGTTTTGGAGTCATAAAATGCGTAGTCATTTATTCTCTCTCCATCTAGCATTTGGGAAATTGTAGAGAATCGGATGCACTTCGATAGTACGGATAACCCTGTGATAATTAATGAACAGATTCATAAAAATGCCCAAGCTACTACTGTCTTGCTAGCTTCACTTTGCAGGGATGAATATAATAAGGTGAGTGGCTTGGACAACGCCAAGCAAATCTGGGACACCCTCAAGATATCTCATGAGGGAAATGACGGCACCATGATCACCAAAATGGAGCTAGTGGAAGGCGAGCTGGGAAGATTCGCGATGATCAGGGGAGAGGAGCCAACTCAGACTTACAACAGGCTCAAGACCCTGGTCAACAAGATCCGAAGCTATGGAAGCACAAGATGGACGGATCATGATGTCGTCCGACTCATGCTAAGGTCATTTACTTTAATTGACCCCCATCTTGTCAATCTTATTCGTGAGAATCCCAGGTACACCAAGATGACGCCCGAGGAGATTCTTGGAAAATTTGTGAGCGGGCGCATGATGGTGAAGGAGGCTCGATACGTGGACGATGCTCTAAACGATCTGCTACCCGTCTACAAGCCTCAACCTATTGCTCTTAAGGCAACCAGTAGAAGGGAGGTGCTTCCAAGCAAGGTGGCACAAGTGGAGGATGCTGGCCTCAACGAGGATGAGATGGCGCTTATCATCAAGCGATTCAAGACCACGCTTAAAGGACGCAAGGAGTATCCCAACAAGAACAAAACAAGGGGAAAGCGCTCATGTTTTAAATGCGGTAAGACTGGTCACTTTATTGCAAATTGTCCCGATAATGATAGTGACCAGGGACAAGAAAAGAGCGGGAAGAAGGAGAAAAAGAAGAACTACAGGAAGGCAAAGGGCGAGGCGCACCTTGGAAAGGAATGGGACTCAGACTGCTCCACTTCCGACTCTAACGACGAAGGACTTGCTGCCTCAGCCTTCAACAAATCCTCACTCTTCCCCAACGAACGCCATACATGTCTTATGGCCAAGGAGAAAAAGGTACGTGTACGGGACACACCCAAGTACACTTCATCTAGTGAAGAAGAATCCTCGATGATGAAGTAGATTACTCTAGTTTATTTAAAGGTTTAGATAGAGCCAAAGTAGAGAAAATTAATGAATTAATTGATGCTCTAAATGAAAAGGATAGATTGCTAGAGAAGCAAGAAGATATTTTGTATGAAGAGCATGACAAATTTATTAGTGTGCAAAAATCCCTTGCTTTAGAAACTAAGAGAAATGAAATGCTTTCTTCTGAGTTATCTGCCTGCCATGAATCTATCTCTAGTTTAAAGAGTTTAAATGATGAATTAAATGCTAAGCTAGAGAAAGCGAATGAAACTAGTTCATGTGTAGGGCATGTTGTTATTTGTAATAGATGCAAGGATTTTGATGTTGATGTCTGTGATGAACATCTTATTGCTATTACTAAATTGAATAATGAGGTGGCAAGTCTTAATGCTCAACTTAAGACTTGCAAGGATGATTTTAATAAATTGAAATTTGCTAGGGATGCCTACACTATTGGTAGACACCCTTCAATTAAGGATGGACTTGGTTTTCGAAAGGAAACCAAGAACTTAACAAGCCAAAAGGCTCCCGTTCTCAACAAGGAGAAAGGGAAGGCCCCTATGGCTAGTAGTTCTCAAAAATGTCATGCCTACATTTATGATAGAAAATTTTCTACGAATGCTTATAGAGACTATGATCATGCTATGATTTCTTCTAGTTCTACTTATGATTGTAGTAGAAATAGGCCTAGGCACAATCATATTGTGTCTTATGCGCCTAGGAGAGATAATGTTGTGTCTCATGAGCCTAGGAAAATGTGCAATGAACCCACTACTGTTTTTCATACTTGCAACACTTCTTTTATTCTTTCATGTAAGAATGCAAAAGTAGTGGCTAGGAAGTTGGGATCCAAATGCAAGGGAGACAAAACTTGCATATGGGTTCCAAAAACTATTGTGACTAACCTTGCAGGACCCAACAAGAGTTGGGTACCTAAAACCCAAGCTTAAATTCCTTGCAAGTTTATGCATCCGGGGGCTCAAGCTGGATTATCAACAGCGGATGCACAAACCACATGACAGGAGAGAAGATGTTCACCTCCTGTTGGGGACTTGTTCTCAAATGCTATAAATTAAGAACAAGGCAACACAAAATGTTATATGTTAATGCCCTTCGTCCTACGAAGCATTGTTTCCCTTAGGATATAATGATCTTCGGACGAAGGTTATAAAGGACATACCTTCATCATTGCAGTATACATTAATGAAAGAAGAAGCATATGAAACGTAAAAAACAACATAAACAATTATGTAACATTATTAATTTTTTATCATATTATCATGAGTGAATGAAAACAACATAAAATTACAAATTGTACCTTCGGCTCAACAGAAAGCAAAAGCACAAGAATGACGCAAGAACGAGTACGAGTCAGCGTGAACAGTACGGGGGTACTGTTCATCTATTTATAGACACAGGACGCAGCCTGTGAGAAATTACACTCATGCCCTTTACATTTACTATTGACTTTAGGACAATTCATTGAGGTTCATATTGCCTTTTCCCCTTTAAGTCGGTTCCTTTTCCTGTTGTTATGCCGAAGCCCCCATGTGCGTGGCTTCGGAACTGCATTACCCTTCGCATCGTTCACGCTTCTCACATTGTGTATGGTTCAGATCTGAGTCCAAAGATACCTGTTCATATACAGCACTTGGAAAACATTATCAAATCATGTTTTTGAGGACCTTCGGAAGACGAAGGCCCCCAACAGTAGCCCCTCGCAGTATTAATTTGTTTAAGATAACGAATTCAGACTACGACATGGACAAAGGCCTTAAGCCGAAGGTCCGAAAAAAACACCTTCCCATTGCTATGTCAATGACGGATGGGACCCCCAAATTTGGGATGTGCTGAGCGTATAAATAAGGACTCTCACCAGCCACATTTGGTACGCTGCCTGCGCCATTTGATTTGTTTTGTCAGTTTCATAGCTCTTGCTCACTAACGCTTGCTAGTTTTTCAAGTTTTCTGAGCTTCGGTTAAAAAGGCGCATTTTGGTCATTTCTGAAGGAGAAATGTCTTAAGACAAAAAGATTGCTGTTGAAACAAAGGTGACTGAAGAGATGAAGCTTTTGGAAGAGAAGAAGAATATGGATCCTTATATTGCTGGTTTTATCGAATCGATGGCAAAGACAAACATAGAGAAGATTGTTAAAGAGACACTGGAAGGTTTGTCTGAAGATACTGGTGACAGTGATAGTTATGATGTGGAAAGCGGGGGCGAAGATTCTGAGGATCGGCCCTAGAGGCCAAGTCATACAATCTTTGGGAAATCAACGATTAAACAAAGTCATCTTGATAATATGAGAGGAAGGTACTTTCAGGACATGTCTATTGTTAGGGTTGGCGGAGACAACAAGGTCCCTGCCCCCGAGGAAAACGAAGTTGTAATTTATCGAAGCTTCTTCAAAGCTGGGCTTCGGTTTCCTCTTAGCAGGTTTGTAGTTGAAGTGCTAAAAACCTACCAAATCTTCCTTCATCAGTTGACCCTCGAAGCCATTTTGAGGATGGGAATCTTCGTCTGGGCAGTAAGAAGCCAAGGAATAGAACCAAGCGTGAAGTGCTTCTGCAGCATGCACGAACTTCTGTATGAGACAAAGGCCATGGGTAAAGAACAGTATCACAACAACTTTGGTTGTTATGGATTTGTCGCCCGCGCCAACGCTAGCCACCTAGTGCCAACATTTCGGAAGAGATGGCCCGGATCTTGGATGGAAGAATGGTTTTATGTGAAGAACGACTTGACGGCGAGGGAGGACATCAAAGAGGTTATTATGCGCCCCATATGGTCTCGCTTTGGTCTTCGAAAACCGAAGGTTGAAATTGATGATGCTGCGGAAGCATGCCAGAAGGCTTTTGGCACTGTCTGCTTTTTCATTGGTACAAGAGATTTAATTCAAGAGCATATAGCATTTAGAGTGTGGCCGCTTGCGGAAGGCTGGGAAATGCCGAAGGAGAACATCAATGATCCTGGCGAAGGTGATTTGGTCCGGCTGAAATACACCTTCAGGTTTGGAGATAAATTTGATGAACCAAACGATGATTGGCTGAAGTGTATTGAAGTTACAAGTGATGAACTGGTTGGATCATATGCTAAGGCAGAAGATAATGCATTATCCGCAGCCTTCAGAAGTCGGGGAAAAAAGAGATTGAATAGAGTTTTTGATGCTATTGGCTTCGTCTACCCCGACTACCGCTACCCGCTGCGGGTACAGGGGAAGAAGAGAAAAGTTGATGCAACGGTTGCCCCAGCCAAGCCTGTGCTGGAGGCTGTAAGCAGAAAGTTGAAGGTGCTTACCCACCGGCCGCGTTACATTGAACCGACCATGGTTCCTGAGTTTGGCGCAGGGACATCTTCTGCTGCCGAAGCAAAGCGCGCTGCCCCGACTGTGCAGAGTACTGAAGAGCCGATTGTAGCGCCGAAGACGTCTGCAGTCGGGCTAGCCGAAGCTAGAGATGACAAGGCTGAAGAGCTACAAGTGGAAAAGGTGATAAAAACGCCAGAAATCTTGAGCCCACCGACAGAGACAATTTTGTCAAAGATGCAAAAAATTCCTGCCGCCACTCCTAGGAGGAGTAGAATGGCCAGCGTATTAGACGCTGTTATAGAAACTACGAAGACTTTGAGCCCTGCTCCTAAGAAAATTGTTGAAGCTTCGAAAGCTCAGATCGAAGCTGAAATTGGGCCTTCAATGCCCACCGAGACAGAGCCTACCGTATCTGAGAACAAAACAGTAGGGCAGAATGTATCAGAAAAAACCGAAACTCCTGCTCCCGAAGCTCTGATCGAAGATGTTGACTACATTATTCGGCATGCTGCAGGGAAAAAATTGTCCGTAGAGGAAATTTTTGAAGCCAAACACTATGCCCGGGAACTAAAGTACCCGAAGGGGGCCTTAGTGTTTAATGGTACAAACGAAGATGATTTCTTGTACTGTCTCCCAGACAATAAAGAATTATCTGTGTGTCGGGAGATGGCCAGAAGTATGGGCTTCCCGAAGCTTGAAGCTGGCCTTTGTGCCATGACGAAAGTTGATCTCGCAGATAGTCTTGCATACACAGTCTGAAGGTTCAGAAATTATGAATTTTGAAACTTATGAACTCTCGAATGAAGTCTTTTACTTTGATGTTAATCCTTTTATTTTTTTCTTGCAGGGCCTGATACTTAGCAACGCCCTAAGAGCGCAAAAGAATGTTGAAGACGAGAGCTGCACTATAGCTCTCAACAACCTACGAACAAAGGTTATCAGGCTGAGAAACGAAGGCTCAGAAAAAGACAAAATTCTACTTTCATTGGTGGATAAAGTAAAAGAAGATGAAGCAAATTTTAAGGCTCAAGCTGAAATTCAAAAGAATGAGATCGAAGACCTTCAGAAACAGCTGGTCAAAGCCAAAGAAAAATGCACTATCGTAGAAGCTGACCGAGAGGCCAGCGAATATTGAAAAAACTATTTTGAAAAAATAGTTGAAGAACTTCACGCATCCAAAGAAAGATGTTTTGAAAAATCTTTAGGGTGCGTGGAGAAGATAAAGGCAAGCTTCGCCAACGTGGGCGCCTATTCAAACGAAGATAACTTCATACGAGGCGATCCTAAGGGTGTTATCGAGTGGATAAGCGGAGAGGCCGAAGCTTTTGAAGAAATCCTGAGTGATCACGGGGATGTCTGCGCGTTCTCCGGTGCAAGAGGAATTTCAGCTATCCTGGAGAAGGTGGGTTGCGACCATGTCAAAACTCTGGCCTAGGCCGAAGCTGCCTTATCTGTGGATGACACAAAAGATCCCTCAGCTGAAGCAAGCTTAGTGGATGGAAAATTTTACACTGACATCTGGGCAAATGGTGGTTGAGAAATAGCTCACGAAATTATGAAGAAGAGCGAGAAAGACATCCATGAGGCCCGAGTACAAGCTAAGCAAGCTGAAGAAGCTGCAGAGCGTGAGAGGCGCATAGGTATTGCTTCGCGGCATCTAGCTTCGGCATTTGTTTTCGTGACTTCGAACTAATTAATTTTTTCTTTTGTAGCTGAACTATCTCCTCCACCAGAACCGTTCGACCCCTGGCTGACCCGGAAATGAAGGAAGCAATAGATATCATCAATGTGGCTGAATCTATTGTTGACGAAGTTGTTAACAAGTTGTTAAATGAAGTTGCGGAGAAGGTCCTGAAAGAGGACTAGTACTTATTGTAAAAATATTTTAGATGATCAATGTAACTTTGGTGTATCAAGACTGTAATATTCGATGTGCACATTTATGAATCTAATATGTAAATTATTTTGTAATTCAATTCTTTGCGATGCATGAAACTTTATATACATACCGTTTTTGAGCCTTCGGCGAAAAAACACCTTCCCTTCTTTTCATGCTTCGTAAAGAAGAAAACCCATGCTTCGTGAAAATATCCATGCTTTGTAAAAACATCCTAGCTTCGTAAACAAAGGATCCCTTCTTTTGCATTAGAGCTTACGAAGCTGTATTTCTCAACTTACTTTGTGCCTTAGCATGTTTTCATTTTTTATAAAGCAGTCTCCGAAGATCGACTTCGTATTCAATTCATGTCATCGGTGCAATATGATGTATGATGTGATGTTATGCGGGATGATGTGATGATATGATGCAAGGATGATGCAAATGCCGAAGATACACACCCACACACCCACACTGGAACACACCATCTCCACGTCCCCTTAGGAACGATCGGAATCTTTTTGCCGTTTATTTTTTGGCTTCACCGTTTATTTTTCGGTGTAAGTTCTGCATCCCCTTAGGAACGTCTTTTGAACTTCTTCGCCTTCTATTTTGGCGGTATTTTTCGCGTTGACTTTTCGCGCTTCGCCTTATATTTCAACGGTATTGTTCGCGTTGACTTTTTGCGCTTCGCCTTATATTTCGGCGGTATTTGGCTCTACATTCCCTTGGGAACGACTTTTGAGCAAAAAACTTATGTTGCGCTCCATTGTGAGCAACTTTTTTGTAGCTTCGGCAAGACTTAGTCTGTGCTCCCTTAGAAACATCTTTTTTTTGTAGCTTCGGCAAGACTTAGACTGCGCTCCCTTAGGAACGTCTTTTTTTGTAGCTTCAGTTGTTTTTGAGCTTCGTAAACCTGTGAAAAAGCTATATTTCATTGTGATATAAGCGAAACTATTACAAAAAACTAAGTTTACACTGATTGTTTCTTAAAAAACAAAATGACAAATAACCATAAAAGCATTTTTGGAGTAGGATATCGCTCAATAAATGTGCTTGGATTCTGGCACAGTACTGTTGACTTTGCGAGCTTCGGATTCCTCCCTGAAATCCCGTTGCTGTTGAGAGTGTTGGTGCCCTTCTGGCTGCTGGCTCCGGGGATGAATCGGTTGTAGTGGTGGTGGAGGTGGGAGTTGTGGCCAAGAAGCCTGTGAATGGCTAGCCGAAGCAACGGAAGCTGCAAGATGATTGCCCACATACTCTGGTATGTATGGAGAATGGCACGAAGCAGTGTGCAAGACCTGCTTCGGCTGATTCTGCCGAGCTTCGGCTTCTGCTATCTCCTTTTGCTTCTGAATAGTGATTTGGCACATTCTTGTAGTATGGCCCTTGTCCTCGCCACAGAATAAGCAGTAGATCTTTCTAGGCTGATCCCCAAATCTTCCCCCGAAGCCCCTGGCGCCTCTGCCTCTTGGGGCTAGTGGCCTGAAAGAGCTTTGTTGTTGCCCCGAAGATTGTGAGGTGTATTATGACCTCTGAGGCTGACTCCCTTTATCATCATTCTGAGTGGAATTGTGGATTGACCTGACATGCCTCGGATGGATTCTTCCTCCGAAGCCCCTGGTCATTTCCAAGAATCTATAAGCTTCCTCTCTTCTCTGGCGAAAGTCGTTGTCAGCCCTAATGTACTCATCCATTTTCTGGAGCAGCTTCTCTAGAGTTTGTGGGGGCTTCCTGGCGAAATATTGGGCCGTAGGTCCTAGCCGAAGGCCCTTAATCATGGCCTCAATGACAATATCATTGGGCACCGTGGGCGCTTGCACCCTCAATCGCAAGAACCTTCGGACATACGCCTGGAGGTATTCCTTATGGTCTTGCGTGCATTGGAATAGGGCCTGAGCTGTGACTGGCTTCGTCTGAAAACCTTGGAAACTGGTCACCAGCATGTCCTTAACCTTCTGCCACGATGTGATAGTCCCTGGCCGAAGAGAAGAATACCATGTTTGAGCTACATTCCAGACTGCCATGACGAAGGACTTCGCCATGACTGCAGTATTGCCCCCATACGAAGATATAGTTGCTTCATAACACATTAGAAACTGCTTTGGGTCTGAATGCCCATCATAAATGGGAAGTTGAGGTGCCTTGTATGACGGGGGCTATGGGGTAGCCTGCTGTTCTGCTGCCAAGGGAGAAGCGTCATCAAAAGTAAAGGTATCATGATTAAAATCATCATATCACCCATCTTCGTTGAATAAGCCTTCTGACGAAGTTCCCTGTGTTGGGGCCTTCGATCTTGTTCATCTTGAACAAGATGGTGCACTTCTTCAGTAGCTTTGTCGATCTTCCTTTGAAGATCAGCCAGCCACGCCATCTTCTCTTTCTTCCTTTGTACTTGTTGATGAATGATTTCCATGTCTCTGATTTCTTGGTCCAATTCCTCCTCTTGGAGTGTTGGACTGGTGGCCTTCCTCTTCTGGCTTCGAGCTTCTCGGAGAGAAAGAGTTTCCTGGTTTGGGTCCAGTGGCTGTAGTGCGGCAGCCCCTGTCGATGAAGCTTTCTTCGGTGGCATGACGAAGGTCAGTGCTTGCCGAAGGTGGTCGAAAGAGTTCACCGGAGGTGGGCGCCAATGTTGGGGACTTGTTCTCAAATGCTATAAATTAAGAACAAGGCAACACAAAATGTTATATGTTAATGCCCTTCGTCCTACGAAGCATTGTTTCCCTTAGGATATAATGATCTTCGGACGAAGGTTATGAAGGACATACCTTCATCATTGCAGTATATATTAATGAAAGAAGAAGCATATGAAACGTAAAAAACAACATAAACAATTATGTAACATTATTAGTTTTTTATCATATTATCATGAGTGAATGAAAACAACATAAAATTACAAATTGTACCTTCGGCTCAACAGAAAGCAAAAGCACAAGAGTGACGCAAGAACGAGTATGAGTCAGCGTGAACAGTACGGGGTACTGTTCATCTATTTATAGACACAGGACGCAGTCTGTGAGAAATTACACTCATGCCCTTTACATTTACTATTGACTTTAGGACAATTCATTGAGGTCCATATTGCCTTCTCCCCTTTAAGTCGGTTCCTTTTCCTGCTGTTATGTCGAAGCCCCCATGCGCGTGGCTTCGGAACTGCATTACCCTTCGCATCGTTCACACTTCTCACATTGTGTATGGTTTAGATCCGAGTCCGAAGATACCTGTTCATATACAGCACTTGGAAAACATTATCAAATCATGTTTTTGAGGACCTTCGAAAGACGAAGGCCCCCAACACCTCCTATGTCAAGAACAACGATTCCCAGGATACGATCATCTTTGGAGATGGGAACCAAGGCAAGGTCAAAGGCTTGGGCAAGATAGCCATCACCAACGAGCACTCCATATCGAATGTATTTCTAGTAGAGTCGCTTGGTTACAACCTTCTGTCTGTAAGTCAATTATGTCACATGGGTTACAATTGTCTTTTTACAAACGTTGATGTATCTGTCTTTAGAAGGAGTGATGGTTCATAAGCTTTTAAGGGTGTATTAGACGACAAACTCTACTTAATTGATTTTTCAAAAGAGGAGGCCGATCTAGATGCATGCTTAATAGCTAAGACTAGTATGGGCTGGCTGTGGCATCGCCGTCTAGCACATGTTGGGATGAAGAACCTTCATAAACTTCTAAAGGGAGAACATGTGTTAGGACTAACCAATGTTTGTTTCGAGAAAGATAGGCCTTGTGCAGCATGTCAGGCAGGGAAACAGGTGGGAAGCACTCATCATAGCAAGATTGTGATGACAACATCAAGACCACTGGAGCTTCTTCACATGGACCTCTTCGGACCCGTTGCCTACCTTAGCATCGGGGGTAGTAAGTATGGTCTTGTAATTGTTGATGATTTTTCCCGCTTCACTTGGGTGTTCTTTTTGCAGGATAAATCAGAAACCCAAGGGACCCTAAAGCGCTTTCTAAGGAGGGCTCAAAACAAATTTGAGCTAAAGGTGAAAAAGATAAGGAGCGACAACGGGTCCGAGTTCAAGAATTTGCAAGTTGAGGAGTATCTTGAGGAAGAAGGCGTCAAGCATGAGTTCTCCGCTCCCTACACACCACAGCAAAACGGTGTGGTAGAAAGGAAGAACAGGACGCTTATCGACATGGCGAGAACGATGCTTGAAGAGTTCAAGACACCCGAGCGGTTTTGGTCGGAAGCTGTGAACACAGCTTGCCACGCCATAAACCGGCTCTATCTGCATCGCCTTCTCAAGAAGACCTCCTATGAACTCCTTACCGGTAACAAACCCAACGTCTCCTAGTTTCGTGTATTTGGGAGCAAATGTTACATTCTGGTGAAGAAAGGTAGACACTCTAAATTTGCTCCCAAGGCAGTAGAAGGGTTTTTACTAGGGTATGACTTAAATACAAAGGCGTATAGAGTCTTCATCAAATCATCGGGTTTGGTTGAAGTCTCTAGCGACGTTGTATTTGATGAGACTAATGGCTCTCCAAGAGAGCAAGTTGATCTTGATGACATAGATGAAGATGATGTTCCAACGGCCGTAATGCGCACGATGGCGATCGGTGATGTGCGACCACAGGAATAACAGGAGCAAGATCAACCATCTTCCTCCACAATGGTGCATCCTTCAACTCAAGACGGTGAACAGGTATCTCAAGAAGAGGGACAGGATCAAGGGGGAGCACAGGAAGAACAAGTGATGGAGGAAGAAGCACCACGTGCCCCTTCAACTCAATTCCGAGCAACGATCCAACGACATCACCCCATTGACCAGATTCTGGGTGACATAAGCAAGGGAGTAACTACTCGCTCAAGATTAGCTAACTTCTGTCAGCATTACTCGTTTGTCTCTTCTATTGAGCCTTTCAGGGTGGAAGAGGCCTTGCGGGATCCGGATTGGGTGTTGGCCATGCAGGAAGAGCTCAACAAATTCAAAAGAAATGAAGTTTGGAGCCTGGTGCCACGTCTAAATAAAAATGTTGTGGGAACCAAGTGGGTGTTCCGTAACAAGCAAGACGAACACGGGGTGGTGACAAGAAACAAGGCTCGACTTGTGGCAAAGATTATGCCCAAGTCGCAGGTTTGGATTTCGAGGAGACTTTTGCTCCTGTGGCTAGGCTAGAGTCTATTCGAATTTTATTAGCCTATGCCGCTCACCACTCTTTCAGGCTATTTCAAATGGATGTGAAGAGTGCTTTCCTCAATGGGCCAATAAAGGAGGAGGTATACGTGGAACAACCCCCTGGCTTTGAGGATGACAGGTACCCCGACCATGTGTTCAAGCTCTCTAAGGCGCTCTATGGACTTAAGCAAGCCCTAAGAGCATGGTATGTATGCCTTAGAGATTTCTTAATTGCTAATGCCTTCACAGTTGGGAAAGCCGATCCCACTCTTTTTACAAAGACTTGTGATGGTGATCTTTTTGTGTGCCAAATTTATGTCGATGACATAATATTTGGTTCTACTAATCAAAAGTCATGTGAGGAGTTTAGCAGGGTGATGACACAAAAGTTCGAGATGTCGATAATGGGCGAGTTGACCTACTTCCTTGGGTTCCAAGTGAAGCAACTCAAGGACGGCACCTTCCTCTCCCAAATGAAGTACACACAAGATCTTCTCAAGAGGTTTGGGATGAAGGACGCCAAGCCCGCGAAGACACCGATGGAAACCGACGGGCATGTCGACCTCAACAAAGGAGGTAAGTCCATTGATCAAAAGACATACCGGTCTATGATAGGTTCCTTGCTTTATTTATGTGCTAGTAGACCGGACATTATGCTAAGTGTATGCATGTGTGCTAGATATCAATCTGACCCCAAGGAATGTCACCTTATGGCCGTTAAGCGAATTCTTAGATATTTAGTTTCTACGCCTTGCTTCGGAATCTGGTATCCAAAGGGTCTACCTTTAACTTGATTGGATACTCAGACTCCGATTATGCCGGGTGCAAGGTTGATAGGAAGAGCACATCATGGACGTGCCAATTTCTAGGAAGGTCCCTAGTGTCCTAGAGTTCAAAGAAACAAACATCTGTTGCCCTATCCACCGCTGAGGCCGAGTATGTTGCCGCAGGACAGTGTTGCGTGCAACTACTTTGGATGAGGCAAACCCTCCGGGACTTCAGCTACAATCTGAGCAAAGTCCCACTCCTATGTGACAATGAGAGTGCTATCCGTATGGCGGATAATCCTGTTGAACACAGCCGCACTAAGCACATAGACATCCGGCATCACTTCCTAAGAGACCACCAGCAAAAGGGAGATATCGAGGTGTACCATATTAGCACCGAGAACCAGCTAGCTGATATCTTTACCAAGCCGTTGGATGAGAAAACTTTTTGCAGGTTCCATAGTGAGCTAAATGTCTTAGATTCACGTAACTTGGATTGATCTATAGCATACATGTGTTCTATGTCTTTGATCATGTTACTTTACGCATTTACATTATTCATTTTATATTTGTGGTGCTCAAGTTGTACAAGACCTCCCCGGACCTCACAAGTCCATATGCAAATGGTGCATATATTTAGGGGGTGATGTGCTACAACTTGACACTTTGAGACTAACCTATTTGTTTGAGTACACTTGATGTAGTCTCAAAGGTGCATTGAAAGGGAAAAATGAACTTGGACAATGAAAAGACTTCCACTGCACTCCAGTATTAGTGTACTTACTTTCAAGTTCATACTTGCAATTTTATTGCCTTTTTGCTCTTAATTGACATTTTTGGTGAGGCAATGGGGTTCAAAGGGCCAAAAATGATCTTGTTTTAGTGCTTAATGCCAAAGGGGGAGAAATTAAGGCCAAAGCAAATGGATCAGCCAACCACTTAAGAATTTTGAAAATAGAAGAGTTAGAATTTGATTTTGTCAAAATACTCAAATTGCAAAATTTGGTCTCTTGTGGGGGAGAATTTTTTATTATGGGAAAAAGGGGGAGTTTTTGGTACTTGATCAATATTTCTCTTGGAACATCTATTGATTTGCCCAAATAAGTGTGTTTGACTTAAAGATAGGAAAAAGGAATTGATTTACAAAAACAAACCAAGTGGTGGCAAAGAGTGATCCAAATATGCCAAATCATAAGCAAAAAACAATTTGGTCTTCAATTTGATTCGATATTGCACTTCTTTTGTTGCTTTTTAATGTGTTGGCATAAATCACCAAAAAGGGGGAGATTGAAAGGGAAATGTGCCCTTGGGCAATTTCTATAAGTATTTTGGTGATTAGATGTCCAACACATTATTTGAGTACTTATGTGCTAAATATGTGAAAGGTGCAAATCAAAGTAAAAAGGTACGTTTCTAGAATTAGTACATTATTTTTGAGAACTAACATTATGTGTCTAAGTGCTAGAAATAGTGTCGAAAAGAGAGGAATCGGATGGCAAAAGACTTGGCTGTGAGCAGCCAAACTTCAGCTCAGTCTGGCACACCGGACTGTCCGGTGGTGCACCGGACAGTGTCCGGTGCGCTAGGTTGGTCCGCGGTGAACTCGCCGCTCTCGGCATTTGACGGCGGCGTACGACTATTGTCGGCGTTTCGAGACCGGGGGGTCCCTAAGCCGACGAGTGAGTGTGCCGCGTGCCCCAGCCCAGATGGGTCGAGCGCGTGGGCGAGCGCGAAGGGGGGAAAGCGAGGTGGCCGGAGCCGAGTCGTGAGGGAGGTGGAGATCCCGCGGCCTTCGTGTTCGTCCCGCGCCCAGGTCGGGTGCGCTTGCAGTAGGGGGTTACAAGCGTCCACGCGGGTGAGGGAAGCGAGCGGCCCCAAGAGAGCGCCTGCCCCTGCCCTCGTTCCCGCGGGGCCAACCTTCTCTAAGAAGGCCCCGGTCCTTCCTTTTATAGGCGCAAGGAGAGGATCCAGGTGTACAATGGGGGTGTAGCAGAGTGCTACGTGTCTAGCGGGGGAGAGCTAGCGCCCTAGGTACATGCCAATGTGGCAGCCGGAGAGAACTTGGCACCCAGCTGGTGTGGTGTCGTGGCTGTCGGAGGAGTAACGGAGCCTGGTGGAGGGACAGCTGTCGGAACAGTTGGGCTCTTGCTGACGTCCCCCTGCTTCCGTAAGGGAGCTGAGAGCCGTCGTCGTCATGGGTCTAGCGGGGCGCCATCATTGCCTATCTGGCGGAGCTAGCCAGATGGGACGTCGGTCTTGTTCTCTGCGGCCCAAGTCGGCTCGGGTTAGGGTGATGATGGCGCTTCCTGTTGACGTGGCGGACTTGTGCCCTAGGTCGGGCGACGTGGAGGCTCCTCCGAGGCCGAGGTCGAGTCTGTCTTCCATGGCCGAGGCCGAGCCCGAGCTCCTGGGTCGGGCGAGGCGGAGGTCGTTCGGTAGAGGCCAGGGCGGAGTCCGACCCCAGGGGTCGGGCGAAGCGGAGTTCGCCGTCTTGCGGGGCCTTAGCCCGAGTCCGAGCCCTGGGTCGGGCGGAGCGGAGTTCGCCGTCTTCCGGGGCCTTAGCCCGAGTCCGAGCCCTGGGTCGGGCGGAGCGGAGTTCGCCGTCTTCCAGGGCCTTAGCCCGAGTCCGAGTCTGAGCCCTGGGTCGGGCGGAGCTTCCTATGGCGCCTTTGGCAAGGCCTGGCTGCCTGTCAGTCTCACTCTGTCAAGTGGCACCGCAGTCGGGACGGCGCAGGCGGCGCTGTCCTTTTGTCAGACTGGTCAGTGGAGCGGCGAAGTGACGGCGGTCACTTCGGCTCTGCCAGGGGGCGCGCGTCAGGATAAAGGTGCCAGGCTACCTTTGCGTTAAATGCCCCTATGACTTGGTCGGTCGGCGCGGCGATTTAGTCAGGGTTGCTTCTTAACGAAGGCAAGGCCTCGGGCGAGCCAGAGATGCGTCTGCCGTAAAAAAGGGGGCCTCGGGCGAGACGGAAACACCTCAGGGTCGGCTGCCCTTGCCCGAGGCTAGGCTCGGGCGAGGCGTGATTGAGTCGCTCGTATGGACTGATCCCTGACTTAATCGCACCCATCAGGCCTCTGCAGCTTTATGCTGATGGGGGTTACCAGCTGAGAATTAGGCGTCTTGAGGGTACCCCTAATTATGGTCCCCGACAGTAGCCCCCGAGCCTCGAAGGGAGTGTTAGCACTCGCTTGGAGGCTCTCGTCGCACTTTTTTGCAAGGGGACCAGCCTTTCTCGGTTGCATTTTGTTCCGGTGGGTGCGCGCGAGCGCACCCGCCGGGTGTAGCCCCCGAGGCCTCGGAGGAGTGGTTTCACTCCTTCGAGGTCTTAATGCCTTGCGTAATGCTTCGGCTGGTCTGGTGGTTCCCTCATGCGAACTGGCCGTAGCCCGGGTGCACTGTCGGGGCCCAAGTTCTCGGGCTGGTATGTTGACGCTGTCAACGGTTTGGCCGGAGCCGGGTTTGCGAGAGCAGCCCCCGAGCCTCCGCACAGGGCGAGAGGGCGATCAGGGACAGACTCGGCTTTTTTACATACGCCCCTACGTCGCCTTTCCGCAAGGAGGAGGGGGAGATCGCCATGTTACCCTCGATGGGCACCGAACATGGTGTCTCCGGTGAGCTGCAAGCGGGTAATCCGAGTGGACGTCCGTGCCCCGTTCGTTGGGGGTCGGCTAGGGGCCCGGAGGCACGCCCAAAAGTACCTGCGGGTGATCTGCCGGACCCGGTCCCCTGGCGACGGGCAGGGGACCGGGTCCGAGGGCTCGATGCCTCCCTCCGATGGGATTCCGTTACAGGATCGCTCCCGCTGGTCTCGGAAATGTCCTAGGGTACCTCGGGAGCGCAGCCCGAGCCTCGGTTATGTATCGAACGTACCCCTGGTCATCCCTCGCTCGGTGTCTGAGGCGACTGTGAACCCTTCGGGGGGCCAGCCTTCGAACCCCTGATCAGTAATGGGCGTGGAGCCCGAATAGCCTGAGGCGGCCGTGGAACCTTTCGGGGGGCCGGCCTTCGAACCTCTGACCAGTAGTGGGTGTCGGGCCCACGCGATCTGAGGCGACTGTTGAACCCTTCGGGGGGGCCAGCCTTCGAACCTCTGATCAGTAAGGAGGCTCGGAGCCTAGTTCCTTCACGGGGAAGGGTTCCTTTAGGGGTATCCCCCTTTCCCGGTCCCTGTTGCAAGAGATAGAGAAAGAGGAAAAAAGGAAAAAGGATACGAAACCGAACGACGCGGCGTACCTTTTTTGGTGTGGTCGTTTTGGCGAAGGTGAAGCGTCGCCAGCTGCTCCTGCCAGAAGCGCCGCCTATCCAGCCGCGGAGTTAATGCGACGGGGCGAGTAGTTGGCGGGGCCACCGTTTCGTGCGCGAGCCGTTCGAGGAACGGCTGTTTCGCTTCGCATTTTTTGAACCCCGCGTCCGGTCCGGGCGGAACGTTGGAACCGTCTTCGCCTTGGTCTTTATATACCCCGGAGAGGGTCCGGTGACGGTTCTTGACTCCGCTTCTTGTCTCCCTCTTAGGTTTTTTGCAGCCTGAGAGATCTAGCCAGGGAAAAGAAAACCGCCCTCCCTGTCCTTCGCGCTGCCACCCTTCCCGCTCGGCGATGGCTGACCGGGTGACCATCATCTTGCCGCGCGACCCATGGCCCTTCTCCACGGTGACGGCGAGTGATCTGGAGGATCTCGTCGGCGAGGGTTTGCTCCGCCCTCTCACCGATGAGCAGCGGCCGGAATGGATTCCTCCCATGGGCGGAGTCAATCCATCCCCACCGCCGGGGTACGTCGTGAGCTTCGTCTCCTTCCATGAGCGGGGATTTGGTGTGCCGACAAGCCGCTTTATGCGGGCTATCCTGTTCCATTATGGGGTGGAGTTGCATAACCTCACCCCCAACTCCATCTCGCAGGCCGCTATCTTCGTAGCGGTGTGCGAAGGGTATTTGGGGATCGCCCCCCATTGGGATTTGTGGACCCATCTCTTCTTCGCCGAGCTTTTTGCCTTGCCGACGGGGGAGAGGAAGGTCCGCGCAGCGGTGCGGGCCTGCGGCTGCACCCTTTTGTTGAGGCAGTCGCGGTCGTCGCAGTACATCCCTGCCGTCCTCGCATCCTCGAACAAGGGGTGGCAGCGCCGGTGGTTCTACCTCCGGAATGACGAAGAGTTTCTCCCACCGTTCTCTCAGCGGGTCGTCACCGCCGCCACCGACGCCTGGCGCCACGGGACTCCACACGAGAGGCAGAAGAACCTCGAACCTCTTCTCCAGGCCCTGAAGGCGTTGCGGGAGGGAGGACTCACCGCCGCGGGAGTGGTTGCCGCCATCCACCGTCGGAGAGTGTTTCCCTTGGCGGAGCGGCGGCTGCCGCTTTGGGAGATGACCCTAGAGGCCGACTGGGAGGGGTCACGAATGTCCCCTGATTCTCTTCCCCTCGACGCCCTCCAATGGCGGGTGTCGGCCGCGATGGGGAAGCCGGACCCCCACGCCTTCTCCCAGCCTCGGATGCGCCCCGACCAGGGGTGCGTGACTCTGGTGAGTGTTCGCTCCTTCCTTCTTCATACACCGGGTTGCTCCTGGTTCTCACGACTGGGTTTCTTTCCCCCCCCTCTTTAGGAGGTGGGGTGGCACAAACCCTCCCTGCCACGGGTCCCGGAGGACGCGGTGGATCGGGCAGCGCGGCGGGTCGCCGCGGAGGAGGAGAAGAAGAAGAAGGATGCGGAGAAGGCCCGGGCCCGCAAGCGGAGGCGGGCTCGGGACGCCTTGGAGAAATGCCGTCGCCAGCAGGAGAGGGAAGGGCTCCCAAGGGAGCCGTCGCCGGAGACATCCGATGACGATGATGACGATGGTGAGGAGGAGGAGGATGACATGGCTGCCCGTCTCGGCCTCAGCCCCAGCTTGGGGTGTGGCCAGGAGCCGTCGAGTCAGCCCCCGAGCGGGCCGATGTCGTCGGTTCCTGGAGCCGGGACGCCGGATCCCCGACCCGAGGGGCGGGGGCAACCCGAGAGGGTACTTGACCCCTCGGCTGGAGGAGCTGACGCGACTCCAGGGAGCCGGGCCGAGGTACCCGTCCCTCGAGAGCCGCCACCCGCGCCGGCAACGCGGGGGAGCGGTCCTCAGGTCGCCATGGCGGCGCCTGGGCTGTCCGCCTCCCGGGCGTCAGGGGCGCCCAAAGCGAGGGTGGTGCCGAGGCTGTCGGCGAAGCGGACCTCGGCGGCGGTTCCAGGGAGCGGGAGCCAAGAGACCTCCCCCCAGGCACGGTTGATCATGGCCCGGAGCGGGTAAGTATCTTGGAATGTCTTCGTCCCGGCGCTTCATTCATACGTCCCGGCCGTGATTTTCCCTTTCTTCTTTTTTCCAGCAAGCGAAGCCATGGTCATACCGACCTGGCGCCCCGGAAAGCCCTTAAGACGGCGTCGGTCCGGGCGGCTGGCGCCACCCCGGGCCCTGCCGCTCAGCCGACCCTTTCGCAGGGCGTTTCGTCGCATGGGGCTCGGGCGTCGCATGTCTCGGGGGAGCAGGTTCCCGAGGCGGGCTCTTCTGCCGAGGCGGCCATCGTGATCGGGGAGGCGGCCGACGCCGACGCGGTCCCGAGCCCGCCTGCCGTGCCGGCAATGCCGGCGCCTGCCACCACCACAGTCGCCGCCGTCCCAGTCGGAGAGCAGCTGGTTGCTGCCAGCGCCGAGATGGCTGCAGCGTCGGTGCCTAGGGCCTCGGAAGAGGTGGGCGTGGACGCGCAGTTCATCCAGGCGGGCGGCAGCCTCGTTGCTGTGCGGCGGAGCCCCAAGGCCCGGCGCCAGTTGCTCCGATTCCGGACCCGCGAGGCCTCGGACCCTATCTTCGTTCTTGACGATGAACAGGAGGACCAGTCCTGGGACGAGCTCCGCAAGCGTGCGGAAGCAACGGTGGGGTCGCTCCGATCGTCGCTGGAGGTTCTCTGCAGGGACGTCCCCAAAATCCTCCAGGTAACGGTTTCAGGCATACCTTTTCCTTTCTGTGAGTGAGGCGTTCGTCGTGACGCCTTGTTTTCCTTTCCCAGGATCTGACGGATCGGAGCGCCGCCAAGTCGTCGTTCATCCGCCGCGAGGCCGACGTCTGGGGCTCGCTGTGATCCCTGAGGACCTCGCTCGCCGGGGCTACCGCGCGCCTTTCTCAGCAGGATGCTAAGATAGCGGACCTCCAGTTGCTCTGCGCTGACCTGAGGGCCGAGGCGGCGGCGGCGCTCGCGGAGGCGCTACGGCAGCGGTCAGAGTTCGTCCAGGTTGCCGAGGAGCGGGACCAATCTCGGGGCCAGGCTGCCGAGGCCGAAAGCCGGGCTAAGACCCTCGCGGCCGATCTAGCCGCAGCCCAAGTCACGGCCTCGGAGCAGTGCGTCCGAGCCGGAGGTATGCCTCGACCGTCCTCGGTTCTTGTTCTTGTCCGTTTCTTCTGCTTGTGCTTGAGGTCTTTCTTCTGGTTGTTCGCAGAGCTCGAGTCTGCCCTTGACGAGTCTGCCAAGGCGCTCGCCGAGGCGCTTGCTGGAGCTGCCGAGCAGAGGGAGGCCGACCTCGCGGCCATGTCCGAGGCCGTCTCGGATGTTTATCGGATCCTTGGCCCCGGCGACGTCCCTTCAGGAAGCTCCCCTCAAAGCCGTCTTCAAGCCTTAGGTGATTACGCGCGCGGTAAAGTCCGCGGGGCGCTACACCACGGCGTCAGGCGGGCCTTCGCCGTGCTCGCTTCCCATTACGTTGTGGACCTGGAGCGGGTCAGTGAGGGGTATTGTCTTCCTGAAGAAGACGAAGCCGCCCTGGCAGAAGTTCAGCGGCTCGACGCGGTCGCCGCGGGTCCGAGCGCGGCGCTGGCGACCACCTTTGAGGCGGAGATCCTTCGTCCTGCGCCGCCGCTGGAAGCGGAGGTGGACCTTACCGACGGCGGGGGCGGAACTGAGGGCGCGGCGCCTTCCCAAGGCGGCGCCTGACTTTTGTTGGGGCAGTTTCTGTTGGATGTGCGCTTTACCGCGGCCGCCGAGGCCTGGACACTTTACTTTTCTTGCGTGAAGTCGTACTCTCTTCTCTTTCACTTTGCGCGCCTGGCCTGACTTGTCAACAATAGGGTGATTTCCCGAGTTGGGTCCTTTTTCGTGGCAGGCGATGAGTGAGGTGTCCCTAACCCGGAGGCATAGGTGTTCCTCGGCTCAGTCGGTCTCGCCACTTATTTGTACCCACGTTCGCTCCTCGGGACCCTGCTTCTGACACATCCGGGAGAACGCAAAAGCCCCTTCTTGATCGAAAATTTTTTGACGCGAAAAAGTGCATCCAATCTCGACGCGGAGGGGTTCCCCCTTTTTAGCCCCCGAGGGAGGGTCGGGCTCCGCCAAGGCGAGGCCGACCCTTCCTTGATGACTGATACTCGTGTGTGAGCGGGGGAAGGGCGCAGCCCCCGGGCGTCATCCGTGCAGAGGCCATTTGACGAGTCGGGCTCCTGCCCGAATATCCGGCGAGTGCTCGGTGACATCCCTCGGTATGCCGGGCATGTCCGAGGGACCCCACGCAAAAATGTCGGCGTTTGCGCGGAGAAAGTCGACGAGCACTGCTTCCTATTTGGGGTCGAGCCCGGAACTGATCCGGATCTGCTTGGAGGTGTCGTCATTGGGGTTGAGAGGGACGGCCTTGACCGTCTCCACTGGCTCGAAGTTGCCGGCGTGTCGCTTCACGTCCGGCACCTCTCGGGAGAGGTTTTCCAGGTCGGCGATGAGGGCCTCAGATTCGGCGAGGGCCTCGGCGTACTCCACGCACTCCACATCGCATTCGAACGCGTGTTTGTACGTGGGGCCGACGGTGATGACCCCGTTGGGGCCCGGCATCTTGAGCTTCAGGTAGGTGTAGTTGGGGATGGCCATGAACTTCGCGTAGCATGGCCTCCCCAATACTGCGTGGTAGGTTCCTCGGAACCCGACCACCTCGAACGTCAAAGTCTCCCTTCGGAAGTTGGAGGGTGTTCCGAAGCAGACAGGAAGGTCGAGCCGTCCGAGGGGCTGGACGCGCTTCCCAGGAATGATCCCGTGGAAGGGCGCAGCGCCTGCTCGGACGGAGGACAGATCGACGCGCAGGAGCCTGAGGGTCTCGGCGTAGATGATATTGAGGCAGCTGCCCTCATCCATCAGGACCTTGGTGAGCCTGACGTCACCGATGATGGGATTGACGACGAGCGGGTATTTCCCCGGGCTCGGCACGTGGTCGGGGTGGTCAGCTTGGTCGAAGGTGATGGGCTTGTCGGACCAGTCTAGGTAGACTGGCGCCGCCACCTTCACCGAGCAGACCTCCCGACGCTCTCGCTTACGATACCGAGCCGAGGCATTCGCCGCATGCCCTCCGCAGATCATGAAGCAGTCGCGGACCTCGGGGAACTCTCCTGCTTGGTGATCTTCCTTTTTGTCGTCGTCACGGGCCCTGCCACCCTCTGCGGGTGGCCCGACCCGGTGGAAGTGGCGCCGAAGCATGACGCACTCCTCGAGGGTGTGCTTGACGGGCCCCTGATGATAAGGGCACGTCTCCTTGAGCATCTTGTCGAAGAGGTTAGCCCCTCTGGGGGGCTTCCGAGGGTTCTTGTACTCGGTGGCGGCGACAAGGTCCGTGTTGGCGGCGTCGCGTTTCGCTTGCGACTTCCTCCTGCCTTTCTTCGTGGCGCCGAGCGGAGTAGACGCCTCGGGAGCATCCTCCGACGGGCGGCCCTGGGGCTGCTTGTCCTTTCGGAAGATGGCCTCGACCGCCTCCTGGCCAGAGGCGAACTTGGTGGCGATGTCCATCAGCTCGCTCGCCCTGGTGGGGGTCTTGCGACCCAACTTGCTCACCAGGTCACGGCAAGTGGTGCCGGCAAGGAACGCGCCGATGACGTCCGAGTCGGTGATGTTGGGCAGCTCGGTGCGCTGCTTCGAGAACCGCCGGATGTAGTCCCGAAGAGACTCTCCCGGCTGTTGCCGGCAGCTTTGGAGGTCCCAGGAATTCCCGGGGCGCACGTACGTGCCCTGGAAGTTGCCGGCGAAAGCTTGGACCAAATCCTCCCAGTTGGAAATCTGCCCCGGAGGCAGGTGCTCCAACCAAGCGCGAGCAGTGTCGGAGAGGAACAGGGGGAGGTTGCGGATGATGAGGTTGTCGTCGTCCGTTCCACCCAGTTGACAGGCCAGGCGGTAGTCCGCGAGCCATAATTCCGGTCTTGTTTCCCCCGAGTACTTTGTGATAGTAGTCGGGGGTCGGAATCGGGCCGGAAACGGCGCCCGCCGAATGGCCCGGCTGAAGACCTGCGGACCGGGTGGTTCGGGCGAGGGACTCCGATCCTCCCCGCTGTCGTAGCGTCCCCCACGCCTGGGGTGATAGCCTCGGCGCACCCTTTCGTCGAGGCGGGGCCGACGGTCGCGATGAGGGTGCTCGTCGCCGAGGTGGCCCGGGGCCGCAGGCGCGGTGTTGCGCGTGCGTCCGGTGTAGACCGAGGCTTCCCGCATGAGTCGGGAAGTCGCGGCACGAGGTTCCGATGGGTACCCCTGCCTTCGGGAGGCAGAGCTCTCGGCCCGCCGGGCCGCAGCGCCTTCCAGGAGATGCTTGAGCTCTCCCTGGATTCGCCGACCCTCGGTGGTTGATGACTCCGGCATCGCGTGGAGGAGCATCGCTGCGGCTACCAGGTCCTGACCGGTCCCGCTGGATGCGGGTGGCGGCCTGTCCCTAGCATCGTTGGCGATGCGGTGCTGGAGACCCTGGGGCAGGTGACGTATTTCTCCGGCCGGGGGCTGGCCCGCCCATACCTGCCCGACGTCCCGGCGGATCGACTCGAGCGCTCCTGCCCCCTCGTCGAGCCCGGCCTGCGCCCCGCGGACTTGCTCGAGCTGTGGGTCGTGACCCCCCGCCGGAACGGGGACCACAGCTAGCTCTCGCGGGATGTCGGCGCGAGGCACTGGCCTAGGGAGATCACCATCCTCCGGCATGCCGAGACGGTTGCCTCCGGAGGGATCCCCTAGCTCGACGTGGAAACATTCGCGGCTCGGGCCGCAGTCCTTGTCGTCAAGGCTGCGGCTGCCGTCGGAACAGTCGGAGAGGCAGTAGTTGCATGCGGTCATGAAGTCCCGCATGGCACTGGGGTTGCCAGATCTAGAGAAATCCCAGCAGATGCTGGGGTCGTCATCTTCCTCGGACCCAGAGGGCCCGTAGGTCGAGACGCCCGTCAATCGGCCCCAAGGCGACCGCACACGAAACCCAAGAGAGGTTGCACTCGCCTCAACGTGAGCGCCCGCCAGAGCGAGGTCGCTAGGCGGGTTGAGGTCGAGTCGAAATGACGAAGGATGGGAATCAGTCGGTACCTTTTGGTCGACGAGGAGCGACGAAGTCACATCGGGGACTGATCGCGCCGTCGTCCTGGGTACGAGGGCGACGTCCTGCAGGCCCTCCGTGAGCGTGCTAGCGTCGTCCACTTGCTCGGGGTTGGCGTGTTGCGGGGGGACGGCGCTCGCCTTCGCCTCAAACGCGAGGGTGACGCCCGACGCGTCCTCCGTTGGGGCGCTGGGGATGTCGATTCGCTCGACAGCCGACGGAGCGCAGCCTCCCGCTCGGCCCTGGTTGCCCCGCCTCCTCCTCCGATGGCGAGGGAGAAGATGGGGCGAGCTCGAATGCTGTTCTTCCCCCACGCGGGGAAGACGTCGTCGATTCCGCCGCCGACGGGCGGGCTGTCGGCCACCATTGTCGCCGTCGCGCGGCGGTGGAAGGAGTATCATGTCGTAGCTGACGTCGAAAGACATGAACTCGAGACTCCCGAAATGGAGCACCGTCCCGGGCTGGAGAGGTCGTTGGAGACTGCCCATCTGGAGCTTGACGGGAAACTGCTCGTCAACACGCAGCAGGCCCCTACCTGGCGCGCCAACTGTTGGCGTTTCGAGACCGGGGGGTCCCTAAGCCGACGAGTGAGTGTGCCGCGTGCCCCAGCCCAGATGGGTCGAGCGCGTGGGCGAGCGCGAAGGGGGGAAAGCGAGGTGGCCGGAGCCGAGTCGTGAGGGAGGTGGAGATCCCGCGGCCTTCGTGTTCGTCCCGCGCCCAGGTCGGGTGCGCTTGCAGTAGGGGGTTACAAGCGTCCACGCGGGTGAGGGAAGCGAGCAGCCCCAAGAGAGCGCCTGCCCCTGCCCTCGTTCCCGCGGGGCCAACCTTCTCTAAGAAGGCCCTGGTCCTTCCTTTTATAGGCGCAAGGAGAGGATCCAGGTGTACAATGGGGGTGTAGCAGAGTGCTACGTGTCTAGCGGGGGAGAGCTAGCGCCCTAGGTACATGCCAATGTGGCAGCCGGAGAGAACTTGGCACCCAGCTGGTGTGGTGTCGTGGCTGTCGGAGGAGTAACGGAGCCTGGTGGAGGGACAGCTGTCGGAACAGTTGGTCTCTTGCTGACGTCCCCCTGCTTCCGTAAGGGAGCTGAGAGCCGCCGTCGTCATGGGTCTAGCGGGGCGCCATCATTGCCTATCTGGCGGAGCTAGCCAGATGGGACGTCGGTCTTGTTCTCTGCGGCCCAAGTCGGCTCGGGGTAGGGTGATGATGGCGCTTCCTGTTGACGTGGCGGACTTGTGCCCTAGGTCGGGCGACGTGGAGGCTCCTCCGAGGCCGAGGTCGAGTTTGTCTTCCATGGCCGAGGCCGAGCCCGAGCTCCTGGGTCGGGCGAGGCGGAGGTCGTTCGGCAGAGGCCAGGGCGGAGTCCGACCCCAGGGGTCGGGCGAAGCGGAGTTCGCCATCTTGCAGGGCCTTAGCCCGAGTCCGAGCCCTGGGTCGGGCGGAGCGGAGTTCGCCGTCTTCCGGGGCCTTAGCCCGAGTCCGAGCCCTGGGTCGGGCGGAGCGGAGTTCGTCGTCTTCCGGGGCCTTAGCCCGAGTCCGAGCCCTGGGTCGGGCGGAGCTTCCTATGGCGCCTTTGGCAAGGCCTGGCTGCCTGTCAGTCTCACTCTGTCAAGTGGCACCGCAGTCGGGACGGCGCAGGCGGCGCTGTCCTTTTGTCAGACCGGTCAGTGGAGCGGCGAAGTGACGGCGGTCACTTCGGCTCTGCCAGGGGACGCGCGTCAGGATAAAGGTGCCAGGCTACCTTTGCGTTAAATGCCCCTGTGACTTGGTCGGTCGGCGCGGCGATTTAGTCAGGGTTGCTTCTTAACGAAGGCAAGGCCTCGGGCGAGCCGGAGATGCGTCTGCCGTAAAAAAGGGGGCCTCGGGCGAGACGGATACACCTCAGGGTCGGCTGCCCTTGCCCGAGGCTAGGCTCGGGCGAGGCGTGATCGAGTCGCTCGTATGGACTGATCCCTGACTTAATCGCACCCATCAGGCCTCTGCAGCTTTATGCTGATGGGGATTACCAGCTGAGAATTAGGCGTCTTGAGGGTACCCCTAATTATGGTCCCCGACAGCTATAATTCACCGGACTGTCCGGGTGAGCCAACGGTCGCCAGCGCAACGGTCGGTCGCGTAATCCACGGGCGACTGTCCGGTGCGCCAATCGACCCCGAGGACCAACGGTCGGATGCATCTGATATGGAAGGCGATCGCGCACCAGCCAGCTACAGTGACTGTCCGGTGGTGCACCGGACTGTCCGGTGCACCACCCGACAGAAGGCAAGTTTGGCCTTCCAAGTTGGCCTCCAACGGCTCCTAGCTGCCTTGGAGCTATAAAAGGTACCCCTAGGCGCATGGAGGAGTGACCTAAGCATTCACTAAGCATTCTAAGACTCCCACACTCCGTCTCCGTGCATTTGATCGATTGTGTTAGTGATTTGAGCTCCGTTCTAGTTGTGAACTCTTTGTGCTACGTTTCGAGCTCAAGTCTTGGCTTGTGTGCATGTGTGTGCTGCGGATTTGTGTGTGTTGCTCTCCAACCTTACTCTTGTGCATTCTTTGTGATCAATATTGTAAGGGCGAGAGGCTCTAACTTGTGGAGATTCCTTGCAAACGGGAAGAAAACTACAAGGAAGAAAGTCGTGGTATTCAAGTTGATCATTGGATCACTTGAAAGGGGTTGAGTGCAACCCTCGTCCATTGGGACGCCACAACGTAGAAGTAGGCAAGTGTTACTTGGCCGAACCACGGGATAAAAATCGCGTGTCTCTTGTGTTACTTTCTCTGTGATTGTTTTGTTCATAAGAACTCGCCTCAAAGCTACTTAGTCGCGCTAACTCTTTCAAAACTAAGTTTTGTGGCTATTTAGTGTTTGATTTTACAGGATCACCTATTCACCCCACCTCTAGGTGCTCTCAGTGACAACCCGGGATAACAGTGTAACCATGAGGGTGGAATGGGACGCCCTTAGCTGATTAATTAGAGGAACCAGAGGAGTAGTTGGCTTCGCCGTAGGGCCGTCAATGGTGTCCGGGCACAGTACTTGCTCTGCCGAGGCTGGTTGCAGAGGTTCTTTGATTTGGTTTTGTTAGTCACCCTTCCTCTAGGTAGATGTACTGTGTTTATCAAACTAGAGAAACCTAACGGGTGGCTATGACCTCTGGGAAATCTTTATAAAGGCTACGTAGTGAGACCCTGCTAGGTCACCTTGGTAGTGAGCAATGGGGAGGCTAAAACCCCGGGCATAATGGGAATCACGGCTTGTGGGTAAAGTGTGCAAACTTTGCAGAGTGTTAGAAATTGGTATATCAGCCGTGCTCACGGTTAAGAGCAGCCTTTGGATCCTCTTTGATTAGAAGAACTTTGATTGCTTTTATGATGATGATTAGCAATGATGAGTATAATTCTGATCTCTAGTATTTTCTCTTGGAGGGAGTACTTCTGGGTAACAACTGGGTTATTACTAAAACTTGGCTCTACTTATAGTAATAAAACTTGACCAACTAAAAGCAACTGCTTAACCTTAACTCCACATACAGCTAGTCCACTTTAGTCAAACGGGACATTTGCTGAGTACGTTGATGTGTACTCACCCTTGCTTTACAAACCACCCCACCCCAGGTTGTCCGCACTGTACTCAGTGCTCAGGAGGTGATGTTGGCAACATGGAGGATTTTGAGGAGTTCCAGGACTACGACGAGTTCTAGTTTACTTTAGTGGCAAACCCCCAGTCAGCTGCTTGTGTAGGCTTATCTTCTACGTTTTGATACTCCGCACTTTGATGTTAATGTTAAACACTGTGGATATGTATTAGACTCTATGGATGTCTCAGACATCTTGATGTAATAAAGTACCTCTTCGCTATTTATTTCGAGCATTGTGTGATGATGTCCAATTATGTAAGCGCTGTGTACATGAGTTCTGATCCTGGCACGTACATGGTTCACATTCGATTTACCTTCTAAAACCGGGTGTGACAGCAGGATATGGCAAACTCCTTCAATTATGATATGTCCTCTTCAGAAAATTGTTGGCCACCCAGGAGCCGAAGGTCGAAATTCTTATCTTCTGAAGTGGTCCCTTCAATTCTGTTTCCCTTATCAGGAGGCACTGCAGCTACATCTTTCTCAGCAACCGCATCTGATATAAGGCTATCAATTTCTGACATTGTGGTTGCAAGATTATCGGCTTCAGCTCCGGTGGTATCTTCAACATCGACAGGCATAATAGCTTTATCTGTCGAAGTAGGGGGCGGGGCCTGTTCAATAGCTTGCATCACATTCATCATCTGTGTTTCTTCTGCACCCGGCTTTCCCCTCAGCAGCCGAAGCGATTTCATTTGACTGCAAGAGGCTAGTCAGATCTAACCTTAGAGGACTTAGCATTGCAAACGGGGTGGATTCAATCATTATCTTCAAAATTTCTGAAACATCAATAGCAGAAGGCGAAGAAGGACCTATAGTATTATCTGGCACATCTTGTACCTTCGTCTCTACATAAGATATTCTGATGAGTTTTCGCTTCTTGGGAGCCAAATCCTTTGGCTCCGATAGAGTTTTTTTGCTTCTTCAAAGCTTTCTGGTCTTCCTTGACTAACCAGATGACTTGTCTATTCAGAATGCTCACAACTCTTTTCCTTTTAGCTCCTCCGGCCCCTTCATCAAGTCTCTCGTAATCTGGATACTCAAAATTCAGAGCATCCATCACACGGTTCAATCTTCATTTTTGACGGGTGCCGAAGGCAGCAGTCATCAATTGATCATCTTTCTTCGTATAATTTCCAAGAATTTCATTGCACATCGTCTCTATCAGCTCTAGCCATTCAGTGCACGGTTTGCTAAATTTCTTCTAGAATTTAAACTTGTAAGGAAGTCGAACAAGTTCATACTTCTTTCCTTCCTCCTTTTTCTTCGGCATTCCCCAACCGCCAGAGGTTGGAAACATCATGTTCGCCAAGTATTCTTGTACCAAGTTCCTAGTGCTAATGTGCTCAGCCACAACTCTAAACTCCACCTCAGCAAGTTGGCATGGGGACCCCAGCTACATATTGCATAGAGGTCGAGTCATGCTGAAGTTCAGTCTCAAGGGACTCATTACCATGCTCATGAGCTTCTCCCTTTTCTTCTCATCGGCTTTCACGTCAAACCACTCGTTTGTCCACCCGGTCGGCCATTTGGTACGATAGCCAATCATGGAGAGCCTTTGTGTCCTTCTGGTATGCAAAGTTGTAGCATCCAAAATTCTTGTGTAGGCCATCGGCTCTTGCCTTCGTCTGATAATGAAGCTCGTGCACCCGACAGAACCCTTTGGCGTTGGCACTTTTTCCTTGGCTTCGAAGAGCCTAGATATACACGCTAAGCCTAACAATGGCGTTGGGGGTCAGCTGGTGTAGGTAGATTTCAAACTTTTTCAAAACTTCACCAATCATCTCATAAAGGGGAACCGAAGTCCTGCCCTGAAGAAGCTCTTGAAGACTATAACTTCATCCTCTTTCGACTCTAGAACTGTCTCCTCTCCAGTAAAACGAACCAATTCATCATCATTTTCTCCAAAATATCCTAGTTTCTTCATTAGAACTAAATCCTCAGCTTTAACTGTGGATCTCCCGAATTCAATTTGGATGGGCTTAGTCGGACATAGGATACTATCATCATCCTCACTTTCATTTTCACTTTCAGCTTCAACCACGATCTGTTCAGCTTTGGCATTAGTAATAACTTATATCAGAAGGATGTAAAGACTACATTTCTTAATAGTGAATTAGTTGAGAATGGCTACAAGGCACAACCCAATGGTTTTGTCATGAAGGGCAATGAAAACCTAGGATATTGTCTAAAGAAAGCGCCGAGACAATGATATCTTATGTTTGACAAGATAATTAGAACTCCAGGTTCAAGGACAATTGTGTTTATGCTATGTTTAAGAATGGGAAATTCATCTTTCTCGTATTATGCGTGGATGATATCTTGTTGGTAAGACATGATAAGAATATGTTGTTCAAAACTAAAAATTTCCTATCTTCACTCTTTGACATGAAAAATCTCGGAGATGCATCTTATGTCTTGGGAATTAAAACTCGTGAGATAGAAATAAAGGGGGTATTATGTTTATTGCAAAAATCATGCATACAAAATGTCCTTAAGAAATTTAGTATACATGCGTGTAACCACAAACCTGCTCATGTAGTAAAGGGCGATAAGTTGGGGAGTGATCAATGCCCTAGGAACCAACATGAGATTGATGAATGAAATCGGTTTCATACTCTTTAGCTATCGAAAGCATAATATATGCTTAAATTTGCACTCGCCCAAACTTGGAATTCATATCCAGGATGTTTGGCTTTCAGAAGAATCTAGAAATAGAACACTAGAAAGTTGTTAAGAAAGTCTTACAGTATTTTTCAGGAACAAATTGCCTCATGTTAATATATAGAAAGTCAAATAGCCTTAAAACAATAGGCTACTCAAATTTAGGTTACGTGGGGTGTGAAGAAGGCAGAAAGCCCACATCAAATTATATGTTCACACTTGCACGAGGAGCTATATCGTGGAAAAGATGAAAATAAACACCCACTAAACCATCCATAATGTATGTTGAGTTTGTCGCATGTGTATTGAGGTAACATGGCATGCTACATGATTTAATAAATTTATACTTTAGTTTAAAAGTGGTCGACAATATATAAAAACCACTGAAGTTATACTATAATAATAATCTAATAGTTTGTTACTCCTACAATAATAAGTCAAGTGCTACTACTGAGCATATTGATATTAAGTATTATGTTGTTAAGGAGAGAATCCAAGATCAAAATAGTTGACCTTGAGCATGTATGAACAAAGTAAATGCTTGTGGATCCGCTCACTAAAGGGCTTTCACCCAACATGTTCATAAAATGTAACAATCTCTCTCAAGTCTCAAGTATTAAGTTATTCACTTCAAGATAAAAATGTGTGCTAGAGTTATTGAGTTCAGTTGTATTTAACAAGTTCCTGTAATGCCTCAGTTTTGGCACACTGGAATCACAAGTTAAGTAATTAAGAAAGTAACTCTTAAGTATAAGTAAAGAAGTATAAGATCAAAGTGGGAATGTTGGATTGGTCTTAGTGACCTAGTTCTAGCTTATCCTAAACAGATTATGTCCTAGTTTATCCTATCTCTAGATCCAGTTTAGCCGCACCCTAATTGCCATAGTTGCGACTCACTTTCATGCCTGCGCTATATAAAAGGCTAAAGGTGTCGACTCTCAAACAATTGTTCCACGGAATACCGTGCCACTTCTCTAAGCAATGAACAAGAAGAAGAGAAGAGAACATCTAATGGCTAGTCCATCGAACACCAAAATTTAAGTTGTTATTGTTCTTAATCTAGTGGTTAGGTAAAGTCGCTGCCAGATTTGCCGAGTAAGGGGATAAACTAGGATGTACTGCTTGGTTCAACGGCTGAGCAGAAAAGCCAAGATGAGGAAGAAGATTGTTACCTTTGATCGGAGGCATAGTCAGGGTAGTTACTACCCCAAATCCAGCACCCAGGTTAGCTGTTGTCGCGCCATACACATCATGTTCTTGTCCGCAGGAAGTAGAGAAGTCCCCATCTGGGTGTTCGTCGACAGAATTTGTTCCTCAGAACCCCCGTCGAACACCTTGCATGCAGCAGAGTAATCACCTTGAATAGCCGCCATTTCTTTCACCTAGGCGGAGAGCTAACTAATCTCCACCAGCAGATCGCCCACATCCGCCTCAATGTGAAGTCTCCAAGAGGACAAATCACGAACTGCAATATTTTCTTCTAGAGCTGTCTTGATCGACTCATTATGTGACTGCATCGCTTGAAGTAGCTCGGACAATTCGGCGATGCCTTGCTCCATAACGTCGGATTGCTTCTGAGCGTGGGTTTTGTACTGCGGCCGCAATACGTAGCTTGGTGGTTCTGCTAGGATCGGACGGATGAATCTGATACCAGTTGTGAGAACACTAAATTGGGGTGGGATGTACACCGCTTCTAGGACACTTCTCTCGCGAAGATCTCAGAAGTATAGAGTATGGTGGAGATTACAAGGCGGATTCGCCCACCATCCGGACACAGCCGGCCAAGAATTCTCAAAATCCTCCACATCACGCTCGAGCTTCCCAGGTCCCCTTTTTAACCCCCTCCCCAAGCTCCCCTGGCTTACAGCACGCACACACCTAGTGGGTCCATTCCAGCCCACTAAACCTTGAGTTGAGTCTCTTTTCACGTCTTGGCCTGCTCCTTACTGATGATTCATCAGGTGCCATGACACTAATACACTAATGCTTATTATGTAACATAGTCTCTTCCCTCTTTTTTGGGGCAAAAATTATAGTGTACAACTTCTGTTGTTGTTTTTATAAAAAGAAAAACTGACCTAAGGGGGCAAGACATGCTTTGGTATTTGCTTGTTTGACATATTTTGTCTAACTTTTCTGTCTAAGATTAATTTATCAATTTGAGCGACTAACCTTAGATAAAGTGTGACATGTCTAAGATTAATTTATCAATTTGAGCGACTAACCTTAGATAAAGTGTGACATAGTTAGCCACGAGCCAGGCCATCAATAAGAACTCACTCAGGTCGATAAACCCCAACTGATTTAGTGACCAGCTCCGTCCTTGTGCATTATCTTTTTTTTGGGTACACCTTCACAAATCATTCTCAGAGAAAAATATATTGATATTACAAACTAGCCCATTGTTTTATGCATGGTCGTAACCGCAACCATTCCGTGCTGCTTCCAAGGATAGTATCCATTCTCAGATAATAACCGCTGCTCAGCTTACATAACATATAGCACAGCAAGACATGCATGATATTCACAGCTATAGTAGCAAAATTCGGCATGCCATCAAATCAGACGACGCCCTGCTGGTCTCGCAAGACGGCGTAGTTGATGACGCGGGCGACGGTGCCCATGGACGGCCGGAAGGTGGGGTCGTACTGCAGGCACTGCACCGCGATTCGCCCGAGCTGCAGGTCGACAAGGTTAGGTACGGTTCTGCAGAAGAAAAGCTTTCGTGTGTACAAAGTTGTTATGGATTAAGAGAGACCTTGACAGCTCCAGCAGGAGGATACTGATCACCAAGTTGCGGATCGATGCATTCCTGAACCCTGTCTTCCGTCAGCATCGGAGTTGCCTGATGCATCAACATGGTCAGGAAATCGCCAGACGTTTTTTTTTCCCCATTTTTTGGTGCTCGTTGATGTATCAATTTTTAATCTGGGGTCTAGAACTTTCTTGAAGTTGAACAAAGAAAACACATTTTGATCAGTTTGACAGAATGCCACCCAAATCTTCCACTTGTGTCTAGGAAAGTACCTCTTTCGATCGATTCTCAGCTGGGTTAGGTAAGAAATGCGGTGATTAGTAGTAGGATACACTAACTGGTTGCAATTATTCCAGTCTGGTTTCGCGTTTATTTTTCACTGTTTGATTGATGCGGACTAACATTTTGGTTGCCTTCAGATTACGTAACCAATAATGGTATCAGATCTGTCATGGGGTGGATGACCTACAAAGTACGACTTTGATAATTCTTTTCTTACCCAGTTCACCAGGCTTCGCTGGCCCGGCGGCAGCGTCCGGTCCAATGGCTTCCTACCCGTCAGGAGCTCCAGGAGAACGATGCCGAAGCTGTACACGTCACTCTTGTCCGTCATCTGGCCCGTCATGGCGTACCTGAATGAACAACCACGAATCCGTCAGAAACCCACCCGACCCGAACCCAAACATGAAACAGCAGTGCTGTGCTGGCTGCTACACGAACTGAAGGCACGTACTCGGGCGCCTGGTAGCCGAAGGAACCGAGCGTGTGCGTGGAGCGGTTGAGCCTGGCCATGTCCGCGGCCTGGCTGAACATGTTGTAGTCGGCGATCTTGGCCCTGAAGCCGTCGAACAGCAGGACGTTGGTGGAGCGCACGTCCTTGTGCGTCACCGGCGGCTGCACCATCTCGTGCAGGTACTCCAGCCCCCTCGCCGCGTCCAGCGCGATGTGCACGCGGTGAATCCAGCTCAGCAGCACCGGCCTGGCGGCGCTGCCCTGCTCCGGCGGCGGCAGCCTCAGCACATCCCTGTCCCCTGCGTACGTGGTTGGTTCGTTGTCGTTGGTCCAAGAGTGGCTGCTGCCTGGATACATGTTTCTGACCACCACCACACCACCAGCAGCAACAGCAGGGGAGGGGGGAGGGAGACCCACCGTGAAGCACGTCGTGGAGGGTGCCCATGGTGGCCAACTCGTAGACCAGCACGCGGAGGTCGCCGCTGATGGTGTACCCGAGCAGGCGGACGAAGTTGTCGTGCTTGAGCCTGGACGCCACCCCGAGCTGCTTGAGGAAGACGGCGTTGGACGCGTGCTTGGAGGGCTTCTCCAGCCGCTTGACGACGGCCAGCCTGCCGCTCCGCGTCGTGGCCTGGTAGACCTTGGCGTACGACCCTTGCCCGATCAGCTTCTCGCCTGAGAAGGACGCCGTGATCTCGTTCAGCTCGCTCAGGGGCACCTCCGGCACCTCCACCGTGATCACCTCCTCCGGGGCGGGGGCGGGGCCGCCTGACCCTCTCCGTTTCTCTGAAGCAAAGCAGCAATAGTTATCCAGCAAGTAGCAATAGCCAGGTTTCAGAATTTCCATAGCAGAGCAAGGGACATGCACGCACTCGCATAAAAGCAAAATAACGGTGCTCTTTTTTTTTTTGACTGCAAAACACGAGGATAATAATCCGATCGAAACCTAAGGGGCCAGACTATCAGAGCAAAGAAGAAAAAAAAAGGAGCAGAAAACGCACCGCTCCCAGGATCCGCCGGGAAAGCGTACGAGTTCTTGGACTGCTTCCTCCCGATCCTCGGGAAGCAGCCGACGTTCCCGGCGTCGCCGAACACGCTCTTGGCGTTCTTCCACCACCCCATCGCCGGCGCACGCGGTAGCAGCTGCCGCTCCTATGTAATAGTAGTAACTCTTTATCGGTGGTTGCAGAGGTTAAGCTTCTCCTAGTCCTAGCTAGCGTTCTGATGAGCAAGACGCAACGACCGGTGCCTGTCGGCTTATGTAATCCGCTGATGGTTTCGCTGAAATTTTCTCAACCCGTCCCGTTCCTGTTCCTGTGGACGGCAACGCTGCAGGAGGGAGAGGAGCAGCAGGAGGCCAGCAGCGCAGAGGTGGACAAAGTTCCGAGACCGGGGAACGACGAACGCGCGGGCGGGCCAGCGATGTGAAGCACGGCCGCGACATCTCGGTCGCGGGGGGCCGGCCAGCGATGTGAAGCTCCGGCCTCCAGACGGACCGTGTTTGGACTTTGGACCGAGTCCAGTCCGCGGTCCGTTCGCACCGCTGCACCCACGACGCCCGACGCCTCACGTCGTTTGCTCGTCCTCCCAACCTGCCCGCCCCTGGGAGAAGGCGTTGGTCACTCACATGGCTAACGTGTCGCTGGCGTGCAGTGCCTCTGAGCTCGACACGGCTGCTCTCACGCGTGCAACGGAATGCCATGCGCTTGGTCTTCGCGGCACGAATAATGTCCCTGCCGGAGCGGCCCCCCGCGGGCGGTGACCGCTGCGAAACGTCGAAAACTCAGTTAGGGGATGCAGTTCATCTCACGTCACGCAACAATCTTTTGATTTTAGTTTTTTTTACACCACATATAATAAAAAGTGACGAGATTAATATGCGAGCCAATATTCCCTATACCTTCTCGTTTCTACGCATATCCAATCTACTTCTTTGCTGTCGATGAGATCATCATATCTTCAACACTTCACCTATATATCAAAAAACATTGCTTTGCACTATAAATTACACCATTTATAGACTGTTGTTTATATATAGGAATGAGAAAGATAAGCTGCTAGAGATAGCCTAAGAGTAAGCACCGTCACCATATTTTTATTGACTCGACACTAAGCACCTATGTCTTCCCCAATCTCGATGGTATAACCTATTTTTTTATGTTCCAGTGGCCAAGGTTGCGTGCTAAGATTCTATGGAGTCAACAATAATGGCATTGAGGCCAGTTTTTGGCACACGAAGTCTAACACTACATCTTAAACTCTTCGGGTTTTTGGACCTGCCCGAGCCAAACCCTCATAATTATCTCAGATTTTATCAAGATCCAAATGTACAGCAAGGAGTGAATTTTGAAAAACTTTGAAGAAATAAAAAATTTATAAATCTGAAACGAACTCCTACCCTAATGTGCTCAAATTACTCCCACTCAAGCCAAGAAAGGAAGAGAAAGGGATCATCGGCCTTACCTTAGTTGTTGTTCTCGTCGACGACTACTGGAACAGGTAGCGCGACTGTCAGCCTTGTAGAGGTAGAGTGGCCACCGACCTTATAAGCGCATGCGCGCATGGGTCAAGGGCACCACCACGAAGCCGCTCGACGTCGACATGCACACCATAGGTTGGGAGGGTGGCCAACGAGAGGTCATGTGGCGACACCGCCACTTCAGATCTCTCATTCACCGTCGGGGACAAAGGAAGGGATAGGTGTGGCATAGAGGAGGGAGAGCGAAGCACGATGGCATGGGGAGAAGGATCCAAACACGAGGATGACGAGAATGAGTTATTTCGAGGGTTGGCGAAAACCGACAATGAGTGATGTTGTCGTAGTTTCATTCCCATGCCAACTAAATTTCTAGGTTAAAGTGGATTTTGCTGGCTACTATTCTGATAGCTTTGTTCTGGAGATTTTGTGAGATGAATTAGACTGGTTTGAGGAAGCCCCTTACGTCCATTATGGTGATGAAATATTTTTTTGCTTGTTGAGAGTGTTACAAGGCGAAGCGCAGAGCTCTCGTGGTTGTGTGGGAAGAATACATGTGATGCTAGTTGGTTTGTAAGATGAGTTCTCTTGCTTCTAAGTTTGTTTGTTGGTAAGTTTGGGATTGGGTTTCTATAGGAGATCTTGTTCCCCTTTGAAAGGGAAATAGGGTCAAACCTTTTTCAGATATGAATTTTGGTAGTTGAATTGCCCAACACAAATTATTAGACTAACTAGTTTGCTCTAGAAAATATGTTCTACAGGTGCCAAAGGTTCACAACAAACCAATACAAAGATAAAAGAAAGGGTTCAAAACAAAGGAGCAAAGTATACCGAAGGCAGCCCTGGTCTGGCGCACCGGACTGTCCGGTGTGCCACCGGACAGTGTCCGGTGCACCAGGGAGATCGACTCTGAACTTGCCAGCTTCGAGAATTTGGGAGGCCGCTCCGCTATAATTCACCAGACTGTCCGGTGTGCCAGCGGAGCAACAGCTACTTCGCGCCAACGGTCGTCTGCAGAGAACAATAAATGCGCTACAGTGCGCGCCTACGCGCGCAGAAGTCAGAGCAGGCGCCAGAAGGCGCACCAGACAGTCTACAGGACCTGTCCGGTGCACCACTGGACTATCTGGTGGCCCAGTTGTCAGAAGCTCCAACGGTCGAACCCTAACGGTTGGATGACGTGGCTGGCGCACCGGACTGTCCGATGCGCCATACGATACAAGCCATCCCCAACGGTCATTTTGGTGGTTGGGGCTATAAATATCCCAACCACCCCACTCTTCAAGGATCCAAGCATTCACTACATCTCATTCAATACAAGAGCAATACACAACACTCCAAGACACAAATCAAAGCCTCCGATCGAATCAAAGTCCCCAATTCAACTCTAGTTTTTAGGACTTGTGAGGAGATCGACTTGTGTTCTTTTGTTGCTCTTGTTGCTTGGTTGGCTTTCTTCTTTCTCTCATTCTTACTCTCAAAACCTTGTAAGCGAAGCAAGAGACACCAATTGTGTGGTGGTCCTTGCGGGGTCTAAGTGACCCGGAAAATCAAGGAAGGAAGCTCACTCGGTCTAAGTGACTGTTTGAGAGAGGGAAAGGGTTGAAAGAGACCCGGTCTTTGTGACCACCTCAACGGGGAGTAGGTTTGCAAGAACCGAACCTCGTAAAACAAATCACCGTGTCATCCACCTTATTTGCTTGTGATTTGTTTTCTCCCTCTCTTTTCGGACTCGATCTTAATTCTAACGCTAACCTCGGCTTGTAGTGTGTGCTTAAGTTTGTAATTTTCAGATTCCGCCTATTCACCCCCCCCCTTCTAGGCGACTTTCAATTGGTATCAAAGCCTGGTGCTTCATTAGAGCCTAACCACTCAAAGTGATGTCAGGAGAACACACCAAGAAGGAGATGGTGACCGGCGAGAAGCCTGCCACAAGCCACGGGAAGGCTCCATCAGGAGAGTCCCGCAACAAGAAGAAGGAGGAATCACCTCCTCACAAGTTGCATCGGAGTGGCGAGAAGAAAAAGAAGATGAAGAAGGTGGTCTACTATGAGACCGATTCTTCGTCGCCATCCACCTCCGGCTCTGACGCGTCGTCCGTCACTTCAAAGCGCCATGAGCGCAAGAAGTTTAGTAAGATCCCCCTACGCTACCCTCACATTCCTAAAAATACTCCCTTACTTTCCGTCCCATTAGGCAAACCACCGGCTTTTAATGGTGAAGATTATTCTAGGTGGAGTGAAATGATGAAATTTTACCTAACCTCACTCCACACAAGTATATGGGACGTTGTTGAATTTGGAGTACAGGTACCATCTGTGACAACCATCCCAAGTTATTAGGCCCACATGCACCAATCCTTGCCTTACTGGCCAGATGGCTGTGCACGTGTACCGGGTAACTTAACAAGGCTATCGAGTTCGCCAACTGGAACTCATCATCCCAAGGATCTCCCACATAACAGGTATATTACAGTAATCACATTTGATACACACACACATTGGAGATAGAGCGGAAGACTTTTACAAAGTACACTTTACATCCAGAACTCAAGTTTTACATGGTAGAATGAGATGTATTTATTACGAGTCCTGATAGTACTCGAAGTGCATAACTTATTACAATAATTGGAAGGGTGAAGCCTTTCCATAAGAGATATATAAAAACATTCTAAGCTTCAAGTCCTCCACATGAAGTAACTAACCCAAAGATAAGGGAATAAAACTCCTCCTACAAAAACAACATGGGATAAAACCCTGAGTAGGCAATTACTCAGCAAGACTTACCCGACTAAGAAAAAGACTCTCAAGGGTATGCTGGCTTTTGGGAATCAAGGTAAAGCTCATCAAAGTTCAAGGACTCATTTTGCAGAAAAGCTTACTAGCAGTGGGTCCTTAAGCCAAGTTTTATTTCACAAGTTAGTTTTTTACCTGAATCTTCTAGCCTGAATCTAGCGTTTGCTTAATCTAGATCATTCACTTGACCTACACTAAGCTGCTTTTAATCAAAACTTTGTTATACTTGTTACTACGCTGCAGGTCAAAGATCTAGTCTTCATAACCGAGAAGTAACAGCGATCCGAATCGATTAATACCCAGCTGGGGATCTCCAACCACACGACATATGCTCCCCTTAACTCTTTTGCACATGTCTACCATTCCCATAGATCCTCCATCACATGAACAGGTCCGCGCCACCCGAGAGCACACCACCCCTTTTAGGCGGTCCTTTGCCAGGAGGGTACGTGCCACTCTCGCCATCTCTCCACTCCCAGTGCGTGATTGTCTTTTCATGTATGGAATAGCCGGGTTCAGGCTTAACCATGATGAGGTATGTGGCCAGATAAAAGGTCCTAGATCAGCAGGCCAACAATCAGTACGGTCCTTAATCGACACAGACGGGCGACTTTTCCTGCTCAGCGTCTGGTCTCATTTTAAACTATTTCAAAACTTTGGCGCCTGATAGAGGGGTCATGCCTGGATAATGAACTCATCAACGTCTTGATGCCTTCATTATCCCAGACTCATTTTTCTTTTGTAAAAACATGAGTCATAGATCAAAAACATTTTTCTTAATCTATCAGCGTGACTAAGCATCACTCGCTTTTATTAAACAGGTAACAAGGTATGGTAATCAAGCTTTCAAGGATGGTAATGCATCAAGAGTTTAATCAATCAACTCCTATCACCTAATGCATCATATAAGTGATAAAATTTTATAAATACAAGGAAGGTGGCAAATGCACCGGGGCTTGCCTTTTCACAGGAGAAGATCTAAAACTCTTCTACTCTGGTAAGCAGTTAAATGAAACTTCACCATTGAATCAGCAGGCACTGAAGTGAACTCCTTCTTCAGACACCACTTCTTCTAGGTGTTATACAAGTCAATTACCAATACAGGAATGCTTATATAATGATATGATATGCAAACTCTCACAAAGGAGAGGTGGGGAACATAAATATCTCTAACTAAGCACATGGCAAGCTTACCTATACCTATACTTAACATTTGATCTAAAAGCCTAACTGAATTTAGTCGGACAAATCAGCTCCAAATACATTAAAACTTTTACCCAGCACTATTTTAGACATATAAAACTAGCCCACAAAGTTTCAACATTTTTGGAGCTATATTTCTATTTCTATAACTAAAATAAGCGTTAGCAACTTAACTTTAATTAAGGTCTAAACACAAATGTTATTGTTCAAGCCTAATGAACATTTCTATCAGAGAGTACTCACCTTGGTGAACTTAACAAGATTGGTTTCATGTTTTTAGCATTTTTCTATAATTTTCTAGGTCGCAGCTATAATCTGAAATTGGAAAAGGAAATACAAAAAGCCTTTTTCTACGCAGCCCCCAAGACTTTTATTTCTTCACCACTAAACCCCCTTTCTCCCCAATCACATATACACGCACATCACTAGCTAAGACTTGGTGTTTCACTGGAACAACGATGGTTCAGTGGGTCGACACGGGAACTGTCCAGGGTGATGTTCACCAGAAATACTACAACGTTCTAAGCACTGGGCGATAAGAAACTTCAAACGACCAAGCCAACGAGTTTCACGGATATCAGATGGCTATAGAACAGAAACAACCCAAACGAGTTTTTACCTTTGAAATGGCTGACTGCGGTGAATGGGTGGAAAGAAAAACGGCGTGGTCACCACCTTCAGTGCAACTGACGAAAGAAAACTTGGGCACCTCTGTGATGGTTAGTGGAGGTTTTGAATGGTTATGGGAACACAAGTCATTCAGTTCAAGGTGACCTGAATCAAAGAGATGGGTGTGTAGCAGTAGAGATTTTCAGACTCCATACTTTAAGCAAGGTAAAGTGTACACTGCTGAGTTCACTGGAAACTGGAAGAGTGGTTTTGGGAGAAAACTGCAGCGCTTAGGCAACTCAGTTCAAGAGAAAAGTCACTGTGAAGATGCCCTCCACCGAGTGTTATAAAAGCATCAGGGCAATGGAAAATTTTTAGCTGCACAGCCCTACACGAGGTCACCAGAGGGTGTAAGGATGTGCACGGCTAGGGAATTACTGCATGCATATCACAGGTGTCTAGAGGCAGGGAAACAACAGCAACCCCCCCCCGACAGATCAACATGTGTCCATCAGCTGCTCAAGCAGACAGCACAGTCAGCACAAACCAGTTTCAACCCCCCCCCCCTTTCTATTGGACTTATCACGAGTCATGTAATTGTAGCAAATGAACTCCCCTTTAACACAGATCTTCTTTAGCATATTAACCCTAGAACTTCCTAAAAAACTAATGATGGGAAATATTTCTGCTGTTTTCAGTCTACACCTAACTGTCCTGAACTTCTTCAGTTTACTGCAGAAGCAGATCCATCACTCTATTTCTCAAATTTCTGCACACAAACAAAGCTACCCTCCCACATCAAACTTGTTGACTGAACATTGGTCTTTCACTTTGTTGTAAACTTCCAGAGTCCATACCTCATAAATTTTGAGTTATAGAGCCCCAAAGTGGGGCACATCACACAAGAACCATATTTTCAGTTTACTGAAACTGAACCCAGAATTGCAGACTGTCAAGGCAGCTTTAAGGGTAGTTTACTACTTATTTTGCATGGTACCAAGCTAATCATTGTTAAGTAAACTTGTTTATCTTACTTTGCTCTCAAACTGTTTTACACAAGGTAGGACTCAGAACCTCATAGAACAATTTCTATAAGACGTCAAAGTTGGGCCAATAAATCTGAAATCCACACTTGATGGCTGAACAAATTTCAGACACATCTATTGACAGTTCAATTTTTGGGCAGCCTTTCCTCCCCTTTTTGTGTGGGATCAAACCCCACTTACTTAAGGTGATTTGTTCCTTTATAGATGATCTCTATTTTTGTTATAAAGATCACAGCTCCACACCGCATAGAAAAAACACCACACAGCCCCAAAGTAGAGCCAAATGCCGAAACTCAAACCTGTTCACTATTCCTAATCTAAAAATTCCAAGAACCTGACAGCCCATCTTTAGGCACCCTTTTCTGTGATTTTTGTGTAGAACCAAGCCAGCCTCCCTTAAGCAAACTTGCACACAAATATATGTTCTTCAACTTTGCTATAAAAGGTATGGCTTAATACTCCAAGGATCAAGCACTAGAGAGTTCCAAAGTTGAGCCAAAGACACAATATCGGTGTGCTGAAATAAAACTGAGTCTGAATTCAGATTTAGCACATTGAATCTTTGAACTACTGTTACTGTCAGTTCCAACTGGTTTTAGTGGCATTACCCTTAATCAAACTTGCACACCAAAGTATGGACTTCCACTTTGGTACAGCGCTCATAGCCCAGAACTACATCGATCAGCCCTTAAGGAGTATCCCAAATCTTATTCAGACTGAAAAATCAGCAGGACTGAATTTTCATCTAAGTCTGATTTTCCAAACTGAACATTGCATCTTTAGGCTCCTTTTCCTACCAGTTCCATATAGAGTTAGAGCTTCAATACTTAATAAAAGTTGTTCTCCTATAGTTACTCTACAAGTTTGTTATAACAACTGTTTCCAAAATACTCATGGATTAAAAGTTACAGGGATTCAAAAATAGATAAACAAAACTGTTTTGGGCTGATTCCAACTGACCCAAATCTGAATTTTTTGCAAATTACTTCAAATTCCCCCACATCACTTGAAGAGCTCCAAATATGAAAATTATTCACTTTTCCAAGCTCCACAACTTTGATAAATGGACCTCTAGCAAATTCTCTCTAGATTCAAAACTCCACTTTTGGGCTAGTTTAAGGTTTCAATTGGAATTGTTATTCTCCAACAATCTCACCACATATGGTTTGAAATTTTTGACCTAGTGAATGCACTATAGGTGTATCAAACAAGATGATGCTGATGCATATGATGAAATGTTAAATTTTTAGTTCTAGTAACACCAGGGGTGTTACATCCTTCCCCCCTAAAAAGGAATCTCGTCTCGAGATTAAAATTCCAAGCTAAGTAATGGAAAAGGAAACGCGTCACGATCTTATTCCACATTTGTTCTTACAAGGCAGGGGTGTGCCCCTATTGGTTTACATCAAATACAAATTACGCAAGGCCTAAATTTTACAGGAATCTAAAAACTGAGGAAAATGCTCCATTAGATAGTCTTCTGATTCCCAAGTAGTCTCATCTTTGGAATGTTGGTTCCATTGTACTTTATAAAACTTGATGATTTTTCTTCGTGTGACTCTGTCTTTCTGGTCCAGCACCCGAATAGGATACTCAGAGTAAGTCAGATCAGGCTCGAGGTTGACATCTAAAACATCTACTACTTGTTCGGGGACTCAGAGACATTTCTTTAGTTGAGATACGTGAAACACGTTGTGCACAGCTAAAAGACTTTCTGGCAGTTGCACTTTGTAAGCCACAAGTCCACACCGCTCAAGCACCGGAAATGGACCAACATAGCGAGGTGCTAGTTTTCCCTTGACACCAAATCGAGTTACGCCTTTCATAGGTGACACTTTTAGAGACACATGATCACCAACATGAAAAATCAAAGACCGACGTCTTTTATCGACATAACTCTTTTGACGAGATTGTGCCATTTGCAAATTCCGTTGGATCACTTGAACTTTTTCTTCAGCTTCCTTTACAAGATCAGGCCTAAAGAAGTATTTCTCTCCTGGTTCTGACCAATTCAACGGTGTCCTACATCTTCGACCATAAAGAGCTTCAAAGGGTGCCATTTTTATGCTTTCTTGGTAACTATTGTTATATGAAAACTCGGCCAAAGGCAGACATTCATCCTACTTAACTAAATAAGCAAGCACACATGATCTTAACATATCCTCCAAAATTTGATTTACCCGTTCTGTTTGTCCACTGGTTTGCGGATGATATGCTGAACTATGAATTAGCTTAGTACCTAGGGATTTATGCAATTCTTTCCAAAACCTGGAGAAAAACTGTGGTCCCCTGTCAGATACAATTGTTTTAGGCACTCCATGTAGACTCAGGATATGAGCAATATATAGATCAGCATAGGTCCTTGCCGGGTATAAAGTCTTCACTGGCAAGAAGTGTGCTAGCTTGGTGAGATGATCAACAATCACCCAGATAGAATCATACCCTTTTGAGGTTTTGGGTAAACCAACAATGAAGTCAACACTAATATCTTCCCACTTCCAGGCCAAAATGGGTAGAGGTTGCAATGGCCCGGCAGATTTCAAATGGACGGCTTTCACTCGTTGACAAATGTCACACTTAGCCACATACCGAGCAATTTCTATTTTCATCTTAGTCCACCAAAACCTTTGCTTTAGATCTTGATACATCTTATTGCTTCCTGGGTGAATGGAATACCGAGACAAATGAGCTTCGTTTAGTATTTGTTGACGTAATTCAGGTACCTTTGGAATTACCAATCGGTGCTTGAACCAAAGGACACCATTTTCATCGATTCTGAAACATGTAGTCTTTCCTGCTTCAACTCATTCTTTAATATGGGCTATACCCTTATTCACTTTTTGAGCATCAATAATTTGGCTCTGGATAGCTGATTCAAGAACAAGATTGGCTATGGTTCCATGCTGAATTATTCCCAAATTCATCCTTTCCATTTCCTGACACAAGGTGACAGTTAAAGGTTATGCCAAAAGACAATTACACTGAGATTTCCGGCTTAGAGCATCTGCCACCACATTAGCTTTGCCAGGATGGTAATGAACCTCGAGATCATAGTCCTTTATCAACTCTAACCATCTTCGTTGCCTCATATTCAGCTCGGATTGAGTGAATATATACTTTAAACTTTTATGGTCCGTGTATATATGACATGTATTACCTAGCAGATAATGGCGCCAGATCTTGAGTGCATGAACAACAACAGCCAATTCAAGATCATGGGTTGGGTAATGCTCTTCATGACGTTTGAGTTGTCGAGATGCATAGGCAATCACCCGGCCTTCTTGCATAAGTACACACCCAATGCCAATGCCCGAAGCATCACAATAAACATCAAATGATTTCTCAATATCGGGTTGAGCCAATACTGGTGCTAAAGTCAACAACTTCTTTAGCTCTTCAAAAGCGTTGTTGCACTCGGATGACCACACAAACTTAACATGATTCTTGAGCAACTCAGTAATGGGCTTAGCTATCTTAGAGAAATCTGGAATAAAACGACGGTAATATCCCGCCATTCCAAGGAAACTTCGGACCTGATGCACTGTAGTAGGTGGTTTCCATTCCAAAATGTCCTTGACTTTACTTGGGTCGACCGCAACACCTTCGGCAGACAAGATATGACCCAAGAACGGAATTGTGTCCAACCAAAATTCACATTTACTGAACTTGGCATATAGTTGATGTTCTCTTAACCTTGTCAGAACAATACGCAAGTGCTCTGCGTGATCTTCTTTGGTCTTGGAATATATCAAGATGTCATCAATAAATACCACGACAAACTTGTCAAGCTCGAGCATGAACACCGAGTTCATTAAGTACATGAAATGTGCTGGAGCATTGGTCAGACCAAAAGACATAACCAAATATTCATATAGACCATATCGGGTAGTAAAAGCAGTCTTAGGAACATCTTCAGGACGGATTCTTATCTGGTGATAACCTGATCTAAGGTCAATCTTAGAAAATACTTTAGCTCCAGAAAGTTGATCAAACAACAAATCAATACGAGGGAGAGGATATTTGTTCTTAATGGTCACCTCGTTAAGTGGCCGGCAATCAACACATAACCGAAGTGTTTGATCTTTCTTCTTCACAAAAATGGCAGGACAGCCCCAAGGTGATGAACTTGGGCGAATGAACCCTTTGTTGAGCAAGTCCTGCAATTGAGTCTTTAGTTCTGCTAACTCCTTAGGTGCCATTCTATATGACCTTCTAGATATGGGTGCAGTACCTGGCTGTAATTTGATCATGAATTCAACATCCCTTTCTGGAGGCAAACCAGGTAAATCTTCAGGAAATACATCAGGAAATTCTCTGACAACAGGTATATCTTTCACCTCTTTAACGGTAGCAGCACATACTCTTTCTACTGCTCTCCTTGGTGTCGATACCTGCATCAACAACTTATACTTACCATTAGGTGAGCCCAACTGTATTATCTGTTGCAATGCGTCGATCACCGCCCCATGCTGACGAAGCCAATTCATACCAAGAATCACATCTATATCTTGATTTTGAAGAACTAGCATGTTGGTAGGGAACATGTGACCAACCAACTTTATGGGTATCTGATATACCATCTCCTTAGTATGCAAGATTCCTCCAGGAGATTGTACACAATACCCAGTATCCACCACTTCCATAGGCAACCGGTGCTTCAACACAAATGTCCGATTTATAAAGGTGTGGGAGGCACCAGAATCAAATAAAATACTTGCCAAATGATTAGCAACCGGAAAAGCACCCATCATAACTGGTTCACCCTCGGGAATAGCTTTGATTTTTGTATAATGGACCTGACCTAGTTTAAGAACAATATCATTCTTCCTTGCTTTTTGTTGGCTACTTCGAGGGAGATTCACAAGTGATTGTCGCGCATCCACTAGCTTAGAGAAGCAACAATCCTGAGTAGAGTGTCCTGACTTACCACACTTCTCACATGGTTTGGTATTTGATGGAATATTTTTAGAACGAATGTCTAGGACATCCGGCTTAGGTGGAATGAAAGGGACAGCATCCTGTCTTTTGCATGACTGTGGTGAGCTAGGCAGTTGGAGTGGAGAAGAAAAAGGATAATAAACAGATTGATAAACAACCCTCCGGCACTGTTTGATTTTACTAGAGGATTCTTCCACAAATTTCTTTCTTTTAGACTCCTGATGAAGTCGAATCTTGTTATCACCTAAAACAGCCTGACTAACCACTTCATTATATCTTTCAGCCAAACCGGTTGCCATCAAGCACTGGAGCTTCTCATTAAGGCCACGCAGGAAGTAGAACTTTTTCTTCTCATTGGTATTCACAAAATCCAAAACATATTGGGATAAGCGGGTAAACCTCTCAAAATATTCCATTACACTCTCTTCTTCCCCTTGCTTCAAATCTAAGAACTCATTGAATTTGATTTCCATCAGGGCTTTCAGAATATAACGTGTCCGGAATACTTCCCGGAATTCGGCCCAAGAAATTTGATGCCCGTCTGGCTGTAGCACAAGGTATTCTGCCCACCAGGCTCCAGCTTGACCCTGAAGTTGTTGTGCTGCGCACTGAGTTTTCTGAACATCATCACAATGGATGAGTCCTAATTTCTGTTCAATGGTTCGAAGCCAATCTTCTGCCTCCAACGGTTCTTCTGCTTTGGAGAATATTGGTGGTTGCGTGCTGAGAAACTCTTTATAGAGGATAGCAGCATCAGAATCATGATGACCATATTGAGCTGATGATGCAGGCTGGGCTATTTGCTGAAGAACAGCACTCACATTCGCAAGCTGAGCCACAACATCATCCAAAGTTGATGCCGAAGGTGGATTGGGTGCATTGGCATTCCTCTGGGAAGCACCATGATCCTTTCTAGAACGAGTCCTCATTCTGCCAATTAAAAAGGCAACTTAGCTTCCAATCTTCACGAATAGGAAAGGTAGCATAGAAAAGTAAAGACAGGTAGCATGAATAGGGTGGATGAAACATGTACTAAGCAACTACATAGGGGGTTTAACTTAAAATTGTATGTCATGATGCATGCTCGGCCTATTCGTCCTCACAATTCTTTCCAACTCAGTGGCTATCACGTTCTATGGCGGTGGCGATCCTACTTACTCCGTCATTTATCACTAGTTGCACTTTTCTAGGGTTTAGTTAGTGTACCTGCAGAAAATTGCATTATAGTTGTGGGTTAGTGGTTAGCATCCTAAACTAAGCCACCTTATAGTCCTTAGTTTTAACCACACACTATTTACACTTCTACTATCAGGCTTTGCTTATCCATTATTAAGTTTTCCAAAGTAATTTGGACTCAAAATCATTTTGAAGTTTATCAAAGGATTACTTTAATATCCATGCTAATGGGGGATCGCTCCGATACCACGCTATGACAGCCCTCCCAAGTTATCAGGCCCACATGCACCAATCCTTGCCTTACTGGCCTTAGATGGCTGTGCACGTGTACCAGGTAACTTAACAAGGCTATCAAGTTCGCCAACTGGAACTCATCATTCCAAGGATCTCCCACATAATAGGTATATTACAGTAATCACATTTGATACACACACATTGGAGATAGAGCAAAAGACTTTTACAAAGTACACTTTACATCCAGAACTCAAGTTTTACATGGTAGAATGAGATGTATTTATTACGAGTCCTGATAGTACTCGAAGTGCATAACTTATTACAATAATTGAAAGGGTGAAGCATTTCCATAAGAAATATATAAAAACATTCTAAGCTTCAAGTCCTCCACATGAAGTAACTAACCCAAAGATAAGGGAATAAAACTCCTCCTACAAAAGCAACAAGGGATAAAACCCTGAGTAGGCAATTACTCCGCAAGACTTACCCGACTAAGAAAAAGACTCTCAAGGGTATGCTGGCTTTTGGGAATCAAGGTAAAGCTCATCAAAGTTCAAGAACTCATTTTGCAAAAAAGCTTACTAGCAGTGGGTCCTTAAGCCAAGTTTTATTTCACAAGTTAGTTTTTTACCTGAATCTAGCATTTGCTTAATCTAGATCATTCACTTGACCTACACTAAGCTGCTTTTAATCAAAACTTTGTTATACTTGTTACTACGCTGCAGGTCGAAGATCTAGTCTTCATAACCGAGAAGTAACGGTGATCTGAATCGATTAATACCCAGCTGGGGATCTCCAACCACATGACATATTCTTCCCTTAACTCTTTTGCACATGTCTATCATTCCCACAGATCCTCCATCACATGAATAGGTCCGCGCCACCCGAGAGCACACCACCCCTTTTAGGCGGTCCTTTGCCAGGAGGGTACGTGCCACTCTCGCCATCTCTCCACTCCCAGTGCGCGATTGTCTTTTCATGTATGGAATAGCCGAGTTCAGGCTTACCCATGATGAGGTATGTGGCCAGATAAAAGGTCCTAGATCAGCAGGCCAACAATCAGTACAGTCCTTAATCAACACAGACGGGCGACTTTTCCTGCTCAGCGTCTGGTCTCATTTTAAACTATTTTCAAAACTTTGGCGCCTGATAGAGGGGCCATGCCTGGATAATGAACTCATCAACGTCTTGATGCCTTCATTACCCGAGACTCATTTTTCTTTTGTAAAAACATGAGTCACAGATCAAAAACATTTTTCTTAATTTATCAGCGTGGACTAAGCATCACTCACTTTTATTAAACAGGTAACAAGGTATGGTAATCAAGCTTTCAAGGATGGTAATGCATCAAGAGTTTAATCAATCAACTCCTATCACCTAATGCATCATATAAGTGATAAAATTTTATAAATACAAGGAAGGTGGCAAATGCACCGGGGCTTGCCTTTTCACAGGAGAAGATCTAAAACTCTTCTACTCTGGTAAGCAGTTAAATGAAACTTCACCACTGGATCAGCAGGCACTGAAGTGAACTCCTTCTTCAGACACCACTTCTTCTAGGTGTTCTACAAGTCAATTACCAATACAGGAATGCTTATATAATGATATGATATGCAAACTCTCACAAAGGAGAGGTGGGGAACATAAATATCTCTAACTAAGCACATGGCAAGCTTACCTATACCTATACTTAACATTTGATCTAAAAGCCTAACTGAATTTAGTCGGACAAATCAGCTCCAAATACATTAAAACTTTTACCCAGCACTATTTTAGACATATAAAACTAGCCCACAAAGTTTCAACATTTTTGGAGCTATATTTCTATTTCTATAACTAAAATAAGCGTTAGCAAGTTAACTTTAATTAAGGTCTAAACACAAATGTTGTTGTTCAAGCCTAATTAACATTTCTATCAGAGAGTACTCACCTTGGTGAACTTAACAAGATTGGTTTCATGTTTTTAGCATTTTTCTATAATTTTCTAGGTCACAGCTATAATCTGAAATTGGAAAAGGAAATACAAAAACCCTTTTTCTACGCAGCCCCCAAGACTTTTATTTCTTCACCACTAAACCCCCTTTCTCCCCAATCACATATGCACGCACATCACTAGCTAAGACTTGGTGTTTCACTGGAACAGCGATGATTCAGTGGGTCGACACGTGAACTGTCCAGGGTGATGTTAACCAGAAATACTACAACGTTCTAAGCACTGGGCGATAAGAAACTTCAAACGACCAAGCCAACGAGTTTCACGGATATCAGATGGCTATAGAACAGAAACAACCCAAACGAGTTTTTACCTTTGAAATGGCTGACTGCGGTGGAATGGGTGGAAAGAAAAACGGCGTGGTCACCACCTTCAGTGCAACTGACGAAAGAAAACTTGGGCACCTCTATGATGGTTAGTGGAGGTTTTGAATGGTTATGGGAACACAAGTCATTCAGTTCAAGGTGACCTAAATCGAAGAGATGGGTGTGTAGCAGTAGAGATTTTCAGACTCCATACTTTAAGCAAGGTAAAGTGTACACTGCTGAGTTCACTGGAAACTGGAAGAGTGGTTTTGGGAGAAAACTGTAGCGCTTAGGCAACTCAGTTCAAGAGAAAAGTCACTGTGAAGATGCCCTCCACCGAGTTTATAAAAGCATCAGGGCAATGGACAATTTTTAGCTGCACAGCCCTACACGAGGTCACCAGAGGGTGTAAGGATGTGCACGGCTAGGGAATTACTGCATGCATATCACAGGTGTCCAGAGGCAGGGAAACAACAGCAACCCCCTCGGCAGATCAACATGTGTCCATCAGCTGCTCAAGCAGACAGCACAGTCAGCACAAACCAGTTTCAACCCCCCCCCCCTTTTTCTATTGGACATATCACGAGTCATGTAATTATAGCAAATGAACTCCCCTTTAACACAGATCTTCTTTAGCATATTACACCCTAGAACTTCCTAGAAAAACTAATGAAAGGAAATATTTCTGCTCTTTTCAGTCTACACCTAACTGCCCTGAACTTCTTCAGTTTACTGCAGAAGCAGATCCATCCCTCTATTTCTCAAATTTCTCCACACAAACAAAGCTACCCTCCCACATCAAACTTGTTGACTGAACATTGGTCTTTCACTTTGTTGTAAACTTCCAGAGTCCATACCTCATAAATTTTGAGTTATAGAGCCCCAAAGTGGGGCACATCACACAAGAACCATATTTTCAGTTTACTGAAACTGAACCCAGAATTGCAGACTGTCAAGGCAGCTTTAAGGGTAGTTTACTACTTATTTTGCATGGTACCAAGCTAATCATTGTTAAGTAAACTTGTTCATCTTACTTTGCTCTCAAACTTTTCTACACAAGGTAGGACTCAGAACCTCATAGAACAATTTCTATAAGACGTCAAAGTTGGGCCAATAAATCTGAAATCCACACTTGATGGCTGAACAAATTTCAGACACATCTATTGACAGTTCGATTTTTGGGCAGCCTTTCCTCCCCTTTTTGTGTGGGATCAAACCCCACTTACTTAAGGTGATTTGTTCCTTTATAGATGATCTCTATTTTTGTTATAAAGATCACAGCTCCACACCGCATAGAAAAAACACCACACAGCCCCAAAGTAGAGCCAAATGCTGAAACTCAAACCTGTTCACTATTCCTAATCTAAAAATTCCAAGAACCTGACAGCCCATCTTTAGGCACCCTTTTCTGTGATTTTTGTGTAGAACCCAAGCCAGCCTCCCTTAAGCAAACTTGCACACAAATATATGTTCTTCAACTTTGCTATAAAAGGTATGGCTTAATACTCCAAGGATCAAGCACTAGAGAGTTGCAAAGTTGAGCCAAAGACACAATATCGGTGTGCTGAAATAAAACTGAGTCTGAATTCAGATTTAGCACATTGAATCTTTGAACTACTGTTACTGTTAGTTCCAACTGGTTTTAGTGGCATTACCCTTAATCAAACTTGCACACCAAAGTATGGACTTCCACTTTGGTGCAGCGCTCATAGCCCAGAACTACATGGATCAGCCCTTAAGGAGTATCCCAAATCTTATTCAGACAGAAAAATCAGCAGGACTGAATTTTTCATCTAAGTCTGATTTTCCAAACTGAACACTGCATCTTTAGGCTCCTTTTCCTACCAGTTCCATATAGAGTTAGAGCTTCAATACTTAATAAAAGTTGTTCTCCTATAGTTACTATACAAGTTTGTTATAACAACTGTTTCCAAAATACTCATGGATTAAAAGTTACAGGGATTCAAAAATAGATAAACAAAACTATTTTGGGTTAATTCCAACTAACCCAAATCTAAATTTTTTGCAAATTACTTCAAATTCCCCCACATCACTTGGAGAGCTCCAAATATGAAAATTATTCACTTTTCCAAGCTCCACAACTTTGATTTATGGACCTCTAGCAAATTCTCTCTAGATTCAAACTCCACTTTTGGGGCTAGTTTAAGGTTTCAATTGGAATTGTTATTCTCCAACAATCTCACCACATATGGTTTGAAATTTTTGACCTAGTGAATGCACTATAGGTGTATCAAGCAAGATGATGCTGATGCATATGATGAAATGTTAAATTTTTAGTTCTCGTAACACCAGGGGTGTTACACCATCCGTAGGGGATGAAGATTATGATGCGGACGAAGTCGCCCAAATCCAACACCTCAACTCTCAAGCAACTACTATACTCTCACCTCTCTAAGTCAAGAGGAGTATAATAAGGTGCAAGGGTTTGAAGAGTGCCAAAGAGATTTGGGACGTGCTCAAGACCGCACACGAAGGTGATGAGGTGACCAAGATCACCAAGAGGGAAACGATCGAGGGGGAGCTCGGTCGCTTCATGCTCAACCATGGA